>OX638091.1:26525208-27791171 GCA_951804965.1 Horisme vitalbata | reverse complement strand
TACTTATGAAGGGGGAAAGCTAGAGTTTGCACCGAAAGTGACGGTAGCAGCTCCCAAATGCCATACACAAGGACCACCTGCTCGGTCACGGGCGGGAACCACCAGGTCTCTAGCCAGTCTTAGCGATCCACTCCCTCTTTCGTAGCCACTTTCCTTCTGTAGCCACGCGCAGTGCGTGTGACCTACTATACTACTTCTGCGCGGCGGCGGTGGCCCCTGCGTGGAAGTCTAAGGTATAGGCTTCAGATGCCGAGTGATCCAGGGAGAAGGGCGATGTTCTGCGCCCTTGTTTTGATCCGTCCCTTCTCCCTTGCCCCGCGCTCCGGGTCCCGACACCTTTTTTTGGTTGTTTGGTAGGTTTGACTTTTCTCACATGAACTGTCAAATCTCTCGGCTTCTCAGTTTGCGTGGCATGAAAAAGACCACAACGCTATCAGAATCTAATCAACAGGGAGCAAACCAAAAAAAAAATTGGAAATCGGTCCACGATTGACGGAGATATCGGTGATCATACATAAAAAAAAGATTGACTTATTGAGAACCTCCTTCTTTTCGAAGTCGGTTAAAAGCCTAATATTTAACTTTTGGGATGAATATTTGGGTTACATTATGCTATATTAGTAAAAAAAAATATTGGACGATTTTCAACAGAAAATTTGGCGATTTCATTGAGCAACGCCTGGCAACCCTGGTTGTGTCCGACTGTACAACAATTCATTTGTTCCTAGAACTTCACATGGATTTTTTGTATTGTTTCGCAACGAATTTCCATAAAGTATTACTACCGAGAGGGGAACTATTTCACGCACTATTTTTCCATATAGAATTTTCATTAAGAAAAGCTCGTTTTCTATAAGAACTATTGCGTTGTTTAATGGGTACGCTAGCATCACGCCAGCTCGGAATGTTTTTCAAAGTCTTGTTCATTATCTCCGTTTCTATAAGAGCAATCATTATGAAATTTTGCATAGCTCGGGAACTATTTATGCTCTATTTTTGTGTGTAAGTTTCGTTCCTATAGTCTAAGCCGTTTTTGAGAACGGTTATGTGTACGCCAGCTTGATCGTTATGCTGGCGTACACACAAAGAATGCTCATTATTTCTTAAACCAAAGAGGAACTATTTATTTTATTATTGCACTAATTATGCTCTATTTATGCTCTATTTATTGGCATTTCAACAAACGTGAAAACGGTTATGTGTACGCTAGCATCACGGACACGGCGAGAGCCCATACCGGAGTCAAATATCCATTTTTATGATTTGAAACGGGATTTTAGAGTGGTCATAGGTCATAGGTTCCCCTTCCCTAACACTACCGCATCCCCCCCTCTCCCGATAGTGTGTTTTGGTGTATATATTGTTTACGTTTTTTCCATACTTAACCTCAAAACTAAATTATTATTTTTCTCGGAAACTATGAGTTTCCGCACTTCACCATTTTAGGGGGACGGTCCTCCCCCCCCCTCCCACCCCCTTACCCCCCAAAAGCTCACTACACATAAAGGGAAGTCCTTCCTGAAATATCGCAGGACGCAGGAACCCTAGCGTCCTACTTCTATTGCGTCGTTATTATCGCAGCAGTGTGTACCTTCGTAGCCGTCCTTATACATAATGTAACTACTAAAAAACAGATACATCACCTATGAAAAATAATAGATAATTATAACGAAGTTGCGGGTGGGCGGGTTAGCTAGTTTTGATCATTGATAGACGGGAAAGGAAAACCAGTCAAACAAAGTTGTGAGGTGGTTGGCATTTAGCTGCATTGAAATTGAAGAAGACAGATTTTCTAATAAAAGGATTCAAAGTTTGTAGGTATTTACGTTGCGTTGCGATACAATGTAAGTTACTAATAAAATAAACTTATTTTTAGTCAAGGAAAATATAAGCGAGCCGAAAGACGAAAAAACAACAAAATGGCAAAGCTTCGGGGGGAATCGAAACCACACTCCGATCAACTGGGAAGCGAAAACTTCAACATATCATGGTGTTACTACCTTGGTTACCCAACAAAGGAAACCTAAAAAACAATATTTAGGTATCAAAGGACTTGAAGAAATAGCAAAATCAGATTCAAAAGAAACATTATCGAAAATAATGGGAAACAGAAGTGCCTTCTTCGAAATAATACAATTGCCGATCGAAAGATTCGATGTGTTTATACTCACCATGGAAATCATCGCTAAAGTATGCAAGTCATCCTTTGACGAGACCAAATCAAAATTGCTTGTGGATATTTGCAATTCCAGCTTCATCGTGAGCCTGAAAAGCTATCTGATGGATCTACCGTACGCCGAATCAAAACTAACGAATAACTTATACTGGAAAGATCAAGAAGGATTTTGGAGAAACTTCGTTATTTTTTCTGAGTGTTTAGTGAGTACGTCTCCAAGTCTTGCTTTGGATAAATGCAGATCGCTCCTGGATGCCACGTTGATAGCGTGTTTGACGGGCTTGAAAGACCGACATGGATTTGAGCTCCCTAATGAATTTCACCTCAAGCTAGTAGAGCTAAGAGAAAGAATGGTCAATTTTGAAAAACAAAGCAAGGTTTGTTAAGTATAGTTTCTTATTACAACAACAAAACCAGCCTATATCAGTGCCTCCCCTAATAAGAAGTGGATATGCCTATAATCCCCGAGATTTTGTGGGTTGGGGATCGCAGGGCACAAGTTTGTTGGGTAGCAGGTTGCATCGCGAGAAGGTGAGGTTGGCTTGAGTTCCGAATGTGGCGGTTAGAACCCCTTACATACCTTAGCACTTGTTACAAGAATGTGTAATTTTCCATCTTATGGCATGTACCTCGATACCCATGCGTCGATACATACACGCCGGCCGCCGCCATGTTTGAGAGTCACTTCTGAAAGATTTGCCGTCCATCCGTGTGCCCGTGACTCCTCTCCTTTTCATTTTCTGAAATTTGGTGTTAAAAGCTGCTATCAGCGTAGTCTCACGGACCCGCGACCTGTGCACCCACTGGCTTCACCCACCGGTGGGTGTAGGGGTAATTCCTGTTTACCCGTGTACCCACTGCGATATGGTTGGAATTAATTATCGATGAAAAAATAAAATAATATAGGTATTTTAAGTACAAAAGTTTGGATGTTTGTTATTCTCAAACACGCAAAAATATTCTGAATGGATTCGGATACAGATTTACACACAGATCTGAATGTCTGTCTTCCTTCATTTCATGTTTTTATATTCTCATCATTTTTGTTATTATTTTTAGAATAATGAGTACATCAAGACTGCACCTCATATAAATGAATGTAAACCTGATGATTACAAAAATGAAGTAGCGTTAGCTATGGATAATGCAAGAATGGATGCTGCAACAGCGTGTAAACCTATTACAAAGATTTATAGAAAACATATTGAGCATTTAAAAGACAAAGGTCTTGCGGTTTTAACTCATGTGCCATCATTTAATAATGCTAAACATTCGTTATATAATAGTAGAAATCTACATTATCAAGTACGGGAAAACAGTATATACAAAACTAGATGAAGTAGAAGAACCGATTAAATTTGAACCGTATTTAAAAGCAGACTATTACGATCCGGAAGATAATATAAGAAAATTAATTTTTGCTACAGAAGATTCATTAAAGCTCGTGAATGAAATAGAAGAGGTTTTTATAGATGGTACATTCAAGTCAGTCCCCTCTCCATTTTATCAGTTGGTCGTCATACATGCCGAAAATGGAAGCAACTCTACGTCAACTAAAGTCGATCCTTTGTTTTTTGTGCTTCTTCCCAACAAAAATGAGAAGACATATAGAGTAATGTTTGATTTGATAACTACAGTCGTTCCATATTTAAAGCCAAAAATAGTTCACGCCGATTTCGAATTTGAATTTGACAAACGCGCTTAAAACATTATTTCCAAAAATTATTGTTGTTCGATGCTATTTCCATTTTACAAATAGTCTTTGGAAAAAGGCAAAAACTCTATGTATTAAATGTAAAACTTTACGGCGCATCGTAGGTTTATGTTGCAATTTACCTCTTTAACCGAATGATATGATTTTTGAGGGCTGGAATTACATAACTAACGAATGTAATGACATTAATAATAAAAAAATAGAAAATTTTCTTTCATACTTCAAAAAATTTTATCTAAAAAAATTTCATCGACGTATGGTGCGTGTATAACAAACGTCACAGAACTAACAATGTTAGCGAAAGCTGGAATTCGGGTATTAATAAAAATATTAATAAAAATTATAAGACGGTTGCAAAGTTGTTATCCAAAATACTTGCACCAAACAAGAAATTAACTAAAAGACGCGATTAAATGTATCAAATTCGAGATAATCAGATAATTAATGCACAAATGCAACTACCTATTAACAAATGAGATAAGCGTTGGTTATTTTTTAGACAAATTACGTTCATTATTATGTATTAGTTTGTTCCTGTTAAATGTAATCCAGTCCCCTTTAGTTTGTTAGTTTTAATAAACAAATTGAGTTATCGTATTATTATTATTTGTTTTTTTCATCGATAATTAATTCTAACCATATCGCAGTGGGTACACGGGTAAACAGGAATTACCCCTACACCCACCGGTGGGTGAAGCCAGTGGGTGCACGGGTCGCGGGTCGTCTCACGTTTAGCGTTGGGCCTGAGCCACATGTAACATAATATCTACGTGACACTTCGAGAAGTGCATTGTAAGAAAAATCTCTGTACCTGATCCACTCAGCTCTGTTATCTACGAGGATCAAGGATTCACTGAGGCTTTTTAAATTAATAACTTTCTTACAGGAGTTAGGACCGGCTAAAAAATACAGAACTGAGAATAAAGCTCCCCCAGAAGATTTCCGCGAGTTGAGCATCATTCCGACTCGGGACGACTTGTTCAACAGAAAACCTTACGTTCGTCCGAACATTGTGAACGGAAGTTATCAGGACGTGGAACATTATTTGGATGTCCAGTTTAGATTGCTGCGAGAGGATTGCTTTGGCCCATTACGCGATGGAATGAGTGAGTAATCAAAGTGTCAAATTCAGAAATACGCATTTATTTTTGATTTCTTTTGCAGGACAATGCAGAATTCGTTTTTTATCTGCTGATGAAACCTTTTTTTACAGCTCAGTTTATAAAAGATCAGACGAAGAAGCGATACGATAACATTCGGTAAGCTATTTTAACTTTTCGTTTATACCAGACTACTACTTCTTGGCTGAAGGATACTTTTTTTTGTAATAGCTCCCGAGATGAACTTGAAGTATTGAACATCTGATCATCATCATGATTACCGTCGGCGCCTATCTAAAATTCGAATCTGGTTAACTAATTACGTTACCTGTACTAATAAATTACTGTGTGGGTTAAGTTAATTTACTCATTCGACACTTTCGACATAAAGAGGTACCTAGGTTTAGATTCTGTTGTGATTCAGTTTGGGTCCCTTTCAATAATAATCTTATTTACGTAACATTTTATTCTGTTCTCTAGTGAGTACTTATAATAGATTATGGATTGTTTTTCAGTATCTACAACGATGTAAAATTCGTGAAACCTTACATTTCCCAAACAAAAATTGGTTCACTAGTGCAGATCAACATATTGGCTAACAGAATGTTTAAAAGAAGCAATTGGGCCCATAACAAAAGGTTTAAATACGGCTCCTTGGTGCTGTTTACGAAAGACAATTGTAAGAATTTTATTATTGCCACAATACTTGACCGGGAGGAAAACTATTTGGTGCAAGGAATGGTTAGTATGGTTCATCTCATCACATCATCATCTACATCGTATCCACATCACCGACCCGTCTGCCTAGCGAAGTGATTATAGCAAAAGCTACCAAACAATAAGAGGCTTATGTCCTACTGCATAGGATGTTTATGCTACATTCAGGTTACTTTGTTCCATAACAGACAAAAATAACACTGAGATTATGAGTATCGTCCAGTCATGAACAGACATGCATGACTAAGTTCATCAATGGTTATGATTATGACTTACCTATTTTATTAGACAGTTATATATGTATAGATAGCTGTACACATATCAGTGGGGAAATCACGAATATTTATTTCAAACACTCGTATCGCATGCGTTTAGTGAAGTTTTGCCCAATGACAAAGCGTAATAACATCGTTGGCCAAAATCCTATACTTACATGAGTTATTGTATGAACTAAGAGTACGGTGCAATGAACACATTTGTGTCATCTCATCATCACCATCATCAGCCTATAGCAGTCTACTGGTGGACATAGGCCACCCCTAATGAGCGCCATTACGCCCTGTCCTGAGCTCGACGCGTCCAGCTTCTACCAGCAGCCTTTCGCAGATCGTCACTCCACCTGGCCGGAGGGCGTCCTACACTACGTTTGCCTAGCCGCGGTCTCCACTCAAGAACTCGTTTACCCCAACGGTTATCGGTTCTTCGGCAGATATGGCCAGCCCACAGCCACTTCGGCTTGCTAATCCTCTGAGCTATGTCGACAACTTTAGTTCTATGTCGGATATACTCGTTACGGATTCTATCCTTCAGAGAAACCCCGAGCATAGCTCGTTCCATAGCTCGATGAGCGACTTTAAACTGGTGGACTAGCCGTACTGAGTGTCCACGTTTCGGCTACGTATGTCATGACGGGTAGGACGCACTGATTGAAAACTTTCATTTTCAAACATTGCGGTATGGGTGACGAGAAAACTCGATGTAGTTTTCCAAATGCTGCCCAACCCAGCTGAATCCTCCTCTTGGCCTCCTTCTCGAAGTAGTTTCTACCCAACTGCAATATCTGAGGTATGTATACTCCGAAACAACTTCAAGAAGGTGTCCATTAACGACGACACGACTCGGATCAATTCGGTCTTTGACCATGACTTTGGTCTTGTCCAATTTCATGCCGAGACCTATCTTTCGCGAAGCTGATGCTAGGCCGTCCAGCATTTGTTGCAGCTCCTCCAGCGACTCCGCCAGTAGGACTATGTCATCGCAGGTGTGAGATGCCCATTCCTTTCCAATCCAGTGTCTTAAACATATCCTCCAACGCGCTCTTGAACAGTTTCGGAGATATGACATCTCCCTGTCTCACTCCTCGGCGTAGTTGGATGGGTTTAGACTGCTGGTCCTGTACTCGGACACTCATAGTGGCGGCTTCATACAGACATCTCAACACTTCGATATAACGATAGTCCACTTGGCATCGCTGCAAGGATTCCAGGACAGCCCAGGTTTCCACAGAGTCAAAGGTTTTCTCATAGTCCACAAACGCCAGACACAAGAGCTGATTATACTCTTCGGACTTCTGTATAATCTGCCTCACTGTGTGAATATGGTCTATGGTGCCATATCCTCCGCGAAACCCAGCAGGCCTGCTCCGGCGGCTGGAATTCGTCGAGTCTTCTGGCGAGACGATATTTAATAACCCGAGAGAACAGCTTATAGACGTGGCTCAAGAGCGAGATGGGTCATCTACATTCTAGGTAACCTGTTAATAATAATAAGAGGCTTTCGCTAGGCAGCTGGATCAAGGGTCAGATACAGAAGGTGGCTCTTCTGGACTCAGATTGCAATATGAGGAGGTTCCTCTCTGCAGCCCAAGCCTATAGCAGTTATGGGTATGGGTCCTGTTCCGCGGTCGTTGGTTTTTCGTTTTAGATATATTTATGACTAGCTGTGCCCGCGACTTCGTTCGCGTGGAAATAGTGACTTTGGGCATAATTTTTGGACATCTTTTGGTTTATTTTGGATTATAAACACAGTCGTTTCAGTATTTTAAAAAATCTACAGCAATGCTTGTCTATACACGTTATTAGACGTATAGCTATCGGGGATCAAAGCATACAGGCTGCTAGAATTGCTAACATTGACGTGACAGAGCCACATAAAGCTGACTGTGCGAAAAACAGCTAATACTTAGATTCACACCCACAACTGTTAGCGTTTGACCTTGGGCTTTAAAAAAACCTAACTTGAAAACAAACTAACCCATAAAATGAATACATACAATATGTATTTACAAACCTTATTAGCCTTTAACTATGAACTTATCAAAAACTCTTAATTGGAAGTACTTTCAGATTTTTACACATAAAATCAAAACATAATAACAAAATATAAATGCAAAAACATATGTACATATGTACCATATGTTTTTTTTAGCAAATGTGTATTCAGTAAAACATAAAAAAAGCTAAAACCGAAAAAAATGGATCGGAAGACTGTATGGATGTTTGGCGACAAAAATGCTGAACGGATTTTGATGAACTTTGTAAAATGAGAAAGCTTACTATCCAACTTACTAAATAGGCTAAATTTTATTTTTCTATAATGTCTAAAAGCAGAATTATAAACGAAAAGCTAACGTTCGCCTACCCTTCATAATAACAGTATATATAAAATGCTTCATATATTCATATGGCGGACCTCCTTACCATACTTTCAAAACTCTTTGTTAGGACGTGACAGGTTGCGCAGTTGGATAATTTTTGGATGTCAATTATGTCACTTTTGATCATACTACTAGGATGCTAACGCATCGACCGTGCTTTTGATTCTGCCAGATTCTGTTAACTACATTACTTTTACATGTGAAATTTATGTTTTTCTTATAATGTTGGTACAACAAGAACACTAGCCTTTAACAGTCTGCTGCATCAACACTAACAACAACCACCACATACCACACCAGCCTTTATCAGTCCAATGCTGGACGTAGGCCTCCCCTAATAAAGGGGGATATGCCCATAATCCCCACGCTGGGCATGCGGTCTCGCACCACCGACGCTGCTGCCCGTCGGTGGCCAGGGGATTTAGCTGTGCCGATGTAGGCTATGCTATGCCGCAATCAGCCGGCCGCCAGAGCTCCGTTTGTTATCTAGCAGGGTGCACAACAGGCAGTTATAAGTTAAATACGTAGGCCGTTCCCAAGGGTAGCTTTTAAAAAAATACTTTTATTTAATCTAATTTAATTAATAAAAATTACAATCAAATTAACCTAGCTGAAACAAGTTCGAAGTGTGAACAAAGAATGCGATATTAAAATCCAGTAGAATGCACGAGCCGCGTGATTGACGTCAGTCGGCGCACGTTCCCGCTGATGTCGCAAAACGTGACTGCATGTTTATTCAGGCCGGTGCAAGCGCAGCGATTCCCTTAGGTGAGCCTTGCGTAACACCTCCCCCCGAAGAACAGCGAGTATTGAAGCTTGTCGTAAATTGAGCTGGTGGTTGCTTGGGGTCAACCCTTCTATTGGTTGGAAGGGAATAGATATCATGTGGTTTTCCTGTAGAAACTTGGTGCGAATTCTTCGCAAGCTTCATTCTATATTTTCTGTATAGAAAGCCACTAACGAGTGCGCATGCACTGAGCAGTATAACCACGTACATAGGGATTGTAGTGTGGTATAAACTGTAGTCGTTGTCCGTTTGAATGTGAAGTGGCGACTGCAGTGTGATTTTCTTGTTTGTGGCATGAAGATGATCCAGGTTGATAGAATTCAATTTGAACGCTGGTGCTGAAGATGGGGTTGAGATGTCTTCATTAGGTAGGTCCATGATTTTCAATGCTTGTCCCTTCAGACGGTCGTTGGTATTGCAGATCTTGAATTCCGGCGTTTCTAAGTAACATTTTTGAGGTATTATAGCGAGGAAGCTGCCTTGGAGTGTCTGGAAGAGATCTTGACCACAGGAGAGATGTACTTTCGTAGATATAGGGAAGCTAATGCTGTAGTGTTTCTCGTCGAGTTCTTCGTATGCTGGCTTTTCTAAAGAGATGGTGGTAGGGTTGCACGTCTTGCTGCGTTGTTGCGTAGAGATGAGATGCTGGATGCAGTCATCTGCTGATCGGCTCTGCA
Source organism: Horisme vitalbata (assembly GCA_951804965.1). Classification (NCBI taxonomy): domain Eukaryota; kingdom Metazoa; phylum Arthropoda; class Insecta; order Lepidoptera; family Geometridae; genus Horisme; species Horisme vitalbata. The sequence goes on along the minus strand of OX638091.1, from coordinate 27,781,344 downwards.
GACTCCTTTTCTCCCCGCAAAGGTACCATTTACTAGTCTTCGGGCATTCAGCCTCCATGTAGTTGAAATCTTTCTCATGAATGGATAGGTACGGAAGAGGAGGAATAAGGATCTCATGGTTTTTATTGGGTATGATAGATAATTTATACATATCATAAATGTATGGGAGCACTATAGGAAACTTATATACTATAACTATCTCATTACCTACATAGTAAAATCCTAATCTAATTATATCGAAATATTCTCTAATGTCTAAATCTACTACTTTCTGACTGCCATATAGTACGTTCAATCTACGAATAATATCGCGAATTGCATACAAATTAAGGGCCGAATGATGCGTAGCGGAAGCTCTTATGAAAGCTAGAACGTTTTGTAGTTTAAGTAATTCTTGCGAGATAGAATCTACGTTATCCGTCAAAACCCTAAGCACCTGAACCAAGTGTGCGTATTTTACTAGGTCGTAATCCCTTGAAGCTTCGACTTGCCTAATTTTATTAACTAAAATTTCGATCTTATCTTGGTTATCTACTATACTATCTAAAATCTTTGAATATTGCGAAGACCAATTTTTAGATAAACTAACGTGATTGTTAAATTCGGTTACTAATTTATTCTCATTATTTTCTAAGGTTTTAATAGCTTGATTAAAATGCAATGCGTCCGTATAATCGAGGTTCCCTGTAATGCCTTTAATTATAGATCCGAGACCATCCACGAGTCCTCGTTTGACACGATTTATCTCGAAAGTCTGCAATTGATCTAGTACATCCGCAAGCTTACTTTTAAGATAGGTTATGTGAGGTTCGAAGAGGGAATTAGTTTTATTATTAAGCTGAGGGCCAAAACTATCTATTTGAATATTAACTGCATTTACTTTGTCTCGCAACTCTCGGAGATTAACGTATTGTAGAAAAGAATGATAGTGAGATATCATTCTAGCGGAGCCTAATTTAAAAGGTAAAATACCAGGTCCGTCATCGAGGCTTTCAAGTTTTATCTCCTGCATTAGAGCTGGGGCCAGGAGCAGGTGAAATATCAGGAGCGTCCTGTAACAATCGGGCGCTTTTAGGGAGACGCTTAAGCCTAGACTTGGCAATCGGACCTCGCTTCTTCTTAGTGTAAATATGAATAGGGAGGTCTGCCATTACGACGTCATGAGTGTAGCGAGGGGCTAACTTCTGCCTAGAAGCGAACGGATTTTTCACGAAAATCTGTTGCTCGGGAGAATATTCAGCTTCCAGTTCCCTGCCTTTATTCCGGTTGTCAGTCAGGTCTTTTCTAGTCGTATTACACATGTCATGGATCGCGTTATAGGCTTTAGTCATCTTGTCCTTATGATTAGTCATATACTGTTGCAGTAAATGAGCTGAAAGGTCTACGTCAAAAGGATCACGAGGATCGTAATGTCCTGTAACTACTTCTATCGGTTTACACTTAGTGAAACTATGGATGCTACTATTATAAGCTAAAAGGGCGTAGGGCATTAAATTAATTACAGATTCCGATTTCTGACCTAACTTTAGAATACGGAGATGTTCTAATATCGTAGAGTGAAATCTCTCGACTATGCCGTTCTCGTTTGGTGAATGGGGAGCAACTTTGTGATGCTGAATGAATTTTATGCATCCTAACAAATTCCGCGACGAGTTGATTAGTAAATTCGGTTCCGTTATCGGTTACTATAGTGATAGGTATTCCATGGTGAGTACAGAAGTTGAGTAACGCTTGTACTACACTCACAGCTGTGCCATCTCTCAGATGATAGGCTTGCGCGTACTTAGAGAATGCATCTACGATCGTTAAGAATTTTTCACTCTGGATAGTTAAGAGATCTAAATGTACTAGTTCAAAGGGCTTGCCAGCCGGTGGTACTACTTTGAACTGCTGTTTTATGGGGCTGCGATCATACTTCGCTTGGCCACAGATAGTGCATTCATTTATAAATTTTGTGATTTGCTCTCTCATTTTAGGCCAGTAATATCTATGGGATAAAGCCAAATAACATTCATTGATACCGCGATGATTGGTTTTACCATCGTGGTGTTTGCTAATAATTTCCTGTTGTCGTAGGTATTCTTTTACGTTTTCTAATTCCGTTTTAGTTAGTGTAAGATTCATAGCCGAATTTTTAAATGTTTTTTGTATAATAGGTATAATAGTATACATAGCCAAATAAGGATTAATAAGTAGTCCAGTTTTGATCTTTGGATGGACATACTCTTTGATCGCGTTAATGACATCTTCCTCTATGTTAGATTCATATATCTGGATACATGTTCGCGTGTGTGTCTCGAAAGGCTTAGTGACCACGGGTCTACCTTTAATGTCACCAACGACATTGAAAACTAACTGCTTAGTGAACCTATTCAATGGGTCATCTGAGATCGGGACCTCTAAGATGGGGCTTTCTCTATTCGTATGAACAGTGGCGGTTTCAGAACCAGCCCTAGTTTCCGTAGCTGTTATAGTCCGAGACTCGTCTAATTCGGGGATAGTTTCAGAGGCGTTTACTGCGATCGACATAAGCTCTTCATTATTAACTTCGATACGCGATAGTGCATCGGCGTTCGTATTGCACTTGCCCTGTAAATATTCAACTCTATAATCGTACTCACTAAGTTTTAAACGCCATCTCGTAAGTCGTGAGCTAGGATCTTTAAGATTTACGACCCACTGTAAGGGCCTATGATCCGTCAGAATAAGAAATTTTCGGCCATAGAGGTACGGTCGAAAATATTTAGTTGCCCAAACAATAGCCAAGAGCTTCTTCTCAATTGTGCTATAGTTGAGCTCGCTTGAGTTAAGAGTTCGCTACGCGTACGCTATAGGTTTATTTGACGATTTAGTACCTTGAGATAAAACGGCACCGATAGCTACGTTAGAGGCGTCGGTGGTTAAGATGAACTCTTTCGTAAAATCAGGGTATTGTAAGATCGGGTCGTTAGTTAAAAGTGTCTTACAATGTTCGAAACAACGTGTATAGTTTTCATTTAAATTGATCTTTGAACCCTTTTTTAAACATTGAGTAAGCGGTTTAGTAATGCGTGCGAAATCTGGAATAAATTTCCTGTAATATCCGAGTAACCCGAGAAAACGTTTGATTTCTGTTGTGGTTTTTGGAATAGGATAATTTTCAATGGCTTTAATTTTATTAGGGTTTGGTTTAACACCCTCTCTGCAAATGACATGGCCTAAGAACTCAGTTTCCAGCTTCAAGAACTCAGATTTGTCCATCTGAATCTTGAAGTTCGATTCTCTTAACCGTTTAAAGACTTTTTCTAAGTTCACAATGTGCTCCTGAAGGGAGGTACTGAAAACAATAATGTCGTCGAGGTAAACCAAGCAAATTTCATTCTGGAGACCCCTCAGGACATTATCCATCACTCGTTGGAATGTTGATGGTGAGTTTTTAAGGCCCATAGGCATTCTTAAAAATTCGTAATGCCCGTTTTCTACATTGAAGGAAGTCTTGTGAATGTCCGAAGGGTCCATCTCCACTTGGTAAAATCCACTAGCCAAGTCCAGAGTGGTGAAATATTGGCATTTGCCTAGTTTGTCAAGTACGTCAGTTATGTTCGGGATAGGGTATTTATCATCAATCGTTTTCTCGTTCACTTTCCTGAAGTCCACGACAAGACGCCATTTAACTTTACCGGAAGCATCTGCCTTTTTGGGTACAATCCAAATCGGAGAGCTCCATGCAGATTCGGAAGGTCTTATAATATTCTGATCCAGCATCTTACCGATGTGGTCTCTAACTTCTTGTCGGTGAACGTAAGGATAGCGGTAACTCTTTGTATGTACTGGAATTTCATCAGTTGTCCTAATCTTATGTTTGATCTTGTTGGTGAATGTAAGTGGTTCACCCTCAAGATAAAACACGTCCGCGTAGTTAGCGCATAAACGCCTTAAATTCGCAAGTTCTTCCGGATTAAGATGATCGGTCCGAAGACGCGATAAAACATCTTTCGCGCGGTCTGATAAAATTTCAGTACTGTCACATTCAAAATTAAATATCTCAGCCTCGACAGGACGATCCATAGAAAAGATGACATCATTCGATGTTGGGTTAGCAATTTCTACCCAGCCTCTATTATTCTGGACCGTCGTCATGCAATCTAAAATAAGGCAGTTACAAATCGTTTGATTCCCTACAAGAACTTCGCCGTCACCTGAATTCACAGGTAATTTAACCAACTTTGAAGAATGAGCGGGAATTATTTCTTCATACAAGTTCACGTTCCTAGAATCGTACATCTGAATAGGTATCTGCGTGTTACGAGTTATAAGCAATTTATTTTTTAAGTCTATATTAGAGTCCCATAAATCGAGTAAGTCAAAGCCTATAAGTCCGTCAAAGTAATTATGGAATTTATAAACGTACAAAGTCATATTATGCGGGTCGTTAAATTCCTGGAAACAAGGTAATGTAATAGAGTAGTCATTTCTACTAGTCGCATGTACGTTAGTCACTTCGAACGGTTCGTATTTCAAAGGAATGTGGCCGAAGTATTTTTGTACGGCGTCCGGGCTTATAAAAGACTGATTAGCTCCTGTATCGATTAAAAATTTTAAAGGAGGATTCGAGGTCTGGATGTAGCCCAACTGCCTTTGAATATGAAAATTAACTTCTATTTTGGCTTTTCTGACTTCGTATCTTCCTGAAAATTTTCATCTGAACCCTGAAATACTTCCTCAACTACCGGCGGCTCGGGGTAGGAGTACTGCTCACAATAACCTTCGGGTTCGTAAGCATAGTAGTCCTGATAGTGATATTCGGACTCAGGGTACCCCATATAATCGTCCCAACAATAATTATCATAGCCGTCAAATGTGTTGAAGTTTACTTCACGCGTTTTGAAATAGTTGGTTGGGGGTGGATTCCCGTGTTTCCTCCAATCATGGCCTGTCGGGGGTAGTCGCTTTTCTACAAAATGACTTACACCGCTCATAGGTGTAGGACGCGCAGGATTACCGAAATTCCTATTTCCGAAACTGAATGATTGTTGCGGCTGAGGTCGAGGAGGCATCCTGAATGCGTTATTTTGGGTGTTATAATTCTGAGGGGGTGCACGGAACATCTGTTGGGTGCGAGTAGGACCCTGAGGTGGTTGGAAGCTAGGTCTCCAGCCCTGTGAGGGTGGATTCGGCCTTGATGGACCAGGCATATTAAAGGTAGGTCTTACTGATCCGTAATTCATTGGTACATTAGTCAGTCTAGAGACAAAGTTATTTAGGGGTAGATTGAACTTAGGGGTGTTGGAGGTAGGCTGTTGCCATTCCTTCCTACTAGGTGCACCACCACTACGCTCTTGCATATAGAGCGTATTCAGCTCTTCCTGGACAAATTCCAGGGCCTTCTCCATCGACTCAGGTCGCATACAGCGTATCCTGGATCCAAGAGGATCCTTGAGTCCTCGCAAATACGCCTGAAGGGTCAATTTATGGTACAGGGAACGTTTCGCTTCTACAGTCGTACTAACTGACTCATGGAGTGAGACGTAAGTCATTATGGTGCTAAATAAATTTTGGCACCGTTCGTAAAACTCCTGCGGGGTACTTGATCCTTGCGTCTCTAGGGATAAATCACTATAGAGAGCGGTCTCGTCTCGATGGTCTGCGAAGTTATTCACTAACGCGTTCCTAATGCCCTGCCAGTTATCTGGTATCCCGCTTGAGTTGATTAATCTAGCTGCGGATCCCGATACTTTATTTAAAATCCCATTAATGAGAGCTTGGTTTGTCAGCTCGTTACCTTCCCCAACTTTAAAATATTTTAAGACAAGCTGGTCACAAAGGTTAATAAATCTTGTTAAAACATGTGGGTTGCCGTCAAAGTCCGGCACAAGTCTGAGAGACTTGTATATCATATCCATGGTTCCTATTCCTGCGTCATGTCCTCTTCTAAGTTTCTATGTTCGTCTATTACACTAAGTCTACTATTATTAGCTAATCTACTATTGCTGCCTAACCTAATAATCCGCGATTCTCGTGGATGAAAAATCTTGGATGTTTTACACTAACACACACAAAAAAGAAATACACATAAAATATTATAAAGAAAGGATTAGAGTAGGATAAGCAAGGATTTGAAAGATTCAAAGACTTACTGCATTCTTGTCGTCTGGTACCTTCGCACTGAATCTAATTTTGGATTCACCCTTGGAGAATAGCACTAGTAGGTTCTTTATGCTCGCCAGATAAATCTACTTGAGATGAACGCGAGAATCCGTGAGGCTGCGCCAAATACGTAGGCCGTTCCCAAGGGTAGCTTTTAAAAAAATACTTTTATTTAATCTAATTTAATTAATAAAAATTACAATCAAATTAACCTAGCTGAAACAAGTTCGAAGTGTGAACAAAGAATGCGATATTAAAATCCAGTAGAATGCACGAGCCGCGTGATTGACGTCAGTCGGCGCACGTTCCCGCTGATGTCGCAAAACGTGACTGCATGTTTATTCAGGCCGGTGCAAGCGCAGCGATTCCCTTAGGTGAGCCTTGCGTAACAAGTTAGAGGTCAACTTACATTGTTGGTTACTAACAATTTCCGAAACTGGCGTGATTCTTTAAATTGCCATAACTTTTTTATTTATGAATCGATTGACATAAAACAAACATTAAATGTTAAGTAAAGCTTACCACAATATATTGAAACAGATCTAAATCGGATAAGCCGTTTGTGAGATTAGCGTGCACAAACGCACAGACAAACTGATAAACAGACCAAAATTCTATGAATCACTGGGTCCTATTTGCGTTGGTGAAGGTCCCAATAATGTTTTTTCTCATATATCTTCCATGAACAGACTGCGATCGGTTACATTTTTATTATAAGTATAGATTAGTTGTAAGCAGAATAAATTGGAATAATATTAATGCTGGACGTTATCACACAGCATCATGTAGCCCCAAACTAAGCAGAGCTTGTATTATAGCAACCACATGACTGATATGCAACTTAAACCAGGCCACTCAGAAAGTTTACCTATTGCGAAAAAAGTTTTTTCACTTCTCTTGCTCAAAAAGTGTATCATAATAGTGTAGCTTAGCGGGCCTAAAACTCGAGTTGAATACCTCGGGCTAAAAAGTATTTTTTCTTTTTAATTTTTGTCATCAGCCCGTACAAAGCATTCGTTCTCTTACATAAAAACTCGACTTCTTGGTGCTCCGTCAATCTTTTTTTTTGGAAATACAAAATAGAACCGTCTTGGTGATGTTTTATGAAGGTTGATTAATTTTTAATAAAATTTCTGAAAATTGTCTAATTTTGAATTGTTTTATTTTCTCGCAATCGAAGTGAAAAGTAGAGTGTTTTACTCGGGCCAAAACCACCCATTATAACTCGGGAGTATAACAACCTCGTATATAATGGGATGGTTTAGTCCCTTGTAAAACAATCTACTATTATAAAGATATGAGAGACTGGCCAGTTATATTCTATTTCGAACCATATTTTCTAATTGAGAATCCTCCTATTTCGAAGTCGGTTAAAAATAGGTACGTGCCAATTTAAAATTACCCTCCACACTTTTTGGATGCTATCATAAATTAACGTGTCTCATTGAAAAATGAAACATTTTCGCGCTATGATTTTTTACGATTTCATGTACCCTTTATATATTCTTTCTGCTTTGCCACTGAGGTTGTCAAAGCGGTTTTTGAGATACCTTTGCTTTCGAACAAGGATTCCATATCATTCTGGGAAGTATATTGATCTCTGTAAGAAATTTCAAATTCTGCCCTTGCAAAATCGGCGTGATATTGCAGACTATTTATTTATTTAAAAAATCTTATCTAATGATATCGATTGCCCTGAGCTACTTGTTAAATTAAGCAGTTACATCCCTCACAGAGTATTTAGGTTTAATCCTCCTCTTTATATGCCTGGTGCCTCTTCTAACTATAGGCAGAATTCATACATGGTGGGAGCGAGCTGAATTGTTAACGATTTCAGTAAGTTGTGGATATTGATCCCTTCCCTCTGTATCAGCATTCCCAAGGCAAGGCGGTGCCTGTACTTTAACTTCTTTTCCAAGTGAATTGTGCATTTTTTTTCTTCATTCCTCTTATATGGTTTCCTTTCCTGTTGTATTACAGCTTAGGAAACACGCAGTATTTAGATTAATATTAAGTTTTTTGTTTTTTTAGCACATTTTAATCACAATTATGTTGCTTTCGGTGAAGACCTGTTATTGGCTCTCTGTTACTAATCACTTTAGCTCTTGGTTTTCCAATAAATAAATATGTACTTAATATATTGTTTCAGATACCAGTTCGAATAATCGAACAGGACATTAGTGCTAATCTTTATAATGACGACAAATACATTATGATCGAAAGCAAAGTGTATTTCGAGCCTTACTTCCATGTGTTGAAGGTCCTACAGGATCCCACGTTTCCTGAAAACCTCGCAATGAAAAAGTACATTGTTGATGTACAGGTAAAAACCACAAAAATCTATATTATGTTATCTGTGACAAAGTCAACATCAGGGCATCTATCATCATAATACAACACATGTGTTTAGTCAAAAACGACGATGGACTTGCAATATGTGACGTGGAATCCTTACTCGTAGGTATTGCACTTATAAAAAGTGGGCATGTATAGGTACCTGTAGATATGATAATGTACCGAATGTAATGTTTGGACTTGCCTTTACCTATTGGACTTCCCCCGTTGGTATATAATAATAATATATGGCATAATGGAATATTCTTAGTCATACTCTAGTTTTTTTGTTAGTTTTGTTGTTGTTAGTTAGTTGTTTTGTTAGTTGTTTTTCTTCAGTTTTGTGTTACTCGTCGTTCGATGGATGAGTACAAACAATACAATCGAATTAAAAACCCCCTTCTAATTTCCGAATATATAGTAAGCACATGCAGGTATCTCCCGATAACTTTAATGTAACTACGTGTTATCGTTGTTTCGCAGCCGGAGCCCCGACCTCCATCATATTTAAAGGCTGATACAAAGTTTATATATAGAACTGCTGGTTTAAACCAAGAAACACAAGAATGCGATGGTCCGTCTCCGATGTACACACCCGGTAGTCCCAGTATGGACACCGATATAAACACTGCAGATCTTAATAGTAATAAGGACCGCAATGTAAAATTTACAGTTCTGCAAGACGAGACATGGCCCAATGAGGATGTATTATCTTTTGACGACAGTCAATATGAGGCTTACAAACTGTCCCTCACTCACGAATTTGCCGTCATCCAGGGACCTCCTGGCACTGGCAAAACATACCTCGGACTAAAAGTAGCAAAGACAGTATTTGAGAATCTAAATGATACACAGGAATGTCTCATGCTCGTGATCTGTTACACTAACCACGCTTTAGACCAGTTCCTTGAGGCCCTAACTGATATAACTGATTCCATCGTACGCATCGGTAACCAGTCGCGCAACGAAGTCATGAAAAACATCAGTTTAAATACTTTGCGGCGTCAAGCCTGCGATAGCGCTGCGAACGAAGCATTTTGTGAACAAAATATGGCGCTCGAACATGCCATAAGAAAGTATGAAATGTCACTGATTGACCTCGATGTTCTGCTCAACGGAGTTCTCAGATCTCAGTTCATAGAAGAGTCCGATCAGGCCGACGCCGATGATTCAATCAAACATCTTCGTCAATATTATAAGAAGTATTATAGAGAGTGTACGGAGGACCCACTGGCACATTGGCTTTTTGAAGAACGTCGCAAGTATTACGACGTGAAAGATTTAAATGATTTATTAGAAGAAAATACAGTTAACAATGATGCTGCCAATCATGAAAAGGAAACATACAAAAGGATCGCAGTTGTATTAGATGATTTAGACGACTATTACGCTGAAAAGAATAAAGAACATAGAACGGAAATATCTTTATTTTCCATTGAAGAAATAAATGAACGAATAACAAACTTAGTTACTCAATACAAGAAAACACAACTTGATATAAAAAAACGTGAAATTGAACACCAATTACTGACCCTGAACTCATTTAGAAAAATGTACTACGTGAGTTTTAAACATTAATTACTTACTCTTAGCCACTATTCTGTATATTCTTTCCAAAAAAGTTTTTACATCTCTCATGTTCGGTAAGTAGGTTCTTATTACCTCCAAATGGGGCTTGTAGGTGACTAATTAGCGCTTTAGGGTAATAATGTAGCTAGAAAAGCCCTAGGGGGTAAGTAATTAAAAAAAAACACTTCTTTCTTTCAAAAAGTTCGCATACATCTAACCATCATACTGGCAATAGACATCATGCATTCAGCCCAATGACCAGGGAGGGCGCTTTGCTATTCAGCCTTGTCTTCGTGAGTATTACAGTCATCAATTTTAAATATCGAACGGCGTAGCTCAAATTCGTTCTTGAAAAAAAAATGTTTTATTCTTGTAATGCCGGTATTTTTCTACTTACCTCACAATCGAGATGTAAAGCAGAATAGTTAGCTCGGGTGTAAGCACCAATTGCACCCTCGAACTATAGGCGCCCTCGCTGCGCTCGTGCGCCTAAATATCTCGGACTGCAAATGATGCCTTACAGCCCTTGGCTACTAATCTACTATTAAAATGTAGTATTCGGCCGTGCCAGCGCAATGACAATTTATCCATGACCTTCATATAGAAGTCAGCTGGACGGAAGGCAACCAACTCTCTAAAGGCATTTTGTACTGCTTCTCGGGTATTGCATTTTTTCTTGCCAAGAAGTGGTCCAAATTCTGAAAGAAGTAGAAGTGGACGCAAGGTCGGGTGAGTACGGTGGATGACGGAGAGCTTCCAAACTAGCATCTTGACCATTCATTTTTTAGGGTGACGTTACCGAACCGGTCATACGAACCCTTATAGTGCCGCTTGGTCCGTCCGTCTGTCACAGCTGATTATTTCAGGAATTACATAAGCTACCGACTTGAAATTTGGTGTAGATTTAAAATGCACTGACTGAATAAGATTGCCAGTAAAAAAATAAAAAATATTTTTATTTTCATCTCCAAAAAGTCCAAAATAAGAAACGTCAAAATTTCAAACTGGTGCCAATAGGTCGAGTGGCATATCATATGAAAGAGGTCAATTAGCCCAGTTTTTATTTTTTTATACGATGCTTGGTTTTCATTTTATGATCAAAATGACCATAACCCCCCCTAATCTCCGAAGTTTGCAAGGCCAGAAATCTGAAACTAATGTATGTTACAGAAAAATATCTATATTTAACATGAAAATAATAGCGAAGTCTTCACCTAAAACAGTTTTTGAGAAATGATCCGAAATGGGGGGGTTGAAAAATAAAAGGGGGGGTTGCTAGGTCGAGTGGGCTTGATTTGAACAATTTAAATCCGTTTTATTATTTTGATATCATGTAGTTTTTGATTTAGAATGAAAAAACCTCTAAAAATGGCCATACCCCCCCCCCCCCCCCCCCCCTAACTCCGAAGTTTACGAAGTGAAAAACCTGAAATGTATACATTTTACAGAAGTATATCTATATTTTACCCGGAAAATTATAGCAAAGCTAATATGGTTTTGTTGAAACCTCAATAAATGTAATGACAGCTGTGTTCAAGCTATAAAGCAAGTGACACGGTCAGATATGATGATATCCGAAAGGCCCTAATTTGTTCATTCTAAAGCTGGTTTTTCTTATAGGACGTACACTTTTTAATTACGAAGAAACCTTACTAATTAGGATCGCACGCCATAGAATTCACCCGCGGTGGGCGAGTCAACTCGCACTTAACCAGTCTTGTTTTTATATTCAATGGCTTCTGGGATAATTTTCCGCGAAGTAATAATATGAGGCAACGTTGTACGGTTTACAAGTACAGTCGACCAGTCTTCAGCCAGCACAGATTTATAAATTTAGTGCCAGGTCCTGTTCTGCTAGAATAATGGCGACTACGACAAAAAACGATCGGCGAACAATATTCTTTATCAGAGAATTCCAGTCCAAATGTACTTTTATTCATTTCACTACACCTGTGTCTTATTAGTTATTACTAACGTAGATTGATTAAAATGCCAATATTTGAAACGAAAAGAAATCGTAAAACATAACATATTCAAATAAGACTAAAATTATATAACATATACCTTCTTTTTTTGTAAATATAAATAAATAAATAATGCTGGACGCTATCACACAGCATCATGTAGCCCCAAACTAAGCAGAGATTAGTAAAAGTTGTTAAATTTATACATATCATACAAAGAAAACACCCAGACCTGAGACAAATATCTGCAGAACATGACTCAACCGTCGTTCCAGATGATTAAAATGGTCCCCCTTAGGTGCAGGCCACCTATATATGGCGTCGAGCGCGGACATGGCACGGGCAGTTTCTTATTCCATTCAAATTTCATACAAAATGCATGGAAACAAAGCCCAATTTAGGACACATGGTATGTCGTTGCTCAGACGTGGACGCGTCATAAACGCGCCCGACGGCATATAAATGCGGCCTGCGCCTTAAAAAATGACTCAATATGAAAATAAAATTTCATGTTTTTGAAATAAAATTTCATTAAATAAATCAGTATTTTTCACATATCGTAGCAAATTACATTTCAAATGTCCTGTACTGAACGGCAATTTCATAGGTATAGGTATAAATATCTACATGGTCACAGACAGTGTATTATTTACATAGAGATTAACACAGAGTTAAGGTATAGCTATCTATCTATACGCTATCTTTAATTAACGTAATTGGCTTATTATCCGTGTTAATTAAAGCAAATAAATAAATTGAAATTGAAATAGACAGTAGCTTATAAGGAGTGTGGCCCATAATGTCCGAAAATCGTTTTTTCTTGGTCGCAATTATTACATTCCCATATTTTCCCAGTGGTATTTTTTCGCAATATTTTATTTCCTATGTGCATTTTTTCATCATATAGTTTTTTTCAATTTCCCATATTTTCTCTTCTTTTTACATCCCAATGGTGAAAATAACCAGAAGCTTTTTTTCTTATAAAATAGTATGAATGAAATATAAATAAATAAAATGAAAATACTAGTCACACACAGAACAGAAAATACTAGTAAAACTAGTAGGTATATCTTTTTAGTACACAGAATACTTATTATTTAGTTGGTTTTAGTGATTACGTTTGTTTCATAAAATTTTATCGAGAGCGTGTATTGTGCCGTGCGTACGTAACTCCATGAAACAGAATTGCCACTACAGCGTAGCGGGTAGCTTAAACTATACAATACAGGTATGCTCTCTGCGAACCGTAGTAGCTCGTAGCGACACCTACGGCCTACGATGCAGGGACCTCCTCTACAAAGTTGAAGTGTAATGCGCTTCGTTGTCAAACAGAATTCAATACTACGTTTGTTGTCTACGAGCTACGCCGTAGAGGTCTACAATCATGTGCCACATTATCTCCTTCTTTCTCTCGTTTGTATTGTTTTTCCAAAAAAATAGCCTCCAAAGGGATGCAGAGAGAGGAAATACCTCTACGCGAATAAAGTCGCGCTCATATATTAATAATAAATATTTTAAACTTAATCAATGTGTTAATCTACAAATTATTGCCTGGGTAGGTATTTGTGAGAGAACAGTTTACAAAAAACTACAGGATTTTTGGGGTGATGGGATTTTTAAACTTTATTTCCATTAATCCCCAATCGCCCCTAAACACTCCTTGTCTAGCCATTCATACTTAGTAAAAATTGATATACTACCCTACCCGCGCCGCACAGTTTTTACTCCGATCCATGGGTAAAACTTATAAATATCTAACAAATCACAACAGGGTGTGAAAAAGGGGTTCATAGTTGGCGGGCTTGAAATTGTGCCAGAAGGTACTTATTTATTAATTGAACCACTATAATTGCATATAATTCTATTTTCAACAGAAGATGAGTACGCATCGCCAGAGGAGAGTCAAAATGAGGATCACAAAAGAAACCAGTTTCTGTGACATCAGTAGCGTAGATAGATGGTCACTGTATTTCAGTTGGATTGAACAACTCACTCTTGAAGCTATGGAAAAAGTTGACAAATTGAAGGTAAGATACATTTTTCAAGGTAACTAAGATGGTAACGAAATTTGCCGTAAAAATTTCCGTGCAGGTAAATTGCTGTTCATCATCATCATCATCAGCCTATAGCAGTCCACTGCTGGACATAGGCCTCCCCTAATGAACGCCATTGCGCCCTGTCCTGAGCTCGACGCATCCAGCTTCTACCAGCAGCCTTTCGCAGATCGTCACTCCACCTGGCCGGAGGGCGTCCGTTTGCCGAGCCGCGGTCTCCACTCTAGAACTCGTTTACCCCAACGGTTATCGGTTCTTCGGCAGATATGGCCAGCCCACAGCCACTTCAGCTTGCTAATTCTCTGAGCTATGTCGACAACTTTAGTTCTATGTCGGATATACTCGTTACGGATTCTATCCTTCAGAGAAACCCCGAGCATAGCTCGTTCCATAGCTCAATGAGCGACTTTAAACTGGTGGACTAGCCGTACTGTGAGTGTCCACGTTTCGGCTCCGTATGTCATGACGGGTAGGGTGCACTGATTGAAAACTTTCGTTTTCAAACATTGTGGTATGGGTGACGAGAAAACTCGACGTAGTTTTCCAAATGCTGCCCAACCCAGCTGAATTCTCCTCTTGGCCTCCTTCTCGAAGTTGTTTCTAGCCAACTGCAATATCTGCCCGAGGTATGTATACTCCAAAAAAACTTCAAGAAGGTGTCCATTAACGACGACACGACTCGGATCAATTCGGTCATAGATCATGACTTTGGTCTTGTCCAAATTCATGCCGAGACCTATCTTTCGTGAGGCTGATGCTAGGCCGTCCAGCATTTGTTGCAGCTTCTCCAGCGACTCCAGTAGGACCATGTCATCGGCGAATCACAGGTGTGAGATGTGCTCGCCGTTTATGTTAATGCCCATACCTTTCCAATCCAGTGTCTTAAACATATCCTCCAACGCTCTCGTGAACAGTTTCGGAGATATGACATCTCCCTGTCTCACTCCTCGGCACAGTTGGATGGGTTTAGACTAGGGCTTGCAAATATTCGAAAATATTCATATTCGAATTTTTTTCGAGTACTATTCGAATTATTCGAATATTATTCGAATAATAGAAAAACACTATGATTTTATTAAAATCACATCTTATTTTGTTATTTTGAGTGTTATTTTCATGAAGAAGTTTAAAATATCAACTTATTTTATTCTTAAACGCGTTTTTCCCATGAACTAATTTTAAAAAAATTACAAAAAGGTATGTCACCGTAACGAGACACTGGTGATTTAAACGCACAATCAACCACAAATTAAAATTTTCTTCTTCCTATGAGCTAGTGGCCAACTCTAGTGTCGGAGATTTTAGGCCGCCCGAAGGCCTCAGACATGGCTTATCGACTGAAAAGCCGGGACCAACATCTTAATGTGCCTTCCGAAGCACGGAAGTGGTCAAATCTAAATGTCACTAAACAGTCATCCATCCAAGTAATGACCACGCGGAGAGTTGCTTAACCAAAGTGATCTCTTAAGTACACCGAAGTAAACCACGCCAAGGACGGACGGACGGACAAAGCAGCACCAAAGGGTTCGTTTGACCGGCTCGGTAATGTCACTCTAAAAACAGTCTTATAAATCTGGGTTAGTTGGTATTTTAACAAAATCATGAAAATAAACATTCACGTTAACGACAGAGACGAATGGACAGAACAGTCTTGTCAACTACGTGAATGCACTACGCGACACTTCCGAGTGTATCCGAACGGTGTTCCGAACCCGATAAAAGTTATTGGGTTTGGATCGGATCGTTCGACATGTTGTTTACCCGAACGACGACGTAAACTTGTATAGTCTTGTATGGATATATCGCGCGAACTCTTTAAGTGGCATTTCATGCACATCTGAGTTCCGATTTCGGTGTTTTTAATTTAAATCGAATATTCGAATATTGAAATATCAGTATTCGAATATTCGAACAAAAATAATATTCGAATTATTCGAATATTCGAATATTCGAATGCAAGCCCTAGTTTAGACTACTGGTCCTGTACTCGGACACATAATGGCGGCTTCGTACAGACATCTTAACGTCGATATAACGATAGTCCACTTGGCATCGCCGTAAGGATTCCAGGACAGCCCCGATTTCGACAGAGTCAAATGCCTTCTCATAGTTCACAAAAGCTAGACACAGGGGCTGATTATACTCTTCGGACTTCTATAATCTGCCTCACTTTGTGAATGTGGTCTATGGTGCCATATCCTCCGCGGAACCCGGCCTGTTCCGGTGGCTGGAACTCGTCGAGTCTTCTGGCGAGACGATTAGTAATGACCCTAGAAAACAGCTTATAAACGTGGCTTTGGAGCGAAATAGGTCTGTAGTTTTTAAGAAGAGTCTTATCACCTTTCTTAAAAAACAGAACCACCAAGCTCTCGTTCCACGCCTTTGGAGTTCTCCCATAGTGAAGGACGGAGTTGAAGAGGTTCTGCAGTTCCTGCACAACAGGAGCTCCTCCTGCCTTCAAAAGTTCTGAAGTGATTCATCCATCTTCACCGGGGGTTTTTCCATTTTATAGCTGTCTCAGGGCCAACACGATCTCGTCTTGGCTGATTTCCGGCAGGTTGTCGGTGTAGTGGCGGGTGAAGGTGGCTCTGGAATCGTGGTTGTCACGTTGGGGGCAAGGAGCATGTGCCGTGTACAGTCGGCCATAGAAGTCTGCCTCGATCTCTGATAATATCTCCGGCTTTGACAAGACGGCTCGGCCATCGTGTGTTGTTTACCTCGTCAGGCTCCTGCCAAGCTGCTGAGTGAATACTTTGGACCCTCGGTTTCGCTCTATTGCCTCTTCAATGAGGCGTGTGTTGGAGCTACGAAGGTCGCGCCGTATCATCTTCGCAATTAGCTTGTTCAGGTCTGACCTCTCTGACAAAGTGGCCTGAGTGGTTTCCCGTCTTTTTGTCATCAGCTGAAGAGTCTCATCCGAAAGTTTGGATTTCTTGCCCTTAGGCTGCATTTGGCAGAATTTGATACACTCGTTCCTTGTTGGGCCTCAGCAACGTCATCGGTAGGTTCCACAGCAACGAATCTTTCACCGAGAAGCTTCTGAAACTTCTCGGTGCCCGCATGATCTGGAGTAGATTGGGTCGGAGCGTGGACTTTATCAGACGGTTTCTTTCAAGCTTGAGATTGATATTCAGAGAGCCTCGGACAAGTCTGTGATCAGATCCGGTGTTGAACCTGTTGATCACGGAGACGTTTCTGAATATGTGTATACCTTTTATCCGTCATGGTGAAGTTGATCTCATTTTTTGTCACAGCGTCGGGGCTTCGCCACGTCCACTTCCTGTAGGGCTTCTTCTTAAAGAACGAATTCATCAAGAAGAGCCCCTGCTTCTCTAGGAAGTTGACAAGCATTTGCCCCCTGTCATTTCTACTTCCATGACCATACGGACCCTGTGTGTGACTCTGGATTCGTCGCCAACCCGGACTCCCACTTTGCCGTTAAAGTCCCCCATAACAACGTTGAAGTGAGCCTTCGTGGTGTTGTGCAAGGCTTTGGATATGTCCTCGTACATATCCTCCACTTCATCATCCAAGTGTGCCGAGGTCGGTGCGTAAACCTCTTCAAAATGATCTTCATACTATACCGCTTGGATAGTCGAAGGATCAGGTACGCTACCCTGGTCGACACACTGGAGATTTCCAGAACGTTGTTAGAGAAGGCCTTATTGACGAGATACCCTACGCCACCCTGTGATTGTTGGTTACCCTCGCGGAAGTACATTAGATGGCCCGAGTCTAGGGTAATGGTGTCCTCTCCCTCTCTACGGACTTCACACAACCCCAGAACATGCCGCAGGTAGCCAGAGTTAGCCCGATGATTTTTAGCACCCCTTGCCCGCCGTTATCAGGAATAAGGCCGTAAGGCCAGGAATAGCGGAGCGGCCGGGAACTGGAGGCAATTTATTTTTGGCGTACATCATTGTTGGGAGTTAATGCCCATAATCTCCACGCTGGGCAAGCGGGTTGGGGATCGCAGGGCACAGCTTTTCGCACTGCCGACGCTGCTGCCCGTCAGCGGTCAGGGGATTTAGCTGTGCTGATGTAGGCTGCGCTATGCCGCAATCAGCCGGCTGCCAGAGCCTCGTCCGTTATGGAGCAGGGTGCACCACGTGCAGGTGAGGTTGGCTTGGGTACCGAAGATGAAAGTTGAAACCCCGTACACTCCGTAATTGCTACCTTATTATCTTAGGTTGCTACAAGATCCAGAAGAAGAGAATGAATATACATAGAATCAGATCAGCTATCTTAAAATATTTGTTAAAATTATAGTGTTTAACTTTTTGGTCTCGTAAAATATCTACTGTTATTTCAAGTTATAGATTTATATTTTAGTGTAAGTATAAACATTGCAATCCTTTTTGTTTTAGAAGGAAGTAAGCACTGCTACAGCACTATATGAAGAGTCCAGGATGATGTTGGACATGGAAGTAATGAAAGGCAAGAAAATTATTGGAATGACCACAAGCGGTGCCGCCAGGATGCGCAAGTTACTGCAGGCTTTAAATCCACCAATAGGTACCGACTCACCACTCATCAATGAACTTGATTTTAGACAAGTTTACATGACGCGTTGATAAATCAAATAGGGAACATATCTGAAGAGATTTAAACAAATAAAGGCGTTTTATTATTTATTTTTTACTGAGCTACACGACGAAGAACCTGTTCATACAGAACATCAAATTTATTTCAGTGATCGTGGAAGAAGCTGCTGAAGTCTTGGAGCAGCATATCATCACATCGCTGACGGCGGGGTGCAAGCATCTTATTTTGATTGGTTCGTAACCATTTGTAACTCATTTCGTTTGTGAACTTTTTTGTGGCCAAGCCCGCTGCGTACTACCTGTATGGGATGTTATACCTACGCATTAATAAATCGGATTAGGATAATTACGTCATTATCTACGTAGTCGCCCGAATCCGACAATATTTTAAATGTAGTTAAGTATTTTTCAGTTATATCATAACTATAGTATGAATAGTAGTGTTCACACAATGATGAGATTTATTTTATTCCACTTAGAAGAAAAATATATAAATAAAATAAAAAATATATTGCTCTCTAGGTAGGTACGTAGGTAGGTCTCTAGGTAGGTACCTATTTAAATAGAGATATACAAAAATTACCCACAACCAATATGATAATACTTTAGCTACAAATAAACGTAAGATGTGTTGTGTTGTTTAACAGGAGACCATCAGCAATTGCGACCGACCGCTTCTCATATGAGATTAGCGAAGCATTTTCGACTGGAGGTATCTCTATTCGAGCGCATGATTAAAAACGGGATCCACAGCCGCCGCCTGAGCGTACAGCATCGCATGCGGCCAGAAATCGCGGCCCTCATCTGTCCGCACATATACCCGGAGCTAGTAAACCATAAGTCGGTTTATGATTTCCCCGATGTGAAAGGAATGAAGAAGAATTTGTTTTTCTACACTCATGATTTCAAGGAAGAGGTAGGTACCAACATTTGAATCTTAAGTATTAGCAAGGTGTCTAGACAATGTCTAAACCAGGATGATCAACCTAGGGCACAGACTATTAATACTTTAATTACTTAGTACAGGGAAAAAAAACATATTTCTTTCTCATCATGCTTGAATGAGACATGGAGAAGCCACGTTGATGATGTTAATACCTATTTCAGAAAGTAGTAGAAAATATGAGTCGAACTAACCACAGGGAGGCAGATATGACGTTGGGGCTCGCCAATTATCTCATGCAGCAGGGCTACGCGGCCGAAGATGTAACGATTCTGGCCACTTACAAGGGGCAAATGTTCTACATGAAGGAGGTTAGTTATCTCCACCAAACTCATACTCGCGCCTTTTCTCATCGACAGTAAAAACATGTATTTCATCTTTGTTTCAGAAAAGTGACCAATACAATAATTTGAAGGACGTTAAAATTACTGTCGTTGACAATTACCAAGGGGAGGAATCAAAGATCATTTTACTATCGCTCGTGAGGAATAACGAAGAAGACAAAATTGGATTCTTGGGAACGGAGAACAGAATTTGTGTTGCTCTGTCTAGAGCCAAATATGGTACCTATTTACTCCATTAGTTACAGAACAATAAAACTACAAGCACCCCACTCCCAATTAGGTATCTCCGAAGTTGAAGTTGATGTAAATATTGTTACATTAAACACAAAAAAATAACTAGGGTCCGCCATCAGCGAAATCGATGAGGAGGACAATATATATACAACACAAAGAAAAACGATTATCAAAACACTGTTATAAACTGCAACATAAACACTCACTATTCACTATTGCACTTTATTTCTTCAGGATCGCTCACTCGAGCTTCTGACTCCGCATTTTGTGTAAACATTCTAGGTCCATAATAGGTAGGGACCATAAGACTAGGTGGCATCGGGGTGCTCTGTGTCGGTTCTGTGCTATATTTAGAACCTAATCTAACCTAATCTACTCACGTCGGGGTGACCTAGAACCTACTGCTGCGGGAAGGATTTCCGGGTGGTTTTAAAAAAAACTTAAGTACCTACTTTCAATGCCGGGAAAACAACGAAAAATATCATTGTCATTGTCCGATTACCAAATATAGGCTAATTTCTGTTTGGCCATGAAATAAATAGCACTCAATGACATCTACATAGTTTGACGAAATTGCGTGAAAAATTGGAATTTTCAAAAATTCATATCTCAAAAACTATAATTTGTTTCCACACTATACCATTTCAGATATAGGCCTCCTAGGTATAGACCTATCTGTGACGAATTTCAGCCGCCTAGCTCAAATATGGTAAAGAAAAGCTGAGTAATTATAAATTAATTATATTATAATTTAATAAAACTACTATCACTGTTATTACTCGTATAGTATCCTATATATCGTTCTCTTTTGTTTGTTAAATAAAGGTCGATACGCGGGCTTCATTTCATCATTTGTCCCGTGTATCTACCTATATTTAACAATCTATAGGTACCTAGGTATTGCTAGAATAGCCAATCTGCACTGCGCTCCATTCAATAAAAAACAATAATAAGAAAATATGAAGAAATAATAAGATTTACTGCTGTTTGCTGATGATAATGATAATGATGAAACTAGGAAGGTATACCTACAACTAAAAGTTTACCTTTCAATTCAGACACAAGAAGTTCCCCTATGGGTTCCTCAAACCTTTATCAACCTTCATAAAACATCACCAAGACGGTTCTATTTTAAAAAAAAAAGATTGACGGAGCACCAAGAAGTCGAGTTTTTATGTAAGAGAACGAATGTTTTGTACGGGCTGATGATTTTAGACAAAAATTAAAAAGAAAAAATACTTTTTAGCCCGAGGTATTAAACTCGAGTTTTAGGCCCGCTAAGCTACACTATTATGATACACTTTTTGATCAAGAGAAGTGAAAAATAGTATTATATTTCCTTCTTTGAATTAAATATCTTAATAAGTTTATTTTTCGTTTTTAGAGCAGTAAGAAATGATTTTTAATGACATCGGTTTAATTTTTTGTTTTAAAAGATTGTTTTTTTATTTTAAATTTCTAGTGTAATTAGATAATAATATACTGACATATTACCTTGGGCATATTTTGCAGTTAGGTAAAATTTCTTTGAAAAGGAGGCCAAGAGGAGGATTCAGCTGGGTTAGGCAGAATTTGAAAAAATACGTCGAGTTTTCTCGTCACCCATACCGCAATGTTTGAAAGCTAAAGTTTTCAATCAGTGCGTCCTACGAGCTATAGAATGAGCTATGCTCGGATAGGATAGAATCCGCAACGAGACTATCCGACATAGAACTATAGTTGTTGACATTTAAGAAAGGGCGCAATGGCACTCATCAGCATTTGAAAAAATTCGTCGAGTTTTCTCGTCACCCATACCGCAATGTTTGAAAGCTAAAGTTTTCAATCAGTGCGTCCTACAAGCTATAGAATGAGCTATGCTCGGATAGGATAGAATCCGCAACGAGACTATCGACATAGGACTATAGTTGTTGACATTTAAGGAAGGGCGCAATGGCACTCATTAGGGGAAACCTATGTCCAACTCTGAACTGCTATAGGCTGATGATGATGATTATGAGATAAGGTACCTACCGGCGAAAATTACGAGTGAGGATGAGGGTTTTTGAGTTTTACGAGAAGAGTATCAATCCCTCAAGAATAAAATTTATATTGGACCACCTCTGAAGTATGATCTAAGAAACAAAAAAAGAATCATCAAAATCGATTCATAATGGGCGGAGTTATCGCTTAACATACATACAAAAAAAACAACATACCTACATTCGAATTGAGAACCTCCTCCTTTTTTGAAGTCGGTTAAAAACTTCTGACAAACGAAATATTGTAATCTAGTCTTTCCTTTATTTTCAGGGTTCTACATATTTGGTAATATCGAGACATTGAAGGCAAATTCCGACTTATGGAGAAAGATTGCGACTACCCTCAAAAGTGGCGACTCTATCGCTGCTCACTTGACTCTGCAATGCCAGAGTCATGATAACATGACAATTGTGAGATTGTCATTTTGGTGTTCGACTGCATGATCATCTCTTATGGCTGTGATTTTTCTATTTTGTAATTTTATCTAAATTACCTATCTTCATTCTAGATAGACAAACTGGAGGACTTCCAAAAGGTTCCCGAAGGGGGTTGCTTGTTTCCTTGCGACTCCATCTTGCCGAAATGCGGCCACAAGTGTCTTCTCATGTGTCACGGATATGACAACGAGCACCTCACAGGATACACGAGATGCACGCGCATGTGTGAAAGGTATCTTAGTGTGTGTGTACTATCATCTGTTTTGAGGTGTAAAGCTTAGTGTAGGCGGGCAGCATCGGACCACATCGCAAAGTTAAAATCAGCCTCCTATTACCTACGTCCTACATTTGCAATTTTTATAATAATAAACTATCGTAATAATAACCTATCAGCCTATCAACCATAAGCTATAATATTCATTTACATCTCTCATGTTTGGTAAATAGGTTCTTATTACCTCCAATTGGGGCTTGTAGGTGACTAATTAGCGCTTTAGGGTAATAATGTAGCTAGAAAAGCCCTAGGGCGGTAAGTAGTTAAAAAAAAACACTTCTTTCTTTCAAAAAGTTCGCATACATCGAACCATCATACTGGCAATAGACATCATGCATTCAGCCCAATGACCAACGAGGTCGCTTTGCTATTCAGCCTTGTCTTCGTGTGAGTATAATAGTCATCAATTTTAAATATCGAACAGCGAAGCTCAATTTCATTCTTGAAAAAAAAATTAAAATATTTTATTCTTGTAATGCCGGTTTTTTTCTACTTACCTCACAATCGAGATGTAAAGCAGAATAGTTAGCTCGGGTGTGTAAGCACCAATTGCACCCTCGAACTATAGGCGCCCTCGCTGCGCTCGTGCGCAGTCTCTCGGGCTGCAATGCCTTAAAGCCCTTGGCTACTAATCTACTATTATATCTAGATATTATACCAATAATTAATGTCTTGATATTATACTAAGTAATCATTTATGTCTCGATATTATTAACCGAGCGAGCGAAGCGTCTCTGCTTCAAGTCTGGAAAAATTTGCTTTCGTCTGTGAGTTTGTTAGTACTTCAACCAATCTGAACAAAACTTGGTATACTGGTTTTATGATTTTATAGATTTTTATTGTACTTGGGGATTTTTAATTGGAGAGGAACTTCCTCCAAAAAGGGGCCAAAAGGGGCTAGTTTATATCTCCGCCTATGATATCCGATTTCGATGGTTCTTTTTTATTTGAAATGTATAGTAACTTTAATAATAATAATAACATAAAGTTTATTTCAGGCTACAATAGAATAAATACAGATGGTGTTTTACTTATCCTACGGCCCATATAAATATATACCTTATAGACTAACATACATATTAATAAAACTATAACTAAAACACAAATCATTATTATTTGCCACGTAATATACACGACGTGGTTCGCGTGGTGTCCATTATTTGTCCACGGAATCGTCGGAACACGACACCCTTCGGCCAAAGCTCCTCCTTCATGTAGCCCATTAACCTGGCCCATTTTTTGTTTTTATAAACATGGTAAAGATCCCGTTTTAAATCTCTTTAGTACCTACCTATCTAGTAGTTGGTAGGGATTGATGGTATACCCTATTAATTAGAGGCTTTTATACTGACATGGTTATTTTCACTACTAAAAGATTTAAAACTTGAAATTTACCAATACCTAACTTGAGAAATGATTGTTTTCCCGTGCAAACTTTCATCCCATAGCTCGACCTCTTCAAGTTTTATTTTTACTACAAAAACTAGCAAATGTCCTTCTCCGAGGTCCCATTTATCTATGGCCAAAATTCGTTATTATTCAATGGTTCCAGCGCTTTGGGCGTGAAAAAAACACCAATTTAATTATTTTCATTAGAGTCTGAAAAATTTCAATTCAAAGAAAATATTTTTTTGCCCCCATACAAATTTTGCCATCCCCGTTTACCCCCCTAGAGGTTGAATTGCAATAAATGCTAAAAAAAACAACAATTTAAAAAATGAGTGGAGCCTGTAAAGCTGTTCAAGGACAGATTATTTTCCGTCAATAGCCGCGTACTGACCGAGTAGCTACGGGGCTGCGGCCTATAGACTGAGCATCACTCAACAAGTTTGTGTGTTAGTATGTTTGTTCCCACTCAACTCCGTAACGGCTGAGCGGACTTAGATGAAACTTGGAATATACATAGCTTGTGACATGGATTAACCGTTTTATTTTGGTACCGCGCGAGCGGAGATGTGGGCGGAAGCTGGTAAGTAGGTACATAAGTAAATTAATTTGCAGGAAACTATGCGAACTGTTACACGTTTGTCCTAAAAAGTGCGCGGAGGAATGTGGTCCGTGCAAACGCAAAGTGATGAAGAAGCTGCCCTGTGGACACGAGATGGCAATCTTTTGTCACTTGGAACCAGAGGACCCTGAAGTGAAATGCCTTACTATAGTCGAGGTTACCCTCCCCGATTGCAAGCATAAGGTACTTATTTGATTATCTCTAGATCTGTCCCACTGGGCGTACCGTGCAGATATTCAATAAGACAAAATATGAAGTTTAAATTCCGATAACTTTCTCTGACGAGTTCAACAAAATGCATACGTGTGCAAGATACATGAAAATGAGACAAGTATTAAGGCTGCCCGCCCACGTCAGACTTTTTGTATGGCTGATAATCGAGCCGATTTTTGCGGCCTGCATAGTGGGACTTTTTGTAGGACGTGTGCGCTGTACTAATCAAAACGTTACGTTTCATTTTTCTGCTAAAAAAATCAGTCACCTATTATCGTTCGTGGGCGGGCAGCCTAAGAAGTAATTTAATTAATGCCAACGCCTGTTAATAACTTAGAGAAACAACACTCACAAATACCCAAAACAAAACTCCAATAGATATTCGACAATCTTTCACCTTCCCCATAAGTAAGGTACCACAGGCGCGGATCCAGGATTTCGTTTAGGGGGGGGCAGTTTTTGTGTTTGGCAACGCCCTTAATGAATTTTCATCGGCGAGCGGAGCGAGCCGCGAATTTTTTTTTTTTTTTTCAGAAAATGTGTTATTTTGCCTAGGTATTAATAATTATTATTATGATCACAAACAAAACACGAAAAGAAAACTGCGATCTTTTTATATATTCATAGGAAATCGTTAATGCAAAAGACAGTAATGATAATGTAAGTCGGCGAGCGAAGCGAGCCGCGAAATTTTAACACAAAAACCTCTGCATCTTGGTCATTTTAAACTATTATAAAAACAAAAACATAATATATATTGATTTTTATAGCTACAAATCTGCATAATTAACAAATTAACAAAAAACATGAATAATCCTCATGACGGAAACCGGATAACATTCCATTACTGGTTTTTTGTATGGACAGAGTCAGTGCCGTAAATAGCATTTTACGCGCCCGGTGCGAGCTTCTATAATTGTTAAGACTGGATACCAGACATAATAGAAAATCGATCTCGCGTTCCAGGATATATGAAGTTAACTAGAGGTTGGGTGGTGCGCGAGCTGCACGCAGCTCGCGGTTTTGGCTTGCATTGTAAAGCTATAAGACAAGATTTTGAAGTGAAAGAAGCAATTAATAAGGATATCGAACTTGAAGAAGCTATCAAAAATGTTTACTGATGTGGAAGAAACAATCAAAAAGAATAACCAAGAGGATGATGCTTTGAGAGATGATTTTGATGTTAAAGAAGCAATCAAAGAAGATATCGAAGTGGTAAATGCTATAAAAGAGGATATCGATGTAAAAGAAGCAATAAAAACGAAATCGAAATCGAAATCGACCAACAACTACCCTACAACTACCCTACACCTACCCTACACCTATCCTACACCTACCCTACAACTACCCTACACCTACCTTACAACTACCCTACAACTACCCTACACCTACCCTATACCTACCCTACAACTACCCTACATCTACCCTACAACTACCCTACAACTACCCTACACCTACCCTACACCTACCCTACACCTACCCTACAACTACGCTACAACTACCCTACACCTACCCTACAACTACCCTACACCTACAGCTTTACCTAACCTACACTAAATATCTATACGATTCCACAAAACAAAAGAAAAAAAAAGTTTTGTATGAAGGGGTGAAAATTTTGTATGGGATAATAATTTTTTTGTATGGAACCCTAATTTTTTTTTACGGATCCTTATATTAAAATAAATCTTAAGCAACATTAGTTTGAGCGCCAACCCTCTACGACCTATAGTTTCCGAGATACATGGGGGGTGGGGGTGAAAGGGGGTGAAAAGGGGAAAAGTCGGATTTTTCCTGAGGTCGCCCCCACTCCCTCTATACGAATCTACCAAAAATTTTAACCCTACGAGGTTGCATCTGGGAGAACAATCATGTCAATCAGTGAGTCAGTCAGTGGTAATCGAGCTATATATAATATAATTAAAGTTGACTTCTCAGTGCTTAGTTGCTTTATTTATTATAGAAATAAAATCGGCGAGCGCAGCGACCCCCAAAATTTTTGGCGCACAAATACAAAGACAAAGGAAAAAAGACAAAGAAAATGGTGGCATTTTTAGAAACACCTAGGTGTTTAGGCCTAGGCCCAACAGACGTAAAAAAGGAAGTCGGCGAGCGGAGCGAGCCGCAATTTTTTTCAATCATTCTAACTAGCGCTGTAATGTTCTAATTCGTCATTGTTGCAAACTTTATAGATTGGAATTTAAAAAAATTGTGCGTAGTTATGTACCATTCACAACCAGAATGTGGTAACAAAATCGACGAGCAGAGCGAGCCGCGAAATTTTTCTATCGAAGGTCAGCATACAAAATATGAATAAGAAAACTACGATTCATATCTGAATTTCAACCAACCTTTATGTATTAGGTTATAATTATCAACGAAGACTTGGTCCTGATCTGGTCATTTCTGCACCCCACCAGAAAAGACAACTCAATTTATATCTGGATATCAAACTAATAATAAATTAATACTACTATTCATGACCCAAAAACTTGGTCCTGGTCCGGTAATATCTGTGCCCTCCAGAAAAGAAAGAAAATTTTATTACCGGATATTAACCTAATAATTAAAACTTGGTCCTGGTCTGGTCATTTTTGCGCCCCCAAGAAAAGAAAACTACGATTTATAACTGGATATTAACGAAATAATTAATGAATACTACCATGCATGGTCTGCGCCCTGTGCCTGGGCACCGGTCGCACCGCCTTATTTTCGGCACTGGATACAGTATAATTAATAGCAAATTAGTTAACACATGACAATGTATTGATCGTTCCAAATTTACCTAGGTACATAAAAAGTACTTGTGAATTACTAACAATTCAAAAACTTTAAAAAGTTCATAATATCTAGTGTATTTTGCCTAGTTGAGGGGGGGGGGGGGGGGCAAATTCCCCCCCCCCCCCTGTATCCGCGCCTGAGGTACCATCATCTTATGAGTGTGTACTGAGGGCGGCAGGGCGGTGCACATGTACCTACCTATCTATTTTGTTGAACTCGTCAGAGAAGGTTAGCGGAATTTTAACCTACTGAATGTTTTATCTTGTTGAATACTTGCAATATGTCAAGCCTGAGTGCTTTATGATTATTATCTTTCCTCGTATGTAACATATATGTAAGTATTATAACATGGCGCATCGGGTGAGTACGTAGCGCACCAGGGCTAATGCGTGACTTTTGTGCTCGGTCCAGCCAGGTCTTGTGGTACTATAGTCTAATAATAGTTCCTAGCTCAGTTCTACGCACTAGGTTTCCTGCGCTTTGGACTATGGACTCTGGAGACTGAAAAAAAGACCAACGATGGATAATCAAACCAATAGAAAATGCTTGGAACCTGTAACGAATTTTGGCCTGTGTAATTTATTAAAAATATTTCAGGCGAAGAAGCCGTGTCATATGAATGTAAAAGAAATTCGGTGCGAGTTAAATTGCGAGTTACGCGTCGAAAAATGCGGACACACTTGCCTGCGGAAGTGTCACGCCACAGATGATCCAGAGCATGAGAAGGTGAGAAAACAACTCTTTGGCCCGCAGATATGTAACCTATTCAAAAGTAATGCAACAATAAGCAATGTAGCGCTTCAAAAGTAATGTAGCGATCGTGGCGAGGCTTACTTCGCTGGTCTTAGCAGATCATCATGGTTAAGCAACGCTCCGCCCGGTCACTACTTGGATGGGTTACCGTTTAGTGGCATTTAGATCTGAGCGCTTCCGTGCTTCGGAAAGCATGTTCCGATGTTGATCCCGGTTTTTCTAGTCGGACGCCTTAAGGCGCAACGCCCACGACCGATTTTTCTACCGATTTTTTGTAGGACGGTTAGGGAGGAGCACCTCATGCCAACCTTATGCACAGAGTGTATATCAACCAGGTTGGATCGACGAATGAAGTAACGCCATAGGAGCTAAAATGAGGTTTTTAAGGGCTAAAATGGTTGGAATCGGATTAAAAATTTAAGAATTTTATCTTTTATTACTTTTTTTCGTAAAGTTCAAAGTTTAGGAGTTTGGACACTTGCAAATATGTACTTCATATTTTAGCCCATAAGGCCTTACTTTCTGAATCCAGAAAAATAAATTTTCATACATATTTGAAAGTGCCCTAACTCCTTTACTATGAACTTTACGAAAAAAGTAATAGAACATAATATACTTATATAATTACGTACAATCCAATTCCAACCATTTTAGCTCTTAAGGTCTTACTTCCTCCGTGAATCCAACCTGGTTGGTATACGCTCCGTGCATGAGGTTGGCATGAAGTGCTTCTCCCTAACTGTCCTACAAAAAATCGGTGGAAAAATCGGTCGTGGGCGGAGACGCTAAGGCGGGCTAAAAACTCTGACTGTTGGCCACTAACTCATACAAAGAAGAAGTAATTCACCCAAGTGTTTGACAACTTAAAATTGTTAAAATCAGTCAGATAATATATGCTCATATCACGATTCAGTTAAGTACAGATTATTTTTAAAATACGGGCTTTGATAGGTGATCATAATCATATTCTTTATTATACAATTAGATTTTAATAAAGGTCCGCAATCATAGTCTCTCATCACAAAATAGAAGCTTTGAACTTATGTAAATAGAGCCATCTCAACTCTCATCGCTTTATAGATTCATCTCAACTTAATTTTTGCCGAAAGATAGTTTATTAAAGTAAATATTGATTTTGACAACTCTCAAGCATAATCAGAAATCATAATTCTTAATATTATACCTACCGTAACTATTTCGACCTCTGTGGCGCAGTGGGCGAAAGCCCGCCTGAGACGCAGAAGGTTGCGCGTTCGATTCCCGCTGCGGGACAAATGTTTGCATGTTCTGCAGATATTTGTCTCGGGTCTGATGTTTTCTGATGTTCCGGTCGGGTGTTTTCTATGTATGATATGTATGTATTTACAAAAAAAGTATATTATTTAGTATATCAATCATGTGGTTCCCATAATACAAGCTCTGCTTAGTTTGGGGCTACATGATGCTGTGTGGTACGTCCAGCATTATTTATTTGTTTATCTCAATGTTACGTAATAAGTATCAAACAATGATTCATAATAATACCGTTTACCTTATAACTTTTGGCTTATACATAATCAATAATGTTTTGGGTGAATGAATGCTCCCTCCCTCACTATTCTGTTTCAGTATTTTTGTATTGTTTAGTCGACATGATTGATAAACTAATTTTAATAAAACTTATCGCTTCATCAATTCATAATATAAATTATCAAACCTTACCCGCCAATTTTTGTTTCAGTATGTATGCATCAAAGAGTGCGCAAAAGCAAAGCTCAATTGCAAGGCTGACTTGATAGGCGATCGAGGTGAACACCAGTGTCTTAAGAAATGCTACGAGAGTTGTGACCCTTGTAATGTGCAGGTAGGCAGAAACTCCTTAAGTAGCCCATTTTGCGTCACTGCCAATAATAAAAGAAAACTAGAAAATACAAATACAAATAGTGATACCTACCTATTCCTACCGGCCTCGAATGCTCGGCCCGGCACAGAATAAGGACGGCCTCTGTATGTAAAATATTTAAATTTTTGGATGGCAAGTGTTTTTTGTAGCTTGAATATGCCGCACTCACTCTGGTTATTCAGGTATGAAAATGTTGGTACCTAGGCATGTCGAGCACTAAATCTTCAGCCATAGTTTATTTCATATTCCTGACATTCGGCGTCACGAATATGCGTATGCGGGGGACATGAGTCTCCTTAGAACTCAAAAAGTATAGAGGCCTGAAAGTTTTGGTACCCTACGTATTGAGTTATGAATTAATACATGAGTTCATAATTCTTGCTTCAGCAGTTTGCGTGGTGCGCAAGCTGTAGGTAGACCCATGTGGCCATGTCTCATATGCTTACACACATTTATTTGGCTCTTAAATTTTTAGAAAGCACCAATAGTGCACTGTAATTATATTGGCATACCTATTCAGAATTTTTAAATTCTCTTTGTGTATGGTGAAGACATGCACATATTTAAACATTAAATTGTAAAACAGGTTATGAAAAAGAGAACAACATGCAATCATCAAATTTTAACCGATTGCAATGTGGATGCTGACTCAGTTAAGTGCCGAAAAAAGTGTAGCCGCACTTTACCGTGCGGACATTTCTGCAAGAAATTGTGCACAGAACAGTGCGGAGACTGCAGGGTTATGGTAAGTGATAAAATATCAGAATAATTTTAAGGTACAATGTTGACATGTTTCTAATTAGAATTTTGTGCATGTACCTACTTGTTTACCTAGAGTTAGTTACCCATTGAACTTCAATACATTACAAGGACAAATTTAAAGTATCTACCTTGTGAGTCTATTATGATAAAAATTACAAATTACCAGTACGAATTTCGTAGAATCACCTCCTTAGTTAATTCATAGGAATTTTTTTCTGTTCGCCTTAAAATCAAAAAGCAAAATGATGCAACTTGAATTCAGACCTTGAAATCGGATGAACTCACCCACTAGAGCGACACTGCAGCGTTCCGGGGCGCGGCGCGAGCGGAGTGGTACAATATTCTCCTAATCCTAATCTTATTCTTTATTGTTTCATGTGGTACATTTTGTTCTTAAAATTAATGAGGTCCGCAACATGAGGGGAGTCAACGCGCCGCGCCGCTTCACTGCAGTACCGCTACAGTGCGTTTTATTTCATAAGAAACAGTGTCGCTATTGTGCAGTTTCACCTAATTTTGAAAGAATCTGTCATTGTTCATGTACCTACAGCTTTGACTGTGTGCATGAATGCGAAAGTTTTTGTCCGAGCGCCAAAAATTGTAAAATAGCATATTTTCAGAAGTTTCGTTCTCATGTTAAAACAATAGTTTAAAGTTGAAACTTAAAAATAAACTGACTTCAGAAAAGTTGAATAAAAACAATTATGTATTTTTTTTGTTTTTGTCAACTTTTTTCTACTCAATTTGTCCCATATTTAACCCGTACAATCTATGAGCTTACCACTTAGATAGATCTAGAATGATACCTCGGTACCTACACGTTATTTTTGGAGACGGTGTCTTTAAAATGTCTCTGTGAGTATAAAAATTCCTATGCATTTTGCTAGCTCCTCCCCAAATATGCAATATTTTAAAGTACATAGATTGGACCAGTGCGATATAAAGTTGTTTTGACACGATGAATGCGGGCCTTTGGCATGACGCGTAAGCGTCTGCGATCTGCGCCTGTAACTATTTTCAGCATTCAAAGCGTTATAAGATTATAGGGAGCGACGTGTCTCAGAGATTCAAAAGTAAACATTGATAAATTATACAAAAGCTTCCATTGCTGTACCTACCTGTTCTTATTTTTGGACACTAACCATTGAGTATTAATTTCATAAAAGTAAAATTAAAGTACAAGTAAAAGTAAAAAATATCTTTATTTATGAGGCACGTATTTTTTTTTTTTTTTTTTAAAACAAACTTCTTCACGACTTTTCCCTCATTTAAGATATCTTCAGATATTGCTCAGTGCAAATCTATTGAGGATACCTGGGGTAGTCAGAGGCAAGTCCAAACATTACGTTCGATACATGCCTACTTTTTGCAAGCAGCTAGCATTCCACTGTTGCAAGCCATCACCGCTTTTTTTTAACGTCATTGTTCTTAATAACTATTACATTGTTTTTGAGGGAGTTGGAGGCAATTTCATCCCAAGCTTTTTTGTTATCTAATTAATCAGATATTTAATATTAAGCTTTATTACAGAGATTACGTTTAACAACATTTTTGAATTTATTTACAGATAAATTAATTATTATTATTATTGATTGCGTGGCTTTCATATCACTGCGGCCATGAAGACCTATTGTGATCGCCACTTCTATTCAAGTCGCCCCTTGAAGCGGGGCGTTTATAGTTCACAACTAAGCCCTACTGCTGACAGAAACTGTAGGACCTTTTTGGGTGTGAATTCTCTTAGCTCCTCTGGGCTTAAAGTGAATTTGCCCAGAATAGCGCTACGTTTGTGCATTAGTGGCCCACACTCTCCTAACAGATGAAGGGGCGATTCATCCGCCACTTTGCAGAACCTGCAGGTTGGAGTGTCGCAAAGCCTCAACTTAAACATGTGCTTGTTAAGGCGACAATGTCCAGTTAAGGTTCTGACCATAATGCGTAGGTTGTTTCTGTTAAGCGCTAAGACTTGGTTGGTATACCGTTTGTCATAGGCTCTAATTAACAGTTTGGAATGGTTCATGCCCGGAGAGTTATACCAGTATCTGGTTGACTCTTCGAAGCAGGAATCTGTTAGGGTTCTTTTGGCCAGACTTTTCGGTATGCCACAGAACGGTTCTGGACCCAGCTGTGTACCGTTCGATCCGGCCCTTGCAAGTTCATCGGCACACTCATTACCGTGAACTCCAGCATGACCTGGAACTCATCTTAGAACCACCCTGTTTTTTAGGCTCAGAGTGTTCAAACGTGTCAGACAGTCCTCTACTAGCTTGGACGTGATGACCTTCGAATCCAGGTCTAGAAGAGCTGCTTGACTGTCAGAATTTAAATATATTGTTTGGTTGGAGTAGCGTTTCTGCAGATTAATGTATGCACATTCGAGAATGGCGTACACTTCCGCTTGGAAGACGGAGGCGTGTTTACCCAAGTTAATGCTTGCGAGAAACTTTGGTCGCTCTCCATAGACCCCGCATCCTACATCCAACCCAATTTTGGAACCATCCGTGTACCAGTTAAGGCACCCGGCCTCGCAGGGGAGCTGGTTGTTGAGCCAGTCTTCTCTAGAGGGCATTTCTACGGCGTAGTGTCTTTCAAAAACATACCGTGGAAGCATGATGTCCTATGTCATGCTAAGTATGCGTGATTTCATTGTTGAGTCCTGATAAATTAATTACGTCATTTGAGATTTTGTTAAGAAATAGGCATAGGTGTGAATTCCGAGTAAAGTGATTGAATTCTGAATATAGATATATTTTTACTTTACTATAATCATACTAGGTGTGTCAGTCAGTATGTGTTCATTTATTGGTAGGTACGGCTACCCTACCTACTTTGTTTTAGATTAGGTACTTATCCCCGTGTCTTAGCCTTACGCAGGATCACTCAAACACATAAGTACGTGTCTTAACCTTACGCAGGATCACTAAAACACATAAGTACATAATACTGCATTAGATATGATAAATAGGTACATATTTTGTTGCAGGTTTATACAACAACAATTCCAGGTTGCGGACATAAAGTTACAATGTCGTGCAAACTTGAGCCGTCAAAAGAAAATTGTAATGCGAAATGCGAGCGCACAATGAAATGCGGGCACAAATGCAAAGGGATCTGCGGGAAAGACTGTCTTCCGTCAGAATGTACCGAGCCATCTTTGCGCAAAGTCAGGTCGCCTTGCGGACATCTCATTTCGCTGCCTTGCAATATGGCCGAACTACCCGAAGGTATATTCAACCAGCCAGCCTAGCAGGGGTGCTAGCCTCGGGTTCAACTAAATTCCCTGACCGTGCCGACGGGTAGCAGCGTAGGCACTACGAGAAGCTGTGCCCAGAGCGTGGGGAATAAGCCTTTATCTGCATATGTTCAGCAGTCGATTGGTATAGGCTGGTGTTGCACGTAGGCTTATTTAGCAATAAAGAAACTGTAACATGATTGTATAATTTCAGCGGAGCTAGAGGCGGAGAGGGTGATGTCACATTGCTCTAGTGCGTGCGGCGCGCAGCTGGCGTGCGGGCACGTGTGCGGCGGCGACTGCGCGCGCTGCCGGCGCGGCAGCCTGCACGCGCCCTGCACGCAGAACTGCAACCAGGACAACATATGTGGACACCAGTTAGTATACCTACCTATTCCTCTTCTTTAGAGTTAATGCTCTTTTAAAATAGAGCAGGATGCGGTTGGCAGCCGCTCGTGGGCGCCAGGTATAAATAATAATAATAATTGTCTTTTGTCGGGTGGTAACAAGGTTCGAGCCTTCAACGGCTGGGTTATGCCTCTGCTCATCTATACTTTTGGCATATTGAGATGGATTTCGACTGAACTTGACGCCCTTGACTGTAAGGTTCGTCAACTTCTTACGACACACAGAATGCGACATCCACGCTCGTCGGTAATGAGGATGTACATCCCGCGGAAATGTGGGGGCCGCGGCTTTTTAAATACCAAGACCCTCCATAACCGCGAGGTGTGCAAGCTCAGAGAATACTTCCTCCATGCCGACAGTGAGATGCATCGTGATGTCGTAGCAGTTGACAAGAACCTTACCCCGCTCTCAGTGGCTAAGGAGAACTGGCACAAACCTACGGTGCTGAGTGCCCTCGACCGTAAGGTCGTATGGGAGAGTAAGGAGCTGCACGGACGGTTCTATAAAGCCCTTACAGGGCCTGATGTAGACCTACTCGCATCCGTGAACTGGCTACGTTTCGGTGACCTCTTTGGGGAAACCGAAGGATTTGTCTGTACGATTATGGATGAGGTAATAAAGACGAATAACTACCGAAAGTATATCATGAAGGATGGAACCGTTGACATTTGCAGAGCTTGTCATCGTCCCGGTGAATCCCTCAGACATATACTTTCGGGTTGTTCGCACCTCGCTAACACTGAATACTTGCACAGACATAACCAAGTAGCAAAGATCATCCATCAGCACGACCTTGTCGGTCCAGAGGTTCCGTACTATAAGTACGCACCGGTACCGGTTCTCGAAAATGGTCGTGCTACGCTCTACTGGGACCGCTCTATCATCACGGACAGGACTATTCTTGCGAATAAACCTAATATCGTCTTGGTAGACCGGTCGGAATGCCAGGCGATACTTGTTGACATCACCATCCCACATGACGCTAATCTCTTGAAGGCCGAGAAGGACAAGCTTAGCAAGTACCTTGACTTGGCACACGAGATTACCGCTATGTGGGATGTCGACTCAACAATTATCGTTCCGATAGTCGTTTCAGTGAATGGTCTGATAGCGAAGAGCCTTGACCAATACCTTAAGAGGCTCTCGCTAGGCAGCTGGGTCAAGGGTCAGATACAGAAGGCGGCCCTCCTGGACTCGGCACGCATTGTGCGGAGGTTCCTCTATCTGCAGCCCTAGCCACCGACCGTTTGAGCCTTGCCCCGCGGTCGGTGGTCCACCATTTTGGATATATTTTTTACTATAATGTTTTTTTAATATTATTTTTGTACATAGTAGATTAATAATGTTTTAAATTTTATAGTAAAAAATGTATTTTTGATGAGTTTTAAAAATGAATAAAGTGTCATAATAGTAATAATAATATTTTGTTTATTGAGATGAAAACTGGTTTGTACAAATTGTCAATGAAGTCAGTTTTCTCCCATATATGGTCACAAAAATGTTTTTATGAAATAAACAATTCTAAGAGTGAAGAGGTTGTCTGTGGTGAGAATGTGATGGATGTGGTGTGTATGGTGTAAGCGGTGTGTGATGTGTGTGTATGGGTGTGTGTGGGTTACCCTGCTCCCCCCAGTCTCATGAGAGTCTGGTTATCACAGGAATAACCCACGGTGTAATGTGTGTGTGTGTGTGTGTGTTTGTTGTGTTGTGTGTGGGTTTGTTGTGATGTGTGTGTGTGTGTGTGTGTGAGAGTGTGAGTGTGTTTGTGTGTGTGTGTGTGTGTGTGTGTGTAGTTTTAATCTTTCATTGCATTGTCACCAAAAGTCGTTCGGTTTCGTTGTAATCTAGGTTTAGTAACCATTTCTTGATCTTTATATTAGTTTCATGACTTGAAAGAGGATGAATATTATGTAATTTATTGATTTTATTATATAAATGAACAGCCATAGAAGCACGTTGACATCTGGCAAAAACCGTGCGACATTTCAAGGGTACTGATACATTTTTTATCACTCAGTATAGTCATAGTAAACGTTGCGTAGAAGGTCAAAGTCTGCAACGTGTCTTAGTTTCTTAAAAACCCATATAAGTTTTCTTGTGTTGCGATAGTGAGATCAATATGTGGCTGCCAGCTGAGTTTATTGTCCAACGTTACTCCAAGATATTTCACATTGGACGATCTAGCAATTATAAGACATGAAAGTTGGTATCTGTTGGATAGTTGCAAGAATGAACTCTGACATCAATAGTATCATCAGGCTTTATGTTAGTCAGCGAGAATTGAAGATATGTAGTTTTGGACAGGTGAAGGGTTAGGAGGTTAGCTTTAAGCCATTGACTAACTTGGAAGAGTCCCCTTTCAGCGACGTCATGAACTTCAGGCCAAGTCCTACCATGAAACACAACGGCCGTATCGTCAGCATAAGTAATTATCTTTCCGTTAACGAGTGATTTCTTACAAAGATCATTAATATAAACTAAAAAGAGACTAGGTCCAAGTATACTGCCCTGTGGGACGCCAAATACTACCGATGAATCATTACTTACGAGATTATTAATCTTTACCCTTTGCGTTCGATCAGACAAGAAATCTTTGTATATTAGTAGTGCGTTACTCCGTATTCCAATGCGTTCCAACTTGATGAAGGTGCAAGGCATGGCTCGTCTCGCCTGTCTCAATTGCATTTAGTTTAGAGTTGACTCCTAAAACAATTATAGTACATAGTGTTACATATAATACGTAATATCCTATAATTTTAAGGTTCTTGCTGTAGCAATCAGGAGTAATAAGTGTAATCAGGAGCTTGTGATTTCATTGCCAGTATCTAACGTAGATACATTTACTGTAACAGGCTAATAATGTATGCCTATATTTCCAGATGTGAAGAGCCGTGTAACCAAATATGTCCACCTTGCAAAAAAAAATGTGAAGTACGATGCGAACATAACAGATGCAATAAAACTTGTGGCGCACCGTGCACTCCTTGTGAGGTTCGTATCTAATAATAATGTGCGATACAGGCCAGCCTACTGTGAAGACAGGAGAGAATATCCTAACACAATAAAGTTTTTTCCTGCAGCGATAAGGAAACAGATATCTATTAGGTACTAAGTTTAAGTCAAGTTTAACTAATATCTAGCTAATAGCTTTTTTTTGTTTTAACACAAAATTAGCTAGGTAGTAACTACTAACCTGCTCAGTCAAATTTATGCTGATGTTGTTGTTGTACCGACGGCGACGTTAACTCAAGCTGTGATCGTTAGGAGCGCTGCAGTCGTAGATGCGTGCACGGCGCCTGTAAGAATCGTTGCGGCGAGGCTTGCTCGCGGGCGGCGTGCGATGAGGCGTGCCCACGCCTGCTCAAGTGTGGCCACGCCTGCCGCGGCCTCTGCGGCGAGCCTTGCCCGCCAGTGTGCCACCTCTGCAGCCCCGACACCTTCCCCGTCGACTTCCTCGGAGAGCCCTTCGAACACACCGACAGGTAATGAACGATGGACGAGTGGCGCACGCAAGAGTCATGGGTACGATCCATGCTGCAAGACAAACGTTTGCACGCTCTGCAGATATTTGTTACAGACATGTATCAGGACTGGGTGTTGCGGTACCATGATAGGTACTCGCAGTTCCTGATACCCACGACACCGGAGATATTCCTATTTTAGGGGCCAGACTGTATGTAACTGTTGGGTGTTAAACCAGCATATCAGATAGCTATGACTGGCCTCCACACTAATGCATGTGCTGAGGACACCCTGAAATCTGTGGCGGTTTCATAGAATCATGTCCTAGGCACTACGGCGTCTCCCGTAGGTACAGATATAGTAAGTAAAAGTTACTTCTTTACGTACTGATCTAGACTAGATGCAAAAGCATAAACTTAATACCTATTATGAATCCCCTTCGGCTTACAAAGGTCATGGAGTCTCAAGTCATGAAAGTCTCAAGTCGCTACACTTGTTCAATGGAATAAGACGTATACTTATTGGACTTTACTTACCTTTCATCGTCGATGCCTTTACTGAGCCTAAGTAAAATAACCTTTTTTTCAGATTTGTTCTCCTGCAAGACTGTGGGCATGTCATGGAAGTCGAAAACATGGACAATCTAATGATGGGCGACAGGGATTCTGTACAGATTCGCAGTTGTCCATTCTGTCGCACGCCTATCATCAACACAAGCCGCTACAAAGATCTTGTCACTGCAATCTTCAGGAATGACATAAATCCTATCAAAGAACGCGTTTTCGGAACCGCAGAAAATATAGCCGCTACACGAATGAAACTTGAAGCGGATTTAGAATCTTACAGCGCTAAATATAAATCAGTGTTGGAGGGTAAGTAACCTAGGTCAATAACAAATAGGCTTAAATATGACCAGTGTTGAGAACTAAATCAATAGCTCACCTACTTGGTCACAAACAAAAAATGCCTCGCATCGCAGCAGAGGCATTTCATTCACTCATAACAACGATCAAATCTGTTCCTACCTACTCCTTTCACACTCATATTCTCTTTCATATAATCCGTGCATCCAGTTCTATTCATGCACATCAGTCATCACATCACTCTTGACCTCCACCTCTCCTCATCACATGAACGTACCAAGCTAACTCCTAACTTTGTCTGTTACTTACGTTACTACTGTTGGTGCCACTTACATCGATCCATGCTGTTTTGAACGATAGGTATCTTTGTTTTCATGATACAATATGGTTGGTTAAATTGGCTCTACTCCCTACTCCTCAGGTAACATGCACCTAAGGGAAATTTTCCTGAAACTCAAATCTGTAGTCAAAATGCAAAAGAATGTATCGAAACTACAACTGGATATGGAATTGGTGTGCCTTGATATATTGGATATGGTATCGGAATGCTGCATGTCATATTCGAAAAGCGACGCAAAAAAACTGAACGACGAATTTGCGAAGCAGGTCAAATTAATATGTTCAATATTCGGATTCCAAATAAAAAAGAGATTGATGTTCAAAATCAGTCAACAGCAGCGGATGGACGTCCAATTTGAAATACGACGTTTGAACGCTATAGTTCAGTTTGATAAGCTTCTTAGTCATGCCTTTTATGCGGTAGCTAAGAGCTCCCCAGCCGTCTCAGACGCATACAAAATAGCACACGCAGCCGTCTTCAACCCTACCAAATTCAAAGAGGACGAAGCCATCGATGTGTTGAAAAAGTTGCAGGAGAAGATTAAAGTGTCCGGCAACGTAGTGAGCAAGCAGGAGCGCGAGATGATCGTGCGAGCTATGTCTTCGGAGATGAAAGCCGGGGCATGGTACAAGTGTCCGAAAGGGCATTACTACTGTATCGGCGACTGCGGGGGCGCTGTGGAAATTGCGAAGTGTCCAGAGTGCGGCTCTCAGATCGGCGGCACGTCGCATACGCTGCTATCTAGCAACAAACACGCGCCAGAAATGGACAACTCGAAATATCCCGCCTGGTCAGAGGCATATAATAACATGGCAAACTTCCAAATTATAGATGAGATATAACTTCTTATTTATGTAACTTATCATAAGCAAATTTTTTTCTCAATCCTCAAATATGGGAGAACGATTTTTAGATTTATAATAGTGGAGATGTGATTTTTAATTTTGCATCACAATTTTAATATTATTTTGTGCTTGGTTATTGCATGGCCTCAAAAAATATGTATTAATCTATTCATGTTATTGGCATACATACATACACTAAGAATAGTTCTATTATATTTGTTCTAAGTATTTGTTTATTTTTTTAATTCGTATCTACCGTCTGTCGTTAGCTGTGGTGTGGTGGTAATGGATAAAATAATATTAAGCGAGCTCCATCATATTTATGTATTAAAATAAAACGTAATAAGTTAATAATATTTAATATAATTAATTATGAGAAACTTTCTGGTTTAGTTGAACTATGCTCAGAGGTTGATATAACATCAAATCCAACCAATGTCAGTGGTTTTTTTACTATTATATACCTACTCTTACGATGTTAATGGTTTAAATATCCGTGATTGCCTCACTGCATCGGGAACTGTTAGGGATCTCTCCCAGAAAGTTCCTCATTACATAATAGAGTAAATATTCAAAACATGATTTCTTATTATTTTATAATATAACATAAGAAAATATTGCCATTTTAAATTTCTGACAAATAAAGGAAATGATAATTAATAAGGTGTGTTATTATAATATTTCCTTTGCAATAAATACCTACTATGTATCATCGTTATTTCATGTTTTTGACTAGAAATGCCAAAATACCTCCCTAAAATGAGTAAAGAATGGTTCTTCATCGTGGGTGTAGATGTAGACCAAATCGACGCAGTCACTATTTTTTAAAAGCTTTTACTTTCATTGTGACTACGTTTACTACTACTACTACTACAAGCTAAACAATGAACGGGGCTCTGGCGGCCGGTTGATTGCGGCATAGCACAGCCTTAATCGGCACAGCTAAATCCCCTGGCCACCGACGGGCAGCAGCGTCGGTGGTGCGAGAAGCTGTGCCCTGCGATCCCCAACCCGCATGCCCAGCGTGGGGATTATGGGCATATCCCCCTTTATTAGGGGAGGTCTATGTCCAGCAGTGGACTGACATAGGCTGGTGTGGTGGTGGTGGTGGTGACTTCGTATGTTCGGGTGGAATATTGCAACTCAATTTTGAAGCAGATATCTTCAACCGATTGAGCTGAAATTTTGTGTACACGTTTAGTTTGGATGAAAATGCATGGTAAGCTGTGTGTCTAAATCAAACATGGCAGAACACCCAAGATGGCGAACTAGTTATTATTAAATCACTCCAACAATATGGGTATCAAATGAAAGGGTTCGCTTAGATAACTAATAATAACTAATACTTAAATCTAAATCCAATATGGCGGACGGCCCAAGATGGCGGACTTCCACATTGAGTTATTTTTTGTGCACTCCCATGATAATTATGGGTATCAAATTCCATTAAAGAGGACCGTCCAAGATAAGGAACTCGTTAATTTTTACACACTACTATAATATGGGTATCAAATAAACTGACGTCTGCCACAGAATACGTCTGCGTTCAACCCTGCGTCTCCTTATTGAAGAACTTAGACTGTACTAAATTAACAGGCAAACGACCAGTCAACAATGACACTTTAAATTAAATGAAAAGAAAGAGTAAGAAACATTTAACATAAGAAATAAAATATTAGTAAAAACACTTAAAAACAAGCTTTTATACAACGTGTCCCCAGCCTGTGGACAAAGAATGAACACCCTCGTAATACTACTTCTCGCAACAGTTTTGGTTTTAATAAGAAATCAAAATCAAAAATTGTAACAAATTTAATTCCAGATCATCTACAGGAAAAAGTAGCATACTGTTTCACTTCACTTCACTTCTTTAATAATTGGCTTCTGGGATAGTTTCCACAATTTCGCCAGTATCAAGTATAATGTTGTTTCATTATTGACACGAATAAGATAACAAGAGATGCCTGTGTGAGTATGACATGCATGTCAAAGTCAAAAGCAGGGATATGTGTGCGTGTGTAGACAGCAGGCAACACACACGATCGGAATTGGTGAAGGTCAAACTCTTCAAAAGAGATTGCTTATGTCCCATATATGCGTTTTAATCAACACAATGTAAACAATGTAAATAGAGGGTGCTCCAAAGGGTAAAATTTTAAAACCATTGTTTTCTCGGTAAATACTAGACCGATTGTTTTAACACTTTGCATATTGGTCAAAATACTCTAATAAAACGTGTAGTGTTCGTCTATGTCCACAAGCTGGGGACACCCTGTATAAAGTTCTAAAAAGAGAAAAATATACTTTTAACTAAATCAAACCCATCAATTAATTACAATACTTAATTTATATATATAAATTATAAAAGCTTGTCGCGAGAATAGCTAAGCAAGAATACAATAAATTATGTAGCTTGATCTTGACCTATTTATAAATCTACATACACATGTAAATCTCGCGACAAGCTTTTATATCATATAAATTGTGTAATAATGCTAATAAATTGATTGAATGATTTAATTTAATGTTTAGTTTTCTCTTTTAAGTATTAAAAGCTTGTTTTTAAAAGTGTTTTTTATTAATAATTTATTCATTTATCAAATATCCGATGAGCAAACGCGTTTTAGGGAGCTTTGGTTGGCTCTTACATAATAAGTACCTGGACGACCAAGCTCTGCTCGGTTTTTTTGTAAATCATGTTTTATGAAAATTATAATATGAATTACTGATAAAATATGTTTTTTTTTTTCGATTTTACCGACACATTAACAGGCCTCTTTCACTCCGCAGAATAGGTATAAAAATATATACCTACGCATCGCCGGCCTTGCGAGCGTGGTTCGTTAGTCGGTTGCCGCGTTCTGCCCGGAACGAAAGTGTCCTTGAGCAGCCGGGGCATTTTAGTTTGTTTTTGTTAATGTACCTATATTTTTCGCCAAATGAAGGCAAAAAAATACTGCACAGCATTTGGTTGCCTGAATAATAATAAGAAAATGTAAATAATACCAATAGTAGGTACAGAACTGAAAGTTTTTCTACCAAATAATGCGTTGTTTAGATATGAAAGCCTCCCGTATTTACTTAAGTAGGTAGGTACTTGAATGCGGTACCTACCTACAGTACGGTCGGCGGATCTCGGCGACTGTGAAGTTAGCCACAAAATGGTGCTTAGTATCGTTTTTTGGGTGCGAATTGGTGGTGTGGTGAGGTATAGCGGGGTGGGAGGGACAAAGTCTTTTAGGCTAGAGATGCACCTCTCAAAAAGAGTAAATCAAACATGAATCAATCAAATTAAATCGATAGTTTATCAAATTATTTCGATTACGGTATCGTTAAGCTTGAGTTCATGTATCGAGTTGATGTAAAATGGTAAACTAATGATTATCCTTAGTAAATCTTAGAATATAATTTAGCTATATATATTATAATTCTACTGTTCTGGAATGTGAAAAATTAAGTAGTAGATAGGATCATGTGGGGTTAGGTAGGTAGGTCGATCGTAGGTAGATAGCTAGCTAGGAAGCTGGGCCAGCTACGCTACGAGACCTAAAAGGGACCGTACAATATGTTTGGTATCGACCATAGGTAGCGCACAAAGGAAACGAGCAATTATTTTAACCTCTAATAAGACTGAGTGGATAGTCACTTAAGTAGGTAGCCACTTAGCAATAAACGATTGTTTTAAAGTTGTTTCATTAAAAACATGAGTAAGTTACTGTCGCGACTTTCAATCTCTTTCGGAAATGTGAAAAACGGCCACTTCATTATTTATACAAGCAAATGCCGCGTGCGGCTTTACATGATGCAATGACAAAAAAAATTATATTTACTGATTATTTTTGATAATTTATAATATTTACAGGTTAAATTATTATTGTTCTATTAATCGATTCAAATAATCGATTGTAAACAAACAGCTGCCAGGGAAGGGTAGCATCTCTACGCGGTTGCGATCGGAAATGTTCGGATACCGAGTTCGTCCGAAGTCTTTCTCGCTCGCACTTCAAGCAATTGCTGTAGTGCGTGTTTGCGTTTCATCTATCAATATAGTCAAGTGCAAAACTGTTCGTAAAATGTTGTTATTCGTTCCAAGTTCAAAGTTCTGCTTCGGATAGCGTTTTTTACTGTTATATTGCGAAAAGTGTGAAAAATTGTTGA
The DNA here is from genome assembly GCA_951804965.1 of Horisme vitalbata. Lineage (NCBI taxonomy): Eukaryota > Metazoa > Arthropoda > Insecta > Lepidoptera > Geometridae > Horisme > Horisme vitalbata. The sequence continues at coordinate 27,736,792 of OX638091.1, read as the reverse complement.
CTGTTTGTTGAGCGGACGCGGATTCTTATACATTAATTAAAACATTTTAAATAATTTATCCAGAAGAAAAACCTACTTCACTCACAATTTTCATTATGGCTGTACATGCGCGAACTCGCGCTTGAGCCTATATTCACGTAAGCCTTGATTCGCCGACCGTACTGTACATAAATAAACGTAATATTATTATGTAGGTATTTTTTCATAGACAATTTTTGTGCCATTGGTAGGTATCTACCTACCTAGTGCTGTAGTAAGTAGGTATTATGATTTTGATTATGTAGACTGAGAGCAAGATTAGAAACCCAAGCTAGGTACATTTTTATTTGGTTTAACTTTAAGTGGGCAGTGTAGGTTATCTACTTAAAAACAGTCGGGTAGGTAGGTGTAGGTAGACAAATCGATGTGGTAAGTTACCTAAAGGTAGGTGTACTAACAACTAAAACTAGATACCTAGGTTACCTACAAACCAAATGTTGTTTTTTTCTCTTGCAAATATCTAGGTAGGTACCTACCTACTAAAATTTCTCTTAAGATTTAGCATGATGTACCTACCTACCTTAAACAGTGATTATTCAGTTTTCGTACACAAGACACCTAAACACTTAAGTAAGTGTTAAGGACCCAAGTACCTACCTAGTAGGTATGCCTATTTTCTGAGTTCTTAATGCAGCTAGCCAGTGTAAAATAGTTTTCTGATCTAATACTAGGTAGGTAGATATTATTTGAATTATCATTGTTCCTAAAAAGAAATAGGTGGCTAGGTAACTGGATAGTAAAATGTTCAACAACAACAGAATATTCAGTCCACTGCTGGACATAGGCCTCCCCTATAAGAAGGGGGATATGCCCATAATCCCCACGCTGGGCATGCCGGTTGGGGATCGCAGGATACAGCTTCTCACACCGCCGACGCTGCTGCCCGTCGGCGGCCAGGTTATTATTATTCGTCACAGAATAATTCTCAAGACAACCCTAACGTTACACGTGCCACGTCAGTAGAGATAGAGCTAAACGATAGAAAGGGATGCAAGGTGTAGGTTAATATAAATGTTAGGTACTGAGTTCGGTGCGAGCTGAATAGCACTTTATTGCGTAGCAGCTAAAGTCGCTATTTATTTAAATGATTGCGCGGAGTGAAGCTTCTGTCCTCTCTGTATTCTGTGACATTAATAAGAAAATATGAACTGGTTACTTAATAAAAAATCACAAGTGCAAAAATGCACTTGTGATTAACATTTTAATAAAAACAAGTACTTACATTTTTACAGTTAATTCGTCAATTTCGTAAGTATTTTTATCATATTATTTATGAAATCTTAATACATCCTACCTGGAATGAATAATTTAACTATTTAATAATAATCCTGTATGGTATCTCAATTGTCCTTTTGATGAGTCAAGGGTTATTCTTGGTATATGTACTTCTTTGCCAGATTGTTTACCAGTAACAATTTTTGCCTTTATTATGTGATTGCACAGACTTCTTACAATAAGTTTTACATCATTTCATAGTCCTTCTGATTCGTTTAAATTACGCAACAACATTCTTAACGCATTTTTTTAAATTTTAGTTCGTGGGGTGGCAACTCTGAAATGTTGACACTATTGAGAAATTCTGTTGTTAATTCGACTGTTTCTTCAGGTTGATCTTTCATTGAGTCATGGCTATAGTAGATTTTGTACATACTATAGTAGAAGTTTGGCAACTATATCATCATTAATTTTTTCAACATCTTTGTTATGAGGCGCGAGTATTGCTCTGTCTTTCATTCCTTCATAATTTCCATTGGCTAAGCAGTTACCTAAAGCCCGCTATATTTACATGTTGGTCGAGCTTAGGCCAATGCGAGCGTAGGCAAATTGATACATGAAAAGAGCTACCATCTAGACGTTCGGCAAGTCTATGCAAACTATTGCGAACGGCCAATGTAGACGAGTTATCTTGCATTAAAGTTAAATTTTCCCCTATCAATCCCATGTAAAGTACCTACCACGTGAGTTTCTAAAACCTCTGTTATATAGTCATCATCATCATCAGCCTATAGCAGTCCACTGCTGGACATAGGCCTCCCCTAATGAGCGCCATTGCGCCCTGTCCTGAGCTCGACGCATCCAGCTTCTATCAGCAGCCTTTCGCCACTCCACCTGGCCGGAGGGCGTCCTACACTTCGTTTGCTGAGCCGCGGTCTCCACTCAAGAACTCGTTTACCCCAAAGATTATGGGTTGCTCGGCAGATATAGCCAGCCCTCTGCCACTTCAGCTTGCTAATTCTCTGAGCTATGTCGACAACTTTAGTTCTATGTCGGATAAACTCGTTACGGATTGTATCCTAAAGAGAAACCCCGAGCATAGCTCGTTCCATAGCTTGCTTAGCGACTTTAAACTGAGGGCTTACCACAGGTTTTGATAGTTTTCGAAAACTTTTTAAGTTTCGGTATCTTTCCATACATTTTCGTACAGCGCCTCTGAGGAAACATGCATGAACTAAAATCGGCACTACGAGTTCTATCGACTCGTAGTTTTTGACCTCGAAAAAAGTTTTCGATCAGGGTGCCTAGTGCGAGTTTTTTTACCAGCTCGATCACGTTTGCGTTTACGCAAATTTGTATGGAAAGGAGTCAGTGCCACGCGTTTTTCACTAGATGGCGCTACCTCGATTCCATATAAATTTACGTAAACGCAAACGCGATCGAGCTGGTAAAAAACTCGCACTAGGCACCCTGTTTTGTGCTAATTTGGCAGTACGAGTTCGTATTTTGACAAGTCTGTGGAAGTAAACTATGTAGTATATCGTAAACTTTCAGTCATTAAATAAATATTTGTGAGAGACATTATCTTGAAAACTATTTGTTGGAAAGTTGTTGGATTTTCTGCGTTTAGGTATGTTTTTGAGAAAAGAGCGCGTTTTATTGACAAACAACTAAACACCATTTGCAAAACGTCATCAGTCTCCTAATACAAACAAGAAATAAACATAACAAGAAATGAAAAACTAATACTAAAGTTAAAGGCAAATCAACAATTTTATATATCTTTTTAGACTTAGACTGAACTTGAATAATAATTATTGCTTTTTTCTAATAAAGTGATAATCAACAGCCTCTATCAAGTTTGACTTACAGTCTTAAAAAAGTAAACTTAGTAACTAATAATCATTGTGGTTTTTAAGATATTCTACAAGACAAAATATTTAGTACAAATTCCGCTAACTTTCTCTGACAAGTTCCACAAAATGCATACGCATGCACCGCCCTCCCGCCCGCAGATTCACATGCAAATCAGAGAAAGAACAAGCAAACATGCAATCATTAATAAATGCAACCGTCTACTTACTCTTCCACCAAATAAAAACAACACGTTAACCTGTTATTAGCTTGGAAAAACGACACACACATAAATACACAAGAAACTCAACAGAAATTCGACAATGTTTCGCCTTCCCCATAAGGCATCCTCAGGAATGATCGACTCGCTGTCCACCAACGTCGACGTCGCTAAAAAACAACAACGACGCAGAACTCCGCAGACGTGTTGTTCCGCCGAGCGCTAAACAGAAAGTGAGCCAACCGCGCGACATCCCCACTTATATAGTATCGGGTCGAACTCCCCGTCCTCCTAGTGGCGCGATTGCGTCATCAACGTTGTTTTGCGTTGAAAAAATGCGCAACAACGGGGATCTAGTACATGAATGTAAAATTTTGAATGTATTATTATCGTTTAAAGAGTGTCCTGTATCCAATAAATGTTTTGCAAAATGTGATTTTTCTGGGTGATTATTTCTATAAGCCGCAATGTGTTCCTTATACCTAGTTTGAAAATTGCCAGCTTATGGTTTATCTAGACATTTAAACTATTTATTAAAGTCAAAATCAGGTTTTAGTCCTAAGTATAGTCTCAAAAACAGTTTAGATCTGATAGATAAAATCAAAGATGTCAGTTTGCCTCCAGGTGCCAAGCTTATGTCGTTGGATGTAGAAAGTCTATTTACAAACGTCCCACCCAGTTGAGGAGTGCGTACACATACTTGAAAATCTTTTTGAGAGGAAGAAGTTGCACCCTGGAGAGGCAGAAGAATTGATATCTTTGACGAAAATATGTATGGAACAGAATTATTTTCGGTTTGGCAATCAATATTTTAGACAAAAGGAAGGTATGGTTTCTCCACTTAGTCCTCTTATGGCAGATATTTTTATGGACAACTTTGAAAATAAGTTCATTATTGGGGAGCCTAATATCTTATATTACTACCGTTATGTTGATGATATAATCATATGCTGGAAGGGTACGATGCGGCAAATAGATATTTTTGTCAACATACTAAATAGATTACATTCAAAAATTAAATTCACTTTAGAATTAGAGAAAAACGGGTCTATAAACTTTTTAGACTTAACTGTATCCCGTCTTAACAACTCTCATGATTTTCAGATCTATAGAAAGCCTACATACACGGATGTCACAATTCCTGCTACGTCTTGCCATCCTATTATATATTCAACACAAATTAGCAGCGTACCGTAGTTTTGTTCATAGGTTGATGTCCGTACCACTATCACAAAACAATTATAATAAGGAATTATCTATAATTTATCATATTGCTGAAAGCAATGGATACAAAAGAAACATGGTCGATGGTTTGATTAAGGCAAAACAACGAATATAGTATGTTCACTTTTGTATCCATTGCCACCACAAAAACCGGATAGGTATACAGGTAGTCTTTGTTATTTAGGCAGAGTCAGTGAAAGAGTTTCAAAAACATTATTTAAAAATAAAATTAGGTTAGCTTTCAAAACAAATAATTCACTTAGACAGATTTGTAATGGTAAAGATAGGTTAGAAAATCATAAAAAGTCAGGTATTTACAAATTGTCGTGCGACGAGTGCAATGGTGTGTATGTAGGTCAGACAGGACGCAATTTTCAAACTAGGTATAAGGAACATATTGCGGCTTATAGAAATAATCACCCAGAAAAATCACATTTTGCAAAACATTTATTGGATACAGGACACTCTTTAAACGATAATAATACATTCAAAATTTTACATTCATGTGTCAAAAGTTTCAGGATGTCAGTTTTGGAAAATTTAGAAATCATAAAACATAATTTAAATAAATTTACATTGTTGAACGAGACCAATAATCTGCCTAGATCCCCGTTGTTGCGCATTTTTTTTTCAACGCAAAACAACGTTGATGACGCAATCGCGCCACTAGGAGGACGGGGAGTTCGACCCGATACTATATAAGTGGGGATGTCGCGCGGTTGGCTCACGGAGTGCCGTTGCCGACCGCGTGCGGACCACAACTCCACAGTCGCGTTTAGTCGAGTCGCCGGAATTTCGTGACGAAATTATCGCCGACCGCGCCCGTAGTTTCGCGCTACGGTGGGGATTACTTGCGCCAGCGGAATACCGGGGGGATCGGTATGTAAATACCGAGCCTACCCATAGGTCGCGCGTCGTGAAGTAACCCAGGAAGTGTTATGGACCTCTCACCGGGCCCATCCAAAGGCCCTTTTCAGGGCCAAGAAGAAGAAAATAGAGAAGAAGAATTCTATGAAGCCACGCCCGTCACTCCAGACGGCGCCGGCGAAGCACCAGCCCATGTCTTCGAGACATTGTCTCCGAAAGGGCTATACGAGCGTGATATCCTCACACTCGCCCGGCTTATGCAAGTCGGGGCCCTTTCGGAGGGAATGCTTCGATGGATGGCAATGTACCTGCGCCTCCAAGAAGCCGAGATGGAAGGAAAGGAGCTGTCTCTGGAAGACCAAACAGCGCTAGAATTTGCGCAGAACGCCATAGTGACGTTGCCCCCGGCAACTCACTTAAGACTCCAAAGGCCAAAGCCCACCACTCCCAAGCAGGCAGAGGATCGAAGAAAGAGACGCCGTACTCGCTCTCTCTCTAACAGTCCACCACAACGAGACAAAACGACGAGGACTGTCTCACCGCCACCGAGGCCACAGGAGGCCCCCAAGCCCACGCTAGCACTGATAGCTGGGCAGAAGCCCCTGCCACAGAGGCCAAAACCACAAAAGGAAGCGGAGGCCCCAAACAAAACATTTGCGCAAACATTCGGCCGAACATTCGCCGAAACGGCGCAGGCGCAGAAGACCCAAGGAGCCCCAAAAGCTCCCCCTGCCAGACCCCAACCTCCACCAAGCAGAGCCCCGACGGCGAAAACCAGCAGTGCCGTGCAAGGTGGACCCCCCCAACCCCCTCAGACTGGAGTAAGTAAAGACCAACCAACCACAAAACCCAGAGAAGGCTCCAAGTACCCACCGCTGGTCGTGGAGAAATTGGAGAACTGGTCCAGCCATTTCAAAACTTTGGCCAACAAATTGGGCAGACCTCCAAACGGACGCCCCTACGGACAGGGAATCCGCTTTAACCCCGAAGACGAGAACGAGTACCGGCTGATCCAGTCTTATCTGACGGAGCTCGAAAAGAAAGAACCGATCAGCTGGTTCTCGTACTCACTGCCGGCTGAAAGAAGCCTTAAGGTTGCCATCCGCGGCCTCCCCTCTGAGACGGACGTAGACGAAATTCAGGCGGCGCTAGAGGAGAAGGGCTTTACCCCCGAATATATCAAAAATATCAAGGGGAGACAAGGGAGACCCGGTAGTGTCTTCTACGCACTTATTAAGAAGACGCCAAACCTGACGCCGGCTATCTACGAAGTTACCGAATTGCTACTGATGCCAGGTATCATCATCGAGGCATGGCGAGGAAAAAAGGGGCCAGCGCAATGCCATAGATGCCAAAAGTTCAGGCATAGCTCACACAACTGCCACAGGGAGCAGGCATGCGTGCGCTGTGGTGAGCCTCACCGTGCAGGCGAATGCCAGAGGCCAAAAGACGAGCCGGCGACTTGTGCAAACTGTGGAGGAGCACACCCGGCCAACTATCAGTCCTGCCCGGTGTTTAAGAAAGAAATCAGGAACAAGAGAGGAGGTACCATCGCCCAAACCAACGACGACAGAGGGAGAAGAGGAACCACCCTGGTCACTCCCGCTACCGTCGAGGAAACAGCCGCGTCCTCGCTCATGGCTCAGGCAAATCCTCCAAAAGGAGCCACAAAGAAACCCAACAAGAGGAAAGGAAAAAAGGCCCAAGAGACCACCGGGGAGAACCCAGCGAAACCCCCACCAGCACGCAGGGACTCCCTCGGAGAGACCATTGGCGTCCTAAAAGAGATCTTGGAGGCAGTCCAATCTGGCACAGACGCCGAGACGGCTACCCTCATGGGACTTATGAGGATCCTCAACAAAAATGGGGGGAAATCTTAGAGTCGTGTACTGGAATGCCGCCACGCTCACGGGGAAGAAAAAACTGCTGACCATCTTCCTCCGTGAGCAGAACATCGACATAATGCTGGTCAGCGTGACGCACCTAAACCCTAAAAAGGAATTTAAGATCCCCAACTACGTAACTTACAGAAAAGACGAACAAACCCCAGAAGGGCTAACATATCGTGGCCTGGCGGTATTGGTCCACCGAAGGGTGATTCACCAGCTTATCCCCGTAGTCGACTTCAAGTCCATACAAGCGCTAGGAGTACTTGTAAACGTCGCCGGCGAAGACTTAAGACTCTTCTCCATCTACAAGCCACCCAGAGAAACACTGACCAAATCAGAACTAAGAACACTGCTGAACCACGACACTCCCACAATCCTAGCTGGAGACCTGAACTCCAAACACACACTTTGGAACTCCAGCAAAGTGTGCAAAAATGGGCGCATACTTTACCAGGACTCCATGGACTACCACTATGAAGTGATCGGGCCGGACACGTGGACACACTACGAGCCAAACGGAAATGGGGACGTACTGGACATAGTAGTCTACAAAGGCCTAAAAACTACTCCCGAACTCAGTGTCCTGCCAGATCTCCCTTCGGACCACAGACCAGTCCTGCTGGAGTTAAGAGAGACCCCCACTAGAATATCACTCCTCCCGCGCAGAAATAAAGTTTGCTGGGAAGTCTTCCAGAAAGAGACCCACGAAAGAACCACCATCAGGCCGGTGGAAACCCCTGAAGATGTCGATCAGGCCACGGAAGAACTGACCACAATTATCCAGGAATCTCTCACAGCAGCCTCGCACACCTTACCGGCAAGAAGACAAAACCCACTCCCGGCCAGAATACGAAACCTCATTCGTGAAAAAAGAGAGACGAGGAAGTTGTGGCAGGAGACCAGATGCCCGCGAGTCAAGGCGAATCTAAACGCCCTGGTGGAACGCGTAAAAGTCGCCCTGGACGAACACGCAGCCGAAGGATGGGAAGAGTACATCAGCTCCATAACCGACGACATCCCCTCAGTCCACCGGCTATGTCGACAGCTGACAGACGCACCCAAGGTCACCCAACCACTGATTGGCAGCGATGGCCTTCTTAAGTTCAAGGCAGCCGACAGAGCCGAGATCCTGGCAGACAGCCTGGAAAGACAGTTCACTCCAAACCCTACAAGTGAACTGTCGCATGTGGAATCTGTCAAAGGCCTCCTTCAAGACTACCTAACCTCGCCACCAGCAGCCGAAGAGTCCGAATATCAAATCTTCCTGAGCCCCGGAAAAGTAAAGAGAGTAGTTCAGCGACTTCCTCGAAGGAAAGCCCCCGGACAAGACCGGATCTCAAATGAGGCTCTCAAGAACCTACCACCGAAGGCCATAGTAGCCCTTACCAAGATCTACAACGGCATACTCCGCTCTAGTCATTTCCCAACAAGCTGGAAGATGGGAAAAGTAGTAATGCTGCCCAAGCCAGGGAAAGACGCCAGGAAGCCGGAAAGCTATCGTCCCATCACGCTCCTGAACACTATGTCAAAGCTTTTCGAAAGGCTACTCCTGCCATACCTGACGCAGCACATCGAACCCAGAGAAGAGCAGTTTGGGTTCAGGGCTGGCCACTCGACCACTCTGCAGATCACGAGGATGGTAAACGACATGGCTATGAACTATAATAAGAAGGAGTATGTCGTAGCAGTCCTACTAGACATGGAAAAGGCGTTCGACCGTGTGTGGCATGAGGGGCTGCTCTACAAACTCTCAACCTCCTCCGCCCCAAAGAAGATCGTGCGAATTTTGGACAGCTTTCTCAAAAACCGCAAATTCACCGTCTCTGTAGAGAACGAGCTCTCAGGCGTGAGACCAGTGAAGGCCGGAGTACCACAAGGAAGCTGCCTCTCCCCTGTATGCTACGCCTGGTACACCAACGACATCCCTGTCATTGGGCAGGCGAAGCTCGCCCTCTACGCGGACGATGCAGCATACTACGCCTCTTCGTACAAACCAGCCTTCGCTGTCAAAAGACTGCAGCCAACACTGGACGCCTTGCCAGAATGGCTCAGTAAATGGAGACTGGCAGTGAACGTAGCAAAAACCCAGGCCATCATAACGGGACAAACGAAGCTGCCAGCCCCATCGCGACTGATGGGCCAGGACATCCCATGGCAGAATGCCGTCAAATATCTGGGAGTGACCATTGACAGGAACCTAAACTTCAGAAACCACCTGGACGGCGTGATAGGAAAGGTGAGGGGAGCTCGCGCCAAACTCCTCCCGATCCTAGTCTCGAACCTGCCAACAAAGACAAAGCTGCTGATATACCAAACTTACCTCAGGACACGGCTTACCTATGCAGCCCCGGCATGGTACCCGTTCCTGAGCGGAACTAACAAGAATCGCCTGCAATGCCAAGAGAATATCACGCTCCGAAAAATCGTCAATGCGCCAAGGTACGTGAGGAACGCCACGATACAAAGAGACCTGAAGACCGAGAACATCGATACCTTCATCAGAAGATTAGCGACCAACATGTTCGACAGAGCCGATGGGTCGAAGCTTACCCATATAGCTGGGATAGCTCCCCTGCACGCGAGGCCACCCGACGAAAAAGGAAAACGGAAAATGAAAGCCTACTCGAGGGACATCATTAATCACAATAACGAAGACACCAATGCAACGGGGGCGCCCCCCCCGGTGGCCACCACAACGGTCGCTGATCAGTTCGCTGGGCCTTCCCTGGGTAACCAGGGATCTCACCCGGCAGGGCTTGATCGCACCGGCACTTGAGTGGCACCGGAGAAGGCGCCCACGACACCTAATCACCCAAAAGACGCACCCATAGTAATGGGTGCAGAATAGCCAGGGGAAAAGGGCATAGCCCTGAAACCCTCTCCCCACCCCCCCACAGGGGTGAGACGACAACGAAGACGGTTGGCTCACTTTCTGTTTAGCGCTCGGCGGAACAACACGTCTGCGGAGTTCTGCGTCGTTGTTGTTTTTTAGCGACGTCGACGTTGGTGGACAGCGAGTCGATCATTCCTGAGGATGCCTTATGGGGAAGGCGAAACATTGTCGAATTTCTGTTGAGTTTCTTATGTATTTATGTGTGTGTCGTTTCTCCAAGCTAATAACAGGTTAACGTGTTGTTTTTATTTGGTGGAAGAGTAAGTAGACGGTTGCATTTATTAATGATTGCATGTTTGCTTGTTCTTTCTCTGATTTGCATGTGAATCTGCGGGCGGGAGGGCGGTGCATGCGTATGCATTTTGTGGAACTTGTCAGAGAAAGTTAGCGGAATTCGTACAAAATATTTTGTCTTGTAGAATATCTTGTAATGGATTTCCGCAAAGTCACGCCTGAGTCAATTAATTATTGTGGTTTTTAGTGACATAGTGCGCAAAAAAATTTAAAACATCTTTAACGCCACAGGTTTCGTGTGCAAAATTTGCACGAAATGGGCAAATTTTACATTGAAACCAATCTTCAGTGCTTTCTGAATATTTTTCCTTACAAACATTGCATGTCATCATCTCTTGTTTTATCTTTTGTAACGCTGCGATTTCTTAAGCTTAGAGTGACTTCTTCATTTTCAGAAATATCATCTATCGAGTCAGAATCTTTATCTACATTTGACGTTTCGCTATTATTACTACTGCTTGAGATTTTTTTTTGCAACCTTTTTCTTCTTCTTCTGACTAGCTTTAGTATTTTTCTTTAACCTTTAACCTAAAACCTTAAAAAGTTTTCCGCGTTTAACCTTTAGTAGTTTTCCGCGTTCTCGTTTTAGGTGGCATTTTTTATCTGAAAAATAAGTAAAAAAATTATGAGAAACTTTGTGAAATATAGTAGTCTTGAAAGGGTCATAATACTTCATTCACTGCCTCTTCAATTTGATGTGCATAGACACGCGTTCTCTTTTTGGGTGGCATTTTTAATCTGAAAAATAAGTAAAAAAATTATAAGAAACTTTGTGAAAAATAGTAGTCTTGAAAGGGACAGTTATGAAGGGGACGTCCCATTCATCACTATTTATTATGTCCCTTCATAAATATCATACAAAAATTGAAAACATAAACACAAAATTTACAATTTCAATTTAAAGTTGACTAACCTTATGTTCTCGTATCTGTGGATGCCCAGCCTATCTTAAACAGTGATTCACACATATATAATAAACTCGCAGTACTGGATAAACGTTTCACAATCATAACAGAAAAAATACTTTTCAATGAAGAAGATAACAAGGTTACAATATCACATTTTTACGCGTAGAATCAAAGTCTAGACCATACACATTATTCTAGTTTTTATTTCACATCAATCGGTGCAATATTACCGAAGTTATAAGCGTCGGAAGTTAACGTAGGTCGTCAGTAATCGCGAGTAGCGCGTGACGTCATCGCTCCTATACGGCGCGGCACGGCGGGCGTCGCGTCCGTAGTACATTTCGCTGCTAAGTTATTTGCTCTCGTGCTCTCTGGATATATTTATTAATTAAAAATAATGCTGATTGATTGAGTGTATTATGTAAATTATTGTTTTAAAACTAAAATGGAAGAAGGATTTCAAAAAGGCCAATGTAACAACCTTCCCATAGTTCACGGTCTGATGGTGGTAGAATGTTTTATAAAAAATAAAGAGATTATTAACCTTGGAATGGTTCAATAAACTGCGAGTCGCGTACCCTACATACGACATACCTACTAATATACATGTATCGGGGAGCCTCCCTTAAATCATTTAATTTAATTAAATTATTATTTTTAAGTACCTAAATTTATAAACAAAATATTCTGTGAATATTTCAAGGGTGTAATGACGCCTGTTGTTGTTATTGACATCGAGCAAAAAAAACGGCAAAAAAGTAGCAACGGAAATACATCATCGGTGAAACTTTGAACTGTGTAACTATCGCGGTTCTTGAGATACAGCCTGGTGACAGATAGACGGATATACAGACATACAGATGGATAGCGAAGTCTTAGTACCTAATAGGGTTTCCAGTTTTACTCTTTGGGTACGGAACCCTAAAAAGCATATTACTAGCATTAACAAAGTACCTACTACTTAGTATTTCACATGGTATTTGAATAATTACATTGACTTGATCCTCACAACAATATACTGTCGATTTTGGCCCTAACGGGGGCTCTTGTCCTCGCATTTGTCAAATTTTTTACTGATTTTTGGTTCCTTAGGAACGTAAAAATCAACTTTTCGGGTGTTTTTGTGGCCGTATTTTTACACTGAGGCACGACACAGTATTTATTAGATGGACTCAAGTTGTTTTTATTGTTTCTTATTTAAAATAAACAAAGTAGTTCCGCGCGCGACGGGCCCATTTGGGTAAACGCTTTGAATCCCCGAGTCGCTCGCGCGGCGACAGGATCCGTGACGTCATCAATGATATCGCGCTCGGTCCGCGGCTTAGACCGAAAATGTTAACTTTGCACTTATATATCTCGGTCACTCTTAGAGATAAAAAAATAAAAAAAACACAGTTGTTCTCTTTTTGTAGAATTTTTTGGCATATATAACAAAAAATGGTTTTCTTCTTCCGCACGAGTCCGCCATGTTTGAAATGACAAGAGTATGAAGTTAGCCACGAACGAATCGAAATAGTTTTTATTTTACCGGTTATTTGAATTGTCCCTTTCAACACGTGACCCTTTCATGCCACCTCTCCCCTATGTCATGACGGGTAGCACGCACTGATTGAAAACTTTCGTTTTCAAACATTGCGGTATAGGTGACAAGAAAACTGGACGTAGACTAACCCAACCCAGCTGAATCCTCCTCTTGGCCTCCTTCTCGAAGTTGTTTTTACCCAACTGCAATATCTGCCCGAGGTATGTGTACTCAGAAACAACTTCAAGAAGTTGTCCATTCTTCATTTTCAGATTTGTTCGGAGCGTGGACTGCATCAGACGGTTTCTTTCAAGCTTGATATTGATATTCAGAGAGCCTCGGACAAGTCTGTGATCAGATCCGGTATTGAACCTGTTGATCACGGAGACGTCTCCTTGACGTGCCTTTTACCCGTCATGATGAAGTCGATCTCGTTTTTGGTCATAGTGTCGGGGCTTCGCCATGTCCACGTCCTGTGGGGATTCTTCTCAAAGAACGAATTCATCAAGAAGAGCCCCTCCTTCTCTAGGAAGTTGACCAGCATTTTCCTCCTGAGATTTCTACACCCAAAACCATGCGGGCCCACCCTGGATTCGTCGCAAATTCGGACTCCCACTTTGCCGTTAAAGTCCCCCATAACAACGTTGAAGTGAGCCTTCGTGGTGTTGTGCAAGGCTTTGGATATGTCCTCTTACATATCCTCCACTTCATCATACAATTGTGCCAAGGTCGGTGCGTAAACCTGAATGATCTTCATGCTATACCTCTTGGATAGTCGAAGAGATTTTCAATTGGACTACTGAAATATATTTCAGTATAGTCGCAAGTATTTAATTTCTAGCCGGCTACATTGCAAATGATTTATTCAGATTTGACTTCACTGCAATAGTGCCGTATATCGTCTTTGCTCTGATGTTTACGTGCATCTCATTTCCCTCGCTCACCTCCCCCCGCCTCGTCCTGTAGCTGCCGCTGCTGTCTCCTCAATCTTACCGCAACATGCTCCGCGTGTACAAATAAAACTCTTCAGCAATCCAGTTGCTGAATCTTGAAGGGTTACACTCGGCAATGTCGGCTTGTATTGCAAAATGAAGTTGCATTTAATTATACTGAACAATATTGGTCGATAAAAATAGCCCAAAATATGCATTTTTGTAGCCCGTTTACAGGCTTCTTAATAATACAATACTAAAATAGTATTACTACTCGCCCATAGATGAGAAAGAGGAATAATCGTATTTAATTATAAATAAACTTTTTTTTTAAAGATCTTTTAGGCAATTTAAGTAAACATGGGAGTTGAAAAGACATATATTTTATCAATAATTTATATACAATTAATTTTCTTGGTCTAACCTCAAACCAAACATTCATTGGCATAATCGCATAATGTTGCTTAACAACGTCATCTATTGTCTTGCTTTAGTGTTGCTATGTCGTTAAAACAGTTTAGTTGTTATGCTGATAGCATCGAGTTATTATAAATGGAGGCACAAATGTGGAAAAAGAGTATCTGCACCAAGACTTACTGACTTACTTAGACTTAAGGTCTAAATTTGTCATTTTGAAATTGATTTATGTCTAATACGTTTGGACGATTTTTGTCAGTTTTCACTTGGAGACTGTGACTCTATAGTAGTAGTCTATAATATCAAGATGTCTGATGGCCCTAGTTGCCAAAACAACAAAAAAAAATATAGCAATACTACTCGCCAATAGATGTCAGGAAGAGTCATTTTCGTATGCTGATGATATTTTAGCAGCTTTTGTTTGGATAAAACAACATTTTATAATAATAAAATCTAGCTATATCGATTTATCGCCCCCGAAACCTCCTGTAGACAAAATTTTATGAAAATCGTTATACAAGAATTGCTCGTTTAAAGGTATTAGATAGATATATTAGATTAGATTAGATATATTAGATTAGATTAGATACTACTTTAAAATAATGCCTGTGCCTAACTATAATTGAATAAAAAACAATAATAAAATTCATTTAATTGAGACCTTTTTTGTATTAATGGATAGGAACCTAAGTTAAGTAAGTATACACGGTGTAACTGGAGGATCTAGTTATTGGATCAACGGTGGTAGTGTGATGGGGGACCTCAGTGTCGTATCTATTTAACCCCATGTTCCTATGTTCCCCGATATTCAGTTGTTTAAAAGTTATTAGATTTTTTATGAGATATTGGATTTGATTTTAGGCTGGGCGCTAGGTATTGTAAGTGTAAAATTACCTACTTTTGTTTTGGAGGCAAGGACCTACATATCGTAACTGTTTCAAGACATTATAATCTTACGAATACGTCCCGATAGAAATCATGTTTTTTTAAAAATAGGTTTTCATCCACCATTCGTTCAGTACACCTACAGACCTATGTACCTTACCTACTTCAGGACATTTCACACACATGGTCACAGTCACAGTTATTATCAATTGTCCCTCAATCACCTATCAACCTTTCAAACTGGTAGCGTGACGGTGGCAGTGCAGAAGCTGTCATTTTATAGAAACATGCGAACATTGTCTTTTTTGTGTTCAGTGTTAGAACAATACTGTGAAGCCATGTATGGACCTCAATCAATCCGGGTCGTCTGCAGTTCTCCTTGCGCATGTGTGACTGTGCACGGAACTGCAGGTAAGAGCCTCGAGAATTTCCCCATCGCCCTGGCGTCTACTCACGGGGACTATTATCCCCGGGTCACTTGGTTTCGTCCAATGAGGCCTACCCTGGTTTTCTAGGTGGCTCCTCAGGACACTTCGTTGGTTGGCAGCTCATCCGATCATTGGTCTTCGTCGGCCTCACGTATACTTCTAGCAGCAGTTCGCGGGGCAATGGTCGCCAAGGACCAGGAGAGTCAGAGATGTATGAACCTGTGATATACTTGCTTGGTTCAGCTGCCTTATTGGTTTCTGTTTATTAAAATCCATGAAATAGAATTGCAGTATCATCAGCTTTTAAAAGTATAGGTGCCTATATAGATACCTACAACGAAACTGCGTGCGGAGGCTAGTTACTAATTAACTTTTCCATTTGTTTCAAAGAATAAAATGTTAATAGGCATAATACAACGCACGCATGCAATGTAAGTAAATAGATAGATTGAGAACTCTTTAATGTACACCAGAAAAATACTAAACTATAAAACTAATCAGTGGCTGTACCATGGGCGGTCTTCAGTGGGTACAAAGTATAGATAGTGTAATAATTAATTAAAAATAGGAGGAGAGTATGAGAAGTGTAGTGAAGTAGTAGGTGTATTGTGTATTTCTATAATATTTAAAGTTTCCTATTCATTTTAGGATTGAACAACAAACCTAGCTGTTCCTCTTAAGTGGCACACTCGCTAATAAAACAAATAAAAGAAAGACTCGGGCGCCAAGCTACGTACCAAGGAAACAGCTGCCTAATAATAAAATTGACTCGGATAAGCCAGCCAGTCAGTCGTGAACACCAACCTTTAATCACAAGCTAGGGGTGGGGCCTAATGATATTCATATTAATTTTGATCCGACGTAGAACTGTTCTAGTTACTGTGAATGAAACAATTATTTTATCTCTGAAATTTATTATGTAATATTTTCCAATCTTGATTTTAACACTGTCATTTACTGTATAATAAAATTTTACCAACGACCTGCCTGTTATTATTGCATTTCCAATGAGAAATTAAGTTTAAAATAGATTAAAGTAAACCTTAAACTCGGCATCAAACCATGGGGAACTCCAACTGAAGCCGCCGCCAACCGGTGATGAGGTTAAAGTATTCAAAAGTTTAAGTATTTTGATTTAAGATCAAAAGTCAAATTTGAAGTTAATTAAAAAGAAAAAAAAGAAAAGTAAAAAAAAGTGAAAAAGAAAAAGGATGCATCAGCTTGTTGACAACATCCCTTGCGAAGAAAATACCAAAACGGGCACCATCGCCACGCAAAACGTTTATTGATGGGGCTTCATCCGTTGTAATCTCCAAACTACGGAAATAACATCCGGGTAAACAAGAAACACCAACAAAATTACAGAATCCAACACAACCAGCCAAAAAATTGCCGGATAGCGGAGATAATTTAATATTCAAAATTCCGACATCCTCTTGTCGTAAAATAGAGAGAAAAGTGCATTTTGCGTAAACAACATGAATGAATGCAAACATTAATCTTCCTTCACTCCAAACTCCATTCAATTTTAACAAACAAATCCAACCCAAATTTGCTAAATGTTCGACAAAATACGTTGAAATGTCCAAAAATTATAAGTGTAGTGATCTAAACACTACAATAGGTATAGGTTGGTACTTTGATAAGCTCATGATACTGGAGCATACTGATCGGCGTCATGTAATGGGATGTCCTAATGTATAAAATGAATAAAGTCGGGCTTTATTTACTTTCCTGGGGAATCCCAAACAGGATGTGGGTCACTTATCAGTCCCAACCCTGATAAGACTGTCAGCTTTCGATTATTTACAAGCACAAAATCTAATGCCACTATTTTAGGATCGCTCCTACCTACCATTGTTTTTACTCAATTATATAAAACATCTACACTATTTACTATTCCCCCATTATGGATATCTTCACATATTGCTTAGTAAGCAAATCTAATGAGGATACCAAATGCAGGATGTAGTCTGAGGCAAGTACAAACATTACATTCAGTAGGTGCTTACATGCCCACTATTTGCAAGCAATTAGCATTCCACGTGACGTCACAGGTTGCAACCCCATCGCTGCTTTTTGTTGGAACATTAACTTAAAACCTCAACCTCAACCTCTGTCTGTCTTTTTTAATGTAGTCTGAATTATTAGTTGGCTGAAGGCTGGGATTCAAACCTCTGGATCGGAAGTCAGGGAACATTCCACCACTAGGTGCTAGACCACCACGGCATTTTGTACTGAATTAATGGATAATAGGTATAGTAGGTAATATAATAGCTCGCATAAATAGAGGAATTATCCACATTCGTAAGTCGTATTTATATAAAGGCGACAGATTGTGAAATTATAACGTGAAATGAAAGGCTCGATAAACGTGTGTTTAAAGTTTTTCAGACAAAGCACATTGCCTTTGCTAGAATTAGTATTTTGTTTACAGTTCACACCAAAACGCAAACTACCATGTCTTACTAAATTTCATTTAAAACATGAAATTTAGTAAGACCAATCAACAGCCAGCATTTCTTCGAGTCGACAATGTGCATTGAAAATTGACGTACTAATAATAAACTTTAGTATAAACAGATAGTTTCCAAGTTAAACCTGTAAAAACCCGCTAAGCGTAGTTGATATACCTATACATCAATCATAAATGTCGCAATGCCATATTTGCACTAACATAATTAATAGTGTTCAATGTCGCTTGTCCGCTGATGTCATCGTAGGTCATTCACTGTCATGTAGACCAACAGCGAATAAGATAGCAATGGAGATGCTGTTTGCATTAAAACAAAAAATAATTAAGAACATATTATTACTATTTTTAAATCTTATATAAAACGAGAAGTACCTACACTGATGAGTGTGTCTGTCAGTGAGTGGAGATCTCAGAAATTACAAGGCTTAGGGATACGAAATTTTATTTACAAATGATTTCAGAACTATATATTGTGGATCCAACTTCAGTTCACAAAGTTGAAAATGTCTTATAGTGTACTCGGTTTTTTTACATAGATCAAACACACTTTAGCCACCAAGTAGGTCTTTATAGGTCACAATTTCTGATCATATTTATTATTATAAATATTTTGATATTTTCTATTTGTATCTACTATTTTATATAAAATAAAATTATATATCTTTATAAGTAAGTATTTTATTAATATTATTTGTATATTATAAGTATTTATGTACCTAGGTGTATGTAATTTTATATTTAGTATATTTATATAATAGTTTTTTATACAGTTGTAGTTTTAAGTAATTTTTAGTTAGAGTTATAGCACGCCTACCACCATGTAAAAACAAACCACAGGTTTGGCTGGTAGAAAATGCTCGGAGCATTAAGCCCCCCTTTTTTGTGCACACCACATTTAATGTGCAATAAAGTATAAATAATAATAATAGCCATGAAAGAGTTACAACAAATTTCACACTTAACCTTCTTTAAAATAGCGTACAACGTAACCCGAAATATACCCCAAAATTTGTTCAATTCTTCAATCCTTCATTTCCTAACGTATTCATTTGATTATCTAAAGAAGAATACTCACATGTAGAGATGGTTTTGCATTTATTTTTAGCCAATTGTAACCTTTAGTTGTTGTATAGATGTCTGAGAGGGAATAGTGGGCAGAGCATACGACAGACTTTTTAAATAGCTTGTAACAAATATCATTTTGGGCTTTTGCTATAATTAGCTGTCCATTCGGAACACTTTATAGGGTTTCGAAACTAAAAACAAAACACAAAAATGTTGTAAATTGTTATGAAAGGAAATAATTATTATGAATTCGTAACTAATATTTGCAAGTTTTTGTTCGGAAAACTAAAATTATTTCGACACACCAATAATTTTATATAATAAAAAAATATGTAATCGACTCCATAGCTTTTTGTTTGAACACGCTTTGAGCGTCACTCTCGTGTCAATTCATTGTGAATGAGAAAATGAAAATTATTGAAATTAAATGGAAACCCTCGATGTAGATACATAAATTTGCTACAATACGTACTTATAATATGAAACACCATCCTTTTTTTCAAGTATCTGCTGTTATTCGGGCAGCTTCTTACTGAGCACACTTTGGCATCGCGCCGCATTATAGTTGGTGCTTGGCAGCCTGACAACTAGTCAAAAATTCTGTGCAGTAGGCAGCATGCAACATATATTTATTATTTTTCCATGTCTATCCCTCTTGTATGAAATCTCTTTGGCATTTAAGCAAAGGCATAAAAACGGTTATACCTACATAAGTAGCTGTGGACGGGGCTTTATACACAAGCCAAAACCATATATAATGATATATGTATACTAAAATAAGGCTCCTGTTCATTTTAGGACTAGACTTTTGAAAATAGTACTAAATCTAACACCAAAAGTGCTAAGTTGGCATCACTGTTCTTTAATCGAACGCCAAGCGATCCGGGAAATCCCCAATCTTTAAACGATAACAGAGTTACCAGCCTTGAATTATTTCCATAGAATGTGGAGTTTTACTCGCGACGGGGTTTTATAAGTTGGACGTGTCAATCTCTCTCTCTCTCTCTCTCTCTCTCTCTCTCTCTGTGTGTGTGTGTGTGTGTGTGTGATTTAGTTGATTTAGTGTATTTGGTTTGAAAGGTGAATTAGTCGGGAGTGTTGTTATATCTATGTTTGACGAAAATCAGTCAAAGATGGCCGCCGATTAATGGCGGATTTAAAGTTTTTACAACTTCCTAAATATTTAGGGATATGGGTATCAAATGGGTACGGTTTTTGGTGGCGGTTTTTGCTTCAGTTTAACAACTGCCTCAATATGGGTATCAAATGAAAGGGTTTGACTTGTTGAATAATGTACACTATATTGAAGGAGAATGAGGAAAGCCCCAAACTAGAGCTTGTATTATGGGAACAGCATGACTGATATAATGCTTAAATATATAAGTTTTTTGTAAATACATAAATATCATACATAGAAAACACAAATATCTGCAGATAATGCAAAAATTTGTCCCACGGCGGGAATCGAACCCGCATCCTTCTGCGTCCCAGGTGGACCTTCACCCACCGCACCACAGGGGCCGTCATGTATGCATTCGAATTGATCAGTAGGTATTTGATTCTACAAAAAATGCAATGGTGGCAAACGATGACCGTATTGTGTGCCAAGTGGATAAATGAATGTTTGTCTATTGTCCATTGTCTATAGATACAGCCTGGAGACAGACAGACAGACGGACAGTGGAGTCTTAGTTATAGGGTCCCGTTTATACCCTTTGGGTACGGAACTCTTAAAAAAATGTGTCATAGGAATATCAGACAATCGACGAGTTTCACGACTTGATTTGAGGTCACAGATTTCGGGAGATTGAAAAAATTGTACATGGTATTATTCTATTTGGGCGTGAAGCAGTGCTGCCAGTTGAGGGACTGTGTCGTTAGAATTGGTGACTTTTTTGCAAGTCTTAGCGACAAAAAAACATTTTGATGTTATAAATGTGTTTGGAGTAAATAAGCAGTCTATAAACGAGGTTTTACTAAAAAATAACCTGTGTATAACTGGCCCTTTCACATGGACCCGTTTTAATCAACTAAAGTATTTATCTGTTACTACATACTCGATACCTACATACTCTGTAGTTACTATGGAGTATAGTTTACTAAATCTATTTATTTAGATTTAGTAAAAAAGAAAAAACCCAACCTCTTCGCTATAGATTATAGAGTACGTATAGTCATTCGCTGTTCGGCTCTCGTTGCGAACGGACGTGTTTTGGGAGACCGCAGTCGCTTTGTATCGTACTTTTTGCTGCTCGGCTCCTGATTGGTCAATTACCGAAATTTCAATTCTCGTTTCTTCCTACATATTTGGTGCGGCAAGCTCCTCCCAGTGGGCGTGTCTAGAGAGGGACGGCGGAGCGCTCACCGGGTTGCTCCATCTTCGGGGATCTTCGGGTTGAGTGAGTGGTTCTCCTGTGCTTTTGTGGCTGACTGGTTTCGATCTCGGGCCATCCAAGTATCAGTCGGTAGCACTTGCCTCTGTGCCATAGCGACTGGATTTGCCACGGCGAAATTACGGCTTGCTAACCTATCTGAGTGCTACGAGATTGCGACACCGCTACTACGCGTTGGATTGCTTACGCTACGAAACTGCTACGACAGTTCATCTGCTACGCCGCGATTCTGCGCCTACTTACAGTCGCTACTCTCTCAAGGCATTTTCAGTCTTATTACAGTTAAGTTAAAATGTCTTCTATGAGGACCGGCGGCAGCAAACTAATGCGGACACCCCCTCGGCCACTGAGCGAGGCAGTTTCGCAGCCGGATATATTTCGAACTCCAGAGGTTCAGGACTTGGATCCAAACATTACCTTAAGAAAGAGGAAATACACGGACGATTCCTGTGAAGGCTTAAATCAGAACATGAATGATATGTTTAACCAGGTCCTATCGATGTTTAAAGAACTAAAATCCAGTCAAGATGAGCAATTCTCCAAAATAAGTCATGAAATAAATACATTAAAAAACCAGAATGAGAATTTGCTAAGAGCAAACGATGAAATTAAGACCTCATTGGTTACCATCACAGAGGAACAAACGGCGCTTAAAAGTCGAATAGATAAGTTGGAATCTAAAGAAAATGCTACTCAGGAGTACGTAAATGCTCTAGAAGACCAATTAGAAAATGTCGAAAGAAAAATCAGGGAAACCAGTATAGAAATAAATAACTTACCGACTGAGGACAATGATCAGATGCTGGCGGCTATAGCACAGATTCACAGCACTCTCAAAATAGATTTGGACCCGCGGGATATCCGCAGTGCTTATCGCATCCCGACGAAATCAAATCGTCCACGTCCCATTATAATAGAATACAACACAACTCAAAACAAGGTAAATGTACTGCTAGCTTTTAAGCAGTTTAACACAAAACAAAAGGATAACAGACTCAACACATCTACCATAGGGATGGGGGGCGAAAGGAAAACAATCTACATCAACGAAGTCCTTACTAAAAAGGGCCGTTACCTACACTATCTAGCCCGCGAATTCGTGAAAAAATCAACCTGGAGATTCTGTTGGTCAGCGAGAGGAAAAATCTTCATAAAAAAAGAAGAAGGCCAGCCTGCCATTGAAATAAAAAGTCAAGAACATATCCTTCGCATTGAGAAGGAAATTGAAACGGAAATTTGACTAGCGTCGTGCAAGAGTCGCGTCTTAGTTTATTTTTCGTACTTAACATTTAAGGGTTTTTCTATAATTTTAATTCTAAGTAGTTATAACTTTTCCATGTACATGTCTCACAAATACATACACTATACACATGCACACTACACACACTTAACACATACACATACACATTTAAAAAAAAAAAACTCGGGTCCTGCATAACGATGATTTGGTCTTACAAAAATATATGCGTATATCCAAGCGCACGGAGTGCGCCAAATACATTATTAAAAATAGTATGATGTGTGAAATAATAGACGTTCAAAAAGACATTGATGATTTCAGTGTCGCCAAATCAATATTCGTTGATGAGCCCGAGAAATGTAAAAACCTTATGCAAAAACAAACAAAGCAAATTTCAATGATTTCCATGAATATAAGGAGTGTAAATAAAAATTTTGACGATTTTTCTGTTCTTTTAGATCGCATTAATATAAATTTTGATTTAATACTTTTAACTGAGTGTTGGTTAAGCAAAAACTTTAGTCCTTCATATATTTCAAACTACACATATTTTCATTCAAAAAAACACTTAAACCAAAATGATGGTCTTATACTCTATGTTAATAACAGCCTTTCAAAAGTCAGAGTAAGTGAACCACTGTTTGAGGAAGCAAACTGTCTTGTAATCCAGTTGGGTCAAGAAACACTAGTGATCGCAATCTATCGCTCTCCATCTTTCCAAAATATTTCGAATTTCTTAACGTCTTTGGATAACATATTAATAGCGTACAAGTCATTTCCGAATATTATTATAACTGGTGATATAAACATAGATATCTCGAATAATATCAAAGATCCAGTGACAAGAGGGCGCTCTGAGGACTACCTTACCATGTTAGCGAGTCACGGAATTCTACCTGGACTAGTATTAGCCACAAGACAGGAGGCCTGCTTAGATCATTATATGCTTAGGACCAGTAACCCAGCCACTACCGTGGTTCTCCCGGCTACTATTACTGACCACTCTCCAGTACTATTACAAATATTAACGCAAAGGAGTAAAAATACCAAAAAACTATGTACTACGTTTAATAAATTAGATTATAATGAAATTTGCAAAGAACTATCTAAAATAACATGGGAGGATCATTTTGATCTTAATGATGTAGATAAAGCGACGGAAACTTTCCTGAATATAATTATAGCAACTGTAAACAAATATACCACAACAATAAAAATTTCGAGACGGAAACACAACATTAAACCTTGGATAACTCCAGGGCTAATTAGATGTTTAAAACGTAGAGACAAACTACATATGAAATATAAAAAAGATACAAAAAATACTGAAGTTAAAATAACATACCTTAATTACAGAAACACTTGCAACAACCTTCTTAAGAAATTGAAAAGAAACCACGAAAGACAAGAACTACAGAAACATAACAAAAATAGTAAAGAGACATGGAAAACCATAAAAAAAATCTGTAACTTTCCAGTAAAACAAAATCCAAGTACAAACCTACTCATACCTCAAAAAACGCAAAAAGAGTCCCTTAATAATGTTAATGAATATTTCAGAAGCATAGGAATAAGCCTTGCACAAAATATCTTAATATCTCAAAGAGAAACTGAATACAACCTAGCCTTAAAATACAACGGCCACACTGAATTAAATTCTTTCGGTCTTATTGCTACAGATCAGGAAGAAATTTACGGTGTAGTCAACTCATTAAAAAATAATTGCACACCCGGCTGGGATAACATTACTACCAAACTACTTAAAGTGGCTCTACCGCACCTATTAAACCCTATCAATTTAATTTGCCAAGCAAGTTTTGATACCGGTGTATTCCCCAGTGTTCTAAAAAATGCAATTATTAGCCCTATACATAAAGGTGGAGATGTAGATCAAGTTAGCAACTATCGGCCTATATCCTTACTATCAATAATCTCAAAAATATTAGAGAAGCTAATGAATAAACGACTTAAAAAGTATTTAGAAAAAAATAATATTTTATCGGAACATCAATATGGGTTTAGGTCCGGACGCAGTACTGAGGATGCAGTGCTACATGTCACGGAATATATTACAAATAGTTTAGATGCTGGACTAAAGACACTTGGAGTGTTTTTAGACTTAGCAAAAGCGTTTGACACAGTGTCCATTTCAATACTACTGTCAAAGTTAGAGTCCTCTGGAATCAGAGGCTTAACACTTCAGTGGTTTAAAAGTTATCTTACTTCTAGAAAACAAAAGTCTCGCATAGGAAAATACGTAAGTGATGAAGGTGTCGTAGAATTTGGGGTCCCCCAAGGTAGCATTCTGGGGCCAACTTTGTTCTTGTTATATATAAATGATCTTTGCGACATCAAATTGAGTCATGGAAAAGTTGTAACTTATGCAGACGACACCGTAATTCTATTTAATGGAAAAACGTGGGAAGAAACAGAAAATATCGCCAATCAAGGTCTAGACATGATCTCACAGTGGTTAAAAAATAATCTCTTATCAATAAACATTAATAAGACTAAGTTTATTCCATTTACAATAAATGATAGCACTCAGCCAAATAAAGCTCTATATCTTAAAATTCATTCGGGTATATGTTGTCAGCTGGCAAATTGTACATGCACATATCTTCAGTCCGTCACTCAAATCAGGTATTTAGGCATAATTCTGGACAAAAACATGACATGGAAGGAGCATTTAATTGATTTATCTGGGCGGATTAGAAAATTAATATATGTATTTAAAAAAATGCGTCATGTACTGTACTCCCAGTCACTAATCAGAGTGTACTTTAGCCTAGCTCAGTCAATATTAATCTACTGCATCAAAGCATGGGGATCTGCAGCTAGCACTCATTTACTTGGGCTGGAGAGATCACAGAGAGCACTTCTGAAGGTTATGTGTTTCAAGCCACGGTGGTACTCTACGACGGCACTCTACAAAGATTGCTCAGTCTTAACGGTTCGCCAGCTTTTTATCAAAGCAGTCGTAGCCAGGCAGCATAACCTAATAACTGATAACATTAAGGACTCACTTGAAACGAAACGTAGGAAAGACATTGTTTTCCAAGGTATACCCAATTCCCGTACTAAATTTGGGAAAAAATCTCTAAGCATATTAGGACCTCGGTTATATAATAAACTAAGCAGGAATGTAACATTAATAAATTTTAATAATCACAAATTAAATAAAACTGTTTCTAACTATTTACTGCAGTTAACATATGAAGAAACTGAGAAATTGCTTGCTACTATGGAATAATGTATTTTGTATTGTTGTTTTTTGCCAACGCACATGACTCTTACACACTTCACTATACTACACATCACACTCACTTTACACACACTGTGGGCTATTCCTGTGATAACCAGACTCTTAAGAGACTGGGGGGAACAGGATAGCCCACAGTCACATACTCACACACTCACCAACACTTACATTCACCTCCAAAACATTCACTCACACACCATTTAAACATAATCTTTACTCACTTCTCCCAATACACCTTGTACCCAATGAGACTTTCAATTAGTTAGATTATAGCCTTTAAAGTTAAACTTAATATACTATTGATAGATTTATAAGGTAGGTTAATTAATACTTCTAGTTACTTGTTTAATCTATATACCTACTAAAATACGACACTGAACCTAAGTACCTACGTAGTAAGCGAGAGTCCGAGGCGGATCGCTGTAACCTCGCTATACAGGCTCAATAGAGACCTAGTGCGAGGGACAGAGCTAAGCCGAGGTACATTCTTTTCTTTATGCTTATCATAAGTACCTCCTGTGTTCGTACCTACTAAACTAAAGTAAAGTTATGTACCTACCAGATAAGTTTGTAATAGTCTGAATAAATTTATATATTTATATATATTATATAGTTAGAGTTTATTCAGCCTCATAGTTAATAGAGTATGTAGGTAGGTAAAGTATTCGGTGCGGTATCATATATCCGACTCCGTTTATAGCTGCAAAAATGGTAAACAAAGGGGATACCAGTAAAAAACTTACCTCCTTTGTAGTAGGTAACTACTTCTAGGTACTAGGTAAATAAGTATTTGTGTGTATATTTCTTAAGACATGGTCAAATATTAGTAATTCGTGTAAGTATAAAGATATTTTTTTACTATAATTACGCGCTGTCAAGTCTAAATAATTGTCTTTCTATAAAAAAATCCTGCTCAAGCAAAGCCGCAGGCAAGAACTATATAAATAACGAGCCATAGACAACAAGGTTTTAGTCCATTGTCATGTCAACATGGAATATAATACATGTAACTTTGTCAGAGACATTTCTTTGTTTACATTTTTTGCAGGATTTAACAATATCAATTAAAGATTCCTTGTAGGTACTGGCTGCGTTATCATAAGTTATCATAATATATTTTTTTATTTAATATTATTCTTCTTTCCCCTTCCGAAAGCCACGACTTATATGCCAGTTTTAGCGACATTCTAGCTACTTTTAATAATGAGTCTAGCAATATGGATATATTAGGAGTTGGCAGCACTTGAAGGCAAGTTCATTTTTCTTTGTAAGCTCCAATCCAAGATCCAAACTTTTTTCATTGCAGTCGTAGTAGAGCCATAGAATACAGAGAGTAGAGCATTGCACTTTGCAGTCCTTGAGAGATACTAAACGTGAACAGTGAGTGCCGGTGCCGGGTTTTGCAGTGTGAAACAAATATCCAATTTGCAGTGTTCTGGAGTCTGGACTAATATTCTTGGTAATTATTCTGTAGACCTAAAATAAACCTAGCATCGTGTAAAATCAAAAAATGAAGTCTAATATTGATCTATCTAACAGGCTATCCGTAAACATTAATCTGCTTACAGTTAAGACTGTTGGTTGTGCGTCCAGCCGGCAGTCAAAGATAATGCAAACCGGCCATTCCCATGATTCGGAAATCTGCCTAACTCCAGTGGCATCTGCAATCTATACCATAGGTATAGCTAAAAGAGAAGGCCTTTTTCCGGAATCAACGCACAGCCTAAACCACTGAAGATACAAAGTAGCGATGTTACGACTCGATCTACCAACCCGGGTCAAACCGGGTTGAGCTCCGAACCGTTCAAGTCGATTTGAACCGATGTCAAATCGATCTGAACGAGCTGAGGTGAGCGAGCGGTTTGTTGATCGCTGTCCCTCTTCCACTCACGCGCGGCGCGGTGCAGCCCCGCGAGTCGGTACCTCGCTCGGCGTCGCCGCGCCGGCGCGGCGGTCGGTCGGTTCAACTCGGTTCGGCTCGGCAGAACCGAGTTGAACCGACCGTTGTGGCTGAGCAAGTGCAGCGAATGTATGTAATGTTTAGTGTTTTGTTGCGTTTAGTTAGTTGGTTATTTTATTTTATATCAAAAGGTTGTTTTTTTTATTTTATTTGTAAAAAGTGAACTACTTTCAGTACAAATTATTGCTTGATCTTAGTTAAAAATACATTCTTTCTTGGTCTCTACCAGAAACGAGTTCAATTTTTATTATTAATCGGGTTTCATTATCATAAAATTCTAACATGTGCTAAGACCGCAAAAATCTAAGTAAACCGGGTTAAAATTGAAAACGAGTTATAAACCGAAATGACCAAGTCGATGCGATGAACCAATTTGTATTAAATTGGTTCGTCGCATCGGTTTGCAACTCGGTTTCAACCCGGTTTACATAGATTTTTTCGGTTCGGTTTACAACTCGGTTTGCATGTACCTTCAACCCGGTTTGCGTCGGTTTGAAAAATTTTGAGATCGTTACATCATTAATACAAAGATTAAATTTTGGTGTAGCTTCCTTTTATAGCAAAACCACTGAATAAGAAGGGATTTTTGGAAACTTAATCCCTAAGGAGTGGCAACGTTTGTATGGGGGGGGGACGAAAAAAATCTTCACCTACTTGAAATTTTTCACAGAAACTCTAATAAAAATAAATAAACACATGTTTCAGGATTTTTCGAAATTCATTCCCTAAGGGGGTTAACGGGGGTGGCAAAGTTTGTATGGGAAACGAAAAAAATCTTCACCAATTGACTTGAAATTTTACACAGAGATTTTCTGATGAAAATAAAACATTTCTCGAAAATTTTGTTAATATTTCTCGCAAAGTTTGTATGGAGAACAAAAAAACTTAACTTATTGACTTGAAATTTTGCACAGAGACTCTCAAATGAAAACAAATAAACTTTCTTTCGCTTTATTCGCAATTCAACCCCTGAAAAGGTTAATTGGGTGGCAAAGTTTTAAAAAAATCTTTATCTATTGACATTAAATTTTGCACAGAGACTCAAAAGAAAAAAAAAAGAAAAAGATGAATGGGGTACAAAAAAATCTTTACTTATCGACTTGGCTTTTTTCACAGAAACCCATTAAAATAAATAAACACATATTTCAGAATTTATATTTTATTTATTTTATTTTTAATTGTAATGTAATTGTAATGATCCCAGTTGGTGTAATTAACTATATGAATATAGCAATTCAACCTCAAAAAAGGTTTACGGGGGTGGCAAAGTTTCTATGGGGTACAAAAAAATATTTACCTATTAACTTGAAATTTTGCACAGAGACTAATAAAAACAAAGAAACACCTATTTCAGCAATTTTCGCAATTGAACATTTAAGGGGGTAAATGGGAGTGTAGGGGGGCGGGGGGGGCGAAAAAAATCTTTACCTACGAACTTGAAATTTTGCATAGAGACTGATAAAAATAAACAATCCCCTATTTTAGCATTTTTCGCAATTCAAACCAAAAGGGGTAAATGGGGATGATGAAGAAAACCTTGACCTTGAAATTCTGCACAGAGATTGTCTAAAAAAATATATACGTATATCAGAATTTTTTTTGCTATACAATGTTGAAGGGCGATAACGGGGGTGGCAAAGTTTGTATGGGAGACAATATGTGTTACAGTTTTTACTCAAATCTTATAATCCTTAAAAAAACCGAGTGTAACGGGCTTCAAAATTTTAGGAAATAAAATCTGAGGATCATAATGCGACTGATTGAGCTGAAGTTTTGCACATAATACTAAGACCAGGCATAACATCATAAGCTACTTTTTATACGGCTACCACGCGTGCGAAGCCGCGGGCGAAAGCTAGTAACTCATCTTATAACAACCGCAGGTGGCCTATATGCCGCTGCTCAGCCAGTGAAATGCACAAATAGGTATAAGCTACCTACTTTAAATTTGGCTAAGTTACTAGTATTTAAACGTAGGGTAAAAATCATGCCGCTGGCTGGGGTAACGTTTTCAGCGTTACTCCACAACTCCGGAGGTTTTTTATTTTCTCGAATTACTCTGTGACCTTAATAGGCACTTTAATTTTAGGGCACATTTACAGGACCAGTTTTTCTTTATACCTATTTTCATATTGATCCGAGTCTACATGCCGCGCTGGAGTAACACACACATAATAATTAGCAGATTACCTACTCACCTTTATAAAATCATTGCCTACCTTTCCATAATGTGTGACAATACTATAAAGAATACCTACATAGCTATTTTAAGTACCTAGGTAGGTACTCATCCTACTAATAATAAAAACGTGAGGTATTTTGTAAGGATATATGGATGTATAGATGTTAATTACTCTTTCACGCAAAAACTACTGATCGTATGGATGAAACTTTGAATAAACATAGCTTATGACCTGGATAAATACAAAAGTCCGTGGTGACGGGTTTGACATTTCAACTTTTATCAAAGTCCATAATTTATAAATAGTAGTCGAAATTAACAACATTATACTGTTTTTCTGTAGATCCTAGTGTAGTTTATGTACACAGAAAAAAAGGTCTACAGATAACACAAAAAAAAAATTACGAACAATAAACATTGGGACGGGTGTGACAGATCTTTGTGACGGGTGTGATAAGTTGATTATTTGTATATATAATATAAAAACTTATTTTGTGTGGTTGCTTATTTAGTGCTGAAAGTAAGAAATATAAAAAAAAATTCTAAAACTTGAAAATTCATCTTAAAAACTCTTGGCCACCAATTTTGGAGAGCTATGGGATTTGTTCAAATGGGGAAAGTGATAGGTCATCATCAGCGATTTTTAGTAATTTACACACACACACATCTACAGTACATTATCTTTTTTGTACCCAATATCAACTAATTATTGATACTTGACCTAGTTATGTACACAATATCATCATCGTAATTTCACCCATTTTCTTCCCACTGCTAGGCATATGCTTTCCTTTGATTATGCCAGTCGCCTTGACTCTGCGCTAGTTTTAACTAGGTGCATTGTCACCTAATCTTAATTCTACTAAAGTTGAAAAGTAATAAAATCTAGCACCATTGTTACCAGGATATACTGTGAGAGTTAATTACACTACAGCCCCTGCAAAGAAATCTATGTTGTATGTAAATGGTTTTTGTGATAAGTGCTGCATGTGACGGGTGTGACTTTTATAAATCGGCTCCTAAACAAAAACTACTCCATTTTTCAAACACCAAAACACTTTTCAGATGTTGTTTCGGTCATTATACTTACTTTCGGGAAGTCGGTACGGGACAAAAGATGAAATAGTGCATTTTGGATTAACTTCCATATGTTTTTTAGGACGGGTGTGACTGAAATGTCTGATGTTGTGTTTAAATGTTTGACCAACTATGTAAGGAAGGCAATTTAATATATTAGTACTATGCAATGAGCTTAGTAAGGATGAAATGAAAGTAGTATTTAGTATGTTCAATTTTTATTTTCCAATTTAAGAGCAGTCTAGTGGTTGTTCTAAATTTCTATAATATTTCTATAATAGCCGATTCTAAGAGGAGCATGTGGAGGTATTTTTTTTGTTTTTTGATTAAAAGATGAGATAGCAAGTCTTGAGAGAAGATTATTTTGAAACCATCATAATAATTGATTAAAATCATCTTGTGACTACCTTATTAACTTAGATATGGAAGTTCATATTACATTATAGAAAATACTCAGATCCGAGACAAATATAACATTTGCAAATCATACAAACATTTGCCCAGCGGGAATCGTACCCGTAATCTTCTCCGTCTCGCAGGCGAGCCTTCGCCCACTGCTATGTTTAAGTCAGTACCTAAATTAGGTTATCATTTTCAGATATTACCGAAAGTAAACGAAAAATGGACGATGATAGAGACGATCCAGGTTGGTACAGTCATCTCTATATTACGACCTTCTACACATTGTTAAATATAGTTTTATTCGCGGGACATTGACACACACTACACGTACCAAGTGATGACGACCAATGATGAACGATGACGAAAAACCAATTTGGTTGTCAAACTAATGAAAAGCCATTTTGGTTTCGAGACCAACTTTTTTTTCATCAAATCCGAAAATGCGCTTGTTATTTTCTTCAAAAACAATCTATAGTTTCCCAAGAGCAAAACCTTCTAACTACAAAATAAAAAGTGGCTGCCCTGAATTAGATAAAATTTAGCCCCACCAATTACCATGTATATTAAAATGTGTTGTGTACACCTCCCCTGTGGAGTAGGTATTGTGTTCTGTGATAGGCTGTCCGCTCACGACCGATAATCGGTGACCGATTTTTTGTAGGAAAAACATTAAACGGTTGCAACACACACGTCCTACAAAAAGTCGGTCAGAAATACTATGCAGGAAAAATCGTCCCGATTATCGGTTCCACAAAAAGTCTGACGTGGGCGGGCAGCCATACTCTGACGAACGCAAGCTTCGTCATTTCTATCCGATTTTTGACGCTACGTGCAAAGAGGCCCCAAAGCCCAGACCTTGAATGATTGATCCAACTATATAGAAAACGTAGGTATTTTTCTGGGATTCACTAAAAATAACCAAAATTCTAGGTAGGTTTGTAGTTAGTCAGCCACAAATGTAGATTTTGTTTATTAAAGTAATAAACGCTAGTGATTTTGACTCTGCTATAGTTTTGGCACTATCAAACTTCTAACTAAACTTACAACTCTTACGCTTAACTTGAAGGTTTGCTTTGAATTGTGCTCCATTCTTAAGTTCTTGAATTCAAAGGCACCGCGACCGTCGGTCGTCCTGCAGTTGCACCGTTGTGTTTTCAGCACTCAAAAGAGTTAATCGATTTTTTTCGCTGACTGTACCTCCATCCTACCTCTTCATTTAATTCTAGACGATCATTCGCAACTCCGACGCGTGATAAAATTGTCGGTAAACCAATCCAAAACTAAAACTTCTAAAATCCAACAGGGCCTTCATCTAACAATCCTGGTTTCCAAAGGGGCAGAGGCGCCTCTAGGGGCAAGAACTCAGCGCGAGGGAATGCTGACAGCTCTTTGCAAAAACCAACACAGCAGCATCAGTCTACAAAAGGTAAGTTTTATATCAAGAAACTAGCAGACCCACCCGCAACTTCGTTTGTGTGTATATTTATGCTTTCACGCAAACTATTTCCCGTATATTTTTACGAAGCAAAGCCCGTTTTATACAATAAAGGCGTTGCTTAGTAAAAATATTTATATTATTATTATTATAAGTAACACAACAGAGGTCGTCTTCTTACGCGTGACCCTAAATCTGTAGGTACGGAATAAAAAGTACCTCCGTAGGTTCTACGCTAATTATAGATCTACTTATGACATTTTAAATGTAAGTAGGTACTACTGACTAAGTAGGTATGATATGACATTATTATTATTATTAAAGGTCATAGTAGGTACTACCTATGTCCTCATCATCACCAACCTCATTCCTCCAAACATTATTTCTCCATTAACATTCAGCCTACTTCCACGGTAGTGTGCAAGAAAGTAGGTAGGTAATTGGGCAGGACGAGTATGTAAACACGATACTTCTCATGCTGCTGCCACTACTATTGTAGTAAATAAGGCAAGGGAATTATTGCCGGCAGCGCGAGGAGCTGCGGGACGGGCAGAATGTAAATGAGGTTTATCATTCGTGTGCAAGGAGTTGGGACGCAATTTGTTGCACACAACCGCGTTTTTATCGTCCTATAGGTAATATGGCAGGTTGTTCCCTAACGCGTTATTATCGGGCGATAATACGGCTCAGTTTTCCTTTATGTGTAGTGAGCTAGGCGGCTGAAACTTTTGTCACAGGTAGGGCTACACCTAGGAAGTCTAAATCTGAAATGGCGTAGTGTGGAAACGAACAGTTTTTGAGATATGAATTTTTGAAAATTCCAATTTTTCACGTAATTTCGTCAAACTTGATGTTATTGTTTGCTATTGATTATTTGCAAATTATTTGGTAATCTGACAATGACAATGACATTTCTCGTGGTTTTTGCGGCAATTTTAAGGTATTTTTTGGTAATCTGACAATGACAATGACATCTTTTGTTGTTTTCCCGCCGGTTTTTGTTGATTGATTGATTGATTGAATTTGTCGTGTAAAAATTGACACCGATAAACAGTAGGTTATTAGGTTTTATTTTATAACCACCCGGAAATCCTTCTCACAAAAGTAGGTTTTGAACCCCGACTAACCCCGACTTGAGTAGATTAGGTTCGAAATCTAACACAGAACCGGCACAGAGCACCCCGATGCCACCTCTTCTTGTGGTCCCTACCCCTAGTGTATATAAAAAATGTGTGAGTGAGAGTTCTGGCGAGAGCCCATACCGGAGTCAAATATCCATTTTTATGATTTGAAACGGGATTTTAGAGTGGTCATAGGTCATAGGTTCCCCTTCCCTAACACTACCGCATCCCCCCCTCTCCCGATAGTGTGTTTTGGTGTATATTGTTTACGTTTTTTCCATACTTAACCTCAAAACTAAATTATTGTTTTTCTCGGAAACTGAGTTTCCGCACTTCACCCTTTTATGGGGAGGGTCCTCCCCCCCTCCCCCACCCCTCCCATCCCCTTACCCCCCAAAAGCTCACTACACATAAAGGAAAGTCCTTCCTGAAATATCGCAGGACGCAGGAACCCAAGCGTCCTACTTCTATTGCGTCGTTATTATCGCAGCAGTGTGTACCTTCGTAGCCGTTCTTATACATAATGTAACTACTAAAAGACGTGTGGCACTCGGGGACTGCCGCGGTAAAGCTATTGCATAGCATTTTGTATCAACTTATGCAAATATAATTATTTATTTATTTTATTTATGCAGTATTACTTTTTCTTTGATATTAATTCAAGTTACACTTTTTTAGCGTGGTTATCGTCTCGATTCGTGCGAGCTTCGTAGAGTCGTACAATACGTCTAGTTGCACGCACACAAACACCGTGTCGAAGACTGCCGAAAAGAAACGACGTTAGACAATGCACGGCCTTCAAGCCACACCTCCGTGCCCGTCGGAGTGGGGAGCGTGAGGTTTTTTTTCGTTACGGAATTTCTGGATTCGGTCCCCGCGCTCAAGGCCCTCGATAGAAGCTATGCAATAGCTTAATAAAAAACAGTTACATCACCTATGAAAAATAATAGATAATATAACGAAGTTGCGGGTGGGCGGGTTAGCTAGTTTTGATCATTGATAGACGGGAAAGTGTAACAGAACAGCGTGTCTGTTTAGTGATGGTTAATACTAAAATTAAATTATACAAATATTTTGATTAAAATATATTTTCTCAGTGCCCTCTAGGGGATTTTAGTTGAGTTACGTATCTACATTCAAAGAATTAATGTAGAAGCCTCGCTATCCGTCGCTAGATGTCGCACGTGGCCGTACCATAGATGTATGCATGTGTTAGAATTTTCACATTTATATATATAATAGAAAACTTAAAAGGTACCAATCATTGTATATAAGCTTTGAAGGGAAACTAATAGGCCATCTTTAGCGATTTAGTGTTAATATAGCTTAACTAGCATTACACTAAAACCTATAAATATAGCTTGGGGCGTTAGGTAATTATATATTTAGCAAAGCAAGTAACTGAAACTCTAATTAAACGTGTAGCCAGGTATTTGAAACTTATATACTTTCCACCAGCTCACTTATATATAACACTGGAACTGAAAGGAGAAGGATAACCTCATTAAATAAGAAAACCTTGATATGTCAATATGCTTTAATTTACCGCCAATTCGGAACGTGGCCAGGCAGAGAAGAATTGGCAAGAAACTCTGCCTGGTATATTCTTTTCAACGTCTTCATTACAGTTTCTTGTATAAAATAACAAATTCAATCGTTAACACATAAGTATATAATGCAAATGTTTGACCATGTAACAAACATCTACATTACGTATTAAATTAACTTATATACTTATTTGTTATGTAATATATAAGGTATATAACGTTATACGTAACAAACATTACGTTGTGTATTCCATTTACTTATCAAGTATATAATATATAACGTTATGTATTACATAATACGCAACATACAACCTAGGAATACACAACGTCATTGATCAGGACTTAACGATTAGGTACTTAGCTTTTATTGCTATAGAGGTGCCAGAGCTCCGTCCGGTCCGACAGTCGACAACAGAATGAATCCCGCTCCCAGGGCGGCAGTGCTTTTATAGCAACGAGTAAACAAGTCGGTCGACCACGTGCTTTGGCAACCACGTGTTTTACAAAAATGAAAAGGGATGAGTCCCGACCATTATTTCTCCATAATTAGCTTGACACAAGGGTAAATGTCGACTTACAAACACTGAAACGTACCTATGTACTACGAATCACATAGTTATATAGGTTAGAATTACAATAGGCAGTGTTTTAAGGTTATTAATACCTTTACCATTCAATGTTGTTTACAACACTGAATGGTATTTAAGCTTAATACATAAACAGATCCTATATAATAACTAACTTCGAACATTTCATAACACAAGCCCTTCTCTTAAGTGATTATATTTATATTACATTACCAGTACCTGTACCTTTATTAATTGGAGTATTTCTTTAAAATAATCTATCATAGGTATACTTAACAGTACTTCGTTATAATACAAAGCTTGTGTGTTTTAACATAATCATATCCCACGTGGTCATATACACATATTTATCTATTATTTGGAGTATATTTACATAATATACTATCACATGCATTCTACTTGTAATGTGTGTAGAATGACCAAAGACTATAATCTTTCTAGGATTGTGGATCTGTGGGCGGACTTGGGGAGAGTACAAATGGATTGATCTTATTATTTTATGTAATAACAATAATTTTATAAACTAATTAAAATAATTTGAAGCTAAAATATTGTAAAGATTTTAAGCAGAGATATAGTGTTAAAAGGTTTTATATTTGTTGAAAAAAATGTATGCAATTTTGGTGATGTTAGAAATTCGAGGGCGGAAGTGGATTTTCGTTTGTGAAATTCAAATAAAATTAGAAGGAAAGATTTTTGGCGGGAATGCGAGTGAGGATAGAGGTTTCGGTGGAAAAACGCGGATTATTCAGCTTGGGGCCGCGATTGAATTCACTTTTGTTTTACTGCGTAAAAACTTTTAGAGTAAAATTTTGATTAATTTGTGTTAAATCTTGTGTAATATTAAGGGGAGGAGATTTCTGTTAATAATTTCAATTGATTAGGTTTAATTTTTGAGTAAATACTGGGGTTTTTATAAAGTTTTGCTTTTAGTGTTGTAAATTGGCGGCAGTGGAGTCTAGGCGCGAAGCTAGGGTCTTCCCTGTAATTGCGGTAAATCTTCTCATAGTAGAAGTTCCAGAGGGAGTTTTACCTTGCGGTGTTATCACGTACTCTGGGTCCTCTGATAGGTAGCTAGGGAGCCAGGTTTGTTGGAGTGGGCTGGCCTTCGAGTTTTCCCTCGCATAGGGCTCGAAGTAACTCCCTGGGTGATGTAATTTGACTATCAGAACCGGTAGGGCCCGTCGAAGTGGATCCGTGCCTCTTGGGGCGCCGGAGCTCTGGTACTTGAGTTGCATTAGCTCAGTCTTTATTTATATATTTATCTATTACACCCATATAGTCCTTGTCCGGTAACTCTTTGCATCCCTAAGCTTCGGCTCGCAAAGTAGAAACCCTTAGGGCAGTGCTAGGGTAGAGTCACAAAGTCGAGGCTCACTACCTCGTTCCCCAGCTCGATAGTGGTAGAAGCTCTTCATTGCACTTCGAAGAGCTACATACACGATTAAATGTAAATGTGAAGCTTCGGCTTCTAGCTTGCTCAAATACACATTTAGCTGTAGGTATAGGTAGATAGGTAGGTACACACACTAAAATAACTAACGTTTGTAGGGAAAAGATAGGTAACTTAAGTCTAGGGTTATTTAGACTACTTACCTATTTACAATAGTAAATTCAGGTTGGGAGTATGTTTGTTTATATGATACCTAGATGTAGGTAGACTACCTTTTGCTTGTGGCTTTGCACGTAACGTAAGTAACGTTTGTAGTAGAAAAGAATAGGTATGTAACTAGAAACAAGCAAGGAATTGCTAAATTTTAACTAGGTAGATTGATTTAAGTCCACAACTGTAGGAAGGCTTAAGTACCATCTAACCATGTTTGTTACATGATTCTATTAATAGGTAGACTGACTTTCGCCCGTGGCTTTGCTCATGTGGTGTCCGGCCTATGTGTATGGGTACCTATTTACCTACTTGAAGGAACCTCCGATTATGTTACATAATTTATTAAATAATTATACAACTCTATTTTAGTACGCTTTGTCGAACATAAGTTCTTGGCAACTCTGGGCTGTAGACTAATGACAGAGAAGCTAAAATCGGTTTGACTGAGTTTATGAAATATATAAATTCTGACTATAGTTGCAAAAGCTCAAACTATATTGAACATAGGCAAGTGTTCTAGTCTATTCTGTGATAAGATATACAGAAGACTATTCGTCACGTCATAGTTATAAGTGGCTGGTTGTACTATAGTTCGAATGAAAGAACTGTTTATTGATATTCTAAAGACTAATAATCGGAAAGTTCTAGATGGTAGAAACTAACTGATACGTTTATAATTTGGACTAATATTCATTGATTATATGATTATAATGAGATTTGATATAAAAATCTAAAACAAGATAGAGACTGGAGTTATTAGATAAGAAATTGATTTTATACATACCAAGAAAGTAACTCATTAGAGTATACCTATTATGTTACCGACTATGTTGGTTCATGCAGAGAGGCAGAAGCTTCTTTAATAGGATTTCCTTAAGTTTTGGTAAGTATTATTATACAAGGCTTTTGGAAATCCGCAGTAACCTTTTGTCACAAAACAGAAATGTATTGTGCTTTAGATCCCTCTTGTCCCTTGAAAGAAATATACTGACAGACACGAATTTACATTATGTAGAGTTTATTTGCTATTGTGATTTTAATTATTTTATGTACGGTTATCTGCGATGCCGCGATGTAGGTATGTCCCACTGATTTATCTACTCGTGTGTGTCGTGTGAAAGTGTATGTGTGTGTGATGTGTGTGATTGAGTTATTTAACTATAACGTAATTCAAGTCCCAATTATTAAGTACGAGTCCCAGTACTTGGAATGTGATGGAGGCTTGTCCAAGTAGGGCTGTCGAGAGTCACAGGTACCCGCGGGGCGGGGCGGGTATCCTAGTCATGTTCCGGGTTTGTTTGTATGTTTGTTTGTTATTTGAAATATTTGTCATTTCCATCTCCGAAAGGCTAAAAAGGAATTACTGAGTTATTCTATGTAAGTAGGTAGGATAATTAAATCAATTAAAAGTAGTTTTAAGTAAGTAGATAGGATAGTAAAACCATCTCGAGTATCTTTAAAGGATTTGGGTATTACAATTCACAAAGTACGGTCCAATTTCTTACTAGACGATCACAAGGCCAAAACAAATATTTAAGTAGGTTCAATTATCTAAATAGGTTATTTAAACTAAGTCAAAATAGTAGAAATTAGGTATTAAATATTAGTACTACAACATTAAGACAAAAATAGTGCAGATTGGGTAACTTTGCGCCAACAGATGTTTAGTTGGGTAACATTGGGCCATGATGTTAAGGTATACAAATTTATGAATACGGACGAAGTATTTTGTATGATTATGTTAGAAATTGTCGTGTAGGAATTTTAATACGAAATAATAATAATATAGGCAATTAATTAATATAAACATAAATATTAGGAAACTACTGGTTATAATAACATACGATAATATAATAGAGTAAGATTTTATGGTAGGTAAGTTAGATATAGTGTTAGAGAGATTTAGTATGGATTTATAGTTATTAAGTTTTTGCTATATATTTATATAGGGGGGGTTACAAAAGGAAAACCAGTCAAACAAAGTTGTGAAGTGGTTGGCATTTAGCTGCATTGAAATTGAAGAAGACAGATTTCCTAATAAAAGGATTCAAAGTTTGTAGGTATTTACGTTGCGATACAATGTAACTTACTAATAAAATAAACTTATTTTTAGTCAAGGAAAATATAAGCGAGCCGAAAGACAAAAAAACAACAAAATGGCAAAGCTTCGGGGGGAATCGAAACCACACTCCGATCAACTGGGAAGCGAAAACTACAACATATCATGGTGTTACTACCTTGGTTACCCAACAAAGGAAACCTAAAAAACAATATTTAGGTATCAAAGGACTTGAAGAAATAGCAAAATCAGATTCAAAAGAAACATTATCGAAAATAATGGGAAACAGAAGTGCCTTCTTCGAAATAATACAATTGCCTATCGAAAGATTCGATGTGTTTATACTCACCATGGAAATCATCGCTAAAGTATGCAAGTCATCCTTTGACGAGACCAAATCAAAATTGCTTGTGGATATTTGCAATTCCAGCTTCATCGTGAGCTTGAAAAGCTATCTGATGGATCTACCGTACGCCGAATCAAAACTATCGAATAACTTATACTGGAAAGATCAAGAAGAATTTTGGAGAAACTTCGTTATTTTTTCTGAGTGTTTAGTGAGTACGTCTCCAAGTCTTGCTTTGGATAAATGCAGATCGCTCCTGGATGCCACGTTGATAGCGTGTTTGACGGGCTTGAAAGACCGACATGGATTTGAGCTCCCTAATGAATTTCACCTCAAGCTAGTAGAGCTAAGAGAAAGAATGGTCAATTTTGAAAAAAAAAGCAAGGTTTGTTAAGTATAGTTTCTTATTACAGCAACCAAACCAGCCTATATCAGTCCACTACTGGATATAATATGCCTCCCCTAATAAGAAGTGGATATGCCTATAATCCCCGAGATTTTGTGGGTTGGGGATCGCAGGACACCAGTTTGCTGGGTAGCAGGTTGCATCACGAGAAGGTGAGGTTGGCTTGAGTTCCGAATGTGGCGGTTACAACCCCTTACACACCTTAGTACTTGTTACAAGAATGTGCAATTTTCCATCTTTGGCATGTACCTCGATACCCATGCGTCGATACCTACACGCCGGCCGCCGCCATGTTTGAGAGTCACTTCTGAAAGATTTGCCGTCCATC
Source organism: Horisme vitalbata (assembly GCA_951804965.1). Lineage (NCBI taxonomy): Eukaryota > Metazoa > Arthropoda > Insecta > Lepidoptera > Geometridae > Horisme > Horisme vitalbata. Next base: position 27,695,713 of record OX638091.1, on the reverse strand, counting down.
CGTGTGCCCGTGACTCCTCTCCTTTTCATTTTCTGAAATTTGGTGTTAAAAGCTGCTATCAGCGTAGTCTCACGTTTAGCGTTGGGCCTGAGCCACATGTAACGTAATATCTACGTGACACTTCGAGAAGTGCATTGTAAGAAAAATCTCTGTACCTGATCCACTCAGCTCTGTTATCTACGAGGATCAAGGATTCACTGAGGCTTTTTAAATTAATAACTTTCTTACAGGAGTTACGACCGGCTAAAAAATACAGAACTGAGAATAAAGCGCCCCCAGAATATTTCCGCGAGTTGAGCATCATTCCGACTCGGGACGACTTGTTCAACAGAAAACCTTACGTTCGTCCGAACATTGTGAACGGAAGTTATCAGGACGTGGAACATTATTTGGATGTCCAGTTTAGATTGCTGCGAGAGGATTGCTTTGGCCCATTACGCGATGGAATGAGTGAGTAATCAAAGTGTCAAATTCAGAAATAAGCATTTATTTTTGATTTCTAGTGCAGGACAATGCAGAATTCGTTTTTTATCTGCTGATGAAACCTTTTTTTACAGCTCAGTTTATAAAAGATCAGACGAAGAAGCGATACGATAACATTCGGTAAGCTATTTTAACTTTTCGTTTATACCAGACTACTACTTCTTGGCTGAAGGATACTTTTTTTTGTAATAGCTCCCGAGATGAACTTGAAGTATTGAACATCTGATCATCATCATGATTACCGTCGGCGCCTATCTAAAATTCGAATCTGGTTAACTAATTACGTTACCTGTACTAATAAATTACTGTGTGGGTTAAGTTAATTTAATCATTCGACACTTTCGACATAAAGAGGTACCTAGGTTTAGGTTCTGTTGTGATTCAGTTTGGGTCCCTTTCAATAATAATCTTATGTACGTAACATTTTATTCTGTTCTGTAGTGAGTACTTATAATAGATTATGGATTGTTTTTCAGTATCTACAACGATGTAAAATTCGTGAAACCTTACATTTCCCAAACAAAAATTGGTTCACTAGTGCAGATCAACATATTGGCTAACAGAATGTTTAAAAGAAGCAACTGGGCCCATAACAAAAGGTTTATATACGGCTCCTTGGTGCTGTTTACGAAAGACAATTGTAAGAATTTTATTATTGCCACAATACTTGATCGAGAGGAGAACTATTTGGTGCAAGGAATGGTTAGTATGGTTCATTTCATCACATCATCATCTACATCGCATCCACATCACCGACCCGCCGGCCTAGCGAAGTGATTATGGCAAAAGCTACCAAACAATGAGAGGCTGATGTCCTACTGCATAGGATCTTTATGCTACAGTCAGGTAGGTACATTGTTCCATAACAGACAAAGATAACACTGAGATTATGAGTATCGTCCAGTCATGGACAGACATGCATGACTCAGTTCATCAAAGATTATGATTATGACTTACCTATTTTATTAGACAGTTATATATGTATAGATAGCTGTACACATATCAGTAGGGAAATCACGAATACTACATCATCAGCCTATAGCAGTCCACTGCTGGACATAGGCTTCCCCTAATGAGCGCCATTGCGCCCTATCCTGAGCTCGACGCATCCAGCTTCTACGAGCAGCCTTTCGCAGATCGACACTCCACCTGGCCCGAGGACACTACGTTTGCCGAGACGCGGTCTCCACTCAGGAACTCGTTTACTCCAACGGTTATCGGTCCTTCAACACATATGGCCAACCCACTGCCACTTCAGCTTGCTAATTTTCTGAGCTATGTCGACAACTTTCGTTCTGTGTCGGATAGTCTCGTTACGGATTCTATCCTTTAGAGAAACCCCGAGCATAGCTCGTTCCATAGCTTGATGAGCGACTTTAAACTGGTGGACTAGCCGTACTGTGAGTGTCCACGTTTCGGCTCCGTATGTCATGACGGGTAGGACGTACTGATTGAAAACTTTCGTTTTCAAACATTGCGGTATGGGTGACGAGAAAACTCGACGTAGTTTTCCAAATGCTGCCCAACCCAGCTGAATCCTCCTCTTGGCCTCCTTCTCGAAGTTGTTTCTACCCAACTGCAATATCTGCCCTAGGTATGTATACTCCGAAACAACTTCAAGAAGGTGTCCATTAACGACGACACGACTCGGATCAATTCGGTCATTGACCATGACTTTGGTCTTGTCCAATTTCATGCCGAGACCTATCTTTCGCGAAGCTGATGCTAGGCCGTCCAGCATTTGTTGCAGCTCCTCCAGCGACTCCGCCAGTAGGACTATGTCATCGCAGGTGTGAGATGCCCATACCTTTCCAATCCAGTGTCTTAAACATATCCTCCAACTCGCTCGTGAACAGTTTTGGAGATATGACATCTCCCTGTCTCACTCCTCGGCGTAGTTGGATGGGTTTAGACTGCTGGTCCTGTACTCGGACACTCATAGTGGCGGTTTCATACAGACATCTCAACACTTCGATATAACGATAGTCCACTTGGCATCGCTGCAAGGATTCCAGGACAGCCCAGGTTTCCACAGAGTCAAAGGTTTTCTCATAGTCCACAAACGCCAGACACAGGAGCTGATTATACTATTCGGACTTCTGTATAATCTGCCTCACTGTGTGAATATGGTCTATGGTGCCATATCCTCCGCGAAACCCGGCCTGCTCCGGCGGCTGGAATTCGTCGAGTCTTCTGGCGAGACGATATTTAATAACCCGAGAGAACAGCTTATAGACGTGGCTCAAGAGCGAGATGGGTCATCTACATTCTAGGTAACCTGTTAATAATAATAAGAGGCTTTCGCTAGGCAGCTGGATCAAGGGTCAGATACAGAAGGTGGCTCTTCTGGACTCGGATTGCAATATGAGGAGGTTCCTCTCTGCAGCGCTAGCCTAGAGCCGTTTGGGTCATGTTCCGCGGTCGGTGGTTTTTCGTTTAAGATATATTTATGACTAGCTGTGCCCGCGACTTCTTTCGCGTGGAATAGTGACTTTGGGCAGCATTTTTGGTTTATTTTGGATTATAAACACAGTTGTTTGAGTATTAAAAAAATATACAGCAATGCTTCTCTATACCTACACGTTATTAGACGTATAGCTATAGGGGATCAAAGCATAAAGGCTGCTAGAATTGCTAACACTGACGTGACAGAGCCGCATAATGCTGACTGTGCGAAAAACAGCTAATACTTATATTCACACCCACAACTGTTAGCGTTTGACCTTGGGCTTTAAAAAAACCTAACTTGAAAACAAACTAACCCATAAAATGAATACATACAATATGTATTTACAAACCTTATTAGCCTTTAACTATGAACTTATCAAAAACTCTTAATTGGAAGTACTTTCAGATTTTTACACATAAAATCAAAACATTATAATAAAATAGAAGAGCAAAAACATATGTAACATATGTACATATGTACCATATGTTGTTTTAGCAAAAGTGTATTCAGTAAAACATAAAAAAAGCTAAAACCGAAAAAAAAATGGATCGGAAGACTGTATGGATGTTTGGCGCCAAAAATGCTGAACGGATTTTGATGAACTTTGTAAAATGAGAAAGCTTACTATTCAACTTACTATAGTAAAGGCTAAATTTTATTTTTCTATAATGTCCAAAAGCAGAATTATAAACGAAAAACTAACGTTCGCCTACCCTTCATATCATAACAGTATATACAATGCTTCATACATTCATATGGCGGACCTCCTTCTTTCAAAACTCTTTGTTAGGACGTGACAGGTTGCGCAGTTGGATAATTTTTGGATGTCAATTTTGTCACTTTTGATCATAGACTACTAGGATGGTAACGCATTGACCGTGCTTTTGATTCTGCCATATTCTGTTATCTACATTACTTTTACATGTGAAATTTATGTTTTTCTTATAATGTAGGTACAACAATAACACTAGCCTTTAACAGTCTGTTGCATCAACACTAACAACAACCACCACACACCACACCTGCCTATATCAGTCCACTGCTGGACATAGGCCTCCCCTAATAAAGGGGGATATGCCCATAATCCCCACGCTGGGCATGCGAGTTGGGGATAACAGCACGCAGCTTCTTGCACCACCGACGCTGCTGCCCGTCGGCAGCCAGGGTATTTAGCTATGCCGGTGTTAGGCTGCGCTATGCCGCAATCAGCCGGCCGCCAGAGCCCCGTTTGTTATCTAGCAGGGTGCACAACAGGCAGATGAGGTTGGCTTGGGTTCCGAAGATGTAAGTTGGAGTCCCTCAAATACGTGGCTTTGGCGGCCACCAAAGCCAAGTTTTTTATATGATGTTGCACCACGGGCTGGTGCGGCCGGTTTGGGTTCCAAAGATGAAAGAAACAACTACTCTATTTGACATTATTTATTTATATTGAGAGAGGGAGTAAAGGTGAAAGAAAATACATGCAATCGAAGTTGCGCCTGGGTCAGCTAGAAAGAAAACCTAATCTATACTAATACATACGATATGTATTTATTATAATATATATACTGGCGTGATTCATTAAATTGCCATAACTTTTTTTATTTATGAATCGATTGACATAAAACAAACATTAAATGTTAAGTAAAGCTTACCACAATATAATGAAACAGATCTAAATCGGATAAGCCGTTTCTGAGATTAGCGTGCACAAACGCACAGACAAACAGATAAACAGACCAAAATTCTATGAATCACTGGGTCCTATTTGCGTTGGTGAAAATCCTAATAATGTTTTTTCTCATATATCTTCCATGAACAGACAGCGATCGGTTACATTTTTATTATAAGTATAGATTAGTTGTAAGCAGAATAAATTGGAATAATATTAATGCTGGACTCTATCATACAGCATCATGTAGCCCCAAACTAAGCAGAGCTTGTATTATAGCAACCACATGACTGATATGCAACTTAAACCAGGCCACTCAGAAAGTATACCTATTGCGAAAAAAGTTTTTTCACTTCTCTTGCTCAAAAAGTGTATCATAATAGTGTAGCTTAGCGGGCCTAAAACTCGAGTTTAATACCTCGGGCTAAAAAGTATTTTTTCTTTTTAATTTTTGTCTAAAATCATCAGCCCGTACAAAGCATTCGTTCTCTTACATAAAAACTCGACTTCTTGGTGCTCCGTCAATCTTTTTTTTTGGAAATACAAAATAGAACCGTCTTGGTGATGTTTTATGAAGGTTGATTAATTTCTGAAAATTGTCTAATTTTGAATTGTTTTATTTTCTCGCAATCGAAGTGAAAAGTAGAGTGTTTTACTCGGGCCAAAACCACCCATTATAACTCGGGAGTATAACAACCTCGTATATAATGGGATGGTTTAGTCCCTTGTAAAACAATCTACTATTATAAAGATATGAGAGACTGGCCAGTTATATTCTATTTCGAACCATATTTTCTAATTGAGAACCTCCTCCTATTTCGAAGTCGGTTAAAAATAGGTACGTGCCAATTTAAAATTACCCTCCACAATTTTTGGATGCTATCATAAATTAACGTGTCTCATTGAAAAATGAAACATTTTCGCGCTATGATTTTTTACGATTTCATGTACCCTTTATATATTCTTTCTGCTTTGCCACTGAGGTTGTCAAAGCGGTTTTTGAGATACCTTTGCTTTCGAACAAGGATTCCATATCATTCTGGGAAGTATATTGATGTCTGTAAGAAATTTCAAATTCTGCCCTTGCAAAATCGGCGTGATATTGCAGACTATTTATTTATTTTAAAAATCTTATCTAATGATATCGATTGCCCTGAGCTACTTGTTAAATTAAGCAGTTACATCCCTCACAGAGTATTTAGGTTTAATCCTCCTCTTTATATGCCTGGTGCCTCTTCTAAGTATAAGCAGAATTCATACATGGTGGGAGCGAGCTGAATTGTTAACGATTTCAGTAAGTTGTGGATATTGATCCCTTCTGTATCAGCATTCCCAAGGCAAGGCGGTGCCTGTACTTTAACTTCTTTTCCAAGTGAATTGTGAATTTTTTTTTTCTTCATTCCTATTACATGGTTTTCTTTCCTGTTGTATTACAGCTTAGAAAACACGCAGCATTTAGATTAATATTAAGTTTTTTGTTTTTTTAGCACATATTAATCACAATTATGTAGCTTCCGGTGAAGACCTGTTATTGGCTCTCTGTTACTAATCACTTTAGCTCTTAGTTTTCCAATAAATAAATATGTACTTAATGTATTGTTTCAGATACCAGTTCGAATAATCGAACAGGACATTAGTGCTAATCTTTATAATGACGACAAATACATTATGATCGAAAGCGAAGTGTATTTCGAGCCTTACTTCCATGTGTTGAAGGTCCTACAGGATCCCACGTTTCCTCAAAACCTCGCAATGAAAAAGTACATTGTTGATGTACAGGTAAAAACCACAAAAATCTATATTATGTTATCTGTGACAAAGTCAACATCAGGGCATCTATCATCATAATACAACACATGTGTTTAGTCAAAAACGACGATGGACTTGCAATATGTGACGTGGAATCCTTACTCGTAGGTATTGCACTTATAAAAAGTGGGCATGTAGATATGATAATGTACCGAATGTAATGTTTGGACTTGCCTTTACCCATTGGACTTCCCCCATTGGTATATAATAATAATATATGGCATAATGGAATATTCTTAGTCATACTCTAGTTTTTTTTGTTGTTTTTCTTCAGTTTTGTGTTACTGTTCGTTGGATGGATGAGTACAAACAATACAATCGAATTAAAACTCCACTTCCAATTTCCGAATATATAGTAAGCACATGCAGGTATCTCCCGATAACTTTAAAGTAACTACGTCTTAACGTTGTTTCGCAGCCGGAGCCCCGACCTCCATCATATTTAAAGGCTGATACAAAGTTTATATATGGAACTGTTAGTTTAAACCAAGAAACACAAGAATGCGATGGTCCGTCTCCGATGTACACACCCGGTAGTACCAGAATGGACACTGATATAAACACTGCAGATCTTAATAGTAATAAGGACGGCAATGTAAAATTTACAGTTCTGCAAGACGAGGCATGGCCCAATGAGGATGTATTATCTTTTGACGACAGTCAATACGAGGCTTATAAACTGTCCCTCACTCACGAATTTGCCGACATCCAGGGACCTCCCGGCACTGGCAAAACATACCTTGGACTAAAAGTAGCAAAGACACTATTTGAGAATCTAAATGATACACAGGAGTGTCTCATGCTCGTGATCTGTTACACTAACCACGCTTTAGACCAGTTTCTTGAGGCCCTAACTGATATAACGGACTCCATCGTACGCATCGGTAACCAGTCGCGCAACGAAGTCATGAAAAACATCAGTTTAAATACTTTGCGGCGTCAAGCCTGCGATAGCGCTGCGAACGAAGCATTTTGTGAACAAAATATGGCGCTCGAACATGCCATAAGAAAGTATGAAATGTCACTGATTGACCTCGATGTTCTGCTCAACGGAGTTCTCAGATCTCAGTTCATAGAAGAGTCCGACCAGGCCGACGCCGATGATTCAATCAAATATCTTCGTCAATATTATAAGAAGTATTATAGAGAGTATACGGAGGACCCACTGGCACATTGGCTTTTTGAAGAACGTCGCAAGTATTACGACGTGAAAGATTTAAATGATTTATTAGAAGAAAATACAGTTAACAATGATGCTGCCAATCATGAAAAGGAAACATACAAAAGGACCGCAGTTGTATTAGATGATTTAGACGACTATTACGCTGAAAAGAATAAAGAACATAGAACGGAAATATCTTTATTTTCCATTGAAGAAATAAATGAACGAATAACAAACTTAGTTACTCAATACAAGAAAACACAACTTGATATAAAAAAACGTGAAATTGAACACCAATTACTGACCCTGAACTCATTTAGAAAAATGTACTACGTGAGTTTAAACATTAATTACTTACTCTTATATTCTGTATATTCTTTCCAAAAAAGTTTTTACATCTCTCATGTTCGGTAAGTAGGTTCTTATTACCTCCAAATGGGGCTTGTAGGTGACTAATTAGCGCTTTAGGATAATAATGTACCTAGAAAAGCCCTAGGGCGGTAAGTAATTTAAAAAAACACTACTTTCTTTCAAAAAGTTCGCATACATCTAACCATCATACTGGCAATGTACATCATGCATTCAGCCCAATGACCAGGGAGGGCGCTTTGCTATTCAGCCTTGTCTTCGTGAGTATAATAGTCATCAATTTTAAATATCGAACGGCGTAGCTCAATTTCGTTCTTGAAAAAAAAATGTTTTATTCTTGTAATGCCGGTTTTTTTCTACTTACCTCACAATCGAGATGTAAAGCAGAATAGTTAGCTCGGGTGTAAGCACCAATTGCACCCTCGAACTATAGGCGCCCTCGCTGCGCTCGTGCGCCTAAATATCTCGGACTGCAAATGATGCCTTACAGCCCTTGGCTACTAATCTACTATTAAAATGTAGTATTCGGCCGTGCCAGCGCAATGACAATTTATCCATGACCTTCATATAGAAGTCAGCTGGACGGAAGGCAACCAACTCTCTAAAGGCATTTTGTACTGCTTCTCGGGTATTGCATTTTTTCTTGCCAAGAAGTGGTCCAAATTCTGAAAGAAGTAGAAGTGGACGCAAGGTCGGGTGAGTACGGTGGATGACGGAGAGTTTCCAAACTAGCATCTCGACCATTCATTTTTTAGGGTGACGTTACCGAACCGGTCATACGAACCCTTATAGTGCCGCTTGGTCAGTCCGTCTGTCACAGCTGATTATTTCAGGAATTACATAAGCTACCGACTTCAAATTTGGTGCAGATTTAAAATGCACTGACTGAATAAGATTGCCAGTAAAAAAATAAAAAATATTTTTATTTTCATCTCCAAAAAGTCCAAAATAAGAAACGTCAAAATTGCAAACTGGTGCCAATAGGTCGAGTGGCATATCATATGAAAGGGGTCAATTAGCCCAGTTTTTTTTTTTTTATACGATGCTTGGTTTTCATTTTATCATCAAAATGGTCCAAAAATGACCATAACCCCCCCCCCCCCCCCCTAATCTCCGAAGTTTGCAAGGCCAGAAATCTGAAACCCAATGTATGTTACAGAAAAATATCTATATTTAACATGAAAATATTCGCTATTATTTTCATGTTAAATATAGATATTTTTCTTCTTCTTGTCTTCACCTAAAACAGTTTTTGAGAAATGTTCCGAAATGGGGGGGGTTGAAAAATAAAAGGGGGGGGTTGCTAGGTCGAGTGGGCTTGATTTGAACAATTTAAATCCGTTTCATTATTTTGATATCATGTAGTTTTTGATTTAGAATGAAAAAACCTCTAAAAATGGACATACACCCCCCCCCCCCCCCCCCCCCCCCTTAACTCCGAAGTTTACGAAGTGAAAAACCTGAAATGTATACATATTTTACCCGGAAAATTATAGCAAAGCTAATATGGTTTTGTTGAAACCCTAATTTGTTCATTCTAAAGCTGGATTTTCTTATAGGACGTACACTTTTTAATTACGAAGAAACCTTACTAATTAGTATCGCACGCCATTGAATTCACCCGCGGTGGGCGAGTCAACTCGCACTTAACCAGTCTTGTTTTTATATTCAATGGCTTCTGGGATAATTTTCCACAATTGCGAAGTATATTGTTCATAATAATATGAGGCAACGTTGTACGGTTTACAAGTACAGTCGACCAGTCTTCAGCCAGCACAGATTTATAAATTTAGTGCCAGGTCCTGTTCTGCTAGAAAAATGAAGACTAAGACAAAAAACGATCGGCGAACAATATTCTTTATCAGAGAAGTCCAGTCCAAATGTACTTTTGTTCATTTCACTACACTTTTGTCTTATTACTAACGTAGATTGGTTAAAATGCCAATATTTGAAACGAAATGAAATCGTAAAACATACCATATTCAAATAAGACGAAAATTTATAAATAAATAAATAATGCTGGACTATCACACAACCCCATCATGTAGCCCCAAACTAAGCGGAGCTTGTGTTATGGGGACCACATGATTTATATATAACATATACCTTCTTTTTTTGTAAATATAAATAAATAAATAATGCTGGACGCTATCACACAGCATCATGTAGCCCCAAACTAAGCAGAGATTAGTAAAAGTTGTTAAATTTATACATATCATACAAAAAAAACACCCAGACCTGAGACAAATATCTGCAGAACATGACTCAACCGTCGTTCCAGATGATTAAAATGGTCCCCCTTAGGTGCAGGCCACCTATATATGGCGTCGAGCGCGGACATGGCACGGGCAGTTTCTTATTCTATTCAAATTTCATACAAAATGCATGGAAACAAAGCCCAATTTAGGACACTTGGTATGTCGTTGCTCAGACGTGGACGCGTCATTACCGCGCCCGACGGCATATAAATTGCGGCCTGCGCCTTAAATGTGTTCAAAGCATATGATGAAAACAAAACACATAAAAAAATGACTCAATATGAAAATAAAATTTCATGTTTTTGAAATAAAGTTTCATTAAATAAATCAGTATTTTTCACATATCGTAGCAAATTATATTTCAAATGTCCTGTACTGAACGGCAATTTCATAGGTATAGGTATAAATATCTACATGGTCACAGACAGTATATAGTAGATATTATTTACACAGAGATTAACACAGAGTTAAGCTATAGCTATCTATCTATACGCTATCTTTAATTAATGTAATTGGCTTATTATCCGTGTTAATTAAAGTAAATAAATGAATTGAAATTGAAATAGGCGGTAGCATGAATACTAGTCACACACAGAACAGAAAATACTAGTAAAATGAGTATATCTTTTTAGTACACAGAATACTTATTATTTAGTTGGTTTTAGTGATTACGTTTGTTTCATATTTTTTTATCGAGTGTGTATTGTGCCGTGCGTACGTAACTCCATGAAACAGAATTGCCACTACAGCGTAGCGGGTAGCTTAAACTATACAATACAGGTATGCTCTCTGCGAACCGTAGTAGCTCGTAGCGACACCTACGGCCTACGATGCAGGGACCTCCTCTACAAAGTTGAAGTGTAATGCGCTTCGTTGTTCCAAACAATTCAATACTACGTTTGTTGTCTACGAGCTACGCCGTAGAGGTCTACAATCATGTGCCACATATCTCCTTCTTTCTCTCGTTTGTATTGTTTTTCCAAAAAAATAGCCTCCAAAGGGATGCAGAGAGAGGAAATACCTCTACGCGAATAAAGTCGCGCTCATATATTAATAATAAATATTTTAAACATAATCAATGTGTTAATCTACAAATTATTGCCTGGGTAGGTATTTGTGAGAGAACAGTTTACAAAAAACTACAGGATTTTTGGGGTGATGGGATTTTTGAACTTTATTTCCATAAATCCCCAATCGCCCCTAAACACTCCTTGTCTAGCCATTCATACTAATACTTAGTAAAAATTGATATACTACCCTACCCGCGCCGCACAGTTTTTAGTCCGATCCATGGGTAAAACTTATAAATATCTAACAAATCACAACAGGGTGTGAAAAAGGGGTTCATAGTTGGCGGGCTTGAAATTGTACCAGAAGGTACTTATTTATTAATTGAACCACTATAATTGCATATAATTCTATCTTCAACAGAAGATGAGTACGCATCGCCAGAGGAGAGTCAAAATGAGGATCACAAAAGAAACCAGTTTCTGTGACATCAGTAGCGTAGATAGATGGTCACTGTATTTCAGTTGGATTGAACAACTCACTCTTGAAGCTATGGAAAAAGTTGACAAATTGAAGGTAAGATACATTTTTCAAGGTAACTAAGATGGTAACGAAATTTGCCGTAAAAAATTCCGTGCAGGTAAATTGCTGTTCATCATCATCATCATCAGCCTATAGCAGTCCACTGCTGGACATAGGCCTCCCCTAATGAACGCCATTGCGCCCTGTCCTGAGCTCGACGCATCCAGCTTCTACCAGCAGCCTTTCGCAGATCGTCACTCCACCTGGCCGGAGGGCGTCCGTTTGCCGAGCCGCGGTCTCCACTCTAGAACTCGTTTACCCCAACGGTTATCGGTTCTTCGGCAGATATGGCCAGCCCACAGCCACTTTAGCTTGCTAATTCTCTGAGCTATGTCGACAACTTTAGTTCTATGTCGGATAAACTCGTTACGGATTCTATCCTTCAGAGAAACCTCGAGCATAGCTCGTTCCATAGCTCGATGAGCGACTTTAAACTGGTGGACTAGCCGTACTGTGAGTGTCCACGTTTCGGCTCCGTATGTCATGACGGGTAGGGTGCACTGATTGAAAACTTTCGTTTTCAAACATTGTGGTATGGGTGACGAGAAAACTCGACGTAGTTTTCCAAATGCTGCCCAACCCAGCTGAATTCTCCTCTTGGCCTCCTTCTCGAAGTTGTTTCTAGCCAACTGCAATATCTGCCCGAGGTATGTATACTCCGAAAAAACTTCAAGAAGGTGTCCATTAACGACGACACGACTCGGATCAATTCGGTCATAGATCATGACTTTGGTCTTGTCCAAATTCATGCCGAGACCTATCTTTCGTGAGGCTGATGCTAGGCCGTCCAGCATTTGTTGCAGCTTCTCCAGCGACTCCAGTAGGACCATGTCATCGGCGAATCACAGGTGTGAGATGTGCTCGCCGTTTATGTTAATGCCCATACCTTTCCAATCCAGTGTCTTAAACATATCCTCCAACGCTCTCGTGAACAGTTTCGGAGATATGACATCTCCCTGTCTCACTCCTCGGCACAGTTGGATGGGTTTAGACTGCTGGTCCTGTACTCGGACACATAAAGGCGGCTTCGTACAGACATCTCAACGTCGATATAACGATAGTCCACTTGGCATCGCCGTAAGGATTCCAGGACAGCCCCGGTTTCGACAGAGTCAAAGGCCTTCTCATAGTTCACAAAAGCTAGACACAGGGGCTGATTATACTCTTCGGACTTCTATAATCTGCCTCACTTTGTGAATGTGGTCTATGGTGCCATATCCGCGGAACCCGGCCTGTTCCGGTGGCTGGAACTCGTCGAGTCTTCTGGCGAGACGATTAGTAATGACCCTAGAAAACAGCTTATAAACGTGGCTTAGGAGCGAAATAGGTCTGTAGTTTTTAAGAAGAGTCTTATCACCTTTCTTAAAAAACAGAACCACCAAGCTCTCGTTCCACGCCTTTGGAGTTCTCCCATAGTGAAGGACGGAGTTGAAGAGGTTCTGCAGTTCCTGCACAACAGGAGCTCCTCCTGCCTTCAAAAGTTATGAAGTGATTCATCCATCTTCACCGGGGGTTTTTCCATTTTATAGCTGTCTCAGGGCCAACACGATCTCGTCTTGGCTGATTTCCGGCAGGTTGTCGGTGTAGTGGCGGGTGAGGGTGGCTCTGGAATCGTGGTTGTCACGTTGGGGGCAAGGAGCATGTGCCGTGTACAGTCGGCCATAGAAGTCTGCCTCGATCTCTGATAATATCTCCGGCTTTGACAAGACGGCTCGGCCATCGTGTGTTGTTTACCTCGTCAGGCTCCTGCCAAGCTGCTGAGTGAATACTTTGGACCCTCGGTTTCGCTCTATTGCCTCTTCAATGAGGCGTGTGTTGGAGCTACGAAGGTCGCGCCGTATCATCTTCGCAATTAGCTTGTTCAGGTCTGACCTCTCTGACGAAGTGGCCTGAGTGGTTTCCCGTCTTTTTGTCATCAGCTGAAGAGTCTCATCCGAAAGTTTGGACTTCTTGCCTTTAGGCTGCATTTGGCAGAATTTGATACACTCGTTCCTTGTTGGGCCTCAGCAACGTCATCGGTAGGTTCCACAGCAACGAATCTTTCACCGAGAAGCTTCTGAAACTTCTCGGTGCCCGCATGATCTGGAGTAGATTGGGTCGGAGCGTGGACTTCATCAGACGGTTTCTTTCAAGCTTGAGATTGATATTCAGAGAGCCTCGGACAAGTCTGTGATCAGATCCGGTGTTGAACCTGTTGATCACGGAGACGTCTCTGAATATGTGTATACCTTTTATCCGTCATGGTGAAGTTGATCTCATTTTTTGTCACAGCGTCGGGGCTTCGCCACGTCCACTTCCTGTAGGGCTTCTTCTTAAAGAACGAATTCATCAAGAAGAGCCCCTGCTTCTCTAGGAAGTTGACAAGCATTTGTCCCCTGTCATTTCTACTTCCATGACCATACGGACCCACTCTGGATTCGTCGCCAACCCGGACTCCCACTTTGCCGTTAAAGTCCCCCATAACAACGTTGAAGTGAGCCTTCGTGGTGTTGTGCAAGGCTTTGGATATGTCCTCGTACATATCCTCCACTTCATCATCCAAGTGGCCGAGGTCGGTGCGTAAACCTCTTCAAAATGATCTTCATACTTTACCGCTTGGATAGTCGAAGGATCAGGTACGCTACCCTGGTCGACACACTGGAGATTTCCAGAACGTTGTTAGAGAAGGCCTTATTGACGAGATACCCTACGCCACCCTGTGATTGTTGGTTACCCTCGCGGAAGTACATTAGATGGCCCGAGCCCCAGAACATGCCGCAGGTAGCCAGAGGTAGCCCGATGATTTTTAGCACCCCTTGCCCGCCGTTATCATGGCCGCTACCTGTAAGGCCAGGAATAGCGGAGCGGCCGGGAACTGGGGGCAATTTATTTTTGGCGTACATCATTGTTGGGAGTTAATGCCCATAATCTCCACGCTGGGCAAGCGGGTTGGGGATCGCAGGGCACAGCTTTTCGCACTGCCGACGCTGCTGCCCGTCAGCGGTCAGGGGATTTAGCTGTGCTGATGTAGGCTGCGCTATGCCGCAATCAGCCGGCTGCCAGAGCCGTTATGGAGCAGGGTGCACCACGTGCAGGTGAGGTTGGCTTGGGTACCGAAGATGAAAGTTGAAACCCCGTACACTCCGTAATTGCTACCTTATTATCTTAGGTTGCTACAAAATCCAGAAGAAGAGAATGAATATACATAGAATCAGATCAGCTATCTTAAAATATTTGTTAAAATTATAGTGTTTAACTTTTTGGTCTCGTAAAATATCTACTGTTATTTCAAGTTATAGATTTATATTTTAGTGTAAGTATAAACATTGCAATCCTTTTTGTTTTAGAAGGAAGTAAGCACTGCTACAGCACTATATGAAGAGTCCAGGATGATGTTGGACATGGAAGTAATGAAAGGCAAGAAAATTATTGGAATGACCACAAGCGGTGCCGCCAGGATGCGCAAGTTACTGCAGGCTTTAAATCCACCAATAGGTACCGACTCACCACTCATCAATGAACTTGATTTTAGACAAGTTTACATGACGCGTTGATAAATCAAATAGGGAACATATCTGAAGAGATTTAAACAAATAAAGGCGTTTGATTATTTATTTTTTACTGAGCTACACGACGAAGAACCTGTTCATACAGAACATCAAATTTATTTCAGTGATCGTGGAAGAAGCTGCTGAAGTCTTGGAGCAGCATATCATCACATCGCTGACGGCGGGGTGCAAGCATCTTATTTTGATTGGTTCGTAACCATTTGTAACTCATTTCGTTTGCGAACTTTTTTGTGGCCAAGCCCGCTGCGTACTACCTGTATGGGATGTTATACCTACGCATTAATAAATCGGATTAGGATAATTACGTCATTATCTACGTAGTCGCCCTAATCCGACAATATGTTAAATGTAGTTAAGTATTTTTCAGATATATCATAACTATAGTATGAATAGTAGTGTTCACACAATGATGAGATTTATTTAATTCCACTTAGAAGAAAAAAATATACCTGACTGCAAAAACTTGCTCTCTAGGTAGGTACCTACTTAAATAGAGATATACAAAAATTACCCACAACCAATATGATAATACTTTAGCTACAAATAAACGTAAGATGTGTTGTGTTGTTTAACAGGAGACCATCAGCAATTGCGACCGACCGCTTCTCATATGAGATTAGCGAAGTATTTCGGACTGGAGGTATCTCTATTCGAGCGCATGATTAAAAACGGGATCCACAGCCGCCGCCTGAGCGTACAGCATCGCATGCGGCCAGAAATCGCGGCCCTCATCTGTCCGCACATATACCCGGAGCTAGTAAACCATAAGTCGGTTTATGATTTCCCTGATGTGAAAGGGATGAAGAAGAATTTGTTTTTCTACACCCATGATTTCAAGGAAGAGGTAGGTACCAACATTTGAATCTTAAGTATTAGCAAGGTGTCTAGACAATGTCTAAACCAGGATGATCAACCTAGGGCACAGACTATTAATACTTTAATTACTTAGTACAGGGAAAAAAAAACATATTTCTTTCTCATCATGCTTGAATGAGACATGGAGAAGCCTCGTTGATGATGTTAATACCTATTTCAGAAAGTAGCAGAAAATATGAGTCGAACTAACCATAGGGAGGCAGATATGACGTTGGGGCTCGCCAATTATCTCATGCAGCAGGGCTACGCGGCCGAAGATGTAACGATTCTGGCCACCTACAAGGGGCAAATGTTCTACATGAAGGAGGTTAGTTATCTCCACCAAACTCATACTCGCGCCTTTTCTCATCGACAGTAAAAACATGTATTTCATCTTTGTTTCAGAAAAGTGACCAATACAATAATTTGGAGGACGTTAAAATTACTGTCGTTGACAATTACCAAGGGGAAGAATCGAAGATCATTTTACTATCGCTCGTGAGGAATAACGAAGAAGACAAAATTGGATTCTTGGGAACGGAGAACAGAATTTGTGTTGCTCTGTCTAGAGCCAAACATGGTACATATTTACTCCATTAGTTACAGAACAATAAAACTACAAGCACCCCACTCCCAATTAGGTATCTCCGAAGTTGAAGTTAATGTAAATATTGTTACATTAAACACAAAAAAATAACTAGGGTCCGCCATCAGCGAAATCGATGAGGAGGACAATATATATACAATACAAAGAAAAACTATTATCAAAACACTGTTTAAACTGCAACATAAACACTCACTATTCACTATTGCACTTTATTTCTTCAGGATCGCTCACAGAAGTCAGAAGCTCGACTTCTGACTCTGCATTTTGTGTATACATTCTAGGTCTAGGGGTAGGAACCATAAGACTAGGTGGCATCGGGGTGCTCGGTTCTGTGCTATATTTAGAACCTAATCTACTCACGTCGGGGTGACCTAGAACCTACTGCCGCGGGAAGGATTTCCGGGTGGTTTTAAAAAAAACTTAAGTACCTACTTTCAATGCCGGGAAAACAACGAAAAATATCATTGTCATTGTCCGATTACCAAATATAGGCTAATTTCTCTGTTTGGCCATGAAAGAAATAGCACTCAATGACATCTACATAGTTTGACGAAATTGCGTGAAAAATTTGAATTTTCAAAAATTCATATCTCAAAAACTATAATTTGTTTCCACACTATACCATTTCAGATATAGGCCTAGGTATAGACCTATCTGTGACGAAAGTTTCAGCCGCCTAGCTCAAATATGGTAAAGAAAAGCTGAGTAATTATAAATTAATTATATTATAATTTAATAAAACTACTATCACTGTTATTACTCGTATAGTATCCTATATATCGTTCTCGTTTGTTTGTTAAATAAAGGTTATATATATATATATATTTAACAATCTATAGGTACCTAGGTATTGCTGGAATAGCCAATCTGCACTGCGCTCCATTCAATAAAAAACAATAATATGAAAATATGATGAAATAATAAGATTTACTGCTGTTTGCTGATGATAATGATAATGATGAAACTAGGAAGGTATACCTACGCACTCAATGACATCTACATAGTTTGACGAAA
Organism: Horisme vitalbata; assembly: GCA_951804965.1. Taxonomy (NCBI): domain Eukaryota; kingdom Metazoa; phylum Arthropoda; class Insecta; order Lepidoptera; family Geometridae; genus Horisme; species Horisme vitalbata. The sequence continues at coordinate 27,677,918 of OX638091.1, read as the reverse complement.
TTGCGTGAAAAATTTGAATTTTCAAAAATTCATATCTCAAAAACTATAATTTGTTTCCACACTATACCATTTCAGATATAGGCCTAGGTATAGACCTATCTGTGACGAAAGTTTCAGCCGCCTAGCTCAAATATGGTAAAGAAAAGCTGAGTAATTATAAATTAATTATATTATAATTTAATAAAACTACTATCACTGTTATTACTCGTATAGTATCCTATATATCGTTCTCGTTTGTTTGTTAAATAAAGGTTATATATATATATATTTAACAATCTATAGGTACCTAGGTATTGCTAGAATAGCCAATCTGCACTGCGCTCCATTCAATAAAAAACAATAATATGAAAATATGATGAAATAATAAGATTTACGGCTGTTTGCTGATGATAATGATAATGATGAAACTAGGAAGGTATACCTACAACTAAAAGTTTACCTTTCAATTCAGACACAAGAAGTTCACCCTATGGGTTCCTCAAATCTTTATCACTATGTATTACAGTTCCGTTTCCATTTATTGACGGATAGACCTAGTGATAAACAATCTGTAAAAAATATATTTAAAAAAAACATTTCTTACTGCTCTAAAAAGCGAAAAATTAGCTTAATAAAATACTTCATTCAAAGAAGGAAATATAATACTTATTATATGTGCTAGATACCTACTCATATGTATGAAGTCAGTGCAGTACCTACATAGGTAGAGGTCCTCTCTACGCTCACGCGTTGGGTGATCAGCGGGGTGATCGGCTAACTCTATTGCAAACAGAAATGATTGACACCGATCCTGTTTTAACAAACTGTGACAGTTTGTCAATTGGCGTTCATTGAATTTCGACAGATGAAATGTCAAAGTTTGTAAAAACAGGATCTGTGTCAATCATTTTTGTTTGCAACAGAGTTAGCCGATCACCCTGCTGATGTGGCAGGCGCAAAGTATCGAAATTATTTTTTGGCTTGGCCCCGACTTCAAACAGATGAGTTGTAGGATGACCTAGCACATGTAATAGTAGTTATATTTTGTTCTTTGAATTAAATATCTTAATAAGTTTATTTTTCGTTATTAGAGCAGTAAGAAATGTTTTTTAATGACATCGGTTTAATTTTTGTTTTAAAAGATTGTTTTTTTATTTTAAATTTCTAGTGTAATTAGATAATAATATACTGACATATTACCTTGGGCAGATTTTGCAGTTAGGTAAAATATCTTTGAAAAGGAGGCCAAGAATTCAGCTGGGTTAGGCAGCATTTGAAAAAATACGTCGAGTTTTCTCGTCACCCATACCGCAATGTTTGAAAGCTAAAGTTTTCAATCAGAGCGTCCTACGAGCTATAGAATGAGCTATGCTCGGATAGGATAGAATCCGCAACGAGACTATCCGACATAGAACTATAGTTGTTGACATTTAAGGGAGGGCGCAATGGCACTCATCAGCATTTGAAAAAATACGTCGAGTTTTCTCGTCACCCATACCGCAATGTTTGGAAGCTAAAGTTTTCAATCAGAGCGTCCTACGAGCTATAGAATGAGCTATGCTCGGATAGGATAGAATCCGCAACGAGACTATCCGACATAGAACTATAGTTGTTGACATTTAAGGGAGGGCGCAATGGCACTCATCAGCATTTGAAAAAATACGTCGAGTTTTCTCGTCACCCATACCGCAATGTTTGAAAGCTAAAGTTTTCAATCAGTGCATCCTACGAGCTATAGAATGAGCTATGCTCGGATAGGATAGAATCCGCAACGAGACTATCGACATAGGACTATAGTTGTTGACATTTAAGGAAGGGCGCAATGGCACTCATTAGGGGAAACCTATGTCCAGCTCTGAACTGCTATAGGCTGATGATGATGATTATGAGATGAGTACCTACGGTACCTACCGGCGAAAATTACGAGTGAGGATGAGGGTTTTTGAGTTTTGCGGGAAGAGTATCAATCGCTCAAGAATAAAATTGTTATTGGACCACCTCTGAAGTATGATCCACCAAACAAAAAAAGAATCATCAAAATCGATTCATAATGGGCGGAGTTATCGCTTAACATACATACAAAAAAACATACCTACATTCGAATTGAGAACCTCCTCCTTTTTTGAAGTCGGTTAAAAACTTCTGACAAACGAAAGAATGTAATCTAGTCTTTCCTTTATTTTCAGGGTTCTACATATTTGGTAATATCGAGACATTGAAGGCAAATTCCGACCTATGGAGAAATATTGCGACTACCCTCAAAAGTGGCGACTCTATCGCTGCTCACTTGACTTTGCAATGCCAGAGTCATGATAACATGACAATTGTGAGATTGTCATTTTGGTGTTCGACTGCATGATCATCTCTTATGGCTGTGATTTTTCTATTTTGTTATTTTATCTAAATTACCTATCTTCATTCTAGATAGACAAACTGGAGGACTTCCAAAAGGTTCCCGAAGGGGGTTGCTTGCTTCCTTGCGACTCCATCTTGCCGAAATGCGGCCACAAGTGTCTTCTCATGTGTCACGGATATGACTACGAGCACCTCACAGGATACACGAGATGCACGCGCATGTGTGAAAGGTATCTTAGTGTGTGTGTACTATCATCTGTTTTGAGGTGTAAAGCTTAGTGTAGGCGGGCAGCATCGGACCACAACGCAAAGTTAAAATCAGCCTCCTATTACCTACGTCCTATATTTGCAATTTTTATAATAATAAACTATCGTAATAATAACCTATCAGCCTATCAACCATAAGCTATAATATTCATTTACATCTCTCATGTTTGGTAAATAGGTTCTTATTACCTGCAAATGGGGCTTGTAGGTGACTAATTAGCGCTTTAGGGTAATAATGTAGCTAGAAAAGCCCTAGGGCGGTAAGTAGTTAAAAAAAAACACTTCTTTCTTTCAAAAAGTTCGCATACATCGAACCATCATACTGGCAATAGACTTCATGCATTCAGCCCAATGACCAAAGAGGTCGCTTTGCTATTCAGCCTTGTCTTCGTGTGAGTATAATAGTCATCAATTTTAATTATCGAACGGCGAAGCTTAATTTCGTTCTTGAAAAAAAAAATTAAAATGTTTTATTCTTGTAATGCCGGTTTTTTTCTACTTACCTCACAATCGAGATGTAAAGCAGAATAGTTAGCTCGGGTGTAAGCACCAATTGCACCCTCGAACTATAGGCGCCCTCGCTGCGCTCGTACGCCTAAATATCTCGGGCTGCCAATGATGCCTTACAGCCCTTGGCTACTAATCTATTATTATATCTAGATATTATACCAATAATTAATGTCTTGATATTATACTAAGTAATCCGAGCGAGCGAAACGTCTCTGCTTCAAGTCTGGAAAAATTTGCTTTCGTCTGTGAGTTTGTTATTACTTCAACCAATCTGAACAAAACTTGGTATACTGGTTTTATGATTTTATAGTTTTTTTTTGTACTTGGGGATTTTTAATTGGAGATGAACTTCCTCCAAAAATGGGCCAAAAGGGGGTAATTGATATCTCCGCATTCTCCGCCTATGATATCCGATTCCGATGGTTCTTTTTATTTGAAATGTATAGTAACTTTAATAATAATATAAAGTTTATTTCAGGCTACAATAGAATAAATAAAGATGGCGTTTTACTTATCCTACGGTCCATATAAATATATATCTTATAGACTAACACACATATTAATAAAACTATAATTAAAACACAAATCATTATTATTTGCCACGTAATATACACCACGTGGGTCGCGTGGTGTCCATTATTTGTCCACGGAATCGTCGGAACACGACACCCTTCGGCCAAAGCTCCTCCTTCATGTAGCCCATTAACCTGGCCCATTTTTTGTTTTTATAAACATGGTAAAGATCCCGTTTTAAATCTCTTTAGTACCTACCTATCTAGTAGTTGGTAGGGATTGATGGTATACCCTATTAATTAGAGGCTTTTATACTGACATGGTTATTTTCACTACTAAAAGATTTAAAACTTGAAATTTACCAATACCTAACTTGAGAAATGATTGTCTTCCCGTGCAAACTTTCATCCCATAGCTCGACCTCTTCAAGTTTTATTTTCACTACAAAAACTAGCAAGTGTCCTTCTCCGAGGTCCCATTTATCTATGGCCAAAATTCGTTATCATTCAATGGTTCAGCGCTTTGGGCGTGAAAAAAACACCAATTTAATTATTTTCATTAGAGTCTGAAAAATTACAATTCAAAGAAAATATTTTTTTGCCCCATACAAATTTTGCCATCCCCGTTTACCCCCCTAGAGGTTGAATTGCAATAAATGCTAAAAAAACAACAATTTAAAAAATGAGTGGAGCCTGTAAAGCTGTTCAAGGACAGATTATTTTCCGTCAATAGCCGCGTACTGACCGAGTAGCTACGGGGCTGCGGCCTATAGACTGAGCATCACTCAACAAGGTTGTGTGTTATTATGTTTGTTCCCACTCAACTCCGTAACGGCTGAGCGGACTTAGATGAAACTTGGAATATACATAGCTTGTGACATGGATTAACCGTTTTATTTTGGTACCGCGCGAGCGGAGCTGTGGGCGGAAGCTGGTAAGTAGGTACATAAGTAATTTAATTTGCAGGAAACTATGCGAACTGTTACACGTTTGTCCTAAAAAGTGCGCGGAGGAATGTGGTCCGTGCAAACGCAAAGTGCTGAAGAAGCTGCCCTGTGGACACGAGATGGCAATCTTTTGTCACTTGGAACCAGAGGACCCTGAAGTGAAATGCCTTACTATAGTCGAGGTTACCCTCCCCGATTGCAATCATAAGGTGTGTAATTCTAACGATGAATACTTATTTGATTATCTCTAGATCTGTCCCACTGGGCGTACCGGTACCGTGCAGATATTCAATAAGACAAAATATTAAGTTTAAATTCCGATAACTTTCTCTGACGAGTTCAACAAAATGCATACGTGTGCAAGATACATGAAAATGAGACAAGTATTAAGGCTGCCCGCCCACGTCAGACTTTTTGTATGGCTGATAATCGGGCCGATTTTTGCGGCCTGCATAGTGGGACTTTTTGTAGGACGTGTGCGCTGTACTATTCATTACGTTTCATTTTTCTGCTAAAAAAATCAGTCACCTATTATAGTTCGTGGGCGGGCAGCCTAAGAAGTAATTTAATTAATGCCAACGCCTGTTAATAACTTAGAGTAACAACACTCACAAATACCCAAAACAAAACTCCAATAGATATTCTACAATCTTTCACCTTCCCCATACAGAAGTAAGGTACCATCATCTTATGAGTGTGTACTGAGGGCGGGAGGGCGGTGCACATGTACCTACCTATCTGTCGGAATTTGAACCTACTGAATGTTTTATCTTGTTGAATACTTGCAATATGTCAAGCCTGAGTGCTTTATGATTATTATCTTTCCTCGTATGTAACATATAAATAAGTATTATAGCATGGCGCGTCGGGTGAGCATGTAGCCGCACCGGGGCTAATGCGGGACTTTTGTTCTCGGTCCAGCTAGGTCTTGTGGTACTATAGTAGTTCCTAGCTCAGTTCTACGCACTAGGTTTGCTGCGCTTTGGACTATGGACTCTGGAGACTGAAAAAAAGACCATCGATGGATAATCAAACCAATAGAAAATGCTTGGAAGCTTTAACGAATTTTGGCCTGTGTAATTTATTAAAAATATTTCAGGCGAAGAAGCCGTGTCATATAAATGTAAAAGAAATTCGGTGCGAGTTAAATTGCGAGTTACGCGTCGAAAAATGCGGACACACTTGCCTGCGGAAGTGTCACGCCACAGATGATCCAGAGCATGAGAAGGTGAGAAAACAACTCTAGGCCCGCAGATATGCGCTTCAAAAGTAATGTAGCGCTCGTGGCGAGGCTTACTTCGGTGATCTTAGCAGATCATCATGGTTAAGCAACGCTCCGCCCGGTCACTACTTGGATGGGTTACCGTTTAGTGGCATTTAGATCTGAGTGCTTCCGTGCTTCGGAAAGCACGTTCCGATGTTGGTCCTGGTTTTTCTAGTCGGAGGCCTTAAGGCGCAACGCTCACGACCGATTTTTTGTAGGACAGTTAGCGAGGAGCACCTCATGCCAACCTTATGCACAGAGTGTATATCAACCAGGTTGGATCGACGAATGAAGTTACGCCATAGGAGCTAAAATGAGGTTTTTAAGGGCTAAAATGGTTGGAATCGGATTAAAAATTTAAGTGTTGTTTTATTACTTTTTTTCGTATTGTTCAAAGTTTAGGAGTTTGGGCACTTGCAAATATGTATTTCATATTTTAGCCCATAAGGCGTAAGGCCTTTTCTGAATCCAGAAAAATAAATTTTCATACATATTTGAAAGTGCCCTAACTCCTAAACTATGAACTTTACGAAAAAAGTAATAGAACATAAAATACTTATATAATTACGTACAATCCAATTCCAACCATTTTAGCTCTTAAGGTCTTACTTCCTCCGTGAATCCAACCTGGTTGGTATACGCTCCGTGCATGAGGTTGGCATGAAGTGCTCCTCCCTAACTGTCCTACAAAAAATCGGTGGAAAAATCGGTCGTGGGCGGAGACGCTAAGGCGGGCTAAATACTCTGACTGTTGGCCACTAACTCATACAAAGAAGAAGAAGAAGAAGAAGTAATGCACCCAAGTGTTTGACAGATTAAAATTGTTAAAATCAGTCAGATAATATATGCTCATATCACGATTCAGTTAAGTACAGATTATTTTTAAAATACGGTCTTTGATAGGTGATCATAATCATATTCTTTATTGTAAAATTAGATTTTAATGAAGGTCCGCAATCATAGTCTCTCATCACAAAATAGAAGCTTTGAACTTATGTAAATAGAGCCATCTCAACTCTCATTGCTTTATAGATTCATCTCAACTTAATTTTTGCCGAAAGATAGTTTATTAAAGTAAATATTGATTTTGACAACTCTCAAGCATAATCAGAAATCATAATTCTTAATATTATACCTACCGTAACTATTTCGACCTCTGTGGTGCAGTGGGCGAAAGCCCGCCTGAGACGCAGAAGGTTGCGCGTTCGATTCCCGCTGCGGGACAAATGTTTGCATGTTCTGCAGATATTTGTCTCGGGTCTGGGTGTTTTCTATGTATGATATGTATGTATTTACAAAAAAAAGTATATTATTTAGTATATCAATCATGTGGTTCCCATAATACAAGCTCTGCTTAGTTTAGGGCTACATGATGCTGTGTGGTACGTCCAGCATTATTTTTTTGTTTATCTCAATATTACGTAATAAGTATCAAACAATGATTCATAATAATACCGTTTACCTTATAACTTTTCGCTTGTACATAATCAATAATGTTTTGGGTAAATGAATGCTCCCTCCCTCACTATTCTGTTTCAGTATTTTTTCATAAGTTTCGTCGACATGATTGATAAACTAATTTTAAGAAAACTCATCGCTTTATCAATTCATAATATAAATTATCAATCCTTATCCGCCAATTTTTGTTTCAGTATGTATGCATCAAAGAGTGCGCAAAAGCAAAGCTCAATTGCAAGGCTGACTTGATAGGCGATCGAGGTGAACACCAGTGTCTTAAGAAATGCTACGAGAGTTGTGACCCTTGTAATGTGCAGGTAGGCAGAAACTCCTTAAGTAGCCCATTTTGCGTCACTGCCAATAATAAAAGAAAACTAGAAAATACAAATACAAATAGTGATACCTACCTATTCCTACCGGCCTCGAATGCTCGGCCCGGCACAGAATAAGGACGGCCTCTGTAATGTAAATGTAATTTAAATTTTTGGGTGGCAAGTGTTTTTTGTAGCTTGAATATGTCGCACTCACTCTGGTTATTCAGGTATGAAAATGTTGGTACCTAGGCATGTCGAGCACTAAATCTTCAGCCATAGTTTATTTCATATTCCTGACATTCGGCGTCACGAATATGCGTATGCGGGGGACATGAGTCTCCTTAGAACTCAAAAAGTATAGAGGCCTGAAAGTTTTGGTACCCTACGTATTAAGTTATGAATTAATACATGAGTTCATAATTCTTGCTTCAGCAGTTTGCGTGGTGCGCAAGCTGTAGGTAGACCCATGTGGTCATGTCTCATATGCTTACACACATTTATTTGGCTCTTAAATTTTTAGAAAGCACCAATAGTGCACTATAATTATATTGGCGTACCTATTCAGAATTTTTAAATTCTCTTTGTGTATGGTGAAGACATGCACATATTTAAACATTAAATTGTAAAACAGGTTATGAAAAAGAGAACAACATGCAATCATCAAATTTTAACCGATTGCAATGTGGATGCTGACTCAGTTAAGTGCCGAAAAAAGTGCAGCCGCACTTTACCGTGCGGACATTTCTGCAAGAAATTGTGCACAGAACAGTGCGGAGACTGCACAGTTATGGTAAGTGATAAAATATCAGAATAATTTTAAGGTACAATGTTGACATGTTTCTAATTAGAATCTTATGCATGTACCTACTTGTTTACCTAGAGTTAGCAGTACCATTGAACTTCAATACATTACAAGGACAAATTTAAAGTATCTACCTTGTGAGTCTATTATGTTAAAAAATACAAATTACCAGTACGAATTTCGTAGAATCACCTTCATAGGGATTTTTTTCTGTTCGCCTTAAAATCAAAAAGCGAAATGATGCAACTTGAATTCAGACCTTAAAATCGGATGAACTCACCCACTAGAGCGACACTGCAGCGTTCCGGGGCGCGGCGCGAGCGGAGCGGTACAATATTCTCCTAATCCTAATCTTATTCTTTATTGTTTCATGTGGTACATTTTGTTCTTAAAATTTATGAGGTCCGCAACATGAGGGGAGTCAACGCGCCGCACCGCTTCACTGCAGTACCGCTACAGTGCGTTTTATTTCATAAGAAACAGTGTCGCTATTGTGCAGTTTCACATAATTTTGAAAGAATCTGTCATTGTTCATGTACCTACAGCTTTGACTGTGTGCATGAATGCGAAAGTTTTTGTCCGAGCGCCAAAAATTGTAAAATAGCATATTTTTAGAAGTTTGGTTCTCATGTAAAAACAATAGTTTAAAGTTGAAACTTAAAAATAAACTGACTTCAGAAAAGTTGAATAAAAACAATTATGTATTTTTTTTTTGTTTTTGTCAACTTTTTTCTACTCAATTTGTCCCATATTTAACCCGTACAATCTATGAGCTTACCACTTAGATAGATCTAGAATGATACCTAGGTACCTACCCGTTATTTTTGGAGACGGTGTCTTTAAAATGTCTCGGTGAGTATAAAAATTCCTATGCATTTTGCTAGCTCCTCCCCAAATATGCAATAATTTAAAGTACATAGATTGGACCAGTGCGATATAAAGTTGTTTTGACACGATGAATGCGGGCCTTTGGCATGACGCGTAAGCGTCTGCGATCTGCGCCTGTAACTATTTTCAGCATTCAAAGCGTTATAAGATTATAGGGAGCGACGTGTCTCAGAGATTCAAAAGTAAACATTGATAAATTATACAAAAGCTTCCATTGCTGTACCTACCTGTTCTTATTTTTGGACACTAACCATTTAGTATTAATTTCATAAAAGTAAAATTAAAGTACAAGTAAAAGTAAAAAATATCTTTATTTATGAGGCACGTATTTTTTTTTATTTACCACCAAGTCGTAACGCGACCAAAAAGAGAAGAATTGGCAAAAAACTGCTGGCTTATATTTTTTTAACGTCAAAATATACAAAAAACAAACGTCTTCACGACGTTTCCCCCATTTAAGATATCTTCAGATATTGCTCAGTGCAAATCTATTGAGGATACCGGGGGTAGTCGGAGGCAAGTCCAAACATTACGTTCGATACATGCCTACTTTTTGCAAGCAGCTAGCATTCCACGTGACAGGTTGCAAGCCATCACCGCTTTTTTTAACGTCATTGTTTTTAATAACTATTACATTGTTTTTGAGGGAGTTGGAGGCAATTTCATCCCAAGCTTTTTTGTTATCTAATTAATCAAATATTTTATATTAAGCTTTATTACAGAGATTACGTTTAACAACATTTTTGAATTTATTTACAGATAAATTAATTACGTCATTTGAGATTTTGTTAAAAAATAGGCATAGGTGTGAATTCCGAGTAAAGAGATTGAATTCTGAATATAGATATATTTTTACTTTACTATAATCATACTAGGTGTGTCAGTCAGTATGTGTTCATTTATTGGTAGGTACGGCTACCCTACCTACTTTGTTTTAGATTAGGTACTTATCCCCGTGTCTTAGCCTTACGCAGGATCACTAAAACACACAAGTACATAATACTGCATTAGATATGATAAATAGGTACATATTTTGTTGCAGGTTTATACAACAACAATTCCAGGTTGCGGACATAAAGTTACAATGTCGTGCAAACTTGAGCCGTCAAAAGAAAATTGTAATGCGAAATGCGAGCGCACAATGAAATGCGGGCACAAATGCAAAGGGATCTGCGGGAAAGACTGTCTTCCGTCACAATGTACCGAGCCATCTTTGCGCAAAGTCAGGTCGCCTTGCGGACATCTCATTTCGCTGCCTTGCAATATGGCCGAACTACCCGAAGGTATATTCAACCAGCCAGCCTAGCAGGGGTGCTAGCCTCGGGTTCAACTAAATTCCCTGACCGTGCCGACGGGTAGCAGCGTAGGCACTACGAGAAGCTGTGCCCAGAGCGTGGGGAATAAGCCTTTACCTGCATATGTTCAGCAGTCGATTGGTATAGGCTGGTGTTGCACCTAGGTTTATTTAGCAATAAACAAACTGTAACATGATTGTATAATTTCAGCGGAGCTAGAGGCGGAGAGGGTGATGTCACATTGCTCTAGTGCGTGCGGCGCGCAGCTGGCGTGCGGGCACGTGTGCGGCGGCGACTGCGCGCGCTGCCGGCGCGGCAGCCTGCACGCGCCCTGCACGCAGAAGTGCAACCAGGACAACATATGTGGACACCAGTTAGTATACCTACCTATTCCTCTTCTTTAGAGTTAATGCTCTTTTAAAATAGAGCAGGATGCGGTTGGCAGCCGCTCGTGGGCGCCAGGTATGAAGGTGCAAGGCATGGCTCGTCTCACCTGTCTCAATTGCATTTAGTTTAGAGTTGACGCCTAAAACAATTATAGTACATAGTGTTATATATAATACGTAATATCCTATAATTTTAAGGCTCTTGCTGTAGCAATCAGGAGTAATAAGTGTAATCAGGAGCTTGTGATTTCATTGCCAGTATCTAACGTAGATACATTTACTGTAACAGGCTAATAACGTATGCCTATATTTCCAGATGTGAAGAGCCGTGTAACCAAATATGTCCGCCTTGCAAAAAAAAATGTGAAGTACGATGCGAACATAACAGATGCAATAAAACTTGTGGCGCACCGTGCACTCCTTGTGAGGTTCGTATCTAATAATAATGTGCGATACAGGCCAGCCTACTGTGAAGACCATATCCTAACACAATAAAGTTTTTTCCTGCAGCGATAAGGAAACAGATATGTTTTAGGTACTAAGTTTAAGTCAAGTTTAACTCAATAGCTTTTTGTTGTTTTAACACAAAATTAGCTAGGTAGTAACTACTAACCTGCTCAGTCAAATTTATGCTGATGTTGTTGTTGTACCGACGGCGACGTTAACTCAAGCTGTGATCGTTAGGAGCGCTGCAGTCGTAGATGCGTGCACGGCGCCTGTAAGAATCGTTGCGGCGAGGCTTGCTCGCGGGCGGTGTGCGATGAGGCGTGCCCACGCCTGCTCGAGTGTGGCCACGCCTGCCGCGGCCTCTGCGGCGAGCCTTGCCCGCCAGTGTGCCACCTCTGCAGCCCCGACACCTTCCCCGTCGACTTCCTCGGAGAGCCCTTCGAACACACCGACAGGTAATGAACGATGGACGAGTGGCGCACGCAAGAGTCGTGGGTTCGATCCATGCTGCAGGAAAAATGTTTGCACGGTCTGCAGATATTTGTTACAGGCATGTATCAGGACTGGGTGTTGCGGTACCATGATAGGTACTCGCAGTTCCTGATACCCACGACACCGGAGATATTCCTATTTTAGGGGCCAGACTGTATGTAAGTGTTGGGTGTTAAACCAGCTTATCAGATAGCTATGACTGGTCTCCACACTAATGCATGTGCTGAGGACACCCTGAAATCTTTGGCGGTTTCATAGAATCATGTCCCAGGCATTACGGCGTCTCCCGTAGGTACAGATATAGTGAGTAAAAGTTACTTCTTTACGTACTGATCGTCGGTCTTGGAGTCTCAAGTCGCAACACTTGATCAATGGAATAAGACGTATACTTATTTACTTACCTTTCATCGTCGATACCTTTACTGAGCCTAAGTAAAAGGTAACCTTGTTTTCAGATTTGTTCTCCTGCAAGACTGTGGGCATGTCATGGAAGTCGAAAACATGGACAATCTAATGATGGGCGACAGGGATTCTGTACAGATTCGCAGTTGTCCATTCTGTCGCACGCCTATCATCAACACAAGCCGCTACAAAGCTCTTGTCACTGCAATCTTCAGGAATGACATAAATCCTATCAAAGAACGCGTTTTCGGAACCGCAGAAAATATAGCGGCTACACGAATGAAACTTGAAGCGGATTTAGAATCTTACAGCGCTAAATATAAATCAGTGTTGGAGGGTAAGTAACCTAGGTCAATAACAAATAGGCTTAAATATGACCAGTGTTGAGAACTAAATCAATAGCTCACCTACTTGGTCACAAACAAAAAATACCTCGCATCGCAGCAGAGGCATTTCATTCACTCATAACAACGGTCAAATCTGTTCCTACCTACTCCTTTCACACTCATATTCTCTTTCATATAATCCGTGCATTCAGTTCTATTCATGCACATCAGTCATCACATCACTCTTGACCTCCACCTCTCCTCATCACATGAACGTACCAAGCTAATCTACCACTCCTAACTTTTTCTGTTACTTGTGCCTACTGTTGGTGCCACTTGCTCTTTGCTGTTTTGAACGATAGGTATCTTTGTTTTCATAATACAATATGGTTGGTTAAATTGGTTCTACTCTCTTCTCCTCAGGTAACATGCACCTAAGGGAAATTTTCCTGAAACTCAAATCTGTAGTCATAATGCAAAAGAATGTATCGAAACTACAACTGGATATGGAATTGGTGTGCCTTGATATATTGGATATGGTATCGGAATGCTGCATGTCATATTCGAAAAGCGACGCAAAAAAACTGAACGACGAATTTGCGAAGCAGGTCAAATTAATATGTTCAATATTCGGATTCCAAATAAAAAAGAGATTGATGTTCAAAATCAGTCAACAGCAGCGGATGGACGTCCAATTTGAAATACGACGTTTGAACGCTATAGTTCAGTTTGATAAGCTTCTTAGTCATGCCTTTTATGCGGTAGCTAAGAGCTCCCCAGCCGTCTCAGACGCATACAAAATAGCACACGCAGCCGTCTTCAACCCTACCAAATTCAAAGAGGACGAAGCCATCGATGTGTTGAAAAAGTTGCAGAAGAAGATTAAAGTGTCCGGCAACGTAGTGAGCAAACAGGAGCGCGAGATGATCGTGCGAGCTATGTCTTCGGAGATGAAAGCCGGGGCATGGTACAAATGTCCGAAAGGGCATTACTACTGTATCGGCGACTGCGGTGGCGCTGTGGAAATTGCGAAGTGTCCAGAGTGCGGCTCTCAGATCGGCGGCACGTCGCATACGCTGCTATCTAGCAACAAACACGCGCCAGAAATGGACAACTCGAAATTTCCCGCCTGGTCAGAGGCATATAATAACATGGCAAACTTCCAAATTATAGATGAGATATAACTTTTTATTTATCTAACTTATCCTAAGCAAAACTTTTTTCATAATCTTCAAACATGGGAGAACGATTTTTAGATTTATGATAGTGGAGATGTGATTTTAAATGCATCACAATTTTAATATTCTTTTGTACTTGTTTATTGCATGGCCTATAAAAATATGTATTAATCTATTCATATTATTGACATACATACTCTAAGAATAGTTCTTTAAATAATTTGAAGTTTTAGCTTTGTTATTTTTAAAATCGTACCTATCATCTACCGTCTGTCGTTATCAGTGGTGTGGTAATGGACAAAATAATAATAAGCGAGCTCAATATTTTAGTAGTTTATTTAGATAAAAATTAACAATATAATTAATTACTAGCTATGAGAAACTTTCTGGTTTTGTTGAACTATGCTCAGAGGTTGATTTATCACCAAACCCAACCACTGTCGAATGGTTTAAATATCCGTGATTGGCCCACTGTATCGGGAACTGTTTGGGTCTCTCCCAGAAAGTTCCTCATGATTATGATCACATAATGAGAGTAAGTATTCAAAACATGATTACTTATTATTTTATATTATGACTTAGGTACAAATATTGTCATTTTAAATTTGTGACAAACAAGGAAATAATATTGATAAAAAATTGATATTATAATATTCCTTTGCAATCAAAAGTTATATCATCATCATTTCATATGTTATTGGCTAGACATGCCTTATAAATCATTATTCCACTTAAATATAATGCATGTGCTTTGTCCTTACTTTAATTGAATAAAAATATTACATTTAATTCATAATTCGTTTAATTGAGACCTTTTTTCTAAAATAGACAGTTTATTAGGCAATATATATTATTTACATAAAATTTTACGGAGTATTATGTTATGAATAAGGTAGGTCGCACTGCAAATAAATTACTGATTAACATAAAGTTGTAGAAAATATATAATATATTTCATATGTTGTAGATAAAAATATCACGTTAGGTATGTTATTAACTTATTAGTCAATAAGTTAGTGCTTTTCGTTTACTAAGAAAAGCATAAGCCCTGTATTTACCAGTTTTTTTTTTTCATTTTATTTATGATATTTACTAGTAGTATTACTGTATTAAATAAAGTCCAACTTCAACTATGTAAGTTAGTAATTCGCCTGCTGGTTCACATCAAAATTTTTTTGGTAACCGAGAGTAAATTTAGTTTTAAAAACATGGAGTAAATGATGGTGTTTCATACGCCAAAAAATTGATAACGTACCAACCTTTTTACACAAATAGTGGAATTACTACGTAGGCAAATGAGCGCCCATAAGACGTCTTCCTAAGGATAGGACCTACCAAATATTTGCTTTTTTCGTATATAAATAAAACTAGCTTAAAAATAATATAAATTCGATGTTGAGATATCACTAACATTGAGTACAATATTTTAATTCGCATGGCTGGCTTCCTTCTAATAAAACCAGTAATTTTAAAACTTATATCTAATATTTTACTCATGAAACTAACGTGAATTAACTCATTCATATTGAAAAACGGGAATTTTCACGTACCGTTACATCGGTGAAGGCACCGACGGCGTTTCGACTCGTTAAGAAATTATATCGAATAATTCGATCTGGCACTACGGCATACTCTTTTAATCAAATAACTAATAACTTGAATAGTTCACAAACTTAAAAAAAAAAGCTTATAAACTCTTCGTTTTCGATGTTTTATCATGAAAATCGCGTCAAAATTACGAATGACTGGAATCGAGAAAAGATTAAGAATCGTCCCCTGCGAAGGAAGCCATTATTGGTAGTAACTCAGCAATACATGTAGTGAAGCTACTCGTGCAAATCCATAACCCGAATAGTATCAGAGTATCCTCTGATTGTACGAGAAAGATATCAGAATGTACTGTTATTGTAAGAGACAATACAACAGTAGTATTAAAGAGTCCGAGTTGACTCCAATGTTCACACTTACCGGAGCATCGGAGAGCATTTTATAACATGCTAAAGGAAATTGAAACATCCACAAAGCAGTTAAGTTCCTTATACGCATGCTATTGACGCAGCTTCGAGCTTTGTTTGTAGATGTTTCAATTTCCTCTAGCATGTTTTAAAATGCATCGAAGCGCATTATAAGAAATGCTCTCCGACGCGCGCCGGTAGGTGTGAATCGTATATTATGAGTGTATTCCGATTGTGTCAACGCGGCCGGTATACATTGCCTATTTTATTCGCCATTTTGTTAATATCTAGTTAAAAAGATGGCGGGCGTGCATCATGCTTGAGACAATGTATGATGCAAATTAGCAGTAAATGTTAAACTGGTTCAAGTTACTGCGATGGCCAGACTTCGCGTTCGATCCAGTCGACGTACTTAGCGACGCGCGTGTAAACGCCCGGCACTGGCGAGCCGCAGCCGCGTCCGAACGAGGTTATACCCACGAGCCGGTACACGTTCTCCTTTTCGTCACTTTGCAACGGACCACCGGAATCGCCCTGCCAAATCAAACAACAACTAAATTTATACAAAACTGCATTATACTATAACTTACTTTAGATATAAACTGTTTTTATCAACTGTTATAAATGCTTGCATTTTTAAACATTATAATTACTTTCAATAAATGTGTATAAATGGTAAGAACGTAAATATAAGGAAATCGTTTCTTGAAAATAAAATTATACAAATAATCACACGCGTCCGTGGCTGATACATCTTAGCCTGGCCATACACGGGCAGCTTGAAGCAGCCAGTATCGACTGCTAGTACATACACGAACCGCTCGAGCAGTTGCAACTGCTTCTGCCCTAAATTTGAAATTGCGGCTCGAGCAGTTAGCAATTTCAATTGTTCTCAATAAACAAACGAAGCGTGCAGGCAGGAAGCGTGCGCGGCGTGGAATGAAGAGCGCGGGCGGAGGTAACTGCACGAGAGCAGTCGACAGCTCGAGCAGTCAGTGTAGGCCTGGCGACTGCTTGACCGCACGATGAAATTTCACCGTGCTGCCAACCGCCCGAAGCAGTTGCAACTGCAACTGCTGCAACTGCTCGAGCGGTTCGTGTATGTACGTACGTAGAAGTCTGAAGTTCACTATGCAGTCGCAGCTTGAAGCAGTCGATACTGGCTGCTTCAAGCTGCCCGTGTATGGCCGGCCACGGCTCTTATACACGAGCGGCAAGGCAACAGCACCCGTCGACCGGTGACCTTTGCCGCTCGTGTATAAGAGCCCTTATTGTACGTACATGTACCTAATATCTAGAGACGAATAAGCTCTAATTATTGATAGCCACGACTTATGGACGCGTCCGAAAAATTCCCAGCTTTAGTCCTTTCTCCCATTACGCTGACAAGCGACTAGTGTATTGTCTCCCAAGTTTAAGTACTCTGTTTAATATGTTGACCTGGCACTATCCAAAGCACGGTAACTTCTCCATGAATAGGTAGTTTTAAAGTTAGGTTCTAAAAAAAATGTATTTGGTTAAAAATGATTTATTGAAAAATTCAGGTGTTGATTTTTTTGTAAATATTATTTAGAATTTAGAATATAATCAAATGACGACTCAAGCAGTATCGTAAGACCCATTAAACTATACTACTTAGAAAAGAAAAATTATGAGTTTAGATCAAATACTTTGTCTACACTTGCGACATCCGATCTACAATCGGATTTTATCTAAAAGGAGAATGCCGAGAACCCGTACCAATTGCGTCAAAACCGAACGTATCCCATAAAATGTATTATATTTTATAAATTACATTAACATTTTCTTTAGTTTTACACACCGACGCGACGGGATTAATAATCAAGTAAAAAAATATTTTGTTGATTTGGTTTCCGCCGCACGCCAATATTTGACTGCAACAACCAATGTTATATACGTAACTATGGCAATAAACATTGATGTAATGTGTTACTATGGCAATAACCCTCATTTTTAATTATTTTGACAGCAGAATCGACTAAAAACTTATTGGAAATTTTGACGCATTCACTTTAGTCTTGGTACCGAGCGCCATACATCAGACGGCATTCTCCTTTCTCAAAAATCTAAATAACTTTTGAACGACTGAATATCGGGGCACAAACATGGGGATTAATTGCTAGTCATTGAGGTCCCACGTCACCCTGCCACCGTTGATCCATACCTCCAGTTACAGCGTGTATATATCGGGTGTAAAAAGACGTCTACCGATAACGACAGGTCGGAAAAAAAATTATAACCGGAGAAAACAATGTTTCAAGATTTCAAGACTGATGGACTGCTAGCTGCATGCATACATTGCTGTTTTTTGTGTATTTTATTAGATAGTTAGGTAGATATTATGGTATTATATGAATGACGTAGTTAGGACAAAAAAATAAGTCTAAATATTTTTAGAATCAGTGTCTGATTGCAACCTCCCAGTTTTCAGTAGTAGTCTTTTAACACCCTGTAGATGCGGAAGTTTGTGTTTGTGTGTAAGTAGATTTGTTTGAAACAACGGATTTGGATGAAACTTGGACTAATAGTTTGTGACCTGAATTAGGCTGCCCGCCCACAACCGGTCTAGTGACCGATTCCTATGAGTCATGCCTCAAAAGCTAAAAGTAGCAGGTGTCAAGAATCGGAGTCATTATATTTATTTATTTAAACTTACAAAATAAGCACTTAGACAAGGCACACTATGTAGCCGTATTGCCAACTAGGCTACAACATAAATAAAAAAAGTACAAAATATGCAAATATTTAAAAATAAAGTGCAAAATTAAACACTATTAATGCAAATAAACATCATCGGGGGGGGGGGGTTAAATATCATCGTGATATTTAAACCCCCCCCCCTTTGGGATTTGGCTCGACCCCCCCCCCCCCCCTAAATGCCTCGCGTAATGAGTGGACTCCCGCCTTAGTAGCTATATAAAAACGTGTAAGAGTAGTGACCTGACAAGTGTCCTTGAGTCCTTTAGGGTCGCCGGCACAGAGCTGCCTCTCGACGATGCCTTGCGGCAACTTGCGCCAGTTAGCGTACGACTCGCCGCATTTCTCACTCGACACCGCACTCACTGTCGCTTTCAGCAAAATTGTGCTTTTCGCGTCCCCTGAAACATATCAATATTTTGCTGAGCTCAGATCCTGAATGAGATGAAAGATAATTTATTTTAGTGACCGTACATAGGGGGATCATTTATTTCATTCAAGATGAAACGGTTGTCATTTTTCTTTTTTTTTTCTAGTGCTTTTTTCTGATTAATGTTGTTAAAAAATATAATACTAACGAAGATTGGCATTTTAACTAATTTACGTTAGAAATTAGCACATGAGTAGTGAAATTGTGAATTGTTCGCTTAATATTTAGTGTTTTTTTATTAAAATAAGCCGGCCCACACTGGCTCTTGGGATGAGGTTGTCGAAAGAAAATCTGAAATTTAAATTAGTTGAGCCATTTGTTCTTTTCTCAAAGGTTTTAGAAATAACAACATAATGACGACTTTCCAAATGTTCTCTATCCAGGATATCTTTGAATAAATTATTGTACAATTATTAATGCTATTGTGTATGTAAGGGGTCCAACTTCCATCTACGGAACCCAAGCCAACCTCATCTGCCCGTGTTGCACCCTGCTGCAACAAACGGGATCTGGCGGCCGGCTGCTCGCGGCATAGCGCAACCTAACACCAGCACCCATACCCTGGCCGTCATCGGCGGTGCGAGAAGAGTGCCCTGCGATCCCCAACCCGCATGCCCAGCCTCGGGATTATGGGCATATCCCTTATATTCCCTTCCATATTCTTATTAGGGACGCCTATGTCCTGCAGTGGACCATAGGCTGGTGATGTTGTAATCTTATCATTCCTATTAATATTATAAATGCTAAAGTTTGTGGTTGGATGTATGGATGGTTACTTTTTCACGCCAGAACGGCTAAACGGAACTTGTAATATACATTGATCGTGGCCTGGATTAACACATAGGCTACTTTTTAACCGGGTACGACGCGACCAAAGCCGCGGGCGGAAGTTAGTAATGCTATAAGTAAATAATTGTTATCGTACTGGTATTGCTGGTTTGCCCCCAACCGGTGATAATGAGCGGCAGGTCTGGATTGGCATTGCTCGTGTCGAGACATGCCGCATTCAGATTACTCGTAAAACTGAGCGAATTGTTTAACCTGAAAGTAAATAAAAATATTTTTCATACAATAGATAGATATAAACTTTATTGCACACCATACAAAGAAACACAACATAATTAAATAGGCATTTAAAATAATGTCACAATGGGCGACCTTATCGCTAAGAGAGATCTCTACCAGGCAACCTTTGGATGACGAGAGACTTACTAAACAAACAGGAATGGCGGTGTGCCTAGTCCAAAATATGTTTAAAATACAATAGACTACATCCAAATACATACTAATAACTACTTACTATAAATAATTATAATAGTGTATTATATGTATTATAATAAAGAATTAATAAATAATAATAATATTTCTTTATTGTAATATATATAATATAAATATCTACTAGTTACATACAAAAAAATCAACAGAATACAAAAATACAATCGTTACAACGGACTTTTATCCCGCTGAAGTTAGCCTCAGTAAACGACTCGACCAATCCTAGTACTATCAGACAAGAAAATAAGAACTAAAGTCGGCGCCTCGACTCAAATCCTATAGACGCGGCGCTGCTATCACAGAACTATAGTAAATTAAACGAATATTTGGTTGTTATTTCGTTTTTAATATAATAATTATGCTCTTCTGATCTAAGGGGTCTTATTCCGGATATTTCGCAGTTAAAATCGCTCGTAGATATCCATTATTAGTGGATATAGAACTAACTTTATTTCTCAAAAGAAATTAACATTTCACTTTATGAGAATACAATAAATCAGTAATACATAAGTAATAAGCATACATAACTACAGATTACTTACTATTATTTTAACTAAACATATCGTGCAGTTTAAAGTTTTATGCAACTATTATAAAAAAAAAAAAGTTGGTACTCTGAGAATTTATACAATAATCAAGCGGAGGCGAAGTCGACAAAGCAGGGATGGATTTAGGATTTTATGAGAATGTGTTTTTTAGTTTGTTTTTGAAAATGTTTTAGCTTGTTATTGTTTTAATATCTTTTGGGAAAATTGAATATTTTAACACCTTCAAAACAAATACTTTTCTGACCGTAATATGTCCGGACCTTGGAAGATTGGATATTAACTACATTGTGTAGTACTCTTTTGCCCTTTTGCCGTTTGTGTATGTGTTTTTTCGTCTAATATTTTCCTAATCAGAATACAGGTGTTATTTCACTATAGGATCGAATTCTACCACTTTTGCTGACCGACTTGAGTCATAGCGCGGACTTTACGTCGCTACTGAAGCCAACTTCAGGGGAACAATATGTTTGCTAATTCTCAGAGCTGTGCCGTCAACTTTAGTTACATCCCTAGTCTCGATTATTTAAATGAAGAAAGTGAGGCGCGCAATAAATACACTGTCATGTACGTACCTCAAAAGCACCAAGTTGTGGTATTTCTCCCTAGTATCAAACATTAAAATAAAGAAACTAGGGCGCGCATTAAATACACTGTCATGTACATACCTCAAAAGCACCAAGTCGTGGTATTTCACCCTAGTATCAAACATTAAAATTAAGAAACTGGGACGCGCATTAAATACACTGTCATGTACGTACCTCAAAAGCACCAAGTCGTGGTATTTCACCCTAGTATCAAACATTAAAATTAAGAAACTGGGGCGCGCATTAAATACACTGTCATGTACGTATCTCAAAAGCACCAAGTTGTGGTTTTTCTCCCTAGTATCAAATATTAAAATAAAGAAATTGGGGCGCGCATTAAATACACTGTAATGTACGTACCTCAAAAGCACCAAGTTGTGGTATTTCTCCCTAGTATCAAACATTAAAATAAAGAAACTGGGGCGCGCATTAAATACACTGTCATGTACGTAACTCAAAAGCACCAAGTCGTGGTATTTCTCCCTAGTATCAAATATTAAAATAAAGAAACTGGGGCGCGCATTAAATACACTGTCATGTACGTACCTCAAAAGCACCAAGTTGTGGTATTTCTCCTTAGTATCAAATATTAAGATAAAGAAACTGGGGCGCGCATTAAAAACACTGTCATGTACGTACCTCAAAAGCGCCAAGTCGTGGTATTTCTCCCTGCGCGTGTATTCTGGGTGCTTGATGATCTGCGCAATGCCGACATCGGTCTCGGGGTCCCACTCATTGCCGCCAAGTTCAACCACGCCTGTGCGGACCACAGTCGGCTCTATCCTACAAATCATAAAAATAATAAGTATGCTGCTACGGTACCCCCGTAAGGGATTCCAACCTCCATACCTATTTCTGCAGTGAAGCTGTATTGCTGTGTTTCGGTTTGAAGCGTGCCGGTGAAATACAGCCGCAAGAGGCTTCTCACCTTCATTCCTCAAGTTAGTATACACTTGTAATTTATTAGTGCACATACCATAAATGTGCTTATGAAAAACGTCACTGTTTTTTTTATTGATTAGGTAATATTGATTAGGTGCGCTTTTGGTATCGCAAATGAATAAATAAATTGTTGGACGCAGAGAAATTCAACGTATGGCACATTTCAAACATGCGTAACCTACGATGCAATGCTTTGTGATAGGTAATGGTTGCAACTTAATAACAGGTGGGCCATGTGCTTGATCTTCAAGTACAATAAAAAAACTTTGGAACCCAAGCCAACCTTACCCGTGGTGCACCTTGATACCAAAACAAAGCCAGCCACCTGAGCCCCGGCTGATAGCAGCATCCTAACACTGGGCAACCCTCCCTGACCGCCAACGTGCAGCGGCGTTGGCAGTGCACAAAGCTGTCCCCTGCGATTACACGCATGCCCAGCAGTGGACTGATATAGGTTGATGTTGTCGTTGGGTAAGGCTATCGACTTTGGTGAGCTCTGTGGTAAGCTAGCGCCCGCAACTTCGCTCACGCGATGGATCTTTGAGTTTTTTTTTGATACCTGAAATATTTTATGAAGATATAAATAACTCGCATGGCCCACTTGATGAAAATATGCAATGTATTAAGTGGTAACCTTTACATATAACAAAGTATTGCATCGTAAGTCATGCTTGTTTAGAACGTGCCCTACAATGCAACGCCCTGTGACCATTAACTCGAGGCATGAAGGTGCATGTGTAATTTCACCGGCACCTACACCCTTCAAACCGAAACACAGCAATGCTGCAGAAATAAACATGGTGGTACTACTTCATCGGATGAGCCCTTCACAAATAACTCTACTACTTCTAAAAGTAGTTGTTTTTCGCCCTAGATATTCACCTATCTAAAGTGTCGACACAATGCGCTGCTGTTAAAACATAGTCTTTGGAAATAACGGATCCACCGCAGTCGAATATATAGCCATTACCTCTATCGTATCCTAATGCCACCTGGAAAACATAAAGAAACCGGTTAAGATAATATTTAAGGCAATTAATGAAACATGTCTAATGATGTTAACGTCTGATATTGAATTCTTCCCTCGATTATTCATTTGCGAACTTTAACGTACTTTACTCGAAGAATTTGAATAGTGTCCAAAATACAAGGATGCGACCCGCACCTGACGCCCTGTCGTGTGTTTTGGGCTTAAAGAATACCCACAAGAACTAACCAAACTTATCACATCAAAGTAATGTTATAAATGCGTGTGTTTGTATGTGTTGTAAGAGGTTCAGGGTCGCGCAGAGGGCGATGGAAAGAGCCATGCTTGGAATCACCTTGCGGGACCACAAGCGAAACGAATGGAACAGACGGATAACTAAATTGAGACAAGCAGTAATTTCTGAGCCAAAGTGGAGTAGCGCTGGTCATATTGCTAGGCTTGATAGAAGTCGATGGAGGACA
The DNA here is from genome assembly GCA_951804965.1 of Horisme vitalbata. Classification (NCBI taxonomy): domain Eukaryota; kingdom Metazoa; phylum Arthropoda; class Insecta; order Lepidoptera; family Geometridae; genus Horisme; species Horisme vitalbata. The sequence continues at coordinate 27,654,195 of OX638091.1, read as the reverse complement.
TGAGCCCTCGAATGGAGACCATGGACGAAAAGACCAAGGGGTCGTCCACCTAAACAATGGGTGGACGACATAAAAGGATACGCGGGCCGTCGTGCATGGAAGGGAAGGTGAGGTTTACGTTCAAAAATCCAACGGCCTGGGATTATGATGATGATGATGTATGTGTGTTAGTGATTTGTAAGTAAAACTCAATATTATGTACACCTACATAACTTGTGACTAGATTAAAACATAGGCTACTTTCTATTCCGGTACCACGCGAGCGAAGCCGCTGCCGCCATCTAGTCTGTCATATCATAAGACACTGCACTGTGCAGCAGAAGACTAAAGAATATGGTAGAAATTATGTGGATGCATTGAACAACCATTTTTACGATGATTTTCAAGATGGGGACGATAGTGGATAGGATTTTATGATGCTATATGGATCATCATCATATCTTTATAGGAGGGAAGCAAAGATTGTCTTTGTTACTAACTTTTTCTAAGAACAAACCTAATCAACGAAAGAAAAACCACTGTTCCGGTACTTGGCCTGAGAGTGCCAATTACCTACCTGGCTACACATTGTTATGTGCAGAGTAGATACCCATTGTATAGTAATTTAATGTAAGCAAAATTCTAAAATACCTTACTTTATTAACACCATAATAACAATAAATAAGAATAATTTATGGATATTATTTATTATAGCTTTATGGGAAATTGTGTGTAATTTGTATTATTTTCCTTGATACCTACGTGACCAATGAATAATGAACGCGTGATAAGTATTACTGTACCTACTTAGTACTAACAAACCTTTAATCGTAATAATAACATTTCATTTGCGTGCATCAACTCATACCGATTTAACAAATGACGTAAATGTACCTATGTACCAAGGTTTTCTGACCACAGGGCGTAACGGTAACCTCAAGTTTCAAGATATTTATCCTCCATAGGTCCTATTCTAATCCTACTAATAGGCGAAAGTTTGAAAATGTGAGATGAGTATGAAAAATCAAGCTTGGCCGTAGTCGGGTATAAACAATAGAGCGCCATCAACCAACTTAACGACCCAGACCCAATTATTTTACTATTAATATCTTATTAAACTATAGTTCCATTAGTTCAATAGTAGTTAACTAATTTTGGTCTCATAATATAAGTATTATGTACTAGCGGCCCGTCCCGGCTTCGCATGGGTAACGACATTTTTTGTACACCTTGGGTTACGTTACTAAGTTTTAGTCCTTACTAAAACTCCCTAGTGTTTTCTAGCAATAAATATAGCCTATGTTACTCAGGGTGAATGTAGCTTTCCAATGTTGAAAGAATTTTTTAAATCGGCACAGTACTTTTTGAGTTTATTCATTACAAACATACTCACACACAAAAATACAAATGTTTTCCTCTTTATAATATTAGTGTAGACTGGTATGACTAGATTGACTAGCTTCCGCCTGCGGCTCCACTCTCGTGGCACTTGAATTAGGTAAGCAATTTTATTTTATCACATACCAAAATCATTAAATGCAAAATTTTGTGCGTGCGTGTGAGTGAGTATATTTATTTCCACTCAACTCTGTAACGGCTGATCGGATTGATATGAAACTTCGAATATACTTAGTTTATGACCTGGATGGAAGCTAGTTTGACAATTGCAGCTCAATCCATGCAGTGGTTAGTTTTGGCATGAAGGAGTAACAAAACTTTCGCTTTTTATTAAGCAATTACTGGGTAGGCAATAGTATTTTTTAAACTTCTGCAGTATATAAGTATTGTTTATTGAAAGGTAAAACGCGAGGAAGACCCGTTATACAATAATACATGATTACTAGTTTCAATGCATGTAAACTAACCATATGAGGAAATTCACCAAGTGACGCAGCTTCCCCTCCTAAGATGTGCAGGTCCAATGCATAAATAGCAGATTCCTTTATTTTTTGACATTCTGAAACAAAACAAATATTTTATAGCTACTTTTCATCCGAGTGTGCGAGCGAAGCCGCGAGAGAAAGCTAGTTAATAATAAGCTTAGATATGATCTCAGAATAATTCGCATATTACTGTGATATTACTTAATACCTAATCATTAAAATTAAATGCACGATAAAATAATAACAAATAATTAATCAAAATAATAAATTTAAACATTTTTACAGTAATAGACGCTACAATGATTAATAGACAGATATGGATATAGATAGAAAACGCTTTATTGTACTCACAACCAACATAAACATGTAGTTAAAAAACATAAGTAGGTAGGTCTCTACCTACCGATAAAACTAGATAGCAATGTGACTCACCTCTATCTGCTATCCTCTGTGTATTGGAAGATGACCTTTCAGTTGAACCTATAACGAGTTTAAGATTATTTAGTTGAAAATACAAATTAGAATAACAAAACCGGTACACAGACAAGTTTGAGCATTATTAATTTCAGTGTCATTATAACGTGGATCGGAAAGTCGCGACATGATCATAGAATACCAATCTACCTACCTATACTAGATGAGTTTGAATTCGTATGTAAACCCGAAAGACCTTTACTAGATGAGGTTGAATTCGTATGTAAACCCGAAAGACCTATACTAGATGAGTTTGAATACGTATGTAAACCCGGAAGACCTTTACTAGATGGGTTTGAATTCGTATGTAAACCCGAAAGACCTATACTAGTTGAGCTTGCATTCGTATGTAAACCCGAAAGACCTTTACTAGATGAGTTTGAATTCGTATGTAAACCCGAAAGACCTATACTAGATGAGTTTGAATTTGTATGTAAACCCGAAAGACCTATACTAGATGAGTTTGAATTGGTATGTAAACCCGAAAGGGGATTATTTGGACAATGGTGGTCTACAAGTTCTGAGAACAGTAAGAACCTCAGTTAAAAATAACGTGATTCTAAAATTTTCTCCAAAAACTAAGCTTATCTATGTGTTGTGTCACAGCTGCCACAGCCCTAAAATTAAAATAGGCTAAAAATTATCATTATCAATAAAGTCAAGGACAGTTAAATAAAATCTCTTGTACTAAGACTGCACCACAAGTCTTGATTTAAACAAGTCGAGTTGACCAATTCAAAGCAAATAAGAATAAATAAATGTTTGCGGGGCTGAAACTGCTGGTTCGTTGTTGGTAGTTCTGATACAGATATCATAATGTATCTACTTACTTGTTCCAAATCTGGGGTCAGTAATGAGCGGGCAGCATACAACTTCAAGTTCACCTTCAAATCCACATCGAAAAAAGTCATGTCCCCTTTTTATTTTGATTTGCCTGTAATTAAAGTCTTATAATAATTAGTCATAAAAAAAGTGACAGAAACAATGACTTAACTTTTTTACCACTGCCTGAAATGGACACATCAGCATCAAGCTGCTTGTCTGTAATTAAATAATATATAATAATAATTGGAAGGGTTAACATGAAACCTTTTGTTGTTCCATATAATTATTTATAGAGACGCCAAACACAGCTTAATACCACATACACAAAATAACAGACAAAAGCTGAAAAGTCTCAGTGATCCTATAATTACCATGTATCCACAACATGCGCAAAATAAGCAGCTAGACAACACAATGTTAGTTAATACTAACGTTAGATAGGAAACACAAAAACAATGTATCAAACACTAACTTACAAGAACTTAACATAAACAAGCTCTGCTTAGTTTGGGGCTAAATGACGCTGTGTGATAGTGTAAAGCATTATTTATTTATTTACATAAGCAATCTAATAACTTAAAACGAAATTCAAAAGTTTTCCTACACACTCCTTAAATGTTAGATAGTTAAATAATTGTAAAAAGGTGGTAAGTTAGCATAATAGATAGATAACAAAAACATGGATAGAAAGAAAGTATATATTAGATAATAAATAATGTAAAAATACAAGTATTCTCACCATCTTATTCATAAAAGTTCTATAAATCTCAGATAGCTAAAATTACGTTAAAATATCAGGTCAACTTTTATTTACATTTAAATTACAGGAAAATGCTTACTTTATTGAGGCATTATAAAACGTGGTAGTGAGGTTTATAAAACTGTTAAGAATAGGATGATTATAAAAAATTTGAGCCTTAGACCTATACTTGGCTACTCTTGAGACATCCAGCCTAAAATAAGATTTATCATAAAATTAAAAAAAACATTGAATAACTTTGGAACATCTGTATATCTGGGAACATAGATGGGGGTTAACTCGGTAGGTATGAGTTCCATGGGGAACTCATACCTACCGAGTTGATGGAGATGGCAAGGAGATGGCTCCTTACCAGCAAATTATCCATACCTCCAAATACACTATGTATAAGTGGTGGTAGTGGTAGGTTCAAAACTAAAACAATTGGTCAAACTAGGTGTTAGCAGGTATACCCGACACCGTTGGTTTGCGGGTGAATGCTCGATGCATGCATGCTCGGTCCCTGGTTAAATTGCTTTAATGAACACCCAGTTGATTCTGTGGGTATACCATTCCATTAGCAGAGCCCTATAGAGCCCCTTCATAACCAACCTTCCCCCCAAAGCTGGTGGTATACATACTTGGATTTCCTCAGTTCAAAAAGAAGAGATACTCACTTTATAGCAGGTTCACAGTCAGTGACCAACATGCAAGTCCCTTCAGAAAAGTTTTTATTTGGCACGCATTCATCACCAACTGTAAGAAGAATTTATCATGAGTTTGTAATAAGCGAAACCTAAGAGGGGAAGTTTGTTTATGTTTGAATTTTACAACAACTGTCTGGTTGAAGAATTCTGAAGTCTGGACGAGCAGGATGTGCGAATGGCATTGCCAAATGTTGGTGGGCATATCAAATATTTTTGCCAGGCCATATTTAGTCAGCTGGCCTTATAATCAAAACCAGGAGGTATAGAGGAATTAACACGAAGAAACATTTATTTTATTTTTCCTGTAATGAATATCAGGGTTCAAAACAGCATTCAAAGATTTTTTTAAAATTATATTGGGGAATTGGTGAAGTTCGTAATCACCAGGCATTCACCAGGCCAAGATAAGTAGGATATATTTTTATTTAATTTATAATTATTTAAATCCACAGCAGAATTGGAAAGTATTGAAAAACTGAACGTGCTTTTTTTTATGGGTTATTGCTTCAAACGCTCTTGCTTCTTTCTGCTAAACGGTTGGTAATTCCAAAACTTACCATCTTGAGCTATTAAAAATGTTATATTTAGTAGAAGACACACAAACACTGTAAGCCACATGTTGTTTCACAATTAAATATCTAATACACAATCAAAGTGTATTTTAGAAGTTTTTCCTCTAAACTTACAGAGGCAACCGGTTCTTCAAAAACAAACAAATCAAATCCAGTTCGAGTTCGACGCGCGCCGCGCGCCGCGGCCAGGGTTGCCAGGTGTTGCTCAACGAAATCTCCAAATTTTCTGTTGAAAAGTAGCCTTATTTTATAAACTATTATAGCATCATTGACGTGCTATTAGTAAACTTTAGTATAGACAGATAGTCTCCAAGTTAAACCTGTAAAAATCAGTCTAAGCGTCGTTGACATACCTATACATCAAACATAAAGTTCGTAATGCCATATTTGCACTAACTTAACCCTACACTGCATTCAGTGCCATATGAGTGACAACCAACAAAATTGATTTTATTTCTAATTTGAACCAAGCAGTGACCTCTATGATTGTGTAAAGAAAGTGTCAACATCCATGGCAACCAATTAGTGCATTTATTTGAGTTAGATGTCCGCACCGTCACGTGCAGTTAGTATTTCAATCGAAAATTTCAGTCATTTGCCGCGCTCCGTGCGTATGAAATTTGATAATATCGTAAATAATAGTTATTGACGGAACGCAACAGTGGAAAAATTGATTTTATGTTGGAAAATCTGTGTACTAAGCAAATGTAAGTATGATTTTTTGATTATACTGTATTTTGATACTAAAACTTTACAATTACTGAATGTCCCAGATGTGTCACTTCATGCACTGATGTTCCAATTTTAGGTGTTTTTATTAATGGTAGGATGTTGTTTTTATTTTAGATAATGCCGAGGAAAAGTTTGTCCCGCGCTCAAATCCAATATTATTTGAACATACCATCAGGCAGTGAAGACGAACAAGACTCCTCAGGCGCTGAAAGTGATGATGACATAGCCGCAATTCGGACTACCGTCAGCCAACTTTGTGACACTCTTAGCGATGCGGATGATGATGAGCAATGTGTTTCACCGACCAAGTATGAACCCCCTGCACCATTGTTAGGGTCCTATGATGATGTGGCTGAAAATGCTGGCGTAATTGAAGCTGATATGCAGCAGCAAATATCAAACCCTAGTGGTTCAATTCCTGCAGTTCCAAGTACACGTGGATCAACTGCTTTACGAGCACGTCGATGGCACAGACATCGTCACAGTCAAGTGGTACGACAATAAACCAGTGGTTTTGTCTTCATCTTTTGTTGGGAAAGAGCCTACTCAAAAAGAAAGAAGGTTTTGTAAAAAACAAAAGAAATATTTAGACGTTGACTGCCCTCAAATTGTACGCAATTACAATCAGCACATGGGTGGAGTCGACCTGCTCGACTCATTCCTAGGAAAATACAAGATAAAAATGAGGACAAAGAAGTGGTACTTGAGGCTATTTTACCACTTCCTCGACATAGCCACTATAAATAGTTGGCTGCTGTACAGAAGACTTGGGGAGATGCGACAAAAAGCAACGCCGCTGAAGTTGAAAGACTTCAAATTTGAAGTGGCAAAGAGCCTCTGCATGTGTGGTTCATCAATGAATAGGAAAAAAGGCCGACCGTCTTCTGCAAGTGATGACCAGATAGAGATAAAAAGAATGAGAGCCAATGTAGCAGTTCTTCCTCCTCGTGATGTAAGGCGTGATGGATGTGAGCACTTTCCTACGTGGGGACAGAAGCGTCAGCGCTGCAAGTATCCAGGCTGCAAAGGAAAGTCATTTGTTGTGTGCGAAAAATGCAGGGTCGAACTTTGTTTGAACAAGGACAAAAACTGCTTTCGTATGTTTCACCTCTAGTTATGTAGCAAATATAGGTAGCTCATTGCATGTTGTGCCACTTATGGGACTAAATAAAAAAAACATTTTTTTCCAATACTATTTGTTTTTTATTATTTTAACTGTGTTACCCAGGTTCTAGACCATAAATATGACCAGGGGGGCTATTCACTAAGTCAGTTGTCCACCGAAATGATGAGCACCGAGGCTAGGTGTGCAACAAATATACGTCAAATGATTGATTTGGTATTCGCTAACTACAGTTGCCAACTAGGATGACGTCATCGGTGTGCTTCAGTTACGTTACACACTGGGGCGTCTGGGTGACGTCACAGTGTACAACGAATGCCTGTTAGTTGTGACAGTTTCTATCGATATTATATTTATTTGGTATTCCGTAACTAAAGTGGAGATGAAATTGGTAATCGACCTTCTTGGTATAAAGTCCTGCGAGAGACACTAGATGTGTTTGGTAGCTGAGGGTGATAGGCACTGTACCAAACCGTGAAATAAAATAATATTATACCTTATTAGCATAAGTTATTTTATTATCTGAACACAATTTGTTCTTATAAAGCTAGAAACAGTAATGTACCGCTTTACTAAATCCTACATTGTGTGACTGGTAATGAAATATGAATATTGAACATTTACCTACGGGTCTAAAATTACATAATAGTGCTACCTGTTATATCAGTTGCCCACCTCAATGTTTTGAACCGGGCTAGGCATAGATTTAGTAAAAAAAACCAACCTCTTTGGGGCTATGTGGCTAGAAGGTTGACTGCAGTTGTTCACTGGGATGACGTCATCGGTGTACATCGAATATTTCTATCGAAATGGTATTCAGTATCCAAAGTGGAGATCAAATTGGTAGTCGATCTCCTTGGTGAAATGAATTGCGAAAGGAACTAGTTTCTAGCAGTGTTTAATGATTGGGAAGTGATCGGCACTATTATTCGACCGATTGTTGTGTGAGGTAGTCTATTAGAATTTGTTCTGTATTTACATTATTTGTATTTTGGTAGTACAATATTCATAAATAAACTGTATTGTCTGATTTTTAATAAAATTTAGTGTAATTGATTCTTTTTGATTCCTTGTTTACATTATTGATCATAAAATCATTAGGATTTTTGATTTATTTGCCTAGTTAGGTGAGCTATCTCCAACTACTGATGAAACAACTGGGTGCCGTAGGTAGGCTTTCTTGAAGAGGGCTGTTGCTGTTGTGCCCAGCCCACGTAATGATCATTGTCTGATTATTAAGCTGGGATCAACTAATGTCATACACAGGGTTCACATTGAGATAATATGGGAATAAAAATGTGTAAAGTTGTAATTTTCAATAAACTTAATGTGTAAATGGAATATACATATAGTCTAATCCAGTATTTATGTTAATCTTGCTTCCTTTTATAAACTGAAACAGAAATAGATTCAGAACAATAGCTTCATGAGCCCTTTAGAGGTAGGTACTCTACCTAGCTAGCTACATTGTCGTACCTATTTCAGTTTTCGCACTGAAGCCTAACTCCTTTTAGCCTACCTACTTAGTCAAAACGCGAAGGTGCGTAGCGTTTAATTTCTCTGTGGCGAAGGTACGCTAATAATTAAAGATAGTCTATATTCCCATTTGGTTGGTGGTAAAATGGCTATATTTTAATCAGTCGTATAACGTCGATAGAATACTAGAGACGTTCAGTGGCTTGCTGAAAGCCACCGTTGGTGCATCATCTCACATTTTCGTACGGAATACCGAATAAATGTTTTTTTCCGTTGCACACTCACTTCGGTTGTCCACCGAAGCTGTCAAATTTACGTTTGGCATTTCTTTGTTTACGTTTTTACTTTTACTCAAGTACGAGTAAAATTTTTCGTGGTTTGAGTAGATATAGAACCACCACACTGCACCACATCACACCAGCCACTGGGAGTACAGTAAACTGGGAGATAATACCCATAATCCCTACGTTGGGCACAGGTTCTCGTTCCCGACACTGCTGCCCGTTGGCGGTCAGGGAATTTAGCTGTGCCGGCTTGCGCTATGCCGCATACAGCCGGCCGCCAGAGCCTCGTTAGTTAGTTATACAGCAGGATGCAACACGGGCAGGTGAGATTGGCTTGGATTCCAAAGATGGAGGTTGGAACCGCTTACACCCTCATATGGTTTAAGACTGAAGAACCACGTTTTATACTAGGTAGGCCTAGAAATTACCTAGGTACTCAAGACAACAAAGCAAACAAATCCGGCTTCTACAATACTTTTCTTAGCACTTTTCATCAGGGATTTCCAGTTGCATTCTTGCGGCTCCGTCTTCAGATCCTCGTCATTAAGGTGTCATGGCTTCATGTCAAATAATTTTGCATTGCCATCCGATTTCCAAATGCATGCAAAATAGCTCATTCAAAAACCTCGAAGTAGGTAAAATTTAATTACCAATAACCTTAACCTGACAGTATACTTTTATCGATGGGTAAAACTAAATAAAAGATAAAAATTTAGATATATTTAGGATATTACTATATTTTCAGGTAAATACAACCTTAGTAAACCTAGGTACGCCTTTTCCTGCTTCACGTCCTCGCCAGCAGAAGAAGCGCAAGTGTCTTACTAACCTCAGCCATCGCTTCCGGCGCCTTGCGTCGAGTTCTAACGGAAGAGTTTGGAAAAATCGAAGGGCAATGTCCCGGACAGGAGTGAGGTCGATAGGGAAGACTTCATCCTTGAGGAGAAGAGACGTCAACACTTCGACAGAAATTTGGCCCACAACAAGCGTAGTACCGCCGCGATACACGCCGACTATCAAGATCTGCCTCTCCTGTTTTGATGAGACGACCAGGGTCGGTGTCAGGGGTCGGTCCGAATGTCACTTCAGAGGCTGAAGAGCAGTAGAAATATTGGTTTCAAGTCCTACTCTCCAGATTCTGGCAAAGCACATGGATGTAGGTACTCATGGATCCGAATTTCAGCCCAGTGATATCAGCCAGCTATAGAGAAGTGGCACCGAAGCAGATAGAATAGCTATGGGCTTTTGTTATCATAGGTGCCTGAAATAAACGATTATATAGTATCTTATTTATTTGTTTTAAAGTGAAATGGAGCGCTCACATAGATGGGTTACAAAACAGACTCGGGTCTGCAGCTTAGGCAGTAGCTAGGATCTTTTAACAAGGCTTATTACACCACGCGGTATGCAGTCTGTCTTAGCTAGACTGTCTCGCACTTAGCGTGGTGTAATAAGAGTAAGCCACTAAGTCAGTCATAGTAAATCTAGTTAGTCAGTAAGACAGTCTTACTAAGAGAGACTGAATGCCGCGTGGTGTAATAAGCCTTTTTCTGAAGTACAATCAGCTCTGTTAACTAGTTTATTTCAGCTACTTCCACAGCATTGTCTTACAGCATTTAATTGTGGGAAAATGTTGTAGATATCAATACCATTTGACGACCTCTGTGGCGCAGTGGGCGAAGGTCCGCCTGGGACGCAGAAGGTTGCGGGTTCGATTCCCGCCGTGGGACAAATATTTGTATGTTCTGCAGATATTTGTCTCGGGTCTGGGTGTTTTTCATTACCAGTAGTCCGATAGTCGGACTACCGATCGGACTACCAGGCATAAACGTTATCTATGTATGATATGTATGTATTTACAAAAAAAAAATGTATTTGTAATTTATCAATCATGTGGTTCCCATAACACAAGCTCTGCTTAGTTTGGGGCTATATGATGCTGTGTAATGTGTCAAGCATTATTTATGTATTTATTTATATTATTTTGTGCTGCAGAAGACGGCTGTTCGTTCATTGAGCAATTACTTTGCTAGGCTAGCGAAATAATAATTGAAACACTTTGTCTTCAAAAACAATATTTTATTGCTCCTTACTTATTAAGCGTAGGTACACACAGGTAAGTAATTCTGAGGACGGAAGGTAGTCCACCAATATCTGAATATACATACATACTTATATTATATACGCATACTTATATTATATTATATACGCGCTTAGCTACCTGAGTAGCTAAGCGCGGCACTTAGCTACAGCTATCAAAATAATCTAGATTGGTGTTCTAGTTATAAATGTGAAACTTTGTTTGGTTGGATGTATGTAGTCGAGGGATTAGTTTTAGTCGTTTTCTTGTCCCGCGAGTATTCTTTCGATTGCAGACGCGATACTCTCCAGCGCAGCGCAGCCATTTGACACTCTTCAACCTTGAAACGATTCCACTCTAGATCGTAAGCCCAAAGCAACGGGATAGTCTCCCATTTTGAAGAACTATAAAAACAAAATATGTGTTAAATGATAAAAATATAATAATTAATAGTGGATGTAGAGATCCAAAGATCGGGCTCAGTCGCGCGTACTGGAAAAGGCAAAAGTCCAGCAGTGAGTTACCTAGGTATTTTTATATTATGACGTTCATTATCGACCAGTGGCCTAGCCAACACTAAATTGCATTCCGATTTTGGTTTTTAGTAATGAAAATATGGAAGAGACATCCTCTTTGAGGTAAGGGACGTATAGCCAGCTGAGACGCAAGAGGTAGAGGTTGCGGGATCGATTTCCTCTGCAAGACAATGTTTCCATTATCTGCAATTTTTTTTGTTCCGGGTCTGGGTGTTGTGGTGGGTGGACTCGTAGTTTCGGATACCCACGAGAAGAGAAGGATTTGATACACAGGAGAATATGATTGTGTTAGGGTGAAGCAATGCTATGTTTCTATCTGCCTGTTGGGTGTTTCTTTATATGTTTACTTTATACTTAGCTAAATGTGATAAGCAGTACCTGTGTAAGCCTATTTATAGTAGGTATTATTAAGTCTTATTATTTATCAATCATTTTACACAATACAATCACTTTCCTTTTATTGAAATCACACAAAAAAATGACTTTCATGCCGTCAAACGATTGTCAAAACTCAAAATAATTTCTCTATGCTCAAAAATATTATCGATAAAACAATAGAGACGTCCGGTGATTTTCTGAAAGGCACCCATACACATCGACTGTAGTGAATACCAAATAAATTATTGTTTCAGTTGTCCACTCATTTCGGTTGCCAACCGAGAGTCGGTTGCACACTGAGCTGTCAATTTTACTAAATAGGGGGGCTGGTAAGATTTTTCTTTCTGATGAAAAAAAAATCATGCAGTGTAGGGTTAAACGTTATGCCGCTCAGAGGTTGGATTTTTTTTTCTGTAATATACTAAATCTAACATGCCGCTTGAATAGTGTTCAATGTCACTTGTCCGCTAATCTCATAGAAGTTCATTCACTGTCATGTGGACCAACATCGAATAAGACAGCAATGGAGACGTTGTCTGTAATAAAACAAAAAATAAGAACATTTTATTACTATTTTTGAAAATACTTATTCTTAATTATATAAGGTGAGAAGTAGTACCAGGGAGTAGAGATCTCAGAAACTATAAGGCCTTGGAATACGAAATTGTATTTAAAAATGATTCCAGAACTACATTTATATTTTTTTGTGGATTCAACCTCAGTTCACAACGTTGACAATATCTTATAGTGTACTCGGTTTTTTAACATAGATCAAACACAATTCCGACATCAGAGTTGGCCACTATTTCATACGAAGAAGAAGAAGACCAATATGTTCCATGCCTCAATTCATATGTTTCATCATCATCATCAGCAGCAGCATTAATAGCTTGTTATTTTTCCCAGCCAGAACGATGAACACCTTGCAAAAGAAATAAATTTATTGTATTGTAATGTATTTTGTATCTAAATTTTGCGTGATCGAGAAATAAACAATACTCAATACCTTTCGCCTTTATTATATTAGTAGGATTGCTAGCCTTTTATGTACGTATTTTCTACAGATTACATTTGTTATGTTTAAATACCGAAATTAATTTTATATTACTGTTTTTAGGGTAAATCACCATCATACACACCACGAAGGCTGCGGAAAAATTTGCGTTGGACTGCCAAGCTATTAGAAGATACGCGAAAAACTGCGAGCTCTTGGGGAAAAAAGTTGGCGTTTAATAAAAGAGTAGCGAATTTAGAAAATATGATTGCAGAATCGAAAGCAAAATTTTCTTAATGTTGAAGTCTTGGAGAAATAAAAATATATTTCCTATGATTCTATTCATTTTTGAATGTAGGAATTTTGAAAGCTTAAACAAGAAACATAAAGACATGCGTGAACGACAACTTAGGACACAAATAAATAATAGGATATTTTTACCGTTCTGTAAAAAATCAATGCAAAAGAATGTAAAAGAATGTAAAGAATTCATGTCCGTTAAAATATTCAATAGTCTCCCCGAAGACATGAAAGATTTGACACTTAGCCTTTTTAAAATAAGACTTCACAAATGGCTTGTAGATAAATGCTTTTATACGATGAAACGAATTTATTAAAACTAAATAATAATTTACTATTTTTATTTATTCTTTAGAATTGTTAGTTTTCATTTTGACATATATTTTTTAAGTAATCTTGATTGTCAACTTAATTATTGTTAATTAAAATTAACCGATATTAATGACATATATACATATAAAAATTTAATATTTGCACGCTTCTGTAATGAAGTATAAGTTTTTTTATTTTTTTTTTTTTTTATTTGGTACAATAAACAGTTACAATGTAAAGGTAGGTAGTAAAGATTTTATACAATAGAGACTTAATAATAATGTAACCCACGACATTGCACTCAAATTAGTAATACAAATTTAAAATTTATGAAAACTTACGCTAGAGGCTACTGACAGCTACTACAGTAATAATAATAGATCTATAGACTAAAATAGTTATATAATGTTAATGGAAAGTTTAGCTGGCAACAATCATAGTAAATAAATTTAAAAAAGAGTAATCAAAGAAATAATAGAGCGAAGACTAATGTAAATATTTAGATAAAAAATATACAGTCAGGAAGACAGCTTGTCCAGGACAAGATACTTGAATCGACCAATGCTGTTAGCAAATATGTCTATATCGATAAAGTTATTGTTAAATGACTCTACCATCCGGCGCACGGTACCACGGGTGTGCGTAGATCAGCATTATGTATTGTATGTATGTAATAGTATGCGATCCACATAGCCTTTAAGATCCTTTCATTTTTAATTACCATACTTTTATGCAAATAAATATAATTTGTTTTGAAAATTATATAGGTAGGTGCATTCAATCAAATTTGCAAAACATCCTTCCTTCCCTAACATATTATCAAAAGTCATTAAAACTTGTTAGTGAAGGTAGATTATAAATGAATAAAATTTCGTCATGCAATTAATCTATTAATTAATACTTTACCTGCAGTATTAATTGGTAGATTAATACTTTACCTGCATGACATTAATTTCTTGTTAGATTAATATTTTACCCATTATCTTCATCAGCCTATAGCAGTTCACTGCTGGACATAGGCCTCCCTTAATGAGCGCCTGAGTCCCTGTCCTGAGCTCGACGCATCCAGCTTCTACCAGCATTTCACAGATCGTTACCACCTGGCCGGAGGGCGTATTATCAGTATATTTTACCCAAATCTATGGAAATTTTAATTATCTGGCAGCCCTGCAGTTACAAGGGAAACAAATTAACGTGCCTTCCGAAGGTCGGAAGCGCTCAGATCTAAATGCCATCCAGATCACCCATATAAGTAGTGTCCGGGCGGAGTGTTGCTTAACCAAGATGATCTGCGAAGTTCACCGGAGTAAATTACATGGTGTTAAATTACATTATTTTATCTCACATAAACCCTGTCTAAGGGTAAATTTAGCAATATGGTTATATAGTAGGCAGACCGAGGCTTTGTAGGTAGTCAACTAGGTGTACCTATATAACAAATTGTCATTGCACATTATGTAGAGCTACACCAAGAATAACATTATAGGCTATTTTTTATCTAGGTACCATGCGTGCGAAGCCGCTGGCAGAAGCTAGTATAAAATCTTAGTGAAAACTTTTTGAATACTGGAGCTAACATAAAGTATTTCTTTCCTGTCAGCCAAAGTCCATTGGAAATAAATAAACAAATAAATAATGCGGGACGTAATCACACAACATCATGTAGCCCCAAACAGAACATACAAACACTTGCCCCGCAGTGGGAATTGAACCCACAACTAGCTAATTAAATTTGCGGGTACTTCGGAGAAGGCAAGCAGTATCTTGGGTTTCACTTACCCGGTTTTGATAAAATATAGCTTAGGCCTTACTTGCTTAATTATCGCATTAGCGCATTAGCGCAATGTTGTGCTAAACAACGAAAAAACCGGCACGCGTTAAGGGACAGCAAATCATATAGTGCGGTTTCCCTTATTTGCATGAAGCACATAGCATAGCACACAGCATATGTAGTTCTCTTTCTTGAAAGAATGCGATGAAGATAACTCGTCGTCTATTGCTTTCTCTGTCTAGGACTTCTTCGGATACGCCGCAGATGCTTACATAGGTATAATCTGTGGCGGTGTAGCGATCTGCATCTTGTGTCAATGTCAACGTCAAGTTGTCAGTTACCAACATAGGATGTGATGGATGGATACACCATTTTTTTCATCTTGAACGATGGTTGTCAATTTTATTAAATTTTATTTTCTAGTGTTTTTCTAATGTATATCGTTTAATATTCATGGTATTATAACCGATAAATGTTAGATAAAAGACACAAGTATCAGTGAAATGGAATAAAAGAAGATTGAACGGGAATTCTCTGATGAAGAAAATTGTGCGCCGATCGTTTTTTGTTATAGTCACCATGGCTATAGCAGAAAACAGGACCTGACCGAAGACTGGACGACTGGACTTATAAACCGTACTACGTTGCCTCATATTATTATGAACAATTATTATACTTGATACTGGCGAAATTGTGGATAACTATCCCAGAAGCCATTTAATAAAGAAGTGAAGTGAGTGAGTGATGTGATGGATGACAGCGCAGACAACAGTCGCCAAGTACACCATAACGGCATCCCAATATTAACTTCCCATGGCGACCTCTACCTCGCGAGCTCCTGGAGACACCCAACTCTCCGGACCAGTATCCACTTCCGTATCGAGAAATTGAACAACGTAACGCCTCTGGGAAGCCAACCCACGAGCTAGGGTGGCGCTGAGAGCAAAACCAAAAGACTCGAGAGTAATAGTTGTTCTCGAAGTTGACGCCAGAGCAAAGAACCAACGTTCGATTCTTACCCGCACTTCCTTACCAAGACGGTAGAGTCCCTAGACAGAGAAAGCTATAGACGACGAGATAATTTATCTCATTCTTTCAAGAAAGAGAACTACTTATGCGTGCTTCATGCAAATAAGGGAGACCGCACTATAGATTTGCTGTCCCTTATCGCGTGCCGGTTTTTTCGTTGTTTAGCGCAACATTGCGCTAAACAAACTTTGGCAGCTAGCAGCAGTTTTCGAAGAGTTTGTGAAAAACTTGCTTGAAACTAAATTATTACCTGGAAAAATTATGTTTCATCTATTGTAAATCAATAATAACAAATGAATGTTATGGATTTCTCTATCAAAATGGATCGGTGTAGTGTATTTTGGTGCAAAAGTGGCAGTGATCAAAACATTCTGGATTTGTCTTTTCAAGCGTAAGTATCGTACTTTTGACGAGGTATTTATTCAAAAATGGATTATTAACTAGACTTCCACAATAAATAACAACATTTAGAGCAGAAATCTGTAAGAAAATAAGCCAAAAAGTAAAATTCAATTTTGTTTTGTTTTGTTTGGTGTTGCCGGCATTTGAAATGAATTTTGCCCACTGCACATTAATTTTTGGCTCAACTTTCATTTATTTGTAGTGAGCTAGGCGGCTGTAACTTTTGTCACAGATAGGTCTATATCTAGGAAGCCTAAATCTAAAATGGCGTAGTGCGGAACCAAATAGTTTTTGAGATATGATTATTTGAAAATTCATCTTCTTTTTATTTATGGCCTCTGTGGTATTTTTTGGTAATTCGACATTGACAATGATATTTCTCGTTGTTAATGTAATACGTTGAATAGACAGTCGGTTATTAGATTTTTTACAACCACCTGGAAATCCTTCTCGCAGCAGTAGGTTCTAGGACACCCCAACTTGAGTAGCAATATCACAGAACTGACGCAGATCACCCCGATGCCACGTAGTCTTGTGGTCCCTATGCGTAGATTGGATATAAAAAATGTGGAACCAGAAATTCGCGTGGAAGATCCTGAGTGGAGCTAGCCCGCGAGGACGAGTGGACGAAGCGACACTCAGGGCCGATGAGGTCAAATTCCCGAATCAAATATCCATTTTTATGATTTGAAACTGTTTTTAAACTGATCATAGGTCATAGGTCCCTCTCCCGGTAGTGTGTTTTGACGTATATTGTTTAATTTTTTTTCTCTCGTTAACCTCAAAACTTAATTATTTTTTTCTCGGAAACTGTGAGATTCCGCCTTTTAGAGGGAGAATCCTCACTCCCTCCCTGCCCTTCCCCACCCCATACGTTCATTACATATAAAGGAAAGTCGTTTCATTTTTTATTAGAACTTTAAATTATATAATTTCTTTGGTTCATTATTATTTGCATAGCCCGGTTTAAAGATGACGTTTTAATTTCAGGATAATTGGTTCATTATTATTTGCATAGCCCGGTTTAAAGATGACGTTTTAATTTCAGGATAAAAAACCAAAGGGCCACGTAATTCAATGTATGGTAACTGAAAATACACCTGTATGTCTCTAGTTATGTGAATCTTCCACAGTAAGTATAAAAAACTTTAGTCTATTTTGATACTGATTTTATCGTTTAAAAGCCATGTGCTATATTTGGTCAATTCAATTCAATTCAATTCAAATGATTTATTTGTGATACATAGGTTAAAAAGTTGTAACATGGAAAGATATAAAGAGCTCACTGTGATCTGCCATTAGGCGTACAAAATTTAAAGACTCTATACATGCTAATAAGTAAATAGTAATAATAATCAAATATCTATAATAATATAAAAAAAAGTGTTGCAAAATTTTAAAAATAATCAGTAAATAAATCATAAAATAGTTAAAGAATGTCAAACGAGAATAAATTAGTCCTTGTTATCAAAAAATTCTTCAATCGCGTAGAGTTGTCTTAAATGTCTTAGAGTCATTGCATGTTCTAATGTAAGCTGGTAGTTTATTAAAGATTTTGGAGGACATTCCAAACACTACCCTTGAAGAGGGCTGTTTTAATGTTAGGTCTGAGTTGCAAGAAGTCGCGTCGTCGTGCACTAGATACGCATGGGAAAATGTGAGAGTTGCGCCTGATGTAGAGTACAATTTCATAGATGTATAATGATGTCAATGTCAATAAATTCAATTTCTTAAAAAATGGTCGGCAGCTATCTGTTCGTTTCAGGTTGCAGATAGATCAAATGCAGCTCTTCTGGGCTATAAATAAACGTTCTACTTTTACTGCAATTCCCCAAAATATGATTCCGTATCGTAGTCTTGATACATTACCATGCTATAATCACTGTTTTTTGATTTGCCACCTTTCTCAACATGCGCAACGTGTAAGCATACTGGACGATTTTGCTGTGTACAAACTTGACTAACCGAGGTCTTAATGAATGTATAGGAAAATAGACCACGAAAACCAAAGAATTCATTATTTTTTTGTATGTTGTGCTATTAAATGTTAGGTTATTGTTATTATTATTATTATCATACCTACAATAGTAGGATTCGTTCATTTTTGTTTTGGTTTAAAACAGTTTTTTTTTTTATTTCAGACTAGAGAACCAGAGGCTACGTTAAGTCAACGGATCATTCACATTTAAAACGGATTCGGGATTCATCAGTCACAACTGACAGCATTTTTTGACAATACACCTATATGCCCCCAATTATTTAAATCTGCCACAGTAAGTAAGTATCAAAAAGCCTAAGCTATATTTTATCAAAACCGGGTAAGTGAAACCCAAGATACTGCTTGCCTTCTCCGAAGTACCCGCAAATTTAATTAGCTAGTTGTGGCTTCAATTCCCACTGCGGGGCAAGTGTTTGCATGTTCTGTTTGGGGCTACATGATGTTGTGAGATTACGTCCCGCATTATTTATTTATTTACAATGGACTTTGGCTGACAGGAAAGAAACACTTTAATGTTAGCTCCAGTTTTCAAAAAGTTTTCACTAAGATTTTATACTAGCTTCTGCCCGCGGCTTCGCACGCATGGTACCTGGATAAAAAAATAGCCTATAATGTTATTCTTGGTGTAGCTCTACATAATGTGCAATGACAATTTGTTATATAGGTGCACCTAGTTAACTACCTACAAAGCCTCGGTACTATAGAACCATATTGCTAAATTTACCCTTAGACAGGGTTTATGTGAGATACCTTACCTAGAACCTGTAACACAATGCAATTTAACACCATGTAATTTACTCCGGTGACCTTCGCAGTTTATCTTGGTTAAGCAACACTCCGCCCGGACACTACTTATATGGATGATTTGGATGGCATTTAGATCTGAGCGCTTCCGCCCTTCGGAAGGCACGTTAAGATGTTCTTCCCGGCTTTTTCAGTTGTTAGCCATGTCGGAGGCTTTCGGGTGGCCTAAAAATTCCGACATCAGAGTTGGCCACTACTTCATACGAAGAAGAAGAAAACCAATATGTTCCATGCCTCAATTCATATGTTTCATCATTATCATCAGCAGCAGCATTAATAGCTTGTTATATTTCCCAGCCAGAACGATGAAGACCTTGTAAAAGCATTAAATTTATTGTATTGTATTGTATTTGTATCTATATTTTGCGTGAGGGAGAAATAAACAATACTCAATACCTTTCGCCTTTATTATATTAGTAAGATTGCTAGCCTTTTATGAACGTATTTTTTACAGATTACATTTGTTATGTATAAATACCGAAATTAATTTTTGATTACTGTTTTTAGGATAAATCACCATCATACACACCACGAAGGCTGCGGAAAAAATTTGCGTTGGACTGCTAAGCTATTAGATGTGCTATGCTAAGATACGCGAAAAACTGCGAGCTCTTGGGGAAAAAAGTTGGCGTTTAATAAAAAAGTAGCGAATTTAGAAAATATGATTGTAGAATCGAAAGCATAATTTTCTAAATGTTGAAGTTTTGGAGAAATAAAAATATATTTCCTATAATTCTATTCTTTTTTGCATGTAGGAATTTTGAAAGCTTATACAAGAAACATAAAGACATGCGTGAACGACAACTTAGGACACAAATAAATAATGGGATATTTTTGCCGTTCTGTAAAAAATCAATGCAAAAGATATCTTTATTCATGTCCGTTAAAATATTCAATAGTCTCCCCGAAGACATGAAAGATTTGACACTTAGCTTTATTAAAATAAGACTTCACAAATGGCTTGTAGATAAATGCTTTTATACGATCAAACGAATTTATTAAAACTAAATAATAATTTACTATTTTAATTTCTTCTTTTGAATGGTTAGTTTTCATTTTGACATATATTTATTAAGTAATCTTGATTGTCAACTTAATTATTGTTAATTAAAATTAACCGATATTAATGATAATTAATGACATATATCCATATAACAATTTAATATTTGCACGCTTCTGTAATGAAGTATAAGTATGCGATCCACATAGCCTTTAAGATCCTTTACTTTGTTATTACCATACTTTTATGCAAATAAATATAATTTGATTTGATTTGATTTGAAAATTATATAGGTAGGTGCATTCAATCAAATTTGCAAAACATCCTTCCTTCCCTAACATATTATCAAAAGTCATTAAAACTTGTTAGTGAAGGTAGATTATAAATGAATAAAATTTCGTCATGCAATTAATCTATTAATTAATACTTTACCTGCAGTATTAATTGGTAGATTAATACTTTACCTGCATGACATTATTTTCTTGTTAGATTAATATTTTACCCATTATCTTCATCAGCCTATAGCAGTTCACTGCTGGACATAGGCCTCCCTTAATGAGCGCCTGAGTCCCTGTCCTGAGCTCGACGCATCCAGCTTCTACCAGCAGCATTTCGCAGATCGTTACTACCTGAGGCCTCACTTACTAACTCAGTTGCACACCGAAGTGATAAGCACCGGTCCTGTTTTTACAAATTTTGACAGTTTGTCAAATTGACGTTCTTTGAATTTCAACAGATGTATGTCAAAGTTTGCAAATAAAGGTTCGGTGCCGATCATTTCGGTGTGCAACTGAGTTAGTATATGAGGCATCTGGCCGGAGGGCGTATTATCAGTATATTTTACCCAAATCTATGGAAATTTTAATTATGTGGCAACCCTGCAGTTGAAATGAGAAAGACTAGGGTGGCCACGCAAACTATAAATCTATATATATACTTATCTATGGTAGAGTCGAAGTGTTGACGACCTTGATGATGATGATGAACATCGCGACGATAATGCCGTTGCCAATTTAGGCACTTTATCGCTAGAAATGACGCTTTTTGCTGAGGTCGGCAAAAAAGTTTTGACGACAAAAATGATTTTGCGACCTAGCCAACAACGCTGAGACACATATAAATTAATTTTCGTTCGTCAGCCATACATAATAATTTTAAGATCCTAACTTCAAACCACTACTTAGTCTGTTATATAAGTATTGTAAAAAGTACGGTAATTTTTGTAAGAATATGGCAATTGTCTCCTAAATGTACGGCAGCCCAAAATCTAGACACACAGGCACATAGATTAAGTATATATATGTAAGTATATATATATGTATATGTAAGCTTTCTCTGTCTAGGCACAGGCAGCACTGCTTGCAAGTCTAAGGGCCAGTGTTGCCGTGTTAGAATTTTTAATGCTAAATCTAGCATATTTCGAGTCCCATTAGCATGAAAAATTTTCATTTAGCATATTTCTTGATTATCATATTTTGAATGTAAGTACCTACATAGTAAGGAATTTAATAGATTTTATAGAAACCAGAGACAATTTGTTTATTGACTCATAGTAGCTTTTATAGGTAGCATCGCAAGTCTCTCTAAAGAAACATACTTTACATTGGAAAAAGTGTTCCTGTTGGGAAATAGAGTCGATTGAGTCATCTGGTTTTTTACAAATGTTATTTTCTAGGCTAGACATTGTTTTTTTCTTCAAAATAAACCTATAGTTTCCTCAGAACAAAACCTTCTAACTTTAAAAGAAAAAGTGGCTGCCTTCAATGAGGTTAAATTTTGCCTCACCCTGTGTATGAGCAAAATTAGCGCGAAGAATGGGAAAAGATGACAGAGTTTAACATATTGTAAATTTTGTAAGTGTAACTTAATTAGTAAATTTAAAGTATCTTACCTTTAATTTACTGATTAAAGCAACACATTTCCACCACAAAACATGCAAAATGTGAAGGGTCAATGAAAAATAATAGATCTACGATGCAAATTAGTCTTAATACCCAAAGAGCAGAGTTTTCCCTTGCGCTTTTTATGCGAATATACATCTATTTTAACAGTGAACCACTTCAGTTTGCTATACGGGGACAAAATTTTGTATTCTAGCATTTTATTTGGCATTATCAAAGTTATTTAGCATTTTTTGGCATTATTTGCACCAAGTTTCAGCATTATCTCCAAATAAAAAACGGCAACACTGCAAAGAGTTGCAAGTGGTTGGTTTGCTTGGTCTGTGGTCAGGACGTTCGGACGATAGACGGAACTCGGATGTGTTTTTCTCCCATCCGATGCAAAATTACCAGATTTATAATGCAAATGATTAAAATAACTGTTTCAAATAGGTTAATAGTTGGACAAACGATTAAGTGAAACTATTTATTCTTAGGCTTCTAAAGGAAGTTCAGTGATGTGATAAAGTGTTTGTAATGATATCAAACAAGGACATTCTTCTATGAACAATAATAATATCGGCCGCGGAATGACCTCCCCAGGCGATGCAGGCGCTCGACTCGACTTACATTCAATGGTTGGACAGATGGGACTTAGCACTGCATTGCCAGTCCCTCCATCTACCGATTTCAGTTTAGCAGATGCAGTTCCTCCGATCGCATCATGCTACGGCTCCAGAACCCCAAGCTGTGGTGAATCTTCCTCTTCTGATTCTCATTCACCAGAAATGGTTCCTGCTAAAGCAAGCGATCGTGAATCACGCATAATTGCTGAAAAACAGCGAAGGAGCCAATACAATGCTCTGATTACAGAAATGTTATCTCTTCTCTCTGATATTGTGCAGTCCCAGAGAAAAGTAGACAAAACTAGTGTTTTGAGACTCGCGGCTAACAAACTTCGTAACGAACACGTTTTTGGCAACACCATCAAATGTAGTCATATTGAGACCTGGTCTCCTGCATTTTTGAAGTTCTTTGACCTCATCGGCGGCATCATGTTCACGGTGACTTGTCGTGGTCGAATATGCATTATGTCACCAAATATTCAGGAGAAGCTGGGCTACTGTTATGTGGACCTTTTAGGGCTTGATTTGTACAACTATGTACACCCAGATGACAAAGAAATACTTCATCAACATATTTACCCACATGAGTTGCAAACAGGCAGTGATAGCAGGCTTTATGAGCAGCATCATAATTTTAATATTAGAATCAAGAGAGCAGGTGCCCGATCAGATCCAGTGCGATATGAAAGATGCCGCATTGATGGGATGCTCAGGAAATCAGATAAAGCGACGGCAAATCAAGTGCAAGATGAACGAATCATTAGACGCCAAAGAGTAAGACAAAACCGCACCTTTTCATCCAGTGGAAATGACTTTGTATTCATAGGAATGATACATGTGATGTCAAATAACTTACCACCTCGAATTCTCCCTCCAACCGCCTATTCGGAATACTGGACGAGGCACCTGATCGATGGGCGTATTGTCCAATGTGACCAGAGTATATCCCTCGCTGCAGGATACATGACTGATGAAGTAACTGGCACTTCAGCATTTGTCTTCATGCACAAAGAAGATGTGCGCTGGGTTATTTGCGTTCTGCGGCAAATGTATGATGAGAGTAAGGAGTTTGGTGAGTCTTATTACAGGCTAATGTCAAGATCTGGCCATTTCATTTATATGAGAACTAGGGGCTTTCTTGAAATTGATAGAGACACAAAGAAGGTGCAAAGTTTTGTATGTGTGAACAGTGTTATTGGAGAGGATTATGGACGGAGAATGATGGAGGAAATGAAGCGTAAGTACTCTGTAATAGTAGATATTGAGAAGCAGCAGGCTGAAAAAGTAGTTACACCAGATGAGGTACCCGTTGAACATCCTAAACGCCTCGAACGTATCGTAATGCATCTAGTTGAACCATCTGTCAGCGAAAATATAGATGAACTTAAACTAGTGCCACCATCTAGAGAACACATAATCTCAGCTATCAAAAACAGTGAAAAAGTGGTTCAGGGCACTGGTGTCAGATTTGATTCTAGAAAGAGAAAGAAATCTGAAGATGATGATGATGATGATGATAATGATAATTTGAAAAGACACACCAGACTTCAGATTCTCAATCAGTAGTCATAAGTTCTTGATTTGATTTGTTTGGGGGATGAGAATGGTCATTTTCATACTATTAATTAGTTTTTTACATAATGAAAGTAGAATTCTAAATCATTCTGTTAGCTTCATACAAACACTAGTTTGAATGTTGGCTGTGGGCCTCGTAGATGCATAAGATGAGGCTCCTTCAGTCTTAAAAACTTGTGTCTTTCAGCAGTTAAAGTGTAAATATTTTTTTGATGGTAGGTACATGCTATTATTTTTTTTATTATATTTTGATGAACTATCATGCATTATGAACTAATTTATATAATTTATTTATATACAACTCTCATATTGACTCTTCTTTTTTAAATAATTAATTGGACATTTTCATCTAATAATGATGCTGCTAATAAAAATATTTTTATATAATTTATTATAATGAATAACTGAATACCTACATGGATTTTCAATCATTTTTGTACTTATACTTTGAGAATATGTCTCAGAAGATGTGTTTGTTAGACAGGAAAATGTTTTTTTTTCTTTTTGGTGAAAAATCAGCTATTCCTTTTTATGAGCTATAGATCAATCAATATATATTTCGCTTTTGTTATTCTTGATTTAGTGCCTACAAACTTGTGCATACTGACAACTGGTAGTTATAATATATATATATATCAATATGATGGAAACAGACAAAACAATTTTTAAATTAATTTATTCTAAAGAGAAAGTCAATTTCTAAAAATTTATTAGCAATGGTGATTGAAATAAATCTTCTTTTACCTTGGGATAGTATACTTACATAATTACCTGGAAAGACTTGTAATAAGTCCTTGATAAATTACATGTGTGTGCCAAAAGTTTATTTATGTAGATATACATAATCCATATAATTGTAACTAAAGGCATCATGGATTATTTATTAGGAATTTAATACAGGTTAAAATATTTTGATATCTAACCTATTTAATAAAATTACAGGCACATTACCTTCCTTAGGGCATTTAAATTTATTATTTCTATCCTTTTATTGTAAGTAAATTGTACCAACCTAACATCCTAAACATCCTAAACATCCTAAACGCCTCGAACGTATCGTAATGCATCTAGTTGAACCATCTGTCAGCGAAAATATAGATGAACTTAAACTAGTGCCACCATCTAGAGAACACATAATCTCAGCTATCAAAAACAGTGAAAAAGTGGTTCAGGGCACTGGTGTCAGATTTGATTCTAGAAAGAGAAAGAAATCTGAAGATGATGATGATGATGATGATAATGATAATTTGAAAAGACACACCAGACTTCAGATTCTCAATCAGTAGTCATAAGTTCTTGATTTGATTTGTTTGGGGGATGAGAATGGTCATTTTCATACTATTAATTAGTTTTTTACATAATGAAAGTAGAATTCTAAATCATTCTGTTAGCTTCATACAAACACTAGTTTGAATGTTGGCTGTGGGCCTCGTAGATGCATAAGATGAGGCTCCTTCAGTCTTAAAAACTTGTGTCTTTCAGCAGTTAAAGTGTAAATATTTTTTTGATGGTAGGTACATGCTATTATTTTTTTTATTATATTTTGATGAACTATCATGCATTATGAACTAATTTATATAATTTATTTATATACAACTCTCATATTGACTCTTCTTTTTTAAATAATTAATTGGACATTTTCATCTAATAATGATGCTGCTAATAAAAATATTTTTATATAATTTATTATAATGAATAACTGAATACCTACATGGATTTTCAATCATTTTTGTACTTATACTTTGAGAATATGTCTCAGAAGATGTGTTTGTTAGACAGGAAAATGTTTTTTTTTCTTTTTGGTGAAAAATCAGCTATTCCTTTTTATGAGCTATAGATCAATCAATATATATTTCGCTTTTGTTATTCTTGATTTAGTGC
The DNA here is from genome assembly GCA_951804965.1 of Horisme vitalbata. Classification (NCBI taxonomy): domain Eukaryota; kingdom Metazoa; phylum Arthropoda; class Insecta; order Lepidoptera; family Geometridae; genus Horisme; species Horisme vitalbata. The sequence goes on along the minus strand of OX638091.1, from coordinate 27,627,834 downwards.
CTACAAACTTGTGCATACTGACAACTGGTAGTTATAATATATATATATATCAATATGATGGAAACAGACAAAACAATTTTTAAATTAATTTATTCTAAAGAGAAAGTCAATTTCTAAAAATTTATTAGCAATGGTGATTGAAATAAATCTTCTTTTACCTTGGGATAGTATACTTACATAATTACCTGGAAAGACTTGTAATAAGTCCTTGATAAATTACATGTGTGTGCCAAAAGTTTATTTATGTAGATATACATAATCCATATAATTGTAACTAAAGGCATCATGGATTATTTATTAGGAATTTAATACAGGTTAAAATATTTTGATATCTAACCTATTTAATAAAATTACAGGCACATTACCTTCCTTAGGGCATTTAAATTTATTATTTCTATCCTTTTATTGTAAGTAAATTGTACCAACTACCTACCTATGTAGATGCACTGAACTTGAAAAAAAAAAACAAGTTATTGGTAGTTGTTATGTATAGATTTAGTAAATGTTGGTCAGGTTAATATAATACCTACTCCTATTTATACTATTAAAAAAACTGGTGTTACATTTTACCAAAATGTTTTTTAACTTGCCATAACCGAAAAGGTACCTATAGTTCTGTAAAATATAATCATGCCATTATTCATGGTGATAGGTAGAAAGACTGTCTTAGGTTAGCTTAAGGCGAGTCAAGTTGGACCTTTTGCAGCTCAATGACGGGACATTTATCCCATTCCAGCATTCTCGATTTAAATGATTTTTTTTTAGATTCGCCTACATTTTTGTTTTCTGAGATATGAACATAGAAATCGATGTTGGGCTGGGGTTAAATGTTCTGCCATAATGTTGCAAAAGGTCCTTAGCTCACCTTAACCGATGGCAGTCGTTCTGCCCATCATTTGTTTTTAGATCTAGATATTTATTTGGATCAAAGTCAGTTTAACTTAAGGGAAATATATTTTAGTTAAAAAGTAGGTAGGTAAGTTTTGAAATGGCTATCCTTTGGTGTACTTGTGTGCGCTTGCGCACGTATATTAGTGCATTATTCTACTAGGCTAGGGTGACAGGCTAAGTTCTATTGACTCTAAGTAGGTTTGGACAGTTACCTAACCTACCCACGGAATATGTATGATTAGTATTTGCAGGTAAAATGCAGCTAGTTAATTACATAGATAGGTACTACCTACCTTATGAAAAAAATATCTATTAATAATGAATATTAGTTAGGTATAGTTCAATAATACAATGCAATCGTGTACCAAATGACTCTTTATGAAATATGATGAGGATAGTAAGTAGGTGGGTACTTTAACATGGAACCTACCTACTTAGCTAGGTTATATGCAGGTAGGTAGCTTAGGTACTAGAAAGATGTATTCTGATCTAATTCTGATTTTTCGCTTGTAGGTAGGTAGAAACCTTTGTTCCCGACTGTTCACCCTGTTTCCCGAATATTGAATTGGTAATGTACTCTATTGCATTGCAAAGTCACATGAATTTGGATTTAGGCGCGTGCGATAGGTAAGTAGTTGGATACCTAGTAGGGTACCCTACCTATCGGCGCTCACCTAGGTAAGTACCTGGGTATCGCTGCCCGGTGAAAATTTGAATAAGACTGGGAAATAGGCGTGACTTTAGTACCTACATACATACCTTACCTACCATAAATGTAGATAGGTACCATAATAAATACCTACTTTTTAAAAGTGACCCAATGACAGAATGACTATCATAGGTTAAGGTGAATGAGTTAGGTTTTTTATTTATTTACTAATGAGTGAAACACATCTAAATATCTAATAGGTGCTTTTGCAATATACAGACCTATTTAGATTGCGGGTTCGATTCCCGCCAAGAGACAAATGTTTGTACGTTCTGTAAATATTTGTTTCAGGATCTGGGTGTTTTTTATGTATAATATGTATGCATTTACATATGTATGCAAATCTTTGTAGTTTATCAATCATGTGGTTTCTATAATACAAGCTCTGCTTAGTCTGGGGCTACATGATGCTGTACGATAGTGTCCAGCATTATTTATTTATTATTTAGGAGTTTCGTCAACACTTCGCTAGGTAGCGATATCGACAACGACTCTGAGTGCTTGCCACTAAACCCACCACAAAATGCGGTGTGCGGTGATGTAGCGATCACCGCTTATATCTCATTCTGAAAGGGCTTTTTATGGCGGGAGATTTTTAATCTAACCCTTTCGAGCCTAACAATGTATTTTTCACTTTTCTTGCTCAAAAAATGTATCATAATAGTGTAGCTTAGCGGGCCTAAAACTCGAGTTTAATACCTCGGGCTAAAAAGTATTTTTTCTTTTTAATTTTTGTCTAAAATTATCAGCCCGTACAAAGCATTCGTTCTCTTACATAAAAACTCGACTTCTTGGTGCTCCGTCAATCTTTTTTTTTTGAAAATAGAACCGTCTTGGTGATGTTTTATGAAGGTTGATTAATTTTTAATAAAATTTCTGAAAATTGTCTAATTTTGAATTGCTTTATTTTCTCGCAATCGAAGTGAAAAGTAGAGTGTTTTACTCGGGCCAAAAGCACCTATTATAACTCGGTCTTGTCATCCTCCCTCGCTACGCTCGGGAGTATAACAACCTCGTATATAATGGGATGGTTTAGTCCCTTGTAAAACAATCTACTATTAATTTAATAACGGAGTCATTCTTACTTTTTTTAATTTCCTATGTTCAAAGTTATAATTTTAAATTGTATTTTTCATATTGGCACTTTATAAATAAAATTGATTCTCACCTTAATCTATGGTAGACAACTCTTTCTGCTTACCTTTTATATTTACAGGGTAGGTTAGGTACCGATACCAACCTAACTTTACTACCTACTTTTGTACATAAAATACTATCTCTTTCATAACTAGGCAGTTTATGTATGAACGACACCTATAAATGTCGTATAAGAAAAAAACCCATATTCGCTCGCTTGCAGGAGTTGCAGGTAAGCTACCCCTAGCACGAACTTGCCAATAGTTATTTGTATAATAATGCAATGTACAAATTTATGAAATGTATTTTAAGTATTGTATTCATCGTTCAACTAGGTATGATATTCATGTTAATGTTACTTATTTACATCAATTAAGTATGTAATCAAAGTGTTACCGAATAGGTAGGTAATCAATGTGTTTTGTAATTAATCAACTAGGTAGGTAGGTGCTAGGTAAATAGAAAGGTGTACTACTAGGTGCACCTACCTAGGCAAACTAGGAGAAAGAAATGACTGGTACCTAATTTTTAAACTATCAAAATTAAAAGAATTTAATGGTAGGTAGAAAGTTGAAGGAATTATCCCTAATTTAAGTTGGCGAGATTGTACGAATACGTACATTCTGTGAGCTATGTTCAAGTACCGACCTACCTCAATACCCCTCACCTATACCACTATACAGAGGGCTTACCACGGGTTTTGATAGTTTTCGAAAACTTTTTAGGTTTTGGTATCTTTCCATACATTTTCGTACAGCGCCTCTAGGGAAACGTGCATGAACTACGAAAATGTATGGAAAGATCAGTGTTGCCGTTTTTTATTTGGAGATAATGCTAAAACATGTTGCAAAAAATGCTAAATAACTTTTAAAAATGCTAAATAAAATGCTAAAATCTATATTTTTCTTTTGAATTCCTTAGGAATTTTGAATTTTTAGGTAACGTACAAAAAAATGTTAATCATAAAAATATGCTAAATGCGAATTTTTCAAGCTAACAGACCCGAAAATATGCTAAATGTAGCATTAAAAATGCTATAACAGCAACACTGGGAAAGATACCGAAACTTATAAAGTTTTCGAAAACTATGAAAACTCGTGGTAAGCCCTCTGGTAGGTTAGTTATAAAGATCTGCCTACCTTCATCCAACCTATCTATTCAAGTGAACCGTATAAGCACAGGGCCCTAATTCTTAGGATAAGAGATTAATGTCACATCAGACATAATGTCGCGAGAACTGTCAAACTATTTGACAGTTTTCACGAAATATGTCTTATGCGGAATTATTCTATAGCCTGCCTGAGAATTAGGCTAGATAATATAAGCCCAGGGGCCATATTCTCGAGAATATAATTATCATATTAGATATGTATCAGAAGAACTGTCAAAACGATTAAAAATGTTTTTCTTATTCCTGAGAATAAAGCCCATATAGGTAGTAAAATAAAGTAGGTAATCGAGTTGGAAGGGTTTACAGTGGTTTTACATTATCTACATACCTACCTAGCTACTTTTTTACATAGCCTAGTTATAAGTTAGCGTATGCAGGCTTTTTTCAGCCTGGTTTTCATGTACCTACCTATACAGGGTGGTCCAATGCAAACCAATGCTCAATCAAAATAAATTTATACCTACCGAAAATATTGAAAATGGAGAGTTAACAGCTTAACATCTGTGGATTCTAAAAAAATCAAGTCTCCAACTCAATGCATGGACCAAACTAATAGATTTTACCCATTTTTGTTAAATTGCATTACTTGTTCATAAATGTTGAATTTTTTTTAAATACTATATATTTTATGATTAAAATGTCTTTCATTTTTGCCATTTCCGTACCAACAAAAATCAGACATTCATTGCAATTTGCAGTAATCTTTATATCCTATGCTGATCATCATAAGATACTAGCTATGAACTCTATTTCGATGGTAATAAAAAGTAAATGTTTGTAAAAAAAAATTTTGCAAGCTTCAGCAAATCCCTGCTAGAGCTATATGCTGCCTGCTGGTGCCGAAGCCTCACGGTGCATGTCTCGCTCGTGCTTGTTTATTTGAACTTCAGGGTGTCTATATTTTGCTATTTAGGTCGGTTCGATTCGGGAATCTGACCCGATTTCTGATGAACTGACCCGGTATTTCCCGGGTCAGTTCATTTATTTTATGTGTTGTACTCTTAACTATCTTTGATATTATTGGTATTTCACCTTCATGGGTGCATTGGTTTGGACCATCCTGTATTAAGACGTATATGAAATATAAATTGGTGTTCAATGTGTCGAATAAACTGTTAACTAGCGTAAGGAAATATTGATCGAAAGTGTGAAATAGATATGAATAGAACATAAATACAAAAGGATGCAGGGTAAAAAGTTAACATTTGGAGGTTGTGATTGGATATTCAGAAAGAAGCATTCATCAGTTCAAGTTCAATGGTTTAAAGTTATGCCATGTATTCACTAGGCCACATTTGGCGCGCAACATGCAGAGCAAAGCAACGACGAAGAACATTGTTTAGCAACGTTGTCTTTAGCTACATACTTTATTTCAGTCACCGATCGTATGTCGCCGAAAGAGGATACCTATAGGTAGTGTGGATCTCAGCTGCGTGTACACAAGTGTCATTGTTTCAGTAAACGTCTACACACTCCACAACTAAACTTGATACGCAACAATGGATACTAGTAACTACTAACTAAACTGGGGAATGCGCGCTTTGAACAAAAATGCATATCTAATGTTACCTAAAAGGTATTGTGTCTTGTTTCTTCTTTTGTTAAAACATAATTGGAAACGAGACACTTTTTCGAGGGCATTTTTAGGAGAATTTTTGGCATCGACCATGGATCAAAGCGCACACTCCCATTATAAAAACTCCTCGTACCTACGAAGACAAACCTAGTGAATACATAGCTTTAAATATAGGTAGGCACTAGGACGAAACAATATTATTGTGATCAGAAAATATAAGTTTTCACTAAGTCCATCTTCACTTTCAATTAAACCTACCTAGATAAGATAAGGTATACCTATATGGGTACCTGTACCTACCTACTATTAAAAATGTATGCTTAAGTGTGACAGGGAGGCCACAGAGCCTAATAATAATTGCAGCTCAATAATTAAAGCAAGCATCGTCGTAAAGGCTATTTGTACATTTAAAACAGATCTTTAGAATTAAGAATTGGTAATAAAATAAATGATTCGAGACCTAAATTAATTGTTTTTGTTCAAGACCTTATTAATCATTGTCTATCACCCTCTCAGACAAACGCCCTGAGCCCTGAGCCCTCACCTGTATTTTTTTCATATTCTTACATTATATAGGTTGGTAGGTAGGTATTCTGGGTTTGCTAAGTAGGGTAATAGGTAGAAGCTAAATAATCATAACTATAATATATACCTACATACCACACCGTGGACGTTGTTTTAAGTAGAGATGTGCCGGATGTTAGGTGGGTAAAACTACCATTTATCGGCCACCTAAGCATTTTCTTGTATTCAACAACAACAACAACAGCCTATTCAGTCCACTGCTGGACATAGGCCTCCCCTATAAGAAGGGGGATATGCCCATAATCCCCACGCTGGGCATGCGGGTTGGGGATCGCAGGGTACAGCTTCTCGCACCGCCCGTCGGCGGCCAGGGGATTTAGCTGTGCCGGTGTTAGGCTGCGCTATGCCGTAATCAGCCGGCCGCCAGCCAGAGCCCCGTTTGTTAGTTAGCAGGGTGTACCACGTGCAGGTAAGGTTGGCTTGGGTCCCGGAGATGGGGGTTTGGAACCCCTTACACCCCTTTTCTTGTATTCAACTTCTTATAAAAATAAAACTACGAACTACTAGGTTATGAAATATTTTTTAATATCTAAAGAAATTAGTTGCCTTTGCAATTGTATGGCAAAAATATTACGAAAGCCAATACATTTATTTATTTAACATTTATAAAACTATACCTGTTTTGCCTATTATCGGCCACCTCTTCCTAAATGTCGGCCTAGGTATGACCTAATATCGGCCTATATATTTACAGGGATTGTGGCAACACATATAAATGAAGCAATGAAAAGGAAAAAAATAGGGTGACCCTAATTTTTGGCAGGAATTTTGCAAAACGAACATAGTAGGTATTTTTAGCATTTTATAAGTTTATGTTGTGTACCTACCTCAGTCTCATAATTATTATAATTCAGGGAAAATCTAACTTATCAAAACAAGATGAGACAACAAGAGGTTGATATAATTTTTTTTATTCTAACATCTGTTTAATTAAAATCACATTTTATATCACAATCAATGTTTTGAATGCTCCCGGGATCGTCGTATTTTGATTGATTTGCCTTAATTGTACCTATCTGTTGACAATATGCCAAATAGAAATCAGTATAGTTACTAGTTAAGTAGATATAACACAAAAAAGTAGTCACCCTAATCGTGTGGCGGCCGACTTTAGGATTTGACATCCACTAGCATATTCCTATTATCGACCACCCCTGCCGATGTTTGGATTTGAATGAAAAACATTACCCAATCACCGGCCATGTGATTTTTTAATTAAATAATGAAAATTTGCAAAAAAGAAATATTGCACCATGTTCTATAGTTCGTCTTCTATTTACAAAATAATAATACATTAGTGTAAATAACTACAATAAAGTGCAAATCCTTTTCCCGTCAGGTCGTCAACTCTCGATTCTTAGGTCAAATCACGAAAAATCACGACACGTGAGCCGTCGTCTACTTTAAAGCAACATTTCATTGAATAAATGAGCACTTACCGCCACCTTATTGTTATTATCTATGAAGTATAGTATATGGTCCATTTTAAAATAAAAAAACATGTCATAATGTTAGCCGTACATAATTTATTAATGATTCTTTGCAAGTGGCCGATATTTGGGGGGGATTTAGGATGGTTTACCCTACCTAGGGGCACTAGTATAGTTTTACCCGGTCAGATCCGCCAACCTACCTACCGGATCTGTACATCTCAAATCCAAACAAGGTATGTACCTAATACCTACCTACATAGGTCTCCGGCACATCTAGGTTTAGAGACTGGTACCTATTAATTAATAACATTTTGAATTTAATGTACCTACCTACTTAACATATATTCTTTTAATTTCATCATCATCAGCTATAGTATAACTCACTGGACATAAGCATCTCCCAATGAGCGCCATGAACCTTTCTTTTGTTACACTACGTTTGCCGAGACGCGGTCTCCACTCAAGAGATTATTACACCCCTATGGTAGTAGGTTCTTCGGCAGATATGGCCAGGCCAGCCATTGCCACTTCAGTTTGTTCGACAACTTTCGGGTTATGTCGGATAGTGTAGTTGCGGATTCTATGATTCTATCCTTCAGAGAAACTCCGAGCACCTTGCTGAGCGATATTGAATTGGTCTATTAGTAGGTAGGTTACCTACCTATCTACTGTGAATGCCGATGTTTCGGCTCCATAGATATGTCATGAGTAGTGGGGCATTCTGATTGAAAATTTTTATTTTCAGATATTGCGTTGCGATACAGGTAGAGTACGGGGTACGGGTGACGAGAAAAATCGATATGGTTTCCAAATTGCGAATCCTCCTCTTGGCCTTCTCAAAGTTATTTCTACCCAACTGCAAAATCTGCCCGAAGTAGTGTTGTTAGTGTACTTAGGTACCTACCGTACCTACTCCGTAACAAAAGTAACGAAACTGCCATACAACTTCGAAGCGTCCACTGACGACGACAGGCCTCGGATCAATTTGGTCATTGACCATTGCGCGAGGCTGCGCTTCGTTTAAATTACCTACCTACTTGGTTAGCTTAGCTAGGCAAGCCGTACTTGTTTATGAATTTAAGCAGACTCCTAAACACTAGAGCTAGAGCGAGTACGATTTTGCATTGTTACGTCATTTAGGCCAATGGCGGCATCGGCATGTTTGGCTCGACGCGCTGCCCCCCGCCTCCACTCCCCCGCCCCTCGGCGCGACGCGACACGGTCGGCTGTTGTCCCTGACCACGGTCAACGGCATGGGCACTGTTTGAAGGTGCCCTCCGAAACAACGCCACACTAATTTTTCTCGCACTGCGCGGTGCGGGTGCGCCCGGCCTGTTGCCAAGCGACCTAGGCTACTAAGTAGAAGCAAGAAGTATAAGAAGACAAGTAGATACCTACCTACCTACCTACTAGCACCTAATAAAGAGAGGACTAGCCTTACTAGTTTCTCGATTCTGAGGGCTTACCACGGGTTTTGATAGTTTTCGAAAACTTTTTAGGTTTTGGTATCTTTCCATACATTTTCGTACAGCGCCTCTAGGGAAACGTGCATGAACTACGAAAATGTATGGAAAGATCAGTGTTGCCGTTTTTTATTTGGAGAAAATGCTAAAACATGTTGCAAAAAATGCTAAATAACTTTTAAAAATGCTAAATAAAATGCTAAAATCTATATTTTTCTTTTGAATTCCTTAGGAATTTTGAATTTTTAGGTAACGTACAAAAAAATGTTAATCATAAAAATATGCTAAATGCTAATTTTTCAAGCTAACAGACCCGAAAATATGCTAAATTTAGCATTAAAAATGCTAAAACAGCAACACTGGGAAAGATACCGAAACTTATAAAGTTTTCGAAAACTATCAAAACTCGTGGTAAGCCCTCTGTGCTACTGGTGAAGTTGGTTGGTGTCTTTACCTTGCCTATCGGAAATCCAAACTTTACGGTTGCGTTTCTTATTTTCCTGATAGTGCTGAGCCGGAAAAATCTGATCTACTTATTGGTTAATAGGGGTACCTATTAATTAATTATTTCTAACTAAGTACCTACCTACCTTTAATATAATTTATATGTATTTACAAAAAAAAAAATGTAGTTACCTGTATAAGTAGGTAGAAGATCAGAGTGGTTCCCATGATACAAGCTCTGCTTAATTTCGGGCTACAAAATTGATGCTGTGTGATATTGTCTAGCATTATTTATTTATAGTAGGTACCTAGGTAGGTATATGGTATATATATACCAACTATAAAGTATGCACCTACCATTTCAAGATATTAAGTAAGTAGGTATTAGATAGTACCTACCTACCTTATTTACCAAATAAAATATTGTGTAGGAGTAGGAGTTACCCTACACAATGCAATTACATTTTTTTATTTGATGAGTAAGCATATGCACAGAACTAGGTAAGTAAATAAGGACCTACTAGTACTACCTTCATACATCTCGTAGGCAGTTACCTAATACAAATTCGTCACCAACGTCTGGGCGTAGGGTTACCATACGACGCGAAGTCTGATAAATCGTACGCCTATAAATATTTCATTACATGGCGCGCAAACACTCACTAGTGCTTTTCACGAAAGAAGCTCCACAGAGCCACAGTCGTGTGAAATTCAAAATGGAGTGGAAATAAAAACAAAAGAAAAGCAAAATGAACTTTTACTTTTAAGAATGAACACGTCTCCCCACTAAATATGCAAACAGAAACAGTGATAGAAAATCACCAGACGGCCTAGTACGAGTTGCACAATTCGAAAACTTTTATAATACCATATCGAGCTCAATTTTGAAGTACCTTTTTTCGTTGATTACCGTTACGTTTTGAGTGATAATTATTGCAATCTGCAAGAATACATTACCTACTTTGTTCGATCAGTTTCTTCTTAAAACCTGTTGCGTAATTTCCAATAACAAATATATATTAAAAAAAAAAAACAAAAAACCCGACTGCAAAGACAGGAAGTTTTTAGTACTTGTCAGTTTAGTAGTCTTTTTAAATTCAAAATGGCTTCTAACAGTCACCATATTGGACTTTTTAAAATTTCATAAAATATAGTCTATGTCACCCTTGTGATCTAGACGAATCCAACGGCACCTCATTAGTCAAAATCCGTCCAGCCGTTTGTGCTACAGCGATCGACAAATAATATTACAAACACACATACCCTAAAAACATAGCCTGACTGAAGAGGACTTCAGTCGTCAAAAACGTACATTAAAATTGAGTTCGATATAGTGTACCATAAAAGTTTTCGAATTGTGCAACTCCTCAGACCTATGCTACGAACTGCAGTTTGATGGTTGGTCATATCATAGGTAAGAAAGAACATAGGATATCCTCTAGTATCCAGAAAACATCTTATGCTGGTCATAAGACTTACTTAGCAACTTTCAGTACATACCTCCAGCTGTATGTTGGTTATGGTACGAAGGCCCCAGTATGCGAATCTCATTTGCACTTCTAATATTCTGCGTCTCAGGCGGGCTTTCGCCCACTGCACCAGCCATGTGGCCTGTCAGCAGTCTTACAAATTCTAAGAATGTGGTTACCCTGCGCGGGCGAGTCTTCGCCGAGGGGCTGGGGGACGAGGTTTATCTTTCCACTAACGGCAAAGGTGACATTGCTCGGGCATCGACCCTGGTGCCTGTGGCCGTACATACTAACACAGTCTATAAAGGGAAGTAGGTCTTCAAGACTGATACTACAGAGGTAGGTAGGTAGGTATAGCCTTCTTTTTAACTTGTGAAGGACCAGGCGGTACTGCTCTCCAGCCAGTCAGAGATGTGGATTCGTCCGTTCAGGGTGCGGTGACAATCAATAGAACATTCAATTTATTAAGGTAGGTAGGTACTTATAAGGGTAAAAGGGTCAATTAGGTGCCACGCCATCCGACCCCACCAGTGAACAAGCTCCTACCAACCTAAACTACAGTCCACTCATCATCCCAACACCTAGGTACCAACCTTACCTTCATACCTACCTATTTCACCGTTGAATTAACTACCTAGGTAGGTAGGTTACTAAGTTTGAAATATTTTGAAAAAGGAACATGAATAGACGATTGCTACAGTGCGCCCCTGTGGGAAGTCTAGGAAGTGCTCAACTCAACTCGCATAGAAACCTAGATAGCAAATAATAAATAGTACTATAGTAGCATGCGCACGTACTTAACCTACACATTGTATAGGTAACCTTGTATATAAATGCATCAAATGTTGCCAATCGAGTTTAAGCGCTATTGTTATAACAATAAAATGTATTGTCTTGAAATGGTAGGTGATTGGTAATAATGCAATTCATTTTATTCTCAATCTCTAGTGCTGTAGGGATGTATTTCGCTTGAGTGTCCGTGTTATCTGTTGGAGGTCATAGGAGTGGGGTAGAAATTGCACGGCGCGCCGCTGCCCCGCTCTCCCCCACACCGCCCCCCTGTCGGCACCCGGCACGTTCTCGTGTTGCCTAGCAACGGACATGTTAACTGTTATCATTATCACCTATTCTGTACCAGGTCCCAGGGTGGTTGCTGGTTGGAATTTGTATTATTGACTCGGATCTTTAGTTTTCAGTCAAGTAAAAAATCTTTGGAACTTTGTACCTACTAATTTTAAATTTTAATTCTTCATTTAGCAAAGGCGTTAGTTTTTAGGGTTCCGTAATCCAGACTGCTGTGCTAAAAGATGAATCTAAGTATATATATGGGTGGACCAAAATTTTACCTCATTGAGGGCAGCTACCTTTTCTTTTGTAGTCAGAAGATTTTGTTCTGAGGAAACTATAAGGTTATTTCGAAGGAAAAAAATAATGGCATTTTTGAAATTTTGAAAAAATGTACAACCAGCCCAGAAATAGTACATTGTTCACCGAGAGGAGAAAGTGACCGATTACCGTCGAGGGTGTCGTTTGAAGCCCGAGCCGTAGGAGAGGGCTTTAAAACACCCGAGATCGGGAATCGCACTTTCTCTCGAGTGATACATAGTGCTTTATACTACACCTACGAGGAAAATAAAAAACTAACTTGACTTTGACTTTGACTTTGACTTTGACTTTGACTTTGACTTTGACTTTGACTTTGACTTTGACTAGCCAGTGCTTTTTTTTTAGCTAGTGGCCAGTGTCATTTTGCGAACTTGGAGATAAAAACTCACTGTAAAAACTTTTTGGCTTTTGATATTTAGGTTACCAGCGCATAGTCTTACCCAAAATTAAAAAAGAAAAACCACGTAAGAAATGGATTTTCATACACTTTTCTCTCCCGCTCAGATGCGTTTTCTCCCCGCATATTTGTTTGATATGCAATGACGTACTTTCTACCGTGAATTTGATAAAGTATCAAGGTACTTTCCGAGCAGGTGTAGTATAAATGATATTTATAAAAAAAAAACAAGTTGGTCTCAATCGACTCCATTTCCCAACAGAAACAATTTTCCCAAAGTAACTTACAAAATGAAATCGTCAAAACCGATGAAGAACATTGCCAAACACAAAAAAGTCAGGTTCACTAAAACTTCGGAACCGACTCCAAAAATAACAGGTAGGTATCTAGATCTACCTATGTGGTAAACGCATAGATCGTAAGGGATAAATTTATAGAAAAAAGGTGGATGAACCGAAAAATAAGCAATTATTTTTAACTTTTTAGTTTTACAGTTTTTTCAACAAATGTATTTGAAGTCGGTTTTTTTAAATTTTAAATTATTGTTTTTTAATCGGCTGTAGACTTAATGACAGGTCACCAACGATAACGGGAGCGGAAACGGAAACGAAAAAGGGAGCGGGAGCAGGAACGGGTCCAGGCAGGTAGGTAACGTATAGGTTGTTACTTTTTATTCCATATATATTTAGGGTTCCGCGTAAAATTTACCATATCCGGTAAACATTTATCGTGAAAATGCAAACGTATACAGAAAGCGTATAACGCAAACGACTTGCGGAATGACATTGCGGGCGGGTCAGCTTACAGATGTACAAAGCCCTAGCAGAATGCATAATAGGATACTGCATTTGCTCTTGGGGTGGTGCCGCTAAGTCACACATGATAATAGAGCGTGCACAGTGCGCCTGACTCAAAGTCGCTATGTCCCTTCCATTTAGATACCCAACAACAGAACTATATAAAAATGCAATGTTCTCTCAGTTAAGAAAATGTACATCTTTCATTGTATTTAGCGCTATCATAGAGAAACCATCCCGACACTACCTTCCACTGAAAAAAGGCCAGTTCCACGACATAAATGTGAGATGCCAAGGAGAAACTACGATCATCTGGCGCCTACATTTTATAATAACATAAACCTTAAAACAAAAATGAAAACACTTACTAACAGAAAGCTCAAGCCATGCCTTATTGACTACCTTAATAACCAAGACTACTCTAGCGTAGAAAAACTACTTGAAAAAATCGTCTAAATAGAACCTACGTAATTTTTATTTTAAAATTACGTATTGTACTGGTTATTATAAGTATTAGTATAGTATCTCTTTGTTAAAGTAAAATTTGATTAGCATTATAAAACACACTACCTACATAGTTTAGATTAATATATAGTCATAGATAATAGTACCTATAAATTAAGAAAACCAATTAATAGTAGATTGTTTTACAAGGGACTAAGCCATCCCATTAGATACAAGGATGACAAGACAGAGTTATAATGGGTGGTTTTGGCCCGAGTAAAACACTCTACTTTTCACTTCGATTGCGAGAAAATAAAACAATTCAAAATTAGACAATTTTCAGAAATTTTATTAAAAATTTATCAACCTTCATAAAACATCACCAAGACGGTTCTATTTAAAAAAAAAAGATTGACGGAGCACCAAGAAGTCGAGTTTTTATGTAAGAGAACGAATGCTTTGTACGGGCTGATGATTTTAGACAAAAATTAAAAAGAAAAATACTTTTTAGCCCGAGGTATTAAACTCGAGTTTTAGGCCCGCTAAGCTACACTATTATGATACACTTTTTGAGCAAGAGAAGTGAAAAATTCGTTTATATTGTAAGCATCCTAGTACCTAGATTGGGAAGAAATTGTCAAACACAGCTAACTCTAGCTACCACAGGAGGAGGAGGTAGATCTCTGCCTCCTGTCTGTGGTAGCTAGTACAAGAAAAAAGGCGGGTACAAAATAAACTTAGAAGTTTATTTTGTACTTAGAAATTTATTATGTACCCGGTTTACTTTGAAAATAAACTGTTTTTTGTATGGAAATAGAAATACCTACCTACTTCCAGAGGAATTTGGAATACACCTACAGGTAGCTTCTCGCCCGCGGCCGCGCCTCCGGGCATACCCAGCCAACCCCGGGTAAGTCCCTGGGTAAGGTCTAGCTAGGAAGACCCACAGACAGACAGTTAAACATGCTGGATAAACAATAAATCTCGCCTTGTCAATGGTGGCAATTCGGCTGTTTAGTCATGCCTAAATTTAGGTAAATTTAGATTTTTTAAGTTTAAAAGCTATTCTACTGTTACATCAAACATTATGTTATTGTTCATAAAGCGCCATCTCGCAACCAAATCTTGCAAAAAAAATTAAATATCTTGGCTAGGTATTTTATTCACGGTATTAACATGTTTCAGCCAAAAATACACACATTTTTTCAAACTGATCGTACGTGGAAAACTAATAAAAATTTACCTCGTTTCTCACTTCCTAGCACTAGATGGCGTAGTGTAAAAGTGTACAATCCTAGATCGTGGTGACGAAAACGCCCGGCATTCCAATGGGTCAGAATGTTTAAGTGTTCGAAATGTGAACTTAAAGTTACAAAGTAACAGCATTTGCATCAATAAATCTCTAAATGTGATTGATCTGAATGTTAATTTAGAGTTCCAAGAGTTAGGTAGGTAGGTCCATTATATCGTCTTATTATAGAAGTAAAATCATTATTTCGTGGGATTTTAATCAACACCATTTTAAGTGCTGAATAAAAGTTCTAAAATTTTTCATAAAAAATAAGTAAAATAGATTTTAGTAGCCTTTCTAATTTAGTGATAGGATTTTAGAAAATTTTGAGAATATTTACCTAAAATTTACGCTAATTTGGCAACAACCGAATAGGAATTAGGGTTTTAGTTATTATAATACCGATTTTGAGTTAGTTTGGTGCCAAGCGAATTGCCAGCAATTAATAGTTTTTTTTTTAAATGTTATTTGAAGATGGAACAAGCACAAGTATTTAAAACAGAACTATTATTTTGGAAGCAGGAATGGCGGCTGCCCGCGCAGGTCAGACTTTTTTGTATAGTATTTCGGACCGGCGTTTTGTAGGACGTGTCGAGCGTTGCACTATTATTTATTTATTTATTTATTATAATTGCAACCAGTACATTTCTACTACAAAAAAATCAGTCACCGATTATCGGTCGTCGGCGGGCAGCTTAAGAAAGCTACTACCTACGGTAATTGAGACAGAAAAACCAAGTTTATAAATACGCAGAAGTCTAGAAATGGTACCTGATCAAGATTATCAGATGAATGTATATGTAACACCAATTGATCAGTTCGGTTTGAGTTGAGACAATTTTGACGAGTGAGAAACATGCTTCCGAAAATTACTTATAGTTTTGTTATAATAATAGGTGCTCTAGAAAAAGAGGAGCGATAATTACTAGGTACCTTCTCGGCGAAACCCACGCTAAACCACTATTGGGTACGGCACATCACTACTTACTAGGTACCTATTTATCATCATCATGATCAGCTTAACAGCCTGCGCACATTGGACGACAAGCGTCAGCTATTAGACGCTACAACAAGCAGCGGGAGAGAATTTTTAAACATTTTGTTCGCCGCACATACTGCGACAAGCGCGACAGCAAGTTATAACAGACGCGACTAAGCGCGACGACAAAGCGTCGTGTTTGCGAGGTCTGTAAATCAGTCAACTGCTGATATAGTTCTCCTATAATGAACAACATTGCGCCCTGTGCTCAGATCGACACATTCAAGCTTCTACTTGCTGCGTTTCACAGATCGTCACTCAACCTGGCCGGAGTCTGTCCTACGTTTTGTCGTTTGCCTAGCAATTGTCTTTATTCAAGAATTCATTTACCAGGTTGTCGGTTCTTCGGCAGATATAACCAGCCCACTGTCATTTTAGCTTGCCAACTGAGTTATGTCGACAACTTTAGTTCTCTGACGGATAGTCTCATTGTGCATCCTTCAGAGAAACTTCTAGCATAGCTTGTTCTGTCGTCAAGCCGAACAGGACGCTCAGTCCATGTTTTGGCTCCGCATTTCATGAGCATGACTGGCAGGCAGGAATCACTGATTTAAAAACGATTAATCCTTGTCCTAGTATTTTCTTTTGGCCTTAGAATAAGCTTTTGACATAGGTAACAGTTTAGTTCAGCCTCGTGGAAGCATCCATGTGTTTCGGGGGTCGACTCGCCCTTGAAGAGTAGTCGCCACGGCTACCAGACGGCCTTGTTATGTTGTTACCAACTCTTCGAGACTTACAAAATAAAGCTAGAACCTGTGGGAATACCTATCTAAATTGGTTCTATAAATATCTAGGTAATATTATTGTGTAATATTCATGAAAATAGTCTCAATTTTATTAGAAATCGGTTTTTGATGTTTCTTTATAACTACATTAACTATTAGGAAGGTATTGTGGTGAGTATTTTATTAAGTCGGTTGGTATTGGACGATACTGTAGATAGATAGATTCCTAAATAGGTAACCTGCTACAATTTGGAGCTGTCGCTTTAGATGCCCAGTGCCACCTACTTACATGAGATGTCGCTTCGCTATATAAAGTACTAGCTTCCACCCGCGGCTTCGCTCACGTGGGACCGGGATAAAAAGTAGCCTCTGTTTTAATCGAGGTTACAAACTATGTATATTCCAAGTTTCATCCAAATCCGTTCAGTAGTTTTTGCGTGAAAGAGTAAAAAACATTCATCCATACATCCATACATACTCACAAACTTTCGCATTCATAATATTAGTAGGAAGTAGGATAGTAGGATAGGATCAAATTTCATCTGAATTTGTTCAGTGGTTACGAAGTTACGTGGTAACAAACATTCACACAGACTTTTGTTCCTCGTACAAACTTTGCCACTCCCACTTACCGTCTTTTGGGTTGAATTGCGAAAAATCCTGAAACACGTATTCATTTATTTTCAGTAGAGAGTCTTTGTGCAAATTGCAAGTGGATTGGTAATGATTTTTTTTGTTCCCCATACAAACTTTGCCATCCCCGTTACTTTACTTTATTAACTTTGTTTACTTTTTACCCCACTTTATAGGTTAATTTTTCAAAATTTGATTAGCCTATATGTTATTCTGGCACTTAAACTATCTACATACCAAATTTCATCTAAATTGGTTTAGTGGTTACGGAGATACGTTGTAACAAACATATATTATTAGGATTTGGATTAGGATTATGTGGTTGAAAAATGTATTGAAAAACACTTTTAGTCTAGAAGTCAGGTAAGCATAGGTATAGTCTGGTGGTCATCAGATCGTGCGATATCCTGAAACCTTTTGCGACATCTGGCTACAACATTTTCAACTTGAAACATTACAAGCCCTGCCTACGGGCTACGGGAGATGCTACGGGCTATCTACGCGCTACGAAATGAGTAGATACCATAGATAAGTAGGTGCGTAGCTGTAGATTATGTAGTTCTAAATTAATAAATAATGCTGCCCATCCAAAATTCAGTCTGTTGTTTTGGCGTGAAAAGACAAAAAAATCACATATTCCGTACAAAATAATATTTAATGCAAAATCTTGGTGTTTATTTGATTAATAATGCAATTACCTATGTAGGTATTTACAAAAAAATCTGCCTTGTTAACAGTCATATTATATGGTTCCCATAATACAAGCTCTGCTTAGTTTGGGGCTAAATAATGTTGTTATCTAGCCCCATCTCCACTCCACTCTAACCTATATCAGTCCACTGCTGGATATAGGCCTCCCCTAATAAAGGGGGATATGCCCATAATCCCCACGCTGGGCATGCGGGTTGGGGATCGCATGGCACAGTTTCTCGCACCACCGACGCTGCTGCCCGTCGGTGGCCAGGGGATTTAGCTGTGCCGATGTAGGCTGTGCTATGCCGCAATACAGCCCCATCTAGCCCCTAGATAACGGTATTGTATTAGGTATTTGTATATTTAGGTACCTTGTTACTACTCAATAGCCAAGGTTAAAGGTAAGTGATCGGATGTCACGTGTTTGTCAACGTTTAATGCACATATTATCATGACAGAATACTCGGAAGTTAGTATCTACAAGTAGGTTACCTACCCACTTTACCTACCTCAGTCTGAACCCTGTGTTTTACAAGCATTTGAGAACAGCTATTGTGTCGTAAGTCGTAAGCTGGTACCTTCCTACTTAATTACCTACCTACATACAGTACACGCAAAGTAAACGGTACTAAAATTTGCAATAGAGTAGATCAGGTAATGTATTTTTCATAAGCTAAAATCAGTAAGAATTGCAGAAAATATCATCAATATGAGAAATCAGTCCGAATTTCAGAATGCTCTACCATGCATGCATGCATGACTATACACGGAGCCAAAACCTGGAGATTCACAGTGTGTACGGCTAGTCCATCTACAGAAATATATGGAAATATTTCTGTGAGTCAACCAGTTTCAAAGTCGCTCAAGTTATTCTGAAGATCCGCAACGAGACAAAAGGGAAACAAATTCAAGCTTAGAGATGTTTAGATTTAGATTTTTCGGGGCACATTTTCATGTTAGGGTTCCCTTATTTATAGGATCACTTCGTTGTCCTTTTGTCTGTATGTCGAGACTTTTCTCAGTAATGCGTGGGGAATAAAGTTGAAATAAATATACCTAAAATAGTAAAAATCTGCAATCCCTTTAGCAGTAAATAAATCAAATTTCAAAGTGAACGCAATCAAAAGATACGGCCGTTTATGGCGCATTTTTGACACACAAGGGTGGAAATCATAACCTACATAACCCTGCGCTGCCTGACCTAGAATCATGTACATTACACAATGCAAAGCAATGTCATAGCACATCAAAAGGAAAAAATATAAAACCGTTAATTTGTTGTAACATCACAAACAAATCATACGTACAAAGATTGTACAGCACCCTCGCTTCGGTGCGCGACACCAACTTGCACTTGGCCGGTTTTTTCATTTTACCTTCACGAAGTCAGCGGGAGCGGGGCGGCGCGGCGGCTCAAGGAATGGCGCATTTCAATGCATAGATTTGCGTTGGCGCGCCGCTCCCCGCGCCGCCGCCGCTGTCTTTGTGACCGCGGCCTGAGTTTTCCTCCGTTTTCCGCGCCGCTCTCTGTATTCTGTGCCGCTGTGAGCTAGTTACCGTCGCGTCGGTAGGTCGTTGTGACGCATAGATAATAGTGTCTGTATCGTCCATAATAAACAAGCTCCTTCTAGTATATAATACCCACTACTTATTACCTTACCTTATCTACACCACAGAATACAATTTTGTGCCTACACGTATGCCAGAAAGCGGATCCACGCGAGACACGATACTTAGATTTTCTATTGTGTCTGGAAACCCGATGTACATGACACTTGTTAGGTACCTACCTTCAAGTGTACATCAGTCTTATTGTCTTTAAGTTCCTTTATAAGTTGGGTTGGGTTGGTACACATACAGCCAGAGCATCAGCCAATGAGGCTTTACTATAATATCATTGGCATCAGCATCACCTTTGGTGTTCCAGGTACTGTACCTCTAGTACGAGATGCACAATTCGAAAACATTCATAGTTTACGTTCTCGAGCAAATTTTTTAATTTATTTTTCGTTAATTATGGGTTGTAACGTAAAAAGAACGCTGGAAGAAGTGGAGGGGGTGTGTTTGCGCACGGGTAAATACCGATAAATCCATTCCCCTCAGCGTTCTTTTTACGTGACGCTAAGCATTTTGAGTGATAAACATTGCAATCTGCAAGAAGATTATTTTACCTATGTTGTTCGAGCAGTTGATATTTAAAACAAGTTACGTAATTTCCAAAAACGTACATTAAAATTGAGGTCGAAAACGAAAACTATGAATTTTTCCGTATTGTGCAACTTGTACTAGGGTTACAGGTGTATTTAAAGTCACTGACCAGGAGTTGGTTTACAGTTGTATTGTAAGGTACCAGGGGGTCTACTACAATTCACCGAAGTACGAAATTTCGTGTTTCGTGACGTACGATTGGTCGTATTTCATACTGTCAATTCCAATATTGCGGCCGTATGTTTTGTGAAATAGAGTAGGATTCGCAACGTTCGGACTGTTACATTACAAACTTCGTGCCGAAATTTCGGTTTTCGTTTGATTATGGGTACCAATCGCAAGAAACGAAACACGTAATAACGTACTTCGGTAGATTGTAGTAGACCCCTGTACCACACCTACCTATACCTTCAACTTAAAAAAAACGAACCTAAGTACCTAACTGCTTACTTCGGAAGGTACGTACCTCAAAACCGTTTAATCCTTTTATCAACGAAGAATATTTCTTTGCAATAGAAAACCAAGACCGAGGTAGGCATCCAGCAGTGGATAAAGTCGGACTGTTGATGATGATGATGAATAGAAAACCATGTCAAAAATCAGTACAATAATATTTATTTTAGCTCAATCAAGCATCGAGATACTATAGTAACATTATACCTAGGTATATTAAAATAATGCAATCAAGCCATTGAGATATTAATCAAGTAGGTATGTAAATAATTTATAAATCAAAGTCAGCAAGTTCTTTCCCTCCAAAAAGTTCCTCCATGAAATGTCTAACTAACAACTTGTCACAAACACGTCATAAAATTATATTATGCAGCCGTACAATGCTGACGGTCTATGGTATATACTTCATCATCATCATCATCATCATCACCTATAGCAGTCCACTGCTGGACATAGGCCTCCCCTAATAAGCGCCATTGCGTCCTGTCCTGAGCTCGACACATCCAGCTTCTACCAGCAGCCTTTCGCAGATCGTCACTCCACCTGGCCGGAGGGCGTCCTACACTACATTTGCCGAGCCGCGATCTCCACTCAAGAACTCGTGTACCCCAACGTTTGTCGGTTCTTCGGCAGATATGGCCAGCCCACTGCCACTTCAGTTTACTAATTATATGGTATATACTTACAAACTTAATTTGACAGTCCCAAATGTATTGCTGTCCCTTTCTTAAAGGTGAAAAAGGGTGAAAATAACAAGGATATAATATTTATTGCGGTCAAATAAAGTTAAGAAAAGTGAACAACATAATCGACATCATCACATTTTTTTTATTCTACCAGGCTATCAAATCTAGGTGATACAACCTCCTTAGTATTATCTAGTTATAATAAAATAACAACCTACATTAACACAAGGAGCCGTTATCAGCCATGACGTCGAACTGACCAAGTTGACGAATTCGCGATAAGGTTACATAAAAGGTTACGAAGAAACATTCAAGAAAATGTATTTACGTACCTATGTACTTGCTTATATAGGTTTGTGTAAGTAAAGTAGACCTACTTAAATACATTGTATTGTAGCTTGTAGGAAATGAGTACGGATCATACATACTTGCAATACCTAGACTCTATAAACAACGTCAGAATGACGTATGTACCTAACAATCTAACTCCAGAGCTCAGTCATATTTCAAGGTAATACTCACAGATTTAGAAGAGAACTACATAAAGGCTTAAAATTCAAAACGTCTGATCTCTACTTGCTTATATCCAATATCATCAGTTAGAAAGGGATGCATACATATAACAATGCGACTTCAAAAAGTTTATCGTACCAGGGTGCTGGAAGTTCCAGCACCCTGGTACGATAAACTGGTATGGTGGTCGATAAACAGCCTGGAACAAATTTCTATGCAGGTTCATACAAATGCCCTGGTACGCAGTCGCAGAAATCGCATTGAGATAAAGTAGGCATCCCATTCTAGCAAATGATATATGGACATAAGAAAGTAGAGATCAGCCATATGTGTTAATATTCAGAGCATAAATGAATTTTAAGACTTCTATGCTTTAATCATATTTCTTTGGTAATACTTTTTCTTAGAGTTAATATTCAGAGCATAAATGAATTTTAAGACTTCTATGCTTTAATCATATTTCTTTGGTAATACTTTTTCTTAGAGTTAATATTCAGAGCATAAATGAATTTTAAGACTTCTATGCTTTAATCATATTTCTTTGGTAATACTTTTTCTTAGAGTTAATATTCAGAGCATAAATGAATTTTAAGACTTCTATGCTTTAGTCATATTTCTTTGGTAATACTTTTTCTTAGATTAATATTCTAAGTGCTTCTTATTCTGTGGTAATGCTACAAATTCGTCGATCTCTGTGGCGGAGTGGGCGAAGGTCCGTCTGCGACGCAGGCTGCGGGTTCGATAACCACCGCGAGACACAAGTATGTATTTTTAAAAAGTAGTCATGTGAATCTCCGAATAATACAAGCTCTGCTTAGTTTAGGGCTAGATGATGATGAGATATCAAGAAATGATCTTATCTATCTTATCTTATATTAGGTAAGTCGTACTCGTAGGCAGGTACTCCTATTGGTCTATTAAAAAGTCTACCGACTTTGATGAGATAAGCCCTAATTTGGATAGGTAGGTATAACAAAATCTCTTTATAAGATAATTGTGAATGACCTACAAGTCTAAAAATTAGGTTCCGACCCCGAAACTAGATTGGATTATTCATAACTCGAGAAAACGATCCTAATTTGAATAGTCTAGCTAGGTAGACTACCTAGATTTTATCATATCAATCGTAGAATTCGTAAATGCCGAGATGAAGGTAAACTAGTCCATGAAATAACAGCCTTCGAGTTTTTTATTACCTACTGTCTCTTCAGGGGTCCGCAAGGAACCAATATTTTAAGTAATATTATAAATGCGAAAGTGTTTGTTTGTTTTTTACACTTTTTCGATTATCGTGAAATTTTATCTTTCACCAGGAAAAAGTACTAACTCTTTAAGTACTACTATTAAAAGCACTACTATAGAAAATTTACCGAATTTATAACGCGAGCGAAGCCGCAGGAAAAAGTTAGTGTAGGTCTACATTTATAGTTATCTCTAGTAGTGCAATGCCGAATATTTCGTCAGAATATAAAAAACATTAAAAAAACATTTCATCCCCCCTTCTCGGAAAGAATATTTTTGCTCTTCGATATTTGAGTGCAAAAGCCGTTTTTACCCGCTAGAGGATAAAGTAAATTGAATTTAGAAAATGCACTGAGTTTGTGAATTCAAAACATCGACACCATTTTTTTCATCTTGAACGACGGCTGTGTCATTTTTATTAAATTTTATTTTCTAGTGTTTTTCTAATGTATATCGTTTTTTATTAATGGTATTTTTACAGTTATACGTTAGTAATATCACACAAGTGTTAGTGAAATGGAATAAAGAAGATTTGGACGGAAACTCTCTGGTGAAGAAAATTGTGCGCCGATTGTTTTTTTTTATAGTCGCCATTGCTATAGCAGAAAACAGGACCTGACTGAAGACTGGACGACTGGAATTATAAACCGTACTACGTTGCGTCATATTAATATGAACAATTATTATACTTGATACTGGCGAAGATATGGAAACTATCCCAGAAGCCATTTAATAAAGAATTCAAAACATAATTAAACCTATTTACTTCTACCTCCATGGTGCCGAATTTATCATACGACCTTTTTTATATTGATAAAACCTCAGACTCAGAACCTGCAGGTTACCTGGTGTACTTTTTTTTTAACTGTTAAACTAATGTTAGTATGTAGTAATTTCTTCGCTGAGGTGGGATGAAAAGTTACGTGTTGCACTCGAGTGCAAAGATTTTTCACCTCGTGCCCTTTTGATTCCCTCGCTAACGTTCAGGATTCTAATTTTTGAATTGAATCCTTCGCTTGCTCGGTCATCAAAATTGGGCACGCGGTTAAAAAGCAACTTTGCACTCTTGTATAACAAACAACTATATCATTGAAATTAGCTATGCGGGCTATGCTCGGAGTTTCTCTAAAGGATATAATCCGAAACGAGTTTATCCGACATAGAACTAAAGTTGTTGACATAGCTCAGAGAATTAGCAAGTGTAAGTAGCAGTGGGCTGGCCATATCTGCCGAAGAACCGATAACCATTGGGGTAAACGAGTTCTTGAGTGGAGACCGCGGCTCAGCCAACGTAGTGTAGGACGCCCTCCGGCCAGGTGGAGACGAACTGCGAAAGGCTGCTGGTAGAAGCTGGATGCGTCGAGCTCAGGACAGGGCGCAATGGCGCTCATTAGGGGAGGCCTATGTCCAGCAGTGGACTTCTATAGGCTGATGATGATGATGATGATGATAACTTCATTGAAATTAAACCTCACATTTAAAAAGTGGGATATGCCCGTAAATCCCACGCTGGACGTGTGGCACAGCTTCTCGTACCACTGAGACGCTGCGGCTAGGGGATGACGGTGCTAGGCTGCGTTTTGCCGCTATCAGCCGGCTGCCAGATCCCTGTCCGTTATATTATAAAGTACACAGTGAGGCTGGCTTGGGTTCCAATGATGGAAAGAAGATCGGCCAGTTTCATACAGCCTGTGACCTGAGACCTGACCATAAAATGTCGCGTCTAGAAATTACCTATGTCCTAATTAATAGGTCTTATTGCAGGATATCATGTTAAATTAATCGTTTTTTTATTAAAGCCGGAATTTTCCTGGGTATTTTTTTAAACTCTTATGTTACGATCGAGTAGGCGCCATTAAACAAAAACCAACTAAACGCGTGCTTTGTTAGTGGCAGTTTTGTTTTTAGACGGTTGACATTGGGACGAGAGATGCATGCCATGTGGATGAGAGTGCGTTCAAAAACCATTAATTTACAAAGTATTCCGGCTTTAATAAAAAAGTTATTAGTAATTTTAATTCTCCAATGTCAAGAATATTTTTACATAATTCGTATTTTTCCTTCTTTGAACACCTTACAAAATTATTCATAAAAAAAATTGTTAAGTCCCTACTTAACAATTTTGGCACAAGTGACATTGGTTAGTTTGGATGCCATGAGCGCTTCATTGAACGAATGAGGTAATGTCAGAAATAGAGAACGGTAACTACCCTCAAACTCTGATATAATTACGTATAGTTTAATTTTCACTTACATTATCTTTTACATTAAGTCGCCTTTTGATATATAATCTATGGGCACGTTCTTTTATTGAAAATTCTGATAATCCGGAAGTTTATTTTCTTCACTGTTCTTCACAATAATGGACGTAGTATTGCCTATTAGTAATTCTATTATTGATGTTGCTTGGCGTGCAGGTCAGTACCTATTTTTGTTTTCTATTCTTGCTTAGGTAGGTAGGTAGGTAATTTTTTTGTGGTTTATCATTGTTCACTGTTTTAGATCGTTTTTATTGATTATTTTAACAGATTTATGACAAAATGTTAGTAGGTTCTTGCTCTGCATGGTGTAAAAATTTTGCATTTTATTGTAAACATAACCTAAAAAGAAATTTAGGTGAGGTAAGTACCTACTTATCTACCTTCGAGACCTCATGTAGGTAAGGCTGTCTCGTACGTTAAATAAAGTTTTATTGAAGTTAACTACTATCGCAAGACGAGACCTGCAATTCTGCATTGTGTAGGTACCAAAATAAGCCATAAGATAGTTATTCAAAGCTATTTTAAGCTAAACGTCCAATTCATAATAGTAGGTACTATAAACCTCAATTAGCTGAAATGGTCACCTCTTGACAAGTTTACTTTATCCAGCGCACTAGGCAGACGACCGACTTTTCCTTTTTCCATTTTTTGTAGGACAGTTAGGGAGGGGCACGTCATGGACAGAGCGTAACCAGATTACCAACTTCCGTCAGCCAACCAGGTTGGATAGACGGACGAAGTAAGGCCTTAAGAGCTAAAATGGTTGTAATTAGATTGTACGTATTGATATTAGTATTTTATGTTCTATAACTTTTTTTCGTAAAATTCATAGTTTTGTTTGGAGTTGGGGAACTTTGAAATATGTATGAAAATTTCGTGTTCTGGATTCAGAAAGTAAGGCTTTAAGGGCGAAAATTGTTGGAATGATTGTACGTATTTTATTCATTTTAGCTCTTAAGGCCTTACTTACGCTTATTCATATAGTTTATTTCCACAAAACGGCACATAAGTATACTTCAACACAAAGTAATAAGCTTGTTGCGCCGTCGGTCGTCTGCGAAGACCCTTATAATATTACCACAAAATAAAGAGTGCTATTACCATCGTAACATCTAACGTTATAGAAGTAGGGATTTAAAAAAAAAAAATTAACCGACTTCAAATAAATCACTTCTTACTTCTTGCGCTAAAAAATTTTGAAAATCGGTTCACAATTGACGGAGATATTGGTGATCATAGGGCGAAAATTACAAGTGAGGATTTTTTTTTTTGAGTTTTCCGGGAAAAGTACCAATCTCTCAGGAATAAAATTTATATGGGACCACCTGTGAAGTATACTCTTTTAAACAAAAATAGAATTTTGAAAATCGGTCCACTGAAGTCGGTTAAAAATGACATTAATTATTATAAATAAGTGGATTTTAGGATAGTACCGCGATGATTATATTAGAATTATATTAGCTTATTTTATGCCAAGAGGACAAGTACCTATACAATAATATTTATTACGAGTCTGTTCCAGCTGATAGAATATGCAGCTATAGGTATAGACAAAAATAGTGATTGAATTCCAAAACAAATTACCTATTCAAACAATCAAACCCATCGTTAGTAATTTTCGAACTAAGGACAGGAAGCTAAAGTGCTCATTAGTGGAGGCCCAAATCCAGAAGTGGACTTCTATAGGCTGGTGATGATGATTACGTTAGTGTGATGTTCCAACAGATGCAATACAAGCAGTGAAATTGGACCCAGCTGTTATAGAAGCCCAAATCACAACGGACTGTACAGCAACCAAGCGCACACTAGCAGATTCTTCAGTACCTTCCAAAGTAGAGTATCCAGCTGCGAAGGAGCCTCATGAAGAACGCAGTGGTATGAACTTATCTCTTTTTTTATTACTGGTAGTGGTGTTTTAAAGTTCTCGGTTGGCCTGAAGCCTCCCTCAAATAGTGCCAAATTGCCGAAATATGCTTCTAAAATCCTTTGACGACCTCTGGCGCTGTGGTCGAAGGTCCGCCTGAAACGCAGAAGGTTGCGGGTTCGATCTCCGCCGCAAGACAAATGTTTGGACCTGCAAATATTTGTTTCGGGTCTCAGAGTTTTTTTTTGCAGTGAAGGCATTCATAGAAGAGGTCACCCCCTTTTCTAACCCCTGACGAAAAAAGAAAGATGTTTTAGTGATTAATGATGCCTAATCTGTGAGTTTGTCTGTGGCATTGTAGCCAAAACTCAAAAAACCTCATCCTCACTTGTAATTTTCGCCCTATGATCACCAAAATCTCCGTCAATTGTGAACCGATTTTCATAATTCTTTAGGGCAAGAAGTAAGGAGTGATTTTTTTGAAGTCGGTTTATTATTTATAAGAAGTTAATACTTGTGCAGTATGCATTTCTGGTTCGGACTAAGTAACATATCATAATATCATAAATGCGCTGATAATCTTGATAACGCTCATTGATTAGGTGACAACTGGTAATGTTCTCGGCGAGATTTTTCAATCATCAGATATCGCTATCACAGTTAGTGAGAAAACCAAGTTACGTTTTTCGAATTTATTCAATTTTGTTTGTTGTATTTTTAAGTTGGGCAAATAGTTGGCTGAGTGAGACGCAAGAGTTTGTAGGTTTTATTACTGCTACCGGAAAGTTCACATAGATAGAAAGATAGATAATAATAAAATAAGCTTTTATTTACTTTCACAATACTTAAATAACATTCATTTTATCTAACTTAACCTAAATATTTATTTACTTACTATGGTTCTATATTATTATCTAGGGTGTAAGTACCACTTAGAGTGGTAAAAGCAGATGTGCTTCCAATTCTCTCTATCTCTGGCCGTTTTGCTCCATGTGACTCCAGCTATTTTTAACACGCTTTTATTAGTTTCACCTGTATGTATGTATGTAACCGACTCCTTTGAGCTCGATTTTGCCCTACTTTGAACGATCAGATTTGATTCAAACTTTGCACACCTGTCAAAGGTCGATGACAATGCAATAATCCGATAAAAATATCCGATTATCCTAATTAGATTCGCCAGGATTAATTAATTTCTTTCCGCATCCTTTGCATGCGAGTAAGAGAGACAGAGCTAGTGCGCGAACTACGCATGCGTGCAAGCGTGTTTTTTTAGTTTTTTTAAACTATTATTATTGCAATGTTATTCAGTGAGTGTCCAAGTTTGGCATGCATAGTTAAGACAAGGAAGTAAGCAAGTTTCCAGTGCTCTTGTTTTTAACTTGATTGATAAGTTGGTTTTAATATATATATAGATAGATAAATAGATAGATAAAATTCAGTATTCAGTAAATTTAAAATTATTGAGTGAAAAAAAATCTTACATTTTACACATTTTTGCACCATTATCTGGGTTGGTTTGTGTTGGAACTTACATTCGCTTACTTCGCACTTAACTTACTTTCTTAATTGATATTATGAATTATAATAATAAAAGTAATATAACTTTATTTCTGACATGTGAGATCCATAGTCAAATAAAAAAAAAAAAACTTCACAATCAGTAACATAGTTAGGACTATGTAGCATATAACAGTACAGTACATTATCTAACTACGTTTTGATGTCCCAGAATAACAATACATCACCTTAAATCATTAGAGCATGATCTGCAGATTTCTTTTGGCTCGGGGGAGCCGCCGCGCTGCGCCGCGCCGTGGCGTTGTACAATACATACCAAAAAAAAACCAACCTCTTTGGTAACATACTTGAAGTACAATGGTGTTCTCATAAAGAAAAAAAATCCAACCTCTTTGGTTCTCATAAATAGTTCCGATATCCACAATATATCAGGGTATACTAATGCGAGGGCATGACTGCGTGTATCTATTTGGTGTTATTGTTATAGCCCAAAATAAACTAATGAGATTAAAAAGCTGTTCGCTAGATATTTAGGACCTTGCCGCACTGGCCTGCAAACAAAATGCAAGACAATGAGATGGTATAGCACAGATTTACGGGTTATAAAAAAAAACTCGGCCAAGTGCAAGTCGGACTAGCGCAAGAAGGGTTCCATACTTATCTATACATGCATAGTAAGTCTGGAACCCTTCTTGCGCTATTCCAACCGCTAGCCCTCATTTATTTATTTTATTTGAATATAATTATTTATTCCTGAAGTGTACATACAACTAAATCTGCGATAATTTCAATCGTCTACCTGTTGCCATTATTAATATCGACCAAAAACGGCAAAAAAATTCACGTTCGTTGTGTTTTGTTATTATATTATTCTGTTTTTAGTATTTGTTGTTCTAGCGGTAACAGAATAAATATTTCAACTGTCTAGCTATCACGGTTCATGTGATACAGCCTGGTGACAGACAGACAGACAGACAGACAGTCTTAGTAATAGGGTCCCGTTTTTAACCTTTGGGTACGGAACACTAAAAAAGTCGGCCATCCTTATAACCTTCCGTGCTGTGAAGGAGGTAGTTAGTAGGTACAGCTAGCTAGCTATCTACTACGCACTAATTATGGTAAGTACCTACTAAGTAGACGAGCACGCGCAGCGTATACTGGGCTAGGTATATCAGAAATATTGAAGACTCACAAGTGACCTTGGCCAAGAAGATTGCTCACTACTTACCCAAGCATAAATGCAATAGGTACTGCTGCAGTGTGTATTTGAATTTATGTATGATTTGGATTGCACTAACATCTATGTATATTTATTTTTCCTTTGTAAGAACCCATAGTAAATTATTTATTTCAGCTGAAGAACAATACTCACGACCTCATAACTTAAGAAATAAAAATATATTAGCCCTACTAGAACAACTCACGACCCCATAACTTAAGAAATAAAAATATATTAGCCCCACTTTATACCAAGTTTAAATTAGTTAGAACAGGCACACATCATAAGGCAATACAAATATTTACTAAGGTACCTTCAAAGATTAAAAACATTGAAAAATACACTCTTTTCTATAAAAAAAACTGAAATAGTATGTAGTAGCTAACTATTTTTACAACTGGAATTGGGTTAAATAAATATTACTTCATTACCAACTGTGATATTATTTTATTTTAGTAAACCTCTGTCATAAAAAATAAATTAAATTAGATTAGTCTGTAATAAATATAGTATGCAATACCATTGTGTAATACTAACTAAATAGGTATGTAGATAATATTATTAATATACTTTATGTAACTTTATAGTTTACATAGGCTTAAATTATTCTGATAAGTACCTAACTATTGTAGTGCCCCAACACGGGGCTTATGATGCGGACCAAACTTTATTTTAGAACACCTTGTACGGTACCACATGAAATAATAAAGAATTTGAAATATGGATAAAAATAATACACACTGCACCCAACTATTAATTACTGACTTGACTGGTATCATAGCTCAGTTGGTAGTGACTCTTGCCTTCTGAGCTGAAACATTTGTGTGAAGAACATGGATGTTTGTTCTGTGTCTGCTGTTTTATATGTAATGTATGTTTATCAACCTCTGGTACCCATAGTTCTCATCAGGCTCGGCCTATATGTACCTATATTATGATCAATAGACCGTGTGTAAGATGCCCCGTATAATTTTATTTATTTATTATTTAGTGGTAACTACGGGTACGGCTTTTATCGCAAATTAAAATTTATATTTTCAGTAAAAGCGTTATTTTAAGACTGAAACTCTTTGGTTTCAGTATTAGCAAAGTCTTTGAAGTTTGAAGATATGATGAAGATGCAGAAGGCGGCTCTCCTATCGCTGTCTCCACAGCAGTTCGACTTGCTGCTCAAGCATGTGGAGCTTTTGAGGATGCAGCGGGCTCTCAATCAGAAGCAACAGGTATGAAAGAACATTCAAATGTATAAGAATATCAGTATAGTGGTTCCTTCCCATAAAACGAGCTCTGCTTAGTTTGGGGCTAGATGATGGTGTATGATAAATTGATAATGTCCGGGATTATTCATGTATATATATACACTGAGTGCGGGCCTCGGGCATGGCGCATAGCGTCCTGCCTGTCCTAAGAGCAAGACCTTCGCGTACAGCTCAGTTGTGTTTTCAGCATGATAACTAATTTTAACACTTTCGATAAGTTAGTATTGAAAATGCGATTTAGTATTAAACCCAAATAATGAGCTCATTTCTATTCTAGGCAAGTATTGACTTTGTTACGGAAACCATACAGTTTATTTTGTAAACAACTTTTGAAAACAAACCTAACAAAGTTGAAGTTATTACCGGGAGCTCCAGCAGTACCTAGTTATGGTTTCAATTTCAAACGACCTTTACAAACTATGCTCTATATTTTATATGTTGGTTATATACCTTTACCACAGAATAGAAAATACATTTAGGCTTGAGTTTGTGCGACGACCGAAGTTTTCAAACCTAATCACTTGAAACCCTTGAATATTCTGCAATCTACATCTACAACTATCTATTTATTTTCAGTTCCTAGTTTTGCTAAATAAAATAAATAAAGCCGATACCTTAAAAAAGTTAATCGGTTTAAAGAAAGATAATAATGATGTAGATTATGTATCTACTAAAAGTACAAAAATAATTAGGTATGTTCTAGGTACCATCCTAGGTCCATTATACATGAGAAGAGTGCCCTCAACAATCTAGGGCATTGCTCAGACTCAAAAGTAAAATCAAAATACAATAAAACGCTGCTGATGCGGTTGCCAGGGGCTTTAGCTGTGCCTGTGTTAGGCTGTCCTATGCCGCAATCAGCCGGCCGCAAGATTCCCATTTGTTATTCAGCAGTACGGGCAGATGAGGTTGAGTTGGGATCCACAGAAGAAGGTTGAACCCCTTACACCTCAGGAGTAATTATAATCATATAATGGAGTTATCTTTTAGGAATGTGCATTCTGCAAGAACAACGGTGAGCCAGCTTCTTGGTACTCCCTCCACATGTTGAAGGACAATCGCGGCCGCGTCCGTTGCCCCGTGCTCAGAGGGATCCGCTGTCCTGGGTGTGGAGCCACTGGGGATGCAGCGCACACTATCAAGTATTGCCCGCTGTATGACAGAGGTAAATATATACAAACTTACTTTATTCTTTCACCACAACCACACCACACCAGCCTATATCAGTCTACTGCTGGACACAGGCCTACCATGCATTCGCGTTGGGGATCGCAGGATTCTCGCACCTGTGGCACATCGAGGCGGTCAGGGAATTTAGCTGTAGCGATTTAAGCTGTTCTATGTCGCAATCCGCTGGCTGCCAGAGCCCCGTTTGTTACACAGCAGGTCAGCTTGGATTCCGAAGATGCAGATTGGAACTCTATACAGACCCCCTTTTGCACCTACTTCTTGCGTCGCTATAGCCCAAGAAAACCTGATCAGCCGTTTGAAGATCATCAGCTCTTTACTAGTTGATGAAGGGTTTGATTTAATTATTCAAAGTTTGGTATCCTTTTACTTCAATGATATTGGAGAGCAAGTAGCATTACGTTAAATCTACAGCAGCAATATGCGCCGGTGTATGTTCAGTATTCAAAGTAAATAATAAATAAATAATGCTGGACCACACGGCATCATGTAGACCCAAACTAAGCAGAGCTTGTATTATGGGGACTACACTGACTGATTTAAAGTTATAAATACTTTCTTTTGTAAATACATACATATTACACACAGACCGGAGACAAATATCTCCAGATAATGCAAAAATTTATCCCGCGGGGGGAATCAAACCCGCAACCTTCTGCGTCTCAGAGGCCGTCAAAAGTAAGTGAAATAGGTAAAATAAAAATCTCTTTATTCAGTAAGAACCATAAAGTACACTTTGAATCGTCATTTTTTAAATTTAAACCAAAGCGTAGATGGTTTTTGTTTAATAAATTAATTTAAGAAGAAGTATTTAGGTACCTAATTTGTATTTGTAAACTTCGTTTTGCAACTTGACTTCTTGAAGACTTCTCTCACTTCGTGGTTACATAGGAAACATTTTCCTAGAAGTCTTTACTAACTAACTAAACATTTTGCTGGAAAATTCCTTGCTCACTTACGATAATGGATTGATAATACCTACGTTCTGTTTATTATACACAAATTGTGGAATACCCTAATTTGATTTTAATTAAATTGAATTAGATCCGTGTGTAAAGCCGTGTGTAAACGAAACATTTTCTATCTCGGCAAAGTGGGTGGGGGACGGGGGTAGCTTTCCCTTGTTTGCTTAGCAACACAGTTACTAACTTAATGGATTTCTTCGATCATAAAAATAATAATGTTTTTACAAAAACAGTAGGTAAGTAGTTGGTAAAACCTAGGTTGATCTAGTACTTTTAAATAAACACCACAGATGGATTATGATAATTCCTATTAATATCGGCGAAAATGGTGTACATGAATTTTTTTTACCTCTTTTACGCCAAAACTACTGAACTCAAACTGATCTGAAACTTGATCTTGGGGGCCGTTCGAGAATTACGTAAGCAGATTTATTACAATTTTTAACCCCCCCTCTCCCCCTTGTCAGCAAAAATAAGCAAAGCTCGTTATATTGGTGTACCTAAATGCTATTTTCATGTAATGTAGTCTAGTTTTTCCCTGAAAATGTGTTTAGTTTTCAAACAAATGGTGTGGGTTGCCAATGTGTAAAAAATTAATAGCTAATTACTCCTGACGTAATCACCATTTAGACCCTACTACCCCCCATGTCAGTAAAAATAAGCAAATCAAAGACTCCCCCACCCCCTAATGTGCTAACGTAAGACTTGAATAGCCCCTTGCTAAAAAGCGAGATGAATTGAAGGTCAGACCATCCATATAACTTTGTCAGTATATAGTTATATTTACTTATAGTTATATTGGCTTGTCCCAAATGCGATCGTCGTACCTTCATCAACAAGATCGAGTACACAAGCCACATTAGAGCCATCAGAGGGTAGAACAACGAAGCCCCGGCCCCACCTCCCTCCCCTAAATCCGGCGGGCGCCTTAGCCGAAATCAGCCAGGAGGATCAGTCAGGAGGATCATCATCACTGAGCGAATTGAGCTGAAATTTTGCTCATAATACTTGTAGTTATAGGCCGGGATTAACGTACCTATATGCTACCTTTCATCCGGTACCCCTAGAGTATGAGTTGCACAATACGGATTACCTGTACGGAATTCCTGATTTAATGAAACATAGTAAAATAACACCTTTATTTAAATCCGGTAGTAGTTCTGACCCTACTAACTTTAGACCGATATCAGTACTGCCAACATTTAGTAAAATTTTTGAAAAGCTTATTCTCAGTCAACTGCAAAGCCATTTTAACTTTAACAACTTACTAGATGTCAAACAATTCGGATTTACGCGGGGCAGATCAACAACTGATGCCGGTGTTGAGTTGGTATCGCATATCTACGATGCCTGGGAGGACTCACATGATGCTTTAGGCATCTTTTGTGATTTGTCTAAGGCATTTGACTGCGTACACCATGAAACATTAATCAGGAAACTAGATCACTATGGCGTCAGGGGTATGGCTTTAGCCCTTCTCACTTCTTACCTATCTGACAGAATACAGAAAGTAAACGTAAATGGAAAATGTTCTCCGGGATCTGTAGTAAAGATGGGTGTTCCGTAAGGGTCAATACTTGGACCATTTTTATTTTTAATTTACATCAACGACCTACCTCAACTTGTGAGAGACAACCACGAAATTGTATTGTTTGCGGATGACACGTCACTTTTATTTAAATTAAAGCGACGGCAGACCAATTTTGACGACGTGAACAATGCAATAGCGAAAGTTGTTAACTGGTTCGATGTAAATAATTTATTACTAAACGAGACTAAAACAAAATGTATGAGATTTATATTACCAAATGTTAAACAAGTTAAACCTAACATTAAAATAAAAGATGAAGATCTAAATCTTGTGGACAGTACTGTATTTTTAGGCATAACTTTAGATAATAAGCTTCAATGGGGCGCTCACATAGATGGGTTGTCGAACAGACTCAGTTCTGCAGCATACGCAGTCAAAAGAATCCGTCAACTTACTGACGTAGAAACGGCTAGACTAGTTTATTTCAGCTACTTCCATAGCATTATGTCGTACCGCATTTTGTTGTGGGGGAATGCTGCAGATATCAACACCATATTTGTGTTGCAGAAGAGGGCTGTTCGTGCAATTTATAATATGGGCCCCAGAGAATCACTTAGAACTAAGTTTAAAGAAATAAATGTTATGACAGTGCCGTGCCAATATATATATGAAAACTTAATTTATGTCCGAAAACATATTAACATGTTCAAGAAAATTAGCGACTATCATAATGTTAACACTAGAAATAAAGATAAACTAGCTGTTCCCACTGTAAGGCTCCATAAAGTTAGTCAATCTTTTAAAGGGATGTCTGTACGATTTTTTAACAAAATACCAAATGATGTGATTAATCTATCTGTAAATAAATTCAAAAATGTTGTTAAACGTAATCTATGTAATAAAGCTTATTATAAAATATCTGATTATTTAGATGACAAAAAAGCTTGGGATGAAACTGCCTCCAACTCCATCAAAAACAATGTAATAGATATTAAGTACAATGACGTTAAAAAAATATAAGCCAAGCAGAGTTTCTTGCCAATTCTTCTCTGTTTGGTCACGTTACGAATTGGTGGTAAATTAAAAAAAAATGACGTTTCAAAGTGTACTATACAGTTCCTACTGAATAAATGAATTTTTTACTTTACTTTACTTAAGAAACATTCAATAGTTTTCGTTTTCGAGCTCTTTATATGATAAATGGAAATTACTGAATTGGATTCAAATACCTATCAACTGATCAAACGTCATATGAAATGTAATGTCCTTGCAGGTTGCAATGTTTTTCATTTAAAACAGACGGGTGGGTAGGTAATTGCTGAAAAAAGCAAATTTAAAATTTAGCTCGAAGACGAAAACTATGAATATTTCGTATTACGTATACGTACTACTGGGTACCAGGCGATCAAAGCCGCGGGCGGAAGCTAAATTTGTAGATTAGTTATAAATATATTTTCTAAATTTCTTCTTTCTTACCTGCAAACGATTTTCACAACTGTTGTCGGAATTATCACTGGCTTGTAGGTACTTTTTATTCCGTAGCTACATATTTCTGGTTCTACGTAAAATAACCATATTCGCGACATAAGTATACACGCAAACGAAGTTGCGGGTGGGTCAGCTAGTTATAGGTATAATATAGAAATATATAAAAGTATTTGAACTCACAATTTGTCTCTTCCATTTCAGATCGTTGGAGCTTCTGATTCTAGTGGACACCAACAAAATTTTATTTTATTCATATTTTACTTTAATAAAACAATGAGTAAATTACTTGCAAACGACTTAATAATTAACCCATTTCTAAGTTGTGTGTAACAATTTGCTACGATATACATATATAATAAACTACGAGTTATTATGAAGGTACGTAAAAAAAGGCTTTATATTATAATTTTAATATACTACGAGTGGTTATTATAATATGTAAGTTGTGCGTGGACTCGTCTTTAGCAATAACGAAAATAGAAACTTGGAATAATGCTCAGAAATCACGAAGGCGCAAGACAAATTGAGTGATTTATTTAATTTTACGCTTACTTTACCTATTTTGGGTTCCGGCACAGGTTCCGGGTGGGTTGGTACAGGTACCTACTTGGAATAGAGTGGGCGCGAGTTACTAAGCAAACAATACCGAATAAATTGGGCCAATTTTACGGATGCCCAAAACACAGAATAAGTAATAATACCACCGTACTCAAAGATACTCAAAATAACTTATCTGAAATTAGAACTCTGCCATGCGTAAGTCAACCAATTATTGTAAGTTTCAAAGGTAAATATTTTTCTTATTTTGCAGGTAGAAAGCACTGCCGTCCTAATTGAGACAACCGTAAGTCGGTGTTTTATAAAAAATGAGTTAAAACCAGATTCGGAATCAGCGTGATCAGGCGAGTAGACAAAAAATTGATCGACTCAATAGGGCTGACGACTGGGTAAAAAAAAAATTATTCCAATTAGTCCGTCAGACAGATCAACACTAAATATTAGACACGTATTTTTTATTTATCAAATAAATAAAAATTGACGGAGATAAAGAGCGTCAAAGTTCGGGAGTGGGGGCTCGTGACGTGACGGCTAAGTAAAAAGTTTACTAAGCCGTGACGTCCGTGACGCCTTGATATCTTTGCCAGTTTTTGTTTAATTGACAATAGAAAAAATACGTGTCCCAAATTTTTTGATAAAGTTAATGACAATCTAATTAGAATTATTATCCTATTAGGGATGACTGAAAAATTCGTTTATAAGTAATCTTTAGATCGATTTATGAAGAAGTTTTTTTTACCCTTTGTCTAGTCCACACCTGCGTCTGCGGTCCTAGGCGAAGATTTGCGTTTAGCCTCTCCTAACTTTGGTGACCGTTATATACAAGTCTATCATTGCAAGACGAACTATCGGGTTATAAAAATGAGCCATTACCGTGGTGTGATTAAGCTTGGAAAGCCGTCAGATTCAAGCCAGCGTTCGGTAGTTCATCGACCCAGCTGTAAATGACGGCGTGGTGACGAGACACCTCGTTGAGGAGTAGGGCAGGTCGGGTACACGGGGAACGCTCACAATGCCACACGCAACGAACAAGGTCCATGAACTTGCGTTTCGTGGACCACTCACTTTTATGTAATGCGTGTTAGGTACTACCTACCTCAACTGTCTGATACACGCCGTATCAACAGCGGCATAGTCTTCGTTGCGCAAACGAACTTTATCTATAGGGATTTTTATTTTGTAAACTCACAGGTTCAAGTCTATTGGTACTGATTTTTTGTTCCCGATACACACACAATATACAAACTTTACCACCCCAGATTACCACGTTAGAGGTTATTTTTCAAAATTTGATTAATCTATGTATTATTCGGCTACCTAAACTATCTACATAACAAATTGCATCTAAATTTGTTCAGTGGTCACAGAGATACGTGGTAACAAACATTCACACGGACTTGTTCCCCGTACAAACTTGGCCGCTCCCTTTTACCGTTTTAGGGATTGAATAGCGGAAAATCCTGAAACACGTATTCATTTATGTTTAGTAGAAAAATTTCAAGTAGATTGGTAAAGATTTTTTTTGTTTCCCATAGAAACTTTGCTACCCCAGATTACCACGTATGAGCGTATGAGGTAAATTTTTCAAAATTTGATTAATTATTTATGTGTTATTCTGGTACCTAAACTATCTACATACCAAATTTCATCTAAAGTTCAGTGGTTACGGAGATACGTGGTAACAAACATTCACACAGACTTGATCCCCAGACAAACTTTGCCACTCCCGTTAACCGTCCTAGGGGTTGAATTGCGAAAAATCCTGAAACACGTATTCATTTATTTTAAGAAGAGAGTCTTTGTGCAAAATCTCAAGTCGATTGGTAAACATTTTTTTCTTCCCCATACAAACTTTGCCACCACGGTATACCACTTTAGAGGTCAATTTTTCAAAATGTGATTAACCTATATGTTATTTTGGCACATAGGCCATCTTCATACCAAATTTCATCTAAATTGGTTAAGTGGTTACGGAGATTATAATATTAGGATCATGCACGCCAATTAACTATTTCTTGACAACCTCGGTTACATTATTTATATTACATATCTCAATTTTTTTAGAAAATAAAGACACAACTTAAAGCAGTTAATGTAGCATTCTAATAATGAAATATTTTTTTTAATCAGTTAATTAGTGTTTGAGTTTATCCAAACATACAAAAAATAAAATCTTACCCTTCATAATAGTAGTGTAGCCTGTAGCATTTAGCATAAAAGCGGGCATAAACTTGCATAAAGTAATGAAATAATAAAATTAATAACTAACATTACTTAATTTTAATCATGCCAAATGTAGACTGCTGAGGCCTTCATTAATTAAATACTTTTTACGTATTTAATTGATACAATAATCTGTACCTATGTAAATGTTTCCGGTTTGTTATGCCTCCTAGGAATCTAGAGATATTTGCTGTTAGGTACCTAGGTATCTCAAATCAAGGAAATTAGATTCAGTCGTCCATCACCCGTGACTCCACTATAACAATAGCTGTTCGAGCTCATTCATACTACATCAAATTTACCTGAATTTAAACTTACACTTTGAAATACAAAGTCTTAGTTGGGTCAATATCTATCAGAAACGTATTATTTAACACACCGACCGCCATGCCCGAGGAGCGAGTCCTGCAGCAGGTACGCCGTTGTGTTTTAGCATACAAAACGTTAATAGCCCAGGGACACACACACACACACACACACACACACACACACACACACACACACACACACACACACACACACACACACACACACACACACACACACACACACACACACACACACACTCAAACAATCCTATATCAGTCCACCTGGACATCAGCTTCCCATAATAAAAGAGAATATACCCATAATCCCCCGGGCCACAATGGGCATGCGGAAATAACTAATCACCCTTTATTTTTTCAAAAAAACCTCAAATATTGCAAATCCCTGCAATTTTTTTACCAATGAACAAATAAACCTAGTAATAAAAATGTAGGTAGGTATATTAACCCAACCTTCATAATAGGTAGTGCGTATGAAAATAGGCAGGTAGCTACCTCCTTAATTAAACTTTAAATATTAACTATGTATGAAATCTGAATATTATAGTAAACAGGTTATTCAATGTTACTCATAGAGTTATCTCATCTATAAAAAGTTATTGAGGGCCGAAGTACCCACCGGCTTGATTAAGTTATGCATTTTTAATATTACCTTGCTATTAATACTCATTGTGGTTTTTACCTCTATGTATTTATTTTGAAAGTTGGATTACAGGTTTTGAATAGGTATGTTTATTTGTATGCTTCTATTTAGATTATAAGTATTAACAATTTCGCTCGGCTCGGCAAGCGTAGTGTAGGACGCTTTCTGGCCGCGTGGAGTGACGATTTGCGAAAGGCAGCTGGTAGAAGCTGGATGCGTCGAACTCAGGACAGGGAGCAATGGTGCTCATAAGGGGAGGCCTATGTCCAGCATCGGACTATTATAGGCTAATGATGATGATGATAAACCTAACTACTATTCTGTAGGTACTTTAGTCACTGAATAATTAATAGTACAGCTTTAGTCAATAAAATATTAAATAGATTACCTACCTACCTAGGTGCCTAAGGTATGGAATAATGAACCCTGGTACGTGACATCTGCCACAGTCGTTATCTACGTAGGTAGGTAAGTGTGTATGTTGTAGTCGCGGTAGGTAAGTAAACAGATGAATAAACAGAATGTTTACAAAGCAACTGACCACACAATTAAATTTAGATTTGCAGATATGCATGGTAGATCTACAGCTACTTTTAAAACAAGTAGGTAGGTAGGTACCTATAGAAAAATCAAGTTCTGTGCCAAGATTGACGGAATCACGGGATCAGATTATAGGCATTAAGATGACATCTGTTGTGGATCTCAGAAACTAAAATGCTAAGCTCGGTGGTACGCATTCGTAGCAGCGAGTGCGTAACCAAAACCTCTACAGCTTTCGTAGCAGTCTTATTATATATCAAAAGATGGCAGTGTTAGTTGTATTTTTCACGTAACAATCATCACACCACAGAGGGCTTACCACAGGTTTTTGATAGTTTTCGAAAACTTTATAAGTTTCGGTATCTTTCCATACATTTTCGTAGTTCATGCACGTTTCCCTAGAGGCGCTGTACTGAAAATGTATGGAAAGATACCGAAACTTATAAAGTTTTCGTAAACTATAAAAACCTGTGGTAAGCCCTCAGATATTTCTATAAAAGTCTGTGCATCAGCATCACACCAATATTACAAATGCGAAATTTTGTGTGTCTGTTAGTATGTTTGTGGTAGCTTCACTATGTAACGGCTGAACGAATTAGGCTGAAACTGGAATAGGTATACATAGTTTATGGCCTGGATTAACACAGGCAAATTTTTATCCCTACTACGCGAGCGAAGCCGCGGGCGGAAGCTATTGTTATAATATAACGATGGCTATTCTCATGAAAGTAACGTAAATATTTTTACGGGGAGTGTTCACCAAAAGTTCATACAAGAAAATTCCCGTATCTAATTATGAATTAAAAATGCCATTTTCAGCTCTATTCTCTATTATTCTGAGGAATTTTAGTACATGATTATATGGAAGGTTTTAAGTAATTATCTACCTGCTTAGCTATACTTATGGACTCTTGAATAACTCCACAAAATACTAATCATTAGGCGGTACATACTAGAACACTACGATTTTAATAGGCTCGGCTCAAGAGCCTGTTGCTACTCTCCTAGCAAACGTGCACAAACTTAATTTCTGAATACTGAGCGATCCCTCTACACAATCGATAATATATCTTATCTTATCTTATTCGCCTGTCTGATCCCACTGCAGGGATATATAATGAATATAAAGTTATCTATTTATTTATTTAATAAGGTACACAAAACAGAATACAATCAAAATATTATATAACATTACTAAGTAAATAATTATTGAATATGTCAACATACTCACTATTACCAATTAAGAGATCGTTATACTGGCGACACATTCTAACCAACGGATTGTAAAAAGAACTGTTGTTCGTATAGAAGAGCAAAGGTGTTCGAAAATGAGGCGCGAGTTCTCAGTTTATTATTAAAGTTGATAAGATGAGACGTCTAATTAACAATGCTTATGCTCACTAAACATTTTTTTATGTTATAGTCATCGTAGGTTTGCAAAAACCCTGTAAAAAAGTAAACTCAAAGATAATTCTGGTAGGCGTTGTTGCGCCTGGGCTGATAGATAGAGCTAACTAGCACTCTACGGCCTGCGCCTGCGCTCCCAGCAGCCGCGTCACGTCATCGGTCGTCGCGTATGGCTGCCACGCTGTTGAAGCCTGCACGAGCGAATCACTCCACTCGTCATTTAGATGTAAACAAGTGCGGTCGTGTCGCTGCTGGGCTCATTGTAGTTCGACTCACGAAAGCCCTAAACAGTGCCTTTTCAAATGTAGTCCCTTTTGTTTCATCACGTCAAAAGTTGATTACTACGTTCGAGAGGAAAATCGATGCAATCGTAAGTAGCATTTTCATAATAAATTTTAACATTAGTCATACTAAGTAGGTTATTGCTCAAGATTTCCTCGGGTTGTCTAGGGTTTTCCACGGTATCTTCAAGCGTTTTCCGTGAAATTAACAACATAGACGTTTTCATTTTTGTGCGCAGTTTCACTCAATTAACCTAAGTA
The DNA here is from genome assembly GCA_951804965.1 of Horisme vitalbata. Taxonomy (NCBI): domain Eukaryota; kingdom Metazoa; phylum Arthropoda; class Insecta; order Lepidoptera; family Geometridae; genus Horisme; species Horisme vitalbata. Next base: position 27,584,914 of record OX638091.1, on the reverse strand, counting down.
CTACTTTCTCTTGGTAGTTTAGTAAGCTCTGCTCTCGCTAATATTAAGTCTAAATAAGTATTGCTTATTCCAAGCTTATTTCATAAACATTATTTATGCCCTACCAATTCCCTAAGGTAATTACTTAGTTTATTTTATGAACTGTAGGATGAAAGGTATTCGGTGGTATTTGACCCCAAAATCCACACGAGCCAATCACCACCGAACATTGTCCCCTCTACACGTGGTCTTTATATTTAGAATGCGTTGCTATGCTAGGGATTGATTTTATAAATCCAACATACTTATTTAGGCTGTAACATTTCAATGGATAATACTTGTATTGAAGAACTGTAACAAGTTATCTTCTACGACTCAATAGTTCAACCAGAGTCAATCATCTACTAAGGTAGCATTTTTAATAAATAAATTATATAAAGCTGGACAATTGTCACACAGCATCATGTAGCCCCAAATTAAGCAGAGCTTGTATCATGGGAACCACATGACTGATATAACTACTTACATTTTTTTTATAAATACATATATATTATACACAGAAAACACCCAGACCTTTTGTCAAATATCAAGCACGTTCTTTTATAAAACACTTCCTACAAGAACGTAAATGATGTGATGAAAATTAGGTTATTTTCGTTTTAGTGTGAAATAAGTTATGTTATCGTTAACCTTTTTTCTTATCGACGTGTCATAGCTGATAACGTACCTGCGAAGTAGTTAAGTCCTTGCAATAAAAAACTCTATAAAGAGGGCTCCTAATATCATACATACATAAAAAAATATATCTGAACTTATAATCGTACTGATAGAGTTTAAGGAGATAATTATAAAAAAAGCATGCTTCACACTATTCTATTCTGCACTATAAATAATACAATATTTCTGAACCTATTCTTTCTGAACAAAATTATTCAGTATACCATAAGATCCAAAAAGTAGGTTAGTAATAAGTACCTAATTAGACACTCTCTAGTGTTTCAATGTTGAATCCAACCTTTGTACCCACCTAAAATTAAAAAATGCTTATCTTTTGCCAAATAAGTGTTTACCTACCTACCTAGGTAGATACTTTACCTGATGGAAAAAAACATTGCATAACTATGGCGTAGTAGCTACGTCTATTATTCACAGTCTTGAATGCCAATTATTTTGTTGTTTGTTGTATAGTTTTACTAAACATAACAAAACAATTTAAAATAATATTGTAGCTATACTTAAACAAAAAATTAAATGCTTTCTTATTTTGAAGTCAAACTATGTTACATATATATGTACCTAATATAAATGTTGTTAAGCTAAATAATAATAGGGTTTAATACAATTATCAGTGGGTTTAAAATAATTGCGTCGAGCTAACTATGGGTCGCAATGGCGCTCTTTGGGGAAGGCCTATGTCCAGCTGTGGACTGCTATAGGCTGATGATAATGGTAATGATATTAAAAAATATAATGATAATTAATGCTGGACACTAGCACACAGCATCATGTAGCCCTAAACTAAGCAGAGCTTGTATTAAGGGAACCACGTGACTGATATACCTACTATTTTTTTTGCATCATACATAGAAAAAACCCAGACCCGAGAAAAATACAAGCAGATCATACAAACATTTGTCTCAACTCTCGAGGCGGTAAACGAACCCGCAACCTTCTGCGTCTCAGGCGGGCTTTCGCCCACTGCGCCACAGAGGTCTCCAAATGATGATGATGATGATAGAATACATTTTTTGAATCAAACCATTTCAAACAAATGATCAGATACCTGCTGAGGCAGGTATCTGATCCTAATTTAGAGCTTGTTCCCAGCTACTCCAAAACCATACATTGATTCGCTTCAGCTCCAGAATATTTTAGTTAGTACCTATTACCTATAGTACCTATTAGAACCTAATTATCTTGTAATTATTCTAATATCTATGAAATTGAAAGGTATTTATCAGCGTAATTTATTGATTTACAAATCACAATGCTATTTGGAGATACATTACGTACCTATGTACAGTTTGTTTATAAATACGAGTACCTAAGTACCTAATAAGCATCTATAAACCACAATTCGCAAGAATGTAAGCCGAGGAAAACGAAACATTATTGACTCTGTTCTATTTCCTGCTAGAAAGGGCAATTGATAACAAACGTTTCTGTGACGTTGTTTTTCATATTATTTATGCGTTATGTTATTGACTAGTGACCCTTCCCTCCTTTGCACTGGTAGTAAAACGTATTATCATGAATATGTTTTTTTTTCTGTCGTTGTTTTGTTTTGTTATAATATAAGGCATTAAGTAAGTTGACGTGGCCCATTACGTATATAAAAATGTATCGATTAAAGTATACAAGCAACATTTATAACAAAAATCTATAGTTACAAAGCACTTTCTTAAGAAAAAACATAATTATAGGAAGGTATGCATAAATTTATTTTAAGTATAATAAAAAATACTGCCATAATTTTAGAACAATCAATGCCGTCCTTAGGGCCGGTACGGTATCCAGTACCCACACGCAAGTGGACTAATGGATATTGGCTGGTACATTTTAGGTGGATATTGCATCATTAAGACTTTAAGTTGATACTTGTCTGACCAAATGATGTACCTTGTCCTTTAAAAGTTTAAATCATTTCTAGACGGATCGACGCCTCACAAACTTGTTGAAAAATGCGGTCCTTCGACATTCCTAGATTCCAAACTGTAAAGCTATTCTACAAATTGAATGGTGAATCGATTGACAATATGTCGCCATTTTCCGTGTTTAAAATAGCACGTGTTTGTGTCTGTGTTATAGGGCTGCTACTACCAAATCATTTTAGTCAGACAAATATATAAATATGTATTATCAGTTCATTTTTACTAATTATTTTTGAACTAAGATTGTCCGTTACACGCATATTGAACTACTTTATTTATGTTTTTTTATTACGTTATCTGTTTCTTTTTTATCTTGTTTTACTATAATTGTTGTTATTTGTCAGAATAAAATAACTTAACCTTCTTCGTCCCCTTCCTTATTTTTAATAATAGGAAATCAAAGGGGAAATCAAAGGATGTATTTAGGTTCTAAGTTAACTTAGTACGAAGGTAGGGTTCTTTATACTTAATAAATAAATAATTAATAAATAATTCGGGACGTAATCACACAGCATCATGTAGCCCCAAACTAAGCAGAGCTTGTATTATGGGAACCACATGATTGATACATTGACACAATTTTTTTTAAAATACATACATATCGTAGATAGAAAACACCCAGACCCGAGACAAATATCTGTAGAACATGCAAACATTTGTCCCGCAGCGGGAATCGAACCCGCAACCTTCTTATACTTGCTTTCTTTATTTCATATTGAACGGATTGAAGTAATTGAATAATATTTAAATTTTTTACACCACTCAAGTTGTGGGAAGATAAATATACTAAATTATATAAAAATGCTGGACAACCCTAACTATTATCTATGTATGGATGGATAAGTTATTATTATCTTGGCCGTTGCGTTCGGTGGGAGACAAAATTCTTATTAATAATTGAGTACTTACATTGGAAAAGTCCAATGAGGAAATTAGCTATGTTTTATGCCAAGTATACGTAGGTAGGTGTAGAGAACACAGACCAGATAGGTAAAGAATATTTAGAAGTATTTATAGGACTTCTGCGGAAACTAAGAATGTTCGTTTGTCTATGAGCTGAAAAATGAAGCTGAAAGCTGGAAAATGTTGATACGCGGCTGGACTCTCTGGAATGCAAATTCCAGGAAATTCAGTCATCTCCAGTAAAGGAGCTAGAAGCCACTGTATTGCAACTTCGCCAGGAGCTTAATGAGCGTGACCAATTTACTTTTGCGAACGACGTCGAAATTTCTAATCTACCAGAGGAAGCTGGGGAAAACACGTCGCATTTGGCTTTATTAATTGGAGCTAAACTTGGCGTTAAACTAGATGAACGCGATTTGATATACGTCGAGCGTGTGGGCCAGAAGAGGGAGAGCACGCTGGTGCCCGATGATGATACGGGTGCAAAAGCAATGCGGCCTCGACCGCGAACCCTAGTGGTTCGTCTCGGCCGGCGTGTGCTGCGCGATGACCTTCTACGAGCTGCGCGCGTGCGGCGTGGCATCACTTCAGCTGACCTAGGACTCGCCGGAGAACCGCGCCGCTTTTACATTAATGAGAGACTTTCGAAACATAATAGACAGGTATTCCATACAGATAGGCAGCTGGCTCGCGAGCACAATTGGAAATTTGTCTGGACCAAATCCGGTCACACATTTGTTCGTAAGGCACAGGGTAAAACTGCCCATCGAGTCTCTAGCCTAGGAAACCTGAATCAAATTTTTAACGTTAAATAAGTTTGCCTTACAGATAGCGCTTCTTTCAGTATCTATGTCTTCTATTTTAGACGAACCTTACCTGTCTTCTAATTTATACAAATCTTATAATTTACTCAATAGCTCTAAGTCAAACGTATTTTATATTATTTTATTATGCTTTCTTTGTGTCATCTTACCATGCTACGAGGATCAGTCTCTTGCTAATTCATTTGTATTTTTATCTGACTATATTAATGGGTTGGGCACTGTAGATTGTACTATTTGTCGTATTTTATATTTTCAATACTGTATGCATATAGTTTACCTCCTATTAAGTGGTTCGTTGTTTGTTATGAATGATAATAAGGATAATCATATGTATCTGTCACTCACAGTCTGCATATTGTGCTGTTTAAATAGTTTTAAGTTTATTTTGACCCGTAAAAATGATTTATAAGAGTAAATTTTTAAAAGTTGGCTTATTTAATGCAGGTTCTTTGAATACTAGGCATGATGAACTTATTTCAGCAGTCGAACGCTACGCACCTGATATCTTGGCAATTAATGAGACCTGGCTCAGGAGTGGAGAGGAGGAGCGAGCGCCCACAATACCAGATTATCGGTTTCGTCATATACCTCGTCTTGTTCCCCGCACTGCCTCCATTCGTTCTAGAGGTGGAGGGGTTGGCTTTTATGTTCGTAATGGACTTAATGTTCGCACTCGTTCGCACCCGGTCAACCCCGCCGTAGATCAGATGTGGATCTCATTGTCAGTCAATGGATTTAATCTTGTGATAGGTACAGCTTACAGCCCACCTTGGCAGAATACGGATATTTTTCTAGATGCCATAACAGAGTCCATATCTGCTCTGGCAAGATGCGATAATTTACTGCTTCTTGGTGATTTTAATATTGATATGTTGGCTACTAGCGACAGCAACACCAAAAAATTTAATGAATTTTAGTGCTACTTTAATTTATCACAGCTTATTAAAGAGCCTACACATTTTACTGAACACAGTGCAAAATTAATTGATGTAGTATGTACTGACGCGCCCACTAGACAAATTCAAGTCAATTATATTCCCGACCTAGGGGCCCATTCCTTCATTACAATTGAATTAAATTTTAAGAAACAAAAAACAACCAAATCGTGTATTATATTTAGACCGCTTAAGGACATCTTAATAGATTACTTCAATAAAGATTTGGAAAGCATTGACTGGAACTATATAAAATCCCTGGACAATGTTAATGACATGGTGTCTTTCTTAAATGAAATGATTCAGAAGCTTTTTGATGTGCATGCTCCCGTTAAAAAGGTCTTTATTAAATCAAAATCGTATCCGTGGATTACAGATAACTTGAAACTTATGATGCAGCTCAGAGATGATGCACATGCTAGATATCGTGCTTCTAAAAGAGATGTTCATAAACAATTTTACAAAGACCTAAAAACGCCGTTTTATTTGCCTTAAAATCAGATCATCGCGCTTACTTTGACAAATATATTAATGCAAATTTAAAGAAGCCAGCAAGCTTGTGGAAGAACTTAAAGCAAACTGTGTTGCCTAAAAATAATTCGACTGATCTACCTATCCACCTCAATGACCCTGAAACTATTAATGATAACTTTCTTGACGTTTCAGGCTCTAATGTAACCCATATCTCTCAATTAACATTTTTTGAACATAACAGATTCTGCAATGAATCTCTACGTCTATCTGCTACTACTGCAGATAAAGTCCTCAAAGCTCTACATTCACTCAAATCTAACGCTAAAGATTACGATGATATTAGCCTCGACATGATTATGTTAACTCTACCATATACGTTGGAAGCAATTACTTTTATAATTAATACATCTATTACCACATCAAGATATCCTGAACTATGGAAAATTGCAGTTGTCAAGCCTCTACCGAAAGTATCAAATCCAGCCACTTTTAAGGATCTCCGGCCGATAAGTATTCTACCTTGCCTGTCTAAAATCCTTGAAAGAATAGTTCATGACCAAGTTTCACACTATGTAGAGTGTAACAATATTTTGCCAGTTATGCAGTCTGGTTTTAGGAAGGGTCACAGTACTGCTACAGCATTGCTTGACGTTACTGATAATATTTTGAAAACACAAGATAAGGGCATGGGAACTCTTTTAGTTTTACTGAATTTTTCACGCGCTTTTGACTGCATAAATAATACTCTCTTACTTTCAAAGCTGAGTTATTATGGATTTAACAATGAAGTTATAAAGTGGTTCGACAGTTATCTTAGTAGTCGTTTCCAACTTGTTGAAACGACCAAGACTGACGGAAATAAGACTGTATCTTCTTTACGCTCTATTTCTAGAGGCGTTCCACAGGGCTCTATTTTAGGACCATTGTTATTTGTGATCTATTGCTCTGACATAATTCAAAATATAAAAAACTGTCAGTATCATATCTATGCAGACGACTTGCAGCTTTATGTGTCATTTCCACCTAGCCGAACCGCGCAGGCTGTCGTTAAAATAAATGAGGACCTTGATAGGATTGCTCTGTGGTCAAGAAAAAATTCACTCGTTTTAAACCCAGGCAAGTCTAAGTTTTTGATACTGGGGTCAAAAAAACAAATTTCTGACATAGGTCACGAGGAGCCTAACGTGAGTATCTTGGGAGAGCCTATTTCCTTTACTAGTGAAGCTCGGAACCTTGGAGTGGTCATGGATAGCGAGCTACGGTTTGAAAAACATATTTCTGAAGCTGTGCGAAATTGTTTTTATAGATTAAAGGTTTTGTACCGTATTCGTGATTGTCTTACGGTTGAACTCCGTATTTCATTATGTGAATCTCTCGTCTTATCCAAATTAAATTACGCCGATACAGTGTATGGATCTAGGCTTTTTGCCAGAACTGCTAAGCTCGTTCAACGCATCCAAAATGCCTGTGCTAGATTTTGTTTTCCAATGCCTCCTCGGACCCATGTTACCCCCTATATAAATAAAGCAAATTCACTAAAAATGTCTTTAAGACGAACCCTACACTTAGCTGTTCTTTTATTTGGGGTCATTAAGAGTCGAAAACCTGAGTACCTTTTAAACAAATTAAAGTGGTTTCGTGACGAGCATAAGCTAAATACAAGGTCTGCTTCCAATCTTCTTCTAGCAACACCACTTCATGGTTCTGCAGCTTTTAAGGGCAGCTTTTGCTATGCCGCTACTAAGTGTTGGAACAATATACCACCACCTCTTCGGAATCTACTCAATGTTAATTTATTTAAATTAAAATTTAAACAGCATATCTTCTCAACACAAGTTAACCAACCTTGGCTGGCATAGCAAAAGCAAAATATAAAATTCATTATTGCCAAAATTCAAAGTAACTGCTACTCATACCTCTTTGCTCCCGTTTCAGGCCCTTTTCTATAATATTATTCGTGCTCAATAGGTAGGTAGGTACTAGATATAAGTTAGTATTGCCGTCGCTTTCTTATTATTCATTATTGTTGTTTTTAATTTTCTCTAAGTTGTATTTTTGGTGGTAGTTAAAAAAAAATGTATTTTTAATTTCTAAGTATTGTAGTTTAATGTAACAATGTCTGTAGCGTGTTGTGTGTATGTTTGTTTATATAGATCATAATTATAGGTATGCTAAGTTTGCATCTACTGCTATGTAGTTGTTTTAAGGTACAGCTTCCCTGTTTAGAGGTCAGGATGTCCGTGAGGCTAACACCGGTCCCAGCAGAAAACCAGCGCTGCTGCATGTCAGCATGTAGCAGCATTAAGCTGAGCTGGGGTCCTTTTCGCCACTACAATTCAATTTATTTAATTTTACTATTTTAACACACTAGTAATAAGTACCATAGTGTTAAGAATATTTTTTTTGTTTTTAGTGTACTGTTTTGTGGTGAATAAATGCCTCTCTCTCTCTCTATGAGTACGTAACATCAGACGTCGAATTCATGGGTTTTTGTGGAACGCGTCAGTTAGCTAGCGGAATTTATACTAATTAAATATTTTATGTGTTGTATTGTAATGTGAACATATATTAATGGATTATCGCAAAGCCAAACCTGAGTCAATTACTTAACTGACGTTTTTTAATTAACCCCCGACCACCCCGCACACCCCAACGCAAAAAAAGGGTTGCTACTTAAAAAATATAGATTAGATAGAAACTTTTTTCTGTTTCCTGGTTGTTCTAATTATAGTTTATGGTGTACGTGTCTGTTGCACCGTAGCTCCCACAGGTCCATATCCCAAACGGATGAATTATTTGTTTATTTATCCGTTTGATTGGGATTTTCTTGTGCGATACGTGACTTCATCGAGAGTTTTCTTAGCTATGATTCAAGAAAAATCATCAGGTGTTTTCATCTTGATGAAGGGATGTGAGTAACTTCCACATGTATGATCGATTCGTTTGGTATCCTGTTTTCAATAATTTTGCAAGAACATGGTAACCTTGATCTGACACCGCAGCATCACCTGGAATCTGTTGGATACCTACGCAACTCCTTAGACACTTCAGCAGAGGTATCGTGTCTAGGCTTAAAAAGCTTGGGATGAAACTGCCTCCAACTCCATCAAAAACAATGTAATAGTTATTAAGAACAATGACGTTAAAAAAGTATAAGCCAAGCAGAGTTTCTTGCCAATTCTTCTCTGTTTGGTCGCGTTACGAATTGGTGGTAAATTAAAAAAAAATTGAGTAGGAAGAGAAATGTGGCTTTTATGTCGGGGGTTTTATACATTTTGAATTTGTAATTGTAGTGAATTTCTATCATTGTTTGGTGTACAGATTCAAACATTTTCCTGTTATGATAAGAGTTATTTTTTATGTCTAGTAAATAAATCAGTAGAATAGCAATATTTTGTTTTCGGATTTTTATTGACATTATTTTAGTCTTCGTCATCCATTAGGGGAGGTCGCGCTCTTTGGGGGAGGTCTATGACCAGCAGTGGACTGCTTTAGGGTCCTGCTGCTGCTGCTGATAATGATGATTATGATTATGATGAGACCTTAGTCTTCGTAGAAAATCATTGGGATAACTATAATAAACTAACTGATTCTGTATAGCTTAATGAAAAGAGAGTTTAGCAAAGCAGTAAACGTGATGTTACTCATAACCTGTCTTATCAATATCACGGTTATGACGACCCTTATCATCCACTAGCCGTAGTTGGACTGTATTCTATCTCACTCTCGATATTTCTACTTCATGCAGACAAATAATGGTTCATGTTGAATTTCGAATGGCAATTTCAACAAAAGCGGCGTCATGATTTTCCAACCAACAATAACCCATTGTCGAACTTATGTATTTATTTTTTCACACCACCTGCTCGGCAATGTCACATAGGTCATGCAACCTCCGCCGAAAGTAAGTCATTTTATCATATGGCAATCCACTGGCAATCACTGATTTTATTGATTGGAATTTAAAATAAGAACCAATTTGCTGCATGATGGATTGTTAAACATATGATTTTTCTTGCTATTAAGTGTGCACAACACCTACTTATTAGCTGGAAAAATAAGGCAAGGTTTTGTTTAAAAAGTCAAAAACTACTTGTGCGCATCAATAAAGCGGATGCTCCTTACCTATGAAATTTCGGTTCAGTTACAGTTAACTGAGACTATAAAAATTGTTAATCCAAAAAGCGATACAAATCTGCACAAATCCTTTCTCTTTTTCACTCATGAATGATTTTGATATAGCTGTCAGTTTTGTGCCTAAATCTGAAAAATAAAAATCTGATTCAACCTCTTTGATCCAGATCACAACCTACATACCTACAAAGTTTATTTCGAAATTCGAAATAGACAATAAGCCTCTTCCGAGACTGAGGAGTTCAATGAATCCAAAAATAGTAGGAAGGTAGGTGGGCTTATTGTCATGGTGACTCACTTGTAGGCATACTTTGGTACTCCTAATTACCTTCAGACTAATTGCTTGGCGACAGACTTGAAATTAATAGCCTATCAAAAGATGATCGCCACCTTTGTACGGTTTATGTTACCATTGTTATCGTTGATAGGCCACCCTGGTGCGCGGTGGCTCTTCATCTCTCTTTATTTGCCAGACAATAATATTTATGAACGCGATTCTATAATCTCTACCGTATAAGATCGGGTATACTTTGAGTGTTTAGATAAGAATAAGCGTCTTGTCAGACAATTTTGAGTTTAATTATGTATAATGAGAACCTACCTGCCTATACATATACCTAGTGACATTGTTAGACTTTTTCATGTTTTTTTATCATACCTACATAATAGATTCATAATTTATAATTTATTTATTATTTGTGAATCCAGGTTAATGTTAAATTCATATGGGTGGTAAGAATCACTATGAATCACTAGATCCTGCTAATTAGCATAACAAACATTAAGTAGGTACATTATAGACCAAAAATGCATATTAGGTACTTATACATTTTTAGATTTAAGTAGGTATTTTTTAAAGTTCTAAATGGACATGTAAGAGGTTGTAAACACCTTTAGGTCTCTTTGGACTATCAATTCAGTTTATTTTATCAGAAAGTTTTATATTAAAGTCAAAAGTAAGAGTCTTATTATTATACTTATTAAACAACATACTTGTGAAACCCACTTGATAAATTAAGTTAATTATTTTTTTAATCAACTCATGTGTAAACATGTGTATTGGGCAAACATGTCCCCCAAATTCCAGTATCCATCTTTTATCCTTTGAGATATACCACTATCCTCTTTCGAAGGCTTCCGAGTTTGACTTGCCAACGCTTTCTTGGCCGACCACGACCTCGGCTTTTGTCGGGCTGCCAAGGTATGTTATGGCATATGCCCTTCGGTCCGGAGGCATCCGACTAACATGGCCCGTCCAGTCCCATTTAAGACTGGGCGGGCTTTGTATATAAAATTATGGTTTCATATTTTTTTAACTGTTTTTGTTATTTTGTTACAGATCTGTGGCGGTCTAGATCAGAGGTCGACCGTTACCCAAAGCCTTCACAGGTTTATCCCGATGGGTTGAGAACGCCGACATTGTGTGTTTGTGGTCACACCACCAACGCTGTGAGTATTGAGTTTACCTTCACTTCAACAACACCAGCCCATTCAGTCCACTGGTGAATTGAATTTTTGATGAATTGAATATGAGTTTATTTGCCACAGTCTTAGGCATAATTATAGTTATTAACTTATGGACTATGTTAGTTATAGCACACATAATAAGTAAAAAGCCAATACAAGAAAACTAATTTAATTATATAAGATAGATCCTTACCACTAAATAAAGTATGACCATTATTTTAATGTGCCTGTCTACCTACAATATTATTTAGAATCAGCTTTAATTTTACCTGTCTCTCGGATACAATGTAATAAATGTGCCTACATTCTTCGTACTAGCTCACTGTACGTCCCAGAAAGTTGTGGGAAAATGGTTTTGGCTCAGCGTTGTACTGGTTGAAAACAAAAACCAGCGCTGATTTTCAGACAAAACCAGAAACCAGACTCGCTCGCCAACATCAAACGTACCTACCTATCACAACCACCATTTTACCTTCGACATAGGCCTCCCCTCTAAGAAGGGGGATATGCCCATAATCCCCACGCTGGGCATGCAGGCTTGGGATCGCAGGGCACAGCTTCTTGCACCACTGACGCTGCTGCCCGTCGGCGGCAAGGGGATTTAGCTGTGCCGGAGTCAAGCTCCGCTATGCCTCAGTCAGTCAGCCGCCAGTGGTGCACCACGGGCAGGTGAGGTTGGCTTGGATTCCAAAGATGGAGATTGGAACCCCTTACACCCCTAAATTTGTAAACTTCAGTGTCTGTATATATTTTAATTTTGGAAATATGTTTGTAATATTTGTTAAAATTAAACGTTTAATGTTAAAATTGTTCGTGGTAGAGCCAATTGAGCAATATAAATCGTTCAAACAAATTTGTTGGAAACTTAAGCAGACATGATAAAACTGTTCTACTGATATGATAATGAAATTAAAAATTGGTCACGTTTCTCCACTAAGTTAGATAATAATGATGATGATGATGATGATGATGATGATGATGATAAAAAATGATTCAAAAAGCTCGTAAATTATCGTTTTTTTAGTTTTAAATATATTAATAAATAATAATAACCTATTCTTACTTATAAATATTTTGCAGATTAGTCGTCATTAAATACCTGGGTACTTATCTTGTAAGTTAAAAATTATAATGTTCACATTTTGACAATCGGCGCAATTCGTGCCATAACCACCTATCATAACATACATAACCATCGGATCACGTGGAACATTTTTTATGTTCATTAAATCTGAATACGACACAATATGTGTTACTGTACTGATGTCTACTCCCATTATTGATAGGTTCAATGACCAGAGAGGGCTATCCATTCACTCTAGTCACGGAATGTATGTATGGAATGCAGTGATGGTGCATTCACCCAACGCATTTTTTTAATTTGTTGCCCATTGGACTCTGACGACGCACGCGGCGTAAGATTTTACCCCTTTTAAGTATCGCATAGATCGTTCGTATATTTTACCGTAAAATAATAAAGGTAGGTTTTACAAGATACCTACATATTTATGGATTAATATTCCTATAGGTATTACCTAGTCAGTAATCACAAACGTACACTCCACTGACTCCGCGAGCATTGATCGATGACGTGTTCATTTTTATAGCTTAAAAATGAACGCGTTTACAGGTACCTAAATTTCATTGAACAAATCATTTTGTAATTGCATTCATATATTTTTTACCATTGTGTTTGCAAAATAAATAGACCGGTTAAGCGCTTATTTTTAATCTCAACGGTAGGTAGGTGACTTTCAAAAACTATAAATAAAATTTATTCAAGTCACGGCATTTGTGAGCAAATGCGAATAGAAAAAAACTTGAGGCCCGCATCTTGCGGCAGACGGTTTTTTGCCGACTGGAATTTCCGGCTGCATTCAATGACTGGGGTCGACTGAGGTTAAAATAGGGGCCTCCCGAGTAACGTGTATCGTCTCGTTTTGTTTAATTTACTTTAATAGATAACTCTTTAGTTAACTTGATTGCATTAACTAGTAGTTCTGCGAACAATAGACATCGCGAGAACTCTTTTTAATAGCTTTTATGGTATCTCCATTAAAGTTATAGGAAACAATGGGCCATGTGCTTTTTCCATCTTCAAGTAGTATAAAAAAACGAGTTACCTACCTGTACTTTGTTTTTAAAAACATGGTAAATATAACATTTTAAATATGTTTATTAGTAAAAATAGCCATGTCAGTTTTTACTCCTATTTTATTTAACCCCATTAATCCCTAACTCTATTAGTTTGGGCAAATAAGGGCCGAATCCACTGGCACTGATAGAAATATCATAAAAGTGTTTTACTGTAGGTATTATGAGGAGCTATTCTGCTCATCACGCCGAAGATTCATATCAGATCTTCACCAAACTTTTAAAAGACCAACTTAAAATATAAATAAAAAACATAGAAATCAGATTTCATAAGGCGGTTATATTTAGCAGCCCCCTTTGCACCCTTTTTGGAGGAAGGGGTTCTTCCAATGAAAAATCTCCGACGACCAAAAAACTCTAATAAAGTCGTTAAACATGGAAGTTTCGTCCAGATCGGTTCAATACCACCTGCAGAGGAGTACCAAGAAACTGACAGACAAAAGCAAATTTTAACACACTTGAAGCAGAGACGCTTCGCTCACTCATCACATCAGGTACCCAGCCACGGCCGGCACCACTTTGTTTCTATTTAGATAAAAATGTCTGTGACGTAAAACTAGCAACACAGATTTTTATCACGGTTACGTTGGTTTTACAAAATATGCAGAGCAAATTAAAAATATTTGATTTTAGTTTAATCAGCTGAAGCTTTCAATATTTACCTACTTACCTTTGCGATAACTGCTACTTCATAAGTACCTAGTACCTACATAATTGTATACTGACAGAGGTCTGAGGTAGTAAATTGCCCTGCTCTACATTTTTGTTCTTCTTAATTGCATGTGTAAGGTGGTACTTTTTGTTAGGGTTTTCTTCTATAACTTTATAACATCTGCAAAAAATATTGTTACTAGCAGGAGTATCATCATAAACCCAAATGTACTCGCAAACGTTTCAACTCCGCTATTGATTTACTTTCGATTTGTTTACGCATTCGCCGGTCGTACTTGCAAATTCGGTTCTAATATTTATAATAAAATAACACGAGTTTGCTCAGTGATTCCAGAATAGCTCTATGATCCGAACGGTCAGTTTAGTTCCCATGTTATTTTGGCGCTGGTAAAACCTGAGGGAGGTCGTACTTTGCGCGGTTTTATATCATTATCACCTGATATTGATTACGTAGTGTCTCTTATTATTCTGTGCTATTGCCTTGAACGTGAGCGTCCTATTACAAACGATTGCTATCATCTCACGGTAAGTCTATTGTCGTTTCGTGAAAACTGCTGAGTATCCACAAGAAATAAGCCTGTAGGTACTAGTTAAGCAACCTAGGAAGAGTCACTTGACATGACAACAAGTTCATCTAGCTTTGAAAAGGAAGTGTAATTTGAGGTCGTGGTTCGGTTGCTAACATGGCGCTAAGGTTTTATACACACCTAGATAATTAACATGGAACGAAATAAACTGTAATGTTTACGTACTTTTATCAGTTCTTATTTCAGTAAGAGATTATTCATAGATTGTTGTACCTTTAACCAACCGAATTTATAAATTAAATAAATTTATGAGTATAATAATTGGGAATGGGTATATGTTTTCAATAAGTAAAATGGTTTTATAATATAACATAAGGAACTAAGCCTACGTTCTATTATTCGTTATGTAATCTAAAATCCCTCATAGTGTTATTGCCCAAGGCTTAGTACCCACTTACTTAATATACCATATTTACTGGGTAAATAACTCCTACTTCCTACTTATATTATAAGAAAGAAAGTTTTTGAAGTTTTAACTGTTTAACTTTTAATGTGAAATGTTTATACTTCCTTCAAAACTACTGAAGGAATTGAGCTAACTGTTCTAGACCTGAAATAACATAATAGGCTAGTTTTAATCCGGATATTACTCGAGCGAAGCCGCGGGAGGGAGCTTGCAATGTATGAAACCTACGTATTAAATGCAACTTTTAGGACACTTAAGCAAAAATTTTCACGTGTAAGATATTACTTGCAGAAACCTTTTATAGTATTTTATAGGCAATCAAATCTATTTCAGATATTCTTGAGAAACTCGTAAAGATAAGTGCCCTTTTTGTATAACATTTGCAACCACGTGTAGATCAGTAAACAGTTATCTGCTCTACGTGTTGCAAATATTTCTATCTAATTATAAATAGACTCTGGGGTATTCATATTATTAAAGACTACCCTACTGATGGGAGCATCCTTCCTATTTTATGAGCCTATTGCAAATAATAGGCAACTTCCCTTTTTGCACTTTCAATTTACTCCTCTATAGTTCATAATGACCTAATCTTTTAAGCGCAACTGATGCAGCTCTTTCCATCTGCCTCGCTCCCAAGCAGGCTTCTTTACTTCCTAAGTCTATTTACATGAGAGTACAACTCTCTATAGGGAAAGGAGGCGGCTCTAGAGAGGCAGATGGAAGAAACTGCATCAGTTACGTCGACAAGAGCTCAAATCTTAAAATAAATAATGATGAGGTCATGATGTAAGCTCCGGTACTCTCAAATAATATACCTACTGTCAAAGGTTATAAATAATATATTAAAAATTTCATAAAATATAAGGATTTCAAGAACATGGAAAGCATTTGTGGCGCAATGGGCAAAGAGCCGCCTGAGACGCAAAAGGTTGCAGGTTCGATTCCCGTTGCATGACCAATGTTTGTATGATCTGCAAATAACACCCAGGTGTTTTATATGTACCAATGTATTTAAAATATTATATCAGTACTTTATCACTTTATAAGTCATTAGCGGTTCGTCCCGGCTTCGCAAACGGTGGACTTTTTTTAAAAGGATCCCTAATCTTTTCTAGCATTAAATAAAGCTTATGTTACTCAGGGTGAATGTAGCTTTCCAATGGTGAAAGAATTTTTGAAATCGGCACAGTAGTTTTTGATTTTATTCATTACAAACTAGGATATTACAATATAGTGTAGATGTGGTTTCCATAATACAAGATCTGCTTCGTTTCGGGCTACATGATTATGTGTGTTAGTTCCAGCATTATTCCGATTCTTCGCTGCTTAGTCGTGATAAGAATAAATTATTTAAACCTGTGAAGATAATGTTCATGTATTCATTTCAATTATCACATATAACAATAGTTAGAATCAATGTGAATTTCAAGAAAAGTTTATAAAGACCGGTGTTTTCATCATTGCAGGTGGTAGGTAGGTATTGTCCATTGTTTGAAAGTATCCACGATTGTATCGTTTGTTTTCGAATTAAATAGTAGGTATAGTTCTTATTTACCTACCAAATCAAAGGAGTAATTCTTTCAAACACCAAAATCTTTATGTGCTTTTAGTTACCTTCGTTTTCATAATATTGGACAAGGCTAAATATAAGCAAGATTTTTTTTGACAGTCTCTGTGGCGCAGTGGACCTACCTGAAACGCAGAAAGTTGAAGGTTCGATTCCCAACGCGAGACAAATGTTTGTATGATCTTCAAATACTTGGACGTTTTCTATGTACAATATGTATGTATTAACAAAACAAAATTCACATATGTAGTATATCGTCACATGGTTCCCATAACACCATAGAGTTGGTTATTCATAGATTTAATGTAATTTACCTTCCTTGTAATTTTGTCTAATCAAAGTTGTTTTCTTTGTCAATAAACAAGTTTTATGAAATGTAACTGGGCGTAAGTAGTATTAGGTAACTCCCTATGCATGATAAAAAAAAAAAACTGGAGACATGTAGCCCCAAACTAAGCAGAGCATGTATTATGGGAACCACGTGACTAATATAGGTACTACTACTTATACATTTATACTTATATAGATATTTGTGAATATATTATACATAGAAAACAGTGTTTTCTGACTGGGACAAATATCTGCAAATAATGCAAAAAATTGTCCAGCCGTGGAAATCGAACCCGCAACCTTCTGCGTCTCAAGTGTACCTTCGCCCACTGCGCCACAGATGCCGTTTAACTATGACTGCGAAAACTTTGCATCGCTTTCTAAAATCTAATCAAAAGAAAATCTATCAAAAATAAAAAATAAAATCTAATCGAAAATAAAATCTATCAAAGCGATATAATTTAATATTTTTTTGGTGCCTTAGTTAGTTCAAGCACATGGCCCTCCTGATGTTAAGTAGTAACCATTACCTATCACAAAGCATTGCATCGTAGGTCACGCATTTTTGGAACTTGCCCTACGATGTAACAAAACAAAAGATTTCATTAAAACAATTTTTAAATTATTACCTTCTCTTACCATCACGAAATTGCTAAGTAGGTAAACCAGTGCATAGTTACAGAAGAAAATGCTAGGCATATGAAGCTCCACGTGTAAAGTAATAAGTAGCTATATATAAAGTACGAATACCTACATTTATAGGTCCTATTCTGAGTGCAATTGTTCGCAATACGATCTGGCCGAGCACTAGACCAGTAGACAGGTCTGCGTAAATACTTAGTACATACATATTTTTATTTCGAACAGTTGAATCAAGATTTAAAAAAAATAGCTGTAATGGTGAGTATTTATTTATTGTAATTTAACGATTGCTGCTCGGATTGGAACGAATTAGATTCCACCAATATTAGGGAAAGAACATATCTAAAAATAAAAATTTCTACTTGGGACCTTTCTAGGTACGTACCTAAGCTATTTAGGTACCTACTACCTACATAGCTTAGTGTAGAACCGGTTGATATTACTACACAAATAAAATTTTCAACTTGGTACCTTTCTAGGTACATAGCTATTGATACTTCTGTACTTTAAAAAAAATGCTGTAAAGGTGATTATTTATTTATTGTAATTGCTGCTACATTGCCGCTCGGATTGGAACGAATTAGATTCCACAAAAATTTGAGAAAAATCATCAAACAATAAAAATGACAACTTGGGACCTTTCTAGGTACCTATAACTTAGGGTAGAACCGGTCTATTAATATTTCTATACAAATACAAATTTCAGCGTGGTTCTAGTACATTATAGCACAGCGTAGAACCGGTCTACTGATATTTCTATAAAATAAAAATTTCAACTTGGTTCTAGTACATTATAGCACAGCGTAGAACCGGTCTACTGATATTTCTATAAAATAAAAATTTCAACTTGGTTCTAGTACATTGTAGCACAGCGTAGAACCGGTCTACTGATATTTATTTACTAATATTTTTCCAGATCACTCTTCTCAATGTCACATAGACTAATGTATCATGTTTGCATCACGTTACGTGCAGATCTTTCAAATACTAAAAGCAGAGCTATTTCTATTTCAGTTAATTACCTAAGATAGCGGCTCGTGAGGCCCAATCCTTAAACATTTATTAACATTAATGTATCTTATTGATATTTTGATAACAGCCTATCTACCTGACTGCTGTTCATAACCATTAGTACTCGTAGTTGCGCGAACTCAACAGGGAAAGTAATTTTGAGTGCTTCAACATTTCGATATTTGGATCCACTTCCAATAACTTGTTGAGATAATCGTTAGTGTTGAAATTACGGCAACAATTCTATTTTGATCATTTATCAGCTGTGATAGGTACGTAAACTTATCTACAATTTTCTTTCATCTTTTGGGGAGTTTCCACGCATTTCTGTTTTTGTTCCTTGTGCTTGAATATTTTTTGTTGTAGTACATAAGTAGGTAATTTTTCGGTACGTAAAGAAGTATATGGGTGTATGTAAAAAAACAAAACTTATTTATTTGTACATCGTCAAGTGGTAACTTTTACTCACTGTCCGGGACGCTCTGTAGTGCCTAAGGAAATAATAAGATGGAGTAGGCTTGCCCAGAACCTATATCATCCTTTCAGCCTAGTACGCCTTATCCACGCTTCCTCACCATATTTTCTTTGACGGTTTTGAGTACGTGGTACGCACTTATGGCCTTACTTATGGACATCTTTCAAAAGATAAACTATGCTTAAGCTATCCATCTTTTACCGTTGGGGATAGTGACAAACAGTGACAAGGCTAACTTTGAGTATGCGTTCATAAGTAAGGGGGTCAAATTTTTAGGAATGAAAAATTAATTTGTGCACTGCCGAGATTCAAACTAACGGATCAGGTTTATTCCTCTAGCTAGGTCACTAAAATCCACAGTATAATAAGTATAGAAAAATTGCAGTAAAAAACCGACCTTAGATTTGCGTTACAAAATCAAGGCGCTTGTCGTGTATTACCAAGTTGGTAAAAAAATCATCACCCCATAGAACACATGCAAAATTTGTGAATTTTGTAAAATATGAAGCATAGTCTGCGCATCGTCTTACGTACTAAGGTCATCCGCCGAATTCACTCTCAAGGTTTTTCCGACGGCTTGCCACTGTATGGACATCTGATTAAATTATCAATGAAATGACCTCAAGTCATTTTTACGTAAAATAATATTCCAACATTCAGTCAATATTTGGTGCGATTAAGGTGCCTAATGTTTATAATTCGTTTCAGGGTTAAAGTAATAAGAAGCTTGAAAGCTACGCAGCATAATACCCGAAGCTGTCCAATGCTGACTCCGCGACCATCAGTCGGAGCACCCCCCGGCCAGCCGTGAACACCTGGCCTTACCATAATTTTGATGGTCACTCTTCAGCTAGAAAAAATAATCTACACGCACTGTCACTTCATTATTATTAAGTTTCTCAACATATTCTACATTTTATAGTTTAATTTATTTAACATCAATTGCATTAAAATCAGAAGAATGAGCACAGTACTGAAAGTAGTTGGAGCCTCATGGCTGAGGACAAAAATCAGCTCTTATATTCTTGGGATACTTGGAATACTGGCAATATTGGCGCTTTTTGTCGGACAAATCGAAAGGTGAGATTGTATTTACCTACCTTAGATCCAACACATCCAATAATTTGATTTACTTAGGTATATTACCCAGGGTTCGAGTTACAAAATCTGCTTGATCAAAGCTCACAGACACAGGCAGAATCAGGAATTCTAGAGCTATGTTGCCACCAACCCAGAGTTCAACATTTCGTTATTTTAAAGAGCTGGGATCAGGTTAGAAGAGGGGGCGGGTAGACAATGCTCTGTACCCCAATGCGATCCAACATGCAGAACAGTCAGTCAGAATCATGTCAGTGTATAACTTTTTTCCCTTAGAATTAGGTATATTCAAAAGTATTATTATTAATAAGGAATATTATCGTTTTTATGTTTACTATAATTTCGTAGCAATGTTTTCCTACTTTATCTTAGCGTTTCCGTTTTAGGATACAAGAAGATGGCAATTATGCTGCAACCGTGTTTTACTCGGAGAAAACTGGATACCGTATCGAGTACTGGGGTCAGAGCAATGAACTCGCCAATATACCCACAGGAGTGGCTCGGGCTTACTTCAGAATGGATGTCGACACCACGGGGTAGGTTTTTTTAATTATGGAAATATCTCACGCTCGACTGAAGCTGTTGATGAAGTATTATGATCGAATGTTGCATGGTCATGAGTAAAAGGATACATTATTGTACGATTCACACTAACCGGCGCGCGTCGGCATTGGAGAGCATTTTATAACACGCTAAAGGAAATTGAAAGATCCGCTATTTGCATGCAATTTACGCAGCTTTGAGCTTTGTCAAACACTGACATAAATAGATGCGTAAGTAGATATTGCATGCAAATAAGGAACTTAACTGCTTTGTGGATGTTTCGATTTCGTCTAGCATGTTTTAAAATGCGATTCGATGCTCTCCGACGCGCGCCTGTAGGTGTGAATCATTGATCGTACTAAGAAGTTCAGTTTTATTACAAAACTAAGCTAAGCTAAGTTGATTTTGATGCTGAAATCGATCGTATTATTAAGTTTGTTAACTCTAGGGGTTTTTCCATAACAGCTGGTCACTCTTAGAGGTGGAAACGAATTCCTCCTACCCCGACGAAATCCAAGCATACGCTGCAGGCGTTGTCGAGGGCGCTCTTACATGGTACCTTATCCACACGCACTTGGAAAATACTATCCGCGACAAGTGCGAAGACACGCCCATTGAGAAGCAATGTAACAAGTTGAGAGATGCATTGGACAAGTCTGTCGATATCTGGAAGAATTATGCCGCAGAACATGCAAGCGAAGATCCATTTTGGCATCAAGTTAGTATATAAAACAGATATTATGAAAATTAAAAAACTTATCCCTTGATCACCTTTGATCCTAATAATACTCTCTGGTTATGATTTTTACCATTTAAATTGTATCAAACTTGTAACTAATGAACGGTAGTTTGGAGGTTTTTAAACAAATAAGCCTCAGATTACCCACGTAAAATGTACCGACATCCGAATTTTTTTACATCAATACTGGAGTATTTTCCAGCAATTGAATGCTTATTTAGCTCTTTCATTATTTTCAGGTATCTCTGTACTACACGCAGATAAACGGCATTTTGACCGGGTGGAAACACGGAGTAGAGCGCAGTACAAATGACTACGAGACTGACATATCAGACCTCTACTGGCTGAACTCATTAGCTGAAGTCGCGGAACTACAGCACAAGCTCAATATCTCCATCGAAAACACCGTTTTGGACAAACTGCCTAATCTATCGAGCGCGTTCTTAAGGGTCGTCAATGAAACTGGAGATGATGGAATCGCTACCCAGAGAATGTTCATTGCACAGAATGCTGTTGGAAAGTGAGTCTTATCATAATAATTTTAGCATTTGTGTTTTTGGCAAACTTGCACACCACATTTATAAGGATACGAGATTTTTTAAGTGATACTAATGTTAAGTGGCCATCATTACTTATTACGTTGGGAGCATGCCCTACAATGCATAGGGCATAACTTGAGGCATAAACGTAATAAGCCTCATGTGCACTACGTAAAAAAGTTTTACATGGTACTTAACGACTTATAAACGGCACTTACTAACTTTAAATTGATTTAAGTAAATAATATCATATCTTGCATCGAGTAGAACTTAGCAATAACATTGTGTTGTTTTCAGCTACTCATCAATGACCCGAATACTAAAAAGATATAAGTTAAATTACCACTACACGTCAAAAAGTTCAGATATCATACCCGGCACTTCAGTGGACTTCTCTGGCTACCCTGGCTCCATCACCAGCCAGGATGAGTTCTACGTGGTGAGAGGAAACGATCATAGGATGGTAGTTACGGGAACAACATTGAGGAATTATAACGAGAAATTGTGGAAGGATGTTAGCATCAATGAACAAGTGAGTACCAGACTTTCTAATATCCATTATTTTGGTATTAGTAAATCATATGTCATATATATAGTAATCATATATCACTACCGTACGATCGCCGGTGCATACACTATAGGTGTCACTAATTAAAATTCTATCTAAAGTAATACAAATCCTTCAGTGATAAAGCATATATAAATACAAAACTTAAAGTGCCGTGGCAAATTGTGACTGTTTTTGTTAAAAAATAATCAGTGTAAATAACTTTATTTTAGAAATTAAAATTCTGGTGCAAGGTGTGTACCCTCCTTTAGACATTATCAACTTTACAATAAACAAATTTTGTCCCTAGAGACGATATAAACCCAAAGTGCAGCTAGAATTGTGTGTGTTGCTTGGACCTGAAAACTGTATGTACTTTACTTTCTCGTGAGCTCGTTTTATCAGAATTAAAATTAAATACAAATCAGCTGATTCTTTCTAGCGCCATCTGTCACATGAGTGGCATTACTAAGTGGGTCTGCCTTCCTGCTGTCAATAATTGACACCATCATTCGTGCAACTACTAGGGCCATCTAGCGTTAATAACCCGAACTGAACTGTATATATGGTTGGCAAACAGAAAGGTTCTAAAATGAACCAGTGCATAGCTTGTGGCAAGTTCCTCAAAGGTGGCGTTGTATGTCCCAAATGTAAATCCGTCAGCCACAATGAGTGTGGGCGAGTTCCGGCTGGAGTACAGGTAGCCGACACCTGGCGATGCGGAGCATGTCAGGCAAAAGCTCCGAAGGGTAGGGATCCCTCCACGCCTGTCCGCACGCCGCAGGAGAGCTACTCGGCGCAGGAGGAGCCCATGGCGCTGGACGAGACCGCCCTCAACATCACCGCCGAATTTACGGACGCGGAACTGCAGCTTCAGCTGCGCTCACTTCGGGAGGACATGATGTCGGAGTTCAGCAAGATGCAGCAGGGTCTGGTCACCGATCTGCATTCGTTTAAGAACGAATTCCACACCATGTACGAGGAGCTTCGGGAATTTCGTCTCGAAATGGCGGACCTCAGAGTCTCCGTTGCGGGCATGGCCGAGCGCATGAACGGCTTCGAGCGGAGGCTGGAGGCGGTGGAGCAGCGTCGAGCGGGACCCGCGGCCGACGAGGTGGCCGTGCTGGAGCGCACGGTGGTCGAGCTGAAGCAGGAGCTCAACGACCGCGATCAGGAGGCCCTTCTGGCAGATCTTGAGATAGGGCACCTGCCGGAGGAGCGCGGTGAGAGCGTCGTGCATGCCGTCTCCGTGCTGGCGGCCAAGCTGGGCGTGCCGTTGGAGGAGCGCGACATAGTGTTCGCGGAGCGCGTGGGCGCGGTGCGGGACGCGGCGGGGGCGGACGGGGCGGGGCGTGCGCGCCGCGTGTTGGTGCGGCTGGCGCGCCGCGACCTGCGCGACCGCCTGCTGCAAGGCGCGCGCGTGCGCCGCACGCTCACCGCCGCTGACGCCGGCCGCGCCGACGCCGCTGCGCCGCCGCCGCGCATCTTCGTGAACGAGCGGCTGACGCGACTCAATCGTCAGCTATTCCATCGCGTGCGCGAGGAATGTCGCCGGCTGGCTTGGCGATATGCGTGGACCAAGCGCGGTCGCATCTACGCGAGGCAGGGCGACGGCAGGCCAGCTTTCCCCATCAGGTTGGAGGCAGATATGGCAAGGGTTTTTGGGGCTCTCAAAGTTTGAAGTATCCACCTAAAATGTTAAAGTTTCCTTTTTATTATAAAAACACTAGTAAATCTTTATGTTTCTATTTTTTTGTTTTAGTTTTGTATAATTATCACTTAAATGCCCCTGAAAGCCTTAAATTGTTTTCTATTAAAATAAGTTTTGCATTTATGTACCTCCTGCCAACTTTTAATTTACTTTATTCTCGGCCAAGTGCACATTTTATTCTGTTTTTTGCTTTCTTTCAGAGTGTTTGCATTATTGTTTTTATATCAAGATCTGGGGAGCTGATTGGTCATTGCAAGGTAGAAACTCCGTTTGCTCTGTTTTTCTTTTTAATGAAAACAATCATGGCAAACTCAAGTTTTATTTTTAAAATGTCTGTGAATGATCACTTTTATCCTTCTATAAGCTATTGCAAACTTAGTCATATACACAACTTTAACCCAATATTTTATACTTTTTCAACCTATTCACATGTTATTCCAGTAACCATTAATCCTAACAATTATAATATCTTACTCTATATATACATCCTAATAATGTTATTTATTATCTCCTATATTTACATATGTGACTTATTGGTCAGTGGTCTAATACAAATTAAACAAAACTTCCTTTAACCAACATTAAGATTGGTTTATTTAATGCAGGATCGTTGAACACAAACCAGGACGAATTCATTGTCGCAATAGATGAACTCGGGCCAGATATTTTGGCAATAAATGAAACTTGGTTGGCCAGTGGTCAGGAGGAGAAAGCTCCAAAACTGGACGAATACCGGTTAGTTCATCAGCCAAGACATCGGAGTATCAAGGAGGGGAGGGGCGGTGGGGTAGGTTTTTATATAAGAAAGGGCATCAATGCTCGATTATGCCCCCACCCATCTGTTACCTCAGTCGAGCAAATGTGGCTCAGACTAAGTATGGTAGGTAAATGTGTCATCATCGGCACTGCTTACCGGCCACCTGATCAGAAGGACATTGTGGGTTTCTTCGATGCAATTACAGACTCCATTGCTTCCTTCTCTAAATGCGATCATCTGATACTATTGGGAGATCTCAATATAGATATGCTTGAGACAGGCACTAGCAAATATCAGATATTAGAGCAATTTTTATACAGCATGAATTTAAATCAGATAATAACAGAGCCCACCCATTTTACTGACCACTCCCAGACCCTCATTGATTTAGTGTGCACAGACTCAAAAGTGAAAAACGTGCAACTAAAACAATCCCCCTCTCTGGGTAACCATGCAATGATTGTAGCAGAATTGCACATAAAGAAGGACAAAATACCCCCACGAGTCGTTACATATAGACCACTAAATAATATATTATTAGACTTATTTTTGTCTGACCTTAATAAAATTGACTGGGAATGTTTCAAATCGTTTAATGATGTGGATGAGTTAGTTTCAAATCTGACTAATAGTATTGTCACCATATTTGACCAGCATGCCCCTATAAAAACTACTAGATTCAAAGGTCCTCCCCATCCTTGGATCACTGACACAGTCAAAGAAATGATGAAAATAAGGGATGATTACCACAAAAGATATAAATTAATTAATACAGATGTTTTAAAATCCTGCTACAAAAGCATGAAGCAGTTAGTAATTACGGCCATTGTAAATGAAAAAACTGCTTTTTTTTACACACAATATAAATAATAATAGGTATAACACGAAAAAACTTTGGAAAAACTTGAAAAACAATATCATACCTAGTAAAAAGGAAACAGCCGAAATCCCCAGTCACCTCAGTAATCCAGATGACATCAACAGACATTTCCTTAACGTCCCCGGTGCAGACATTGTAGAAATTTCTCTTCTCACGTATTATGAATTCCACAGATTTGGGTCCCAGACCTTTTCACTTCAACCTGTAACAGATTACACAGTGCTTAAGGTTATTGATACATTCAAATCAAATGCCCAGGGTCATGATGGTATTTCACTGGACATGCTGAAATTGACTCTCCCTCAGTCCTTGCCTGCAATAACAGCGGCGGTCAATGAATCTCTAGTCAGTGGAAGGTTTCCGAATGCGTGGAAAATTGCTGTCATCAAGCCTATTCCAAAAACTAGTCAGCCTTCTTCCTTAGGTGATTTGCGACCGATAAGCCTGCTACCCTGCATCTCCAAAATCTTGGAGAAAGTAGTTAGCATGCAGATGACAAAATTTTTGGAAGATAATCACATTCTGCCACTACTCCAATCCGGGTTTCGCAAAGGCCATAGTACATCAACAGCCTTGCTTGATGTTGTGGATAACATCCTGGCCGCCCAGGACAACGGAATGTGTAGTATTCTCGTTCTACTTGATTTCTCTAGGGCATTTGACTCCATAAATGTCCCTCTCTTATTGTCTAAATTAGCTTACTATGGATTTGACCCAAAAACCGTCAGCTGGTTCTCGAGCTATCTCTGTCATAGACATCAGTATGTTGAGCTTCGATCTACAGTTGGTGGCATACTTCAATCGTCTCTCTGTCCTGTCCCTAGAGGTGTCCCCCAGGGTTCTATCCTTGGACCTATACTCTATATCTTGTACAGTGCGGACATTATTAAAGACATTTCTTTCTGTAAATTCCATCTATATGCCGATGACCTACAGCTCTACCTTTCCTTTCTGCCTTCGGATGCAATCAGTGCAGTTAAAAAGATAAATGATGACTTGTCTACAGTAGCTCAATGGTCAGTATCAAATTCTTTGGTCTTAAATCCTAAAAAGTCAAAGTACATGGTATTTGGGTCCAAAGCTAACCTTAAAAAAATTGATGTGTTAAATCTTAACATACATATAAACGGAGAGGATGTTCGATTTGTCAATGAATCAAAAAATCTGGGTGTAACACTGGATAGCCACCTACGGTTTGAAAATCATATCGCTGAAACTGTGCGCAGCTGCTTCTACAGATTAAGGTTATTGTACAAGATCCGCCCTTACTTGTGTGAGGACATCCGTGTAACCCTTTGCGAATCCCTGGTTTTATCCCGCCTAAACTATGGGGATGTAGTGTACGGGCCATGTCTCTTGAACCGGACTGAAAGGTTGATACAACGGGTTCAGAATGCCTGCACGCGCTTCTGTTTTCATGTACCACCTCGTACACATATCACCCCATACTTAAACTCCCACAATATGTTGAAAATGGAAGCACGTAGAAGGCTGCATCTAGCAACTCTCTTATTTGGTGTAACAAAATTTAAAACTCCCAATTACCTTTACTCCAAGCTCGCTTGGACAAGTGATAATTCGCGCTATCCTCGGCGTGCGTGTACAAATGTCTTAGTGACACCGAGACACAAGTCAGTGACTTTTAGGGGCTCTTTTCGATTTGCTGCATCTCGGTGTTGGAATGACCTCCCCCCTCCGATTCGTGCTCTGAAAACATTAAATATCTTTAGGTCTGTGCTTAAAAGAGAGTTCCTTTCAGAGCAAAAACAATTGTAGGTGGCATATTTCAACTTACCAATTTCATACCTTCATCGTTTTTGATATCATTTTTTGTGTTGCGGGGACGTGGGTAAATCAATAAATCAATATCCAGGTTAAATATCCAACATCCACTCCAGGTTCGGGGCACCATAACACCATAAAGCCATCACGCGACACATGCACCATCATATTATGGAGCGGCGGGAGTTCACTGCGTTAGTGTTACTTTTTTATTTTATTTTATGGGTAGGTATTGTTTTTTGTAAATCTCCATGTACGCGGAATACTGCATTCCACGCACAAAACCTCACCAACCAAACAGTTATGAAACCATAGCGCAGCGCTACTAAGTGATGCACATGATGGCATTGCTGCGTGGTGCTGCAATCTGCAACTTTAATCTTCGGCTGAAGTGCAACGAACGCAAACTTTGAAACAATCAATCGGGCCGCTTACATAGTGCGTCGCTCTATTGTTCGTTCAGTCTCCTTGACTTGCTTGCTTCCCTACTGACTGACGGGCAAAGAGAATATAATACAAAAACACTCCGACGGGTTGCGTTTCGTTCGCACGCACGCACCACGCGCATTAGTATTATGTCTAACCGACATACAATAACATGACCTATTTTATTGAACAATGAGCGTATGTATATGTAACTTTTTCTTATTTCTTTATTTCTGTTTTGATACAATAGGTAGGTAGGTACATTATGTACCTACCTACCTATTGTACGTACCTTCATTCCATATATGGATATCTATGGATGTCTGTTTGTATATGTATGTGTGTACATGTATGTATGTATGTGTATGTGTGTATGTATGTATATGTGTAGTATGTATATATATATTATAGGTATATACACCATTTTGCTTAAGTGATGCGCGGCGATCGTGAGGTCGCCACCTCTGGTTTCCTCTGAAAACCAGCGCTGCTTCGCTCGCGGAGTAGCATTAAGCTGAGAGGAGACCTAATTTGGCCCACGCTTAGCACAGACAAAATCAGCTCCACAGTATCAGGATTTTAGGGATGGGTAGGCACGCGGACGGGTTTGTTTACCTATCAGTGTAGGTAGCTTACTTACCACTTTCCGCTTGTCTACCCAAACCTCCTATTTGTGTTGTTTTCTGTTTTACATCTTGTTACTTTGTTCCTATGCCTATCTTGTTTGTGCTGTTACTCTAGTGTTAATTTAATTTTTGTGTTAATGTGTGCCAAATAAAGAGTTTATCTATCTATCATCTATCTATCATATGAGAAATCTCAAATGAAGATTTAAAGGCCATTATTCAGCACAGGTTATGTCACTCTGCAAGCTATGGAACAAACTATGCTCAGTCTCTCTGAAGGATAAATTCCTCAACGAGACTATCCGACATAGAACTAATGTTGTTGACATAGCTCAGTTCACAAGTTAATGAGTGGAGACCGCGTTTAGCAAATGTCGTGTAGGACGCCCTCCGGCCAGGTGGAGTGACGATCTGCGAAAGGCTGCTGGTAGAAGCTGGATGCCTCGAGCTCAGGACAGGACGAAATGGCGCTCATTAGGGGAGGCCTATGTCCAGCAGTGGACTGCTATAGGCTGAAGATGATGATGAGTAGATAAGGTTGGACAGGGCTCGCATTGTTCATGATTCTGAATCGGCGTGACGACATCGTAATTGGTTACCTTTAAAACGATTAGAAAAGGTAATTGCACAATGAGTTTCCGGTTGAGTTTGACCTTAGATGAATTTATTATTATGAATGATTGTTCCGGCTTTTGATAAAATAAAAGATAAGAAAACCATCAGGGAAAGTATTTTTATTATTTACGAGATAGGTAACTAACATTAAATACAATCGGAACGCTTTTACAACAACAACAACACCAGCCTATCAAGTCCACTGCTGGACAAAGGCCTCCCTTATAAGAAGGGGGATATGCAAATAATCCCCACGCTGGGCATGCGGGCTGGGGACGCTTTTACAAGAGAAAAATTATACTTACGTAGCCAGCTCGTTCAAATGCAAAATGAATGGCCAGTACGCTGGTGCTAGACATAACGCATAGAATGCATTGAATGAAACATAACAACAGTTAATGGTACAATTGATAATAATAATTATGTTTGACTTCCCATTGTTCTGGATCTAACGTGCTTTAAAATGGAAACAGAAATATCTTTCATTTTCTATTGTGCTATGTTAGTTCTTACTAAGTTCCGCCCGCGGCTTCGCTCGCATGGGACCCGGATTAAAAGTAACCTAACTTAAAGGTATTCCAACTTTCATCCAAATCCGTTTGGTAGTTTTTGTGTGAAAGAGTAACAAACATCCATCCATACATCCTCACAAACCTTCACTTTTATAATGTTTAGTAGGATTTAGGATTGTTCAATACTTAAACTGAAAAGATGGATGGGTTATGTCAAAGATGAATGAGTAATATCGAGATATAAAGTACTATTTAATTATCTCGATGATGGGTAAGAAATAAGTGAGTATGATAGAAAAACATGGAGGAGAAAAACATGTTGTGCCGTACTTACACTTAGCCCTATTTCACCGGGACACCATGGCAGCGCAATCAGTCGCAATCAGTTGGTAGCCGGACCAACAAAATGTATACAGCTCTATAGAGAGTTACTCACCTGGTGTCTGTTTGGTTGCGCCACCAAACCACTGCCATGATGTTCCGGTGAAATATAGCCTATAGCAACCAAACGGTCACTAGGTGATTCTATCTGTGATGTGTGGTAGCCGGCGACTGGTTGCACCGCCATGGTCTCCCGGTGAAATATAGGGCTTCGAGTGGGATAAGGACAGGCAGGGAGATGATTTTTTCATACTTCAGCTTTATTCCGAAGGCTCTTCATGTAATTTGATTTAATAGTTTATTTTCCTTGTTGTCAGATTCCAGTAAGTCCTCGCGTGCTGGCTGCCAACCACCTCACTACCAATGTGAGTTCCTGGGCCCACATCCTCGCCAGCAGTAACTCCGGTACCGCTAGCAAGCAGTGGCTGGTTGTAGATTTCAGCAAATTCGATTCCTTGCACCAAGCGCCTAAGACCGGCGTCAAAACTTTCAGGAATGAGATTGTCACTGAGAGCACTATCAACAAGTAAGTGCCTTCTAGTTATTACCTTTATAAGTAGTTTAGACTCTTTTGTGTTATAATCAACCAATCAGATCACAGCCAACTATAATCTTTAGTGATTGCTAATTTATACTGGCTAAAAATCTCATACCGGACCTATGAAAACCTCTGTGGTGCAGTTGTCGAAACCTTGCCTGAGACGCAGAAGGTTGCGGGTTTGATTCCCACCGCGAGACAAATGTTTGTATTATTTGTAAATATTTGTCTGTGATCTAGTTTTTTTGTGTCTAATATATATGTACTTACACAAAAAGTATTTAAGTAGTATTTAGTCATGTTTTCCAGTAAAACAAGCTTTGCTAAGTTTTGGGATAAAATATAAAGTTGTGTGATACACCACCACACCAGCCTATATCAGTCCACTGCTGGACATAGGCCTCCCCTAATAATGGGGGATATGCCCATAATCCCCACGCTGGGCATGCGGGTTGGGGATCGCAGGGCACAGCTTCTACAGCTTGTAGCCCCGTTCGTTGTTTAGTAGGTTGGCTTGGGTTCCAAAGATGGAGGTTGGAACCCCGTACACCCCGTGTGATACATGTTCAACAATATTTATTTATTTATGGAGGACTGATTTTAACTGATTCATACTATACACATACTATAGGTCTATAATAACATATTTTATGTACTCGATCAAATGCACTACGTAATTTAAACAGGGTATTTAAACGCGACGACTTAGAGATTTCATACTTACTTGCTAATAGTACGTCAATGAGGGTCACTTCATTTCTTTATTAAATGGCTTCTGGATAGATCCACAATTTCGTCAGTATCAAGTATAATTGTTCATAATAATATGAGGCAACGTAGTACGGTTTATAAGTCCAGTCGTCCGGTCTTCAGTCAGGTCTTGTTTTCTGCTATAACAATGGCGACTATAACAAAAAACGATCGGCGCACAATTTTCTTCATCAGAGAGTTTCCGTCCAAATCATGAGGGTCGATCGATATTTAAATTATGACATGCGTTCATCATGCGTCCAATCCACAGATTTAGAAGAGAATTAAATAGTCTTAAAATTCAATACGGCTGATCTCTACTTTCTTATGTCCAATATCATCAGTTAGAAAGAGATGCATACATATAACAATGCGACTTCAAAAAGTTTATCGTACCAGGGCAGGGTGCTCGAACAAATTTATATGCAGGTTCATAAAAATGCCCTGGTACGCAGTCGCAGAAATCGCATTGAGACAAAGTATGCATGCCTTTCTAGCAAATGATATATGGACATAAGAAAGTAGAGATCAGCCGTATGAGTTAATGTTCAGAGCATAAATGAATTTTAAGACTTCTTCTATGCTTTAGTCCTATTTCTTTGGTCCAATCCAAACAGATGAAATTCGAGCCCTCATCTTCGTCATAATCTGGCTCTTTTCTTTAGCAGACTTCTAAGCTTCTAGAACTCTTCTAAGAACTTCTAACTTCGAAGTTTCCAAGCTCCTTTTTAATTCTAAGCTCTCCATTATTTTTGTTCTAGGCATGTGAGACACACAGTGGTCCACCGCGCCAGCACTGGCCGCACCAAAGGTCTGGTCGTGCTCATCGAGCAGGTTCCCGGCCTCACGCACTCCGCAGACTTGTCAGACGCTATCCTCGAAAAGGGATACTGGGCTACGTATGGTCTACCATTCTTCAAAGTAAGTAATACTGGACACTATCACATAGCATCATGTAGCTCCAAATTAAGCAGAGCTTGTATTATGGGAGCCGCATGACTGGTATACTACTTATAATTTTTTTTAAGGTGACGATATATGTCAAACCTCCCTCTCGCTCGCACTATTCAACATTTTTAAAGAAAGAAGAAAAGTTATGAAAAATAGCAAACCTTCACGGCCTAGATAATAACAATACAAAGGTTCAGCAAGAATATCATGTTGAACCCAACACGTTTTCCAACAAAAAAAATTGATCACATTGGTACAAGTTTTTTGGTAAGAAAACGTGATAGAATCAAAATGATACTATTGCTGAACCTTTCTAATGTTATTTTGTAGGTATTTATTTTGGGGTATTTTGTAGTGATTTTATATCTTCAAAAATGTTGAATAGTGCGAGCGAGAGGGAGATTTGACATGTATAGTCGCACACATTATACCTAGAAAACCCTCAAACCCTACACAAATATGTACACATCATACAAACATTTGTCTCGCCTCGCGGCAGGAATCGAACCCGCAACCTTTTGCGTCTCAGGCGGGCCATTGTCCACAGTACCTACTACAGAGGCCGTCGTAATTTCACTCCCTGCCAAGCATATGGGCGAACGAAACCTCGATATGCGGTGCATTTGCCGCGTAAGCGTAATTATAGTCATCATTTGGTCGAGGCCTAAAAAGTATTTTTATAACAAAATAGTAAAAGTTGGAAGAGGCAACGAAGCCCAGTACAGAAGAAAACCTTTAGCACTAAAACCCATTGCAGGAGATCTACGAAATACGCGTAGTAGACCATCTGTTATGGGTCTACGAAATATGCTACGAAAAATAGTTTTATACAAAAGATATGAACGCGCTCAATTATCCATCTCCATATACTACGTCTACGAAATTACAGCTACCTGGAATCAAACTTTCCTAAGCCGCTATATGTGATTTTAATAACTATTTTGATTTAAATTATTTCAGGACATAGCAGAAACAACACATATCAACGAAATGGAAGAGCTGTACGGCCAAATATTCTCAGAGAAGGAATCACCGCGCGCGGTCCTCTTCAAACGTGGCTACAAGAACGCAACATCACTGAACAGCATAATAAAGTTAATGAGACAGAACAACGTTACTGCGATGAACCGAGCCAGTAATGAGAGCTGCGGCGATGATATAGATTGTGTGATATCGGAGCGTGGATACTGGTCTGTGCTCGGCGTGCGTGGGGACATAGTCAACAACGGCAAACAAGCCTTCGGTGTTGTAGATACCAAGATAGTTAGTGGTGAGTTCAAATTTATTTATCATTATTTACAGTACTGGTCGGCCATGAAAGTGATTGTGGAACGAGTTGAGGATGGTGGGATGTCTCGAAGGATAGAAATGGTTGGTGGAATTTAGGGGAGACCTTTGTCTGCCCAGCAGTAGGATGATGCAGGTTGAACATAAACTTTACACTACACTACATATGCGCTTATAAATGCGCTTCTGGCATCAGTACCATTGTGTGATCTGTTTGCTGACCGATGGACTGAAGTGTGCGAAGTATGTATGAAGTTTTGTGAGATGATTGATAGTGTAAGGAATAGTACTAACTGTTAATATTTGTATATTTGCTTTCATAATTTTTATGCATGTTTTATGTTCATTTTGTTTTCTTCTTTTTTTTGTTCTGTATATCATAGCACCTTGATATTATACTGTAATGCTGTGTTATAATTGTATGAATAAATATCTAAATATCTAAATATGTCGAGATATGGACGCTCACAAAGAAGGCATACTATGCTCGGCATCAAGCTTATATAGACCATATTCCTAACGTCTAGATCCAAAGTCGAACAAAGGTTAAAGACGTTGGGAATCGTATAATGGAACTAAAATGAAGTTGGTGTCCAAGAACCGGGTAGCGAACCGGTCGTCCAGCAAAAGATGGGCTGACAATATTGCATCCATCGTAGGTCGAAACTGGATGAAACGAGCTTTGAACCGTGGAGATTAGCTCATAGATAGATAGATATAATAACTCTTTATTGTACACCAAAAATGACAAGATTTTAGTTAACAAACAAATCTATAAATCTAATCCGCGGTTATACAATGGGCGGCCTTATCGCTAAAAGCGATCTCTTCCACATATAAAGAGAGGTCTATACCCAGCAGTGGGTGAAGTCGGGCTGCGGATGATGATGATGTAATACACGTTTTCCTGCCATAGTTCGGTTCGCTAGACTATTAAGGATACCATTTAGGGCATCGGATACTTTCAGTACTCTCAACAGTTTTTTATCACTCTGAAGCTAGGCTTAGCAAACGAATCGACCATCCTAGTACAATACTGCCCAAAAATAAGAACTACGTCGCTACTTGCAGCCAACTTCAGTGGGAGAAAGGTACGCTGTGAGTACTGTACGTAGGTACCCTTGTTGCTTAGGGTTTCAATTATTGTTATATAGCACATCAAATGCATAAAATAACTACAATTAACTATAATTGACGGCCTCTGTGGCGCGGCGGGCGAAGGTCCGCCTGAGACGCAGAAGGTTGCGGGTTCGATTCCCGCTGCGGGACAAATGTTTGCATGTTCTGTAGATATTTGTCCCGGGTCTGGGTGTTTTCTATGTATGATACGTATGTATTTACAAAAAAAAAAGACGAGTGGCACTCGGGGACTCCCGCTGTAAAGCTATTGCATAGCATTTTGTATAAACTTATGCAATTATAATTATTTATTTATTTTATTTATGCAGTATTTCTTTTTCTTTGATATTAATTCAAGTTACACTTTTTGAGCGTAAGAAAACATTTTTTTTCTTTTATTATATAAAAATACGTCTAGTTGCACGCACACAAACACCGTGTCGAAGACTGCCGAAAAGAAACGACGTTAGACAATGCACGGCCTTCAAGCCACACCTCCGTGCCCGTCAGAGTGGGGAGCGTGAGGTTTTTTTTCGTTACGGAATTTCTGGATTCGGTCCCCGCGCTCAAGGCCCTCGATAGAAGCTATGCAATAGCTTAAAAATTATATCTGTAGTATATCAATCATGTGGTTCCCATAATAATATAATAATACAAGCTCTGCTTAGTTTGGGGCTACATGATGCTGTGTGATTACGTCCCGCATTATTATTATTTATAAAAAGTACAGTCGACACAAAACTTACTAATTCGTATGTTCTTCTTCCACACAGGAACTCTGAATACGTCAGTCCTAGAATTCGTGGCCGTCGCAGGTCCACCATACACAGAAATTCAAGCGAACACTACAGTACAACTCAACAAAGGAAACGTAGCTCCCATTTACACCCAGCAGTTCAACGACAAACCTGACATCAACGGTTTGGAGATCAGAGATCTGGTCCAGCAACAGCAAGAAGAAGCAGCAGAGGAGAAACTGGAGTTGTTGAACAAAGATGCTGTAAAGCCATTTGATTGGTCAGAAAGTGAATTTCAAAACTTCTCGCACACAGCTCTTCCTGATAGGTGGGCTTTCAATCAGTACAAGCCTAATTGGTCTTGGTGAATCTCTATTAGCTTCAATATCTCCTTCTTTACAATATCTTTAGCATTATGAGTTATCAGTAGGCTTGTTTTGTATCTGTATATTCGTTGTTTTCTAAAGTTTAATTACTTAGTACCTAAATTAGTGATAGGTACTTATGTATACATTTAGATATTTTTTTTACTATTGTGAATCATAAACTCATTGTTGTTATCTGTGGGTTTATTCTACGCGCCACTGCGCCGTTTCTGTTCCATGTCTTACTGATTTCATTGATACCTACCTACTATGAGTACTTTATGTACTACTTACTTAGAAACGCTAACTTAGCTTGAAATAATACTGTATCACCCACTTGAAATCTATGATTGTCCTATTCCCTATTTATTGAAATGTTGTAACGGTCTCGTCCTGTTTGTTAATAATTTAAGACTTTTCCTATCTGTCTAAGACTAAGTTTAATTTAATTTGTGTTTGTCGTATAAAATAATTAATTTGATTTAAAGTAGGTAAATGAAATGAATTTACATATAAAATATTTTAATAGTACCAGTTTCCTTAAAATATCGACAAAAGCAACAATTTTACCAACTTTAATGAAATTTTAATAAGAATGAAGTGACCTTTAGAAATTGTTTTCGATTTTACTCTCGAAAATAAATAAAATTATAAGGTTTATGAAAACATATTTTTTTATTTAAAAACCCTATCCATGCACCTCATTCCACATTACCCAAAGATGAGAGGGAACGAGAGAAAGCTAGGTACGAACTAAACGGTCACCCTTTAAAGTAGTGATTCGTTTACCTATTATTACAAGATATAACATTACAGATTAATCCAATGCATTATACCTACTTATATAATTTTGCAAAAAAATAAAATGTCTAGAAACGTATTAGGTTTGCGTTAAAATAGATGACCCAAAACTTGGTCCTGATCTGGTAATTTCTGCGCATAGTCCCCACGCTGGGCATGTGGGTAGGGGAGCGCAGAGCACAGCTTCTCGCAGCGTCGACGGTGCTGCCCGACGGCGGTCAATGAATTTAGCAGTACTGGAGTTAGGCTGCGCTTTGCCGCAATCAGCCGGCCGCCAGAGCCAAGTATGTTAGGTACCAATCTCTACCACTCATCTCATCTTATCCGCAACCTGATTTCACCCAAGCTGGGTCGTCAGACTTAACCTCTACCTCACTTGTGCCATCCACCACGATCCTGCGCTGGTCTAACACATGTACGGCCCGCGATTATAGTAATGTCGTTTGCCCATCTTGCATATATTTATAAATTCCTAGTTGTAGTGATTAGATTTTTTAGAGATGCAGTTAATAGAGACAAAATTACTTTTACTATAAAGGTTTAGGTTAGGTACTTATCTGTAGCGAAAAGAGAAGCCCTGCTTACTTTTGATGTATAGAGCACAGACTACTAGGATGCTAACGCATGTATAGAGATGATAGTGTGAACGTTTCCTGCCTAATAAGTACCAACAAAGTACTTTTTTTCCCTGGCGTCGCACTGTTTGTGCTAAAGAAAGTTTTTTTTATAAAAAATTAAGGAAACATATTAATTTACCAAACTTATCGAGTTTGCAAAATTTGGAAAAGTATCAGGAGGGTTAGTAAAGGGAAATTATTATAATATGTACATAATATTTACACAAAATGGTTATATATTGATATTATTATATGCTTTAAAGGAAGTTAGACCCAAACAAAGTACCTACTTAATCATCATTTCCCTGCCCTTATCCCACTCTAGGTGGGGTCGGCCAACAAAGTACTATTAAATCAACGAAACAACACCAATGAGTTTGCATATGGAAACATCAATCAATCAAGATCATCAACACTTCGACTTTACCATCTTAATTAGGAAGTGCGGGTAAGAATAGAATGTTAGTTCATTGCTCTGGCTTCAACTTCGAGAGCAACAATCTCGAGTCTTTTGGTATTGTACTAAGTGACAATAGCTCATGGGTTGGCTTGCCAGAGGCGTTACGTTGTACAATTTTTGGCTACGGAGGTAAATACTGGACCGGAGAGTTTGGTGTCTCCAGGAGCTCGCGAGGTAGAGGTCGCCATGGGATGTTGTTAGCGGGAGGTGTAAGACTAATCAAGGATATAGAAGAGAACTGGACTTTATGAACCGTACTACGTTGCCTCTTAATATTATGAACATTATACTTGATACTGGTGAAATTGTGGAAACTATCCCAGAAGCCAATTAATAAAGAAGTGACGTGAGCCGATTTCGGCCTGACAAATCTATGGCCTGACATGACAGTTTAATAATTTCATTCAACATCTTGTCATGTCGGTTGTTTGTTTTGTTTTGTTACTGTTATGTCACTGTCAGTGTCAGTGGTTTTTTTTTTAGCTTAGCAGCTGTTTACTTTGTTGGGGATTTATTTTGATTTATTTTCAGATTTTTTGGTAATTTTAGCCAAAAAATTGTGTTAGGTTCATAAATTATATGAAATATTAGTAAAGTGTATTGTAAAGAATCATGAATTTCTTTAGAAAAGAACCTACAGTTAAAGGTAGGGAGATAAAAATGTAAATCGTGTGGATAGCATTTTTATTAGAGATGGATGATACTTACAAAATGTATTTATTACAGAACAACAACGACAAAATGATCGTGAACTACGAAAAGCTGGAAGAGATCTGGATAGGGACAAGGCAGCTCTTGAAAGGGAAGAAAAGAAACTGGTAATTTACCTGGCTGACTTTTATAAATCTATTACCAAAAATTTGATATTGTGCTAGTACTACTTAGTACAAACCATAATAATTTCAGACCTAAAAGTAAGCTTATGAACAAATTATGGAATGGTACACTTAAATATCTATTATGTTCAATAGGTAAGGTAGGTAACTTAAATATATGCAAGGTTAGATAGGTGACTCAGATAGTACTTGTTTATGTTATGACTCATCAAACAATGTTAGTGACTGTTTAGAAATCTACTTTGATGATGAAATGTTATATAAACACTGACTACTAGATAAGTCCAGCCCTGAGAATATCATCATCACCAGCAGCACAACTTCACCCACTGCGGGGTATAGGCCTCCCTTTATATGTCGTTACTCTTCTGGTGGCAACAAGTGGTACTACGTTGTGAAAGGTATCTTAGTTCTTTAAGTTTTTTATGTCAGAAAAAAACCCACACGATAACCCGAAGCGCTAGATGGCGCTCGCTATCCATCGCAGCGGTGCTATAGCGAGCGCCATCTAGAGCCCACTCTACTGAAACAAAATAGCCCGAAGGATAGCCCGAGTTAGAGCGGTCCGGTTTCTTTGTATGGGATGAGGTATCTGTACTAGTATTAGTATTATGTTATCTGTGACCGAGGTTTCTGTACCCAGATATTGGAAGCCATAAGAACCTACCTCACTTTATATAGTATCTTACAGGAGATGGAAATAAAAAAGATGGCAAAAGAAGGCAACAATGAAGGATGCAAAATACTAGCTAAGCAGCTGGTCCAACTGAGGACACAGAAAAATAGGATTTATTCTGCCAACAGCAAGGTAAATACTAAAACTAAACATACCATAAGCAACAGCTAAGTACAGCCCTTAAGACGACTATACATGTCAAACCTCCCTCTCGCTCGCACTATTCAACAGTTTTGAAGATATAAAATCACTAACTATAGTAATACAAAATAGCAAACCTTCACATTCTAGAGAATAACAATTCAAAGGTTCAGCAATAGTATCATTTTGATTCTATCATGTTTTCTTACCAAAAAACTTGTACCAATGTGATCAATTTTGGTAAAAAAATTTTGGTAGGAAAATGTGTCGGGTTCAACATGATATTCTTGCTGAACCTTTGAATTGTTATTTTCTAGGCTGTGAAGGTTTGCTATTTTGCATAACAACATTCAGTGATTTTATATATTCAAAAAATTAAATTTTGAATAGTGCGAGCGAGAGGGAGGTTTGACATGTATCGTCACCTTAAAGCTCACACAAAATACTATCATGCCAGTAAACTTAAACTGTCATAGGTTGGCATAGTGTTTGGGGACAATGACGTATTTGTCACAAAATAAATAGAAACATACCTATGGGAATGTATAATAAAAAGATACATGCCTAGTTACTGAGCATCAATATGTGCACTTCCCGAATCAGAAGGTTCATCAATTTGAAATTATGTTTCCACAGAATGTATTAAAGACTGAAAACCACTACACTTTCTAAAACAAAAATCTTGTAATGATACTACAAATTATGCTTCCAAAAGGCAAGGTTAATGTTTCAATGAGGTATATTTACTCAGGTACTTATTTAACAAGTACATTGTTAATACTTTCAACCTTATTTCCAGATAGCCAGTGTTCAAATCCAAAACAAGGCAATGGGCGCGAACATAGCGATAGCTGGAGCTATGGGCACCACAGCCAAAACCATGGGCAATATGAACAAGATAATGAACCCACATCAAATAGCCAAGGATATGGAGGCGTTCAAACAGGCTAATGCCAAGATGGATATGACTGATGAGATGAGTAAGTTTATTAATAAACTAGCTTTGTTTGCATGTATTAAATTACGAATTTAGATTATTTGATTTTCAGCTGTTTCTTTGGGTTTTCCTAATTTTCTTTTTTTCCTAAACTACCATAGTAGAGGAGACTAAGACAAAAAAAAAGTTATTTGAATTGGTCGGGCTATTTGCCGGCGACGGTTAGGGAATTTAGCTGTGCTACGCATTCAGCTGGCCGCCAGCGCCCCGTTTGTCCGTTTGTTATACAGCAGGCTCCACCACGAGCAAGTGATATTGGCTTTGATTCTAAAGTTAAAGGTTGGAACCCCTTTGTTTGGTCTTCTAAATCTTGGTGCAGCAAATGTAGATTGTGATGCTTCTTGCATTTGGCAGAGCTTATTAACAAATGAGCTATGAGGTCAGTCATCTTTTATTCTGATAATAGTGATGATTCTGCTGTATATTTCAACTAAACTTACTGTCCTTGGATATCTCCTTGGATATATCCTGTTTATCAACAGGTATAATACATCTGCGTTATCATGTGAGTGAAGTAATTTACAAAATATGACAATACAAATGTTATAAAATATTTTTTTATAGTTTCAGACACACTCGATGACATCATGGGAGCGTCTGACGAAGAGGAGGAAACTGAGGGTGTGATCAACCAAGTTCTTGATGAGATCGGCATTGAAATAAGCGGCAAGGTAATGTTATTTAAGCAACCATGACTTCCACACCACACCACTCCAGCCTATATCAGTCCACTGCTGGACATAGGCCTCCCCTAATATAGGGGGATATGCCCATAATCCCCACGCTGGGCATGCGGGTTGGGGATCGCAGGGCCAGGGGATTTAGCTGTGCCGATGTAGGCTGTGCTATGCCGCAATCAGCCGGCCGCCAGAGCCCCGTTCGTTGTTTAGCAGGGTGCACCACGTGCAGGTAGGGTTGGCTTGGGTTCCGAAGATAAGGGTTGGAACCCCTTACACCCCATCATGACTTGTGACCATGTTATTTCACCATGGAGTGTTACGAGCGGCCTGAAAACTCTGAGCACTTAAAAATATTAGCGCCTGCCACACGTAGACTTCGGATTGCAGATCTGGAATGCGTTCCAAACCGAAGAACAGATATGCGCAGTTCCCGCTGTGTATCAAACTGTCTTGCTTTTATTGTGACCACAGATTGGATTACTGTCAACTAGCCTATCGACAATCCGAACTGTGCGTGTAAGTGACTAAACACACTATGCCGAAATTACCCGACGGAATCTCCGTAGCTGATTTTACGTTCCTATGTAGCAGCAGAAATTCGGTTGCGTAACTTTTGTTTTTCCCCGCCCCGGATCTTCTTCGGCAGTTGAACCGAACTTCGATCGCGTATAATGTATGCTCTACCGCCGAATTGTCGCTGAACTTACGCCCAACCGAAGTTCGGCTGTACGCATAACGCAGCGTAATTTCAGCATAATGTGTCATCTCTAATACAAATAGCATTGCAGGCGTAATCATGCCGAACTTCGGTCGCGTAACTTCAGCATAGTTGTTTCGACACAAAGGTTTTTAACAGTTTGAACAGCAGTTTGGACTGGCGCGTGGAACAGTTAGATCTGTCAGCGGCCGTGTATTTATGTCCCCAGTCGGAGCAAGGGTTGGAATGCACGTGCTGTATCCCGCATCATGAAATGTACATGTAGCTGGTTCATTTTTTCTTTTTAACTGAGGAGTATAAGCTTGTTACTAATGATAATAAAATAGAGCATTATTGAAGAATATCTGTATTTATTTTCAGATGGCGGATGCACCGTCAGTAGCACGCAACAAAATTGGTGCCTCTACAACTGATGCAGACAAGGATCTTATGGCACAACTTGAAAGGCTCAAGTCATAAACTATTAAAACTATTTAATTGGAAACTAACTGTGGAATGTTTTGTGCACAACATGGAAGTGATTATAAAACACTAGACGACCCAATCGCAACTTCGTTTGCGTGATCTTCACCCGTCAGTACAATTCTATAGTTAATTGACTCAGGCTTGACTGCGTAAAACCATTACAAGATATTAAAAAACATAATATTTAGTACAAATTGCGCTTACCTTCTCTGACAGAATTTCTGGTCTGGTTGGTTACGTCTGCGGAGTTCTGCGGAGTGCCGAATTTGGACAGCGAGTTGATCATTTCCTGATGATGCCTTATGGGAAAGGCGAAACATTGTCTGGGTTTTTGTGGAACTCGTCAGGGAAGGTTAGCATAATTTGTACTAAATATTGTCTTTTGAGTATCTAGTTAATTCAATTATAAATATTGCTGAGCATTCAGGTATAGCAGCTTTCTTTTAGTGAAATAATTGTCAAAATCGGTTCAGTTTCTGAGATTCAGTTGGCAGAGCTACTGCAGCTTTGCTTTTTGAGCTGCAGATTGCATGTTCATTCCTCGCCCAGGACAATTATTTTTGTGAAACATGGATTTTTGCTCTGTATCTGTTTTATGAGTATCAACTTATAACAGTCACAACGTAAAGTATCTATGTATTGAAGTTGGCTGCATGAGCGAAGTAGTTCCTCTATATTTGGGTCGGACCGTACTATGATTAGTCGTTTTTAGTTATACATGCTCTGCCTAGTTTGGGATAAGTTAACCACATATTGTGTAAGATGTCCCGAATATTTATCTTTTATTTATTTTTAGCCGTCTAGAGCCGTGATGGTCTAATGGTATGTATTCAGACTTCCGATCTGTCGTGGGTTCGAATGCTGGCCATGCACAATTATGTGTGCGCATTACCACGTGCTCGAAACGGTAAAGGAAAACATCGTGAGGAAACCGACACACGTGGCGCTGAAAGGGCGACATTAAAAGAATACACGAGTAGAGCTAGTTCGCCTGCTATTATCCATACAACAATACATACAAAGTATGTTGTAAGTAGTATTTGTAAATTTATAATAGGATAATAGGAAGCGAACTAGGTCTACTCGTGTCTTTTATTTAATGTCGCCAATAACTGCGCCACGTTTTATATTTTAATACACGTCCATTTTAGCGTAAAACACTCCATGGCTACGTTATTCCGATGTTATAAAGGTCTGTTTGTATGTTGTTATTAATATTACTGGTACGAGGTTTTTATATAAGCACTAATAGTACTGTTAACTTTCAACTTTTCTTTTTTTCTACTAATTAAGAGTAGTTTTCTTTTGTGTCTCTGTTTTGTCATTTGAAGCGTAGGTACAAAAAGTAATGAACAATCTAAGATTGATTCAACACTCGATTCAACCTT
Organism: Horisme vitalbata; assembly: GCA_951804965.1. Taxonomy (NCBI): domain Eukaryota; kingdom Metazoa; phylum Arthropoda; class Insecta; order Lepidoptera; family Geometridae; genus Horisme; species Horisme vitalbata. The sequence goes on along the minus strand of OX638091.1, from coordinate 27,541,018 downwards.
TTTCAGTTTTTATTAAATCGAAGTAATCATCTCGGACTTTTTTTATTATTTATTTTTTATTTATCATGGGCCAGTTGACATCGAGGCTTGCGTGGGCAAGGATGAGGTCGACAATGGGGCGAGCTAATCAAGTCTATTAGTGACTATTCAAGTCTAGAGTGAATAGGTGTCTTGTGAACCTTCGTGTTCTCTTAGTCCACAACGTTACTTAACATCAGGTTAGTACGTGGTCAAACGAAGGTCCATCCAATGGTGATCTAATGTAAAAAAAACGGAGCCCTGATTCTTAGTAAATTAGGAATAGAGACAATTATCACGTTAGACATACCTATAACGCAACAATTGTCTTAACATAGAATTTCGACAGTTGTCCCGTTATACCTATACTTCAGTCAAATTCGATGAAGAATAAATATAAACAAACCACCCATACTTAACCTCAAAAGTACTTTTTTATTATTTGTTATATAAATATGTGCACTTCAATAATATCTTACTTATATAGTAAAAGTATCATTTAGGACATTAATTAACTGAATATTACGTATTTTTGGAATAATTGCAAAAAAGTTTTGAAATGTTTGTTTACAAATATTCTTCATCCAATATGGCTGAAGTATACTAAGATAAATTAAGGGCGAGTTTGAATTTACCATTTTATTTTATCCCAAAGGGGGTGATTTAGACCGTGATGGTCAACAAGTTAAAAATACGTGATGCAAAACTTTTCTCCGAAAACTTTAAGCTTATCTTAGTGTTGAGTGTGGCCATAAAAGGCATAGCTACAATTATCATAAAAACAAACTTTGTCGAGCTTCGGGACTAGATTTACTTTTCGGGATAATATACCAATTCAAACTCACCTTTTATATCTAATATGAATAACTATAAAACAGACAGCAGCCGCGGATGAAATCGTCCGTGGATTTTGTCCCATTGTATGTGTAAAAAGACTTCTACCAAAAACGAAAAGTGGTGGTACAGCATACCAAAACCCAGCCGTAGCAGTACTGACGGCCTGCTTGCTGCATGCATTCTGTGCTGTTTTTTTTATTTTATTTGTTTTTTTGTATTTAGATAGGATAGTTATGTTGATATGTTATTATGTTGTACTATGTGTAAGTAACTAGAAAAAAATGACGGAGATAAGTTACAAAAATGTTTGCTTTTTTTACTAAATCTGTTCAGAATCATGGTCTGATTGCAACTTCCCAGTTTTCGGTAGTAGTCTTTTTTCACCCTGTATGATATTGGCGTAAGGCCCTACTAGTGTCATTTTGACAACACTGAGTTCGTGATCAGAGTTGAAATCAGTTTAAAAATAGTCGAATGTTCATTGTAAGTGTTACGTAATTTATGTGAATGGGAACCCAAAGCGTCTTTATTTCCACGACGACCTCTGTGGCGCCGTGGGCTAAGGCCCGCCTCTGAGACGCAGAAGGTTGCGGGTTCAATTCCCGCCGCGAGACAAATGGTTGCATTATCAGGAAGTTATTTTTCTATGGGTTTCCATAAAATGATTTTTTATGTTCATTCTAAGAGCAATGGTACTTATTGCATACGGTAAAAGATGAGGACGATAAATCATGTATATACACAATCATGTATGTATAAGACCTATGAAATTATATTTACAAGTACTTGTACATATAATGTGAAAATAAAACTGTGATATTTTTGTATTATATGTGTATGATACAGCTTAAAAGATAGTTTCTGTTATACCTCCCTTTATTGAAGCGATTATTTGTTATCGAAAGTCCATTATCGGATTATACCTATTGGCAAATAACAATTACAGTTCATCAATTATTTAAGCAACCTTGTCGCAATAATACTTCAGGAATAAATGGCTTTGACAAAGAACCTCACATCATTGCGACTAAGTTCTATTATAGACTAAGAGAAGTTGAACTGCGTAATAGGACATTATTTTTTATGATACCTGAGGATAGAACTGGTTCACCTGATGTTAAGTGGTAACCATTACTTATAACAAAGCATTGCTTCGTGGTTGACGGATGTTGAAACATGCCTCACAATGCAATGTCCTGCGTCCATCAACTTGAGGATCATGCCCTTCAAACCGAAACACAGAAATGCTGCTTCTCGGCAGAAATAGGCATGGTGGTAGAACGCACCCTGACAATGCTAGTTTTTTTTAGTAGTTTATAGGCTTACGTTTGTTCTCACCTGTTGGTAAGTGAAGATGCGGTCGACGATGTAGCACGCTTGCTTAGAATGTACCTATTAACTCTACGCTTGAAGACCCCTAAGTCATAGCGATCGGAAAACACTGACGCCGGAAGAGCATTCCATTCCTTAGCTGTCCTAAGGAGAAAAGTTGTAGCAAGGCGCTTCGTGCGGGCAGAAGGAATGTCCACCGTGTACGGATGACGTGAAATTCCGTGTGTCTGGTCGTCTGATAATGAAATGGAGATGGATTTAGTAAGGATTATGCATGTAAGCACTTTCATCATTTATGTTACGTTACGTGTTTTTACTTGCAAAACGTTTGCATTTAATAGTATTGTCACCAAACTTGGATATGGACGACACCTTGTCGACCTGTGTGGCGCAGTGGTGGAAAGCCCGCCTGAGACGCAGAAGGTTGCGGGTTCGATTCCCGCCGCGAGACTAAGTTTTGTATAATTGGCAAATACTTGTCTCAGTTATGGGTGTTTTCTATGTATAGTTATGTATGAATTTAGCAAAAAGTATATAACTTTGGGGCTAGATGATGTGTGATAATGTTCAGCAATAATTATTTAATAATATTTATACTAAAACTAGACTTACCACCTAACCCGGTTTGGAGTGTTTTTAAATATTTTCTTTAGTTCACAAGTTTTCGCATAGCTGTCTGTATTTTACCCTCGAACTCTAGCACTATGAAACCGACCGTGACCACGACATTGGTATTCAAAAAGCGACTCTCTCGTTTACTTTAAAGTTTAATTAGTTTACCATTGTTTACTATTCGATAATGTCAAGGTGTTGTGCGTTTCGACCTAGGCCATCAATCATGTTGATGTGGAGTACGGCCTACCATTTACCACCACTAAGAAAAGGCATTGTTACCATTTCTAATATTGACGCGGCATAGTCATTCAACGGAGAGGAGTGAGCAGGGTCAAACTGTTCATAAACAGTTATACGGTTTAGCAAAAAGTGCAGAAATAATGATTCCCGATCACCTGTTCGAAGAAGGTCTGAATAACACTTATTTGCAAAATGATATGAAACATGTGCGAAAGCAGAATCATCTTTATGAGAAGACTCAGAAAGATTATGTGAGTATTCGTTTTTATTCTGAAAAAACTCTTGGTATCTTCTCTAATTTTATACTTTTGATTAGAAGTTTATATTTTTGTCCTTAATGGTGTAGAATAAGCAACCAGCTAAGACGCGAAGGATGCCGGTTCGATTTCCGCTGCCGTTCAAAATACTTAGGTACTACCAGAAGATACTTATTCCCGTTCCTTCTTTGTTTTCTTTTGTAACTTTGGTTTTTTTTTCTAGTTTAGTTGCCTACTCGTAGCCCCTCTGCGAAACCAATTATAGATACTCCTTGTATAATATTGTGGTGTCACGTCTACATAAGACTAAATACAAATTTGTCTCTTTAGGGTAATTTATCTACACATACACACACACACATCAGCCTATATCAGTCCACTGCTGGACATAGGCCTCCCCTAATAAAGGGGGATATACCCATAATCCCCACGCTGGGCATGCGGGTTGGGGATCGCAGGGCACAGCTTCTCGCACTACCGACGCTGCTGCCCGTCGGTGGCCAGGAGATTTAGATGTGCCAATGTAGGCTGTGCTATGCCGCAATCAGCCGGCCGCCAGAGCCCCGTTCGTTGTTTAGCAGGGTGCACCACGTGCAGGTGAGGTTGGCTTGGGTTCCAAAGATGGGTGTTGGAACCCCATACACCCCAATGAATTATCTGAATTTATCTAACTGAATACTAATTGTATAATTGTACTATTTTCATACAGGAGCAAGAACAACGAGACATGCTCTCGTCTCAAAATGGCGATACATGCGAGATTCACGATCAGTTTTACCGGGATCATAAGCTGCTTCTTGTACTCTTCAGAGCACTGGCGGTCATGCCTATCACCAGATCACGTCCAGGTTCGTGGCATTGGTAGTTTGGACGAGCGTCATTCTAGAAGAAAAATACTTTTATCCTGATTGTTGGGGGCTATAGCTACATATATATACCTTAGAATTAGCAAGTAAGACTTAGAAATGGGCAGGTCATATAGCTTGTAGAACCGACAACCATAAGATTTTCGAATGAAGGCCCTGGGGGTGTAGACCCCCACATCGATGAATTGTAGTAGTACAATTCACCGAAGTACGAAATTCGTGTTTCGTTTCGTGCGATTGGTCGTATTTCATACTGTCAATTCCAATATTGCAGTCCTATATTTGTGAAATAGAGTAGGATGCGCGACGTTCAGACTGTTACATATAAAACTTCGTGCCAAAATGTCGGTTTACTTTGATTAGGGGGTACCAATCGCATGAAACGAAACACGTAATTTCGTACTTCGGTGAATTGTAGTAGACTCCCTGAACTGAAATATCCTACATCAGATAGATCGACGATACTGTCACGATTGCGGGTAGAAAACTTTCGGAGTCTTTGGGGGAACATATTAAAATTCAGCTCTGGATTTCTACAATTTGTTGATGATAACGTCAAAGGATTTTTACCGTAGGATGGTAACGATTTCTTTATTTTGTAGGAACAATTACCTTTAGCTGGCGGTCGACAGCCACTATGTATGCAATATGTTTCTACATAGCCGCGACCGTTATCGTCCTAATCGTGGGCTACGAGCGGATGATGATCCTGCGCTCCATCCGTCGATTCGATGACTACATCTATGCGATCCTGTTCGTCGTGTTTCTGGTCCCGCATTTCTGGATTCCCTTTGTGGGCTGGGGCGTGGCTCACCAAGTCGCTATTTACAAGACTAATTGGGGAAAGTTTCAGGTGAGGGTATGCCTTTGGCTGTTGTAATTGAGTGGTTAATTGTTTGCAAACTCGAATTTATTGTAACCCTGAGAAATTATGTAATTGAAAGCGTGATTGGAATATAGGGTAGGTAAGTTGATATCTGGAGTTAACAAAAGTAGCAAACTAAGTTTATTAGAGGACTGTCTGAAGGTAAATACCTAACAGACTTCTTGTGGTTATTAATGATAGTAGAGCCTAACATAAAGATAAATCTGCCCAAAGAAATTTTATAATTAGGTAAATAAATAAATAAATAAATAATGCGGGATGTAATCACACAGCATCATGTAGCCCCAAACTAAGCTGAGCTTGTATTATGGGAACCACATGATTGATATACTACACATATAATTTTTTTTTTTGTAATTACATACTTATCATACATAGAAAACACCCAGACCCGAGACAAATATCTACAGAACATGCAAACATTTGTCCCGCAGCGGGAATCGAACCCGCAACCTTCTGCGTCTCAGCGGACTTTCGCCCACTATAGCAAGGTATATATATAAGGTAAGCATGATATAAGCTTTAAGTACCTACCAAAGTAAAAGACGACGACAATACCTTAGTTACATATTGTAATAAATCAGTTCGACTAGCTTTTCAAGCAAAGCAAATCAAACTATTCCCCGGCAATTTCTTATGTTTAGAATTCTATCTGGTACCGCTTGGCTAGTTTATTTTTCATCCATTTATTTTCTAGGTCAGATACTACCGCGTGACAGGTGAAAATCTCCAATTCCCAAACTTGAAGACCACGATCGTAATAATCAGCGTTGGCTGCCTGCTGCTCGCAGTGTGCTTTCTGCTTAGTCTCTGCGCGCTCCTTGATGGTTTCCTCTTATGGCATACGACCGCGTACTACCATATCATAACAATGATCAACATGAACTGCGCTCTGTGGTACATCAATTGCAGAGGCATAAAGATAGCATCTCAAGGACTTTCAAAGTGCTTTCGCAGGGTAGGTAACATTCGGACCAACTAAGTCAGTGGAGATCCATCTCAAGTGAGGACTTAGATTACCTACTTTAGTAAAATAGCCTTTTATTTTTCTCACGTTAGGTTAATACGTAGAATCTAAACACAATATTATTAGTAATTTTTCGTAGGCAAGTACTTACAAATTAGATTTTTGATGTGAGAACCCCACTTTGGGTGAAGGGCTCCTTCACAGCATGCCAAGGTTCTCTGTCCTGAGCTAACTCTGCCCAGTTAGTTCCTGCTACCGATACTATAATAGACTAGATGCCTGATGCGTCATTTACATTATCAAAAAATATTGGACACGTATTTTTTCTTTTGTCAATTAAACTAAAAATGACAAAGTTATAGTGCGTTGAAGTTCCGCGTGACGTCACGGGTAAGTACACTTTTTACATACAAGTGACGTCACGAGCCCCCACTCCCGAACTTTGACGCTCTAGAACTTTGACGCTCTAGAACTTTGTCGATTTCCATTGATTTTAAAAATAAAAAAATACGTGTCTAATATTTTTTAATATTTGCATGGCACCTATAATTTATAATAAAATACCAAAGAGCTATAAGAACCTGAACTTTAATGAATTCAAAAGTAAATTTAGAAAATTATTAATTGAAAAATGCTACTACAATATTGACGAATTCTTAATGGACAAACTTTAAATTCATATTCATTGACTTAATTTTTATTTTATATTATTTTATTTTTTCTATTATATTTGACATTATTTTAATTGACTTGTGAATTGTGGGAATTATATAAAGTATTAAATTTTATTATGTAATCATTAATTAATTGTTCGTGTTACCTACGTCTCGTCATTCTCTCGGTTTGCACACCGACATTCGGTAAAACATGTTGTGACATACACTACAATGTAACCTTAATTAATTAACACATGTTTACGCAAATAAATTATCTTTTATCTTTTTTTTGTGACGGACTAATTAGAATTATTGTTTTTCTACCTAGGCATCATCCCTATTCATCCTTCCATTTCTCGTGGCGTCTGCCTGGGGCACGTTTACCTTAGTAGGTAGATTAGTGGGGTACTTTTATCTATGAGAGAACTTCAATACTTGGCCAATTTTTTTGTGATTCTGCAGGATGTGCATGTGGAATGTTCTGCGAAGCTTATTGCTAGATACCGCTTCTTGTGGTTGAACCTGTCCGAGTTACTGCAGTCTCTTGGAAATGCTTACGCACGGACTTACTCTACATACTGCCTGTTTATGTAAGTTCCATCTTTTCATTTTACAAGACAAGTTAAATTAAAAATGTTATGTGTGTGTGTGTGTGGAGGTGAATATGTTTGTCCCACTCTAAAGGATTTCGATGTACTTGGAATATATATAGATTATGATTGATGACCTGGATTAACACATAGGTTACTTTTATCCCGATACCACGCAAGCTGAGCCGCGGGCGGATGCTAGTTGTATCATGTTATGGAAGTTAAATATACCCCTGCAAGTTTCCCAAAATATTTAGTGTTTGAAACCGATGAACCCAAATCTCAAGTTTGGATCGGAAGTTGGGACAGAATCTTTCAGAACAACATCCAAAAGTTATCTCGGCCTTAAATAGTTGAGTATTCCACCTGAATACACAAGTTTGAAGGCATGTTATTGATTCTAAAACGTCGCAATTTCAAGTTGAATAGAAGTAAATTGGTCTAATCAGTCCGTTTCCCATTCGTTTGATTCGAACGATCGCCTTCGTTACACCGAAGGCCAAGGAATTCAGTTCGTAGATTGCAATTAAGGTATGGATGGAACTGCAATATTATTATATCTTTTCATATAGGGACTTAAATATTATTTTTGCGACACAGAATAAAAAAATATCTACCTTTTAGTGTGTTAATATAAATAGAACTGTAATTCAAAATCGTAGTACCAACTACCTCACCAATTGATGCTTTGCTAATGCATTAGTTACTATACGAATTTTGCAAATCGGTGTAGCCGTCTTCGAGTAATCGTGAACATACTACATACTTAGGTATATTATGTACTCGTATATATGTTTATTCCCCGATTACTTAATAAGTAATAATTTATAGATTCTGACGAACTGAGAAGTGTAATGTTTACCCATTAGAGAGGTGTAAGGGGTTCCAACCGCCATCTTAGGAACTCGAGCCAACCTCACCTGCCCGTGGTGTACCCTGCTAGCTAACAAACGAGGCTCTGGCGGCCGGCTGATTGCGGCATAGCGCAGCCCAACTCCGGCACAGCGACGGCGACAGACAGCATTGTCAGTGGTGCGAGAAACTGTGCCATGCGATCCCCAACCCGCATGCCCAAATTGTGGATTATGGGCATATCTCTATTCTTATTAGGAAGACTTACTTTCTTACCAGCAGTGAACTGATTTGGGCTGGCGTTGTTGTTGTGAGAACCTCCTCAATTTTAGGGGTTCGTACCCAAAGGGTAAAAACGGGACCCTATTACTAAGACTCCACTCCGTCCGTCTGTCTGTACATAACAGCTCCGGTACCATTCATGGACAAATGGTAGTGCGGCCTTAGCGCACGAGTAACTGTGTACCGGGGTGCACTTTGCATCTCGGCAGCAAGACCTACTGTTCGCAGGTCCTGGTATTTGCCAGTTTAATCGTCTGCTTCATAACCTATTGGTTGGTAAGGGGACGTTAAACATTTCGTAGATTTGATTGGGTCGTGTCCGTCTGTCTCTCTGTCACCAGGCTGTATTTGGTGAACCGTGATTAGCTAGACGGTTGAAATTTTCACACATCTTGTATTTCTGTAGCCGCTATAACAACAAAGCAGGATAAAATAAATATTTAAGTGGGGCTCCCATATAACGGTACGGAACCCTTCGTGCGCGAGTCCGACTCGCACTTGGCCGGTTTTATTTTTGAAGTGTGTTAATAAACTATCTATATCGATCTTTATAATCATCTATAATAATCAGCATAATAAGACCTAAGTTTTTGTATTGCGTCATCAGGTTTGCCAATATCACAATAGCAGTGTACGGGGCGCTGTCGGAGATCGTGGACCACGGCTTCGGGTTCACTTTCAAAGAGATGGGGCTATTCGTAGACGCGGCGTACTGCTCCACTCTGTTTTTCATATTCGTAGACTGTTCACATAATTCTACTTTGGAGGTAATTATCTATTATACGAATATTTGTCAATAAAGTTTTTTAACCCTCGACGCAACAACGACGAGGTGTTCATAAGTTTCACGTGTATGTGTGTGTGTGTGTGTGTGTGTGTGTGTGTGTGTGTGTGTGTGTGTATGTGTGTGTATGTGTATATGTGTGATTGTGTGTACCTATGTTTGATGACATCGGTCCAAGATGGCCGCCGCCACAAAATGGCGGATTACATATTTGTTCACAATTCCCTAAGTATGGGTATCGAATGAAAGGGCTTTAAGTAAAATACTATACACTATGTCAAATTTCAAATCCAAGGTGGCCGCCACCACAAAATGGCGAATTATATTTTTTTTTCACGAATTCCTCCAATATGGTTATATATAATATAGGGGAACCTGTTGTACCTTGACACCCTTTGTACCTAGATCCACTCATTTTTTTTAATGTCCGCGCCTTTTTTCCGTATCTTTGTCAACGGTATAGTGAACTTTGACAAGACTAATCAACATGAAGTTAGTTGCAGGCGGCCATTGCATCGAGTTTGCATGGGAGATCACTTTAACGTTTTCACTACAAAAAAGTAAGATATTTCATATTTTTCATTTCTTTCATTACTTCTGTTATTTACTACATACATTTTTAAAACCATTTGATTTAAACAAGTACTTTAGCCAAGTTTAGAATGTAGTATGCTTATTTGAGTTAATCATAACCTCCATATTTATTAGTCATATGGTCAAGGTACCTACATTCAAATGTATTCTTGTTAATTCTGTTTAGGAACGCACATACTTATTATTTTGTTGTTTTTTATACAGGTAAAATGCCTCTTAGCATAAACAACATCAAACGGACTCCTATTGCTAAAATAGCACTTTCTAGTGCTATTAAACTAGTTAAAGAAAAAAATTATCATTAAGAGGGGCTGCCAAACATTTTAACTTGTCAAGATGTACTTCAAAGAGGCATTATGAACACTACTTGAAGACTGGTAAAGATGCGAGCGACCTTCATGATAATTTAGCCGTGAAAAAAGGTTTTACAGGTGACGAAGAACTCTTGCTCGTGGATTACATACAAGAAGCAGTAAAGTTACAGTATGGTCTCACTTTAAAGGACGTTAAGAGGTTGGCTTATGAGTTCGCGACGAAAGACAATAAAAAATATCCAGCTCAATGGGACAAAGATGTCTTTTTCGTAAACGACATCAAAAGCAATTAGCTTTACGCAAGCCTTACCCGTTCTACAGCATTTAATAAACAAAATGTGCAATTGGTTTTTGAAAATTACAAAAAAGCTTTTTCCAAATGCCCACAATTGCCCATAATTATGATAAAGATATTTATAGACTTGTTGAAGCTGGAAATAATAAAATATTTGCTATTTGTCGAAAAATATGGATTTTATTTGATGAGTTCTAACTATGACCAAGGTACAACATAGGCGGATCAAGGTACATCACCACTGTTGTACCTTGATCAACATTCCAAACTTTTTTTAGTTTATGTAAAACCTGTAAAAAGGATGATCTATGCTTTTGTATAATTTATATAATGAACCACATAAGTTCGTCTATCAGCTAAAATTTGTTTCATCGCAATAGTTATAACCACTTTATTTCAAAAAATCGTTGAGTGAAAAAGTGACCAAGGTACAACAGGTTCCCCTATCATCAAATGAAAGGGCTTGACTAGTAGAATACTATATACTTTGATAGAGCTGTCGCTGCAGCCAGGATATGCAGCACACTAGTGGGTACACTTTTAAAAAATGTAAAATAAACATTAAATCAAAATTTAAAAAAAACCCCTGACTCAAAAAGCAACGATGGTATTATTTTTTACTTTTTAAATGTTTGCTTTTTGAGTCAGGGTTTTATTAAAATTTTTATGTTAATTAATTCATGTCAAATTTTACAAATAGGTAAAGCAGTAGGTACTTAACTGCTGCTGCCCGTAAATTTATTTATGGAGTCGATGCCCTTTTGCTAGCGTAGCACACAAATATTACATTTATTATTACCTTTTTACCTCAAAAGGAAAAAAGAAACCCAAGGATTACTTCGTTGTCCGTCTGTCTGTCAAGACTATTTTTCTGAGAAACGCGTGAAGGTATCAAGTTGAAATTAATATCAAATACTCAGTTATCTAATCCGTTAGAGCTGTGAATACTCAAACTTCTAATTCAACGCACTCAAAAGATACGACCGTTTACGCCGCATATTTTGAGTTTACAAGGGAACCCAAACTTATATTCTAACCTTCTATTGACCTTGAATCATGAAAGTTGGCAAGAAGCAATGTCCTATTATTATTGTTCTTGAGTGGAGACTGCGGTTCGGCAAAGGTAGTATAGGACATCCTCCGGCCAGGTGGGGTGACGATCTGGGAAAAGCAGCTGGATGCGTCGCGCTCAGGACAGGGAGGCCACTGTCATTAGGGGAGGCCTATGTCCAGCAGTGGACTTACATAGGCTGATGATAATGATGATGAATGTCTAGTAGCACAAGTAAACATAAACCATAAATTAGTGGTGACATCACAAAAAAAAGAATTTCATTCCTACTTTGTACGGAACCCTCGCTCGGTGCACGAGTCCGACTCGCACTTGGCCGGTTTTTTCATCAATATCTGATCTACTATCATTTATATAAAATGCTTTCAAAGCTGTGTGCTAAGTGGCAAATAAGTTACCTATGTGTCTATTGTAGAGTAATAGTAGTATTTTGTTTAAAAGTAAGCATAGGCAGGTAATTTTAAAGATGGTAGAACTTCAACCAGACTGGTCGAGTTTCAGAATGATATTCATCCAAGTTTTACCTGATACCTATATTTGTCTAATAGGTAGCAGCAGGTGTTCAGGACACATTGCTTTCGGTCGACGTGCTGGCTGTGGACCGGCCTACGCAAAAAGAGGTAATAATAGACCAACTGAGTCTTACGCAATGTCATGTATACCGAGGAATAGGTCAAGGTATAATAGCTATACAATACCCAGTGTACAGGCGTGTTTTTACGTTTTCAGGTTGACCACTTTATCCAAGCTATCGAAATGAATCCCGCTGTCGTCAGCCTGAAGGGATACGCACACGTCAATAGAGAACTTCTTACATCGGTAACTTAGAGATCTATATGTATAGTTTTTAGTTGATTCTTTTCATTAAGAGTAAAGCCTGGTACTATAGAATATCATGTTGAACCCAACACGTTTGAAAAAAATTGCATCAAATTAATCACATTGGTGCAAGTTTTTTGGTATGAAAACGTGATAGAATCAAAATGATATTATTGCTGAACCTTTGTATTGTTATTTTCTAGGCCGTGAAGGTTTGCTATTTTGCATAACTACATTCAGTGATTTTATATCTTCAAAAATATTGAATAGTGCGAGCGAGAGGGAGGTTTGACCCTTATAGTCGCCTTAATGGACTGGTTATATAGAACGAGCGAGGGAGCGGTGTTACAATGTTAAACTACTGTATATGTAATTTTAACCTTTAGGCTATCTTAAACTTAAGAAATGTTGCCACGCCTTTTCTATGCTCATATTGATACTATATCTTCATTATGCCTATGTACGCCTATTACCGATTACATGCTATAATATACCGTTCACTCTACCCGTATTCACCAGGCTTAAAGTATATTTATACGATGGTAGTAACTGGAGCCAGTGAGTACGGATTTCAGATCCAGTCAGTTAGTTTTGCCCAGGCACGACTGGCAGGCAAATCTGTGGAGTAGTGCTTGTTGGCTACTGGCATGGGCGTGACTAGTTATTAAAATAAAACTGGGCCCTTATTCTCTATGACACAAAAGATTCCTTGCTTATAACGTGTGACGTCATAACATGTTTAAACCCAAACGCGTTTCCAAAACACGCCATTGACATGGGCATAGAGAATACGATTCCACGCAGATATCGGATCGATGCGCGTTACGTTTGCGTTTGATCGTAAGGAATAAGGACCCTGTTTTTTACTCTCGCGTTTGACAAACGCACCTACGGTAGTACATGTACGAAGTGTTATGATACATTATATTATCGACGGCCTCTGTGGCGCAGTGGGCGAAGCTCCGCCTGAGACGCAGAAGGTTGCGGGTTCGATTCCCGCCGCGGGACAAATGTTTGCATGTTCGCAGATATTTGTCTCGGGTCTGGGTGTTTTCTATGTATGATATGTGTGTATATACAAAAAAAAATATGTATATATGTAATATATCAATCATGTGGTTCCCATAATACAAGCTCTGCTTAGTTTGGGGCTACATGATGCTGTGTGATAGTGTCCAGCATTATTTATTTATTTATTTATTAATAGTTACTTTATTTCTTTGACAGGCTATAAGTATGATAGCGATCTATCTGATCGTCCTGATGCAGTTCAAAATCTCACTTCCCAAGGAGCCACGTGATTGAAATGTTGACCACCACGTTGATGATGGCGATGATTATGATACCTGGTCGTTTATATTATAAATCTTATGGTTATATATTTATAATATACTAGCTTCCGCCCGCGGCTTCTCTAGCGTGGTACCAGGATAAAAAGTAGCCTATGTGTTTAATTCAGGTCACAAACTATGTATATTCCAAGTTTCATCCAAATGAGTTCAGTAGTTTTTGCGTGTAAGAGTAACAAACATTCATCCATACCATACTCTCAAATTTATAATATTAAGTAGGATGTACTTATCAAATCCACTTACTAGTCTACACCTATGTCTACACTAATCTACATCTAAAATAATATTATAAAGAGAAAAAAATTGTATTTTTGTAATGAATAAACTCAAAACCTACTGTGCCGATTTCAAAAATTCTTTCACCATTGGAAAGCTACAGTCACCCTGAGTAACATAGGCTATATTTATTGCTAGAAAAGATTAGGGAGCCTTAACACGTGCGAAGCCGGGACGGACCGCTAGGAATCTTGCTTAAAAAATATAAAAAAGTATGTTTTACAATACTATTAGAGCATAAACTATTAGTGACTGTAAAATAACAAATTTCAAGTTTATATGATGTTGACAAAAAGTATAAAAACAGTACGTTGTTTCGCCAGCCGATCCGATCGGACACCGGCCCGGCACCGGTACTGACATATTGGTAATTTAATTTCATAGAATTATGTCGGTGCTGGTGCCTGCCGGGCCGGCTCGCTCAGGGAAGAAACGCCCTGGGCCATCGATGTTATACTGTTACCATTAGTAGTAGCTTTTTGTGGAGGGCTCGTCCGGGGAAGTATTGCCACCATGTCTATTTCTACCGTGAAGCAGCTGTGCTGTGTTTCGGTTTGAAGGGTGTGGGTGCCGGTGAAGTTACAGGCACAAGAGGCTTATCACCTTCACGCCTCAAGTTGATGGACGCAGGGCGTTGCCTCGTAGACCACATTCTAAACAATCATGATCTCCGATGCAATGCTTTGTATGTGCTTGTACCATCTTCAGATAACAAATAAAACCATGATGTAGGCTATATTTTATGGGCAAGTAAAAACTGGACACAGCTTAACCCATATTAAAATATTTAAAAAAATTGACCTCTGCAAGGGTCCCACAATACCTAGTAGAGATCAAAGTATAAATGGACTTTGACAGTCAAGAAAGGAACCTCGCAATCACACACAGTTTGAGTGCGGGACAGCTTGTAAATAAATAAATAATATAATAGTCATTCAGGTGGGCTATATCAAAGGACAGAGATGGTTGGCAAAATTTGGGTGAGACCGTTTCTCAGCAGTGGGACGATGCAGGTTAATAAAACTACGCTAAAAATGTCACGCTTTTAGTTACGGTTACTTATACCTAAATCATTTTATTCATGAAAAAGAATTGTATCTAGCTTTCAATGCGAAAATAAATAGTACGTAAAGAACTTCATGTATCTTTTCTTTTACACCATAATCCCCTTTTCCTCTCTTCTCATACATCATTCGTCGCGTCCAATTGATAAGCTCTCAATGCCATTCGTGTGAACCGAACCAGACTGCAGTGTCTATGACGCTTCAAGTTTGATAAGTGCTTTAGTATTAAATATTGAAAATTGGAGGGAATTTTATTTGTAATTCCAACTTTGGAGTTCTCGACTGTTTTCAGTAGGCTCTGTCAATCAAATGCGTATTAGATTTCGGAGGGTAGATGCGATCATTCCGAT
Source organism: Horisme vitalbata (assembly GCA_951804965.1). Classification (NCBI taxonomy): domain Eukaryota; kingdom Metazoa; phylum Arthropoda; class Insecta; order Lepidoptera; family Geometridae; genus Horisme; species Horisme vitalbata. The sequence continues at coordinate 27,525,700 of OX638091.1, read as the reverse complement.
TGTTTGGTTTAGGGCAGATTCTGTTGAAGACAGTTTCTTTTATTATTATTCCACTTTAATCATCGTAAACCTCATCAAAAATATTTTTTTTAAAGGGCAGGGCTTAAACCGAACAATTTATTATTCATTTATTTCAAATCATTAACCATAAAACATTAAAATTACAAAAATAAATAAATAAATAATGCTGGACACAAACTCACAGCACCCCGCGGCAATCTTGAAGATGTCGTCGGTACGTTCTGGTGGGGGGTCACCCTGCTTTTCGTCTTCCACATGGCGGTCTAGATATGCACTTAATAAAGCAATCTCATATATAAATCATAAGTCATAACTATCACATAAAGTTTCTTGTGATGCGTCCTTTGGACATGATTCTTGTGTCCATTGGTGCCGAGACCCGTCCTCTCCAATATTTAATTTAATCCGAGAATACGGGGCGATGGCGATGGTTTGTCACGCATAATGGAAATTCATTAATCAAGTTTTCTCATTTCCATCTGAATCTAGTACTCGTTTCGAGACATGGGTCAAAATACGTCCTTCAAAGTATGCAGATATTCAATTTAAATGAGAATATTTATAAAGTGCCACATTTATGGTGCTTCGGTTACTAGTGCAGATATCTTGCTCATCTCTCATCTCATTTACATTGTACGGCAAATACATGCATATTACCCACGTATGCATATTGCGGTACATACCCACTCTTTTCAGATTCCAGAGCGTGGTGACCGAACATACATATAACCGACTTAAAAAAGGAGGAGGGTCTATGTATATCTTTTGTACAACATATACACAAGTACTACAAGTACTACAATACAAATAAATAGACCATTTATAAGTTTTTATGTATATTCACCGATTTCCGTCAAATGTGAACCAATTTTTAAAATTCCGTTTTTCAAAGTAAGTCAGGGCCTCTTACAACATCCTCAAGTAACGTCAAAGTTAGATAAGATCATCTAAGCGAACCAATTATCTTTACTTTGACGTTATTTGGGGATGGTGAAAGAGGTTCATACTGTTTCTCGTTAACCAACAGTAAGGCGCTGTGCAAACATAGTGACTTTTTGTGGCCGACACGGCACACCATTACAGGAAACCGTAGTTTTTGTGTTCGGTAGTGGCAATCAGACATAGTCGCCGGATGTCTGTTACCGAACCTCCACCTTATTTCTTCAACTGACGACTTTTAGTTTCTAGTTACGGACACTGAGCACTTTTTGATCGGCAACGAGTATGTGACAAGCATAGATATAGTTTAATACAGAACAAAAAATCCAACCTCTTTGGTGTCAAGTGGAAGCAACTAGAAAGACACAATTCCTTATCTAATCATCTTGAAACAATTAATTAAACCATTATGATTTATTTTACTTGGCTATTTGAGCAGCATTTGTATTAAAATTTCAATTTATTAGACTCGTATCAATGATTTGCTGTAAAATAGCCAAGTAATAAAAAATCATAATGATTTCATTAATTGTTTCAAGATGATTAGATAAGGAAGATTTATTGAGCATGTCTGACTAGGTCGTACACCAGATCCCAGAACTTTTTTGAGCGGTAGCAGAAGTACTCCGCGAAGAGCTGGCATAATTTTTACATTTCGCACCCCTAGAACAACACGGAATTATGTCGAAAAATCTCAAAATCTACTTTATTGCATATTCGAATCCGTAAAGTTTTCCCGCGCACACCACTAAGACAAGCTTATTTAATATATAAAACATAAATTAACAATAATTAATAATAAAACATTCAAAACTTTGGCAATAACTTCGATACATAAGCAGATAACTTTTTTTCAAAGATTCTGAAAAAAGTAGTGTTTCGACATAATTCCGTGTTGTTCTAGGGGTGCGATTTGTTAAAATGGTTTTGTATGGATATTATTTCTATCCCGGACAATATCAATAATATGTATCTCTGAAACTCAATAAAGAGTACAAAAATATGGGTCAACCTAAATTTCTTTAAATCCTTGAGGATTTATCTAAAATCTCATCGTATCGCTTCACGCATCCAGATTGTAATCATGATCTGAATAATCAAACGAGTTTCTTTGAAGTTTGTCAACAAGGCTCTCTTTGGTTCGGCTAGAATAGTTCAGCAGTACATAAAACATGACGTTATTTATTTTCTGGTGAAATGCTTATCATCATTGTGAAAACAATGTTTTAGAAATATTTGAAAGTGACGGCCAATTTCACTTTCAGTTTTTTCCAAATCATATTTTTCAAAAGGGCTTATTTCGGTTTTCTTAGTAGAACATCTTGCGTAAGCAACACTTTACCTTTTCATTTCTTGGATGGGTGACCGTTTTATGGCATTTAGATCTGCACTTACGTGCTTCAAAAGTCACGCTAGGAGGTTGGTCGCGGCTTTTTCAGTCGTAAATGTAGGCTTTTGGGCTGTTTAAAAACTCCGACACCAGAGTTTGCCTATTCATACAAATAAGGTGTGGGCCCATCCTTACCAAGTGGTTAGGTAGGTTAGGTAATAAAATAACCACCTGGTTATTTTATTACCTAATTAGCTTCCACGTGCGGCAACACTGGCATAGTAACTTAAATAAAAAAACAAGTCACTTACTATCTATTATTCACTCAGTAGCTTGGCAGGAGCCACCCCACGTAGTTAACAACACACGATGGTCGAACCGTATTGTTAAAGCCGAAATATTATCAGAGATCGAGGACTTCTACGGCCGACTGTACGCGGCACATGCTCTTTGCCCCCAACGTGACAACCACGATTCTAGAGCCACCCTCATCCGCCGCTATACCGACGAACTGCCAGAAATCAGCCAAGAAGAGATCGTATTGGCCCTGAGACAGCTTAAAAATGGAAAAGCCCCCGGTGAAGACGGAGTTACGTCAGAACTTCTGAAGGCTGGAGGAGCTCCTGTTATATATGCTCCCATAAAACCTTGTCATGCATAGAACCATCAGCCATGTAGAGTCTACATAAAACCTTAAAGAAAATATAATGTTATTTTTCATATATAGTTCATTGTTACAATTGAATTGGTTGTGTGTAAGTTGTACACACAATCAATTCAATTGGTAGCAGTTGATTGGATGATCCACCATGTTTCGTTGTCTATCCATTAATGCTATTGTTTGCAACCCACACAGTTATTGGTATTGTAAAAACTGTGCTTTTGTATGATGAGATGTGTATTTTTATTTTTGTTTGGAGCATCCGTAGCGATATTTTAGGAATGTTGTTCAAAATATTTCTGTTCAGTTAGTTTGTTATAGACCGTTAAAAAAATATTCTCCGTTTGAACATATTTACCATACCTATTTACCAATAGTAAACAGAATTTATTTATTAATTTGATTCAGACAATATGATAATTTAAATAAGTAAAAATTTCTTTATTCAGTGGAAACAAAAGAAAACACGGTAAGTACACGTTGACTCGCCAAAAATCATATTATCTTTGACAAAATAGTGTTTTTTTAATTAAAAATGAGCTAAAATCGGGTTATAGTTGGCACTATAAAAAAGATCCTACGTAACGTGTTCGCACTAATACTTTTTTTTATTTCCTAGATATTATCAGTTCAATTGAATCGACGCAATAGTCCTCGTGACATCATTCAGTAGCGTTTGCACGTTGAGCCTTATTTACACTTGCCGATACGACATCGATGGTGATTGCGTTTTTATAGGATAATATATACTTATTTTCATATATTATACGAATATCATAGAGACAGGATAATATTAGCAAAGGACAAAAAACTAAATTATAAAACTTTTGGATTGACAACTATTTTTTGTGAAAGTGACGCTGATGCTTCTTTCAAAATTTTTATTAATTTTTTTATTAATTTCATACCAAGCATGCTGTATGCATTTACACAGAGTAAAATTATCCGCTTAAAAGAAAATAATTTGTTAGATTAAATGTTTTCACATTGATTAAGCAATCAATGAGGATATCAAAGTGGAAAACGCTATCAAAGAGGATAAAACAACAACAACCACCCTACCCTACTCCTAGCCCAACTTTAAGTATCTTATATCCGTCTCTTGGTACCTCCCTACCAATTCAGCCAAATTGGTTCAGCCGTTCTTGAGTTATAAATAGTGTAACTAACACGACTTTCTTCTATATATATAGATATGAAGAATCAAAAAAGAAACTTAAATTCTTTCTTTTTTCCACTCTTATATCGTAATCCTTTTTTGTAATTCTATATCTGATAGATTTTTCTGATCCAACTCTTTGTGCAATTGAGTAATTAGGGCCTCTACTCCAACACCAAGTTAAAGCAAGTTCTTATGGTACCTACAAACATTTGATTGAGAAGATTTTCCAAATTTTCAATCAATTTGCAGTACTTTCTCAACACATCAAACCTACTATCTAAGTAGATATTTAAGGGTTACTTTTTAATCATTAATGTAAACGTCGAGGCCGTCCAGCACCTCGTTTACACGGACGTAGTGAGACGACTCAAAAGAACTGAGCCTTTAAGCTATTGTTTTTAGTATTAGTAAAAAATATTGCAGTAGCGTTTTTTAAAGAACACAATAACAAAGTGTCGCCCTAAGAAAGTGTTGATAGACACGTTCTTAGTAATATTTTGTATTAAACTAGTCAATATTATTCGTGACGGGCGTCATCACGCCACAGCATTAATCTCGTGTGTGTAAGGCTAAAGCCTTAGCCTATCTTTGACAGTAAGATTTTAGTGCATATCATTATTTTATGTGTGCATGGTATAAAATATATTTAAATCGTCATGTAATTCAGTGCATTCAATAAATTCATAAATTCATAAAACCGCGCGTTCTTTTTTAAATCAACTACTTCCCTGGAGAGTAGATAACTGACAATAAATAATCTAGCTAGTATGATAATCGTGTCGTAACATCTAAATTGCCACGTTGAGATTTGTATCACTTTCCATATGAAGAGCGTTTATTATCTCTGGAGAGCACTCTAGATAATAGGATTGGTTCAAAACGCATCCACTACAAAACGTCATGCTGATAAAACCGTTGACCTTCTTAAATTCATTGATTTCCAAAGTTATCGGTTGAAAGCTTCGACATTTGGATTTTATCTGATATTTTGATTAGCTACGCCGTCTAGTTGTTTCTGCGTGTGTGCGATATATACTATTAACAAACCTTAAAACAATATTTCTTAACATCGTTAAAAACAAAAAAAGGAAGGTCCGTGTTATTATTATTACAAGTTTTACCTTAATTAATACTTTCAAAATAATTTATTTTTATACAAAAATATTTATACTAAATAAATATTATACTCTTAAATTTATATTGGCTTAAATAAATTGTAAATGAGCCAACCTTAACATCTTAAACAAAATCAAAATAATTACGATTGTTGAAATAGGATACCTTGCTCACACGCGTAGCCTTAAAGTGCTAACTTGCCAAGTTCCGGATACCTACCTACAACCTGTGTAACATAGAGTTATTAATTACTACAGTACTCTATGTTACACATACCTACTTTATAAGGCATCATGTTGTGGCGACTCATAAATCTGGTGTGTAGAACCTAATTTGTAAAAATATGGGGTAACAATTTGCCCAAACTTGATTTATTGAATACGAAAGGGTTAATTACCTACATTATTTTTAGAAATTCTGTATTTATACTAACTTGTCCTGTTAATTCAGGTTTCAAGAATGATTAAACGTTCGCAATAAAGCTTAGGAAGATAATCAAAATGGATCATCCTGATTAAAATGCAACTCTCCGTTGACACCCAGATGCTGTTAATCGTATTTACAATTCAATTCTTCCATGCTTTCATATGACCTTGTCAGAAGGTTCCAAACCAGTATAACATTTAATGTTGCACGAACTTATTTTATTGTAGGTACACGTTTTTTGGATATACGTAATAACTACAAAGCTGGCTTAGAAGTATTTTCGTCTGATTTGACCAAGTAAACTAGGTTTGTACGCAATAATCCCAAAAACTTCTGTTGTATAAGTTGTTCTTCTAAGTTTTCTACCAATATGCTGCCGCTGTTTTTACGTTGTCACACGATCCCCTTCCACTACTCTTCCCTAAAAGTTAAACAAGATAGCTTGATCGGTCAATTGAAACAAGGTACAAAAACTACTCCATGAACGCAATATTTGCTATTTTAATTATATGAATGAAAACTTAATTGGCTGTCTAACTAAACCTATTCATTAAGTTTTCCTTTGAGAATAAAATAAAATAAATATTTCTTATTTACACAAAGTAGTTATAGTCGATTTCAATAATTATATTAGATACATAAAACTGAAAGATAAGGAAAAAACTTTTAATATAATTAAATATACACCTTTTAAATAATTTAGTTTTTTTCCGATCTTTAGCTTTAGAGCCAATCTATCTTAATCGAAGAAACATCATGAAAAACTACCATGCTATTTCTGCCGTGAATCAGCATTACTGTGTTCAGTTTGAAGGGTGTAGGTGCCAGTAAAATTACAGGCACATGAGGTTTAACACTTTTCTGGCTTAAGTTGATGGACGCAGAGCTGCATCCTAGGGTACGTTTCAAACAGGCTTGACTTACCAAGAAATACTTTGTTATGAAGAATGGTGACCATTTAACATCAGGTAGAGTTAGAATCATAAAAAATATGATAAAAATGTTTAGGAAACTTTTAAACTCAGTAATATGCGGTATCAGTGGGTGGTTTCAAGATCATTAGTAGAAAAACGTCATCAGCGCCTAAGCATCGATTAAAAGCTCGTTTAGCGTGTCGCAAATATTACAGAAAGTAACACTGTATTAATAAAGATGAGGCTACGTGCTCAGCATACGCATCAAAGACGGCAAACCTAAAGACATGCTAATGTTGATAAAAGTGACCGTTAGCTATGTAAAATTATGACACAAATTTTAACTCGATCTTTTTAGTCACGTCCTGACTTATATTCTAATATTTAAAAGGTGTTTAATTTTCAATAAAGCAGGATATAATTACCACTTATTTGGGAAGTTTTGTCATACCAATCATAATAAATGATAATAAATATTGCTGGATCCTATAACACAGCATCATGTAGCCCCAAACTAAGCAGTGCTTGTATTATGGGAAACACATGATTGATATTCTACAAAGATTTTTTTGTGTATACATAATGCGTATTATAACACAGGAACACCTAGAAACGAAACGAATATTTGAATATCATACAAACATTTGTCGCGCAATGCGAATCGAACCCGCAACTTTCTGCGTCTGCGGCTTTCACCCACTGCGACACAGTGGTCGTCAAATGTTAGCTGGTAAGTTGATTGGTTGGATATCGAAGGATTGCTAATGTTGTTTGCCGATCGCTATGACTTCTAGGAATCTTCAAGCGAATAGTAAATAGGCTTGTTACATCGTCCACCGCATTTTCACTTACCAGTTGGCAGTAATGTGGGTTCACGTCTCGTCTGGTTCGAATATACATTTTATAGTACCTATTTAAAATTAAGACACATTATTACTAAACTCTTTAGTCGCGTGCAGATATACAGTAATCACCAGCTTGGCTGGAAGGTACTGATCGCAGTATTGTTAATTAGTAATCAAGTGAATGATGCTGTACGTATTTAGTTTATACCTTAGCCACCTCATAATATGTTGACCACGGGAGGAAATTTCTGCCGGAGCCGCGAGCGAATGTAAGAACCAGGGAAGGCGAGAGCCGAAAGAATTTTATTTACTTGACAAGGTAAAAATATATCTAAACCATACTAAAACCTAAAATATAAAATTGCAATAAAGCTGATTGAATGAGTGATTGGCAATCAATATACAGCCTAAGCAGTAGTTCATAGGAACCTGTAATTTGGATTGTATGTTCCTTGCATAGTATAGGGATGCATTAAGAAAAGATTTCTTGAAATTCAGTGCCTGAAGGTATGCAGCTTTTCCCCGCTGAATACCTTCGTCTTTTTAGGGTTCCGTTCTTCAAAAGGAAAAAAAGGAACGGAAGCAAGGGAAGAGGCCCGATACCATGGATTTTTAGATATATCACAAAAATCGAATGCCATCGAGATAATTATATAGTACTCTATAGAGTCACAGGCTTCCAGTGATAACTGTCAAAAATCGTGCAAGCGTATTTGACATTAAATAAACTTCAAAATGCCAAATTTGCACTAATTTAGAACTTATATCGATTGAAAAGTGTTCAAAGTCGGTGCACTTGACAGTGTGCGCCGAGTTTTGGTGCAGACACTATTTTCCACGTTAGTGGCTCTAGTACAAATATCTCGATGGTGATTGCTTGTGGTACAGCGCCATAGATTAGGCATCAATAGATGGCGTTGATGTTCAAATTTGTAGCATTTAATTTTTTACTACATAAAAATAAACGTTTTATTTCAGATTTATATATGTCGCGGTAATAGTGAATAATTTGCTATGTAGGTGTGAGCTCAGCAATAAATGAGGCTTCAAAAAAATTTCGTTTTCATTTCCAAGCTGCATTCAAAACTCATTCTACAAACAAACGGTCATCATCTCGGGAACTACTCATCTTGCCAATCTTGGCTCAAATAATAGTGAATATTGAAAAGATCTGAAAAGTACACGTATGACGGAACGGAACTCTTCGTGAGCGAGTTCGACTCGCACTTGACCGATTTATTTTTTCTCAGTCCCAGTTTTCTACGTGGACGAAGTCGCGGAGCGCCCTCTAGTTACCCGTTTGACACCTTTAATAATTAATTTTTATCTGTGTGTAATTTTAAGCATTCTAATTACCTATGTGTGTGTGTAATTTTTACCTATTTGTGTGTTTGTGTTTTTTTAAGCTAATATTCAAATACGACTGTAAAATGTTTATGAATAAATGAAATGAATGAAATAGTCCTATAACGTATTTTGAAACTTGATGTTACTCTTGAAATTCAGCATTATTAGATTTACTAAGCACGCCAACTTATTCCAGTCATATTCACCACTGTTTCAAACTCCCAGTCTTCGAAACCGCCACAGTAATGAACTTCACTAAAGCATATTCATGAATTCTTGTATGTGGATGCAATGAATTACACGGTTATTGCGTCGATTCGAATCAACCTTCAGGTTTCAGCTACAATCACAGAAATGCCTGAACTTGTTCCCGTGAAACAGTTAGATTGCTTTTGAGGCAACTAACAGTTAAACTAGCTGTACTAATTTAAACGTAGGTAAAATTAATCAATGCGAAGGATCCCAAATGGATTATCCTACGATGACCTTTGTGGTGCAGTGGATGAAAGTCCACCTAAGAGGCAGAAGTAGGACGCAGGTTCGATTTCTGCTGATATTTGCCTCGTTTGGTTTGGTATTTTCGTTGTATAATAAGCATACTATTTACAAATATATATATATATATATATATAATAGCTCCAGTTAGTTTAAGGCAAGATGATGCTGTGTGAAGATGTCCAGCATTATTCATCTTCTTTAGTCTATAAAAGTCTGCCACTTCACAGAATTGAAGTCTGTGCAGCTCGGTGCATTGCCAGGACGCTGCGTCGTTTTACATAAAATACACAACTAACTGATTTTCGACCAGGAATATACTTTTTATCCTGGTACCAGGCGAGCGAAGCCGCAGGCGGAAGCTACATGAATAAATTACCTGATTTCATTATGACACGGTTGAAGCGTAGCAAAGCTCTACGCCGTAGCACTCTGCGTAGACGTTAACATTTAATAAAATTAGGTATTTAAAATTAACGCATGCAAATTGGCTCGTCGAACTTTTTCTCGTACAGAATTTTTTATCTTTGCATGGCAAAGACAAGGTAAGGATGATTCACAATTTTAGGGTTCGACAATCGCTTTTGTACACTGCTTAGAACTCTACGGGTTATGGAGTCTCATATCACACTACCTCAATACTATAATTAGAACATACGGTGGCCTATCTGAAAAAAACCTAAGTTCAGAGTATCGAAGTGAAAGTTTTATATATTTTTTTTTGATGGAAGAAGCACATGACCCACCTGAAGTTAGCCATTACCTGTAACGAAGTATTTCATCCTAGGTCACGCGTGTTTAGAACGTACCTTACGATGCATAGTATTGCGTCCATTAACTTAAGTCATAAAAGCCTCATATGCCTGTAAGTTCAGCCGCACCCACACCCTTCCAACCGAAACACAACTTTGCTGCTTAAAGGCAAGGCAGCTGCGTATCTAGCAACAAAACAAACAAACAAAATCTTCATGACTTTTTCCCCATTATGGATATTTTTAGATATTGCTCAGTACGCAAATCTATTAAGGATACCACAACGGGGGCAGAGCAATTCCAAACATTACGTTCGATACATGCCCACTTTTTGCAGCAGCTAGCATTCCACGTGACAGGTTACAAGCCCATCGCCGCTTTTTATTGGAACACTAACCTAGCATATACCTTTCAAACTTTACAGTTCGAGGGCATGCCGGTTTCCTCACGATATTTCCTTCACCGTTTCGAGCTCGTGGTAATGCGCACATAAATTTTTCGAAACGAAAAATCCATTGATGCACGGCTGGGATTCGAACCCACGACCCCCAGATCTTAAGTCGGGGTACATCCGACTAGGCCATCATGGTTCTATGGGTATCTAGATACGTTTATTTTAATTATTTTTGTAAATCTTACATAGTAAACACTCAGACTGGGTGAACGAAGTGTAGGACGCCCTCCGGCCAGGTGGAGTGACGATTTGCGTAAGGCTGCTGGTAGAATCTGGATGCGTCGAGCTCAGAACAGGGCGCAATGGCGCTCATTAGGGGAGGCTTATGTCCAGCAGTGATAGGCTGATGATGGTGATGATGATGATGAAACACTCAGACCCGTGACAAAAACTACAGAACATGCATACTTTTGTCCCGAAGCGAGAATCGAACCCGTAACTTTTTACGCCTCAGGCGGGCCTTTTGTACCAGAGGTCGTCAAATTATGGAATTCCATTATGAAATTAGAGAATGAACACTCAAAGTAATCTGCTTCAATTTATATACAGCTTATTCCATACTGAGATTCGTGTATATTAGGCCATTTACAGTCGCTATAGTTCTCTACCTTCAAAGCTCTACTTCGTGGCTTTAGGCGTTTACAGTCAAAGGCAAAGGTTTATCCTGTAAACATTGAATTAGGATCTTAATCTGTTTATGAGCGAGAGAACCTTTGATTTCTCAGGTGATACAATTACTTAAATAGAGACACAACTTTCGTTCCTGGAACTTTATTTCGTTGTAGTCTTTAGTTATATACTTGTATATTAGGCCTTGCCCATGTAGATTACCAAAGTAGTAAACTGAATTTGGATCCCTCTAAACTTCGTTTGACGAATTCAAAAAACATTGTAGATCAATTTGTGCTCTGAATAAAGTACAACGTTACTTTTATTGGGGCATAAAATAGAACTTTTATTATGGCAGTACAATTTCAGTGCAATCGATTTGTAAATTATTGGCGAAAGCAGTTAATTTAAACAACCGTAAGACACTAGGTAAAGCAGAGCTAATTATGATGAAAGTAGATTAACAGTTATCATTATCAGCCTATTATTCAATGTTTTTTCTTTCTGTCTTCTTATTATTTCAGTTCACTGTTGGACATTATCGTTAGTTGTACCACGTTATAACTACAAGTCACTAAATTGTGAGTTCATTATTTTTTAATCAACCTGCATCATCTCACTGTTGGGCAAAGGTCTTCCTTAAGCTGACTTTTTTGCTGATCATTACTAAATAGTCTGCTTAACTAAAAGCAGTGAAAATGAGTAATCGAAAACCTGTTTCTAAATATATGAGACCTATGTTTAGCGAATAATACCTACTTATTTTATAACTATCCAAATACATGAGATATAGGTACTACCAATTTAATTTAAAAAAAGTCTAAATGACTTGTCTAAAAATCTCTAGTCTCTACCTTCGTGGATGTTTTAACCATAGAATCAGTAAGAAAAAAATCCAATCTCTTTAGTTTTTTAACAAGACAATCAGTTTTTATAAAAAAATAAATAAATAAAAATTGAATTTTCTATGTTGTAAAAATCTATAATAGATAATTGGATGTGTGAAAATGCTCGCCCAGTGCCCTATTTATCGTATCATCTATATTTTTCACAGTAGGTAAATTGTGATCAGCAGCGTTGTCCGATGTACTTAACCTTCCCTTTAGTTATTTTTTAAAATTAACTTTTTGACTCTTTTCTAATTTAGATTTTTTTGTATTTTTGTTTGTAATGGAAAAGCTCAAAAATAACTAAATTGTCTTTATATATAAAAAAAGTGATCTCTAATATAATTTAATAGTATAAACCAAGGGTATCGAACATTTGCCAATAGTTATTATTAGCCGTGTAAGAAATCGTCAGGTAACATCTTACAGATAATTATAAAATAGAACGCGTAATCTTACATGAATTGATTAGTAGTGCCTGCCTAGGAACTTTTTATTGCTGCATAGGTACCTATTTAAAGTTGCGCGTAAAATAACCAATTTCAACTAAGAAAGTACACGTAAACGTTGTTGCGGGCGGGTCTGGTCGTAGTATAATATTTTACGGTAGGTAAACAGCGTAGTCCGATGTACTTATTCTTCCAATTTCCAATATTTGTGTGTTCTTCCAAGAGTGTACCCCCTGCCTTCAGGTTCCCCGGATACAATCCAAAGTCCACTTCCGCCATAATCTCCTCCTTTCTCTCAATCCGATGAATGAGTAATTGAACAAGGATTTACGCTATTACCAATCTAATAAGATCAAGATTTAAAATTAATGGAACGTAATCATACACTAAACTATCTTACTATACACGTAAAGAAGTAAAACAACGAAAATATTACCTATCATTTATTTGAATGAGAGTAGGTAAGTATTATTTTTCCGGCAGCGGTTTGAAACATATCATTACAATTGGTTCGCCCGAAAAAGTACAAAAGCTTCCAATTAGTTTGATTTCAATTAATATATTCGGTGATATTCAGATGCACACGCTAACAAGGAGGGCGGGCCGCGCGTCCTGCCGCCCCTCGCCGGATATATAAGCGGGCAGGGCGGCTTCAGCCACACAACACCACGATCTCCGAGCCAGGCAACAGTTCCACCACCAAACATCAGCACAGGTCAGTATCATAATTATCTTTCACACATTGTTTGCATCAAAGTATTTATGAGCTCTTGTGAGCTCATGTTTCGGGTCGTGCAAAGACCACCAATATTCTAAAAAATATTTAATAATTTTTTTATAAATTAAAATTCATTAAATAAACACCATACTTTTTTTGTTTATTAATACCAGGAGACTTTTAAATAAAATGAGACTTTTAAATTGAGAAGGCAACCTGATTTAAAATTTGTATGATTATAATGTTAGTATCGGATAAGCACACTTTATGCTTATACATAATACAACTAGTACCTTGTTTTGGACTTCTCGCGTTCATACAAAAATCCCATTAAAATTATTTACTAAATTGATTTTTTTAGATTTTTCGGCTGTTTCGCTTTTTTCCTAATTTTATTTTTTCCTTAACCACCCCTGAATCAAAGCGAACAAAACAAAAACATATTAAAATCAGTCAAGCCGTTTTCGAGCCTTTACGAAACAGAGATTCATTCAAACGATCATAGATTTTCTGAGCTTTGAGGGTATTCTAGACGATCAATTTTATCGAAAAATCACCCCTTGCTATAATTTTTAATGTCTTCTCTATAATTTATTTTTCTATTACTACTACTTTTTCACTAGAGGGTTAAGCTCTAGTGATGTCTTCGAACTATAATAACATCTAAACTGTCTTATCTCAAACATTAATGACTTTATGTGGCAAATATTTTGTACTAAGTATTTATAGATAAACTGACAAGAACTGTAGGAATTTACTGAAAGTTGCTAACTTTATGTTATAGTTGGGGGCTGTACATGGGTTAGATTAGCGACATGGTAGATGGCACAAGTTGAGGGAAGTCTATACCCTCATTATAAAAGTGGTTGAAATCAGCTTGTTGAAGTAATGATGCTAAGATCCATGGACATGATCCAGATAAGTTTTAGAGCACTGTGTTCTTTTTTAAAGTTTTCCAAATATTTATTTCTATGATTATCGAACAGGAGATTATAGCCATGGTATTATGACGACCAGCACAGCTTTAGGTTTAAAGCTTTTTCAGTCTTTTATAAAATTATTGTAGAGTTAACCTGCTATCAAAAAGAGTTTTTCTTGCCCATTATTGTTAGATAGCGTCACTTGTATATATCTATATTAATAGATTATATTAAATATATAGATCTATATTATGTATCTAAATTAAGTTCCGCGGTGACTTAAATGTTGATTTATCATGGTTGGGAAAAGTGGACCAATAACAATAAAAAGCTTATGAAAATTTCAAACTGCTATAATAGTTTTTACCTATCTTAAGAAGTTATTTATTAAATTCAATAATGACTACAAATTACAAATAAAATAATTTAAGAAAACTTAAACAATGGTTTCCAATTGCTTGAGCTTCAATAACAAGCATTGTTTTTTGAAATATTAAGAACCTTTGATCCATTGTTAACATTCAAAGGTATTCTTTGTTTGTTGAAGTTATTCATTGGTACTGTGTTCTAATAAAAATTGTAACTTGTCTACTTTGATCCCAATTTACCTACCTACATTAGGTAGGTACTTAGAAACATATTGTACATGTAAGAAACAAACACATGTCAAATTTCGGAAACATAATAGTAGTTTAAATACATATATTTACAAAAAAGGATGTAAGTAGTTTATCAGTAATGTGGTACCCATAATACAAGCTTTGCTTAGTTTACGGCTACATGATGCTGTGTGAAATTAACTTCCTTCCGACTTAGTCTAACATAACTTTTTTAGATGTAGTTATTATAATAAACGATATTCCTTCATTTTTTTCTTGTTATATTATAGGTAAAAGAAAATTTTAATAAAAAATATTGCTCCATTTCAATAGATCTCCGTAATTACTTGCACGTGTAGTATATTGCCTTAGCCTTCGTATAAGGATAAAAATAGTAGAACGTCTGAAGCAGATGAATCAGGGAAATATTTTATTTATAGCTAAGGGTTAATAAACAGATTATCCTTTTGTGCCATAGCAAAATTATTAAATATTAGTCAATGCCTTATGCATAGTTTATCTTCTGACAGATTTTTATAAGTAGTTCCATTGGTAGTAAACTTAGTAGTTTTATTACTATGAATGATATTTGTTTCGCAATCTTAGTTAAAGTATATCTGGGTATTAGGTATGTACCAGATAATATAGAAGTATAATGATATTATTTTTCCGATGAAACTTTTCCGTTCGCCACCTGCTCGCACTTTCATTTGAAAGAAAGTTGCAGAATTATTTTATTGACAGTAAAGGACTTCAATAACAAAGCAATCAAAGCGAATCTTTTTATTCGTCGAAAAGAGAGTAAAATATTAAATGTCGATAACATTACTTTAAAAACGAAAAGCCAAATATAAACACCTAAGAAAAGCTTTATTTTAAACTGGATTTAAAAAAAAAACAATATTCAGCCAATCCACGATAAGAATTCACATCAATTGAATGTAATTGAAAATATGAAGGCAGCAGGAGAGTTTACCGCCTCACACTTTCTATCGGGATGCGATATTGAATTATTTATAGCAGAGGTAGGTAGCTTCGTTTCGCAATATCGATGTTTAATAAAAAAAAAATACTGCAATTATACCGTCACCATTTATCACTACCATTAGCTGCCTGGAAGCAGTCAAAGATAATCTTATTCCTATTACTTCAAATACGTCTTACGCTGAAGAATTTTTAGCTAGTCAACTTTTGTTGTTTTTAGGTTTCCGTTCCTCTAAAGGAAAAAGGAACCCTTATAGGATCAATCGGTTTTCCGTTTGCCTGTCTGTCGAGACTTTTATCAGGAATGCGTGGTGTTATCAATTAAATTAACATCAAATACTCAGGGCTGCAATATCTTGGAGCTATGAAAAAAATCTAATTTCTAATGGCCGGTTTCTATATTATACCGTTACCGATTACGCCTCGTTTTCCCCTGAAAAACTGTCAAATTTTCGACGCCTCGTTGTTAATTTTTGACAGTTTTTCAAGGGAAAACGAGGCGTAATCGGTAACGGTATAATATAGAAACCGGCCTTAAGTCAACGCAATCAAAATATACGGCTTTTTGTTCGCATATTTTGACACTGGCAAGGGAAACCATACGGTACTTCCCGTTAAACTAGAATCATATAATTTCGCAAGAAGCAATGTCTTCTATCACGTGTAAAGGAAAAAAAACGATTTTGTAATCGCATCACAAAAAAATCATACCTACTAGTTTGTACAGAACCTTAGGTGCGAGTACACCTAAGGTTCTGACACACAAGACAACTCGCACTTGGCCTTCTTTTTTAATGACTCTTAGACCATTATATAATGAATATTTACAAACATACATCGTTCATCCATCTCTAGGTATATTCCAACTTCCAGCCCTCGTTATAATGTCATTTATTACATAACATCATTATTTTCCGACCACGGAGACTTCCTCTCTAATCAATTATTCATCAATACTTTTTTACTCATCGTTGGTAAGGTCAGTGACTGGGTGGAGATGATGCTCGGAAAGGGACCCATACTGAAACACTTTCTTCTCTTCTCCAAAAAGGTCAGCTATCAAACACCAACGAGAGATTATCATGTCTCATTTATTCAAAGACTATGTAGCTGACGTCACAGGCGTACTGTCCGAATTCATGAGTTTATACAAAAATCCTATAGAAATAAGAATTTTCAGTTTATCACATATTTCCAAATCGAGGCAATTTTCCATTTTTTCTTACCCTAAAAACCTTATACTCTGCGAACATTTTGAAATAAAAAATAGGCAATTTAGTCCAACTATTCTCTCTCAAATGATGAACTTTCTAAAGAGCTGCATGTTAATACTCAAAATATTAAAATATAATATAATAGGTAACATGGCTTACAAAATATCTGCACCACAAATAAATTAATTTACCGATCTGCCTTAGATGTTTTAAACCATGCTATATGGCCCATAACTGATCTCGTCTATGGTCTACTTTTGCCGGCAGCTACGCTCGCGTTAAATATATTTTTCTATCCCTCTGGAACTTTTTTTCTGGATGGTATGTACCCTACCTATGCCCTTATCTGTCTGTTCAGAATGATCTGTTGAGTAGGAAAAAGTAACAAAATCTGTTTTACATTTATAAAAAATATAATTATAAGTTAAAGTTTGAATCATCATCATCTGCTATAGCAGTCCACTGCTGGACATAGGCCTCCCCTAATGAGCGCTATTGCGCCCTGTTCTCAGCTCGAGCTAGTATAGTTAGGATCTCGTTAGTGAATTTTTGATAAGCTAAAGTACTCTATGAATAATTTCAACATCCTAACTCCTAAATGTATAAAAACCGCACGTTATTGAAATACTAATGGTTTGAAAGTGAGAAACAGCGTCTGAATTCCCTAATGTAACTATCATTCGGTTTCCCTTGAATAGTAATGAGCAAGAATACCCTTGTCATGTCTTTATCTAAACTGTAAAGTCACATGTGTAAAGAATACAAGGTCTTTCTCTTCCCCTGCCTGCTTATGACAATCCTTCAATAAAAGTTAGGCAAAATATACAAAAATATAATTCAGAAAAATAATAATTCTTCGTACCTTGAACTCGTTTTAAGGCGAAATAAGATGAAAAGCGGTGGATTGGATACTTCCATATCAATCATTTAAGTATGACCTTTCTCTTCCTCGCTCAATCTTTCATATGAAACACAGAATCAGAAGGAGCATATGTATATTGTCGTTTTATCATTTTATTCATGACTGGCTTCATAGCTCAGTCGGTAGTAACTCTGCCTCCTACCTGCAGCTCAGAAAGCTGCAGGTCGCGGATTTGATTCCCACCCAGAACAAACATTTGTGTGATGAACATGAATGTTTGTTCTGTGACTTTGTGTTCTGTAAGTATGTTTATCAATCTCTGGTACCCATAGTACGGGCTCAGCCTAGTTTGGGATCAGTTAATTGTATGTAAGATGTTCCGTAAATTTATTATTACGCTATATAAATTGGTAAATTGGTATTTTTATTAATTTAATAAAAATACCTATTAACCTATTTATGTAGCGTCCGTGCTGGGCTTCACTCGCGTTGCCTATTCATTTCATTAAAATCGGTGGTCTATGATAAATTTTATTATAATGTTGGAATGTCCTAACTCGAAATGTGTTTCAGGAACAAAATGCGTGGAATCTGCGGAGCAGTGGTCGTAGCCGGAGCAGCCTTACTGGTTTGCTGCAGTGCCGACCCTCATAGGGTAAGTTTCACAACGTCTGTGAAAATTACCGTGGCTGACTTATCTGGATTTCTCTAGCCGCAGTTATTATGAATAATAAGGCTAATAATATTTAGTTGCTTATATCATGAATCAAAACCTTGTATGGATTACTAGCTTTTGCCTGCAGATTAGCTTGTGTTCATGTAGATTTTGTCAAATGTTTTGTTTCTTGCCTTCTGGATAGGTACGTTTTCTTGGATAGGTTATTCTGGATGATACGTAAATACCCTATATATCCCTTTCTGTACCCCTGAAAACTTGATGATGGTTAAGTAACGTAACAAACAAAAAAACAAACTCACTTGCGTATTTACAATATTAGTTATGCTGAACCCTTATATATACTGAACCATACTGTCATAGCAGAAGGGTTACATTGTCCTATGTATAGGTAACACGTACCTGACCAGCAAATACAGTCGGCCGTTGTAAAGTTTCACGTTAGTATATAGGTATACGTATAGTTAAAACAATATTTATTTATACTTTACTGCACAATAAATGTAACTAAAAGTGCTTGGAGCATTTACTATCAGACAAACCTTTGGTTTGTTATAATATAGTTGTAGCCGTGCTTTAATTCCGTAAAATTACTGTTGTTTAAAATAACTTTTGACTCAAACTTCGCTCTTAATAACGCGATCGTGTAATTTATAAGCCTAAAAGTATGAAAATAGAATTACTTGAGGCTACTTACAACAACACCAGCCTATTTGTCCACTCTTGGACGTAGGTTAATAGGCAGTTATAGGGGAAGGAAGCTATAGGGATTACCCTATAACTTCCTTTCCCTATAACTGCCTTCGGGAGACCATAATACGCTGTGCATGCGGGTTGATCGCATGGCAATGCTTCTGGCACCACCCTGATGCTACCCGTCGGCGGCCAGAGGATTTAGCTGTGCTGGTTTTAGGCTGCGCTATGCTGCATTCAGCCGTCCTTAAACTTACAAAACCAACACCATCTTCTCCTTCTTCTTCGTATGAACTAGTGGCCAACTCTGGTGTCGGAGTTTTTAGGCCGCCCGAAGGCCTCCGACATGATATCACCAACACCATCAATAGACAAGACATAAACATAATAGATAAACATTTATTTACCACTTAGCACACAATACATACAACAACCTAACACAAAGAAGTAAACTAAATAGCTAAACAGTAGGTAAGCATGGTAAGCAGCATGTAGATGTGTGCCACAGGAGCAAAAAGGCCTCAACTCAGTATTAAAGCCTTGCCACGAAGAAGTAGCTAGGTGCTGGTATTCTGCCGAAACCTTTCTACAGTCACTAGTCCCTGTGAGACCAATAATATAATAAATAATGAATGAATAAATCATAGTTCTGATTCTAACCTTAGCAAGATCAATGCACCGTGTGGTATCAAAAACTATTTTATAACTTAAAACAACATCAATTTGGTTGAAATTATTCAGAGTTATTTCATGCTCAAGTTAAAGTTAGTTCAAGTTCACGCGATCAGCTCCGCTCCAAGCGAGTTTTAGAAAGTAGGTAGGTACCTAATAAAAGAGTATCGCCACTGTAGCAATAAAATCGATTCCATCCTTAAAAGATAGAGATTTTGTATCTCTAAAAATTACCTAACAATAGATAAACAAACCACTATTTTTACTGTATTTTTTATATTATATTTATAATAAGTATAACCTACAGTTTTAATAATGTTATTCAAACTTATATGCCAGTTGATTTTCACAGAAACCAGAGACAAATATTAGCGGGACATACAAAAATTTGTCTTGTGGCAGGAATCGAACTCGCAACGTTCTGCATCTCAGATATATTTGATAATACAAAGAAAATATACAGTGGAACCGACTTCACACCCATCAATAACTCGGTTTATGTAGGTATACCTATGCCTATTTGTTTGGACGATTGTAAATGTTGTAGACTGTCAATGCTTACGTAATTTTGGCGCTATTTTCAAAACTTCACAAGTTTTCTACAAACAAGCTTTGAAATACTATACCATTGAAGGATAGAAGTTAGTCAAGTAGACAAGTTAATCAATTTAAACAAGATCTAGTGAAGTTAACTGGGAGGCAAAGATCAAACTCTGACGCCAAGCAAGATACCTACTTGCTAATTCTGCGATTATAATGGACTTCGCTAAATAGATGTAGTCGATTCAGAAGACGATAAAATGTACTATATCGTTATCGTACTTAATAACCTCGAGAACGAAATAAAAATAAATAAATAATGCTGGACATTACCACACAATAATCTAGCTTCAAACTAAGCCGAGCTCATATTATGGGAACTTTGGGAACCGCAGCACTGATAAACTACTTATATACATTTATTTTGTAAATACATACACATTATACATAGAAATACAAATATTTGCAAATCATACAAACAAGGTTAGGTTAAGGTTAAAAAGTGTGTATCGGTTTGGCTGTCTGTGGCATCGAAAAAAAATGAGCCCTTTATTTTTACTTTGTGACGGCCTGATACACATATTTGCTTATTATGTATACATTAATATTTTAACAAAAGCTTCAATCATCCCACAATGTAAAATTTCCCTACAAATCTGATAAAATTTATAATTACTTACTTAATATAAAAGACAACAGACGCACCGAGGTCGAGCACAATAACAATTTAAGCCTCCAATCAGCTTCTAATCATTATAAACTAATTTCTTGGTCCGAATTTTAAATTATGTTTAGGCTTTTGAAACAGACTTCAGTCGTTTGGTTTGAAATATCGAACATGGTATTACAATTGTAGCTTAGTATTAATTTGAAATTTATCAATCTATCTTGTAAATTTAATTTAGAATAACAACAAAAGCCTCGAAGTGTTCACAAGTTATTCTTGCATTGAATATAATTTACTTAGGAAACTTGCTGGTAGTTTTAAAGGTCCAAGGTTCAGGGTATTAATTTATAATCATAGCGAGAAAACTTGTTCGTGGATACCAATCTACGAACAACATTTCTGGATTAGACCATTCAAAATAGCCAGTGAAAATTGTCTTTTGTCATAAAAGACTCTTGCTTGTAATTTAATGTGTCTGTTCTAAAATGACAAAATAACTTTATGTAAAATGAATGAAAAACCGTTAAAATAAGACGAGATTGTGAAGGATCTACGACAGCTTTATAGGATCTACGACAACTACGGCGTAGACTTTCACTTCGCTAACAGCAAAAATCTGTTAAAACTTTTATCCCTTTCCATTTCAAGATTATAACGTATTTTTCCTTTTTGAAACAGGAAAATGAGCTAAGTGGTGAACGCTCTGGCAAAGGCTACGATGGCAACGGTAAGACCCTATTAAATTGATACAAAGTTGCACACTTTACGAACTTTCACACAATGTTAATGTTATTTGAATGTAAATTTCCGCACATATAATGCTAATGCAACAGAGAAGAATGTTTCCTGGCACTGGTCTATTCTAAATTTTCACATACACAAAACTATCCTGTAAAACGAACACAACACATCAAACGCAATCGACATTAGAAAATGACGGCTATGTGGCCTGATTCTCGGGAATAGACTTAATTATCACATTAGATATATACAGGGTGGGGCAAAATTATACCTCATTAAGGGCAGCTACCTTTTCTTTTGTAGTTACAAGGTTTCGTTCTGAAAAAACTATAAGTTTATTTTGAAGGAACAAATTACTGGAGATACGGAACTAAGAAAAAATGTACAGTTGGCCTAGAAAATGACAAATGTCAAAAAAAAAACCAGTGGTTCACAATAGACTCTATTTCCCAACAGGAAAACTTCTCCCATAGTAACTTACCAAATCAAATCGTAAGATTTCGCAAAAATTAAAAAAGATTTCCATAAAATTTCTATGAAACATCATTCGCCATAACATTGAGTTTATGCATGCAATTTGACGCATAGTGGTAACCGGGCGTATTATCTTTCTGCCAAACATTATGAAAGGTCAATTTAAAATAAGAACAGAGTATTTTCTGATAAGTGTTCTACATGTGTGTATGTAAGTATGTGTATGTAAGTCATACATGGACTCAATGTATTGGCGAATGGCGCTTCATAGAAAGTATATGGAAAACTTTTTTTTTAATTTTCGCGAAATCATATTATTTGATTTGGTATGTAAGTCGATTGAGACCAACTTATTTTTTTTGACAAATGTCACTTTCTAGGCAGACTTTTTTTTATACTACTAAGTTAGCAAACAGGCATGCGGTCCTCCTCATGGTAAGCGGTTCCCGTAGCATATAGACGCCTGTAACATTAAGAAGTATTACATGCGCGTTGCTGACCCTTTTAAAATTTTTAAATCTTTTTTTTTGAAACGCTGCATATTGTAGTCTCTGAGGAAAGCCTCGGCAGGGAGACCATTCCACAGCTTGATTGTTCGCGGGAGGAAATTCCTCTGGAACCTCGCAGTGCGAGAAGATAAAGGTTACACTGTTCATTTTATCAAAATTTAAGTTAGTTCAAGTTAGGTTAGCCTGTTCATTTTATCAAAATTCTGATAGTGCTATTGTTTTTTTCTTCAAAATAAATCTAGTTCCTCAGAAAAAACCTCCTACATAAAAAAGAAATGGTGGCTGCCCTCATCATCATCATCATCATCAGCCTATAGCAGTCCACTGCTGGACATAGGCCTCCCCTAATGAGCGCCATTGCGCCCTCAATGAGGTAAAATTTTGCCCTACCCTATAGCGATAACAGTCAAAATTCTATGTAAATTTGACAGTTCTTGCGATGCGTATAGGTGATAATTATTATCTATTTTACGAGAATCAGAGCCATGGCGTTTAACTTTAATGTATTGTGTCTAGTAATAGCCTCGTGTCGTTTGTGTAATTGTATTTTATAAATTCTTCACTATTATTTATCACGTCTTTGAATTGAAAGATGTGAAAAATAATACGTGATTATTGATAGTCACTCCATTTTTAACTATTTATATCCTGAAGCACTTGTGTACCATAAATCTCTCTATCTGTTCATCACACGTTTGGTAAAATGACCTTATCCACGACAGCAATTAAGCACTGTAAAAAAATCATCTCACAACAATGAGCAATATGCACTCATCTCCTCACCTACCTGTACCTACTGTAATATTCCAGCACATCGCCGTCACGACTTTCTGTTCACTGTGTTTCACTGTAGATGGTGAGTACCACTCTTTTACCTTTATAATGCACTTACTGGCTTTTCTTATTACCTAATAAATAAAAAGCAGTATGTTGACTATAGTAATATTGTTACAGAATACAAGCAGTCTGCAGAATATGAAGAATTTCTCCGTTTTTTAGAACAATATGATAGGTTTCAAGAACGCAATGGAATTAATGGTTTTGGAGGTCCACTGATCGGCAGTGGTGTCGGAGGGACCGGTTACATCCAAGGCAGAAACTTGAACAATATTGGCGGATCTAGTCTTTTGGGCAGAAACTTGAACAATCTTGGCGGATCCAGTCTTTTGGGCAGGAACTTGAACAATCTTGGTGGATCTAGCCTACTGGGCAGAAACTTAAATAACCTCGGCGGCTCCAGCCTTTTGGGAAGAAGCCTGAACGGTATCGGTGGATCCACACTCCTAGGAAGGGAAACTGACAAAAAGTACGCCAGGTTTGTGGATTCCCTTGGAGGGAACAACTTCGTTCGAAACCTTGACTCTCTTGGCGGCGGAAACTTTGTAAGAAACTTGGACTCAATCGGCGGCAGTAACTTTGTCAAGAAGAACCTCGATCAGCTCGGTGGACCCAACCTGGTCAAGAGGAATCTGGATTCTTTGGGGGGCGGAAATTTTGTTCGGAACTTAGACTCCCTAGGTGGTGGTAACTTTGTTCGTCAATTAGATCCTCTTGGCGGTGGAAACTTTGTTTAAATTATTATTTAGAGTACATAGTACTTTCACAGTTGTTAAAAAATTCTTAACGATGTTCTTTTACGTAACATTTTACAAAATGATATATCTCTCGAGAACAATTTTATGTTTATTTATCAAAAGTTTATTGATATCAATCGGTGTTGAAATTAAGACAAACTAATAAAGACTAGCAATTGAAATTAAAAGTTTTTCAGTTAAAACCTCTCTTTTAAGTCTTAAGCTTTACTTTCTTCGAAGAAATTTGTTTTCCAGTTAATATTTTTGGTTCAAGACAAATAACATACCTACCTTCTATTTTATCATCCATGACTGAGTGATTATTTATTTCCAACAAGTAAGGTAAGTTCATTCAATGCAAATAACTGCCCTCACAATTAATTAACGTCACTTGATAAAATTCTAGGTCACAAAAACAGAATTATGCACCCCATGTTTGAAGCTGGGATACCTGATAACCCACGATCTTCGTACGGAAGCAATTTGCTAAAGATGCTTGATTATATATCAAGGTAAATACCATTTTATATCTAACTGTAGAAGTACCTTCATTGCTTGTAGATTTTACAACTCCCGAGAATATAAAATATCGTTTTATTAAGTTTTCACCGCCCAGCATCATTTGTCAAGCGTTTACACATAAGCCTGTTTGATTGTTAGTCCTGTCCTGGCTATTTCAGTAAGCCATATCGGATCTCTTTGCGCAGTTTAAAGTAACTACCAGCACTTCAATTTTTCAGTGGTCAGCGCTGATGTCGATTTACTAGCTACTGAAAGTATAAAATCTATTTTCTAAACTAGCCTTAGAATAAGAATTGACTAACAGACAAACTTTAGCCAAGAATTATAAGATATAGTATTTAAAAAAATTCACAGGGCGAAAGAAAATGGAAAATATCCACTGTCACCATACGAATCGAGTATCTACGGAGGCATGAACGATGATTACAGCAAGCGCAACTTCGATGAAATCGATAGGTGAGTCCACAAACAAAATCTTCTAGAGCTAAAATATAATAGCCAATTGATACTAACAATTGTTTTTAATATGATCTAATAACTAGATGAAGATGATCTTCATACGACAAAAAATTTTTTGGACTTTTTTAATCCTAAATCAAAAACTGTGCTCGATATCAAAAATATATATAATCAGTTCAAATCAATCCTTTTCATTTGATACCCCACTCAACCTATCAACCCCCCCCCCCCCCCCCCTTTAATTTTTTAAGCCCCCCATTTTGGAATAGTTCTCAAAAACTGTTTTAGGTGGAGCCTTTTCATTTAAAATATAGATATTCTTCTTTAACATATATTAGTTTCAGATTTCTCGTTTTGCAAACTTCGGAGATTAGGTTATGACAGTTTTGATCATAAAATGAAAAACATGCATCGTATATAATGACTCCTTTCATATGATATGTATGCCACTCGACCTATTGGCACGAGTTTGAAATTTTGACGTTTCTTATTTTGGACCTTATGGGGAAAATGATTTTTTTTACCGGCAATCTTATTCAGTCAGTGCATTTTAAATCTACACCAAATTTCAATTCGGTAGCTTATGTAATTCCTGAAATAATCAGCTGTGACAGACGGACGGACGGATAAATCGGCACCAATAGCGGTAACGTGACCCTAAAAACAAATCGGTCGATGCATTTTTCATACATAGATGGTTGTATTTCATCACAATGTGATATTTGTTAGATTAAACTATTGATTGCATGAAGTGGTATACAAGATCTGATTTTTTACAAAGAGCCACATAGGCCACCGTTAAATCGGCGTGCAAAAAATATTGACTATAATAACATGCATAAAAAATGTTAAATAATCTCATTTATTAAATAAGTCTACATTTCTGTCCTAATTACGAGAAACGCTCTCTTTTTCATTATTTTTATGAAAACCTAGATATCTATTGCAGGTATATCGAGTCGTAGCATAGACTCGTATCAGGGGCTCTACTCTAATTCAACGAAGTACAAAATTGCGTGTTTCGTTTCTTGCGATTGGTACTCGATAATCGAACAAATAAACCAAGATTTCCACACAAAGTTCGTAATGTCTGACAGCACAAAAATTGCGCACCCTATTTCACAAAACATAGGACTGAACTATTGGAATTGGCAGTAAAAATCGATCAATCGCATGAAACGAAACACGAAATTTCGTACTTCGGTGAATTGTAGTAGGCCCTCTGCATAGTCGATAAAGTCGTTAGTGGCAAGCCTATTCCAGGTGAAAATGACAGATAGGTGATAATTAGAAGAGGCATTTATTAACTGGAATGCAAGCTTATCTGCCATCATACCATCGGCAATATGTATCTACTACTAAAGTACTCGCTTTAAGTACCTACGTGTATTAGTGCACGAAGTAATGCTCTACTAGAGCTATATAAAGTCCTTCACCTTTGATCTAACTTTATCTGGAATCTAGAGAACTACTTAAACGTTTTCAATTCTCAACTATCAGAGAAAATAGACTTTATAGCGCTTACCGTTTAGAAGTAGCCAATTTACTGCTTGAAAGGAAAGTAAACAGTTTCAATAAAGTAGTTTAAGTTTCGCCAAACTACTCGTCATTTAGGAAGGTCCTCTTCAGAAAGTCAAAAGTTACAAGCCTTGACCAAACCAACCCAGTTTGTTATTTGAAGAATTTCAGCCATAATAAAAAAGCTTTCTTTTCTAGACATGTTTGATACGTTCCAGTGAACGTATGAATTATATATTTTTAATCCATTAACGTTATTGAATTACGTACGTTTACTAAGAATGTACATATCTGGTATGTTACATACTCATAATACATTACTATTGTGCTCTTTATGGCTGCCCCTATACGAAAATACTTTTGATAATATACGTTATTCACAAAAGTAGCATTAATATTTGCAGATATATTAGGCAGAAAAAAATCTCTACTTTCTTTGCAATAATGATAACCTCATAACAGGGTTGTATTGTGACATCACATTTGATTCCGCGTACCTTCTAATCTAACAAAGAGATTGTTAATTAGATTGTGTTTCGTTAACTCTGATTGGCCACACGCGTCAAAAAACATTTCCTTATTTCACCGTCCGACAATCGACATGAGATCACACTTTCATTAAATATCCCGAAACCTTGAATCCACTTAGTCCATTCCAATAATTGAAAGGTGGATAGGCCGTACTAATATAAACACTTAAAAACAATAATAAACTAGTTAATAGAGCAATAAATTAAATTAAATAACAACTGATACAAAACTATGAATCTCTTTTCAATAACTACGTATAATTATTTTGGTGGAATAAAGGTCTCTTGATTGACCCCGTATTTCTACTACAAACTAACAAAAGTAGGAAAGTAGTTTGTGAATTCTCGCACTTAATATGAAACAATGAAACTAATGCATTTCAATTGCATTAGTTTGGTTACGTGTTTAGTACCTACTCTACAACTTTTGACGACTCAAGTAGCACAGGTAACCATGATTATGGAACTTCGTATGAAGTTTAAGTTGAGCCAAAGCTGAAACTTCGTTAGGGATCGAAACCTAAGTAAATCTTTCACGATTGCAATATTACCTTAGTGAGTAATTATTAAAACTGGACTTATCTTACATTAGTTTTAACTATAATGCATTTTAAAAATAACAACTAAGGCTGTTTAACTTACTGAAAACTTTACTTTTTATATTATGTTGACATAGATTTCAATCCAATATCAATAAAGTCTAATAAATAACCCAAAAAAAAAATGGCAATGAAACAGGGTAACATGGG
This sequence comes from Horisme vitalbata, assembly GCA_951804965.1. Lineage (NCBI taxonomy): Eukaryota > Metazoa > Arthropoda > Insecta > Lepidoptera > Geometridae > Horisme > Horisme vitalbata. The sequence goes on along the minus strand of OX638091.1, from coordinate 27,497,671 downwards.
ATGTAATATAATGTCTCAAACGTTAAAGAAAAATCTATGTACGAAACTAATACTACGAACAACTGAACAAAACTCTTTATGAAAAGCTTACTGACTAACTGACAAACAATGTAAAGCCTAAACTTTAGGACTCGTTTGGAGGAGGCATAAAATTAAGTTATTTACTGTACTTTAAAAGGGGTGCAGCATGTATGAACAACGAAACAGCATTCACCCTAAAATAACCCCTACGCGGACGTAGTCGTGATCCTTCCGCCAGTAACCAATATAACATTGATCGAGATGCTTCTTTTACTTCCTCAGGTCAAACCTGGACACGTTCGTGGCAAAGCGAAACATGGACGAGATCGACAGGTCCAACATGCCGTTCCCGTACGCCATTAAGCGGTTCTACCACCTGTACGGATCCAACTACCTAGACCTTGATACTCCAGTGTAAGACGTGTTCTACGTCGTTTAGAACACACGCCGACCAAAGATTTAATTCCTTCAAATTTTTTACAGCAAATAACATTGCTAAGTATATGTACATTAGGTTTTATTATCATCGTAAAAAAATGTTAATCATGGGTGGGTGGGATCCTGATACAAATAAAGCTAGAACTACAACATGATCCACATGATGTTAAGTGGTAACCGATACTTATAACAAAGTATTGCTTCGTACGTCACGCATCTCTGGAACGTGCTCTACGTGCATCAACTTGAGGCATGAAGGTGTTAAGTCTCATGCGCTTGTACTGTCACTGGTACTCACAGCATTCAAACTGAAACACAGCAATGCTACTTCGCGGTACAAATAGGCATAATGGTAGTACTTCCCATGATGAGCCAACAAAGAACTCTATAATTAGTTGTTTCATTTTTATCACTAACCTAAAGCCGAATCTTATAAAAAAACAAATCTAAAAAAGTAAGAAGTAAATACATATAACCTATTTTATATATTCAATATTATTCATGTCGGCATGGGTCTGACTGAGCAAATATAACTGCTCCAGATATATTAACGGTATACAAACTTCATTTTCATTAACTTATTCAGTAATAACAATCACTGATCCTAAACCAGCAAACCAAAACCGGTTTCTATCTACAATAGCTGCTTTTAATTTTAACAGTATTTTTGTAAGTTTCAGACTTTACTTTTTTTTTTACCTGACTGACATTTGTAACGGAATCAAATTGTAAAATGCAAACAGAAAGTCGCCATTTAGGTGCATCCACACCGCAGTTATATACTTTTTGTGGAGCAACATAGATACATGGCTAGACAGATATAACTTTTGCAACCATACAAAGAATAATGCAACACGATAACATCATATGATATGCTTAACTAACATAACTTTTGCAAACATTTGTTGATATTTGTTGAATGATGGCATCCATACTGCCAATAACAAAATTAACGGGATCTACCATCACCAATAAGCCAGTTGCAAAGCTTATTTTTATATTGACTATCGACGTGGCGCAGTGGGCAAAAACCCGCCTGAGACGCAGAAGGTTGCGGGTAGGATTTCCACAGCGAGACAAATGTTTGTAAGATCTGCAAATATTTGTCTCGGGTCTGGGAGTTTTCTTTGTATAAGTATGTATATGTATGTATTTACAAAAAATTTGGTACTGGTTCCCATAATACAAGATCAGCTTAATTTGGAGCTACTTGATGATATGAGAAAGTGTTCAGCATTATTATTATATGTTCAAAAACTTATAGATTGTTACCATACTCGTATGTTGACTATTTTCAAAAATTTTGTTACTTAACACGATAACATTACTCACAACAAATAACTTTTTGCCATCGGATGTTGGAACATTTAAAAATGTTGCCCCACAAAAAGTAACTGCGATGTAGATACATCTAGATCCTTACGTTAGAACTCTTCTTCTTCTTGTTCGTATGAGTGGATAATCTCCGGTTTTAGAGTTTTTATGACTACAAAAGCCGATACTGACAAAAAAGCTTGCTGATCAACGTCTTCGATACCAACAATAGTTTTTCATCCGAACTAACCTTTATTGCTATAAATAGAGCTTACTATTCTTCAAATTATACATAGATAATGTTAATGAAGATACAGCCTTTTTAAAATAACTCAGTAATCATAAAAATGACATTCTAGCTTAAATCAATAAATTTTATTAGTTTTCTTTACGAGCGATACATATAACAATTCTATGAACTTAACGTTGAAAGCGGGTTACACATTCTTTGACGGCACTCGACGAAACTCTCGTATGAGAGCCGACACTAGTAACCGTTACACCACAGATGAGTAAACTACAACCTACTTACTAAAAGTAGCGGCACGAAACTCTAGCGCTGACCGTTATTGCGCAGAAGTCAAAAGTAAGGTATCATATGGGAGCTAGAGGCGAAAGAGAGCGAGAGACCCATGCGCACAAGTTTCGTTCACCGCTAAACTAACGTGCCGTTAGCTATGGGTTAAAGGATAACTTTTCAGTTCATACAATCATTGTCAGTCAGTTCACTCGTGCACATAATAAATACAAATAGTTATCTTTGACTCGTACCCGAAAACTGCTTCGCGAGTAGAGCAGAGCTAGCACGCGATTTACAAGTGGTGAGACAAATGACGAGGTCAGTGACGAGCCGGCTGTCTGAACGGCACACTCGACACTCGTCTTTTCGTTCGCTTGACCACTCGCGCGAATGTGTAAACGTATAGTAATACTTAACGATACAATAAAACTAAAGTACATAACCATCACTCCACTCTTTAAGCGACTTCATAAATAATGCCACTTCTATTCCTTTGTTTAATTCTGAAGTATAGTATTCACCTAAAGAGATGGTTTAATTTAGCTGAAACATACTCGCCTGGATTAGTATGATTAATTCAAAACAATTTTCTGCTATAAAATGCTAAGCTCACATGAAAATTGTTCATAATCTGGTTGAGGCTCAAGTTCTATTTAAATCTCTGGGTAAAAGCTATTATGAAAATTTGAAATATAGCAAAGTAAGATTTTTTACCAGGATTTTCCTCTTTCTCGTTTTGTTGAAAAAATATCAAATATTTATTATTGTGAGTTTCCCGTATTTTGAAATCGCGATAGTTGAATAAACAAATACATACCCAAAACAAACTTTACCTTAGTGTGTTTATTTTGGTTGATGGACGGTGTTCATTTGTGATGAGACTAAAACCGAGGTACGGAAGGTACCCCTATGATAAATATTTTGATAACAATCTAACACAATGTTTATTACAGGTCCAGTTTCGACAAGAAGCGTTACAGGCCCGACTACCCCATGGATGAGATCGACCTATCTCACTTCCCCATCGGCTCCAAGCGCTCTATAGCCAGCTTCCCCTCGTCCCGCAACCTTCAGTAAACACGATCCTCTTCAAATAATATAAATACAATACCTTTATTTTCGGTATCCTTTGAAAATTTTTAAAAAGATTGTGAATCTCGCTATGTAAATTCGGTAGATTAAAATCTGAACCTTTACGTCATTCATGCGTTAAATTCATCGTAGGCATGCTACGAACGTAGCTGCACTTATATTTGCGTAGCATAAGCGCCTACCCATGCTACAAACGTACAAAAGCTACAAGCGTAGTATTAATACTACGGGCGTAAAAATGCTACAAGCGTAAAAATGCTACAAGCGTTCAAATGCTACGAGCGTAGATTGGCCGAGCCGATCGGCCGAGTGTTATGCTACGCCCTAGCTTGATACTACATGCGTTTATCCTTTTCGTATTCTTAAAACGTGCAAGTGAAGTAAAGGTCGAAAATTATATTATAATATTTTCAGATATTAAACTTAGTCTTAGTCAATTGAGGGAGAGGTTTAGATATTACTATTGTCAAATAATGAGATGTTTAGGAATCATACCTGTAAATTACATACATATTTGTAATTGAAAATACTCTTTCTAATTTAATGATTGTTCGATATATTTTTATCATGAATCAATAAAAGTCCTTGAATGTTCATCTGACGTTTTATTTCACAATGTAGGTGTCATGTGGCGCAGTGAGCAAAGGCCCGCCTGAGACGCAAAAGGATGCGGGCTCGACAAACATTTGTGTCGCCCCGCCGCGACACAAATGTTTGTATGTTTTGCAAATATTTGTCTTGGGTGTTTTCTATGTATATGTATAAGGTATGTATTTACAAAAAGTGTTAATATGTAGTATATCAGCCATTATTTTATTATTATGTTAGTTCATTCTAGTTAGTTTTTTCTCGTGGTCCTAATGTTTCAACTTAAATATTTTTGTGGGAATTCCGAAATACCTACAATATAAAGGATGTTTCAAATTGTTTGACCTGGAAGGAAAGTACAAAAAAAATTTATACAGACCATTTCACTCAGGCTCTTGATAGTGACGTAAAGGCTCTTCATAGTGATAATATAACACATGGGTCAAGAAATAAGTAATTGAACGTAACCTCTATACTCTAAGCAAGGTTAGCCATGAACAAAATACCTAGGATTAATCCAGGAATAGATCTAATGCTTGTTAACATATTTTCCTTTTGTGTTTTATTAAGACGTGCCACGTCTATTTGGCACGTACCTAGTCTTTGTGTTCCATTTGTGTGTAGGTATGATGTTTCTTTTATTTTATTTTTATTTTATTTAGCATTTTCTGTCAGTCAACCATGACAGTTAAAAAGTTGTGTTTGGCATGCATTAACATATCAAACTTATGAAAAATAAAAGAAAAATTAAGCATAAAAACTCAAAGAACAACCAAATTATAAAACAAATCTCCTTTGATATCGTTTCTAAATCATTTTAATCTTAAATAAGTTTGCTACAATTTATACCCCTACAAGCCCTACATGCTTTAATAAACAATCGCTGAATACAGTACCTTTAGTTTTTATACAAACTCTTTAATACAGTTTGAGTTAGATAAGACCACAAGACACAGAACACATAATTATGTCGTGATGTGCTAAAGCAGGTAACTATTAACTAAACTAAATATTTAAATACTTACTTAGAGCCTTCCCAGATGGGCAATTTGCTCGCGCGATAGACATGCGTATCCAATCGTTCTTGCTGAATGTCACGTGGAATGTGAAGTGCGTGCGCGACCAACTCGCGCGAGCAAATCGCTCATCTGGGAAGGCTCTTAGCAGTTCTTGTTAATGTTACTAGCAAATCAATTCATGAAAAAAAACTAAATAACGAATCTTCCATCCGGAATGTTGTAACTTATATCTTAACTAGCCAGTGCTCGCGGCTTCGCTCGCGTGGTATCCGGATAAAAAGTAGCTTATGTGTTAATCCAGGTCATAAACTATGTTTATCCTAAGTTTCATCCAAATATTTTCAATAGTTTTGCGTGAAACAGTAACAAATATCCATACGTACATGGTGTGAGTACAATAAAGAATTATCTATCCATCTATTGACACCCATTATACCTATAATATTAATGTGATTAGAAAAATTGGATCGCGTAAGGGCTGGCTAATTGCACCGATTTAATTTCACCAGCAACTAAAGGTGCTAACAATCATTCAACACTTTGAGTGCTGAAAACACAACTTTTCTCCTGCAACAGTAGTCACCTTCTGCTAGGCCCACTGTCAACGAAAGTCAATCTACACTTCTACACTAATTTGTATTTTTGTGTGTGTGAATGTTTGTAATGAATAAACTCAAAAACTACTGTGCCGATTTCAAAAATTATTTCACCATTGGAAAGTTACTTTCACCTTGATTAACGTAGGCTATATTTATTGCTAGAAAATATTAGGGATCCTTACTAAAACTTAAGTAACGTAACAAAAGCTGTAAAAAAGTGCCCTAATCCGTGCGAAGCCGGGACGGGCTGCTAGTAACAGATGAATAAGTAGATTACTTCAAAAGGATATTCAATAGGTATATAAAAGTTATTTTGAACTTCATCAGCAAAAAAAAGTAAACAAGGTATACAGAAAAAAACAGTGGAAACGCTAAAACACTGCAAATGTTGAAAAACTGCGTAGCAGTGCCTGCTAAATAAGCGATATAGTACCTAGATGAGCACAGCATGATCCGTATAGGATGCTGGTAAGTATTTCGATGAAGTGAAAACCTGAAGAGCCTGAAAGTATGTACGTATCGTTGGACAGAGCTTCAAGTAATTAAACTTAGTACGCAATCTAACTCCACTATCTGCGCTGTGAAAATTTGCCGTAGTCCAACTATGTTGTATTTGCACAACCTTTACACGTACAAATAATATCAGAGAAAGGGTATCCCTAGAAAAAATAAATACGGGAATCCACATCACCCAACAAATAAATAAATAAATAAATAATGCTGGACAATCACACACCATCATGTAGCCCCAAGCTAAGCAGAGCTTGTGTTATGGGAACCACATGATTGATATATTACTTAAATACATTTTTTTTTGTAAATACATACATATAGACAAAAAACTGTATAGACATTATATTATGTTAATAAGTTGCAGTAAAGTAGGTGCATAAAGGCAATAGGTAGTAATATCATTATAGAGAATTAGTACATCAATGATAGAAGAAGGTTAACAAAAAATATATTAAGATAAAAAAATTAAATACAGCATGACTTGCTGTATTTAATTTTTACTTTCTACTTATACTGTCAGCCTGAACAATGCCATTGTAGAGCAAAGGTCTTCCCCAATTTTTTCCAGCCACTTCGATCCTACACTATAGTTTCCCAGTCTTTTTGGAAGTCTAGTTCGTCACGCCTTCTTCTACGTGGTTTCCCGCGACGCCGTCTCGCTATATCCGGGATCCACGGATTGACAATATTTGCCCATAACTCATTCGGCATACATGGCCGGCCCAATTCCACTTTAGGCTGGCAGCTTTTTGTTTTCGATTTGGGTACTTACTAGAACGCGGTATGGTGTCACTTAAACACTTTCAGCGGGGTGATTGGCAATCTCTGTTGCAAACAAAAATGATTGACACCGATCCTGTTTTAACAAACTGTGACAGTTTGTCAATTGACGTTCATTGAATTTCGACGGACGAAATGTCAAAGTTTGTAAAAACAGCATCGGTTTCAATCATTTCTGTTTGCTACAGAGTTAGCCGATCAACCCGCTGATCGCCTTACAGACTATATACCTACTGTTACTATCGTAACCTTTACGAATTGAAATTACTCAAGTCTTAATAAAGTTCAATGATCGTTAGCGATATAAATCGCTAATTACTTTTACCGTACATACATAGTAACGGATAAAATGAGTTGATCTAGATAAAAAACTTTGTTATATTCCACGTTTCATTCAAATCCATCCAGCCGATACGGATTTTGAGTGGGAACACACAAACGCACACTATTTATGCATGTATAATATTATCGGCTTCGCTGGCGTCTTCGTTCTGGGGAACTTTTTTCTGGATGAAATATGTACCCTTTGTCCTTTCTTCACCCCTGACAACGTGTATGCGAATTTTCATGATGATCGGTTGAGTAGGCTTGAAAACGTACCAAACAAATAATAAAAAACAAGACCGGTTAGGTGCGAGTTGATTCTCCCTGGTCATTTTTTGGACAGTTTTGATGATAAAATGAAAACCATACATCGTATAAAAAATAAAAAACTGCTTTAAACTGGGCTAATTGACCCCTTTCATATGATATGCCACTCCACCTATTGGCACCAGTTTGAAATTTTGACGTTTCTTATTTTGGACCTTTTGTGGATGAAAATTAAAATTTATTTTTATTTTTTTACTGGCAATCTTATTCAGTCAGTGCATTATAAATCTATACCAAATTTCAATTCGGTAGCATAGGTAGTTCCTGATATCGTCCTTCTGTTCGGTCTTCTGTCACAACAGGGTGCCTAGTGCGAGTTTTTTTACCAGCTCGATCGCGTTTGCGTTTACGGAAATTTGTATGGAAAAGACTCAGTGCTACGCGTTTTTCACTAGATGGCGCTACCTCGATTCCATATAAATTTGCGTAAACGCAAACGCGATCAAGCTGGTAAAAAAACTCGCACTAGGCACCCTGATTAGCTGTGACAGACGGACGGACGGAAGGACGGACACAGCACCATAAGGGTTCGTTTGGCCGGTTCGGTAACGTCACCCTAAAAACAAGTGCTAGTTGGACTCGCGGACAAAGGGTCCCGTTCGCTTAAATATTTATTTTATTCTGTTTTAAGTATTTGATTTTATAGCGACAGAAATAGGTCTTCTGTGAAAATGTCTTCTGTCTAGCTATCACGGTTCAAAACTATTGAAATTTTTAGATACAGCCTGGTGACATACAGACAGACAGAGGAGTTTTAGTAATAGGGTCCTGATTTTACCCTTTGGGTACGAAACCCTAACAAACATACTCACTTTCGCATTTATTTATTTAATAGGAACGCCAACAGCTTAAATATCAATACATTATGATGCTCATTAGATACCTACATTATATGTAATCTTAGATTGCTTTGTTAAGCCGAATGATGAGTCTTGAATGGGAGACTGAAAATGAGATATGTATTGAGATAAATCGGCAATAGGAAACTCATCGGAAATCTATTACAGCACTTACAAGTATCAGTAAAAATAATTTTCAACAGCTGCCGCAGGTTCAATTCATAGTCTGTTTATAGAGCAAATATATATTGAAAGTTTCTCACATCCACCACACCAGCCTATATCAGTCCACTGCTGGACATAGTCCTCCCCTTATAAAGGGGGATATGCCCATAATCCCCACGCTGGGCATACGGGTTGGGGATCGCAGGGCACAGCTTCTCGCACCACCGACGCTGCTGCCCGTCGGTGGCCAGGGGATTTAGCTGTGCCAATGTAGGCTGTGCAATGCCGCAATCAGCCGGCCGCCAGAGCCCCGTTCGTTGTTTAGCAGGGTGCACCACGTGCAGGTGGGGTTGGCTTGGGTTCCGAAGATAGGGGTTGGAACCCCGTACACCCCCACATTTCACATTCTCACATCCGAGTAACTCGAATTGGAAAACTTGTGCGTAGAAACAGTGCAATCTAGGGATCATTATCACCATCAGCCTATTAGCAATCTACTGCTGGGCGTAGGCCTCCTCTAATGATTGAAGTATATGTTGGTTTATGCATTACGGACTATAACATATTCTGTTATGCATTACTTCCGAAGAGTTTGATAGATTTATAGCAGCTCATGTCTGTGTGCGTGGACTGAACAGACAGAGATTTTAGGACATGCTTTAGGATTTTAGGACATGACGAGAGGTGATGCTGTTGTGCTGTATTACCGGTCACTCACATTCGCAGGAATCCGCGAACCCGCAAGTAGGTATAGGCCGACATTCGCAAATTTATGTAGAAAGTTTTAAGTGTAGAATGTTTGTTCGCATGTGAGTGACAGGGATATCACTTGTGGCATACAAAGCGGCTGTAATTTCAATTGGTCTGACTTAATCATCATCAGTAGTCCACTGCTTGAACTAGGCCCCCCTAATAAGCGCTATTAAGCCCTGTCCTCAGCTCGACGCATCCAGCTTTTATCAGCAGTCTTTCGCAGATCGTCACTTCTCACCGGAGGGCGTCCTACACTACGTTTGCCGATTTGACTTACCAGCTGTTGATCATACGGGCATGATATTTTATTACATCAATAAGTTTAAGCTCTGATCTGATGTAATAGATAACAGTTGAATTCGTGATAGATCATGAATTCAACTCTAGATTGGATTGGCGTCGCATAAATACAGCGCAAATTGGCTTTTGGCGACTTTGCCCAACTTTCATAATAACTGCGAAGCGTCGATGAAAAGGATTACTTGGAAGGGAAAAGAACTTATTACAAAACTAGATTATATGATCACAACTTAGGTTTATTCAACGGCACTGTTTGCGTATTTTGAAAATTATGATTTGAGTGACTATGGAATTTATTTCGTTTTTATTTATTCACTCAATACAGCACGAGTTGAAAAACCGATATTCGTAATGTTATTTGATTCTTGAGTTTCAAGGTAATGCCTAGGTCGGTAACTGCGCACGCACAAAGCTACGCAAAATATTGTAACACGTGACTACGTGTCAAGTAGCTAGTGCTGTGTAGCTACGCACAGAACACTATGTGACAGCAAGTTCTAAAGGTGTATTCATCATGATCGTACTACTTATAGTTAATTCAGATAAGCCACTACCCCAAATATTCCGTTTCCATCAACCTGTCATAAACTTTTAAAGACATTCCGTTCCAATTTCAGTGGGATTTTATAGCGAATTATGTAAATTCGCGAAAATTACATCGGTGTATGATCGGTTCCGCCGTCTAATAAATTGTGAGTGATGACTCCGAAGTTGGTCGTAACGGCAGATGCCGATGAGTAAACTAAAACTCTGTTTATTAGGTATTTTGCTTTCGAGGAATAATTAAACAAGTCATTTGCCACCTTCTCTGGTTTTTTTTTAGTGACACTAAACTGTTACAATATAAAGATAAACTAAAAACAAACAGTGAAACTTATTAATAATGTAGCCCACAACATTGTACTCAGATCAATGGGGAAACATTATATTCTTAGAAACTTAGATACATACCTACGCTAAAAGCTACTGACAAAAACTAGTACTGACTCAATCATATGTAGTAAATAGGTACCTAGATTGCTAGATTTAAACATTAATTATGAAATAATAGTCTATACCTTAGTTGTATAGGCTTAGTATGGTAATTAAGTAAAATATATATATTATATTCAAATTTTTGAAAAGTTAACGTTTAAGTTTATATGTGAGTATTTATAATAATACTAGCTTCCGCCCGCGGCTTCGCTCGCGTGGTGCCGGGATAAAAAGTAACCTATGTGTTAATCCAGATCACAAACTATGTATATTCCAAGTTTTATCCAAATCCGTTCAGTAGTTTTTGCGTGAAAGAGTACAAACATTCATCCATTCATCTATTCATCCATACATCCTTATACTCACAAACTTTCGCATTTATAGTATTAGTAGGATAGTTGAAAGTAGGATTAAATTGAATTTGAAGACATAATAAGTGGATTTTTTAAACTCCACTTATGCTTATGTTGCTGGTAGAAGCTGGATGCGTCGAGCTCAGAACAAGGCGCAACGGCGCTCATTAGGGGAGGCCTATGTCCAGCAGCTAGTCTATGGACTGCTTTAGGCTGATGATGATGATGATGATTATAACTGATATGACTAATATATATATATCTCGAGCAGTGGACCAATGAGCGCAAAGTTATCATGAGAATACCTGACATAATCAACTCTTATTATTTTCTGTGGATAAGGCCAACTTCTTGCACGTGAACTACCTTTTAAATGAACATGGGTACCACAACTTGCCCTCGACACCAATACCTATTCACATTGATTACTTCTTCTTCTCCTTATGAGGTAGTGGAGAAATTGAAAAAGCAGAGACCTACATTATAATGTGCCTTCCGATGCACGGAAGCGCTCAAATCTAAATGCCATTAAACGGTCACCTATCCAAGTGGAGACCAGGCGGAGTGTTGCTTAACCAAGATAATCTGCTAAGAACACTTTAGATAAGTCATACCTATTAACCATGATTCGTACAAGTACCGTTTAAGATGAAGATAAAATAAAAAAGGACTTATGCAAAGTCGTTAGCAGCAGATAATATTTAAACAAGCAGAATAAATACCTGCTCAATATATAAATCTGAAAAGTAACAACAACAAGATAAACAAACTGAACGGAAGGTCTGGGAATGGAAACTCTTTGGCATGCATTGAAACAACCGTAAAGTTATTAATTACTGGTAATGAACGTGTCCGTGATGCTAGCGTACACATAACCGTATTCACGTTTGTTCATATGCCAATAAATAGAGCATAAATAGAGCATAATTAGTGCAATAATAAAATAAATAGTTCCTCTTTGGTTTAAGAAATAATGACCATTCTTTGTGTGTACGCCAGCATAACGATCAAGCTGGCGTACACATAACCGTTCTCAAAAACGGCTTAGCCGATAGGAACGAAACTTACACACAAAAATAGAGCATAAATAGTTCCCGAGCTATGCAAAATTTCATAATGATTGCTCTTATAGAAACGGAGATAATGAACAAGACTTTGAAAAACATTCCGAGCTGGCGTGATGCTAGCGTACCCATTAAACAACGCAATATTTCTTATAGAAAACGAGCTTTTCTTATTAAAAATCCTGTATAGAAAAATAGTGCGTGAAATAGTTCCCCTGTCGGTAGTAATACTTTTTGGAAATTCGTTGTAAAACAATACAAAAAGTCCATGTGAAGTTCTAGGAACAAATTAATTGTGGTACAATCGCACACAATCAGGGTTGCCAGGCGTTGCTCAATGAAATCGCCAAATTTTCTGTTGAAAATGGCCCAATTTTTTTTTTTACTAATATACTTAGCTTATAGTAACCCAAATATTCATCTCAAAAGTTAAATATTAGGCTTTTAACCGACTTCGAAAAGAAGGAGGTTCTCAATAAGTCAGAATCTTTTTTTATGTATGATCACCGATAAAAAATCGGAAATTAAATCCTACCGGCCGATCTCCCTTGTCCCAGCCATCAGCAAGATCTTTGAAGTCGGACTCAATAAAAGATTATTATCGTTTATCGGAGAGCGAGATATCATGTCAGACAGACAGTACGCGTATAGAGCCGGGCGCGGCACCACAGACCTGGTGAGGTGGTATGGCGCGTGCTGAGCGCTCGCGAAGGTGGTCAATGCGTGGCGCTGCTGTGCTGCGACCTGTCGCGCGCGTTCGATACTGCTGACCACCACCTCATCTCCGACAAACTAAAGTTCCACGGCATAAGAGGCCCGACTCTGTCCTTGTTAAGGTCTTTTATGACAAATCGCACTCAAACCGTGGTAGGGGATTATGGGCGATTAAAGTCAGCTGAACTAATTAACACCATGGGTGTGCCGCAGGGCTCATGCCTCTCAAACACGTTGTTCAGTCTTCTGCTGAACGACCTTCCCAAAGCCGTCGGCGAGGCCGAGGCGCAGGCATATATGTACGCTGACGACGTAGCCGTCATTGTGACCGCGCCGAAAACGCCTGAACTAGAGGTAAGGCTGAACATCGTTGTGCAGAGTCTTGAGCGGTGGTTCCGGTCGAATGGTCTAGCACTGAACAGGGATAAAACCTGTTATATGACATTCCGCCTAAATGGCACCCCCAGGCCGCTATTTACAGTGACTGCCGGAAACACCGCTTTAAAGATGGTTGAATCCACAAAGTTACTGGGATTTCAAATCGACAGCGGTCTCACCTGGGAGAACCATATAGAAGAGCTCTGCTCGAGACTAGGCCGCACATGCTTCGCGCTGCGCCGCCTCGCCGCGACTGCCACCCGCAGCGTGGTGCTGGCGTGCTACTACGCGACGGTGCACAGCACCATCACGTACGGCGTGGAGCTTTGGGCGCGCGCTGCTGACGCTGAAAGAGTCTTTGTCATGCAGAAGCGCGCAATGCGCACCATCGTTGGTGTGCCAGACGACGTGTCATGCCGCGAATATTTTAAAGAATTACGTATAATGACGCTCGCCTGCGAGCTAATATTCCAGGTGGCGACGTTCACCCACAAGAACATCGATGGCTTCAAACGCAGAGGAGTAAACACTTCCTGTGCTCTCCGCAGCAACAAGCTAGCCCACCTCTTAGTCACACCCATGCATAAGTTGTGCAAATCGGAGAGGTCCGTGTACGTGATGGGTCCCTCTGTATATAACAGGCTGCCGGGCACTATCCGAGAGGATGCAACCTCCACGACGGCCTTCAAATCGAGGCTACGCAAGTGGCTCCTCGGAAACCCGTTCTACTCCATAGAAGAGTTTTACGAACTGCCAATTATTTAAAAATAATAATGCATTAATTTATATTATATTCATATTGATTGTTTATAAATGATTGATATTTAAGAAATATGATTGTGTGTGTGTGTGTGTGCCTACCTTGGTACCTGACCTATAACCTGGTGTTATTAATAAATATATTGTATTGTTGTATTGTATTGATATCTCTGTCAATCGTGGACCGATTTCCAAAATTTTTTTGGGTTTGCTACCTGTTGATTAGATTCTGATAGCGTTGTGGTCTCTTTCATGTCACGCAAACTGAGAAGCCGAGAGATTTGACAGTTCATGTGAGAAAAGTCAAACCTACCAAACAACCAAAAAAAAGGTGTCGGGACCCGGAGCGCGGGGCAAGGGAGAAGAGACGGATCAAAACAAGGGCGCAGAACATCGCACTTCTCCCTGGATCACTCGGAATCTGTAGCCTATACCTTAGACTTCCACGCAGGGGCCACCGCCGCCGCGCAGAAGTAGTATAGTAGGTCACACGCACTGCGCGTGGCTACAGAAGGAAAGTGGCTACGAAAGAGAGAGTGGATCGCTAAGACTGGCTAGAGACCTGGTGGTTCCCGCCCGTGACCGAGCAGGTGGTCCTTGTGTATGGCATTTGTGAGCTGCTACCGTCACTTTCGGTGCAAACTCTAGCTTTCCCCCTTCATAAGTACTAGTAGTACACGTAGTTATTTTAAAAAAAATCTAATAATTCCACGCCACCGCCGACCAAATATGACCGGCGCGGCGCCGTCGACTATTTTGAACGCGGCGCACATATCTACCATATACTGACGCTAGGTAGGCAGACACAGGCACCTAGGCACCAGCTATTTTTTTAAATTGATTTCAGTAGGTAGGTTAGGTACCTTTGTACCTACTCTTTAGTAAACCCACAGTGGCGATTAATTAGGTTTGGATGAGGGGGTAGCGCTTATAATAATTTATTTTTCGCTTTTGAGTGCCTATTTGTATTTTGGAGTGGGTTTGTTACAAATAAAACACGTCCGCTCACTTCGCTAGTTCGATTACATCTAGCACGCTGGATGCACGGCTGGATGGTGTGTATGCTTGAGTCCAGCAAGGTGTCCTTTGTACAGCAGTACAGCATGTTGGATGGTGTGTGAGGCGTTTATATTATCCAAGTAATATTTTCCGACAAGATGCTTTGATTAGTTTTACGAATGGAATTGTATTTCGTTAATTTTAAGTTTCTAATAAATAGTTAACAGAAGTCAAACACATGTATGTAGGTACTTCACTTTTCATACCTACGCTCGGCGGTCGCGCTAGGGCTGTCAACTTTAGGGCGATTGAGGGAAGCTACTCCAGACCCGCGGTATACGGGCTATAAAAGGGCATAGCAAAAAACTTATTCTACAATATTAAAACAAAACAATAAACTTACTATTACAATACAAAAAGTTTGCAGAACAAAAACATAAAATTTTACATTTGACAATTTTCACTATCTAAAATCTCTAATAACTTCTAAACGGATTACCCTATTTACACAATTTCTTTTGCCCTATCCGTTTTAGACCAAAACCTATCAAATAACACTAAAAACAACACAATATCTACACAAACAAAAAATCATGATTTTAACTTACGTAATGCTGTGTCCGCCTGTAATTGGTTTCTATAATCAGAATGAAAACTTTGTCAGTGTAACTCTACAATGTATTGATATTTATCCTATTAAAATAAATAAATAAATATTCGGTGGCGTGATAAAGATTTAGGTACCTACCTATACCTACTTGCTTCGTTTAAACTGATTCAAATAGGTATGGTAGTAAGTAAAAAGGTACGGAAAACCGTACCTTTTAGTACGTTCCGGCAACACTGACTGGTTAGCGAGGCGGCTTCTTCAAAGCCACCGGGCGCCGCGCCGCGGCGTTGCACAAAGGCAAAAAGTGTTAGGCAATCAGCGCTGTGCGAGCTATATAGCACTTTATTGCGTGGTGACAAGAGTTAGTTTGAGTGAGTTTATTTAAATCTTTGTGCAGAGTGCGATAGTAAGTACTATTAAAGAATCTGTGCCACTACATTGCCTATAGCTTTATGTAAGCAAGATCTAGTAATAACAATACGCAATTCCATTCGTGAAACTAAACAAAGCACCTTGTACGAAAATATTAGTTACCTACCTAGGTATTTTATGGGTGGATGAATATCACTTAGATATAGGTACCTACTTATATCAACAAAACTCATGGAAGGTTACAGTAGGTAACAAAACTAGATACCTACCTACTTATATTCTTACTACATAACCTACATACACTCGCATCTATGTAGTGTCAAGTCTGTGCTACCTATCTTGTTCGGTGTAGGTAAGTAGGTAGGTATATAAATTCACTACCAACCTAATAACATATTACTCAGTTGCTTGTTTGTGCGACTGTACCACAATGTATATTTTGTTCCTAGAACTTCACATGGACTTTTTGTATTGTTTTACAATGAATTTCCATAAAGTATTACTACCGACAGGGGAACTATTTCACGCACTATTTTTCTATACAGGATTTTTAATAAGAAAAGCTCGTTTTCTATAAGAAATATTGCGTTGTTTAATGGGTACGCTAGCATCACGCCAGCTCGGAATGTTTTTCAAAGTCTTGTTCATTATCTCCGTTTCTATAAGAGCAATCATTACGAAATTTTGCATAGCTCGGGAACTATTTATGCTCTATTTTTGTGTGTAAGTTTCGTTCCTATCGGCTAAGCCGTTTTTGAGAACGGTTATGTGTACGCCAGCTTGATCGTTATGCTGGCGTACACACAAAGAATGGTCATTATTTCTTAAACCAAAGAGGAACTATTTATTTTATTATTGCACTAATTATGCTCTATTTATGCTCTATTTATTGGCATATGAACAAACGTGAATACGGTTATGTGTACGCTAGCATCACGGACACGTAATGAACTTTGTAAAGCAAGTCGGGACGAACTGAGATAATTTTATTCGTGTTAAGTTTGGTAAGAAGTTCGTGTTTGTGGTCTTGGGAACATCTAATCTAAAGAGTTCGTGTTGGTGGTCGGAAACTTATAAAGCATTTACATACAACAGCAGGTATGTAACCAAGTACCTACTCCACGTTATACGATCCTTAGTACAATGTTATAAAGTCATGACCTATGGGGTAGATACATAAGTAGGTTCGTATAAAATCATCGTTCTTATAAAAAGACGTCTACCGAAAACGAAGGGTCAAAAAATCTGTTGTCAGAAAAAAATCATAACTGGAGAAAGCAATGTTTTAAGATTTCAAAACTGTGCGGGTACACGAGGACTGCTTGTTGTATGCATACATTGCTGTTTTATTTTATTTTATTTTATTTGTTTTTTGCGTATTTAAATGACAATTGCTAGGTAGATATGATGTTATTTTGTCGTACTATGTGTATGTAATTTGAAGAATAATTAAAATGGACGTTGATAAGTCCAACAAATTTTTGCTTTTTGTCGCTTTTTATGTTCAGAATCATGATCTGATTGCAACCTCACAATTTTCGGTAGTAGTCTTTTTACACTCTGTATAGTAAGAGTTTAAGTAATCGATGCGTTGATCTCTTCATCATCTTCAGCCCTTATCAGTCCACTGCTGGACATGGACCTCTCCCAGGTAACGCCACTGAGCCCGATTTTCGTCTGCGCATCTTCTACCAGCCACCTTCCGCAAGTCATTGTTCACTTGACCTAGCTGAGTCACGGAGGGCGCTGTACACTACGTTTGTCAATAATATTAAAGAAATGCTCAATCTTTATCATAAAAACTAACTTTATAAAAAAAACACTTCTTACTGGCCTAAAAAGCGAAAAATAAACTTAATTAGATATTTAATTCCAAAATATAATATTATTATTTGGTCTAGGTACCTACCTACTCATCTGTTTGAAGTCGAAGTACGTACGTACGTAAGAGGCCCCCTCTACGCTCACGCATTCACGCACGCGTTGGGTGTTGTGATGTGGCGAAAGCGGAAGTATGTATCAACTTCATATCAACTTAAATATTTAAATATGGCTTGGTACCGACTTCAAATGTCACCTGGCCCATATAACAATATTAAATTTTCACTTTTGAATTAAATATCTAATTATGTTTATTTTTCGCTTTTTAGGGCAGTAAGAAGTGTTATTTTTTTTGTCGGTTTGATTAAAAATATTTTTTCTTTTTTCTTTTTTTTGTGTAATTAGATAATACTGTTATTCTTATGTAAGCTAGTACCATGGGTAGACCAACCTAAGGTGCCGTTCATATACGGTAGGACTCAGGGCGCAAATTACAAGTGAGGACGGGGTTTTATGAGTTTTGCGAGAAAAGTACCAAACCCTCAGAAATAAAATTTATATGGGACGAACTGTGAAGTCTACTCTTTCAAAAAAAATTTGGAAATTGGTCCACGATTGACGGAAATATCGGTGACCATACATAAACAAAAACCTCCTTCTTTTTCGAAGTCGGTTAATAATAAGTACGTACCTAGTTGAGTAATATAAATTAACAATTAATATGACAGTTAAGTTTGCTGATGCCCTTTAGCCAATGATATAGCAGTCACTGATTAATAAAGTTGGGTACTTGGGTACTTAAAAGCCACTCAGCTTACGTAATAAATCAATTATAGAAACCTAATAGTGGAAAGCGTCAGACTTGGTACGTGAATAAAAATAGGCTTCAAAGTGACACATCGCACACCGGGAGCACCGGGAGAGTGCAAAAAATGCATTTTCAACCGCCGTCAAACACAGGCTTCGCTTGCTACCTTGTAACCTACTCGAACTTACGCAGATCTGTATAAAATCTAAATATAACATGAACAGACAGTAATTAAATGATGTTTTACGAGTAATATTTTCATGTTACACATAACCCATTTTCATATAGGTAAGTTGGTATTTTTTATGTAGGTTTATTTAACTATTTGAATGTAGGTTTGTGTAAATATGTTGGTTTAAGTTTAATCTTAAATTTATCTTATCCATCATACATAAGTACACATGTATCTATCCTTCTCTTTTTATTTTCTCCCAATACCCAAAGGTTTGCTGTAAGAAAACTCTTTCAGGGTTAAGCTCGCCTTTGTACATAGCATATAAGTAAAATTATTCCTGTATTATGTTTTCGTGTCCAATAAAGAATTAAAGAATTAAAGAACCCACCTATTGTGTGTACGAGTATGTCTGCAGGGAGGTAACTTACATTCAGTAAAATACTCCGACACCAGTATTGACCGGCAATCTTGAAACTATAGTTAAAGTGAGTGAAAACTTTCCATACAAAGGCTATCATGTACATATCTAAATATCTTCATAAAAAATTTGAACTCTTTATCTTACGGTGTATTTACCTTACCTACCTACTCAAGTATACACCTATATTAAGTGTGGGTATCCTATGAGGACAGAGCCTTAAGGCTCTGTCGTAATATTACGCTCTGTCCTCATGACGCATCCAGCTTCTGCCAGCAGCCTTTCGAAAATCATTAACAATCATAAGTATAACCACGGACCACAGAAAGTCAAAAGTCAAAAGTCAAAAGTCAAAATTCATTTATTCAGTAGGAACTGTATAGTACACTTTTTTTTAATTTACCACCAATTCGTAACGTGACCAAACAGAGAAGAATTGGCAAGAAACTCTGCTTGGCTTATATTTTTTTAACGTCATTGTACTTAATATCTATTATATTGTTTTTGATGGAGTTGGAGGCAGTTTCATCCCAAGCTTTTTTGTCATCTAAATAATCAGATATTTTATAATAAGCTTTATTACAAAGATTTTTTTGAATTTATTTACAGATAGATTAATCACATAATATAACTTACCAGTGTACGCTGTGCTAGACGGGACGTGCAGGGAAAGCGTCGCGTTCACTCACGCAGATGAACTCTCTTAACGAGTCGAAACGCCGTCGGTGCCTTCACCGACGTAACAGTACTTGAAAATTCCCGTTTTTCAATATGAATGAGTTAATTCACGAGTCTGTCTGTCTGGGTGTTTTTTATGTATGATATTATGTATGTACATATTTACAAAAATAAAAAATATATATGTAATATATCAATCACGTGGTTCCCATTACACAAGCTCTGCTTAGTTTGGGGCTATATGATGCTGTGTGATAATGTCCAGCATTATTTATTAATTAGTTTCATGAGTAAAATAATTGTGATTTTAAATTCAAAAACTCCGACACCAGAGTTGCCTACTAACTAGAGGCTATGATGCCTCTAAAGAGCGCCATCAACGACCAACTCGACGCTGCCATCTGCCAGCTTTTACTATCAAAATGTTGGTAACCAAACTTTGTATTAGTTAAGGTATGAATATGTCACACTCAGGCCACAGACCTATCTCTATCTAGAATCTTTACATCAACGAAGCAATGCCGTCCAACAACTTGTAGATAGGTAGGTAGGTACCGTGATCGAGACAAGTGCAGATAAGCGCAAAAAACCAGACAGAGACAAAGGGTTCATGGCGTAGCTTGTTTAGTTGCCTTGCCTCTGTTTCTAGCAAATCATTAAAATAATTGACCTTCTGCCTGTCACCGAACACTGACTGCACAAACTAAGAAATGACTGTAATAAATAAAAAAAAAAAAAAGACGTGTGGCACTCGGGGACTGCCGCGGTAAAGCTATTGCATACCATTTTGTATCAACTTATGCAATTATAATTATTTATTTTTTTATTTATGCAGTATTTCTTTTTTTTTATATTAGTTCAAGTTACACTTTTTGAGCGTGGTGACCGATAAGAAAACAATTTTTTTTCTTTTATTATATAAACGAGCATCGTAGAGTCGTACAATACGTCTAGTTGCACGCACATAAACACCGTGTCGAAGACTGCCGAAAAGAAACGACGTTAGACAATGCACGGCCTTCAAGCCACACCTCCGTGCCCGTCAGAGTGGGGAGCGTGAGGTTTTTTTTCGTTACGGAATTTCTGGATTTGGTCCCCGCGCTCAAGGCCCTCGATAGAAGCTATGCAATAGCTTAACTCGTACGTATATAGTTTTGTGTTACATTACACATTATACTATATACATAGAAAATATCCAGACTAGACAATAGTACATTACTGCAGAGGTCAGCAAAAGAGACATTGATGGACGAACGTGTAAATGTAACGTGTAATGTAATACGTGAGTATATCAATCTCTAGTTGTGGCCAAGGTTTGTATAGTACTTTTCTCAAATAATGCGCGAAAATTAAAACAAAATAGTTCCTAGATAGAACTTGTAAATTTTTCAATAAACAGCATTCTATTTGCAAGCCAGTTCGAAATTTAAATAAACCCTTTGATTAGTTACCTCCTTGGTTGCTATGTTTTGGAGTAAAAGATCGTTCCATTTTTAAATAACACGACAGATATGAGTTTTCATAGTAATTTATTTGGCCGCTAAACAGTACTAGACTTATAAATCTGTGGCTAAACACGACAGATATGAATTTTCATACAACTTTTGCCGGCCGCTGCTTGCATGTATTGGGCCAGTACAGCAATTTCGATTTATCTCGAAGAAGGTTGTCAAAATAATGCTCTAATTTCCAAACATGTTTGAGAAAAATGTATGCTGATCAAACAAACATTTATTTCGCGGCGGGAATCGAACCCAAAACTTTCTGCGTCTCAGGCGGGTTTTCGCCCACTGCACCAAAGAGATCGTCTTATGGAATAAATTCAACACCTTATTACTACAGATATTACTTTGTTTTTATGGGAAATTCTAAGATGACACCAATCACATCACATCACACTTCACACATAAATATATTAAAAATTCGAAAGTTTGTTTGTGTGTGTGTGTGTGTATGTATGGTTGTTCCCACTCAACTTCGTAACGGCTGAACTCTACCTAAGCGACCTACTTACTCCTATTCCTTGCTTTGAAATTAGTATTATTGTAGTAAGTCGGTCGGTAACTAAGGTCCTCGAACACTGGTTTATCACCTCACAAAAACAAAGCGACACCTCTCGTCAATGTGCTGAACTAATTAGTCATTGAGCCGGCTTGGAAGCTATAACGTTCTTCCTGTAGAGCGGCGCCGTGACTGCCCCAGGAATTTCGAGTAGATTTGGTAGCGCAGCTGGCACAAGATTGCTGGTTCAAATCCCACAGAAAATTCTTAAAATCTTATGTAGTAACTGCTATAATTATTACTTTTAAATACAAATAGTAGGAATATAGCTATGTAGACAGTTAGGTTACTAAGTAGTATCACAGACAGATTTAACACGTTGACTGCGAGCTCGACCAGCTGCACTTCCACGGTTTATATTTGTTTATTTAATAGGAACGACAACAGCTTAAATATCGATACATTGTATGGCTAGATTGACAAAGTCAGCTGTTTACAAAATGTGGATTCAAATTGGTTTATATACAAATTATGTTTAATAATTGAACATAGTAAAACTGTGAATCCTTGTTTAAATAAAAAGAAAGAAATAAACAAAATAAATTATCAGCCATTTATTTACAGGCGGACACAGCATTTACAATAACTTTTGTGCTATTCAGTACAAAGCGAATAAAACTTTACTTGTCTGTGGTGATAGGAAATTTAAAACATAGCAGTAGAAAACTAATCTTTTTAACCATACTGAAAAACCTAAGTAGTTAAGTATACCTACCTACATAATCATGAACCCTATCTACCTTCCTGCCTACTTTTATCATTGAGCTGTTCATTGATAGGATAATTCGACATTTACAAGTGAGAGACTTTCAAAGGAAAGGATCCATAATTAGATTTTGACGTATGCGTTAGGTACCCTGCTGATCCCTTTAGTTTTGTGAACGTGACGAATGTACAAAATATAAACGACTAAAATCCGAAATAATATTAAAATGCGAATGTGAGTTTGTTTGTTACGCTTTAACATTTTATCTCTAACTACCTATGATCATATAATTTCCCATATACTCGTTGTCAAGGGTAAAGAATATTACTTGTGACCTTTTTCATTTTTAACAAGTAACGTATCCGTTCGTAGATTAAAACTGACTAAAATGGTAAATATGAATGGTATTTTTCTTCAAATTTAAAAAGAACCAAACGATTTTTTTTTTCCAAATCTGTTAAAAAATTATACCTCAATCCAAAAAAAATACAACCTTATTTAGAACGAACTCTTTTTTAGAAATCAATTAAAAAGAACCAACGAAAACGTATTTCATATGGTGGAGATATCCAGAAGCCCCCTTGTTGTACTTTTTTGGAGGAAGTCCAATCAAAAATTACCGATGACAATAAAAATCTATTCGTAAAACCTGTACCTATACTTACCAAAATTTGTGCAGATCTTTATTTAAATACGACTTGCAGGAGTAGAACAAAGTAATAGAGGAAAGCAAACTTTTCCAGACTTGAAAAAGAGTCGCTTCGCTCGTTTGGTCAATATCATTGTTATGTTAATTTGTAGCTTGCCTGCCAATTTTGTTATCCTCTTCGGGACCTGTTAGGCTTTTAAGCTATTGCATAGCTTCTATCGAGGGCCTTGAGCGCGGGGACCGAATCCAGAAATTCCGTAACGAAAAAAAACCTCACGCTCCCCACTCCGACGGGCACGGAGGTGTGGCTTGAAGGCCGTGCATTGTCTAACGTCGTTTCTTTTCGGCATTCTTCAACACGGTGTTTGTGTGCGTGCAACTAGACGTATTTTGATTTAATAAAAGAAAAAAAATGTTTTCTTATCGGTCACCACGCTCAAAAAGTGTAACTTGAATTAATATCAAAGGAAAAGAAATACTGCTTAGATAAAATAAATAAATAATTATAATTGCATAAGTTCATACAAAATGCTATGCAATAGCTTTACCGCGGCAGTCCCCGAGTGCCACACGTCTTTTTTTAGGGTTCGGTATCTTAAAAGGAAAAGCAACCCTTACAAGATCACTGTAAGGGTTGCTTTTTCTTCTTCACTGTCGTTGTCCGTCTGTCTGCCTATCAAGACCCTTTTCTCAGGAACACTTGCAGTTATCAAGTTGAAATTAATATCAAATACTTACTCAAAATTCACAGAATGGGAACAGGTTTTGGTCAAATTGATTCATCTCCTCTCCTTTACGTGAGGTGAGTGCTCATACCTCAGAAAATAGAGACCTGACTCAAGCTCCCCGTGAGTCTCCCCCGTTAGCACGAGGGGGGGCGGTATTTTCGCTATCGCTTCATGTTTGTAGTACAAGGTGTTAATTTTGGTCAGCAACGTGTGTGCATTAGTGATGTTGATAATCGATTATTTTATTAATCGAGTGGGATTATATTATTAATTGAGTGGTCATGCATCGATTCATCGGTGAATAATCGATTATCGCAGTCAAATTAGTGTTTTTTGCGTTTCGTTTATTAGCAGGATAAAAGAAACCTTTAAAGATGAGTATCTATTTGTAATTTATACCAATTGAAAATGGGCAAAAACAAAAACTGGCTAAAAAATATTCGGGCTCATAGAAACCCAAAAAAACCTACGAGTATATAGCTCTAGAAGTCTAAAATCCTGGGTCCTTTACATCCTATGCTGGTCATCATCAGACCCTGGCTATGAACTCTAGTTCTATAGTCATCGACAGTGAATGTTAGTAAAAAAAACCTGAAACAGGAACATACGAGTTCTAAAAGTACTATCCTGGAACCTGTTCACAGCATAGCATAGCTTAACTCTTAAGGTACTATCTGATCCCCTTGCAAATTTCAGTTAATCCCTTCAGCTGTATGCTAGCGCGGGACTCTCAAGGCGCAACTGCAAGAAGACCTTAGCGCCGGGCAGTTTTTTATTTATACAGTTCAGACTGCGCATCTGGAGCGCGTTCCAAACTTAAGGATAGATCGCTGTCAACAAGCATTACTAATTTGAACTGTGAGTTTAAATGATTTTTACAGTTTGGACCGCAGTTTAGACTGGTGGCGCGGCGACAGAAACGTTGATCGAACTGTCAGTGGCCGCGCATTTATCATTTCGGCGCAGAGGGCCTACATCTCTGTATTCTGTGCCGAAGTACGAAATTTCGTGTTTCGTTTCATGCGATTGATCGATTTTTTTACTGTAAATTCCAATAGTTCAGTCGTATGTTTTGTGAAATAGGGTGCGCAATTTTTGGACTGTCACACATTACGAACTTTATGTGGAAATTTTGGTTTATTTGTTCGATTATCGAGTACCAATCGCAAGAAATGAAACACGCAATTTCGTACTTCGCTGAATTAAAGTAGACCCCCTGGTTGGAATGACATGTAAATCCTACATCCTATTATATCCTATTAGGCCTACTAATCCTACGATTGTTAAAATTGTAGTAAGGATGGATAGATGGACGTTAGTTACTCTTTCACTCAAAAGCTACTGAACGGGTTGAGCCGAAATTTTGCTAATATGTAAGTTTTTGACTTCTTTTTTTCTTTTTTTTTAAGAATTTTAAAACAGAATTTATGTCAGCCCTATACAGTAAACAAAACATAAACTTAAACAAAAACTAAAACAATTAAACAAAACAAAAACACAAACATTGTGTAGGTAAGTATTAAATATAACTAAACTAAGTAGGTACATAGTAGGTGCAGCTGCGAACCCGTGTCGGTAGCTAGGGACCTACCATCGGCGCATACTTTATATCTAGACTAGATACTAAGTTCCTGACTTGGAATAACGAAATAGCTACTTTTTATCAGGATAAAGCGTGGTACCAGGTACCACGCGAGTAAAGAAGAGAAGATTACTTACTCAGTTTACATTTTCGATGACAACTATCACACTTCAAACCGATAGTAACAATCTATAGGACAAAACAAGTTGCGGCCGGCCTGCCTTTATATCAATGCTTCAAACCATAGAGAAATTAAACGATACGCTAGACTTCAAACAGCCGTATCTTGGACTTATCAATCTATCATTCATTCACACGATGTTCATTTTCGATGACAAGTGTCAAAATTCAAACGGCCATGTCTTGGGAACTACTCATCCTCATAGATTTACTAAATTACCAAAAAAAATCCAACCTCTTTGCTCATCCTAGACTTGCCGTTCTATTCTCAAATGATAGCTATTCACAATGATCTTCAAACTTCAAACGGCTATATCTCGGGAACTACTACTTTAGTACTAGACTTATAAATCTGTGGGAACTACTCTTCCTAGACATGAATAGCTATAATTTGAATAGCTATTCACAATATTAGGCAGGTACCTATTCTTCATTGTTAAAAAATCTACGTGTTCACAATCAAAATAATCTTTGTTCTCAATCTGATGAATGAGCAATTGAAATTTACGATATTACCTGCTAATACTGGTAATCAATAGATAATAATAAGATCAACATTTAACATTAAGAATCCTTTTCATTGAAAAAAAACAACAACAACGAAAACATTACATCTTAATGAGAGTTTGTTACCTAGTATTTAATATGCATTATTGACAGGCTTCATAGCTTATTGGTAGTTCTTGTGAGGTTGCGGGTCTATTCCCGCCCAGGACAAATATTTGTATGGTTAACATGGATGTCAGTTCTGTATCTGAGTGTTTCATTAGTATTCTATCTGTTTATCAGTCTCTGGTACCCATGGAATAGGCTGTATGAGATGTCCCGTATGTTATATATATAAAATAAATACTGCTGGACACTACCACATGGCATCGTGTAGCAAGTAGAGCTTGTATTATGGGAACTAGATGGCTTCTATGCTTATAAATACTTTTCTTTTGTAAATACATACATATTAAACGATATAAAACGAGTTCTTGAGTGGACACCTCGGCTCGGCAAACGTAGTGTAGGATGCCCTTCGGCTTGATGGAGTGACGATCTGCGAAAGGCTGTTGGTAGAAGCTGGATGCGTCGAGCTCAAGACAGGGCGCAATGGCGCTCATTAGGGGAGGCCTAATGATGATGATGATGATGATTATGATGATAATGATGATAATGATGATGACATACATATTATACATAGAAAATACCCAGACCCGAGACAAATATCTGCAGATAATGCAAACATTTATCCCGCGGCGGGAATCGAACCCCTTCTCAGGCGAAGCGTCTCAAGCGGACCTTCGCCCACTGCGCCAAAGAGGCCGTCATATGTGTAATTATTAATGTAGATATTATTAACATTTTCAAACATTCGCCCGGAAAAAGTACAATATTTTCCAATTAGTTTGATTTCTTTTAATATAGTTGGTGATATCGCTGACAAGGAGGCAGCCCATTACCGGATATATAAGCGGGCAGGGCGGCTTCAGCCTCACAACACCACGATCTTCGGGCCAGGCCACAGTTCCACCACCTAACGCCAGCACAGGTAAGCTAAGTTAATTTATTTATTTATAATACAAAAATCTTCTATTTTTATGTTTTCTTCAATCCTTTCCCGCCTCGCTATCTCAAAGACAGAATTTAATACCTCGATAATTCTAATTCCTTTATTCTTAGGTCATCAGACAACCTGTCCCTCAGATTTCCTATCCACAGTAGTTCTTTTACCGTTTAATATGTATATGTATAGTATATATATATATATATATATATGTGTAGACTATGGAATGCTTCCTTCACTCAAAACCTTTAAATTCAAACTTAGGCTTCACTATTTGTCATCTTTGTTTATAAGTCCTCTGAATCAAAAATGTTTGCTTGAGGCTTGATGCCTATTGTTATCATTATAATGGATGTATACGTATTGAGTTAATTTTTATATAATTATATTCTGCGTAGGTAGGTATGAATGTACTAGAAAGTTTGTTTTTAAACTGTGCTGTCATCCATTATAATTTTAAGGGTGACGTTACCGAACCGGTTAAACGAACCCCTATGGTGCCGCTTTGTCCGTCCGTCTGTCACATCTGATTATTTCAGGAACTACTTAAGCCGACTTGAAATTTGGTGTAGATTTAAAATGCACTGACTGAATAAGATTGCCAGTAAAAACATAAAAAAATATTCTCATTTTCATCTCCAAAAGGTCCAAAATAAGAAGAAGTGGCATATCATATGAAAGGAGTCAATTAGCCCAGTATAACGCAGTTTTTTATACGATGCTTGCTTTTCATTTTATGATGAAAATTGTCCAAAAAATGACCATAAAAAAATTATGTGGCAGGAGTTCCATTATCATCGAACCTAAAGTAGTTTTCAAACAATAGCGATGTTCCTACTTAGCCGTATCGAGATGCCATAACTAATATTTTTGAAACAAGTTAAAATGTGGATCTATTTACTCATGCCAAATTATTTTCAACTAGTGTCCATCAGAGTAGTAGCCTATTTTCCAAAGCATACAAAAATCGGTGGTTTATAATATTTTTTTGTAAAAATAATGGGACTCCTTGTGTTTCAGGACCAAAATGCGTGGAATCTGCTTAACAGTGGTCGTAATTGCAGCTTTACTGGTTTGCTGCAGTGCCAACCCTCATAGGGTAAGTTTCATATGTCATATTAAGATCATTTTTCTTGAGCATCAATAAATCCTTTCGACAGTACAAATAGCCCTACATTTTTTTTTCTGAATTACTAAAAATACGCCATTTTGTCGCCAAACTCGGTTGTTCAAAACGCGACACTAGGTGCCGCGACTTTAGCAGGCCTAAGCGTTAAGGGTGTAAAGGTTCCAACCTCCATTTTTTGAAGACAACCTCACGTCACTTTTCTGTAAGTATATCATACGTGAGTCTGGTGACAAAGCTGATTGTGGCATAGCACAGCCTAGCTAAGTCCCCTGGTCACCGACCGGCAGCAGCGACATCAGTGCGAGAAACTGTGGTCTGTGATCCTCATCCCACATGCCAAGCATCTCCCTTCTTTTAGAAAAGAAAAAAGAAACCGACGCGAAACAAATTACCTTGTCTGTAGACTCAAACTTTGTAAGACAAGCTATTTAAACAAGATCTCGTGATGAAGTTGCTGGGTGATAAAGATCAAACAGTGACGTCAAGCAAGACACCTACTAGCTTATCAGCCAATTGGTATAAATACGAAAATTCTTCCAGACACTATTCGTATCGTTGTAGACAAAATGGGTGAATTAGCTGCCA
The DNA here is from genome assembly GCA_951804965.1 of Horisme vitalbata. Lineage (NCBI taxonomy): Eukaryota > Metazoa > Arthropoda > Insecta > Lepidoptera > Geometridae > Horisme > Horisme vitalbata. The sequence goes on along the minus strand of OX638091.1, from coordinate 27,468,783 downwards.
AATGACGTTGATTTTGATTCCGTAAGCATATTTTTTATGTGAACTCATTGATACTGTGAGTCATTTACCTCAATGCGTGAACAGCTGTTTGTTTGAGTGTTGTGGTTACATGATGTACATAAAGTTACGGATCTTGAGAAAATCAAGGCTAAATATATATATATATATATATATCGTGACCATTAGGTGTTATGATACGTTATGTATGTTGTGTACTGCCAACTAATAAAGAACATTACCCGTTCGATTCACTCTACACGCGGCAGTTGAGGCAAGCAGACGTGCTGCAGGGATACAGTTTTGAGCATTTGTCATTCGACAACCCTTAGTAAATGGCTCACATACTCTATCATGTATATTATATTATAAATTATGTAAGGACCCAATAAATGAATAATAAATAAATAATGCGCGACGTAATCACACAGCATCATGCAGCCCCAAACTAAGCAGAGCTTGTATTATGGGAACCACATGATTGATATACTACACATATTTTTTTTTTTTGTAAATACATACATATCATACATAGAAAACACCCAGACCCGAGAATCTACAGAAAATGCAAACATTTGTCCCGCAGGGAATTGAACCCGCAACCTTCTGCGTCTCAGGCGGACCTTCGCCCACTGCGCCACAGAGGCCGTATATTGCTTAACTTGACTGAACACATATTGCTATCTAATTAAAATTAATTTAAAACTACTTACAGTTATTGTTTTCAACGTAAGAGTTCTTAGCTAAATTGATATGATTAAATCAATATGAATAAAATTTTAGCCAAGCAGATATTAGTTACTTATGTATTTATGTTAAAGATTCACTGGAGTTAAACAGTTATACTTGGACTGAATATAGACGTATTAAACATACTGGTAGTTTTGAAGGTTCAGTTCAGGGTATATATAAAAGTCGATCATAAACAACTCAACATTTTATTATTTAGACCATTCATAATTCTCAGTCGTCATAAAAATAGTATGTCCCTTTCTGTATATTAGGATTTAGGACCCATTTATTAAATTTTAGAAAAACAGTTAAAACGCGTTGAGTGTGTAGAAGGTCTACGACAGCTACGGCGTAGGCTTTCACCTCACTATGGCCGCGGTCACGAAATCAACGGGAGCGGGGCGGCGGCGCAAGGAATGGCGCGTTTAAATGCATAGATTTACGTTGACGCGCCCCGCTCCCCGCGTCGCCGCCGCTGTCTTCGTGACCGCGGCCTAACAGAGAAAAATTTGTTAGAACTTTATCCCCTTTCCATTTCAAGATTAAAACGTATTTTGTTCTTTCTTACACAGCAACATAGAGTCGAACGCTCTGGTAAAGACGATGTCAACGGTAAGACAGTATAAAATTTGTAAAAACTTGTACACTCTACGTACTTACACAATGTTAATGTTGTGGCTATATAATCACAACTTACGCAATGTTAATGTAATGGCTATATATTATGTGACCCGCACCACATCCATCAATAAATCTATCAATAAGTCCGATTCGAACTTGGTCGGTTTTCCATCTTCGCCGTGTGTAACGCGCCTAGTTACTGTTGAGTGCGAATTGTGCAATGCTTACTTACTAACATCGATTCTGCTTTACCATAATACTTTACACTCGTACAATCACATTTAGATTATAACAAGTTACGTTGTTGTAAAGTTCATTTAATACAAATAACTGAGATCATAATAATTATTATCACTTGATGAAATTCTAGGTCCCAAAACTGTAATTATGAACCCCATTATTGAAGTTGCGATACCGGTAAACCCCAAATCTTCGCAGAGAAGCGATTTACAAAGGATCCTGGAATACGTATTAAGGTAAACACTATTAAATATTTAACTGTAAAGTACCTTATCTTTGCTTGTTATTGATATCTAATTTAAAATACTTTTTTCACAACGTGCAACCACCTGGTTACCATTTGTATTAATAACGGTCGATTGCTCATAGAGTGGACTAAAGTGAACAGAGACCCTAGTGCGAGTTTTATGCCAGCTCGAACGCACTTCTGTTTACGCAAATTTATATGGAATCGAGGTAGAGCCATCTAATGACAGACGCGTGGTACTGACTCCTTTCCATACAAATTTGCATAAACGCAAACGCGATTGAACTGGTAAAAAAACTCGCACTAGGCACCCTGTACTGATATCGATTTTCTAGCTATTGAAAGAAAAGAAAGATCCACTTTTATTCGAACAAACATAGAATAAGTAGGGAATGAAATTGACAAACAGACGTATAATATTTTAATTTCAAGAATGGTAACAAATTTGTTTAGTTTGACCGCCATATTCAGACCTATGTTATCACTTAACTTTAGGGGCTTGCTTCATCATCATCATCAGCGTTCTTTAAGGTTATCTCCGAAAGTAGTTACCAAGCTTACAAAAAAAATCTTAGTGATATTGTACTAGTGTCTCTGCTTAGTTGTCTACTGCTGAATGTATTTTAATAACGATCTAACACAATGTTTGTTACAGGTCCAGTTTCCAGGACGAGATCGACATAACTAACATACCCATCGGTTAAAAGCGATGCTTCCAGCTTTCCCTCATCCCGCAACCTTCAGTAAACACGATCCTCTTCAAATCATATATTTACAGCACCTTTCTATTACGGTATCCTTAAAAAAATTCAATCAAATCCGTATGAATCTCACCTTACTTCATCAATCGTCATACTGGTATGTAAAGTATCGTGAATTTTAGCCAATGAGAAAGCGTATACCTCGTCACATCTCAATGCTTTGTCATTTGAAATATTCGTGATCGTCCTACGGCGCCTTTACCTCATTCGTGAGTAACTCCATCCTAGAATATGCTACGACCGTAGATGTGCTACGCAAATACAAGCCGAGAAATGCTACGAGCGTACAAAAGCTACAAGCGTAGAATAAATGCTACGAGCTTAGATAACATCAACATAATTAATCCGCCGTTGCTCATGCTACGCCCTAGCTTGATAATCATCATTAGCATAAGTGAGTCCACTGCTAGACATAGGCCTTCCCTAATGAATGCCTTTGCCCCCTGTCCTTTCGGCAGATCGTAACTCCACCTGGCTTGAGGTCGACTACACGTCGTTTGCGCAGCCGCGGTCTCCACTTAAAAACCCAATTACCCCCAAAATGTTCTTCGTTTTGGTTCTTTGTGGACATGGCCAGCTCACTGCCACTTCTGCTTGCTAATTCTCTGAGCTATATCGACAACTTTTGTTCTCTGTCGAATAATCTCGTTGCGTTTCATCCTTGAGAGTTCCTTGCTCATATCATAGTTCGCTGAGCAACTTTTAACTGGTGGACTAGCCGTAATGTGAGTGACTACGTTTCGGAGCCGTAAGTCATGTCACGCACTGGTTGAATATTTTCGTTTTACGCGTAACCGTAATATTCTTAAAACGTATAATTGAAGGTTGAAAATTCTAAAATAGTTCTACTACATTATACCTACTGTCTGATAAAAAAAATTATTCAACTAAGGGAGAGGGTTAAGACATTGCTATTGTGAAAAATGATATAAAATGATTGTTTATGGAAAGTACATATATTTGATTGAAAACACTACTTAATTTCATGATTGTTCGAAATATTTTTATCATGAATCAATAAAAGTCCATGAATCTTCAGCTTACGTGTTTTATTTTATGCCAGATATATAGTTATATACACAAAAACTTTATTTAGCTCTTAAACAGTAAATAAATACCGGAAAACCAGAAAGTGATTTTGAAAGGTTAATATGTAGGTACGTAGGCTTAGAGAAAAATATTTTGTCGAAGCATACATAAATTATAAATAATGCTGGACTACACAACATCATCTAGTCCCAAACTAAGCAGAGCTTGTATTATGCATGGTGGTTCCCATATTACAGGCTCTGATAATAATTATATAATACATTTGTTTTGAAAATTATTACCTGAAAAACGAGAACATGCAAAAATTTGTCCTGCAGCGGGAATAGAACTAGCAACCTAGATAGCTAAAATGGTGTTAAAATATCATGTCACCTCTTTTTATTTACATTGAAACTAGCTGACCCGCTCGCAACTTCGTTTGCGTGTATACGCTTTTTAAGTTACGTGTAAGCATGGAATAATATGTATGAAATAAAAAGTACCAACAAATATTACCAGGTTAGGTCCGGGTACCCGGGCGCGTTCCCGTTCCCTATCGTACTCCCACTTCCTGTACCTTTTCCGAACCCGTTCTTGCTCCCTTTTCCAAGTAAACAGCCAGTTAAAAAGTATAGGTACCTATCTTATGGTAGGTACCTATACTTTTTAACTGGCTTAAAACTTATGTTTTATATCCCTATGATTGGTCCGTGCAAACTTTCATCTCTTATCGTCCTTCCCACACAGCATAGAGTTACCAGTAACCAATTCAGCTTAAATTCAGTTACCTACACTTTAAGTGCTAAAAACACATTTGCTCTGGGGCGTGAGCTGCTACTCGACCCGCTGATGCAAGGCCCGCAGTCAATGTGCTAGTGTCTCGTGTATGAGTGCTGAAAACACACTTGTTCTAGGGAGCGAGTGGTTTTAAGTAGTACCGAGGCAGATCTTTTTATTTGTTATCACACTTAATGAAAAATTTAAATAAAACGTTGATAATTACCTCCTTGGTTGCCATGTTTGGCCGCTAAAACACGGCATAATTTATATGGATTTTCATACATGCCGGCCGCTGCCTCCCATGTAACTAGTACAATACATAGCTGTTTTGTGCTAGTGGTGTGGCCAGTACAGCAACTTTGATATAACTCCATTGGTAATTTGTCTCTTTAGTCAATGGTATAATTCGAAGAAGGTTGTCAAAATAATGCTCAAATCAAGCATGTTTGAGAAAAAGTTGATTTTTATTAACACATAAATCTATAGTTTCGATTTGATTTTATAACAAAATTTTAATGATTAGGGGTCCTGCGCGGGATTGAGTAATGCCAAATATCAATCCCGCGGGATTGAATGAGCTGCGGGCGGGATTGCAAACCCTAGTTCCAACCCCCGTCCTCAGAACCCAAGCCAACCTCACCTACACGTGGTACACCCTGCTAAATAACGAACGGGGCTCTGGCGGCCGGCTGATTGCGGCATAGCACAGCCTATATCAGTACAGCTAAATCCCCTGGCCATCGACGTTCAGCAGTGTCGGTGGTGCGAGAAGCTGTGCGCTGCGATCCCCAACCTGCATGCCCAGCGTGGGGATTATGGGCATATACCCCTTTATTATGGGAGGTCTATGTCCAGCAGTGGACTGATATAGGCTGGTGTGTGTGTGTGTGTGTGTGTGTAGCTACACCTACTAGGTAGGTACATACTTTTAAAAAGCAAGGATAACAACACCTAACAAAACACCCAACAATCACAAAATCTCCAGGATTTTCACCTGTGTCATGAATATCAGGAACTCTGAGTACTTACTTAGGACATTAGATATTGGGTATTGGGATCCACATTAACCCACATTATCGCAATAACGCATCCGGTATTATTGATCGATAATAACTGTGATAATAACGCGTAACCTGCCAAGAGCACAATAGAATTATCGGACAATTAAAACTAAGTTGTATGTAAGGAATTGGGACTATAGATGTAAGACCGGTTTAAAACCAATTATACCAATCCGAAATAAACCATTTAAACTGAAATAAACCTTTTTTTCGATTTAAAACGGCCAGTGTTGATGACTATGTTTTTATTTTCCTTGATTTTATCGAGGTAGGGATATAATGGAGTACCTATAAATGGTGTAAAGATTTTTTAAATGTGTGATACTGATATACTGATATTGATTTATGTATACCTATTTAGTGGGTTTAGTTCTAGTTGATCCGTCCGACCAAGCGTAGATAGATGGATAAATTCTTTATCGTAGGTACACCAAACAAAGTTCAATAACGTTTTAAATCGGTTGATTTACATCTATAATTGGGACGCATTATCGCATTATCACATCCTTACAATAATAACGCGCCTATGTGGAGGAGCCTTTACCTTTAGCATAGGACTGAGATCACAAAATTATATGAAAATAGAAGCGAATGCTCCTAGTTCTCTAACGACGACGGACGCTCCGCGAAACTCGATTCAGCACCCTTTCATTAAAGGTCATGAAATTATTTCTACTAGTACCTACATACTTCGATAAACTTGAACAATTTTTGAATCCTAGACAGAGAAAGCAATAGATGTCGAGTTATCTTCATCGCATTCTTTCAAGAAAGAGAACTACATATGCGTGCTTCATGCAAATAAGGGAGACCGCACTATATGATTTGCTATCCCCTATCGTAGGTACTTAATCTATGTTTTGAATAGAGCAAGAAGGTTAATTATTTATTAATTATAGTCTGTGTAGAGACCTTATTATTCTGTGGTGATCTGTGACTTTGACATGGTCTGTCTTTAACCTAGACAGAGAAAGTTATAGACGATGAGATAACTTCATCTCATTCTTTCAAGAAAGAGAACTACTTATGCGTGCTTCATGCAAATAAGGGAGACCGCACTATATGATTTGCTGTCCCTTATCGCGTGTCGGTTTTTTCGTTGTTTAGCGCAACATTGCGCTAAACAAACTTTGGCAGCTAGCAGCAGTTTCGGACGATTTTGTGAAAAACTTGCTTGAAACTAAATTATTACCTGGAAAAATTATGTTTCATCTATTAAAAATCAATAATAACAAATTAATCTTATGGATTTCTCTATCAAAATGGATCGGTGTAGTGTATTTTGGTGCAAAAGTGGCAGTGATCAAAACATTCCGGATTTGTCTTTTCATTCGTAAGTATCGTACTTTTGACGAGGTATTTATTCAAAAATGGATTGTTAACTAGACTTCCACAATAAATAACAACATTTAGAGCAGAAATCTGTAAGAAAATAAGCCAAAAAGTGAAATTCAATTTTGTTTTTTTTTTGTTTGGTGTTGCCGGCATTTGAAATGAATTTTGCCCACTGCACATTAATTTTTGGCTCAACTTTCATTTATTTGTAGTGAGCTAGGTGGCTGGAATTTTTGTCACAGATAGGTCTATATCTAGAAGCCTAAATCTAAAATGGCGTAGTGCGGAACCAAATAGTTTTTGAGATATGATTACTTGAAAATTCAAATTTTTTACTTAATTTCGTCAAACTTGATGACACTGCGGGCAATTTTTTTTTCATCACTGAATAGCGAAAATATGATCTTCTTCTTTTTATTTATGGCCTCTGTGGTATTTTTTGGTAATTCGACATTGACAATGATATTTCTCGTTGTTAATGTAATACGTTGAATAGACAGTCGGTTATTAGATTTTTTACAACCACCTGGAAATCCTTCTCGCAGCAGTAGGTTCTAGGACACCCCAACTTGAGTAGCAATATCACAGAACTGACGCAGATCACCCCGATGCCACGTAGTCTTGTGGTCCCTATGCGTAGATTGGATATAAAAAATGTGGAACCAGAAATTCCCGTGGAAGATCCTGAGTGGAGCTAGCCCGCGAGGACGAGTGGACGAAGCGACACTCAGGGCCGACGAGGTCAAATACCCGAATCAAATATCCATTTTTATGATTTGAAACTGTTTTTAAACTGATCATAGGTCATAGGTCCCTCTCCCGGTAGTGTGTTTTAACGTATATTGTTTAATTTTTTTTCTCTCGTTAACCTCAAAACTTAATTATTTTTTTCTCGGAAACTGTGAGATTCCCCCTTTTAGAGGGAGAGTCCTCACTCCCTCCCTGCCCCTCCCCACCCCATAAGTTCATTACATATAAAGGAAAGTCGTTTCATTTTTTATTAGAACATTAAATTATATAATTTCTTTGGTTCATTATTATTTGCATAGCCCGGTTTAAAGATGACGTTTTAATTTCAGGATAAAAAACCAAAGGGCCACGTAATGCAATGGATGGTAACTGAAAATACACCTGTATGTCTCCAGTTATGTGAATCTTCCACAGTAAGTATAAAAAACGTTAGTCTATTTTGATACTGATTTTATAGTTTAAAAGCCATGTGCTATATTTGGTCAACCTTGACTAACCGAGGTCTTAATAAATGTATAAAAAAATAGACCACGAAAACAAAAGAATTCATTATTTTTTTATATGTTGTGCTATGAAATGTTAGGTTATTGTTATTATTATTATTATCATACCTACAATGGTAGAATTCGTTCATTTTTGTCTTGGTTTAAAACTGTTTTTTTTATTTCAGACTAGAGAACCAGAGGCTACGTTAAATCAACGGATCATTCAGATTTAAAACGGATTCGGGATTCGTCAGTCACAACTGACAGCATTTTTTAACAATACACCTTTATGCCCCCAATTATTTAAATCTGCCACAGTAAGTATCAAAAAGTGAGATACCTTACCTAGAACCTGTAACACAATGCAATTTAACACCATGTAATTTACTCCGGTGATCTTCGCAGTTCATCTTGGTTAAGCAACACTCCGCCCGGACACTACTTATATGGGTGATTTAGATCTGAGCGCTTCCGCCCTTCGGAAGGCACGTTAAGATATTCTTCCCGGCTTTTTCAGTTGTTAGACATGTCGGAGGCTTTCAGGTGGCCTAAAAATTCCGACATCAGAGTTGGCCACTACTTCATACAAAGAAGAAGAAGACCAATATGTTCCATGCCTCAATTCATATGTTTCATCATTATCATCAGCAGCAGCATTAATAGCTTGTTATATTTCCCAGCCAGAACGATGAAGACCTTGTAAAAGCAATAAATTTATTGTATTGTATTGTATTTGTATCTAAATTTTGCGTGAGGGAAAAATAAACAATACTCAATACCTTTCGCCTTTATTATATTACTAAGATTGCTAGCCTTTTATGTACGTTTTTTCTACAGATTACATTTGTTATGTTTATATACTGAAATTAATTTTTGATTACAGTTTTTAGGGTAAATCACCATCATACAAACCACGAAGGCTGCGGAAAAAAATTGCGTTGGACTGCTAAGATATTAGAAGATACGCGAAAAACTGCGAGCTCTTGGGGAAAAAAGTTGGCGTTTAATAAAAAAGTAGCGAATTTAGAAAATATGATTGCAGAATCGAAAGCATAATTTTCTAAATGTTGAAGTTTTGGAGAAATAAAAATATATTTCCTATAATTCTATTCTTTTTTGCATGTAGGAATTTTAAAAGCTTATATAAGAAACATAAAGACATGCGTGAACGACAACTTAGGACACAAAAAAATAATAGGATATTTTTGCCGTTCTGTAAAAAATCAATGCAAAAGATATCTTTATTCATGTCCGTTAAAATATCCAATAGTCTCCCCGAAGACATGAAAGATTTGACACTTAGCCTTTTTAAAATAAGACTTCATAAATGGCTTGTAGATAAATGCTTTTATACGATCAAACGAATTTATTAAAACTAAATAATAATTTACTATTTTTATTTCTTCTTTTGAATGGTTAGTTTTCATTTTGACATATATTTATTAAGTAATCTTGATTGTCAACTTAATTATTGTTAATTAAAATTAACCTGTATTAATGATAATTAATGACATATATACATATAACAATTTAATATTTGCACGCTTCTGTAATGAAGTATAAGTATGCGATCCACATAGCCTTTAAGATCCTTTCCTTTGTAATTACCATACTTTTATGCAAATAAATATAATTTGATTTGATTTGATTTGAAAATTATATAGGTAGGTGCATTCAATCAAATTTGCTAAACATCCTTCCTTCCCTAACATATTATCAAAAGTCATTAAAACTTGTTAGTGAAGGTAGATTATAAATGAAAAAAATTTCGGCATGCAGGTAAAGTATTAATTAATAGATTAATACTTTACCTGCATGACATTAATTTCTTGTTAGATTTATATTTTACCCATTATCATCATCCCATTCATCCCATTATCATTGTCATCAGCCTATAGCAGTCCACTGCTGGACATAAGCCTCCCCTAATGAGCGCCTGAGTCCCTGTCCTGAGCTTGACGCATCCAGCTTCTACCAGCAGCATTTCTCAGATCGTTACCACCTGGCCGGAGGGCGTATTATCAGTATATTTTACCCAAATCTATGGAAATTTTAATTATCTGGCAACCCTGCAGTTGAAATGAGAAAGTCTCGGGTGGCCACGATCACTTTAGATCTATAGGTACTTAATCTATGGTCTGTGGCCTAGACAGGTCTGTGGTCTGTCTTGAATAATTTTAAACTCTTTGGACTCATTGCGCTTGTGGATTTTTTAGATTTTCTTTGATTGAGTTTCAAGATTTTTCTGCTAAAACAACAAAATACATACATCTATGAGTGACTGTGAAACCATTTAATGATAGTAGATCTAAAAAGGAACCAAAAAAGATGATGAATTTATAAAAAAGAGCTTCCTACATAAAAAAATAAATAAACAATCCATCAGATCGTCAGATGTTCGTTCAGTGTAGTATCTTATTTTTGTAATTTTCTCTAAAGAAGATTTCACAATATGATGGACGGAAATTCTCTAATAATGTCGACCGCTAACGGTCTGCTGGACAAATCCAAAGAGCTTCAGAAAGAGATCCTCATGGAAAAGTTGAGGTCTAAAACATCACAGTACAAAAATTTATCAGAAACCTCAAAAGGTGTGCGAATGACTATGCTGGTAAGTACTTACAAATTTAGTATCTATTTCTTTGACTAGCATATACATGAAATTATTAAAATTTTCAATGTTTTACCCAGGACAAGCGTTGGGCCATAGACAGTCAAGACCGCATGATCCTACAAAAGTGTTTGGACAGCCTACAGCATTGTATCAAAGTAGGTTCCCTACAGAGCCTTATTGAGAGGCTGGAATGTCTCTCGAGGCAATTGGGGTAAGCAATATTATTCATAACTCCATATTATTTAAATACATAAATATTGATACCAGAGTTTTGCATCCGAGATAACTAGTTTCTGTCCGCAGCTTCGCTCGCGTTGTACCTGGATAAAAGTAGCCTTTTTATTCCATGTCCACAGCTCATCTGTTCAGTACTTTTGGTGGGAACTCTGTAAAGCGCTAAACTTGGAATATACATAGTTTGTGACCTGGATTAATGCTACTTTTTATCCCGGTACCACACAGGTGAAGATGTGAGCAGAAGCTAGACGTTATATGTATCTAGATAAGCTGTTGGTAGTATAATTGATGGACCGGTTGGTATTCGAAATAAGTAAATAAATTATTATTGCAGACTCAAGTTTGTTGTGGGCACATCCGGAGTGAATCTATTCATTTCTTCCGACATGTTCTACCTGGAAATAATAGTAGAAGCTTCAGGTGGCATTAAAGATGTCAAAATTCATCATGAAGGGAAAGTAAGAGCAACTTTAATATTTTCAAACTTATGCTGTATTTAGTAATACTTATTTTATTTATAACTTTTGCGAAGGGTGCTCATGCATGATGCATACTGTACACACTACTGCATGCATGATGAGTAAAAACCCTAATACTCTTTCAAATGTTATGTTTATTTTAACACATGTCATAATCTCATGAGATTATGGCATAAGTTATTTATGTATGTAATTCATGAATTGCATAACAACTTGACGTATGTTTTACAAGGGGAGTAAGGATATCCAACCTCATCTACCCATGGTGCGCCCTGCTTGCTAAAAAATGGGGCTCTGGCATAGTATAGGCTACATCTCTTGGGATACAACGTCGGCCGTGCGAGAAGCTCTGCCCTGTGATCTCCAACCCGTATGCCAGCATTGGTATTATGGGCATATCCCCTTTAGTAGGGAAGGCCTTTGTCCAGCAGTGGACTGATAGAGTCTTGTGTTGTTGTTAGGTTTTACAAAGCTAGGCTGCAGACTGATTTGATTAATGTTTTCAGATAGAGCAGCAAAGTTGTGAGGAACTGGTACAGTGTATATCTCAGGGTGATTTTGCTGACTTCACAGCACAGTTAGAAGGGCTCACGGCTGTATACCAACTCAATGCAGAGAAGAAGGTATAGCATCATTATCTAATGAAGCTGGACTGTTTGACTGATACATAAATAATGCTGGAGCATCATATATGACACAGCATCATATAGCCCCAAACTAAGCAGATTTTGTATTATACACATATTATACATAGAAAAACCCAGACCCGAGAAAAATATTTGTAGATCACAAACATTTGTCTCGCGGTGGGAATCGAACCTGCAACTTTCTACGTCTCAGGTGGACATCCACCCACTACGCCACAGAGGCCGTCAAGTTGCGAAGGACAACTACAACAACCTAGAGACTTGTTTGGAGGGTATGTTCCATGAATAGTGTAGGGGTGCAATAAGAAAGGATCTTCTGAAATTCTGGGGGGTAAATAATCCACCGAAGTACATGTTTCATTTTGTGTGATTAGTACTCTTAATCAAACAAAAACTGAAATTTTAAGTTCCTGATGTGACAGTCCGAATGTTGCACACCCTACTCTCTTTCACAAAACATACAACCACAATATTGGAATCGACAATTTAAAATTCGACCAATCGCACAACACAAAACAGAATTCCTGCTCCTGAAGGGGTGTAGCAGGGAAAATCTTTAACGTAGACTACTTCTTTGGTCATTTTGGGTTACTGAAGTTTGTGATAGTAACGCAACTCATGCAATAAACATTTCAGGTTAAATGCAAAGCATTCAGCGCACTACAGAGTTTGGAAGAAGACCTTTGCACAATGAAACAGCTTCAGAGTTTCATCAAAGATCCTTGGGCGCAGGTTCACAAGAGCCCAATCGGCTTCTTGCAAAAGAGGCGAGGAGGTAATTGTTGATTAAAATTTATTATTATATTAAATATCAATCCTACAATTGACAAAATCCAAATTCAAACAACTGTTAATGACTTTACCTCAGTTCTTAAATCTTTTCCCTCATCCAGGTCATGCAATGAAATTGACGTACTTTGTGTCGCCATACGAGCTACTAGACAAAGAAAAAGGATTACAACCACTTACAGTTGAGCTGCTTACTCTAGGCAAGCCCCAAGCATCTAGTGGTCTAGTTTCTATGGTTGCTCCCTCACACACACAGATTGGACATTCAGCCACAGTGCTTCTAGAAGGCTCTGCAGCTAATAAACTTCAACTGGCGCCTATTATTTCGAACAGACAACAGTCAAGTAAAGGGTAAGAGTGGAAAACAGATAACTACTTCAGCAACATGTAATTTTAAGTTGGTATGCAAAAACTCATTGGAACTGTTATATTCTTTCTATTAAAACGTTGACTGCGGGCCACGGAGCTCGTAGCTGGACTAGCAGCGCAGTTATGTTATTCAGCACTCAAAGCTTTAAAAACCATATACATTAAAACAGAGATGACAAACAACAAAATCAAAGTTTTGTTATTCAACGAGTTCAACAAGTTTTGGGATAAAATACAATTAAGACACATAAATAGGAATATGAATATGTACATTTAATGTTTTATAAGAATCTGCCGTCTCTAAAAGTCGTCAATAAAACACATGCGTTATCAAGAATTTATCTTTACAGGAGTCCAGTATACGCCCAACTTGTGCCACAAAATAGTGCAATGCTGCCCGCCTGCTTCACGTTAAAGCTCTCTCAACCTACGCCTTTGTGTGCTGGCCTGGCGAAACTCATTCACGCTACTACTGAGGTGAATAACAAAGTTGTTCAGATTTTCTGCTCTTTATGATCCTAGGACAAGTGTTTGGTTGACACCAACTGAAGGTCTATGAAGGAAATTAAACAAAAATCGATAAATTCTAATAATAGGTATTTAATCATTCTGAATGATAATTTTCAAATTATATATATGGCGTGTTCAGTGTAAAATGATACATATTTACCAGATTATGTTTCTGGATGTTCTGGAGGGATGTAAGGGATTTCAACCTCCATCTTTGGAAACAAAGCCATGCGATCCCCAACCCGCATGCCCAGCATGGGAATTGTTGTCATATCCCTCTTCTTATAGGAGAGGCCTATGTCCAGGATTGGACTGAACAGTCTAGTGTATTGTTGTTTCTGTAATTAATCAATTAAAAAATTGCAGGTGGAAGTGGCAGCAGATTGGAGTAATGCCAAACCCCTATTGGGTCTGGTAGCACAACAAGCATATAATAAGCTCACCCCAGGCAAAACTATTGAGTTGAATCTCAGCAAAGGACTTTTTGTGGTTTGTACCTATTTAAAATCAAATTACGCAACTAATCAGACTGATCTTTTACAATTTTCAATGGGTTTTTAACATGATAAACACTAAATTAAGTAACAAAGTGATTAAGGCAACCTGCACATGGACTCTACTCATAATCAAATGTATTTTTTTCGCTTGGCTAAGTTGATCTTGTCTTCGTCTTGTCAGTAAACAGAAATGGTAACAGATTTTTGTGGCATTTTAGCAAGGTACTTGAAAGCTTATGCTTTTGCTTTATGAGATGTGGAATTTAGATCTGAGAGCTTCGAAAGACACGTTATAGGTGTTGGTCCTGGCTTTTTCAGTCGTTAAGCCATGTCAGAGGCCTTTGGGTGGCCTAAAAACTCAAGTAGAAGTTGGCCACGTCTTACAACGGTAGTAGAGCGTTGTATTGCTTGGCCTCAACAGAGAGGAAGATACAAACCAGCGACACCAGCTCTGATACAAATATTAACGCATTGCCCTTGTATTGGGTAATAGGTTTACTTTTGTTTTGTTACCATCAGAATCTCCCGGACCAAATGCAGTGTTACTTCGTGTGCGAGACGCGAGGATTGCGCGGCTGCTGCGTGTCGTCTATCCCGTTCACGCACCCGTCGCACGTGCCGCCGCTGCTGGCGTGCCTCCGCCAGCAGGCGCTCTTCAACACGCTCATCGCCAGCTGTGTCCGCACACAGCCCAAACAAGGTGCGTCATACTATCTCCAAAAACCATGCGTTACGACATCTGTGGCGCAGTGCGCGAATGTCGCCTGAGTCTGTGTCTGCATCTGCGTCTCAGGCGGTCTGAGGCGCAGAAGATTGCAGTTCCTGATTCCCACCGCGGGAAAAAATGTTGCTAATAATGCAAACATTTGACAAATATCTACAAATAATGCAAACATTTGTCCCCTGGTGGGAATCGGGAAAAAATATGTATATAAGTAGTATATCTGTCGTATACTATAATATTATAATACGCTCTGTTTAGTTTGGGAGTACATAATGCTGTGTGATAGTGTCATTAAAAGCATATTTTTATGCAATCACTTGGTTGCAGTCCTCTATGGTCTATGCAGTTGTAATTTTGTATGTGTGCAACAGATTCTATTGCTGATTAATGAAAACAGGCTGCTCATATTTTCCTGATAAAATACATGTGGCTCGTGAGCATGCTATGTATACTTATTGAGTGAAAAGTGTACACTTACTATCTATAAAACTCCTTCAAGAATCTAACGTATACTTAATCTAACCATGAAAAGAAGAAAAAAAACTAAAAAAGTTTAATTATAAAAATTAATAACAAATATTTATTTACAGTTATGGAGCTAGAAAGCACACTTATATTTGAAGTGAGCGCACTGTCCTGGCAGCATATATCCATCTCGCTCGAACACCCGCTAGATGAGAGTATGGCGACAGTTGAACTGGAACTGTTGGATCCAGCCGCGCCGAGAGCTTCTGTGTACTCACTGAATTCTCCAGCGAGGGAACATATCGACGAATACATCAGCCGTGTGCTGCAGAAAAGTCACTCTATTCCAATAACGTTAAGGTAAGAGTTGAATCAAGTAAGAAACTGATATCCATGCCTATTCCTGCCGTGAAGTAGCAGTGTTTTGGTTTGAAGGGTGTGGGGTGTCGGTGAAATTATTGGCACTTTTGGCATTTCACCTTCATGCCTCATGTTGATAGACGTAGAGCCTTACATTGTAGGGTATGTTTCATTCATGCTATAGTTTATCATTTTGTTATGAATAATAGTTACCACTTAACATCATTGTTGCCAAGCAAGTTATACCCATGAGGATATTAAAGCTATTCGTTGAATAGGTTAGTGAGAATGTATATGGCAGAGATGTGTATTTAATTATTTTGACGATTATAAAAAAAACTTAATTTTCAGGTCACTGGTAAAAATTTGGGAGCGTGAAGCGTCCACTAAACAAATAAACGGCGGCTACTCTGCTTTGGATGCAAATTTTAACTGCGGTCTCGGGGGCATCGACCCCGGGGGTGACCATAATAATATAAAGCATGAACCGGGCGCGCCGCGGTCGCTATATCCGAATAGTGTCAATCATCCGCATCAAGGAGGTAATATTTACTTAGAATAGGCTAGACGACTGAAAAATTCTGATTAGTCCGTTTTTTACATATCCAAAAAATATTGGACACGTATTTTTTCTTTTGTCAATTAAACAAAAAATAACAAATATTAAAGTTCCGCGTGACGTCACGATATAGTACATTTTTTACCTAGCCGTGACGTCACGAGCACATTGATTCGATAAATAAAAAATACGTGTCCAGTATTTTTTGTTAATCTAACTGACGGACTAATTAGAATTTTTTTTTTACCCATTCGTCATCCCTATTAGTCATCATTTGGATTGGGGTGTAAAGAGCTCTAACTTCCATATTCGGAACTAAATCCAACTTCACCCTACAGGGTAGGGTGCACCCTACTTACTATCAAACGGGGCTCTGGCGGTCGGCTGACTGCGGCTTAGCGCAGCCTGAAACCGGCACAACTAAATTCCCTGACCGCCGATGGGCAGCAGCGTCGGTGGTGCGAGAAGCTGTGCCGTGCGATCCCCAACCCGCATGCCCCATGCGTGGGGATTAGGGGCATATCCCCCTTCTTGTTAAGCATATGTCCAGCATTGTAGTTTATAGGCTGGTGTTGTCGTTGTAGTCATCAGAAAAATACATTCTTGGCTTCCTTTGCTTCCTTTGCTACATACAAAATCATTTGTCTTTTTATTCAAATAAAAAACTGCTTTTCCTACAGAATAGCAGTATTTACAAACAAAAACAAATAAATACAGACCATATAAATTCCTATGATCTTAGTAGCAAAAATAATATCAAAGTCGTGTCATTATTGTTGACTCAATTATTCATTGTCTTTTTACAAACTAGTTTATTTTCTGTTCAGGCGCATACCTTTCCGAGCAACAGCACCACCTATCACTGATGTGTCAGGACGACATAAAAACTGAACCAGGCGAACGCAAGTCCAAGAAACGCAAATCCGATTCGGACGTTTGGCCGGGACAGAAGAAAGGTAAACCGGGCGGCATCGCCGAAATGATGGACTCTGACAGTGATAGCGAATCCGACGCTTACGTCAACGACGACGATAATACGAATAATAGTAATTCCACGAACGATGATGGCAGGGAGTCCCTTGCGTCGCAGAATGACTTTGTGTCGGATTTGGAGCTCTCTGGGATGGACGCCACGGATGCTAGAAGCCAGGATAACAGGACATCGTCGGATATGGATAACTCTAACGATGCTGATCTAGAAGACAATATGATGAGGTCAGTCGTGTTCGTATCATTTCTTTATAGTTCTAGCGTATATCACAAATTAGTAGTTTTAGAGTAGTATGTGAAGGACTCGTCCAGGGTAGTACCACAATGCCTAATTCTGCCGTGAATCAGCATTGCTGTGATTCGGTTTGAAAGGTGTGGGTGCCGGTGAAATTACAGGCACAAGAGAGAAGCCATCTCCTTCATGCCACAAGTTAATGGTCGCAGAGATTTTCATCGTAGCGCAGGTTCCAAACTTGCGTGACCTACGTTTCAATGCTTTGCTATTGTTTGTGGTTATGACTTGACTATGAGCCTTGTGATTGTTTCAACTTCAAGTATTATAAAAAAAAAACAACATCTCGTGTAATAAACACATTAGAATTATATTCAAAATTATGAACCTACCTTTTCTATTAAATTTCGCTTGAATAGATAGATAGTAAACTCTTTATTGTACTTACACTAACATAAACATAATTATGAATAAATTACTAGTACTGCATCACAAAGCAGACCCTATATAGTTACCTTGCTGTTCTATAGCAGTCTTAATGCAGTTGGTTAAAACTGTATTTGAACTGCACGCTTGCTTGCTTGCAGTAAGCGTGCAGGCGTTAGAACTGCACGTCACATGCACACCGACTGCAATCGATCTTCATGTCTGCACAAACCAATTAACTGTATTCAAAATGCAAATTTGTAGTCGGACTGCAGTTTAAATGCAGGCAGTCTGTCTCCTAGAGCCTTATGTAAGGCACGAAAGTGATACTCCCACTAAAAAAACGTGAGAAACTAATCACTTGTCTTTTATGCAGTTATAATAACTGAATGCGGGCTAGAGCGGCGGCGAGTAGCCTGTGTGTGGCGAATTTGTTAATTTGGTCGGCACGAAGAAAAAGGACCGAAGATTTATACGCTAGTATTATATTTTTACACTATAGTTTTCATTCAAATAGAAAGACAGACGTAATATGTCCACTAACTTTGTACACGTTCGTTTCGTACAACTATGTAGATGATTGCCAAAACTATCACAATCATTTCATAATATTGTATGTTATTTATTGTATTGTATATATTATTCGTAGGCTATGCTTAGTTATTCTATTTAACCTGTTTTTTCCAGTCCATTTAACTAGTCCAATGTTCACAGAAGATTAATGTTGTATATTTTCTTTGCAGGTCTTCTTTTCAGAAGTCTGAGCACAAACGGCAGAAGCTCAAAAGCAAAGAAGCTGAAATACGGAGCAGGAGCGCCTCCTCGCTGCTTCTCGACCTGACCGAAGGTAAACCATACATGCCTTCTTCAGTCAGCATTACCCCTATAGGGTCTTCTAGCTCAGGCAGCTCGCAGTCAGGCTCGAGCATATCCTCCATGCTCTGTCTGGACAGGCGTCCGGGAATAGAGATTATTCCCATCACAGCAGCCGCACCCGCTGCTCTACCCAGTTCCATAACTATCACACCCATAACATCATCTCAAATGAAAACAATGGACGATAGAATGAGATCAGAGAAAAAGTCTAGCAAATCCGGCGAAGAAAGAAGCAAAGAAAAGAAGAAAAAGCGCCGTAGAGATGACCCCATGGGCCCGCCCGAAAAAGTACCTCCTAAACAAGATCCGCTGACTAAACCGGTGTCGGTGAGCATCAAGCCGACCGACGGGTCCCCTCTACGGTCCACTTCACCCAACTCGTTGCTGAGAAAATTTAGCCCGAGTCCCACGCACGGACGGTCCGTATCGATAACCAAATCTCCAAGTCCCAGCACCGTGAAAGGACTGGGAAAATCGTCTGGTACGTCCAGTCACCACAGCAGTCCGCGGCATTCGCCGGTACAAAACAGCCCCAAACACTTAACCGGATATTCGAGTCCAAAAAACCCCAGCGTCTCTTCCCCGAAACATAGCTCTTCAGGATCGGGGAAGCCAAGTATGTCCGCACTGAAGTCAGCCACCTCCGGATCTCCTTCTGGCAAATCTGGAACCACAGGATACGATCTGTCCAAAAAGATTTCTAAAGACAGCAGTTATAGTTCCAGCTCAGCCACGTCCACGAGAGATAAGGAAAAGAAACATTCCGGTTTAAATTTTTCCAGCTCGGGCCGGAGTAGCCCGAAATTAAAAAACCCGGTTAAACTTAAACAGCTAGAAATAACGCCTGTTACTTGCGACAGTCCCGTGACCGAACCTCTGATATCTCCGCCTAACGTTGAAGTCAATAAGACCAATGCCCCGAGCGCAGCTCGCAATAGAAAGGGTTCCCTCAGCGCTGTGATAGACAAACTAAAATCTGCCCAACATTGCGGCACCGAAATAGACATGACCTCTAAATCCAGCAGCTCCTCGAGCAGTACCAAAAGTTTCTCAGATCCAAAAAACGCGAGTAGCAAGACGAGTGATAGCAAGAACCAGGAGTATATGGTGAAGCCGAGCTCGGACGGAATGAAAATCACAATAAATAAAACCAGAACGAAAGAATCATCAAGTAGTAGCAGTAGTAGCTCCAAGTTAAACTACGGCAGCTCGAGCTCCAATAAACAATCTTCGCCTCAACTGACGCCACCGAGTCAGGGTTCGCCTAAGACCCACACCGGGCTAAAACCGGGAGTCATCAGCGGACCAGCTTCCAAGAAAACACAGGCGATGCAGTCCTCCAAGTCCGGGGCCATCACGCCGGGATCCACGCCGCCCAAAGCCAACATGAGCCCGTCGGATTCCTCCCTGAGCAATCCGAACATGGCGAAAGTACCTTACAAATCTTCAAGCAACAGCAGCAGTACTTGCATGAACCTTTCCAAATCGGCTTCAAAATCCAGCTCGGGTTCTCCTAAGAGCGGGAGCGGCGACAAAGCTATGCGAGACAGAGAAAGAGACAAAGCCCGAACGAAACTAATGAGCAACTCTGAAAAGTCTATCTTCTCAAAATCGGAACGTCACTCGAGTCCCAGCTCCAGAGATGAAGTCGACGGCTACAAGCCTAAAGAACCGTCGAATTTTCTCGTTGAAGGCCTGATAAAACCGCTAGACACGAGTAAATTTCAGATTCCTAAGCTAAAGAATCAGAACACACCTGATAAAAACATTAGTCCATCATCGCAATACGATGGTCGTTCCATGGTGAATGACTTCTCTCGTACAATGGAGCAGCAAAAATACCCTTTTCCGCATTTTGACAACCGAACCTCCAACGCCGATCCGCTACAAAAGTCTGCGTATCCTCTAAATGTGCCAAAACCTCTGATGAATATGGGCGGATTGAGTCCTAAATTGACGCCAGGAAAAGAACCCGATCGCCCTTTAGAGTTTACTAAGATAGCGGACAGTATTTCCAAGGGCGAGAGTCCTCAGCGAACAAAGGAAGAGGCTAAAGACTACTCAGGATCGTTTCCGCTGATGCCTTTAGACTTTAAAACGGAGGCTTCGAAGGGTTTTGCTGCGCCGAAAGGAACCGAAGACCGAAAAGGCGCGGATTCTTGTATGAAACCACCGGCGAGTGGAACAGTCGCACGCAGTGGAGCCACTACGCCTCAGGAAGCTGCCGAAATGTTGTTGGATTTCTCGTCGTCATCGGGAAGTAAAGTATCAGGGTTGGTTGCAGTGCGCCCAGTATATCCTAACTCGCCCGCTCTGGCCCTCCAGCTGGCTAAAAGCCCCGCTCCCTCCCCGCTAGTGGTACCCTCCCCGCATTCGAACTCTCCTGGAATCACAGACGATGAGCTCATGGATGAGGCGTTAGTCGGCCCGGGTAAATGAGTACGAGTTCACCCGCGGCGCTCGGTCCGCCTCGCAAGTATTCGCGAGCAGTGAGCGATGTCGCGGATGTTACAGTGACTATGGGTTGTGTTATTTATCTATTTATTCAGTGTTTTTACGTTACCTCTAGAAATTTACTATACAATGTTAATGAAAACGAAAGACCACTGGTTGTTGTTTAGAATCTAAGTTAAGATTATGTTAGTGATCGGATGTAATGTGTCATTCATACTTGTAAAAAGACGATATAATTATTGTTGACATCGTTCATACCGTATTTAGCCGTGAGTGTATCACGATTTTTATTATAGCTAGGTACCACGTTCATTTTCATCATTATATCTAATTTGATAAGATAGTAAATATTTTACATAGTAGGTATGTAAATAGATGTATAGTTATAATTATTACCATTATTGAATTATATAGAATTTATGTATGTAATGGATTTAAAAAATAAATATGTAATGAAAAAATATGTTTTATTTTACGATGGTTTATTATTATGCACGACCTTAGTTAAATTAATTATAAATAAATAAATAGCCTTAGTTACATAACGGCAAGATTATAATAACCTTAGTAGTATCTTAGAGAGCTAGGGCGATAGAACGCGAAGTAACTGTACGGGTGTATGAATTGATGTCTTCTGTAGGGATTTCTTCTGAAGTGTCGGCGTGTTGCGAATCGCCTGTTTGGTTTATTTTTCCGTCTAAACACTAATGGCGTAGGAACAAAACCGGCAGCTGTCTCCATTATTTCGTGCTCGACTCTTTGCATGTCTTCACGAAAGTAATCTTTGTCGAATAGGGAATCATTATCACCATCTTCCGGCTGTTGAGGCCCATCGTCAAGGAACCCTGACAACTGTGGGATGCTTCCCATGAGTCCTTGCATTTGTGGGCTTACTTCTGTGAACCCTGATAATTGTGGGCCCGCTACAAAGTCCTCTGTATTTTGGGGAGTGCCCTGGATAAGACTAGGAAACAGTGGATGTGGTGGGCTGTGTTCTATAATCCCTGGTATTGAGTCCGCATTAAATGCTGGCAATTGTGAGCTGCCCAAAAATTCCTCTGACAATAATGGACCGGTTGCAAAGTTCTCTTGTTGTTCTGAACTGTCAATTGGCCCATCGACATTTTCCTCAATTATAATTTCTACTTTTTCGTTAGCATCCTTACCAGTATCTTCAATCGGTGCTTGTAGATTTTCAATTGGTGAGACTTCTTTTGGAACCTGCTCACATTTGTCCACTGGTAATTTCGAGCTGTCATCAACCGGAATGATGATATTTTCCTCGATTACAATGTCCACTTTTTCATATATTTTTTTGCTGTTATCTGTATTGGGCGATACAGGATTTTGAATAAGTGTTTCTTTCTTTTGTTCCTGATCGCCTTTGTCATACATGTTTATAGCCTCTTCATGTTTTGTTTGTGAGTCACTGCTTTCTGATTGAGCGGAATTCTTGTTTTCACTCTGTATTGTTTGTTTTGAAACCGGATTCGCAATCACACTGACTACTCCCAACGTACACACTAAAATCGCGAGCCTCTTCATTTTTTCTGCAAAATATGGAACTGTTTAGTTTGATGATGATATGGTGAAAGTCAAGGACAGTATGAGCTATTGTTTGTCAGTTGCCTTTAAATATTGCCACCATTCTGGGTCAAAGAACCGTTTACGTGAAGGTACTAATTTAAAGATAAAACAAATAAGCTGTCAATATTATTAGAAAGTGAATTTCGTAGGAATCCCCAATGAACATTTGCTCAAAAGATTGGTGTCTCACAAGTTGCACATTTATACGGTTAGTAAAACCCATAAGTGCACATTTTTCTAGGATTAGCAGTAATAGGTATTTTATCAATCTACGATGTGTCTTAAAAAACCCAACCGTGATAATATCTACTGCTTTTCAAAAAAATCTAATAAAGCTTATTCTCAAAAGACAAATAACCTTCATTTGAATTAATGTGGATAATTTCCTCTTAATTAAGTGGCGATAACTAATTATTGTAATTTTTTCCAGAAAAACAAGTAAGTTAGGCACTCACATAGTGTGAACATGGGACTCCATGGTGTTGCCTCCAGGCTTCTTGATAGCCACCATAATACTGGTTCCTTCTCTGCCCTTGGACTCCATGGCTCCTCCTTTGTGCATTGGCCTGCTGCCGTCTCTCTTTTAATTTCTTCATAGCGAACCTTGGCAGAAAAGGATTCTGTGATTCAGCTGTTTCCATCATCTCATTTCCTCCCGATTCGTCGATTCCCATTGATTCTTCTACAGGCTTCGCTTTAATTACAGCGATGATGAATAGAAGTAAGACAGCAAATAACTTAAGGGAAATCTCCATGGTTGCTTTTACGATGGAATTCAGTGACGGACTTTGTTGACTGGTCGGTTGCTTATCCCGGTTTATCCATCTCACCTCGCGTGTCTCAGTTTTATAGGAAACAATTTGCACCGTATGACACACACGTCGGGTGCATTGTTTACCATAAAGTGTTATTTTAGGAAATGTAACGGGTCATACGGTCTCTTCCAATTAGCACCATCCTTCGACCGTATCTATAGGTAGGTCGGGTCAGTATAAGGCCACACTATATGATGTAGGCTACATTTTGTAGGTCCACGAACTATGGTCTACTCTACATTTGATGCAGTATGTTTGTTAACTGTAACATCTGTCAAGCAGCTGCTGTTATTTGAAAAGTAAACACCTACCATGCCTTTGTAATTTTATATGCTAACATTGAAGTGAGTTCTAGGTAAATGGAAACAAATAATTTTGGCAAAAGCTTACCGGATCGAAGTGGCTTTCAATACTGAAGTCTTTAAAGATGCCTTCGGCATGTGCATGGTGATCAGAATGAACTCCGTGTCCTGTCTGCTGCGTCGAAACTGAAGACTGATTCAAGGTAATTATGTACTCGTAAGTTGAGTCCCCTTTTATAAAACATGGCTATCAAAAAAATAACTATGTACTAAGTACTTAAAATACTATACAAAATTTTTGAACTATGAATGAATTATTATTATATTCAAGAATTTGGTACTTAATTCGTCATCATCATCATCATCATTTTGCCCGTTAACACCTACTGTAGGGTGATAGGCCTCCTCTTTATAACGTCCTTCCTTCCGGTACAAGATACCAAGATACAAGATATTTATTTGGATAAATAAATATCTATTTATTTGGATAAATAAATATCTTGTATTTTTTCTTATTTTTTTTTATTTACAAGATATTTATTTGCATAAATAAATATCTTGTAAATAAAAAATAATAATAAATATCTTCGGTCCCTGGCAAGCCTCATCCACAGATTCCTTGCAACGTCCACGATGACGTATAGATATTTGACTTAAAAAAATACGTTTGGTGTTGCTAAGTTTATTCAGATGGTTGATGATAGAATTCTAACACAGCTAATTTGTAAAATTGACGTAATTCTGAACGTAGTCATATTAGAAATTTCGCATACAAATACAGCAGAGTAAGTGGCCTACTTAAACCTAAATTGAAATCCACGACCGACCAATAAATATGGCATTACCTAATACCATAAACGCTAATAACTCGTCTACTTATAGGACAACAATACTTATTGTTTGTCTACTAGTGTGAATAGAAAAACAACCTATTTTTCCATAAGTGTGTTACTTGCGTAACAACATGTTTTTCTACAAATGTACCATTTACTAACAGGCATACAGAGTGTAATATGTTTTGTCAGCGGCATAAGTAATGTTTTATTTGTTAAGACTATGAATTATACAACACAGAGTAGGTACACATACACATCAATGATGTAGGTACCCATCCCATCACTATCAGTCATTCACAGATGAATCATTTCATTTCTGCTAATAATAAAAGCCTTATTAACTCTTGGAATGCCAATCTAAACATAACCATTACTTCGTTTATTCGTTAGGCGTAAACTACCAATGGTAAATTATTTTTCATGAACCCTGATGTCATAATTGTTGCTGTTCGAAAGGCTCTGGGCCTTAAAATACTTATATTTATATGCTTATTAATGCTCTGCAACGAAAAGCGTCTTTGCTTAAATCGCGTTGAGGCATACTTTAAGGTTGAAGATATCATTGAAAATCCCTAACTGAATGATAACAAAGAAAAATATTATGTTTTTATAACAATTTTCATATGATTTATTCATGTTACTGGCCTGGATTACTACCAGAGTTTTCAAAGACAATGCACTATCACAAAGTTATTATTGTAGTTTTATCCTCTTTATCAAATAAAACGTATGATTGCTCTGGTATTTCGAAATGTTTGTTGTAATGTTTGAAAGCTAGTATCTATCTCTCTGTCAATAGACTTCTAAGAATGAAAACAAAGCGGAACAACTGGCATCAAGTTTATTGTAACTAGGTAGAGTTATAACTCTACTCGAAATCTGCATTTCACGCTTCCATGATTTAAATACTGCTTATTTACAAATTATTGATATAGGTACTTGTAAAATAAAATTGATCAAAAGTGATTAATTACTTATACATTATACACTTGACTGCGGCTCGCAAAAGGACACTTGCCCTGATCTTTTGAGCATGTAAATTAAAACCAACCTAGTGAACCGCGGTGACATTGACCTCCCGTTTGTAGTCTAATAGCCTTGTCTCAGAAAGATTAGGTATGTACTTATTTGATTAAAAATTAAAGATAACATCCAAGATAAATAGGAACTAGGAAACACGCCTTATCAGTATCATCAGCCAAATGTCACGATGAAGAAATGAATGCAGTATTTGCCTGACTCTTGTTGAATTGAGTTTGAATGCAAGAATATCTTGGATATGATCATCTCACACAGGATACTTATATTCTGGATAAAAAGCTTTTACCCGCGGCTCTGCTCTTCGTATGAAATTTGTTCAGCTATTTGGCTAAAAAAGCGTATTGCGCGTGAATAGAAAACGAAAATATATGGTACTTCTGGGAAAAAATATTTCCAAAAATAAACAAGTTACGATCATTAGGAGATACAGTCCACTGCTGGATATTAGCCTCCCTTATAACACCAGCTATATGCTGATGATGATTATGAAACGAGTGATTCAATAAACATGTAAATAATAGCCGCTTCCCGGGTATCCGACCGAAACCAGTTATGTACCCAATGCTAGATAAACAATGAATCTCGCACGTCATATTCTAGTGCAACTAAATAAAATAAAAACAACTATTTTTTCGAAAGAGGACGCCCTTGAAAATATCATAATCGTCTCGAGACAAATCGAGCTTAGAAACTAGTGTTTCTCCAACATAATCTGCCACTTGTTAAGTTTATATCAAATTATATATTTCAGTATTAAAAACTGTTGTTTTGATTATGTATTACGTAATGTATTTCTAGCCTAATTTAACTAGGCATCCGAGGCCACCAGCACATCTCTAGTAAAAAGTGGCTCTACCGAGCTTGTACTAAAACTGTTTCCATTGCAAATTTTTATCTTAGTTATACAATTTTGATTCGGATGTTTATCTAATCTAGTTATTACTTCATCGTGTTATACAGAACCTTCTATTTGATTAGTCTAATTCCTTAGTGGCACGTACCAGTGCAGTACCAGTGAGCTTGATTACCTAAGACGAATCTAGATATACCGTACCCTTTAGTTAATTAATAAGACAGTAGTCCACTGTATGTAATGTATTTTTACATACCTAGCCTATATACCTACTATTTCATCAACAGTTTAGAATTACTCTTCCCTGTATTGGTGACTACTTTAAATATGTTGATACTTCTTAAAATATTGTTAAAAACAAAATTATTTTCCTTGTAAAGAGGAAAATGAGCTGCGTGGGTACTTTTAGTTTTTATTATTTCTGCAACCAAAGCTGTACAACTTTTCAAGTGTACAGCTTTGGTTGTAATAATAAATCAAAAGTAGAAGTATCCACGCAGCTCATTTTCCTCTATAAGAGGAAAATAGGTTTGTTACTTAGAGCAATCAGCAGTTTGTTTGAGTGAATGATTTATAAACTGATCCTTTTTTATAATAATTAATAATTCATATATTTGTTCGTAAACACAGGTAAATACAATATCAGATGGTAAACAGGTAAACATGAATCTCTTTTCCTAACGGCACACATACATTAAAGACCTTAATTTTAGAAACCACCTTAATATTACAAACAACAGACAGAAACTTAAAATAAATAAAGAGGTTGGGCGGTCTAATCGCTCCTTCTTAAGCTCTCTTCCAGACAACCTTTGGATGGAGAGGATTAAGTTAAAAGAACGAAAGTTAGTTTTTTATCTCTCCATTCAAACTAAAATGTTTCCATAGATCTTCCTGCATGTTTGTAGTTAAATCGACAGATTTATTTTACAAAGCATTATCTATTTGTATTAAGATTCACAATGTATGAATGAGTTGCAAAATTCGTATCTTTAGATTAGACAGACAGTCAGTCATTCACCACTTCATTATCGACACTGGTTGCGTCCGATATCGCGTTATCTATGAAACATGGAAGTATGAGAATCGATCACACGTATGGTTATAAGATGTTCAAGGTCTCGTGTGTCCATTGATCGACTTTTCTGACGTCATAGCGTTGTGTCTGAGCTATGGGCCTGAGACTGATAAAAACACAATGTAACGGTACTCTGAATTTTAATCTCTGCTTTGTGTTCGAAGTTCGTATTTCCGTTTTTAGTGGTCATTGGGAATACTGACATTGTCAATGTCATATTACTGAAACGAATTAAGTCGGATAGAGGTTCGTTTGAAAGCAGCTCGGGCTGGCAGTTGCTCGGCACTTCGCCCGCTAGCTGCTCGCTAGCCACTTCACCGACAGCAGTCACGCATACCCCATCTCCCACGCGCTATTGATCGCTCTCATTCACAAACCTCACAGAAATTACAAAACAAACCGGCCTTCTTGGTGCTACAAATTTGTACGAGACTGTCCTAAAAGTTCTAGTTTTAAGTGATAAATAGATCTCCTAATTTTTATATAGTTTTATGAACTCGAATATTCCAAAGCAACATGAAGGATAAAAAGACCGGGTAAGTTTTTACATATTACCTATAATCTTTTTATAAATGGATAAATAATACTATAAAAAAGCCTTATTATCTAAATAATAGATCCATTAGTAAGTATTTGTAAAGTTAGCTGAACTTTTCGCTTAGGTCAAGTTAACCTCTTTCTATCCAACGAGAACTTTCGCCATGACCTTTAAAATTCATATATATAGAGATTCGAGGTTCTCTTTCAAGGTTTATATCAATTTAACATTTTCCTTCTAACATAAGATCTAATATGTAATGTAACATAATACGTAGGTATGAATAGAATGGCGAATATTTTTTAAGTAGGTTATCGTTTAATTTTACTTTTATGTAATTTTATTATTTAGAAGGTCAACTTGATTGTTAAAAAAAAAATTAGTTTTATTTTTGCCATGATTCAGTAGATAATGTATGTATTTAATTTTGTAGTAGAATAACGACTCTAACTATCCTTCTCATATTAAAAAGCCGAAAGTTATTGAAATGTGAAAAAAGACCCTTCTTCACGCCTGAAATTAGCTGAAATTTTGCACAAAGTAGATATAGACCTTTTTTTGTCGGTGTGAAAATGCGTTACGCATGTCCTCGGGGAGAGTTGGAGGGGTCTGTCGGGCTCTCTGCCAGCTACTAGCTGTCGCTAGCTCGGTGGTATACCGACTAAAAACCCACCGTGTTCCTTCACTCACCGTAGGGCTCGACGCTGCAGTAGCACTTGACGGGGTCATGGGGTCCTGGTATGATGAATAACATACCTATCGACTACTTTTTATCCAGGTACCACACGGAATTAGTACCTATTTAAAAACAAGTACCAACTAAGCAGAGTATCAAGAATATTGCGAAGTCTAGTGTGTTATAAAAAGCAACAGCTGCGTAAACATTATCCGTGACTTCAGTGACCTGCGCGTGCGCGGTCGATTCATGATTTGTGAATGCTCATTTAGCGAACCAAAATATAAAAGTTCTTTCAGTCGTTTAAAATTAATTCGTCATAATAATAAATAATAGGAATTTCATTTAGTCTCAGGTAGGTTGTTATTTCAGAGGCAATATACTTATAACGGAAGTTCTTCAAAATACCTACCATCCTCTAGCATTTATGTAAATGATCAGATGTAGCTTTTTTATTTAACTGGTCTTCTTTTTGTAAGTATTATTACAAAAATATTAAAATATTCTGCGAAATTTTTCGCTGTATAAAAATTTAGGTTCAATGTAAATTATAAAACTGTAATGAATGACTAGTGAAAACAAGTGTTAAAACTATTGAACTAATTTACACATTACAAAGTTTACAGGCCAGGAATAACATATAATAACACACTTTTAGTATGCGAGCGAAGTCAGGGGCGGAAGCTAGTCGTGAAATAGTAAAGAAATCTTTGTCCTAAAGAATTTTTACCTGCTCTAACAAGGTAAAGCGAGCGAAGGTTCCGCCTGCTCCAGACACAACTGCCAGCCACAACAATAGTGCATTCATTCTTGAAAGGTGTAAATAAACACTACACTTCCTTTCAATCTTCATCCTTTTCTCATTCTAGTTATGTAGGATTGTAGGTAAGGTTAATACGTTAGTTACCCAATATCCATACCTTTCTGGGGTGAAATGGGCATCTTCGAAATCCAAGCTAAACTCATCTGCCTGGAGTGAACCCTGCTTACTTATAAACGGAGCTATGGTGGACAACTGACTGTGACATAACGCAGCTTAGGCTGGCCTGAAATTTACTAGTCTAAAAAAAACTAAGCAGTTTTTTAAAATAAATCCAACGCAATCACCTTATTATCCTCAATCCACATTTTGTAAAATCTCACGTGATATTTTTGGGGGCGAGCAAAATCTCACGACATCTCACCATGGGAGGGAGGGGGTCGAAAAATTGCCAAAATCACCTTACCTAATTAATGGACGCCCCCTTACATGCGACCAATATTAGTTTTACAAAGCCAAAATTCTGTTGGTGTTTCCAAATAAATATAAATCTTGGACTATAACTGTCATCCAGGGGCGCACAGGATATGAAATGGCTTTTTAGCCATAAAAATGCTTTACTGTTTTCACGGACACTACTTAGATCGTCTATGATGATGATAACTGCCATAAAGGTATGTTACAATTAAACTAGGCTTAACATTAGGTACTACGGCTCAACATTTTCATACTGTATTTTGATAATGATAATCAATAGGCGATGCGAGCAATTATTACAATAAAATCAGTAAAAGTGCCCAATGTCTTGATATACATAGGTAGTAGTTATATACTTAAATCATCATCATCATCATCATGAATACTTATCATAATGCTTAAATACTTTTATTACGCAAGAATTCTAGACGTCGAATTTTGTTACAACTTCTGGCCCGTATCGGTTTGCAATAACTGATAGTATTTTTTACTATAAAATAGATGATATTGTTACTTTATCGTTCAATGCCGAAGCATTAATCAGCAGTTAGAATGTTATTAAAATTTACATTTAGTTAGTTTTTCTCCCGGTTAACTTTGAAATAATAACTTTAACTTTTTTCTATGTATGATATGTATGTATTATATTAATCATGTGTATATATGTGTAGTATATTAATCATGTGGTTCCCATAATACAAGCTCTGCTTAGTTTGGGGCTACATGATGCTGTGTGATTACGTCCCGCATTATTAAATACACAAACCACATACCACATATTATTATTATTATGAATGATGACTCATTCAAGACATGACGCAACTGAACTACCTATTATGAAATGCGAATTTATCACAAATCATGATGACCGACATTGATTTTTTTGTTTGGGTACACATTTGTGTCCGTTCACGATACGCAAATATTAAGTAGATAAATATAATTTACGTCAACCTACTAACTGTAAATTAAGCCGGTTAGTTCAATAGGGTTGGGTTGTGCAATATATGTATAGTAACTCCAATTTAGCTAAATTTTAGAATATCATGAAATTTCATAGCATTCATTCATACAACTGTTATAACATTCCTATTCCACTGCACATGTAGAGTTCCTTTTCAGCGAGAAAATGTAAAATATATATTATTTTCTTATTTTCCTGTACCGACTAACAGTTTGACTCATTGGAGTCAACTGGCATACTTTATAGTAAATAATAGTATAGGAAGTAGTACTTCTTCTTCTTTTAAAATATCCTGACATATCTAAAATAGATGGTGACCAGCTGATCCAGTTCCTATAATGTCCTACTATTTATCGTATTTTTTAAACGAACAGGGGATCTACTACAATTCACCGAAGTACGTAATTACGTGTTTCGTTTCTTGCGATTGGTACCCCTAATCAAACGAAAACTGAAAGTAATGTAACAGTCCGAACGTTGCGAATCCCATTCTATTTCACAAAACATACGACCGCAATATTGGAATTGACAGTATGAAATACGACCAATCGTACGACACGAAACACGAAATTTCGTACTTCGGTGAATTGTAGTAGACCCCCAGATCTAGTTATAAGCAAATTAATATATTCGGTTGTCTATTTTAAACAATAGACTAGTAGACGTAGGTACACTTAATTATAATTAATATATCACCTACCTAAAAAACGTCTAAGAAATACTAAAATTGAATAAAATTAACATCTTATTGAATCACTGGAAGTAAGATAAGTAGGAACATTAAAACAATTAAGTCTTATATAATTG
Source organism: Horisme vitalbata (assembly GCA_951804965.1). Classification (NCBI taxonomy): domain Eukaryota; kingdom Metazoa; phylum Arthropoda; class Insecta; order Lepidoptera; family Geometridae; genus Horisme; species Horisme vitalbata. Next base: position 27,436,783 of record OX638091.1, on the reverse strand, counting down.
CATTGGAGTCAGGGTAACTTCGATAATAATGAAGTTTTGTCGCTTGCAAGTCAGTTGCCCTTTAGCGTCCTGGCAGGACGTCGATTAAATTTTTATTATATTCCTGTGTTAATTAAGAATAGGAAAAGAAAATGGTGGTGCATTGCTTTGGTTACGTTTTTTACTTCGGAAGACATTTCAAAATAGTTAAAGTGCAAAGGTAGGTACCCTACTTCTGAACTAAATCTTACGCATACTGATTCCATGATGGTATATAAGTACATATTCTCCGCCCTTATGTAACCTTTGACTTCAAAATTATCTCAGCAATTTCGAATTACAAACATATATTCTTTCATATGTAAAATACTTATGTTTTGTGATCAATACGCATTGCCTATTTCACCATCTTCAAGGAATTCAAAGTAATGTTAAAGTGATTAATCTTGTAATCATAACATAAGGTAGTTAAATTCGTTGTGTAAAATACATCCCACAACGAATTTGACGCCCTTACATTCTATATCTAATGTTAGGTACTCAACATTATAGCGTATTATTTATCAATATCAATGGTTGCAATACTACCACGAATTCCCAAGCTCGTAGGTACCAGCGATAGGGTGGTCAAAATCAGCTTATCAATACAAAGTGATTGATTTGTTGTGGTCAAATACAACGGTCAGGAGCAAGTGAGTTTATAACCCATACAAAAAGCTCATTGTGAGAACAAGCCTCGACTCGGTCCAATCGATGTGTCCCCGATTTAAATTGTTTTTGCTTGCGTGTAAGGAATCGTTGTTGAACGGGTTTGATCACATTAATAATTTGTGTGTTATTGGATTCTTCTCATAAATATATTTTACTGTCTAAAATAGATTTATCCATATAATTAATTCGTTTGATAGAATGACTTGCTTATTTGCCTTATGGTGGCGTGTCTAGCCAACCACCTAATAAGATAAAATTAGCGTATGGTAATGTACCAACATGCTGCCTATGAAGTGGACTTTGTTCCTTGTCACGTTGACTTAGCACCACATTGCCATTTGGATTTTAATAGCAAGGTAACAAAGTTTACATTTTGTTGTATAGTGTTTGTTCGATGATATTTTTTTGCATTCGTCTGCATCACCTACATTATTTTGGTTTTCGCTAAACGTCTCAAGGACGCGGATTTGATTCCATGGATCTGAATTTTTATTTACCAGGATGTGAGATTTATAGTTGTGATGCTTAGAGAAGTAATTTCTCAGAAATTATTTTTCTTCCGTAATATTGAGTTATGTTTTGAGGTTTATTCACAGTATGTAGGTATTTCTTCTAGTTACCTAAAACTCTATCCACCAAAAAGTCTAAATAATTGTATATTCAAAATAATTTATATTGGCATATAAATATACTCACTATGTACAAAGAATATTTCCTTAAATCCGAATATAATCTCAAACGAAACATCTTTGCTTTTCTCTGAGATTACAATCACAGCTCTTAAATAACCACTGGTACGACCTTCATAAACTTTCTCACAGCTCGATGTAAATATATTACACTACCTATACCTACATAGAGAGAGCTCAAAAATAAATATTTGAAAACATAGAAATTGGCACTCTTTACAGAATTTGCATCTCTGACAAAATTATTTTAACAGGTTCATAATATCTATTCGACTATTAATAGGATAAAATGTTTGAAAGAAAATTAAAATGAATCTTCTGTGAGGATTTCTGTGAATAACTTTATGTAGGTAGTATTTTGTTTAGTTGTTATACAAGCACTAATCCGTAATCGGCCGAAGTATGATTCGTTCACACCTGGCTTAACACATAAGCTACTTATTATCCCGGTACTACTGGGAGTAGTTGGAATATAATTATCTTGTTAACATTTGATACGTACGATGGCCTGGAAAATTGTACCATCGCTAATTATCAAACGTTTGACAGTGATGGCGCCCACGAAGCAATGCTTGACCCTGGCCACATCCCGCAAATCGCCGCCAAAGAAAAGAAAAAGGCAGACGAGTATGAAGCACTTCAGAGTTTCCTTCGCAGCATCAGCTCTACTGCAACCCTCCCACCGTACGTCAAAGGCGAGACCTACTCCTCGACCCGTGGTGTTTTTAATCAGGTGAGTTTTTCCTACGTTAACCGATGAAAACGGGTCTCGTGGCGCTTTCATGTAAATCTCCGCGCTTCCGTGCTTTAGAAGGCATGTTTTAATATGGGTCTTGACTATTCGGTCAAAGTCTTCGGTGCCTTATTAATTCTTACGCCAGAGTTAGTCTCTAGCTCATATGAAGAAAAAAAAGTCAAAGAATCTATTGCCGTTAATGCATGTTTCATCTTAATCTTTTTATTTAGCTGTTCATTTATATTCTATTCATAAATAATAACCGTCTGTTTCATATGATTTGTCTTGTTAGCCTTATTGAGCTGGAATATATCATGCAGGTTCTGTTTGTTGCCTGATTGAATTTATTTAATCGTAAGACGATCGAAGTCCAACAATCGTAGGTACCTACGCATTCTCTGAGTACTAGCGCTAAACATACTCCGCAAATAAAATAGGTACCAAAATAAACTTGTTATAATGGAATTGGCAACTTACAAAATATAGACAATGACCCATTTGTTATTGTAAATCATATTTTACTGTATTTACCTTATTAAGTCTATTTTGTCACAAATTAACTGCGGCTTTGATGCTTTTCAATGTTTTCTTGCTTTGCCTTGCAAAAAACCCGTTTAAAATTTCAAGGTTTAATTGGTTTATTTTTATTAAGTCATGAATTTGTTACTAAAAATTATACCAAGACGCAATTCAAAAACCTATTTTTGGTAGTTAAAATGAAGTCAATATAATTTGCATGCGCTGTATCATCTTCTAAAACCTATTAATATCCAGAACTATTTGTAGGGACAAATATTTGCATTTTCTGTATTTCTCTCAGGTCTGGTGGTTCTCTATGTACGGTATGTATATATTTAAAAAAAAGTATTTATGTAGTATATCAGTCGTGTGTTTCTCATAATACAAGCTCTGCTTTGCGGCTACATGATGCTGTGTGATGGTGTCTAGTCTAGCATTATTTACTTTATTTATGAATGACAAAAGTAATTTTGAAAATACTTATTTAAGTACTGAAATAAATATTCCAACCAGTCAATTACATGTACTACGTAGGTAATGACATTAGGTATTGGCTGCGATTTGGTCTGAACTAGGTAAGCAAGCCAAAATATACTCACCCAACAAAATCTTTTAATAGATAGAAGTTCAGTGTCTGGCTGGTATTTTAGAAGGTCACAAAATAGTCATCAAGCCATGTCAGGACTGACGAACCTATTGCAAAAGTTGATATTGACCTGAATACAAGAGCAGAAATTATTTGCATTTGTTTTTGAAACAAATTCATATATTAAAAAATTCATATTATGTAATTTTAGGCAAGTGAATTTATCATACAAATTATAGAATTTAGACAATGGTATACTCAATACCATATATTATTTATAAGGTATGCTATTGCACTTTAAATGATACACAATACCTTGAATTAGGCCTGTCGTTGAGTGCAGATCGGCTTTTAAACTCAACGAATATGCTTGTAGTTTCACTACGTCATAAAGCGACAAGCTAAAGCGAGGAAAGTAATTAGAAACCGCTACGGCGAGAAAATCCGCACCCACACTTTCACTGAGGTCCTCGTAATAATCGTAGTTAACATAGTCAGGCAACCCACCCCTAGAGCGCCCGTGCCGTTGATTTCAGCTGGCAAAGAGTGTTTACTTACCACCATTAAAAAGTTAAATATAATGTATTAGGTAAGTAGATTCGTAAGTTTAGAGCTCGCGAAACATATGATAATTGCTTCCTCGTGCAAAAGCACGATCCTTCTAGAAGGTGTAACATGCTGTTCTTGAGTAAGATTGACATAGATCAACTGATAGGTCTGTGCGACTTGAATTTTAATTGAAGTCGCCCGACACAGACTGATAGACATTATTTTTTATCGTGCGAGTGACTTGGCCTTTTGTATGAATATTTTTGGTCACGTCACGACATCTGTTTTTGCGCGAAGATCGACATTTTCTGGTCGGCTATTGCTATTACGTAGATTTTTTATAAATCAACTGGTTTCATGCATGAGGTTTCTTGATTTATTGAAATCAGCAATAACGGTTTAATAAATTAAGCAGTGCCAAAAGAGATACTTTATCCTATGTTTTTACCACTTAAGTAGGTGCCTAAAATAACATCTGTAAATGTGGGTAACCCATTTTTTACCGATGTCTACAAGATAAGTATTTAGTTCATCGTCTCATTTTATTTATCAAACTAGAATTTGAGCATTTAATATTCTTGGCCTTGTACTTTATAAGACTTGTTTATACCCAGTGATTTAATGCGATGATGATGATTCCGTCTTTAGAATTCGTTATAAAACGTTCAGTTGGCAAAAATCTTCTCTTAAATAGGCACTTAATTTCCGAGGCTGAAAAACTGTATATTAAGATTACTATTTGGTTTACGATTAAATATCCTAAAGTAGTAGATAAGTTAATCTAGCAGACGATCATCCAAAAGCAAATGGTCTGCGCCACTCACTAACAAAACATGATTACCCAAGTAAAGAAGATAATGTTGAGTGTTGCAGATTATTCTAAGTACCTAACGATGAAATTGCAAAATTGCCTCTAATTTTGCTCAATTTGTAACAAAAAACTAGCTACGTTTGCAACTGGTTGCTTATTTGGTATTAAACTGGCTTTATGATAGAGGATATAGGTTCTAGGTAGGTTATTTTATGGTTAGTGTGGTAAAATGACATATGTCAATTTTAAAATTGTATTGTTAAATTATTAACGTGATTGTTGCTGTTTGTTGAAATTTTAGATTTTCATAATAAATACCTACAAAAAACCGAGAAGCTCTACATCAAGACTATATTCTAACTTTATGGATTATATCTAATGCAAAGGCATATTAAGCTATTGAATTTTCCGAAAGTTTTCAGTTGCCTAAATTTTTTTTTAATAAAATGTATATTTCTCAAATTTGTAAGTCAAACTTCAAACTGATCTATTAATACGGGCAAAGGGTATTTATGCAATATAAATCAGATTACTATAAACTCCGACTAATTTTGGATAACAACATAATCAAACTCAGTTCCATATGATCACGTGAGATATATAATATAACTGGTTGCGTGATCCGATTGCACGTGATCGCTCGGGATACTCGTTCAACGCTACATCTTTTTATGTAGGTATAGAATATATCTACCAATAAAATAAACATTGATTATGTAACTTAATAAAGTAGGTACTTATGTTCCTTCCTATGCTAGGGTGTCCAGATCCATTATCAGTTTTTTTTACACCGGCGCGCGGTATGAAAGCATAAGCTTGAGAAAAAAGTTCTGAAGATTTTTCGATCTTTATTTTCTTCAGTCTCAGACAAAAACATAAAAGGGACTTTTCGATCTGTGTGAGAGTTTTTTGGCTGCTCAAATTTGACCGATAGCAGGTAGAGACCGATAGCTTAACGTGCCAAATAACTTTGTTAGTAATTTATAATATACACTACCTGAATAATAGTAAGATACATCAGTCGCAACTATTCCGGAAATTAAATAATTTTAGTTAGAACCGGATCGTTATAATGAGTGCGTTCCTAGGCGCACCGATTTTTACTACTATCCATCTGCCGTTAAACTGCTCATGCGAAACCGGCTGTCCTATTCAGCCAGCGCTCATATAATAAAAATTGCTAAAACTTGTATTATAGATTAGGAAGTAACCTTGGCGCTGCATAACTGAAAACTGTAGCTATCCGTACAGCATGTCTGAATTATAGAACTATCAAAGAGCAATAAGTGATTCGGACTCAGCTTACGACAATAAAGTTCGAGTCGCGTCGTTCTAAGTATATAGCTATTTGTACAAGTAGCGGAACTAAACTCTAGCGCTGACCGTTATTGCGCAGAAGTCAACAGTAAGGTATCATATAGGAGCTAGAGGCGAGAGAGAGCGAAAGACCCATGCGCAGAAGTTTTGTTCAGCGCTAGACTTAGGTATACGGGACGGCCCCGTCTAAAATATGTGTAATGAATTAACAGTAACTTGAGTGGCATAGACTGCTCTAGTCAGTATCGAGTAACGTTCACTTAGCGAAGTAAGTGAGACGATGAAAACGAGCAAACATTGCGTGGTTAGCAGTTAAAGTGACACACGCAGTAACGCTTTGACTGTTAAAACATAACTGAGCTCCAGGCTCTTGCTCGTAGTTTAGGTAGGCCCGCAATCATGTTGATTGCGAGGTTAGCAGTTAAAGTGACACACGCAGTAACACTTTGACTGTTAAAAACATAACTGAGCTCCAGGCGTAGCTCTTGCTCTTAGCTTAGGTACGTCCGCAATCATGTTGATTGCGGGCCTACCTAAGCTAAGTGTTACTAACTTTTAAACACTGCTAACCTCGCAATGTTTGCTCGTTTTCATCGTCGTAGTGTATAAAATCAGCCATCAAAGATAATTCTTCTTCTTCTCATGAGCTAACGCTTGTATTGGCTTACTCTGGGACCAACATTATAACGTGCCTTCCGAAGCACGAAAGATATTTTATAAAAATCTAAATGCAATTAAACGGTCACCCTTCCATGTAATGATAAGATGGAGAGTTGCAACCAAGATGATATATCAATCAAAGATAGATTAATAAAATACTTACTGAATTTATTGAATTTTTTTTTTTTTTTTATAAAATACCACTTCTACAGCCTTGTATTTCAGTTCAGACGTGATCTTTTAAGCAGACAAGCAATAGCACTATTTATGACTTTAAATTCGGGATAAGAGTAGATGCCTTAAAACAAACAAAACTACCTTTGCTTAAGTTCCAAGCCAGTGGCGCTTTGGAAAGTATTAAGATCTCCAGGAGTTTTCGACTTGTTCCAGTGCCTCATCACATGCGCCGTGTTAATTCTGGCCACTGGCGCCGGCCATCCCATAGGCTTCTCAGCAGTGGCTCTACCGCAACTCAGGGTGGAGAATAGCTCCATGAGGATAGACGACGAGATGGGCTCGTGGATTGGTGAGTTGCTCTTCTTTATCATTGTGTTTTTTCTATTCTACTATTCGATGACCTCTGTGGCGCAGTGGGCGAAAATCCCCTTGACACGCAGAAAGTTTTCGGGTTCGATCCCACCGCGGGACAAATGTCTGTGTTATCTGCAGATGTTTGTTAGGTGGGTTTTCTATGTATATGTAATATGTGTGTATTTATCATAAAAAATGTATCTAAGTAGTATATCAGTCACGTGGTTCTCCTAATACAAGCTCTTGGGATAGTGCCCAGAATTAATTATTTATAATTTCTAGCTTATATACCTATTATTCTTTTCTACGCGCTTCGGAACATTGAAAACAGAAATATGTAGAAAGGAGTAGATAGGTATGTGTTCCATAAGTACAAAATGTTAAAATAACAGGTACTGATTTAGAGTAGTATACTTAAAATATGTAGGCTCAGGGTCTTATTAAGTTTTTTTTTATCAAAAATACTTATCTACCAGACCAGACGAGCTTCTAGCGATAATATAGATACTTTCGTACAGTAGTTACCGATCTAGGTTATCATTATAAATTATTAAATTCCAACATACAAAGTTTCATATACATTTATAGGTATCATACTTAATCGCCAGCTTCCTACATGTAAGAAATTCTTCAGAAATGTTGGATTCTTTATTAAATTTCCCGTTCTGTAAATTATTAACACTTATAATACTTATGTGTTGATTACGGTCAACCAAGTTGGTTTATCCTCGTAAGTCCCCACAGCGAGCACTTATCTGGTAATTCTATGAATCTGCCTTTTTAATGATGATTCTTCTTCTTCTATGTTATTCTTTGAAAAGATACGTAGTGCCTTAAAGATCCACCAGCATACTTTCATATTCATAATCTTAGTGGGATAGGAGCTCGAGTCTACTACACCTTGAGTCGGTGACCTGAGGTTTGCATGAGCCGATTATGAAGAGTTTATCGCAATGTCTTTGAACGTCTTTATTAACATTGTTTTCCGACCCTTGATAACTAAGTCAGAACACTAACCCGCTTAAGTCGTTTTGTTAATTTTTATATTTTTATGATTCAGTCAAGGCGACTATACATGTCAAACCTCCCTCTCGCTCGCACTATTCAACATTTTAAAAGATATAAAATCACTGAATGTAGTTATGCATAATACATGCGATCCCCAACCCGCATGCCCAGCGTGGGGATTATTGGTATATCCCCCTTTATTAGGGCCCCTTTATTTAAATCATAATTCCAAGCTTTTAAGCTTCAAACTTCTCAGTTCTAAGTTTACCATTTCCTTACAGCGAGTATTCACTCAGCGGCTACGCCCCTCGGGTCCATGCTGTCCGGACCGGTAATGGAAGCAATCGGTCGAAAGCGCACTCTTCAAGCGTGCACGCTTCCTCTCATCCTGGGCTGGATCATCATAGGCACGGCCGTGCATCACGCGCTGCTTCTACTCGGCAGAATCTTTTGCGGGTTCGCTGTTGGCATTATGGCAGCTACTTCGCAGGTGAATAGTTTTTACTTGGCCAAAGTGAAAGGCCAGTTTGAGTGATCGATCTGCGAAAAGCTGGCGCTCAGTAAGGGATGCCTATGTCCAGCTGTGGACTGCTATAGGATGATGATGATGATGATGATGAAAGTTAAAGATTATTAAATGGAGTCATATATCCAGCAACTAACTTTCTATAAGGAAAAGGGATCGATGTATAAAAGCAGGTTGGGGTTATGGCATAGATATGGCGAGTTTTTCATGATCAACCCGTAATGAATTCGGCGAATTATTATTACTCCATAACTCCATGGAGATATGCCCGTTATTACCCATAGCTCTAGTACGAGTTTTCACACCAGGGAAACAGCAAAAATTTTCGTGAGCGTTTACCGAAACTTTAAGTTGGGCGCTTAGTCGTGACTGCCCGAAAATTTCGACAAGGCGTGGACTTAGCTCAAATTGTTAGAGTTGCAAAATACGGGAACGTTCATTTTTCGTATTCGTGCCTTTTTTAGAATTTACGCAACTGGTTTTAAATAGAAACTGTTATCTTCTTGCAGGTTGCAATGTTTATCACTCAAAGCAGTTAGGTAATTATCGAAAAAAAATACTTTAAAATTGAGCTCGAAAACGTAAATGCAAGGTTTTCGAACTGTGCATTTCGTACTTGGTGTGTGGTAGCGCGTCCCGATAGGTTAATGGAAGGTTGTGGGCTTAAATACCGCCTGACTCGAAATTATTGGAATATTATAAAATGTTTAAAGTTTTCATTGTAATGGTAGTATGACCTAAAGATTTTGAACGATTGTTTATTGACAAGCTCGATTTAAAGAACAATCAACGATATAATAGAGGAAAAGCTCGTATAATTTGTATGATAATAAAAACATAATGATAAAGATGTGTGCACAATACCAAAAACTATAATAGTCACTTATCCATAATATTTATTATACGTCAATGGTGTATACATTTCTTTGTTTTCTATATATTCTAGACAATGCAAAAATCTGGGAAATACCTAATGGATAAAGACTTAGGGTCAAAATATTTATCTAGATCTTCCTCATTTCACCGGCTACAACAGTCTATTCTAGACTAGCGTTATACTGAAGGCCAGCAGGCTTGGGCCTGCACGCTGTTGCAATAATCTTCATTCGCCCTTTGTCTTTGACATATAGAAGAAGCACAGACAGATTCGATAACTATAAAATATAAAATTTATTATACTATTACTATTTACTAATTACATGCTTCCGCCCGCGGCTTCGTTCGCGTGGTACCCGGACTAAATAAAACTATTCCTTATAAAATAGAAAATGAATTCTACTATTACTATTTACTAAGTACTAGCTTCCGCCCGCGGCTTCGCTCGCGTTAAACCCGGATAAAAAGTTGCCTATGTGTAAATCTAAGCCACAATCTTTGCATATTCCAAATCCGTTCAGCCTGAAAGAGATTCTGGCGTGAAAGAGTAACAAACATCCTCACAAACTTTCACGTTTATAATATTAGTAGGATTGACAAAAGCTATTATGACAAAATCAAATAATTATATTAAAATACTCACAACTCAAATTATCAACGTAGCTCGGAGAATTAGTAAGCTGAAGTGGCAGTAGGCTGGCCATATCTGCCGAAGAACCGATAACCGTTGGGGTAAACGAGTTCTTGAGTGGAGACCGCGGTTTGGTAAACGTAGTGTAGGACGCCCTCCGGCCAGATAGAGTGACGATTTGCGAAGGGCTGTTGGTAGAAGCTGGAGCTCAGGACAGGGCGCAATGGCGCTCATTAGGGGAGGCCTATTTCCAGTGGACTGCTATAGGCCGATTATGATGATGATGACTCGTAACATAGTACCTACTTAAAAAACCTAGATAAAATTACAAAACACCTACCTACTCATAAAAAAAAACCTATCTAAATTCTGATGTTCTCTGTTTCCTTATGACCATGTGATAACAGTAAATATGTTGAGTATTGAGTCTACTAGAATGAAATTCCCCAGTGTAATTAAAACTGCAGGTGTATGAAGCATCCAACCAAACATAACAAACAAAACCTATTTTCGGATTGCTGATATACTTTACTTGAGTAATTCACTGAGATTTCGTAACAATGCTAAACATTTCACATTAAAAATATGAAAACTAATACAAACATAAATTATAATCAACGGAACAGTCGTGCGAAACATTTTCAATGTTTTAGTATAACAACAGCGGAAGCAAAGTAATTTGCTACACCACATTTAAGTAGGTAGGTAGGTCGACAATGTAAGGCGTGGCGACATTACAATAACGAGGTTTGCAACATAAATAAGAATGTAGGTAATAAACTTTAATATACCTACCTTTTTACTCGAGAGAAGCTGTGCCCTGAGATTCCCAACCCGCATGCCCAGCGTGCGGATTGTGGGCATATCCCCCTTCAGTATTCAGTATTCAATATTTATTGCAATCATATTACTTAGGTAGGTACATTAAACAAAAAAAAAGACAGATGTTAAGACTAGGTTGAGAATCAATACATAATATGTACCAAGTTAGGGTGTTCACAACTGAGTAGGAGCAGACCGATATTTTAAATAGGTACTTACATTATATACTATGCACATTACTGATTCTTCTTGTTAGAGAAGGCCTATTTTCAGCAGTGGACTGATATATGAGGTAACAGACAATCAAAAACTTTTTTTTTATACTACTAAGTTAGCAAACAGGCATACGGTCCTCCTGATGGTAAGCGGTTCCCGTAGCCTATTGACGCCTGTAACATTGGTATTACATGCGCGTTGCTGACCCTTTTAAAAATTTTAAAACGCCCTTTTTGAAACGCTGCATATTGTAGTCTCTGGGGAAAACCTCGGCAGGGAGACCATTCCAAACTAGCCCTAAAGCATAAGCTACAACGTTATTAACAAAAGTTTTTCTTCTAGGTGTATTTAGGCGAGATCTCAGAACCGAGACTGAGGGGATTGCTCATTGGGATGCCATTTGTCGCATATTCGTTGGGTGTTCTGTACGTGTACGCGTTGGGCGGAGCGTTGGACTGGCGGTCGGTGGCGCATCTATCGACTGTGCTGCCTGCGCTCGCGTTCCTCGCTCTGTGCTTCTCGCCTGAGAGCCCCACCTGGCTGGCGAGACAGGGCCGGTTCCACGACGCGATGGCGGCCATGTCCAGACTGAGAGGCGATCCTGATACGGTAAGATAAATCCTACTTCATCATCTATACCCCATTCTATACCCCAGATAATTACAGTCGGAGTCGTAGGGACAAGCTATTTGCTGAGCCGTACTGTCGCACCACTGCTCGGTCTTTTTCACATGTGCCACGCGTTCTCACTGCTCTTAACGCTTTCCTGAACCACAATCCTGAGTGTGACTTATTTGCGGATGTATGGATGAAAAAATTATCGGAATGTCTGAAATGTTGTGAGCGAGATGCATGATTGTTTGTGACACAATATTATCTTTGTTTTGTGACACAACTTATATCTATGTTTATATAAGTTTTATTTGATTTTCTTTTTTCTGCTGGATATTACCACTGTGACTTGTATAATTTAATTTAATTAATGTAATTGGTGTCAACCGTGTTAATTAAATAAATAAATAAAATAAAATCACTACCTCATAAAAAAACAAAATCCCCCGCCGAATCTGTATGTCTGCTCGCAATAAACTTAAACTACCGATCGGATTTTTAGTGATGATTCATGATGAAGGTTTAGGTGTGTAATCTGTTAAGGTTTTTTGTATATTGGTTGATATGTGACGATAATTGTTGAAAATGACGGAAAAAGTCTTAGAGATGATGAGAAAACAAAACGACAGAAAAAACATGTAGAGGTGTACCTTAATATGCTCTACTACCTGTGGGAAGCTGGGACAGGTCGCTGAAGGCGAGAGCTTGTAAAATAAATTGTGAAATGTGTAGTGTTGGTTTCTCCCTCACGCCAAAACGACTAACTGATTGAGCTGAAATTTTGCACATATTTATTCCTAGACCAGGGATAACAAAGACATCATATAGATTACTTTTTATCCGGGTAGGTACCATTATTAGTAGGTTGAAAAGAGCAGTTGAGTTCCACTAGTCTACTTACGTATCAGTTGATAGATAAACCCCAATTAATAGCCTGGGACAGTGCAAAGTCATGTCATGTCATATTATCTGTATTCACGTGTAACAATACTTTTACTGTCACTATCAGTTTTGTTGTATACTCTGAAAGTTACCTATTATTGTTCACGAATTGATACTTCGTGACAAATATGAACCATGAAAAATGTTAATATAGGTACCTACAATGTGGTATTGATTAGCGTACTCGTAAATCATAATTTTATTTTTATTGCTTACTAGCCGTACCTATACCCGATGGGATTTCCCATTGAACACGAAGCCATACAACTTTAGTAGCCTATTTTGGGCCATCAGAAAATGTTGGACGCTCGCTGAAAGGCGTTATTCTAGCACCCACCAGGGCCATCAATTCAGAAATTTGCCGGATCTGGGCGTCCCGCATGGGAAAAATCAAATGTGGGATTGACGTTTCGTGTCTGCGGCCGCCCATAACGAATAAAATGAAATGAGGATGAATTCTTAACCCCACTGGTTTAGGCCGTGTGTTGGTTACCTGTCGTTCAGTCAGTATTCATCATTATCTCTGCTCTAATAGTTAGCAACAGTTAGCAACTTACGAGCTGTTTACTAAATGTTGATTCAAATAGGTTTATGTACAAAATATGTTTAACTAGACTGTAATTTAACACTGTAAAACTGCGAATCCTTGTGAATATCAATAAATAAAATATAAGTACTTACGTCTTCGCTCGCACAGGGCCTACTAAGCCGCCGATTCAAGGCGAAAGTTTGTTTTTTCCGATTCATTGAAATGTTATATTGACCCATCCAACCTCTTTGGCTCAAGTATGTAATAGACGCCACTTTGCTATCTTAGTACTCTAAATAGATTTGTAGTGTTACCTACTTACTCTACCTGAGGTAAACGAAATAAAAAAGATCTTCCCTTTTATTATTTAACCTACTACTTACACTAATAAGATTGGTACATTCCCTGTTATCATTGAGCCTGTACCTCGGACAACTGAGCCATTGTTTGTGCCTCTACCTACAGTACATAGTTGTAATAATGATTTATTGTAGCGAATCGGGTTCCATAAGTTTCCATCCCGTTAAATGGCCTAATGAGCTCAACAAGGAAAGCACATGGCAATTGGACGAATACTGAAACGTGCGGACAATTCAACCAATCAACACGTGCAAGACGAAAACAATCCAATGATTGCTGAAGCGTGCGCGCAAATAACTTATTTTATTCTCCTTGTCGTATGACTTAGTGGCCAACTCTGACTGACAAAGTCAGGAATTATAACATAGGCACTAAAGGCACAGATATAGGAAGACAACTAGATAAAGTCTTAAAATTCAGTACGGCTGATATCTACTTTCTGATGTCCAATATCATCAGTTAGCAAGGGATGCATACATATATCAATGCGACTTCAAAAAGTTAATCGTACCAGGGCGCTCGAACAAATTTCTATGCAGGTTCATACAAATGCCCTGGGACGAAGTCGTACGAAGTCGCAGAAATCGCATTGAGATAAAGTATACATCTCTTTCTAGCTAACATATATGGACATAAGAAAGCAGAGGCGGATACGGCTTATCCGTATGAGTTAATGTTCAGAGTATAAATGCATTTAAAGACTTCTATGCTTTAGTCCTATTTCTTTGAACTTAGGCGACGATACATGTCAAACCTCCCTATCGCTCGTACTATTCAATATTTTTGAAGAAATCAAATCACTGCAAAATAGCAAACCTTCACGGCCTAGAAAATAACAATGCAAAGGTTCAGCAATAAACCTAAATCACGCTTGATTCAAGCAATCTACATAAGACAGCGAAAACAATTCATCACTTAAGTGCTGCGAAAACAATGTAGATGGGTAGATACATGGCTATTTACAAACAAAACACTTTAATTGATTAGGTACATACTTTTATTGCGATGCGATGGCATGAGTTTACATTGACGATGGAAACTTCTGTAGTCTTACAGCTTAGCTTGGTACCTAAGTAAATGGAGTTCTATAATTCCAAACTTATTTAGAATACCAACCAGAGGCGAAATTTAGATTTAAAAAAAATACCTAAATAATGCTGGACATTATGAATTTATGTCACAACATCATCTAACCACAAACAAAGCAGAGCTTGCATTATGGCAAACCACACGACTGATTTAGGTACTACGTATATTTTGTAAATACATGTATAATAATTAAATACATAAAACACACCCAGACCCGAGACAAGTATTTTGCACTCTAAAATTCACTTCAATTAAATATAAACATTTTAGAAACTATTATGGTTATGAATCATAAACATGATACCTAGTAATAACTTATAAATGAAATTATCAGAAGTAACCTAATAACTTATGATCATTTATTTTCCCAATAAAACACAAATACTTTATGTAAATCACAAATCATGGTAAATTAGATGAGATGTCAACTAAAATGACATCATTATTAATTTACCATGCACTTAATTTAGAACGAACTTAGAAATTGATTAATTATTTTTAATGTATTGCTATTATACCAATAAATATTTCAATTTTAATTTCTCTCTTTTAAACTCTCTACTCTATGTATATTAATTTAATTACGGTTATTCCCAGTCTAGTAATATCTTATCTTATCTTATGAGCCTGTCTGATCCCACTGCAGAACAAAAGACTCCCTTCCCTCTTTCCATACATCCCGTGAAAACGACTCTAGATACTCGTACCATGTACAAACTTACAGCTGAATCCATTCAGACGTTTTGGCGTGAAGGAGTTATAAAAATCCATGCAACCAGGCTACGGGCATGCTATGCAGTTAATTACCTACAGGCTATGCAGTTAATTACCTACAGGCTATGCAGTTAATTATGTGAATTCCAAAAACTTTGTACAATATTCCTAGGTAAGTCACATGTCACGTGAATTAAGACGTTTTAGAACCGTGGCAGTGTAAAATCGAAACATTCGATGAGCGCGTTGTCATCTGTTAGCTAGTTCGACATGGTAGGTTCTAAATTGTATACATTTTAGTGCATGTGACTGTAGGACAAGAGATCATGATATTGAATTGAAATTTCAATACTTTTATCATAAAACTTTGTGTTATGAGTAATGTAGAGAACAGCTGTACAATTACAAGAATGAATGAAGACAGC
Organism: Horisme vitalbata; assembly: GCA_951804965.1. Lineage (NCBI taxonomy): Eukaryota > Metazoa > Arthropoda > Insecta > Lepidoptera > Geometridae > Horisme > Horisme vitalbata. Next base: position 27,420,945 of record OX638091.1, on the reverse strand, counting down.
ATGTTTGATTAATGATGTTACCACCTACCAGACAAAATGATTAATGATGGCATGATATTAAGATAGGTATATAAAATTATTCATTACAAACAAATTACTTAGTCTTCACTACTTACACTTCTGAGCAAAACTTACCTACCTACCTAAATGAGTAAAATATGGTTTTTATGTAAGTTCATTAACCGAGCTTTATTCACTATCAAATGAAAGGACAATGCCGTCTGATGTATGGCGCTCGGTACCAAGACTAATCTCGGCAATCTCCAATAAGTTTTGATTCTCCTGTCTAAATAATTAAAAATGAGAGTTGTTGCCATAGTAACAGTATATATCAATGGTTGTTGCCATAACAGTATATTTATATCATTGGTTGTTGCAGTCTAATGGTGGCGTGCGGCGGAAATCATATCAACAAAATATTTTTTTTATTGCTTATTAATCCCGTCGGTGTTGAAAACTAAAGAAAATGTTAATGTCATTCATTAACATTTTCACAATTTATAATAAATTTGATGGGATAAGTACGTTTGGTTTTAACGGAATGAGTACGGGTTCTCGGCATTCTCCTTTTAAAACAAATATGTCTTGTCTTGTCTTGTTAGCTAATATGTCTTGTCATAGAAAAGTTCAATACACAGAGCTAGAAGAGCAGAGATGCTAAAACGTCATACGAGTTATTACCGATACCTTGTCCAGAACTCAAGGTTTATATGTTGATAAAACTAGGGGTGTAAAGGGGTTCCAACGGATATCTTCGGAACCTGGTGGCCTGCTGAATGCGGCACAGCAAAGATAACTTAGAAATGTTAACTTTATTCACGAGCCATGAAAATGATTTTATTTTTATTTATTTTAAAGAAAATCGCCAACGCTAAATACCTTGAACGCCGACGACAGCGTTGGCGGCGCGGTGCGAAAAGCTGTGCCCCTGTAATCATCTACTCGCATGCCCATCGTGGGGGCTATGGGCGTATCCCACTTTATTAGGGGAGGCTTATATCCAGCAGTGGACTCATATAGGCTAGCGGATAAAACTAGCGAATAAAATGGTTAAAGATATACATGTACAAAGACCAACTTCTATTTTACCACCAGGAAACGCGCAAAAAAGATAAAACTGATTTTAGCATGCCTACTTCTCAGTCGGACCATAACCGATAGCGATAAAATGATAATGGCCACTTGTCTTGTCTGAAGCACACGTAGATGGTATGGGAGGTACAATAAACTGACCCGATTGCATCTTTATCAACCTGAATAATAATGATCAGGAAAGCTGTGTATTCTTATCCCTACACTACACTGGCTTGTTTTGAGATCTGAGATCCTGCGGTGAGAGTTGTGTACTTGCACTTCACCTTATCACTTGATAAGGTGAACTACACACTGACGCTCGAATACTGAAACACTAATCAAACATTTGAGACACCCCGCCCCGCTATCCTTCTGAATCTGTAACAATAACAATACCATAATTATTAATATCAACGCGATATTTACCATGGTTTGTGTGTTCTATTGTTTCAAATCATGGTAAATATCCCGTTGATATTAATAATTATGCTCTCAACCATGATAGTTTTAAAAGTTATAATAACAATACCAGCCTATATCAGTTACCACTGCTGGATAGACCTCCCTTAATAAGAATATGCCCATAATCCCCACGCTGGACATGCGGCTCGGGGATCCCAGGGCACAGATTCGCGCACCAAGGGAATAAGGGAATTAAGCTTTGGGTTGCGCTTTGCACCGATCAGCCGGCCGCAGGAGCCCCGTTTGTTAGTTAGACCACGGGCAGGGCTGGTGATGTTGGCTGGCGTTTTGAACCCCTTACAGCCCCTACAGAAACTGTACCTATTTTCATACCCCGATCGCGGAAAGAGTATTTTTGCTCTTCGATATCTGAGTGCAAAAGCCGTTTTTACCCGCTAGAGGATAAAGTAAAATTGAATTTAGAACATCGTATGCACTAAGTTTGTGAATTCAAAACTTTTACTTCTACCTTCATGGTGCCGAATTTATCATACAACCTTTTATAATTTGATAAAACCTCAGACTAACCTAACCTAACCCAACCTTCTTGGTGTACTTAACTTTTTTTAAAATTTAAATGTTAAATAATGTTAATCTTTTTTTTTTGCATTTAGTCATGTCCTCGCTGAGGTGGGATGACAATTTACGTGCTGCACTCGAGTGCAAAGATTTTTCACCTCGTGCTATTTTGATTCCCTCGCTAACGCTCAGGATTTTAATTTAACTAACTAATCTAATAAGCTAACTCGCTACGCTCATGATTCAATTTTAGAATCCTTCACTCGCTCTGTCATCAAAATTGAGCGGTTATAAAGCAACTTTTTGTATAACAAATAACTATTATTTCATTCATTTCATTTGAATCAATCGATTGTACGAAGATGAGTGAGAGGAAAGTTGTTGTATTTAGATGACAGCTAACGGGAATAGAAGAAGTGAAGTGTTGCTCAACCACGCTTAGTAATGATGAGATGATGATGATAATGTCCTTATGTCTATATAGATAATCCACTCACCTTTAGATAAACATGATCGTGACAGACACACTTGTCTGTAAGTCTGCCAATAAAGTGTAACTTATCGATGAATTTATCGGATCATTTTCACACAATATGGCACGATTCATCTTTACAGGCAATTATTTTTGACTTTAAGAACAAGAAGTGCATGTAAATTAATTTCAATTATGTAGGGTAGGTCTCATATTCTATAAGCTCTTTGTATATAATTTGTATGCCATGAAACTGGCAAAACATGCGCACGCTTTAAAAACTATAACATCTTTATACCATGTTTTATGCAAATAAACAATTATGATTATTATTATGATTATGATTATCGTATCGTATCCGTGTTAGGTGTAAAATAAAATACGGTAATTTTGAACAACGAAACTTTAATCACGGCAAGACAAGACATGTATCTATTTTATTTGCAAAGCTATTAATGTTGGTTATGTTTTTAGGTTCTTTGCTTGACCTTTTGCAACTAAACATACTTATCATCATCGCAAGCAATTTGTCAAGTCATCAGTAAGAGCATTAGCATTCAAATTTGCTTACGTAGGTAGGTATAATTTATTTCTTGGAACTCATAAGCAAACAAATCAATACATAAAAGAAGCTGTTTATACATGCTTGTTTAGAATTGTATAGATTATTATATATATTATGTCCTCGAATGATCAGGCACTTTTAGCTACTTTGTCTGAAATGAATGAAGAACTGACAAGCGTAGCGAGAAAACGAAAATAAAATACTTACTTCACGACTCACGTTCATCATATCATTGTGGCATATGATCACAACACGTGGATTCGTTTGTTTTATAAATAGCAGCGACTTTATTTTCATTTCATCAGAATGTAACCAATTTTGCAGTTATGCACACATCATCATCTGCAACAGCCTGTAGAAGTCTAGAAGTCTACCTCAAAAATTAAGTCATATTAATTATCCTTTTTGAAGATTACCATGGAACCTCTCATACTAAATCTAGACTCTTACTTTAAGTTATAAATGTTATAATATGACAGACAATAGTGACTTTTGCAATAAAATTTGGATTTAAATACGTTGGCTAAATGCTAAAACGCAATTTTAGCACCAAATATGTATATGTTAATAGAAAGTAGGTATGATAATCTTTGTAAGATCTACTATAACAACTCCAGCCTATTCAGATCACTGCTGGGTATAAGCCTGCCCTATAAGAAGGGGATATGCCCATAATCCCCACACTGGGCATGCGGATTGGGGTGGGGATCACAGGGCACAGCTTCTCGCAGCCGCTAGAGCCCCGTTTGTTATACATCAGGGTGAACCCCGGGCAAGTGAGGCTGACTTGGGCTCCAAAGATGAGGGTTAGAATCCCTCACTCGTAAGTAATATGTTTGTTAATGGTAGTGATTCTGAAAGATTTTCACTTAAACGAGCTTTCTCTTTCTTGTAGATGGAGATAATACGAGACGAAATGACTTTTAGCTAGCTAAAACTAGTTGTAGCGATAAATATTGTTACACAGGATACGTTGTTTGTACACAGGATACACCACAATATATTTGTTCCAGGCTGAACGTGAATTACACGAGCTGATCTCTGCCCGGGAGAAGGAAAAGGCGAGAGGCGACGAGAACATAACCTTCCTAACGACGGTGACTCGGCCGCCGGTCCTGAAGCCTCTGCTACTCATCAACGCGTTCAACATGCTGCAAATACTGTCCGGCAGTTACGTGGTCATCTTCTACGCGGTTGATATCGTAAAGGACGCCGGGGGCTCGATGAATCCTACGGTGAGTTTCGGCAAAAGTTCATTAATACATTAGCGGAATAACAATAACACCAGGCGAAACCCCTTTAGAGCTTGAATTTTATGAAAACATAAGGTGGCATTTAGATCTGAGAGCTTCCGTGCTTCGGAAGGCTGGTTATGTTGTTGGGCCCGGCTTTATCAGTGCCTAGCTAAGACATGTCGGGGGCCTACGGGCGCCTAAAAATTCGACCACCAGAGTTAGCTTATGTATGATAGGAAGTGAACTTACAGCAGGGAACCCTCCAAATTACAATTCCCTTGCATTGGCTCAATAGTCAGTGTATCAATAGCTGTAATAAATGTTCGGCGCAGCAATCAACGTCAGTTATGTAAGAATTTTGGACTCGCATGTTTGAAAAACAATGTTTTAGCATATATTGGCGATATGAATCTGCCTTTCTTGTATACAAAACAATAATATTTTGTATTTATTTCAGATGGCAGCAAACGTTAGCGCGCTAGTCAGACTAGGCGTCACCATAGTGGCCTGCATTCTACTGCTGCGATTGACGCGTCGCGCTCTTGTCATGATCTCTGGCGTGGGAACAGCCGTCTGCACTCTCACGCTAGCGTTCATGCTCTCGCAAGGCCCCGGCGAAGGTATCACCACTCCAGCCTTGATACTTAGCTACGTGGCCTTCAACACCTTAGGCTTCTTCCTCCTACCAGGATTAATGATAGGCGAACTCCTTCCGACGAAGGTACGCGGCTTGTGTGGTGGCTACATTTTCTGCCTATTCAACGCTGTCCTATTCGGCTTCACCAAACTTTACCCTATAATGAAAACTAAAATAGGCATGGCGGGGGTGTTCGGTCTATTCGGCGCATCGTCAGCTCTCGCTACTATCGTATTATACCTTCTCCTGCCAGAGACGAAAGGCAAATCTCTTCTCCAAATTGAACAGTATTACCAGAGATCTAATATCCTGTGGCAAACTCGCAAGAAAATGGTGCCTACAAGCACTCAACGAGTTTGAATTTAGTAAGTACTTAAACCTGTATTGTGATAATAACCCAAGGGCGGTAAAAGGCGAGTGATGTAACCAAGAATCGTATTTGTACGTTTTATCGCATAAGGTACGGCTTGGATTCCACTAAAGCGGTGTGGACACGCCTTCTGAATTCTGGCTTATTGTTGTGTAAGCATAAATTGTAATGAACGATGTACTACGTAACTAAAATATGTCAAAAAGCATAAAAAGTGTCTATTCGTCTTCGTTCTGACGTCACTTTGGACGGGCGATACGGCGACTTTTGACGCGCAGTCTGCCATGTATTTGAATGACGCTGGCATGTTATTCAGCAATCCGCCCCGCTTTAGTTGATACCGGCATATGTCGTAACACTGTTTACATGTAGGTGTTTTATATAAATGTTCCCATTTTTAAATGTTTAATTGTTGACGATTACCCTTATATATACGGGCTTCGTGTCGAATATTAGAAAATTAATGCATTTACAACTGTGTGTCCTGTATGTGATAGTAGTTCTGAAAAAGTTCAAAGAAATGATTTTTTAACATTTTAGTGAGAGGATTTAAAGCAATTTTATTCTGTTTTAGGTAAGACTTTGTTCCGTTAGTTGTATTAAGTAGATTAATTGCCGTATCCTGAACTATAACGTAACCAATAACGCTTCTTTTTTCATTGAAAAACTGACAACTTTCTTACAGTTTCCGGTATAGGTATATATTATACGTATCAGCAGGGGTATTTCCAAACGTTCGAAAGTTACCCAAATCGAATATGTCAGACAAATTAATTAATAACACCATTTCTAATTCGACTAATAATTGATGAAGAACATTATGATAGTTAACATTTACCTGCTACGAGAGATTTTGAACTGTGATTTTCATAATGACCATGTTATTTTATAAGTAAGTTAAATAAATATCTAGAACAATTTAAGTTATAATGTAAGATGTTATGAACGTTTATTTTTCTATTGCAAATAGAAGAATACCATATTGTGATAAAAATAAATGAACTAAGCACATAGTTCTACTTGTTTTATTTATTCTAGGACCTCTACAGCCTTAATCTATAAAAAAAATCGTGTGTTAGTGTCGCAAAATCTCGAAAATATGGCTTGATTTTTAAATTGTTTTCTCCACAATACTACTATTTAGGAATAACCTAAAGGAACAGGCAAAAAATCGAAACAGTTAATTTAAATACACGCAAACGAAGTTGCAAGTGGGTCAGCTAGAATCTTTTTCATACTACTAAGATACCTTTTTTATAGTATTTACTATCAAAATGTGATCAAATTAAAATACACTGTCGAATTACTTTTTTATTCATAAATATATCGTACATTACCTACCTACCGGTTAATGACACAAAATATGAATTATTTACACAGCATATCTCAATCTTAGACCTTCAAAAGAGGAACTTGAACATTTCCATCACCGGAGTCCTGATTTCTCAGAATTAAAGGACTAATGTCACACTAGACATATTTCGCGAAAACTGTCAATAGCGTGTGGAAATTTGACAGTTCTCGCGAAATATGTCTGATGTGACAATTATCTCTATTCCTGAGAAATAGGGTCAGTCAGGGTCCTACACGGTCACACGGAAATAATAAGCACCGGTCCTAAATCAAATCAAGGTCTTCTCTACTGTCTTGGTTAAGGAAATGCGGGTAAGAATCGAAGGTTATTTCTTTGCATGCATCGAGATAATTATAAAGAACTCTATAAAGTGACAGTCTTCAAGTGAAAACTGACTGAATCGTCCAAGCTTATTTAACATAAATAAACATCAAAATGCCAAATTTGCACTAATTTAGACCTTATGTTGCTTGAAGTGTTCAAAATCCGCGCAATTGACAGCGTGCGCGGAGTTTTGGTGCAGACACTTTTTTCCACGTCTTTCACTCTAGAGTATAAATATCTCGATGTTTGCATGCTAGTATATATAGTGAGACATGGGTGCATTTTATACCATGTTTGACGCAATAAATATATTTGAATCTTTGAATCTTTGCTCTGGCGTCAACTTCGACGCCAGAGCTTCAACTTCGAATTATGACGGATGAACTGTCAAAGTTTGCAAATATAGGTTCGGTGCCGACCATTTCGCGTCAATCGAAACGCACCCTAAGGTCTCTGGGCCCTGAGTCTCAGGAATAAATATTATCACATTAGATTTAAGTATATCGCGAGCACTGACAAATTTTTATAAAATATTGACATTTCTCGCAATATATAACATGTGATAATTATGTCTATTCCCGAGAATCGGGTCTGAGGCCAGTTTCTGACGATTCGATAATTTTGATTCTACTAGATACTATATACCGCGAGAACTGTATTTTCATACAGTTTTGATAGTTTCCGCGATATGTATATAATTGAATCAAAAATATCGAATCATCAGAATCAGGCCCCTGGGCGTTCAATTTGTATCTACATTCTGCATGTATGTCTATCTGTCTCTGGTAGCCATAGCACAGGCACCGCCTAGTTTAGTTCCAGTTGACCGTGACCAGCAGCAGACGACATGTCGCTGCGACACTACTGGTTTATATGGATTTCTATGAAATACTTTCCGTGGCTGGCGACCCCTCCAACCCCACAGGCCAATCATCAGACGACGCTGTCATCCGACCACAAATCAGTAGTACCTAACCAATTGGTATACGGTGCTGTCTGCTACTGCCGCCTGCAGTCGGGTTCGTATTTATGACTGCAGCGACATAACGCGGCGACACGTCGCCTGCTGCTGCTGCCTGCAGTCGGCTACGAAAGTATATCTACTTTTTCTCAAACATGCTTGGAAATTTGAGCATTATATTGACAACCTTCTTCGAGATAAATCTAAATTGCTGTACTGACCGAATACATGCGAGCAGCGGCCGGCTAAAGTTGTATGAAAATTCATATCTGTCGTGTTATTAAAAAATGGAACGATCTTTTACTCTGAACATGTCAGCCAAGGAGGTAACTAATCAAAGGTTTCATTTAAATTTCGAACTGGCTTGCAAATAGAAAACTGTTTATTGAAAACTCACGAATGTGCGCCTCGGCTCCACCTCGGCCCACATTTACACGTTCGTCCATCAATGCCTCTTTTGCTGGCCGCTGCAGTAATGTACTATTAATTGTCTTGCGTCACGTCACGAAGTCTCCGGCAGCCGCTGGTAGAGATGCGGCCGCGAGGCGCAGCCGGGGCAGACGTGAAGCGTTCCAGATACAACGCTCTCGCACTCCCAGCAGAAATGTTCTCGGCACCGCCCGCAACGAAATATCTAAACAAGATACTTGATTTGAAGGATAAATTATTATGAGCCACATGAAAGAGAAAGTAGATTTCATGTCGTATAGGGAAGTAAAGGCGGTTGCTTTAGAGAGAGGCAGATGGAGGGAGCTGCATCAGTTGCGCCGAAATGAGCACGACTCTTAAAATAATGATGATGATGATGATACTTGATTTAGTGCTACGCACTGAAATTAATATTACTGCGTAAGTTCACTATAGGGGGACGTATGCGCGCAGGCGAGATAGCAACTTCGATTGAAACAATCACAAATCCAATGCCGAAACTTGCAACTAAGTAGAATAGCAGGGGGGCGATCGCCATTTTTTTTATTGTATATTTTTACGTATTAATGAAACTAGCACATGTTACATTTACACATGATTATTTTATTTCTATCATAAGTGGCAATTATTTATTATACCAAGTACTTACCTATAACTATACAGTCTACCTACCTACCCGTGCGGAATATAATTTTAAATGTTTGTGTGTAGTGCGAGCGAGCGAGCGCGTATTTATCCGATGCATCGCAAAGCCGCGCGCGATCCCGCGAAGCAGATGGCAGTTGCGACGAAGTGGGGGCAAAATCTGAATACGAGCTGAGGTAGTATAGCCCCTTAAGTGGTAACCATTACCTACAACAATGTATTGTTTCGTAGGTCACGGATATTAAAAACGTGCCCTACGATGCAAAATCCTACGTCAATTAACTTGAGGCATAAGACCTTGCAATGGAACATGATTGCCTGTAAAAGAGGCGTTAAAGAGAAACGAACATCTCATACATCCATACATCCTCACAAACTTTCACGTTTATAATATAAGTAGGAAGTAGGTTTTTTTTTTATTTTTTTTATAAAGGGGGCGTAATCACACAGCATCATGTAGCCCCAAACTAAGCAGAGCTTGTATTATGGGAACCACATGATTGATATACTACATATATATTTTTTTTTTGTAAATACATACTTATTATACATAGAAACACCCAGACCCGAGACAAATATCTACAGAACATGCAAACATTTGTCGAACCCGCAACCTTCTGCGTCTCAGGCGGACCTTCGCCCACTGCGCCACAGAGGCCGTCATTATACTAGTAGGATATTGGCAACATAAATTTAATGGCAGTAAAACTGACCTGTTTATCAACATCAGTGAAATTCCTGAGGCAAGCAAAACAATATTGAGCTTGTCCCTCATTCGGTAACTCCTCAAACGAATCTACCGGGAATAAGTGATGATACGATCTGAAATAAAAAAAACTATATTATTATACTACTACTATGTCATAGACTCTTCATGTGTAGTTATATTTTATCGAACTGAAAATAGCACATTGTCAGTTTCTTTACGCTTGTATCATAATGCATACAAATGAAGTTCATTAGTCGGAGTCTATTGTCTTGGGTTATTAACTTTTGTCAGTTTTTACCAAGACTTGCTTTCGCCCCGGCTCCACTCGTTGCTGGAGAAAAAAATATAAAAAAAAAGGTTTTTTATGATACCTGAAGATGGAATTTATAAATGGCCCACCTGATGTTAAGTGGTAACCATTACTTATAAGAAAGTATTATATACCCTCAGGGCCCTGTAGTGTTGTGACTTCGATCAACTATACAAAGGGTATCGCGCGCCGTACTTATGCACTGTGAAAAAAGTGGCATATATTGCTAGCTATTTTTTGTCAAAAGCACGTCATACAAATATCGCCTCTTTATTAAAGAAGATGAGACAGAAAATCTAAATATACCGATTAAATGACAACCGCTGCTCCGATAAGCACGTCATATAAATATCGCCTCTATAATAAAGAAGATAAGACAGAAAATCTAAATAAGCCGACTATATGAAAACTGCTGCTTCAATAAGCACGTCATATAAATATCGCCTCTATAACAAAGAAGATAAGACAGAAAATCTAAGTAAGCCGACTATATGAAAACTGCTGCTTCGATGCGTTTTGGCGGAGTTCTAGACAGGCCGCTTTCGGGCGGATAGTGCAAAATCTTTTGACGTTTCAAAGTGTACTATATGTGCTTATTGAATAAACTTATTTAGAATTTGTTGAATTTTGTATAGTTGATCGAAGTGTTGTGAGCGTGTTACCTGGCGAGATGCGGCGCCGAGGCCAGCGTGAGGCCGCAAGTGCGGCACTGCGCCGGCAGCGAGCAGTACTTGCTGCGGCACTGCGGGCACAGGTGACCCTCGCCGCTCACTCCTTCCTCGCCCTCCTCCAGGTGACTGGAAATACGTTCCAATCATAACAAGAACGAAGCAAGCTAACGTGCCAGTGGCCATATCTTTTTTTATAATACCTGAAGATGGATCAAGCACATATCTCACCTGACGTTAAGTACCCATTACCCATAACAGAGTATTGCTTTGTAGGAAACGCATGTTTAGAATGTGCCCTACATCCATCAAGGCATGAAGGTGTAAAGCCTCATGAGCCTGTAATTTCACTGGATCCCCTTCAAACCGAAACACAGCAATGCTGCTTCACGACAGAAATAGGCATGGTGGTGGTACTTCCCCGGATGAGCCCTTCACAAAGAACTATTGTAATGTATCTGCCGAAGAACTGACAACATTTGGGGTAAATGAGACCGCGGGGAATGTAATGCAGCACGCTCTCCGGCTTCGAGTGACAATCTGCGAAAGGCAGAAGAAGAAGCTGGATGCGTCGAGCTGAACGCAGTGCGCAATGACACCCCTATGTCCAGCAGTGGAAAGCTTTAGGCTAATGATGATGATGATGATAACAAGAACGAGGTTTAGTGCCATTTAGATGGAGTTTCTCAAACTTTAGGGGCGAGAATCGCCTGGCGATTATTTATGTGACTACAACCTCGCAGGCACAACTAGTCGACGACGCGGTCACATTGCAAGTAGCATTTCCCAAGCCTGATTCGCTATGCGTAATTCGACTCGCGCGTAAATTGCTTCTTTTAGACTAGCTCATAGTTGTGCCTGCGAGGTTACATTCTCACACAGACATGCCAGGCGATCCTCACCTCAAAACATTAGAAAAGCTCTCTTCAGCTAATTAGATGCAGAAAATGAGCATCATTCTGCAATGAGAGCGAAACGAATGTTAATTTGCCTAATTCGTCACGCAAAGCCGGTTGAACGGCTATTTCAACCATTTGGCTGCGATATTAATACTGGCTTCTTCCCATGGCTTCAATCGTGTAGTCTAGAACTACACACGTGCAAAATATCAGCTCAGTAGTTTTTGTAGGAGGAACAAACATTTCCCATTTCACATCTCACATGTCATCTCGTCTTTTTAAAACTTTTCAATTCAATTCAATTCAATTCAAATTATTTATTTGTGATACACAGGTTTTCTTTTATAATGTAAGGTAGGATACTCACCACATGCACACAGCTATGGGTGGATCGGCATTAGATGAGGGGTCTGTAGCGGCCTCTAAAGGGGCGCAGTGCGGGAAGCCCATCTTCACAAGACCTGCTTCTAAGGTCCTCGCTCTGGCAGGTGGAGCCGTCTGCTCTAAGAGGAGAGCCCGGTAATGACAGTCGTCTAATACCACCTGAAAATATCTCACATTACTTTATAAGAATTAATATTATCTTTATCTTGATGTACTAAAAATATTTTATTTATATTTTTATATTTATATTTTTTGTGTGTTCCTGAAAATATTTTAACGCTGATATAATATTTTATTTCCAACGCTGATGTTAAATCTTTCGATTTCAACTCATTATCATCCCCCATCCTCCCTGCTGCGTGGAACACAGCTCTTATGTATACACAATACATATCACCTACTCTACATTTAATTTTCACATACACACACACACACACACACACACACACACACACACACACACACACACACACACATACACATACACATACACACACACACAAAACCACACACACACACACACACACACACACACACACACACACACACACTCACACACACACACACTCACACACACGTTTGCTACAGACCTCCCTTTGATTTAATTGCGCATTTTATTTACTGTAATCCGTATTAATTATTAATATATTAATTTTGTAATATTCGTAAACTTAATCTGCCCTGTTACTGTGTTTTTTCTCAAGTTTATGTAATCGTTTTAAGTAATCGGATACAGGCATGCCTCGTGCGGGGACCATCAGTAACTAGTAACAGTATCTGTATTAGGCTTTTTGGTAAATAAACTATTTGTATTTGTATGTCATCAAGATAAAATTGTCAAACAGGAAATTGAATAATTCAGCAAAAACTACTAAATGAGACTGGATCATCATAGCAATGACCTAGCAGTCTCAAATACTCTAGACTGAAAAGACAAGGCATCCAAGGACTAGCGGAATGATTCACACACAAAGACAAATATTACTCACTGGATCAATCTCTCTATAACCTACCCATGAAATAAAAACCAAGAAGCATCTGACATCACATTGGACGATTTTTGAACCAAACAGATTGCCAAGAAGCAGAATAGAAAAAGAAATAAACTATCTAAATATTACGGTTACATTTACAATTATGATAGACAGAAAAGCAAAAGTTTTGTAAAAAAAACAATTCAGGGCTTTGCATACGTACACCATAATCACCGCCAGTGTCTTTGCACAGCTTCTTGCAAATTCTTACTTCTGCTGCTAGTCCAATGACAGAACATCTGATACCATCTGTTTTCAAAGCCTGGAATTAAATCAATAAGTTATAATTGTTATTCAAATAATTTAGACTTAAGTACTTCTTGGGATAAAGTGTGATTCTTTATCACTATTTTATTAATAATTCTATGAAATAGGTCAATGTAATTTTTTAACCTGTCATAATTATGGCTAGATTGTAATTTATTGAGCAAGCAAAGTGCCTCTGCTTCAGGACTAGCAAAGCTTTCCTCGGTCAGTTTGTTGGTACTCCTTACAGGTCGTATTTTACAACCACTCTGGGCGAAACTTGGTATAGTTATACAACTACATAGATTTTTTTGAAGTCAGAGATTTTTCATTGGAGGAGTAAGGGTCCTATCATGAGACAAATGCGGTCACGCGTTCGAGCGTTCGGCGAGGGCGTTCTGCGTTCGTTGTGTAGGGAAACATTACATAAACTAGCACACACAGCAGGCGTACGGTACCACGCGAATACGGACTTGAATTCCATGGCATAGAATGCATAACGTGAACACGACACCGCTTTCTGTCAGATAGAACCCTAAAGAAACTAATATACATAACATCAGTAGTGAGAATGGGCGTCAGTAAAACCTTCTTCGTTCTTACCTGAATAGTAACATTTATATCACTAGGATCACAAGTAGTCAAAGATCCAAATAGAATGAGAAGTTCCCTCGAGGAATGGGCAGGTAGAGGCCTCAGAACTCGCCCGGCACTTTCCAAGGTGTTCTGCAATGATGGCTCCCCAGTTAGAGTCATGTTTGCTAGACTGTTCAAGGAATAAAATTAATATTAAGTCATTTTATTATCTTAGAACCTCAACTCAACAACCTTGTTGGCACAAGAGATGAATGGAAATGCAACGCGTCATTTGGTTATTGTCCCATTTCCTCTTCAGTGTTAAGCTAGAGAGACAACGAGACAAAGCCTATGTGGCCCGTTGCACTTTCAGACTGAATTTAAAAACCTACGACTGGATGAAAGATGTTGCAGGTTTTGATTCCTATTGCAGTGCAAATATTTGCAAATATTTACAGAATCTGCAGATACTTGTTGGTCTGGGTGTTGTGTAAAAATAGCCTTCTATTGGATAGAAGGTTACTTTTTGTGTAGGTAACCAGAGGCATGGGCAAGCCAGTAATTATAGTAAGTTTATTTATTTAAATAGAAAGAAGAAGAAAAAACATTTATTTGCAGCAGACACAAGTAAATACATATCATGGTAGGATCATAGATAATAAAACAAAGGTTGTCTTTCGCTGCAAATCGGTCCCTGACTCAGCATGTGCTGATTGGAACAACCAGCGCTGGTCTTCCGTCAGAGCCGCTGGTGAGGTCATGGACCTCTTACACCTTATAAAAATTAATGACACATACAACATAGATGTAACATACACACTAGACAACAAAATAATAGATAAATTAAAACAACAACAAATTAAGTAAGTAATACAAGTACACAAAGGAAAAAAAAAAAAGGAAAAAAGCACACACAATAAGGTAAGCATACAATTAAATATTAGTTATGCTTTATATTGGGATGTTGATCAGATAGCTTAAGTAGCAACTATCTACCCGCGTACAGGAGAAAGAATATTTATTTAATATTACATAGTTACTTACATAATATGATTATATGGCACTTGTATCGAGTCTATGACCTTCCTGAATTTTTTGGCAATTAAGTAGAAATTTTTTAAGTTTTATTTTAAATCCATGAACGTTTTGCAGGTTCCTGATCGGCGGTGGAATATTAAAAATTGATAAATTGATGATTTTCCAAAAATTGATCTAGTCATTGTGGTATTGATAATGGTGCATTACTAGTAAGTGCACCTTGAAAACAAACCAAATGTCTCAAAACCCTCATTGGTGTTCCGAGAACCGAGAACATTTATTAGTACACTTATTAGTACGAGTACATTTATTTTTTTACGAACTCACCCTTGTATAGCCTTTATATGTTTCCTGACATTTCCTGATAGCTCTGTTAGTCGTTCAGCTCTTTTATTCTTCATAGTAATTATACCAAGTTGACTCAAAGGATTTTGATCAAAGAATTCCTCAATAAACTTTTCGAAAAGCTGAAACATAAACTTGCTCTCAAAAAAAAGTAATAGAGATAGATCGATAAACTCAATAACTGTAAGAACAAAGGCAATAATTTTAAAATAGCGTGATATCATCATGCTAATATATTTTCAATATGATCTGCAAATATTTGTCTCAAGTCTGGGTGTTTTCTATATTTCTATTTTATATTTATGTATTTACAAAAAAAAAAAAACTATCCTGTAGTTCCCATATTACAGATTCTGCTTAGTTTGGGGCTATATGATGCTGTGTGATCCCAACAAGCAATAATTATTTATTATTATCCTTTTAGCCTGCTAAAGTTGCCCTAGGTGCCCTAGTAAACTTCAAGTACTTTCTACAGACAAAAAATTTCAAGGTGCTGGATCAAAACAGTTGGATAACGACTTTGGGCTAACAGTCGCGAGTGGGACGAGCGGCCCGTTAGCAAGGTGGAATGTTTCACATGTGAGACTAGTGTGTCATAAGATACTCTAAGAGTTAAGTAAGGATAGGAAGTACTACAAACCTTGAGTGTACACAGAAACCGTGAAGGTTTGAGGTCTTGCGAGTTCATAGCTTCAGAGCAATCTATAGCAACCAGCATATGTCTCATCATGCCAAGACGAACAGGCCCCTGACGGCGCGCTGCGGCCTTCCTCGCGGCTTTTTGAGCAAACTCCGCCACCAATCCCTCCACCAATCCATCTTCATCTTCTTTTATAGCCTCCCTACAATAACACGAAACATTTCAATATCGCCTTCGTCTACTGCTGACTAAAGAACTACTACAATTATATTAAGACCCGTTGTTTATGAGGAGGAAGAACTTACCATGTCTTTTCATAGCCTGTCTCCCAACGATACTCTTTTGGATCTTGCTCGTCATCAGCCATAGTTTAAAACGATTGACGATTTAGTTGTAACCCCGGCTGATATATTCACAGAACTTTATAGGTAATTTAAAGTAAAGAATGCCCGATCTGAGATGCTGCGGTGCTGATGAACAGATGAAAGAAAATGGTGTAATAATTTACTATTTGAGATGAAATGAAAATTTGAAAACCTGAGCAAAATAAACAAACACAGCGTTACCAGTATGCATTTCGGATAAGGTACGTTTTTTTCCCCAAGAAGGTACGGTTTTTCGTGTCAAGGCACAGGATAATGAAAAGAGTCAGGTCAAGGTACGGTTTTCCAAAATATTATGCAAAAAAGCTCGATTTAACTATTTAGTTTTATAAATTTTATTATATTCTTGTAATTATGTTTTCTTTACCGCAATTGTACTATGTATGCCTGTTAAAAAACATGCAAAATGCATAGTACCACGGATGTAAACTTTAATGAAAAAACGCGAAATTTGTGGAGTTGTTAAAGGAGTACCTTGTTACCTAAAATAAACATAATTGTGCAGGTGAAATTTACTACATTATTTATCTGAGCATTTATGCTTATCTACTTTAATTAAGTTAAACAGCGTGACCGTTGAATGTGATGGGTGGCAGGCGCATTTTGAGTGTGCAGCAAACTTGCGAAGATAATCTAACTAATGATAAGAAAAGGTACGAAAAACCGTGCCTTTGTAACGCTGCTCCCAAGCAGACGACCATAGAAGAAGAAGGATATTATCCTACTAGCTTTTGCCCGCAGCTGTACTCGAATTAAAAGTTTTTTTTCTATCCCTTGGGAACAGTAATATTTGATGGATGAAAGAACTGTATGTTCTTTTGAGTATTCCTGACAGGTATGTATGCAAAATTTCATGATGATTAACATAATTTACCTTACAAAAAACAGAATAGCAATTATTGTTTGTAAAGAGCACTAACAGGTAGAAATTAATAGGTAGAACTCAAGATCTACAAAACGTCCAAAAACGGACCAAAAAGTCCGTTGAGTGGAACCGACTAGTGATGTGTCAACTCGAATTAATAGGGGATGCGCCGAACCGATCAGATTTTTACAGATTTAATTTATGGTTAGCTGGCCACCGAAATATTTATACATCTCGATGGGGCTGGCCTTATTTTATCCCATCCACGCTATCCGAACTGCGAATCGATTCAACTCCAATAAAATTGAATAGTTTTCGAACAAACATTGTGGTTTGTAAAACGGGTCCATAGCCCCGACCAGCAGGTCTGGCCCAATAGTGGGGATCATGAGGTGAAAAAATCGACTCCTATTCCCGATGATAGTCGATGACAATCGTGCGGTGGGGATTATAAACATAATCAAATAATGTTAGTGTCATAATGCCCACCGGTGGCAATATGGGAATGACCCTGTAAGACCACGATATTATGTACGATTCACATTTACCGGCGCGCGTCGGAGAGCATTTTATAATATGCTAAAGGAAATTGAAACATTCACAAAGCAGTTAAGTTCCATAATTGCATGTTTTAAAATGCGCTTCGATGCTCTCCGACGCACGCCGGTTGGTGTGATTCGTAGATTATGTTGATCTTTTGCTAAGTAAGAGTTTTTAAACTAAGTTTTGCCTCTCTGCATTGGAAATTTAATTACTATTGGCATTCGCTATCAGATGCCAATCATATTTATTTATTAATTAATGAATTGCCACCACTTACTTAGTGTTAGTGTTTATTTTAGAGCGATCTTCTGATCAAATGCGATCAATCCACAATATCGAATCGAGCTTTATGAAAAGCACACATCCCTAGATATATAATTTTGTAAATGATTTGATTCTACCACCATAGCACTTAATCCCCACCGCATGGGGGCAAAGATAATGGGGGGGCACTAATCGCGTGATGGGGATTATGATGGCGATTACCCCCGCCCAATGCGAAATAATAAGATATAGCGAATATTCTTGCGATACTAAGTAATGAAATTCTGAAACTCATCATCTACTTTTGATGCTGACTGTACATATCATATAAGTGTGGTATTACTATGACATGCAAAAAAGAAACATACATTTAACTTAGTTTGAGATATTTTATTGTTCGATACCACTAACAAAAAAGATACAAAAATATTTAAAATTATAATGTGGCTTATTAGATCTCAAAGCACATTGATAAGACAGCATCCTCTAAATCCAAGCCTAGTAAATTTTTGTGTTTCTGATTTCATAGCTGTGTTGGCTAAATAAACAGGGTTATAAGATATTAACCCTGTTTATTTAGCCAACACAGCTATGAATTGTTTAGCTTGAGAGAATGCTACACACAAAAATCACTGCCTATTTTTGAGATTTGAAATGTTTTACCAATTAACTAGTCTATAATGTCATTCATTATCTAGAATACCAATACTGTATCACAAATGCTGATATTGTTAAAATAAATATTAGCCTTAAAGTTATCATTAAGTTCTAATTTAAGTGTTCAGCAAGCGGACATTATGGTCTTGATGTATATGAATTTGTTATCCCTATAAACGGAATTACAGTTTATTAATTAAATATTGATACGTGTGACATTGACATTAGCCATGGCGATGCCCAATGATGAACTTTAACGAAAACCAATTTGGTTTGTCAAACCAATGAAAAGCCATTTTGGTTTTCGTCATTGTTCATCATTGGTCGTTATCATCACTAATGTCAATGTCCTGCATATCAACATATAATTGTCAAACTGTAATTTGTAATTGAATTAATCCCTGAGCTACTGTTACTGCGTCAGTGATTATTTCAACTATTCTTACAGCTAATAGTGTCCAGCCACATTGCAACATGGACCATGTAGAATATCAATAAACTAAAGTTTTGGAATGAATTCATTGTGTTAGTGGATACTCAACATTATCAGAAAGAACTGTTGTTTTCCATTAGGGTTTTTAGAAAAGAAATCTTATGCACAAGTTATCGTGAACTGCTATCTGTCGCTTAGCTTAAAGATTTATCTGAAAAGGTGGGCTAATTTCTGATCTGGACCATAATGAAATGTGGCTGTAAATATCTTTCTTCATTTAGCATATTAATCTTCATTCAGTGGCAGCCATAGCACGAGCCTGTGCACGAACTCTCTTGTCATATTCTAGTCTATTTTGGCTGCAAATAAAAATAACAATTAACAAATACTAATTAAATGATGTCGAGCTCGGGACAGGCCTTTGTGAAGCAGTGGACTGCTATAGACTTATGATGATAAAGTAAACCAAGTAAATAACGTCGAGCTCAAGACAGGGCGCAATGGCGCTCATTTGGGGAGGCCTATGTCCAGCAGTGGACTGTTATAGGCTGATCACGATAAAGTAAACGAAGTAAATAGCGTCGAGCTCAGGACAGGGTGCTATGGCGCTCATTAGTGAAGGCCTTTGTCCAGCAGTGGACTGCTATAGACTTATGATGATAAAGTAAACCAAGTAAATAGCGTCGAGCTCAGGACAGGGCACAATGGCGCTCATTAGGGGAGGCCTATGTCCACCGTGGACTGCTATAGGCTGATCACGATAAAGTGAACAAGTAAATAGTGTCGAGCTCAAGACAGGGCACAATGGCGCTCATTAGGGGAGGCCTTTGTCAGCAGTGGACTGCTATAGGCTGATGATGATGACCATGAAGTAAAAGTTATTAAAATTACAAGATGATAAATATTTAATCTCACCAGTAGATTGTGTAGGCTTCCGCTTGTGCAGGATCTTTAACATTTGGCTCGTTGAGCAGATCTTGAATACCAAGGAGGATTTGTTTGATTGTTATTGCTGGACGCCAATCTTTTTCTTCGTCAAGCAGTGAAAGGCACACTGTGCCTGATGGATATACATTTGGGTGGAACAGTGGGGGCTCAAACTTGCACTTCGGAGGACTCGATGGGTAGTCATCTTTGAAGATCATTCGTAGCTTATATAGACCACCCTCCCATGGAGTCTGCAAAGTTGTAAAAGTTCCAACATTTTACAAAGATTTGTTGAAGTTTTTATTAGGAAGATGTTATCTATTCAAATAATTTTAGTATAGGTACGAGTTTGATGTATAAACTGCATCACTAACCCCCTTTTTTCCGGGAATAGCGCACTCCCATGTCATCAGATTCAATGAGCCATCAGGATTCTTCATAGGTCTAGCAACGAAGCCCTGAAAACAAAATTAATAATGTCTAAGCCAATATACTGCTAGACCAACGCATAACAGCCACACGAACACTTACAAAAGGATGATCCTTACGCCAAGCTTTTCTTTCTTCAGCCAAACGTGCGCTTGCTATTCCCGACATTTCTGAAATGTAGGCACTTTAGAATCGTTGAGCTGCTATGAAGGTTGATAAAACACATAAAAAACACAAACTTACTGTCTATCGTACTAGCTAAAGCTGTGGAACAGTTTGGATTACGGTACTAGAAAAAATTAAAGCCAAGACGGCGCGAATACGCAAATGACCGACAACCGACCACTAGGCCACTAGGGAAGGGATAAACTTTGATTGTAGGCTTGTCTAGTACAAACAGACACATGTACTAAAAGTACAAGTACACGAGCGTGTACGTTAAATAATACACTCAAAATTCTAATAAATTATTATTTTTTGTACTATTTGGTAGACGATTACTTAATAGGTACCTAGGTTTATAAAAAAGTTCGAACGTGAAAAACTTTTTAAACTATTAATGCGGATAGCAATAGTTGCTATTGCTACAAATCGAATGTATGAATTAAACTATTCGATGTATTTATGTTTGATACTTCACACAAACAGATAGATTGATAGGCTTCTTATTTTACTTTGCTGCGGAATGTAACTTGAGGGATTTTTGGTTTTTGTAATTAAAATGTTATTATTATTATTTCTCATATTTCTTAAATTAAGTATATTGCAAGTTTTTTTATTCGAGTAAAATATGATAAATGGAGGGGCCTAGTACAAACTACTTGTTCAATAATATCGATTCAAAGTATTTGATAGACTTTGAAATTTGAAAATAGCATAAACATAGAATAGCGTTAGCAAAACAGGTTTGGTGTATAATATGTACCAATTTTTGGTACAATAATGTTTACCATTTTTTTTAAATAAATATCTTAAAATTGTTTTGATAATATTATTTTGAATCAATTACATTGATGTCTTATTTATGAATTGTAAAGTTTAGAAGAAGTTGGTGAGTTTTGTAAGTTTGGATGTAGAACTAGTGTGCGGTACTATTTATTGTGACTTTTTTCAAGCTACTTATCGTACTAAGCGTCACTTTTTATACAGGCTATGTTTTATTTAGACACTACCTTCCGCCTGCGGTAATGCTCACAATATCTACACCAATTTTGATATTTATTTATTTATTTATTTGTTGTTACAATGGTATGTATGTTACAATAGTTTTACAAATAACAATATGTGCACTTAGTTTAAAAAGATTTACAACATAATTTAGGTAAGTAGGTACCTAACTCTAAAACGAACAACAATTATTTGTAATGTGCACTAGCCCCCACCCTAGGAATACCTAATGTGTGGATAGCTAGTAATCTTTCGTGCGAGCGTTAATTTTTGTGTACTTGACAATCATACGCAATACATTACTTACGTATATATTACATATGTATAATATTTACGTTACGAAGACGCGAACAGACCTCTGTCTGTTCGCGTCTTCCACCTGGTACTGACCTCTCCTAGATAAATTAGAAACAAATCAGTTCTAAGGTATTTATTTTATTTTGTATGAAAGGACAAAACCTTATATTAGTTTATATAACATAACATCATTAGATTGAATTATTTAGTAAAATAACCATTTACATACTAATAATATGTACACATGTCAACAAAAACATTTATTATAATAAATAAATGAAATAGGAACTAACATAAAATTATCTCTATTAAAAATCACAAAAATAAAATGTTTTGCTAAGTGAAGGAAGCAAATCATCAATACCTCAGTAAAAGTCTTTCAGGATGAGCAGGTCCTTCAGCAATGAAGAATACGAGGAACAAGGAAGTGTACGCAAAAAATATTGCAATTGAACTTCATCAACAAGAAAAGAAATTATCTTCAAATAACTGAAATTATTTTCTTGAATCATCTGTAAGAACACGGGGGTTAAAAAAAGCTGGTTTTAAAACACTAATAAACAAAAATAAATTCATTACAATTCTGGTTGAATTGTACATGTACATTTTATGAGATAGAATAGTACAATTTGGTAAATGTGTGAAATTTGTTTGCTGTCAGTACATGAGTCAGGGTCGACCGAGCGAGATTTCTGTGTCGCACTCAGCTTTATTTGTATATTTCTGTACTGTTTCTATAGGATAACAACAAAATGGCGAATACCAAACAATATTTTCTGAAAATTGGCAATAATTACATTCATGAAAAAAAATGATGAATGTATGTACTTAGACGGGTATTGTGATGCCTGAACCTTTATTTTGGTTCCTCGTGTGGTTTCTACATTTTGAAAATGCACAAGATGGCATATTTTTTATAATTCGTCATTGACTTTTGTGTCGCACTTTCGACGGACCGCGGCCGACTATGATCAACTGCACACGTTAGCCTACTATAAAGTCTTGCAGCCCTGCACTTATAGGCCCCTCCATATATAAAGTATCTCAATGGCTTTTTACGGAAATTCTTTAGAGGTTGAAGTACTAATAGTACTAAAACTTCTAGAACAGTACTACGATTGTACTAGTACTGAGCCTTCCCTTTACCGTCCGAGCGGGCACCCGCGCACAAGCCTGGCGTCATGTCAGTCAGACAGAGGACCAGTGTCGCAAAAAAAAACTGCAGGCACTGTGTTGCCAACTACAACCAAAAACAACGTTGCAACAATCATGAATCATGCTGTAAAGGTTACAGTGGTTCATGCCTAGACAGAGAAAGCTACAGACGACGAGATAACTTCATCTCATTCTTTCAAGAAAGAGAACTACTTATGCGTGCTTCATGCAAATAAGGGAGACCGCACTATATGATTTGCTGTCCCTTATCGCGTGCCGGTTTTTTCGTTGTTTAGCGCAACATTGCGCTAAACCACAGAATACAGAAAGGACAGAAGCTTCACTCCGCGCAATCATTTAAATAAATAGCGACTTTAGTTGCTACGCAATAAAGTGCTATTCAGCTCGCACCGAACTCAGTGCCTAACATTTATATTAACCTACACCTTGCATCCCTTTCTATCGTATAGCTCTATCTCTACTGACGTGGCACGTGTAACGTTAGGGTTGTCTTGAGAATTATTCTGTGACGAATAATAATAACCTGGCCGCCGACGGGCAGCAGCGTCGGCGGTGCGAGAAGCTGTATCCTGCGATCCCCAACCCGCATGCCCAGCGTGGGGATTATGGGCATATCCCCCTTCTTATAGGGGAGGCCTATGTCCAGCAGTGGACTGAATAGGCTGTTGTTGTTGAACATTTTACTATCCAGTTATCTAGACACCTATTTCTTTTTAGGAACAATGATAATTCAAATAATATCTACCTAGCTAGTATTAGATCAGAAAACTATTTTACACTGGCTAGCTGCATTAAGAACTCAGAAAATAGGCATACCTACTAGGTAGGTACTTGGGTCCTCAACACTTACTTAAGTGTTTAGGTGTCTTGTATACGAAAACTGAATAATCACTGTTTAAGGTAGGTAGGTACATCATGCTAAATCTTAAGATAAATTTTAGTAGGTAGGTACCTACCTAGATATTTGCAAGAGAAAAAAACAACATTTGGTTTGTAGGTAACCTAGGTATCTAGTTTTAGTTGTTAGTACACCTACCTTTAGGTAACTTACCTCATCGATTTGTCTACCTACACCTACCTACCCGACTGTTTTTAAGTAGATAACCTACACTGCCTACTTAAAGTTAAACCAAATAAAAATGCACCTAGCTTGGGTTTCTAATCTTGCTCTCAGTCTACATAATCAAAATCATAATACCTACTTACTACAGCACTATGTAGGTAGATACCTACCAATGGCACAAAAATTGTCCATGAAAAAATACCTACATAATAATATTACGTTTATTTATGTAGGTAGGTACCGCATTCAAATAGAACTTGTACCTAAGTACCTACCTACTTAAGTAAATACGGGAGACTTTGATATCTAAACAACGCATTATTTGGTAGAAAAACTTTCAGTTCTGTACCTACTATTGGTATTATTTACATTTTCTTATTATTATTCAGGCAACCAAATGCTGTGCAGTATTTTTTTGCCTTCATTTGGCGAAAAATAGAGGTACATTAATAAAAACAAACTAAAATGCCGCGGCTGCTCAAGGACACTTTCGTTCCGGGCAGAACGCGGCAACCGACGTAACGAACCATGCTAGCAGGGCCGGCGATGCGTAGGTATATTTTTATACCTATTCTGCGGAGTGAAAGAGGCCTGGCTAAACAAACTTTGGCAGCTAGCAGCAGTTTCGGAAGATTTTGTGAAAAACTTGCTTGAAACTAAATTATTACCTGGAAAAATTATGTTTCATCTATTGTAAATCAATAATAACAAATGAATGTTATGGATTTCTCTATCAAAATGGATCGGTGTAGTGTATTTTGGTGCAAAAGTGGCAGTGATCAAAACATTCCGGATTTGTCTTTTCAAGCGTAAGTATCGTACTTTTGACGAGGTTTTTATTCAAAAATGGATTGTTAACTAGACTTCTACAATAAATAACAACATTTAGAGCAGAAATCTGTAAGAAAATAAGCCAAAAAGTGCAATTCAATTTTGTTTTGTTTTGTTTGGTGTTGCCGGCATTTGAAATGAATTTTGCCCACTGCACATTAATTTTTGGCTCAACTTTCATTTATTTGTAGTGAGCTAGGCGGCTGGAATTTTTTTCACAGATAGGTCTATATCTAGGAAGCTTAAATCTAAAATGGCGTAGTGCGGAACCAAATAGTTTTTGAGATATGATTATTTGAAAATTAAAATTTTTTACTTAATTTCGTCAAACTTGATGACACTGCGGGCAATTTTTTTTTCATCACTGAATAGCGAAAATATGATCTTCTTCTTTTTATTTATGGCCTCTGTGGTATTTTTTGGTAATTCGACATTGACAATGATATTTCTCGTTGTTAATGTAATACGTTGAATAGACAGTCGGTTATTAGATTTTTTACAACCACCTGGAAATCCTTCCCGCAGCAGTAGGTTCTAGGACACCCCAACTTGAGTAGCAAAGGTTCTAGATATATCACAGAACTGACGCAGATCACCCCGATGCCACGTAGTCTTGTGGTCCCTATGCGTAGATTGGATATAAAAAAATGTGGAACCAGAAATTCGCGTGGAAGATCCTGAGTGGAGCTAGCCCGCGAGGACGAGTGGACAAAGCGACACTCAGGGCCGACGAGGTCAAATACCCGAATCAAATATCCATTTCTATGATTTGAAACTGTTTTTAAACTGATCATAGGTCATAGGTCCCTCTCCCGGTAGTGTGTTTTGACGTATATTGTTTATTTTTTTTTCTCTCGTTAACCTCAAAACTTAATTTTTTTTTTTTCGGAAACTGTGAGATTCCCCCTTTTAGAGGGAGAGTCCTCACTCCCTCCCTGCCCTTCCCCACCCCATTAGTTCATTACATATAAAAGAAATTCGTTTCATTTTTTATTAGAACTTTTAAATTATATAATTTATTTGGTTCATTATTATTTGCATAGCCCGGTTTAAAGATGTCGTTTTAATTTCAGGATAAAAAACCAAAGGGCCACGTAATTCAATTGATGGTAACTGAAAATACACCTGTATGTCTCCAGTTATGTGAATCTTCCACAGTAAGTATAAAGAACTTTAGTCTATTTTGATACTGATTTTATCGTTTAAAAGCCATGTGCTATATTTGGTCAATTCAATTCAAATGATTTATTTGTGATACACAGGTTAAAAAGTTGTAACATGGAAAGATATAAAGAGCTCGCTGTGATCTGCCATTAGGCGTACAAAATTTAAAGACTGCATACATGCTAATAATTAAATAGTGATAATAATCAAATATCTATAATAATATAAAAAAAGTGTTGCAAAATTTTAAAAATAATCAGTAAATAAATCATAAAATAGTTAAAGAATGTCAAACGAGAATAAATTAATCCTTGTTATCAAAAAATTCTTCAATCGAGTAAAATGTCTTGTCTATTAAATAATTGAATAGAGTTGTCTTAAATGTCTTAGAGTCATTGCATGTTCTAATGTAAGCTGGTAGTTTATTAAAGATTTTGGAGGACATTCCAAACACACTATTCTTGAAGTGGGCTGTTTTAATGTTAGGTCTGAGTTGCAAGAAGTCGCGTCGTCGTGCACTAGATACGCATGGGAAAATGTGAGAGTTGCGCCTGATGTAGAGTACAATTTTATAGATGTATAATGATGTCAATGTCAATAAATTTAATTTCTTAAAAAATGGTCGGCAGCTATCTGTTCGCTTCAGGTTGTAGATAGATCGAATGCAGCTCTTCTGGGCTATAAATAAACGTTCTACTTTTACTGCATTTCCCCAAAATATGATTCCGTATCGTAGTCTTGATACAACATTACCATGGTATGCTGTAATCACTGTTTTTTGATTTGCCACCTTTCTCAACATGCGCAACGCGTAAGCATACTGGACGATTTTGCTGTGTACAAACTGACCTTTTGCTGTGTCAACCTTGACTAACCGAGGTCTTAATGAATGTATAGGAAAATAGACCACGAAAACCAAAGAATTCATTATTTTTTTGTAAGGTGTGCTATTAAATGTTAGGTTATTGTTATTATTATTATTATCATACCTACAATGGTAGAATTCGTTCATTTTTGTCTTGGTTTAAAACTGTTTTTTTTTATTTCAGACTAGAGAACCAGAGGCTACGTTAAATCAACGGATCATTCAGATTTAAAACGGATTCGGGATTCATCAGTCACAACTGACAGCATTTTTTGACAATACACCTATATACCCCCAATTATTTAAATCTGCCACAGTAAGTAAGTATCAAAAAGCCTAAGCTATATTTTATCAAAACCGGGTAAGTGAAACCCAAGATACTGCTTGCCTTCTTCGAAGTACCCGCAAATTTAATTAACTAGTTGTGGCTTCAATTCCCACTGAGGGGCAAGTGTTTGCATGTTCTGTTTGGGGCTACATGATGTTGTGTGATTACGTCCCGCATTATTTATTTATTTACAATGGACTTTGGCTGACAGGAAAGAAACACTTTAATGTTAGCTCCAGTTTTTAAAAAGTTTTCACTAAGATTTTATACTAGCTTCTGCCCGCGGCTTCGCACGCATGGTACCTGGATAAAAAATAGCCTATAATGTTATTCTTGGTGTAGCTCTACATAATGTGCAATGACAATTTGTTATATAGGTACACCTAGTTAACTACCTACAAAGCCTCGGTATTGTATAACCATATTGCTAAATTTACCCTTAGACAGGGTTTATGTGAGATACCTTACCTAGAACCTGTAACACAATGCAATTTAACACCATGTAATTTACTCCGGTGATCTTCGCAGTTCATCTTGGTTAAGCAACACTCCGCCCGGACACTACTTATATGGGTGATCTGGATGGCATTTAGATTTGAGCGCTTCCGCCCTTCGGAAGGCACGTTAAGATGTTCTTCCCGGCTTTTTCAGTTGTTAGCCATGTCGGAGGCTTTCGGGTGGCCTAAAAATTCCCACATCACAGTTGGCCACTACTTCATACGAAGAAGAAGAAGACCAATATGTTCCATGCCTCAATTCATATGTTTCATCATTATCATCAGCAGCAGCATTAATAGCTTGTTATATTTCCCAGCCAGAACGATGAAGACCTTGTAAAAGCAATAAATTTATTGTATTGTATTGTATTTGTATCTAAATTTTGCGTGAGGGAGAAATAAACAATACTCAATACCTTTCGCCTTTATTATATTAGTAAGATTGCTAGCCTTTTATGAACGTATTTTCTACAGATTACATTTGTTTTGTTTAAATACCGAAATTAATTTTATATTACTGTTTTTAGGGTAAATCACCATCATACACACCACGAAGGCTGCGGAAAAAATTTGCGTTGGACTGCTAAGCTATTAGAAGATACGCGAAAAACTGCGAG
This sequence comes from Horisme vitalbata, assembly GCA_951804965.1. Lineage (NCBI taxonomy): Eukaryota > Metazoa > Arthropoda > Insecta > Lepidoptera > Geometridae > Horisme > Horisme vitalbata. The sequence continues at coordinate 27,392,543 of OX638091.1, read as the reverse complement.
CTCTTGGGGAAAAAAGTTGACGTTTAATAAAAAAGTAGCGAATTTAGAAAATATGATTGCAGAATCGAAAGCATAATTTTCTAAATGTTAAAGTTTTGGAGAAATAAAAATATATTTCCTATAATTCTATTCATTTTTGCATGTAGGAATTTTGAAAGCTTATACAAGAAACATAAAGACATGCGTGAACATAGATTAAGTATATATATAGATTTATAGTTTGCGTGACCACCCTAGTCTTTCTCATTTCAACTGCAGGGTTGCCACATAATTAAAATTTCCATAGATTTGGGTAAAATATACTGATAATACGCCCTCCGGCCAGGTGGTAACGATCTGCGAAATGCTGCTGGTAGAAGCTGAATGCGTCGAGCTCAGGACAGGAACTCAGGCGCTCATTAGGGGAGGCCTATGTCCAGCAGTGGACTGCTATAGGCTGATGATGATAATGGGTAAAATATTTGCATATTGCACAAGGAATTCAAAGACAAACAAATATAATAAGAAATTATTGTCATGCAGGTAAACGATTAATCTATCAATTTATACTGCAGGTAAAGTATTAATCAATAGATTAATACTTTACCTGCATGACGAAAATTTTTTTCATTTATAATCTGCTTCACTAACATGTTATAATGACTTTTGATAATATGTAAGGGAAGGAAGGATGTTTAGCAAATTTGATTGAATGCACCACCTATATAATTTTCAAATCAAATTATATTTAATTGCATAAAAGTATGGTAAATCACCATCATACAGACCTAGAAGGCTGCGAAAAAATTTTCGTTGGACTGCTAAGCTATTAGAAGATACGCGAAAAACTGCGAGCAGAATTACAAAGGAAAGGATCTTAAAGGCTATGTGGATCGCATACTTATACTTCATTACAGAAGCGTGCAAATATTAAATTGTGATATGTATATATGTCATTAATTATCATTGATATCGGTTAATTTTACTTAACAATAACTAAGTTGACAATCAAGATTACTTAATAAATATAATGTCAAAATGAAAACTAACCATTCAAAAGAAGAAATAAAAATAGTAAATTATTATTTCGTTTTAATAAATTCGTTTGATTGTATAAAAGCATTTATCTACAAGCCATTACAAGCAATTACAAAGGAAAGGATCTTAAAGGCTATGTGGATCGATTCAAAATTATGCTTTCGATTCTGCAATCATATTTTCTAAATTCGCTACTCTTTTATTAAACACCAATTTTTTTCCCCAAAGGCTCGCAGTTTTTCGCGTATCTTCTAATAGCTCAGCAGTCCAACGCAAATTTTTTCGCAGCCTTCTAGGTGTGTATGATGGTGATTTACCCTATAAACAGTAATCAAAAATTAATTTCAGTATTTCAACATAACAAATGTAATCTGTAGAAATTGCGTACATAAAAGGCTAGCAATTCTACTAATATAATAAAGGCGAAAGGTATTGAGTATTGTTTATTTCTCCCTCACGCAAAATTTAGATACAAAATACAATACAATACAATAAATTTATTTCTTTTACAAGTTACACACGTACATCGTTCTGGCTGGGAAAAATAACAAGCTATTAATGGCGCTGCTGATGATGATGATGAAACATATGAATTGAGGCATGGAATATATTAGTCTTCTTCTTCTTCGTATGAAATAGTGGCCAACTCTGATGTCGGAATTTTTAGGCCACCCGAAGGCCTCCGACATGGCTAACAACTGAAAAAGCCGGGAAGAACATCTTAACGTGCCTTCCGAAGGACGGAAGCGCTCAGATCTAAATGCCATCCAGATCACCCATATAAGTAGTGTCCGGGCGAAGTGTTCCTTGACCAAGATGATCTGCGAAGATCACTGGAGTAAATTATTTACATGGTGTCAAATTGCATTATGTTACAGGTTATAGGTAAGGTATCTCACATAAACCCTGTCTAAGGGTAAATTTAGCAATATGGTTATATAGTAGGCAGACCGAGGCTTTGTAGGTAGTTAACTAAGTGAACCTATATAACAAATTGTCATTGCACATTAAGTAGAGCTACACCAGCTGTGTGAGAAGCCGCAGGCAGAAGCTAGTATAAAATCTTAGTGAAAACTTTTTGAAAAATGGAGCTAACATTAAAGTATTTCTTTCCTGTCAGTCAAAGTCCATTGTAAATAAATAAATAAATAAATAAATAATGCGGGACGTAATCACACAACATCATGTAGCCCCAAACAGAACATGCAACATTTGCCCCGCAGTGGGAATTGAACCCACAACTAGCTAATTTAATTTGCGGGTACTTCGGAGAAGGCAAGCAGTATCTTGGGTTTCACTTACCCGGTGTTGATAAAATATAGCTTTGGCTTTTTGATACTTACTTACTGTGGCAGATTTAAATAATTGGGGGCATATAGGTGTATTGTCAAAAAATGCTGTCAGTTGTGACTGACGAATCCCGAATCCGTTTTAAATCTGAATGATCCATTGATTTAACGTAACCTCTGGTTCTCTAGTCTGAAATAAAAAAACAGTTCTAAACCAAAACAAAAATGAACGAATTCTATCATTGTAGGTATGATAATAATAATAATAACAATAACCTAACATTTAATAGCACAACATATATAAAAATAATGAATTCTTTGGTTTTTGTGGTCTTTTTTCCTATACATCCATTAACAGTTCGGTTTGTCAAGGTTGACCAAATATAGCACATGGCTTTTAAACGATAAAATCAGTATCAAAATAGATTAAAGATTAAAGATTTTTACATACTGTGGAAGATTCACATAACTGGAGACATAAAGGTGTATTTTCAGTTACCATCCATTAAATTACGTGGCCTTTGGTTTTTTATCCTGAAATTAAAACGTCATCTTTAAACTGGGCTATGCAAATAATAATGAACCAAAGAAATTATATTATTTAAAGTTCTAATAAAAAATGAAACGACTTTTCTTTATATGCTTATAGCTTATGGGGTGGGGAAGGGCAGGGAGGGAGTGAGGACCCTCCCTCTAAAAGGGGGAAACTCACAGTTTCCGAGAAAAAATGAATTACGTTTTGAGGTTAACGAGAGAAAAAAAATTAAACAATATACGCCAAAACACACTACCGGACTACTACGGACCTATGACCTATGATCAGTTTAAAAACAGTTTCAAATCATAAAAATGGATATTTGATTCGGGTATTTGACCTCGTCGTCCACTCGTCCTCGCGGGCTAGCTCCACTCAGGATCTTCCACGGGAATTTCTGGTTCCACATTTTTTATATCCAATCTACGCATAGGGACCACAAGACTACGTGGCATCGGGGTGATCTGCGTCAGTTCTGTGATATTGCTACTCAAGTTGGGGTGTCCTAGAACCTACTGCTGCGAGAAGGATTTCCAGGTGGTTGTAAAAAATCTAATAACCGACTGTCTATTCAACGTATTACCACAGAATACAGAAAGGACAGAAGCGCCACTCCGCGCAATCATTTAAATAAATAGCGACTTTAGCTGCTACGCAATAAAGTGCTAATCAGCTCGCACCGAACTCAGCGCCTAACATTTATATTAACCTACACCTTGCATCCCTTTCTATCGTATAGCTCTATCTCTACTGACGTGGCACGTGTAACGTTAGGGTTGTCTTGAGAATTATTCTGTGACGAATAATAATAACCTGGCCGCCGACGGGCAGCAGCGTCGGCGGTGCGAGAAGCTGTACCCTGCGATCCCCAACCCGCATGCCCAGCGTGGGGATTATGGGCATATCCCCCTTCTTATAGGGGAGGCCTATGTCCAACAGTGGACTGAATAGGCTGTTGTTGTTGAACCTTTTACTATCCAGTTACCTAGCCACCTATTTATTTTAAGGAACAATGATAATTCAAATAATATCTACCTACCTAGTATTAAATCAGAAAACTATTTTACACTGGCTGGCTGCATTAAGAACTCAGAAAATAGGCATACCTACTAGGTAGGTACTTGGGTCCTTAACACCTACTTAAGTGTTTAGGTGTCTTGTGTACGAAAACTGAATAATCACTGTTTAAGGTAGGTAGGTACATCATGCTAAACCATAAGAGAAATTTTAGTAGGTAGGTATCTACCTAGATATTTGCAAGAGAAAAAAACAACATTTGGTTTGTAGGTAACCTAGGTATCTAGTTTTAGTTGTTAGTACGCCTACCTTTAAGTAACTTACCACATCGATTTTTCTACCTACACCTACCTACCCGACTGTTTTTAAGTAGTTAACCTACACTGCCTACTTAAAGTTAAATCAAATAAAAATGTACCTAGGTTGGGTTTCTAATATTGCTCTCAGTCTACATAATCAAAATCATAATACCTACTTAAGTGCTGCTTATGCCTAGGCATAGGCAGCACTATGTAGGTAGATACCTACCAATGGCACAAAAATTGTCTATGAAAAAATACCTACATTATAATATTACGTTTATTTATGTAGGTAGGTACCGCATTCAAATAGAACTTGTACCTAAGTACCTACTTACTTAAGTAAATACGGGAGACAAACTTTCGTAGAAAAACTTTCAGTTATGTACCTACTATTGGTATTATTTACATTTTCTTACCTTTCGCTGTCATTAGGTAGTTTGAAAAACGTGAGATGCCGGTCCTTATTTTATTCAGGCAACCAAATGCTATGCAGTGCTTTTTTTGCCTTCATTTGGCGAAAAATATAGGTACATTACCAAAAACAAACTAAAATGCCGCGGCTGCTCAAGGACACGTGCGTTCCGGGCAGAACTCGGCAACCGACGTAACGAACCACGCTAGGAAGGCCGGCGATGCGTAGGTATATTTTTATACCTATTCTGCGGAGTGAAAGAGGCCTGGTATTACATTAACAACGAGAAATATCATTGTCAATGTCGAATCACCAAAAAATACCACAGAGGCCATAAATAAAAAGAAGATGAATTTTCAAATAATCATATCTCAAAAACTATTTGGTTCCGCACTACGCCATTTTAGATTTAGGCTTCCTAGATAAAGACCTATCTGTGACAAAAGTTCCAGCCGCCTAGCTCACTACAAATAAATGAAAGTTGAGCTAAAAATTAATGTGCAGTGGGCAAAATTCATTTCAAATGCCGGCAACACCAAACAAAACAAAACAAAATTGAATTTCACTTTTTGGCTTATTTTCTTACAGATTTCTGCTCTAAATGTTGTTATTTATTGTGGAAGTCTAGTTAATAATCCATTTTTGAATAAATACCTCTTCAAAAGTACGATACTTACGCTTGAAAAGACAAATCCGGAATGTTTTGATCACTGCCACTTTTGCACCAAAATACACTACACCGATCCATTTTGATAGAGAAATCCATAACATTCATTTGTTATTATTGATTTACAATAGATGAAACATAATTTTTCCAGGTAATAATTTAGTTTCAAGCAAGTTTTTCACAAAATCTTCCGAAACTGCTGCTAGCTGCCAAAGTTTGTTTAGCGCAATGTTGCGCTAAACAACGAAAAAACCGGCACGCGATAAGGGACAGCAAATCTATAGTGCGGTCTCCCTTATTTGCATGAAGCACGCATAAGTAGTTCTCTTTCTTGAAAGAATGAGATGAATTATCTCGTCGTCTATAGCTTTCTCTGTCTAGGTGCGTGAACGACAACTTAGGACACAAATAAATAATAGGATATTTTTGCCGTTCTGTAAAAAATAAATGCAAAATATATCTTTATTCATGTCCGTTAAAATATTCAATAGTCTCCCCGAAGACATGAAAGATTTGACACTTAGCTTTATTAAAATAAGACTTCACAAATGGCTTGTAGATAAATGCTTTTATACAATCAAACGAATTTATTAAAAATAAATAATAATTTACTATTTTTATTTCTTCTTTTGAATGGTTAGTTTTCATTTTGACATATATTTATTAAGTAATCTTGATTGTCAACTTAATTATTGTTAATTAAAATTAACCGATTTTAATGATAATTAATGACATATATACATATAACAATTTAATATTTGCACGCTTCTGTAATGAAGTATAAGTATGCGATCCACATAGCCTTTAAGATCCTTTACTTTGTAATTACCATACTTTTATGCAAATAAATATCATTTGATTTGATTTGATTTGAAAATTATATAGGTAGGTGCATTCAATCAAATATGCTAAACATCCTTCCTTCCCTAACATATTATCAAAAGTCATTAAAACTTGTTAGTGAAGGTAGAATATAAATGAAAAAAATTTCGTCATGCAATTAATCTATTAATTAATACTTTGCCTGCAGTATTAATTGGTAGATTAATACTTTACCTACATGACATTAATTTCTAGTTAGATTTATATTTTACCCATTATCTTCATCAGCCTATAGCAGTCCACTGCTGGACATAGGCCTCCCTTAATGAGCACCTGAGTCCCTGTCCTGAGCTCGACGCATCCAGCTTCTACCAGCAGCATTTCGCAGATCGTTACTACCTGAGGCCTCATTTACTAACTCAGTTGCACACCGAAGTGATAAGCCCCCGGTCCTGTTTTTACAAATTTTGACAGTTTGTCAAATTAACGTTCTTTGAATTTCAACAGATGTATGTCAAAGAAAGGTCCGGTGCCGATCATTTCGGTGAGCAACTGAGTTAGTAAATGAGGCATCTGGCCGGAGGGCGTATTATCAGTATATTTTATCCAAATCTATGGAAATTTTAATTATCTGTCAACTCTGCAGTTGAAATGAGAAAGACTAGGGTGGCCACGCTATATATATATCTATAGGTACTTAATCTATGGGTTCATGTATAAACACACACACACACACACCAGCCTATATCAGTCCACTGCTGGACATAGACCTTCCTTAATAAGATTTATAAGATTTATTTATGAAATCACTTAAAGTAGGTGTACAATTCTACTAATCTATTATCTAAAATTAACTTAGACAAAATAAAAACAAAACATATTAAAGCATAGATTAGTCTCAGTTGTATAGGTACATATATCACTTTTAACAATTTTGCTAGCGCTTTAGCACCAGTGCTAGGATTATCTTGTGTTACAGCTGCTACACTTCCTCATAAAACTTACTTAAATGATTAACTACATAAAAAAAAAAGTTAGCAACAAACTAGTTTAGCGGAAGTGGGTAGGTCGAGTGGGTAGATAAAGGGGGATATGCCCATAATCCCCACGCTGGGCATGCTGTTTGGGGATCGCAGGGCACAGCTTCTCGCACCACCGACGCTGCTGCCCGTCGGTGGCCAGGGGATTTAGCAGTACCGATGTATGCTGTGGTATGCCGCAATCAGCCGGCCGCCAGAGCCCCGTTCGTTGTTTAGCAGGGTGCACCACTTACAGGTGGGGTTGGCTTGGGTTACGAAGATAGGGGTTGGAACCCCGTACACCCCTATTATAACTTGTATGTAGCGAATATATAAAATACACCAGTATACCTAAATGCACAATGGCACAGCGTAGAGAAAAACGGTGGTTCATATAAAAATTGTGAATATTGATGGTACAGTATAGCCTCTCTTGGCTAGCTAGACTAACCACACGACTGATAAACTATTTGTTTTTGTAAATCTCTTAAATGTTATTTGTACAATAGAACACAAATCATCATCATTATCATCATCATCATCAGCCTATTGCAGTCCACTGCTGGACATAGGCCTCCCCTAATGAGCGCCATTGCGCCCTGTCCTGAGCTCGACGCATCCAGCTTCTACTAGCAGCCTTTCGCAGATCGTCACTCCACCTGGCCGGAGGACGTTCTATACGTACGCCAAGCCGCGATCTCCACTAAAGTACTCGTCTGCCCCAGTGGTTGTCGGTTCTTCGGCAGATATGGCCAGCCCACTGCCACTTCAGCTTGCTAATTCTCTGAGCTATGTTGACAACTTTATTTCTATGTCGGATAGTCTCGTTGCGGATTCTATTATTCAGAGAAACTCCAAGCATGGCTCGTTCCATAGCTCGCTGAGCGACTTTAAACTGGTGGATTAGCCGAACTGTGAGAGTAGACGTTTCGGCTCCGTATGTCATGACGGATAGGACGCACTGATTAAAAACTTTCGTTTTCAAACATTGCGGTATGGGTGACGAGAAGACTCGACGTAGTTTTCCAAGCGCTGCCCAACCCAGCTGAATCCTCCTCTTGGCCTCCTTCTTGAAGTTGTTCCTACCCAACTGCAATATCTGCCCGATGTATGTTTACACCGAAACAATTTCGAGAAGGTGTCCATTCGGTCACTGACCATGACTTTGGTCTTGTCCAAATTCATGCCGAGACCTATCTTTCGCGAGGCTGATGCTAAGCCGTCCAGCATCCGTTGCAGCTCTTCCAGTGACTCCGCCATTAGGACTATGTCATCAGCGAATCACAAGTGTGAGATATGCTCGCCATTTATGTTTATGCCCATACCTTTCCAGTCCAGCGTCTTAAACATATCCTCCAACGCGCTTGTGAACAGTTTCGAAGATCCCTGTCTCACTCCACGGCGCAGTTGGATGGGTTTAGACTGCTGGTCCTGTACTCGGACACTCATAGTGGTGGCTTCGTATAAACATCTCAGCACTTCAATATAACGAAAGTCCACTCGGCATCGCTGCAAGGAATCCAGGACAGCCCAGGTTTCGACAGAGTCAAAGGCCTTCTCATAGTTCACAAAAGGCAGACACAAGGGCAAACAAATAGACCCGAGAGAAAAATTACGGTGGGAATCGAACCTGCCTTCAGCGTAGAGATGTAAGGCCAGTTTAAAACCAATTAAACCAATCCGTTTAAAACGAAAAAAAAACGGTTTAAAACTGAAATAAACTATTTTTTTTCGATTTAAAACGGCCGGTGTTAATGACTAGGTTTTTCTTAATTATAACTACATTTCCTTGATTTTATCGAGGTAGGGATATAACGGAGTACCTATAAACGGTGTAAAGATTTTTTAAATGTGTGATACTGATATACTGATATTGATATATATACCTATTGATACCTACTTCACGGGTTTAGTTCTAGTTGGTCCATCCGACCAAGCATAGATAGCGTAGATATATAGATAGATAAATTCTTTATTGTAGGTACACCAAATAAAGTTCAATAATTATCAGGTTCAAAAATTTACAATAAAATAAAAGTCCCATGGTCGGTGTTATCGCTAAAAGCGATCTCTTTCAGACAACTTTCGGATTGACACGAATGCACGATAAGGAAAAGAAGGCAGTGTACATACGAGATTAGCTACATAAATAATATCATACACATATACCTAACTATCTCAGAAAGTAGGTAAAAGCGTAAAGCGTATGTATTACCTATCTAAGTTATAAAAACTCTGTGTTGCTAAATAAAGTTTTTTTTCATTGTTTTCAAACGATATAAATAAATCAATTTGATTCGGTTTAAACCAAACTCACACTCTCACACTCTCGGTGACGTCGTCATCACTCGTGTTGTGAGTGACTCGACCGTTGCAATGTGCCTACACACACATGTACACACATACACGGCCGCGCGCGGCCGCCCTTGTAGGCGAGTTTTCAACCGTTTAAAACGATTTATTTGCGGTTTAAAACGGTTTCATAAATGAAATGAAATGAAATGAGCGGAAACTCATAGTATCCGAAAAAAAAATTATGTGTTGAGGTGTAGTTGAGGTTAAGGGTAGGGCAGGGGTCGGCAACCTTTTGAGGCGGAAGAGTCAAAAGAAACAATTTACAGTATATTCCAGTTTTTAAAGAGACACATAAGGCAGCGACTGAATACGTATCTTCTGTCACTGACTCAGAGTCTACATGTCTGACGGAGGGACCAAGGACACTACTACCCATGCGACCAGTTACGCGCTCTGTTCTCTGTTAAGCCTGGATACCAGACACAATAGAAAATCTAACTAAGCAGAGCTTGTATTATGGGAACCACATGATTGTTATACTACACATATAGTTTTTTATTTGTAAATATATACATATCATACATAGAAAACACCCAGACCCGAGACAAATATCTACAGAACATGCAAACATTTGTCCCGCGGCGGGAATCGAACCCGCAACTTTCTGCGTCTCAGGCGGACCTTCGCCCACTGCGCCACAGAGGCCGTCAAATGTCAAAGTTATGACGTAAAGGTTGACTTCGCAGTGCATACAGTGCAGAAACAAAAGCCGCGAACAAAAGCAATTCTAAGGTGACAATTATCAATTCACAAATATAATAACATTAACATACTTAACCCAAAACTTGGTTCTAAAAGAAAACTACGATTTATTTCTGGATAGCAATCTAAAAATTAAAACGAAGATTGCTACCTAGAAAAGAAAAACACGATTTATATCTGGATATCAACATATTAATTATTATGTTGATATCCAGAACTTGGTCATTTTAACTGGTTTGGTCATTCCAGAGGCCATTCTAGAGGCCTAGAACTAGAACCTACTGTTGTGGGAAGGAGGAACAACGAGAAATCAGATTACCAAAAAATACCAAAAACTATAATTTCTCTGTTTGGCCATGAAAAAAAAATTGCATTCAATGACATCTTGATGGCATCAGTTTGACCAGAGTTTGACGAAATTACGTGAAAATTTGAATTTTCAAAAATTCATATCTCAAAAACGATTTGTTTCCGCAATAATTACGTCATTTTATTTATGTCATTATTAAAATTACCTAGGAAGGTATAGACCTGTTTGTGACAAAAGTTTCAGCCACCTACCTCACATTTGGTAAAGGCTAAGGGAAGGAAAGCTGAGCCGAAAATAATGCTAGATATTTACTTCAAATATGTACATAGCGTTTGTATTAGGATTGGGAGTGTAGGTTCCAGCTTTTCCCTATACTTTAATTAGTTTCTCAAAATGGTTAGAAGACTCTTTATGTAGGGACCAAAGAGTTTGGGTTGTTTTCATGCTACGGACGATCTCATTATTTCTTTTACCATGTGGGCGTATTATGTAGGCCAACCAGCATTGTAGGCCAAATATTTTGTCAACTTCAAATCGCTAAGTTTGTTATGGCATTTTGAAATATATACGTATAAAATCTCCCATTTGATTGGTTTAATAATACAGTTCCTATCCGCTGATTGGCTAGAATTATTTTAAAGTTCAGTGGAAACATAGCTTTTCGGTGTTCCACTAGGTGGCACATGTGATGTGTCGGCGAAGGGTTTTTCTCTCATCATTTTTAATTTAGTGAGGAAGTGATTTGTTTTGTGTTGCGTTCCGCAAAGTTAAATTTTCTCAAAAAAATAGTTTGTTTTGGTGAGTGACATTGTCTCTTGATCCTGTGCATGTTTACAAAATTTTCTTAGAATTGCAAAATGTAATGAAAATGTAGTGCTACGAAGCAAGCGTCTATTTTTTATCGTAGTAATCGAACTCAACTCGAGCTTGGTTTTGTGTCAGAGTCAAGGATTCAAAAATGGGAATTGATTCAAACCCTCCTAATATATGCATTGAATTAAAAATTATGGAGACAGGTAACATCAGTACATATCTATGTGGTGATAAATATCTATTTACGTACTTGCTATAATCTTTCCCAATGTAACATAGTGTTATCGCCCAGAAATAAAGTACAACGCCTTTTTGGCGGGAACACCCGGTGCAGGGATGGTCTGCTACTCGATAACTTAATCCTAGAATGTATTTACGTTTACGTGGCACTTACCTATTTCCACTCGTGGATGTATGCTTCTAAAGACAGTAGGGGGTGGGCATCAGCAGCAGCAGTGTTTACTTGTTTGGTACTCACAATGTCTGCGATCATAAACCTGGTACTCCTATGTCCACCCAAAGGTTGCATGGTAGAGATCGCTCTAAGCAATTCTTATCATTGTTATCCACCCATTGTACTTTCATTATTCTTATTGTCCAGAGAGTACATTAAAGAGTTTTCTATGTCATGCAGTGGAATAAAAAAAAAAAGTAAAAGAAACTATCTGAAGGTCACATAGTTTCACTGTTCCAACATGTTTACAGTACATCTGACTCAACATGACGTCTATGGAAGAAGGTGACACAGCATCAGAGGATGTTCCAGTGGGAAATCCTGATGAAGTTGCAAAAAATCCTATTGCATTGAAAGGTAAACATAAGATCGGAGATAGCGTGATTAAATTCAACAAGTATCCAGTTTTTTTATTGCAAGAACAAAATATCAGCCTTAATTCGGAAAAGGAATCATTTGTCTGAAAAAGTTGTTACTGCTTCCTCTATAAACTAATAAACTGTTTCTAAATTAATTAAATCAGTGATCAAAAGTAAACAATTTCAACACTGTGATGTAGATATATCAGTGAACGCTGCTCGTCTATAAACAAATCAATAAAATAGAAAAATAGTGCCTATAGGTACTGTTTAATTATGTGTTTAAATTGTTTTCAGGAGCTCATGAGCAAATGGCAACTTTAGATGTGCTAGTCTGTGGTCAGTGTCATTCAGCTTTCCATTTTGTTGAAGAGTTTTCTGAACACAAGGAAGCCAATAATTGCACTGGAAAATCACCTGTTAGAGATAGTGTAAGTGATGCTACCTTCACCTAAACCTATGCAATAATCATTGGGATAAAATAGAAAGTATTAGCTTGCACCTGCTACTCTGCTCATGTGGTACCAGGATGAAAATGCTTTGAGTTAATCCAGGTCAAACTATTTTATTCCAACTTCATCCAAATCTGTTCAGCTTTTATGGAGTTGAGTGGGAACTAACATTTGAACTGGCAATCTTTCTCGTTTATGGCAGTGTGATTAACCTTTTTTTTTCTGTTTTATTTAGGTACTTTGAGTCGCAGTGTAACTTTGTCAGTCCCATAGGGGATTATTGACATAATAACCATCAGGGTAAACAATTTCTTGAGTGGAGTCTGCTGCTCGGCAAACATAATCTAGGATGCCAGTTGTAGTGACAATCTGCAAAAAGCTGCTGGTAGAAGCTGGATATGTTGAGCTCAGGACAGAGCGCAATGGCGCTCATTAGGGGAGGCCTATGTCCAGCTGCGGACTGCTATAGGCCGACGATGATAATGATGATTGTTAACATTTTAGAATGAAAGCAAAGCACAAGTATGGGCATTCCTGTTGTGGAAGTGCTCGTCGGCACGAGACAGGTCAGCAATCAGCACTGACAACAGCTGGAAGCTATACCAGCAGTGGTGCCGCATGGCCGAAGCTCAGCGGACAGCATGGATCACCGCAGGAGCCAATGTGCAGGCTCTGTCCAAGTTTTCACACGCTAAAGTTGTAAGTTTTTGTAAACAATTTACTTTTTCTATTACAATTTGTTTTACCTCAACTAATATCACAATATTTTGCAAAAAAGTATTTATGACCTGATTCTGTTATAAATATAATTTAAAACAACATTTCTTACTTACTTTCGCCTGTGGCTTCGCTCCCGTAGTACCCCGATAAAAGGGTTTATATATTACTTCTCATCTAGGACTACATTATGGGCAATTTTAGGTTTAAAGAACTTTATTCTCATATAAACACATGGTTCACTAATAATGAGATACATAAAAAACAAATTAATCTAGGTTTTACAATATTTAAACTAACCTCGGATACGCAAATATAACTAAATATTATTATCTATAACTAAAAATTATGTAAAAAACTAACAGCTAGTACTTAATTTATTATGAAATAAGTAGGTATGCTTATATTTTTGTATAGTGAAATATTAGATAGGTACCTAAGGATTTTTATTTGTGTATTGTTACAGTGTATGTACATGTAATTTAAGTTTATTTAAAGGCATTCAAATTATCACATTCTTTTATTTTGTTTGGCAAATTGTTAAATAATTTAGCTCCCTCTAATAATAATGTTTTTTTACCATAGTTAGTATGTATTTTAGGTAATTGTATTTTCATTTTCATAGGGAATATTTTTTTTTCCATAGAGAAACAAACATTTCACTTCGCACATCTATTACAATATGAGTAGAATTGCTCTGACGATTAAAATTTTCTTGATTTAAAAAAAAACACACAAAAAAAAAAATAGAGCTAAATTGAGAATGTTGTGTGTCTTTCTTTTGAAATCAGTTAATAATTTATACATTATTATATAACTTTAATTGCTGAGAAACAGTCTATGTGGCTGGGCCGTTGTTGGAGATATTTATGCATCCTCTCCAACCAGCTGTGACACACTATATTTTTGGACAGCACTACCACAAAATTTGATATTGATACATTTCCAGATGGAATTGAAGACTGAAGATCAACTTGTACCTATCCAGAACCAAACACCACATTCAGAAGTCAAAAAACGAGGTCGGCCTAAGAAAACTAAAGTGGTAAGGACAACAAAACAACTTTCTATATGTGTAGAAAAAAATATTTCTATTGAAATCATCATCATTCATCATCATCAGCCTATAGCAGTCCACTGCTGGACATAGGCCTCCCCTAATGAGCGCCATTGCGCCCTGTCCTGAGCTCGACGCATCCAGCTTCTACCAGCAGCCTTTCGTAGATCGTCACCCCACCTGGCCGGAGGACGTCCTACACTACGTTTGCCGAGCCGTGGTCTCCACTCAAGAACTCGTTTACCCCAACGGTTATCGGTTCTTCGGCAGATATGGCCAGCCCACTGCCACTTCAGCTTGCTAATTCTCTGAGCTATGTCGACAACTTTAGTTCTATGTCGGATAAACTCGTTACGGATTTTATCCTTCAGAGAAACCCCGAGCATAGCTCGTTCCATCGCTCGCTGAGCGACTTTAAACTGGTGGACCAGCCGTACTGTGAGTGTCCACGTTTCGGCTCCGTATGTCATGACGGGTAGGACGCACTGATTGAAAACTTTTGTTTTCAAACATTGCGGTATGGGTGACGAGAAAACTCGACGTAGTTTTCCAAATGCTGCCCAACCCAGCTGAATCCTCCTGTTGGCCTCCTTCTCGAAGTTGTTTCTACCCAACTGCAGTATCTGCCCGAGGTATGTATACTCCGAAACAACTTCAAGAAGGTGTCCATTAACGACGACAGGACTCGGATCCGGTCATTGACCATAACTTTGGTCTTGTCCAAATTCATGCCGAGACCTATCTTTGGCGAGGCTGATGCTAGGCTGTCCAGCATCTGTTGCAGCTCCTCCAGCGACTCCGCCATTAGGACTATGTCATCAGCGAATCGCAAGTGTGAGATGTGCTCGCCGTTTATGTTTATGCCCATACCTTTCCAGTCCAGCGTCTTAAACATATCCTCCAACGCGCTTGTGAACAGTTTCGGAGATATGACATCTCCCTGTCTCACTCCGCGGCGCAGTTGGATGGGTTTAGACTGCTGGTCCTGTACTCGGACACTCATAGTGGCGGCTTCGTACAGACATCTCAACACTTCGATATAACGATAGTCCACTTGGCATCGCTGCAAGGATTCCAGGACAGCCCAGGTTTCTACAGAGTCAAAGGCTTTCTCATAGTCCACAAAAGCCAGACACAGGGGCTGATTATACTCTTCGGACTTCTGTATAATCTGCCTCACTGTGTGAATGTGGTCTATGGTGCCATATCCTCCGCGAAACCCGGCCTGCTCCGGTGGCTGGAACTCATCGAGTCTTCTGGCGAGACGATTTGTAATAACCCTTGAGAACAGCTTATAGACGTGGCTCAGGAGCGAGATAGGTATGTAGTTTTTAAGAAGGGTTTTGTCTCCCTTCTTAAAAAACAGAACCACCAAGCTCTCGTTCCACGCCTTAGGAGTTCTCCCACATTGAAGGACAGCGTTGAAGAGGTTCCGCAGCTCCTGCACAACAGGAGCTCCTCCAGCCTTCAGAAGTTCCGAAGTAACACCGTCTTCACCGGGGGCTTTTCCATTTTTAAGCTGTCTCAGGGCCAGTACGACCTCGTCTTGGCTCATCTCTGGCAGGTCGTCGGTATAGTGGCGGGTGAGGGTGGCTCGAGAATCGTGGCTGCTACGTTGGGGGCAAGGAGCATGTGCCGCATACAGTCGGCCTCGGCCATAGAAGTCCTCTATCTCAGATAATACCTCCGGCTTTGACAAAACGGTTCGGCCATCGTGTGTCGTTAACTTCGTCAGGTGGCTCCTGCCAAGCTGCTGAGTGAATACTTTGGACCCTCAGTTTCGCTCTATTGCCTCTTCAATGAGGCGTGTATTGGAGCTCCGAAGGTCGCGCCGTATCATCTTCGCAATTCGCTTGTTCAGGTCTGACCTCTCTGACGAAGTGGCCAGAGTGGTTTCCCGTCTTTTTGTCATCAGCCGAAGAGTCTCATCCGTGAGTTTGGACTTCCTGCCTTTAGGCTGCATTTGGCAGAATTTGATGCCCTCGTCCCTTAGCGTTCCAACCACGTTTTGTAGGGCCTCATCAACGTCATCGGTAGGTTCCACAGCAACGAATCTGTCACCGAGAAGCTTCTGAAACTTCTCGGTGCCCGCCATGATCTGGAGTAGATTGGGTCGGAGCGTGGACTTCATCAGACGGTTTCTTTTCAGCTTTAGATTGATATTCAGAGAGCCTCGGACAAGTCTGTGATCAGATCCGGTGTTGAACCTGTTGATCACGGAGACGTCTCTGTATATGTGCCTTTTATCCGTCATGATGGAGTCGATCTCGTTTTTGGTCACAGTGTCGGGGCTACGCCATGTCCACTTCCTGTGGGGCTTCTTCTCGAAGAACGAGTTCATCAAGAAGAGCCCCTCCTTCTCTAGGAAGTTGACCAGCATTTGCCCCCTGTGATTTCTACACCCAAAACCATGCGGGCCCACTCTGGATTCGTCGCCAATTCGGACTCCCACTTTGCCGTTAAAGTCCCCCATAACAACGTTGAAGTGAGCCTTCGTGGTGTTGTGCAAGGCTTTGGATATGTCCTCGTACATATCCTCCACTTCATCATCCAAGTGTGCCGAGGTCGGTGCGTAAACCTGAATTATCTTCATGCTATACCTCTTGGATAGCCGAAGGATCAGGTACGCTACCCTGGTCGACACACTGGAGATTTCTTCAACGTTGTTAGAGAGGGCCTTATTTACGAGAAACCCTACGCCACCCTGGGATGTTTGGTCACCCTCGCGGAAGTACAGAAGGTGGCCCGAGTCTAGGGTTATGGTGTCCTCTCCCTCTCTACGGACTTCACACAACCCCAGAACATGCCACCTAATGTTCTCCAGCTCCACTTCCAACTGCGCTAGATGTTCGTCGAGCCTCAGAGTCCGTCCGTTAAACGTAGCCAGGGTCAGATTTTGCAGGTAGCCAGAGGTAGCCCGGGGATTCCTAGCACCCCCTGTCCCGCCGTTACCATGGCCGCTACCTGGATGGCCAGGAATAGCGGGACGGCCGGGAACTGGGGGCCATCTCTTTTTTTTGTATGTCATAGTAGGGGGGGTATGCCCATAATCCCCACGCTGGGCATGCGGGTTGGGGATCGCAGGACACAGCTTCTCGCACCGCCGACGCTGCTGCCCATCGACAGTCAGGGAATTTAGCTGTGCTGGTGTAGGCTGCGCTATGCCGCAATCAGCCGGCCGCCAGAGCCTCGTTCGTTAGTCAGTAGGGTGCACCGCGTGCAGGTGAGGTTGGCTTGTGTCCGGAAGTTGGAGGTTGGAACACCTTACCCCTCCCCTATTGAAATAAATAATAAATAATGCTGGATACTACCACACAGCAATATGCAGCCCCAAACTAAGCAGAGCTTGTATTATGGGCATTTACAACAACCTATATCAGTCTCAAATACTGGACATGGCTCCTCATCATGGGAAGGAAGGGGGAGATGCCCATAATTCCTACGCCGGGTATGCAGGTTGGGGATCGCAGGGCACAGCTTCTTGTAGCTATGCAATGCTGTACGCATTGTTTTGTAATACAAATTACTATTTCGTAAATACATTTCTTGCTTGTAGTTAATCCAACTAACACTATGTTGCAGGATGAGGATTATCAGCCATCTGAAGAAGAAAGATCTGAAGATGAATTTGTTAAACCAACACCAACTAAATCCTCTTACAGTTCTAAAGTCATAAAGGTAAAATACGTTTATTTTGATTTGTTTAGGTTCCTTTCGATTTTGTGCAAGGCCTCGTTTATCATCATTCCTTGGTGGTCGTTCCAAGGTGAGATCTTGGATCGTTGGATTATGATTATTACAATTTAAATTCTGCCACATCTCACACCACATAACCTCGTATCCTAGAAAATTGATCAGTTCCTGTGATGTGTTATCGTAACATGCGGGGGAATCCATGGGTATCTTGAATCTTGATAGACTAAATGCTGATTGAAATAATAATCAGTTTCAACTTAATTAGCAGGAATCCAATGAGTCAGTCCGCAATGCTCAAGAACGGGTGCCTCCCGAGGAACGCATCGCACGCCGCACTGATCGTTTGGGTGACACGACTGAAGCCAGTCAGTATGTCGTAGAGAAGATATTGGCTAAGAGATTCAATCCGCGACGCAAGCAGTATGAATATCTGCTCAAATGGGAAGGCTATCCACAGTAAGTATTGTATTTAGTAAAATTGTAGTTTTTTTCAAATTATTTATCCAGGTAATTTCTTATTGCCTAATGTAAAACAAGTACACAGGCAAACTTAATCCTAAATAGCTATTTCTTCCAGATAACCTTTGTGTTGTTAACCTACTGTTATTAATTAAAAAGAGTAGTTTATTTTGTTCTTTTTAAATCCGCGATCATAGTGGTGATGTTTAGGATCCAAACTCATGTCAGTCCTTTCCGTTGCTTGGATTTTCCACCAGCAATCTTGCTAGCCGGTTGTCGTGTCGTTTCAGTCGTAAAAGAAGTGACAAATGCACAGCACACTATGTGAATTTTCGACGACGCTTAGAATATTGTTCATTTACTACAAGTATGACGAGAATTATTACCACAGTGGATCTGAGGCTGACTTTACTTTACTTTAGAGGGCTGTTCGTGCAATTTATAATATGGGCCCCAGAGAATCACTTAGAACTAAGTTTAAAGAAATAAATGTTATGACAGTGCCGTGCCAATATATATATATGAAAACTTAATGTATGTCCGAAAACATATTAACATGTTCAAGAAAAATAGCGACTATCATAATGTTAACACTAGAAATAAAGATAAACTAGCTGTTCCCACTGTAAGGCTCCATAAAGTTAGTCAATCTTTTAAAGGGATGTTTGTACGATTTTTTAACAAAATCCCAAATGATGTGATTAATCTATCTGTAAATAAATTCAAAAATGTTGTTAAACGTAATCTATGTAATAAAGCTTATTATAAAATATCTGATTATTTAGATGACAAAAAAGCTTGGGATGAAACTGCCTCCAACTCCATCAAAAACAATGTAATAGATATTAAGTACAATGACGTTAAAAAAATATAAGCCAAGCAGAGTTTCTTGCCAATTCTTCTCTGTTTGGTCACGTTACGAATTGGTGGTAAATTAAAAAAAATGACGTTTCAAAGTGTACTATACAGTTCCTACTGAATAAATGATTTTTGACTTTGACTTTGACTTTGACTGACCGTCGGCGCTGATCAAAAAATATGCATTACTACTATGAAGCGTTTTTAAAGTTACACTGCTAACAGTTACGCTGAGCGTCGTTAGTCGGCACGGACATTAACATCAAAATTTTAAATGTAGGAATTTAAAACTCGTCTTGTAAACTTGCTACGGAGCCGAAGCGTGGACACTCACAGTACAGCTAGTGCACCAGTTTAAAGTCGCTCAGCGAGCTATGGAAGGAGCTAGGAGTTTCTCTGAAGGATAGGATCAGTAACGAGACTATCCGACGTAGAAATAAAGTGGTCGACATAGCTCAGAGAATTAGCAAACTGAAGTAGCAGTAGTAGTGGGATGCCCATATCTACCAAAGAACCGATAACTATTGATGTAAACGAGTTCTTGAGTGGAGACTCGGCCAACCAACGTAGTGTAGGACGCCCTTAGGCCAGGTGGAGTGATAATATAATCTGTGAAAGGCTGTTGGTAGAAGCAGTAGAAGCCGGATGTGTCGAGCTGAGGACAAGGCGCAATGACGCTTATTAGAGGAGGCTGATGATTGATGATGATTCCACTAAAACAATATTTACAATGAGTATGGTTTCCAGTGAACAAAACACATGGGAGCCTGTAGAAAACATGGAAACTTGCAAGCATCTTCTGGAAGCGTTTGAAAAGCAACTCGCGCGTCAGAAAGAACTCAAAGCATTGAAGGCACAACAGCAACAGCAACATCCAGTGCAGGTACCTATGTTAAGATGTTAACACGTTGACTGTCTTGCAGATCGAGCTCTAGGCGTGAGATTATTTGCCTCAGGGCAAGTGTGTTTTCAGTCGTATGTCATCTGGGGGCTGAGTTGTGTAGAAATTGTTGGTACTAGAGTATTGGTCTCTTTGGTCGACTTCTTCTGTTGGCATCATGGGCTTGTTCGTTAAGCAAGTTTTTAGCCAGTTCATGCCTGTTAATGTAAGACTTAATTTCTTGTAAAGATGTAACAATTCTTTTATTTTCATCAGGTCAAGCAAATCAATACCCCAACGCCACAGATCGTCAAACATGTGGTCAAGAAAACTGATACGCCGACGCCGGCTATTACGTCTACTGGGTAAGGATTAACATAACCCATTAACATAATCCCAGTGGGGCACTTGAGACATCCATAACAGAGCATTTCTAGCTTTTGGATGAAGAAGATAGATCTGTTATGTATACACTTACATTCTTACATAAGTGAAGGTATGACAAATGAGCGTGTACTTCTTGTTGAAAATACTTCGCTCGCGTGGTACCTGTTAAAATTTGTTTTTATGTTATTCCTGGTCTAGAAATACGTCATTTTTGATTTGCAAAATTTCAGCTCGCATCTGTCGTAGATTTAGCATGAGGGAGGAACAATACATCTTCACATTTAACAAACTTTCGCCGTTATTATTTTAGTGGGATGTTATTATATGCAAAAGTAGCAACAAGTATCAAGTAGTTATTTAACCACTAGAAAAGAGAAGCTCCTTCCTTCATCATCACAATAACATATAGAAATTACAAAATTACATTAAAATGCGTTTAATTTAGGCGATTACAACGGACCAGTAAAGTGCGCGCGCTGGACCAAGTGAAAGCGTGGTGCGGCGCTGAAGATGGCGAGCCTGTTTCTAAGAAGATCAAGAGAGAAGCTTCCAGTGAAGATGAAGATTACTCTGACCATATCGATACTAAACGTAAGTGGAAGTTATTTTATAGTAAAATTCAAATGTTTAGTTAAGAGCTCTTTTGAAATTTAGCTCTTGTGGAATGAATTTGTTTTCAAGTAGATTACTTACCTTGTCTTGGGTCTTCTAGTGGAATTAGAGGACCCTCGGCTCACTACTCCTCCGGATTATTCGATAAATTAAATATAATTACGTGCGTTTTAAAATTTTTCCACAGTTTGGGGAATATTATCGTCGTAATAGGGACTGGGAAGATAATTTGCTGCTTACTCTGCTCTATAACTGTGTCTGCGCGCGCCATTCCGTCGCAATCAGTTTTATATATATTCTCACAGAAGTATTCCTTAGTTTTGTATCTCTTGAAAACAGCCCTAATTAAAAATAATGCTAAAGTTACAGTCGAGAAGAAGGTAGTGAATGGCCAGTCATCACCAAAGGCGTCCCTCGACCCTGACCTGGTCAAAACCCTCGGCCTGAGCGGGAAAGGAATGCCGAACATCAAAGGCGTCATCAAAGTTGACCCCAAACATATGCCTAACCTCAGTACAGGTACTAAACTAGGCCCAGTAATAGCTCTGAGTGATATGCACACAAAGTTGAAATGTTTCTATGCCCTTGGTATTTTCTTAGCCATTTCTTCATTTATTCTTATTCTATTGTTTACTCCTTTACCCTTTCAGTTACCGAATATTCTAATGTAATTCTTTTTGTTCTCAAAATAGTATGCTTATATTCACCTAATGACGTCATACCAAACAAACATTGAGTAGTAATGCAAAGTGATTAAATAAATAGGTACATAATAATATTTTTTCTTGTTCACTCAGGTGTGTATATAATGTCGAAGAGCTCTGGAATCATGAAGATTGACTCTCCTGGTAAAATTGGGCCTGGGCTCGCAAACATTGACCAAGATGTCATTAGGAAGCAGATACTAGCTGCCAAACAGGTATCTAATTAGCTAGATTATCTAATCTAGACTAAAGCCAGTCTTAATTCAGTCTAAACCTTGCAATATGGTTTCATTGATTTAGCTTTATTACTCGAAATCTTCTTAACGTAATTTTTTTTGTTTCAGAAAAAGCAAGAAGAAGTGAAGAAATCACCAATTCGCTCAAACCAGCCTTCTAATGTGAGTATATATTTTAAGTTGTCTAGATTTCAGTTGACGCAATATTTTTAGTTTTCCCTTTTATTTTCTACAATCTGTTGAACAATATTGAAATTAAGTGCCAGAAATTGGGCACTTATCCACATACTGATGTGATGGCAATACAGTATTGCAATGTTTTTTTTACATTGGATGGACCTGTCTTTGACTACTAACTCACCTAATGTTAGAAACGTTTTGGTCTAAGATAGAGCACGAAGGTCTAGAAGACACCCGTGAATGGGTGGACTTAAATAGTCGCGGATTGTAGTTATCCAGGAAAGACTAAGTCTAGACTTAAATAGTCGCGGATTGTAGTTATCCAGGAAAGACTAAGTCTAGACTTAAATAGTCGCGGATTGTAGTTATCCAGGAAAGACTAAGTCTAGACTTAAATAGTCGCGGATTGTAGTTATCCAGGAAAGACTAAGTCTAGACTTAAATAGTCGCGGATTGTAGTTATCCAGGAAAGACTAAGTCTAGACTTAAATAGTCGCGGATTGTAGTTATCCAGGAAAGACTAAGTCTAGACTTAAATAGTCGCGGATTGTAGTTATCCAGGAAAGACTAAGTCTAGACTTAAATAGTCGCGGATTGTAGTTATCCAGGAAAGACTAAGTCTAGACTTACATAGTCGCGGATTGTAGTTATCCAGGAAAGACTAAGTCTAGACTTAAATAGTCGCGGATTGTAGTTATCCAGGAAAGACTAAGTCTAGACTTAAATAGTCGCGGATTGTAGTTATCCAGGAAAGACAGGCCGGTAGAGATGTTGTTTGGCTGGCTGGTGTGTTAGCATTGTTTGTTTTTATAAATTATGGTCATCATTTCTTATGTTGATTTTCCAATTCTATTATATTTTTTTATTTTAAAATGATTTATTCAAGAAAGAAAAATTATTTTATGAATGACTAGCGGCCCGCCCTGGCTTCGCACGGATAGTTAATAAAATTTTCAAAAATTATATTTTTTGACACACATTCATAGACATACACCCTTTATTTTTTGATAATATTGGCTTTCCTTCCATCCACCAGTGACGCCTACTACATCGCTTATTATCAGGTATCTTAGCCGAGCAGGGTAGAAGTTATATAAATTTATTGAAACAGTTGTGAATATGAAGTAATTTATTTTGATAAGGATTCATACCGAGCGACAAATAAAGAGCCTTTTCTTGCGCCGGCATTTCAATTAACTTTAAAAAAAAAAAAGGTTCCATCGAATTGAGAACCTCCTCCTTTTTGAAGTTGGTTAAAAAGAACACTTATTGTGACAGAACTATAATAGCTAGACATATGCAGTCGCAACACTGTGTAGATAATGATGTGTTCTGCAAAGTCGTAGTACATTATTTTGTTCTATGACCAATATTTTTCGCAGTGCACGCGATGTAAGGAATTTTATAGGTAATTTTTTTACACCTCGGGTTACATTTTTGGAGTTTTAGTAGGAATCCCTATTTTTTTTGAAAATATAATATAGCCTATAGCACCCGGGGATAGTGTAGCTGCCCAACGGTGAAATAATTTTTTAAATCGGTTCAGTAGTTTCGGAGCCTATTCAATGCAATTTTTTCCTCTTTATAATATTAGTGTAGAAGTGTAGATGTCTTCTTACTTCCTGCGGCGCTACAACCCATTGTGGATCTTGACCTCCTCAGCGATTTTCTTCCATTTCGTTCTCCCGCCTGCTTTCTCCAGAGGTTATCTTGATGTTATTAATTGTAATTTAAAACTTTCTCATTTAGATAAAGAAAACTTATGGAGCGGCAGGTCAGCAAGTTACAGAGAAGACTATTATTACCCCTTCAGGCCAAAAGATCATCCAGCGCACGATCCAGCGTCCAGTCGGAAGCAGCCCTGCTTCCTCACCCGTTAACATTCTACAGAACAAGAAGCTCCAGCAGGTACTTAAATTATTGCTGTCATGGCGTAGATTTTCCGCATTAACCGAAATTAATCAACAGTGTATTGTGTCTATGACTGACTATGGAATATGGCTGGTTAGAAATGTGTCCAAAGGTAAAGTCTGGTCGTCTATAAAAAAAATTGCTGGACACTATCTATAATCACAGTCAACAGAGAAATTATACCTGTTGTCTGTGCTATCACACAGCATCATGTAGCCCCAAACTAAGCAGAGCTTGTATTATGAGAACCACATGACTGATTTTTTTGTAAATACATACATATTATACATAGAAAACACCCAGACCCAATACAAATATTTGTAGAACATACAAATATTTATCTCGTGGTGTTTATCGAACCCGCAACCTTCCGCGTCTTATTACTCATCCTCTGAATCCATCCAGCTGCTAGCCGCAAATGAAAAAGTAAAAAGCTACAAAGTACAAGTTGCGGCACGAAACTAGCGCTGACCGTTATTGCGCAGAAGTCAAATGTAAGGTATCATAGGGGAGCTAGAGGCGAGAGAGAGCGAGAGACCCATGCACAGAAGTTTCGTTCACCGCTAGACTAACGTGCCGCTATATAGCTATAAACTGATGTTAATTTCCCAGGGCGATAGTTTGCTGAGACGCGGCGGAGCTACCCGGGGTCGCGGTCGAGGCGGGTTCGCGGTGTCCACAGCCGCAGGCAATGTCGTGCGCTTTAGAGACAAACAAGTGCCACAGTTGATGTTTGAGTTCGATGTAAGAATATTTTCTTCCGTTAGCATTTTCCCGCCGCGGAGCACTTACTATTATGTCTTTTTAGCTTCCGCCCGCGGCTATAATCTAATTTTAATCTACAGTCTGCTGCTCTGTAAAATCTGGCTAAAAATTAATATTTCTAACTTTACTTCACACATCTCCACACCAGCCTATATTATTCCACTGCTGGACATAGGACTCCCTTAAGAAAGGGTAAATTACGTAATTTTACTACCGATCTGTAATCAAACGCTAACCTTCAAATTTTTTCATTCAATTCGAACCAGGAAACTGAGTAGTCAACTTCTATAATTTACACCAATTCGTAACGCGAGAGAAGAATTGCCAAAAAAAAAATGGCTTGGCTTACATATTTTAAAGTCTTTGTAACAATAATTATTGTATTATCGTAATTTTTATTCTTAACTATTGCATTGTTCTTTAAGGAGTTGATAAATCTCCATCCTAAGCATTTTTGTCATCTAATAAGCTTAATCATCTATCCCAAGAGCATGTTCGCGGTATATCTGTATTTATCTTTGGTCTGCATCAGGATGAACAATCATCGGACTCATCAGACGGCATCGAGGATCCGTTCCCGCGTGAGTTGGGCCCCCTCCCGCCGCCGAGTCCCGAGCGGCCTCTGACCATCTGCCCTGAGACCGGGAAGCGATTAGCGCGGGCTGAGAACGAGCCAACGCCTCCGCCCACGCCGTCGCCTCCGCCCACGCCGCCGCCGCCGCCCACGCCGCCGCCCGCGGTCACGCCACCCCCTAATGTTCACCCAACTATGCTTATGAAGGTGACCTTACTACCATGATAAGAGTCTTGCAGAGACTAAAGATCTCTCTTGCTACGATGCTGTAATGAAGGGTTTTATTAATGTTTTTCTCGCAACCTGTGTTTTCGCGTTTCAGTCTGGTAAGGCACAGCGTGGTTTCAGTGAAGGCGAACACAAATATTTCAACCTATCATAAACGTAACGAAAAAATTTGGCCAATGACAAAGCGTTATTGAGGTACACTTTCTCATTGGGCAAAATTTGACATTTACGATAATCTGATGAATCGTAAGCGTAACGAAATTGCCTACAACTTTAAGACTACGATACGGAAAAAAAATAGCCTATATTCTATTTGGCTGGAATACTGAATGTAATGCAAAAGCAATAAACCCTACTCCAAATCTATTATTTGATGTTACATGACCCTTTTGCTTGTTATCAGGTGGAGATGTCTCCTGGTGGTACAACAGGAATGCTGGTCCAGGGTGACATGCCGCAGCAGTCCTTACCCATACTCACCGATGAGGAGGGTGTAAGTTATAGCTTCTTATGTTTTGTAAGCAAACTAAAATATTGCAACATACTAAACTGAAAATTTATGTTTAGTCGGAAGTGAAAGTGGAAGGCACGACAGTGAAGCAGTTATTAGAAGAAGGAATAGGCGTGGACGAAGGCGAGGAAGTCAACCTATTACACTCCAGTCATCCACCTATCATGATACGCGGCGAAGACGGCGTGCTATATCAGGTAAAGCGGCTTCAACTGTGGCGGCAGGTCTACGGTGGTTTTGTAATCTCTTCCCTTGCCATCACATATCGAGTTGTATAGCGTTAAAAATCTGTAAATTAGAACAAAAATGCTTGTTTTGTTAGTCTGATTTATCTTACTTGTTAGTCAAGAATATTGAATCAGAAGGTAATTTATGAAAATATTATTAAATTATTATAAATTATTACAGCAGAACCGAATTTTTATATTTGTTGATAATGTGCATCGGAAGAAGACAATTTAATATTTATGAGTGAGCACACTCTAATGTTGGATGTTTTCTCAGGTTGCGGGTGAAAACGAAGCTGGACAAACGTTGCTAGTGGCGGCAGAGGGCGTGGAAGGAGCCGAAGAGGGCGTCATCGCGAGCGGGGAAGGCGAGGGTGACGTCATGTACGTCACGAGAGAAGATGGACAGGTTAGAATCCTTAGATAGATACATAAATCATTTATTTGTTACTATCCTTAAGCCTTACTTATGAAAATCTTTCAAAAGATAAACGATGCTTAGGCTATTGCGATCTCTCTTGCCGTTGGATAATGACAAACAGTGACAGGTCTAACTTTGAGCATTGATTAACTTTACGTAGCGTTCATAAGTAAGGGGGTTATAGTTCATTTCTTCATTTAACTGGAAAAGTCAATTATCAAATTATAAACTCGAACTCGCCGATTGGCGTAACTATAATTCATGCTGTCCCGCCGAGAACCACGTGTAAAGGGTTAAACAAGGGTTGGGCAATAAGATCCACAAATAAACTCCAGCATAGTGCCATTAAGTGAAAATATTTTATCTATGCCTCTTCCTATTTGATTTTGGACATATACCCTGTATTATTTATTTACGCCTTAGGTTGTGTTATTATTTTCGAGGCTCTAAAATATTATTTATTTAACTATTTTGTTTATGAATAGGGAGAGATAGATAAAGATAAGACAATTCAGTATCACTTCCGCATCATTCGTATAGAAATAATATTGAAAAGCTTACACTTTCCAAACTTTTATTAGCGGTTTTACAGCGGCAACGGCACTCGTCCCGGATTCAAGACGTTCGACGAAACAATTGCCTACATCACGAGCTGTCGATGTCGAGTGTTTACTAAGTTAGCCCGGTACTCGTGCACACATATAAAACATAAAGAAAACATGAAAAATAATTTATTGACATAATGCAGTTCAGATAATTTTATCTTTACTTACAATTAGTAAATAGTAGTTCCCTTTGACTCGCGCCCGAAAAGCGTCTCGCTCGGGGCGCGAGCACGCGAGTCAATAGGCGATGGACGAGCATATCGTTCACGCTTTCCCCCATCGTTCCTCAATAGATTCGCGTACTGAGCAATATCCGAAGTTATCCAAAAAGGGGAAAGAAAGAAAAATTAAGTTTTTTGTTATTATTAATGTATTTATTTTACAGGATGTGCTTGCACTGGACCCGGCGCAACTCGCACAGCTAATGCCGGGCGGTGAGGATGCGCCTGCGTTGCAGCAAGTAGCCGTGCAAGTGGAGGGTGAGCCAGGAGAGGACGCGACGCAAGTCATCGCTCAGCTTCTGCAGGCGGACTTGCCTTCGCCAGGTAAATAACTCACAGAATACAATAGTCACAACCTATCTATATCCATCTCAAGTTACCTGCAAGTAGCGGAGTTGTTTATATATTAGGGTCCGATTGTACTAGGATAGATAGATAGATAACTCTTTATTGTACACCAGAAATATAGGATCAGTTGAGTCGTATTGAGCCTGTCCTCAGTGGCTATAGATCCATTGTGCCTACTTTACAAGTACAATTTATATAACGGGTGTCCCGTGGCAGATTTCGGATTATTAAATTTAAAAAACAAAAGTGTACGTAAAAAATAATTATTTATTGCTTATCAACTCAAAGTATAAACATGCGGATTTCAGTTTTTGAAGATAATTCCGTCCAAATGTTTACCATCTCGATGCACATATTCACGGAATCTTTCGAGATTATTTTGAGCGACGCGTTTCAATAGCGGGTGTTCCATGGGACACCCGTTATATGGACTCCACACTATACATTTTATTAAGAAATTTACTACCGGACTTATGGACTACTTACTTACCGGACTTTAAGTCGGGCGGAATACATCTCACAAGGCCACCACTAGGCTTTTAGTAGAAAGTTTAATAGAATAAAAAGATCGCATATCGTCTGGCTGCTTTATCAACGAGTGTGTAAAATAATATGTTATTTCGCTTAATAATATGTTATTATGCTAGTCCGGAAGTCGTGTGTTTGGATGTCATATCCTCGATACTGAAAGAAAACGTGAGCAAACTGGCATGCCCTACACCTAAAAATTCGAAAAGCGTGTAGCGAAATCTCAATCGATTTGCGTTGTGAGCAATATCTGGAGATATCCATATTGAAACAAAAGTTTTAAATGAATTTTGGTTTGTTTTGTGAATTCTACTAATTTATTCAGTGTCCTGCACGGTGATTGGCTAACTCTGTTGCAAACATAAATTATTGACATCGATCCTGTTTTACCACAGATTTAGAAGAGTCAGTCTTCTATAAATAAAGTAAAGTAAAGTAAAGTAAAGTGTGGAGTAAGTGGTTTTAACAAACTGTGACAGTTTGTCAATTGACTTTCATTGAATTTCGACGGATGAAATGTCAAAATTTGTAAAAACAGGATCAGTATCAATCATTTCTGTTTGCAACAGTGTTAGCCGGTCACCCCGCAGGTCGCTTCACGTAAAAACCGTGCGCAAACACACCACTTCCACTTCTTCCAGCGTTCTTTTTACATGACGCCTTCTATTTTGTTTGTGTTTGCTTGCCAAATTTTGTAGGATGTATCATATAGCATTAATGTCATATCTTCTCAACTTCTACATAAGTATAATTTATTTCACAGGTGGTACGAGGCGGGTTGTACTGCTTCTACCCGATGGCAGTTTGACGATGACGGAGCTGGATAAAGAGCAATACGAATCTATCACAGAAGCTGGCAAAGCACAGGAGTGAAAGAAAGTTAAAGTAACTGAGAAAATATGACTGTTTTATTCAACACTGACATTGAAATGTCTACTCTTATCTTGAGTTGTAACCATGGAATTATCACTAAGCTTATGAAATGCTTACTCAGTACTATTTTTTTGTATGGTACCTGAAGATGGAATAAGCTGGTTACGCCACTTGATATTAAGAGGTTACTATTACCTTTAACAGCATTGCATCGTGGGTGAACTGAAAGGAACCATTATCTTGTAGTTTAGTACTAGTCATAATTCCATGGTTGCAAGATAAAACCAATGTAGAGACTTGTACATAAGCTGGATTATTTCAAATTCTTCAAATAATGGTGTAATATTTTTGATCTAATAGGTACTTACAACTGACATTTAGTGCTTGATAAACAATTTGTTTGGTTGCATATATGCACAAATTGCATTGTATTTTATTTTATTATACCTTTTATTTTATTGGACCTCAATACTGACAAATAAAATATTAAAACATGGTACATACAACAGAGTTAAAACAGGAACAATCGTTTTCAAATAGACAAAAAAGTAAATAAGTGTTATTCCTTGGGTAAGCTTGTATTATAACAAAAAAAAGTCCACGCTGGGCAACGCAGCTGCCCGTCGGCGGTCAGGGGATTTAGCAGTACCTACCCGTGTTAGGCCAGCCTCAGTAGCAGCTTCAACCGGCCGCCAAAACCACGTTTGTTATACAGCAGGATGCTCCACGGGCAGATGCGGATGGTTTAGGTTCCAAATATGGAAGTTGTAACCAAAAAAACAAAATGTTTATACGGCGAATTTTGTAAAGTTGCTTACTTCATAATTTTTATTGTATGTAGATAAACACCCAAGGAATGAATTAATATATTTTTGAGGGCTCTAATCACATAGTGTGGGTCGCACGCCTTCTGTAAATTCTGTCTTTGAAGGTAGTATTGTTATTGCATTTTAATAATTTTTATAAGCAGTAAAAGCTAGTATGTTCAATTTTTTTTACCTTTTTAATTACCTAATATTTTTCCACTCTAGGCCTCTATTTAACTAAAACTTAATTTTATCTGTTCTATGTAGGAGTAGTAGGTAGGTACCTAGATGGATGTAGGTAAGGTTTATTTTAATTTTTGTATAAATTAAGGTTTATAATAATAATTCTAAAATAAAATATATACTTTATGATGTTTTTCATTGTAACAGACTTTTCAAATGTTAGTTACCCCAATTGGCGGTCAACCCAGTCCTAGTTTTGGAAAATTGGAGTGAAACTGACTATCACAAAAAACCCAAAGCAACATGGTATGTTTCTTTTCCCAAAAGCACATCAAAAGTCCGTTCAGGCAGGCCCCTTTCACTCCGCAGAATAGGTATAAAAATATACCTACGCATCGCCGGCCTTGCGAGCGTGGTTCGTTAGTCGGTTGCCGAGTTCTGCCCGGAACGAAGTGGCCTTGAGCAGCCGCGGCATTTTAGTTTGTTTTTGTTAATGTGCCTATATTTTTCGCCAAATGAAGGCAAAAAAATACTGCACAGCATTTGGTTGCCTGAATAATAATAAGAAAATGTAAATAATACCAATAGTACCTAGGTACAGAACTGAAAGTTTTTCTACCAAATAATGCGTTGTTTAGATATCAAAGTCTCCCGTATTTACTTAAGTAGGTAGGTACTTAGGTACAAGTTCTATTTGAATGCGGTACCTACCTACATAAATAAACGTAATATTAATATGTAGGTATTTTTTCATAGACAATTTTTGTGCCATTGGTAGGTATCTACCTACATAGTAAGTAGGTATTATGATTTTGATTATGTAGACTGAGAGCAAGATTAGAATTAGAAACCCAAGCTAGGTAGCTAGTAGGCAGTGTAGGTTATCTACTTAAAAACAGTCGTGTAGGTAGACAAATCGATGTGGTAAGTTACCTACAGGTAGGTGTACTAACAACTAAAACTAGATATCTAGGTTACCTACAAACCAAATGTTGTTTTTTTCTCTTGCAAATATCTAGGTAGGTCCTCTCAGTATTCTGTGGTTCAGGGCTCGTTCGCACGAGCGTAAAATATCCGTCGCGGTAAAACCCAGCGTTGGCGGATTTTTAACGTGAGTGATCATACGAGCGAATTTAAACACTCTTGTCTTGTCTCGTCTCTCGCCTCAATAAGACGTTGAAATAATAATAAAAAAAGCTGTTACGATCAGTCTAGCGCAGAAAAACGTGGCGAGTGGCAAGAGCAAAGGGAGGCCTATACTTGGCAGTGAGTGAAATCGGGCTGTGGGTGATGATGATGACGACTCTGGCATTGATTTTGCTAAGAGAAATGGGACGAAACTCCACTTCTATGATGAGCAGAATCTACAACCCACGACATCGTATGAAGTATGATGACGCACGCAACACGTCCGACCGCTTAGGGAGCACGCGGCACTGAACGCTGCGTAGACGTTTTTTTATCGCTCGTGTGAACAGCAACGCGAAGATTCGTATGGTCTATTTTTTCACCGCATAAGGCCCAACGCTGAAAATAGAGCACTGCGCGATAAAAATACGTCGCGTTTTTTATACGCTGACGTGCAAACAGCTACCATAGAGAAATTAATACTACGTTTAACAGCTACTTGGAAATACATTTGTTCTATTTGAGAGGATTTTTAACGCGCGGTAAAAATACGCCTGTGCGAACTAGCTTATAATAGCCCATAAACGCACTATCGGTTAACCGCGCTGGCGGTTAGCCGCGTGGTTAACCTTTAGTTGGCATTTTGTGGCGGTAAAGTGCGTACAATCATAGGCCGTGGCATACAGTGACATAAAATTCTGGGTTAGCGGCTAGGGCTAGCCGCCTAGACAGAGATTAATCTATGGCTAGCCGCCATGCGCCACTGCGGTTAACCGCTAGTGCGTAGTGCGTACGAGGGCAGTTACAATGAAAACCGGTAATCCCCTGATTATGGCAACATTGTTTCTCGAAATGACACTTCACTTCACTTCTTTATTAATTGGCTTCTGGGATATTTTCCACAATTTCGCGAGCATCAAGTTTAATGTTCATAATAATATGAGGCAACGTAGTACGGTTGTTAAGTCCAGTCGTCCAGTCTTCAGTCAGGTCCTGTTTTCTGCTATAGCCATGGCGAATAGGTAACAAAAAACGATCGGCGCCCAATTTTTTCATCAGAGAATTCCCGTTCAATCTTCTTTTATTCCATTTCACTAATACTTGTGTCTTATAACTAACGTATAACGGTTATACTACCATGACTAATAAGCGACTACTTTGTAAAAACACTAGAAAATAAAATTTAATAAAAATGACAACCGTCGTTCCAGATGCACAGCAGCAGCAGGTTTTCTTCAAACACTCTTGCTTGATACTTTTCCGAGCGTTTAGTTAGGGCCTCGAGGATTCCCTCTCCTACCCTGGATTCAACACGCAGAGGCGACTACCTCTGGGACATTTGGTAGAAGCATAGGTCGACATCCAAGGTGTTGTATATTGATGGTCCTTGCTTCATTAAGTCTGTTAGACTTGATAGGTTTAGGATAGCCTGATGCGTCCTATATATATTCTTCTTTCTTTCTTCTTTTTTTCTCCGTAATGGCTTATGCTATTAAGGGTGGGTAGACAGTACAAAATAGGAATAAACTATGTATACACTCTTTGCGCACATACCTCAATGTCATACATATATACACATATACATAGTACATATTATACATAAATAAATGTATACACAAAGTATGGACCACAACACAGTTTCCTCTTCTCAGCCTCAAATGCAAATGGCAGTGGCGGCCGTTGTCGGCGCGGTCGAACATGCGACGCGCTAACATGGAGACAAATACTGCTACCGATGGCATCTGTACATCCCGTACAATGACATCATTTCTGATATATCTACCCGCTCCAGTGCATACGCGAAGAGCAATGTTTTTTTGCGCCTCCAGTCGTTTTTTATTGGCATTGGAGCAGAGACTATACCAGGCAGGGGCTGCATATGTTAGGCGGGAGCGAACGTACGTTTTGTAAATACCCACTTTTGTTTTTAATGGCAGTCTCGACGCTAACACAGGTCGCAATATCGCTCGAGCTGTTCGTGCTTGACGAATAGCGTGATCCACTTGCGGATTCATTCGCATGGACCAGTCGATGTGAACCCCCAGGTATCGAATCGCGGTTTGCCATTCAATGGGCTGACCTCTTAATGGCATTGGGAGCGAGCGTTGCCGTCCTACTAGGATTGCAGCCGTCTTACTGACATTGACGGCCATATGCCATTTGTCTAGCCAGACGGGTAGTTGATCTAGTAGACGTTGCATTCTTCTCTGGGCTCTAGATATTTTAGAAGACGATACGAAGAAGGCACTATACTCGGCAAATAGGGCTAGCATAGCATCTGGTTCCCTACCTCTGTGAGCTTCAGGGGTGGGTATACTGTCTGTGTATAGTGCGTACAGAGTCGGCGACATGCAGCTACCCTGGGGTACTCCAGCTACGATGCGCTTTTGGGGAGACAGCGTGCTCTACCGAAACAAAGAAGGTTCGTTGCTGGAGGAATGAAGCAATTATGCGAATCAATGCATGGGGCGTCTTCGTTTCCAGTCTTCAACGGTCTTAACCTACGAAGCAGCATGCGTTCAAATAGCTTAGCCACCTGAGGGAGAAGTGTAATGGGCCTATGACTAGCTGCTTGTCGACGGTCTTTGCCCGGTTTTGGCAGTACAATTACCTTCCCATTTTCCCTTGCTTTGGAAAGTGAGCTGTTTGGAGCATTCTATTGAATAGTTTTGTCAATGTAACAAGGCCTTTCCACGGTAGTATTTTGAGTGCGGAGTTTGGTAGCCCGTCAAACCCTGGTGCTTTCTTTTTTGGCAGGAGGCATACAGTTTTGTACATCTCCGCCGGGGAAATGAAGCTGTCCCCTGTGAGAGGTTCAATTGGAGAATTAAGAAAGTTTTGCACACGCTGTACCTGTGCATGGTGGTTGATGATGGACGAGGAGACATTAACTGGTACTGGAAGCAGTGTGAATTGTGTTTCTAGATGTTCCACCAGTATCTTTGCTCTGTCTGAAGCAGCGAAGCAAAGTTTGCCATCGCCATTAAGCAACGGGCAGACGGGAACTGGTGCAGAAGAGAGTTGCCGGTTCAGTTGGTGGAGGTTCGTATCGTTTTCCGAGGCATTGTCAATGACACTGTCCCACGATGAGCCTCTGCACTCTCCAATAGCCAGTGATACCTTTTCTGCACAAGTATTTAGACGACTCTTGACTCGCGGGTCTCGAGTGCGTGCCCAGAGCGTTCGCAGTTTGCGTTTATCACGCAGTGCGATTTTCAGGTTTACCGGATCATCTCAGGCTCATCTCGTCGATGTGAGTCATAGCTTGTTTCTGAGGTGGCTGCGTTTAATGCGGCTGTGAGCCGCTTTACTATCTGAGAAGCTGCGGTTTCTACCTCCTCTGGTGTTGTCAGTTTACCTATAATCAGATCTAAAACGGAATTTTGGTACGCTTTCCAGTCTACCTTGAGGCGAGGGCGTGGTGCTACCAAATCCGCTTTTACTCCGAGGGTTATAAGTACGGGGAGATGTTCGATGTTCTCCATCTAAGTCGTACAGAACCTCCACGTGTATAGGGCACCGTAATGCCTGGTGCAACACTATATCAAGTACCTACGTCAGGGGTATATGTGTGTGCGATTCCGGTCCAATCACTTCGTAGCCGTGTTGTTCC
Organism: Horisme vitalbata; assembly: GCA_951804965.1. Classification (NCBI taxonomy): domain Eukaryota; kingdom Metazoa; phylum Arthropoda; class Insecta; order Lepidoptera; family Geometridae; genus Horisme; species Horisme vitalbata. Next base: position 27,357,290 of record OX638091.1, on the reverse strand, counting down.
GCATCTTCAAACAATCGTCTTCCGGCAGGTGTTATTACGCGGGAACCCCAAGCCGTATGTTTAGCGTTGAGATCTCCTGCTAGTAGTTTTGCACTACTTCCGTCCAGAATGGGACGTAAGTCTTGAGCATCGAAGCGTGGACCTGGGGTGCGATAGGCAGCATAGATTTTGAGTTCATGGTTTCCTACTCTAACTAATATTCCGTTTGACCGCAGCGATTTGTACTGGAGTTCAAGTTCGTCGTGGATAACGTCTCGGCGCGCTACCACTTTGGAACCCAAGCCAACCTCACCTGCTCGTGGTGCACCCACCCTGGTAAACAACGAACGGGGCTCTGGCAGCCGGCTGATTGCGGCATAGCACAGCCTTAATCGGCACAGCTAAATCCCCTGGCCACCGACGGGCAGCAGCGTCGGTGGTGCGAGAAGCTGTGCCCTGCGATCCCCAACCCGCATGCCCAGCGTGGGGATTTTGTGCATATCCCCCTTTCTTAGGGGAGGCCTATGTCCAGCAGTGGACTGATATAGGCTGGTGTGGTGGTGGTGCGCTAACACTGCTGTACCACGGTAAGCTACTCTTAACGGTGACACCTCGTCGCGGTGTTATACGTTATAGTTGGGGAAACGTAGTTCTTTGGAAGCCAGCAGTTTAGTCTCTCCCAGCAGCAGGATATGAACGTCCTGTGCCTGGGCTAAAAGGCGTAGGCCGAGGTTTTGCCTTTCAGCCCCCCCGGGTTCCAGTACATCAGTCGTAGTTGCTCACGACTGTCCATACTTAAACGATTTAACGTTGGCTAGTCCTCTCATCGCTGCTTCGCTGAGCTCGCCTCCGGCAGCGATGGTCATGAGTAGGTCCGTCAGGATCCCAACAACTAGCATCATCGGGTTCCCAGCGGAGCTCATGTTTCGTGCGACCACATTCGGGTGGTCGAATGTTTGTAAAGGGTCCCAAGCCAATCCTGCCGTTGAGGATGCAGTGGGCTGCACGGGGGCTTGCGGCGGCTTAGGGACTTGCATAGTGGACTGTGGTAGACTGCTGCTCACCGTGTTGGGCTGCATTGTGGTAGGTCCCCACCGAGGCTCCGATGGTTTAGACCTTATCTTTGCCTCACGTTCCACCTCTGATACTCTTGGTCTTGATGACCAATGAGGAGTGGACGATGGGGGAGGATTGTTGGGCATGTTACTGTTGCATTTTGTCTTTCGGTGACGACATGGCGGCGGCGGCGGCGCCGTCTTCGCTTCTGTCTGGTGGTAGCGGAGCTGGGGCTTTTATGCCTCGCTCTTTTTGGGGCAAATTATCCAATTGGGCGTGGAAGAGGCAACCAGGACGTCCGCGGCGAGCAGGGATCGCTCGCACGAAGCGTACGGTGAAGTCAAGATCTTCCAGGGCTAATTTGATTTCGTCAGGTCTGGTATCCGCCGGGACAGGCGCGGATACAGGATTTCGTTTAGGGGGGGGGGGGCAATTTTTGTGTTTGGTAACACTCTTAATAATTTTTTATCGGCGAGCGGAGCGAGCCGCGAAATTTTTTTTCTCAGAAAATGTGTTATTTTGCCTAGGTATACTAATCACAAACAAAACACGAAAAGAAAACTGCGATTTTTTACATATTCATAGGAAATCGTTAATGCAAAGGACAGTTATGAAGTCGGCGAGCGAAGCGAGCCGCGAAATTTTTACACTAAAACCTCTACATTTTGGTCATTTTTTATACTACTATATATTGATTTTTATAGCTACAAATCTGCATAATTAACAAAAAACGTGAAAATCCTCATGACGGAAACCGGATAACGTTCCATTACTGGTTTTGTATGGACACAGTCAGTGCCGTAAATAGCATTTTACGCGCCCGGTGCATGCTTCTATAATTGTTAAGCCTGGATACCAGACATAATAGAAAATCTATCTCGCGTTTCAGCATATATGCAGTTACAGTTGACTTCTCAGTACTTAGTAGCTTTATTTATTATATAAATAAAATCGGCGAGCGCAGGGATCCCCAAAATTTTTGGTGCACAAAGGAAAAAAGACAAAGAAAACGGTGGAATTTTTTGTAACACCTAGGTGTCTAGGCCTAGGCCCAACAGACACAAAAAAGGAAGTCGGCGAGCGGAGCGAGCCGCAATTTTGTTTAATCATTCTAACTAGCGCTGCTGTGTTCTAATTCGTCATTGTTGCAAACTTTATAGATTGGATTAAAAAAATTTTTTGCCTAGTTTTGTACTATTCACAACCAAAAGGTGGTAATAAAATCGGCGAGCAGAGCGAGCCGCGAAATTTTTCTATCAAAGGTGAGCATACAAGACATAAAAAAGAAAACTACGATTTTTATCTGAATTTCAACCAACCTATATGTATTAGGTTATAATTATCAACGAAGACTTAGTCCTGATCTGGTCATTTCTGCACCCCACCAGAAAAGACAACTCAATTTATATCTGCATATCAAACTAATAATAAATTAATACTACCATTCATGACCCAAAACTTGGTGCTGGTCTGGTAATTTTTGCGCCCCCCAGAAAAGAAAACTACGATTTATAACTGGATATTAACGAAATAATTAATTAATACTACCATGCATGGTCTGCGCCCTGTGCCTGAGCACCGGTGGCACCGCCTTATTTTCGGCACTGGACACAGTATAATTAATAGCTAATTAGTTAACACATGACAATGTATTGATTGTTCCAAATTAACCTAGGTTCATAATAAGTACCTTGTGTATTACTAACTATTAATTTTTTTTTAAAAGTTCATAATATCTAGTGTATATTGCCGGAGTTGAGGGGGGGGCAATTGCCCCTATTGCCCCCCCCCCCCCCTGTATCCGCGCCTGCACCGGGAGGCCTCTTATGGCCACTTTCGTGGGCAGTTCAGCAGCTACACTATAGCAGAACCAGGATATTGCCGGTTTGGCTTCAGCTGCCTCAACTAGGTACTTTTGGACGGTACGAAATTCGTCCGCTGATCTCGGAATGAAACGTATGCCCTTTGCAAAAGGCCGTGCATTCGGAGTATGTCCTAACTTGGTTTTGATTGCACCAAAGTGTCTGGTCCAAATTGGTAAATACTCTACAACAATTGGAGGGTAGGCTTTGCCTGCTTTATTTCCTACCTCCTTGGGAGTGGTGTGGATGTTGGTCTTGGTTCTTTCGGTGGCCGCAGGTTGTGAGGCGGCAACACTTGCATACGGCGCCACGTTGGGAAATGGTGGCGGGGGTGGTAAAGTAGGAAGTGATATCACCTCGATTTCCGCGTACGTGGTTGAGTCATAACCAAAAAAGGGTTCTGGCGTTTGATCTTGCAATTTGGTCGATACTGTCGGTGTATTCAGAGGAGTCGGAATTTTCCCCTGGCGAGCTTGTAATCACTTCTCCCGGGGGTGGAGGAGGGGGTGATTTGGGGGGAGAAGTAAAGGCCACCGATGTTTGCGACCTTGCTGCCGGGGAGCTTCGAGTGCTTCCGGAGCTGCTCAGTAGCCGAGGAGTGAACTCGTACTACGTCCGCAGGTACACCTCTTACTCTATTGTGTAGAGGGAGCTTTGAACGCAATGGTGGAGTAGTAGGTGATGGCGTTTTAAGTTTCGTGCGCTTTTCGTCACCGTGTGTGTCCCTCGTCTGAAGAGTCACGTCTACGAGGGGGCGCCGCGCGTTTAGAAGCTAAGTGAGTTCAAGATGAAAAAATGGTGTCATTGAAATGACAATAACAATAATATAGATAGACATTGACAATGACAGTACGTAGATGGTGAACTCTAGCGCCATCTAACGGTCTTGAGAAACGGCCAGTCGTAAACGAAGTTTTTACTAAGTTAACTAATTTCTCTTTGCGGCCAATAAGCAGTAGGTACCTACTAAGTAGTAAATGTAATAATATTGGGCCATTTCATCAGAACATTTAAGCATACTATCATGCCAACATAATTTGACTCCGTTAATTAACCTACCATGATGGAAGCAAATCTAAATTTAGTAAGCTGCAAATTTTTCTTTGATGAAATTCAAACAAACAGAAAGAAACTTTTTGAAGAAGCTCTAAAGTTAGCAAAATCTGGCAAGGTTCTCTACATCATGTGCGAAGAACTGGAAGAGCTACCTCAACTGTCACAAGAACTCAGTTCAACTAATAGACAGTACATGAAAATGATAAGCTTTATGTACGCAAAGACTTTGGATTCACTAATAGAAAGCTTGTCCACTTTACCAGATTGGCAAGTGGTTCCGTCAGCAGTAATCTTAGATGATCTAAGCGCTTTTTGTGATAAGGACAGCTTGCATAATGCTTGCGGTATAATGGCATTACTTTTCGATTGTGCCAGAAGCTGTGCAGAGTTGCAGAAGAGCCCATCGGTTCTTCTTGTATCAGTTTCTAAAGATATTGTCGGAGAGGATTATTGTAGCACTTTAAATGATTTATATTTTTACTGTTAACTAAACCTGCTCAATGAAAAAAAATTTGTGAGTGTTCATAAATTGGGCATTCCAGTGTTAATTTATGTTTCAATAAATAAGATGATGACAAAGTAACTTACTTTATTTACATTTCAGAATATATTATAAGTATACATACAATACATAGGAATGATTGGATCACATTTAATCAGCGGAACTTCAGTACAATATACAACAAAAAGAAAATAAATATTGAGAAGAGAAACAAGTAGAATATGTAATAATTGTGGTTTCCTTTGCCCATAGTCAGCACTCTCCCCATTGTTTTGCCAAGGAAACCAGAGCTCTTGTCAACGTCGTCATCAAGTCCACGTAAGAGTTTGTCTTGGTATCTTACTTCATCACCAAGCTCTATGGATATGCTTTTCAATGATGAAATTTTACCGCTGAGTGCTTGAGCCATTCTTTCATTTTCGTTTTCGAGGGCCTCGTCCGTCGCAGTCCTAGGAACTGGTTGGTATTGGTAGCCATCTCGGGCTCGTCGCATACTGTTTCGGCCTGCCGTTTTGTCGGAGTTATATTGATTGTAAAGAAAAACAACGGAGAATTTTCCTGTTTGCACGTCAACTATTGTTGTTCGTGACTACGCATGATATTTTGTCGAGCGAGTTAAAATAATTGGCATTCAGACAGAAAGGACTAACAGCCTGAATAGTAAAAATAGCACGACGATTATTGAGCACAACCGAAACGAATTCTATGATTTTATGCCTTCCAGTCAGCTCACAGAGTACTTTAAGTCAGCCAGTGTTGCCGTTTTTTATTTAGGGATAATGCTGAAACTTGGTGCAAATAATGCCAAAAAATTACGACCTCTGTTGCGCAGTGGGCGAAGCCCGCCTGCGACGCAGAAGGTTGCGGGTTTGATTCCCGCTGCAGGACAAATGTTTGTATGTTCTGCAGATCTTGTCTCGGGTCTGGGTGTTTTCTTGGTATGATATGTATGTATTTACATAAAAAATATGTAAGTAGTATATCAATACTGTGGTACCCATAACACAAGGTCTGCTTAGTTTGGGGTTACATGATGCTGTGTGATAACGTCCAGCATTGTTTATTTAAAATGCCAAATAACGTTTACGTCTACGCTAACTGATGTGTTAAAATAATATCACGGCTTCAAATTAGACATTAAAATTAAGAAAACTGCACTGATCATTCGTAACAAATTAACAATCGCTAAGCAAAAGTTAAACATTTTCGGGAAAGTCCTAATGCTTATTAGAGCTGAAATTAATCATGAAGTTAAAGTTGCATTTAGTTTTTATACAGCGAACATTGAAAACAACATAACATCCAACCCACGCTCGTTTTGGAACTATGTTAAAAATTTAAGAACAAAAGGAGGATTTGAGGCAAGCATAACTCATGAGGATCGTAAATATAATGGACAAGCAGCAGCTGTAGCATTCGCAGAGTACTTTAGCAGCATTTTCTTACCTCAAGCTCCAAAACTTGACGCCGATAAAATCACACAAATAAATGGGTACTCGCACATAAACGTTTCAAACTTCTCTGAATGTGAAATAGAGTCTCTTATCCAAAAACTCAAACCTAAAAGCTCTTTAGGCCCTGATAATATACCGCCGTATGTATTGAAAGCTTTAAAAACAGAACTTGTATCTCCAATTGCACATATTTTCAATATCTCACTAAAAACATGTACATATCCAGAAATATGGAAACAGTCACGAGTTGTTCCTATTCATAAAACAGGTGATAAGTCTTTAGTTAATAATTACAGACCAATAGCCATCCTTTCCTCCCTTGCCAAACTATTTGAGAGTGGACTACAAACTAAAATATACAGACAAATAGAACCCTATCTGAACGATGCTCAACATGCCTTCAGAAAGGGTCGTGCAGTAAATACAAACCTACTATCTCTTGTTGACTACATCTCGCAAAATTTAGATAATAAAACACAGGTTGATGTAATTTATCTTGATTTTCATAAGGCCTTCGACCACATAGATAATGATGCACTCCTCAATAAATTAAGCACATTTGGATTTACTCCCAACCTACTTAGATTTTTCGCAGACTACCTACGCTATAGAAAGCAGTTTGTTAGGCTGGGCTGCTTCGATTCCCCGCCGTACCACACAAGATCAGGTATCAGCCAAGGATCATCATTGGGCCCGTTGCTATTTACTTTGATGGTGGACGATCTGACTAAGTCCTTTACTTACGCAAAATGTTTACTTTATGCCGACGACCTTAAACTATACTGTAAAATTAAATCTGTTGACGATTACCTTGCTCTCCAACATAATCTTGAAGTGGTACAATTGTGGTGTCAGAAAAATAGGCTTAACCTTAATATTTCCAAATGTCAAGTTATGACTTTCACTAGATCTGCAAACCCCATTATTATGCCATATAAACTTAAAGGAGAATTTTTAACTCGACGTCCAACAGTTAAGGATCTAGGTGTAGTATTTGATCCTGAGCTGACATTCCACAGTCATATAATTAAATTAACAGTTGATAACTTCAAAAAATTAGGATTTGTAACACGAAATTGTAGGGAATTTACAAACATAAACGCAATCAAACTCCTGTACACATCATTGGTTCGGTCAAGGCTAGAGACATGTTCGTGTGTGTGGAATCCCTATGAAATTACGTATGCCTTAATGATTGAAAAAGTACAGAAAAGATTTTTGCGTTTCCTGTACAAAAAGGTGTACGGCTACTATCCTTTCATGTACCCCACTAAATACCTACAGGGTGCACTTGGATTTCATTCTCTGGAAACACGTCGACTCTCTGAGCAAATAAGCACTATCTGCCGCGTTCTACGGGGAATTCTTATCTTCCCGACTTACTGTCTGAGGTGAGTCGACTGTGTGTTCCAGAGAATCGCACCAGATTCCGCCCTGGGCGTGTACCTCTGTTTGCTCCAAGGCCAGCGCGCACAGTAGCACGTCAGCAATCCCCAGTCTGCCGCGCGCAGCGCCACCTTAACGCTTTGTTAGACCTAAATCAAGAGTTTGATGTATTTGCTGGGAAATGGGCATCACTTGAAAGGTCGTGCTTTGAATATTGTGAGCAACCTAGCACATTGGTGCCATGGTAGGTAGGTAGGTAGGTGGTAAGGTTATTGCTGCATAAGCCTGATTTCCTCATGTCATATTTAGAGCATAGTTATAGTAAATTGTTTCCTTTACCTACTTAATTATTACTGACCTATATTATTTTTATTCCATAATTTAATGTTAATGTTTCCCTTTGTTTGTTGTAAGTACCTGCTGTTAGATGTAAGACTAAAATTGTATACCTACGTAGTATATTAAAGTATTATTAAGATTTTTATATCATATGTTTATGCGTAACGCTTTAGATGAAAATCTGTTAAGTTATGCGTAAGTTGAATAAAGAAATTGAAAAGAAATTGAAATTGAAATTGAAATTGAAAATGCCTTTCCAAGTTACCTAAAAACTACTTTGAGTCAATGAACAAATTGTCTCTGGTTTCTATAAAATCTTTTGAATTCCTTACTATGTAGTTACGGTAAGGTTCATAATGAAATAAGCTAAATGAAAATTTTTCATACTAATGGGTCACGAAATATGCTATATCTAGCATTCAAAAAGCTAAAATGGCAACACTGGCTGCAGTCAGCCATGGTCAGCCAGCCTGTCAACAAAGAAAAACAAACAGCCAATGACTAAAGAAACAAATTACACTATTCCCATCTCAATGCAAACAGCTGTAAGCTGACAATCACAAAAGTGAACGATGCCAGAACTAAAGAACACGATGCCGGCATCCAATGATTAAAGAAACAAATTACGGCATCCGATAACAATTGAAAAACGGATGCCGCCCGCAACACCCGAATCAAACCGAAACCAAAATCGAGTGCGGTGCGAGCGGGAAACTTGCTCTCTCACTCGCACCGCACTCGGTGATGTTTGCAAAGGGCCTAAATGGGCCTAATTATGAAGTAGTAGCAAAGGGGGTATTGCTAACTGCTAACTAAATTGATACGGGTGTTAAGGGCATCCTTTTTATAACTTTTTTTTATCGATTTCCAAAAAGGGGAAGTTGGTATGTATTTTTTTGTGTTTCTTGTTCGATATTTTCGCCAATTCTGAACCGATTTGAAAAAAATGTTTTTTAGTTCGAAAGGGTATACTTCCTTCCGAGGTGATCACATTATCATCAAGTCAGGATCTGATGATGGAATCTCAAGGAAATCGAGGAAAACCTAACTATAAAACAAAAAAAATATTTATAAGTAAAATTTATTATTTTTTAAGAAAAATTAAATCTCCTTTAAAACCACAAATAGGCACTCAAAAGTGACAAATAAATAGCAGCGTCTACTTGTTAAAAATATGGATGAGTAAGTAGTTACTTTAAAAAGGCAACAAATGTTATCATTAGGGCACCGTTGCGTTGCAGAGTATCTAAATCGTATCGTAAACGCACACTTCCACCAGCACTAATTTTGACAAATTCCATAGTCGCATCGATGCTTAAAACAACGATGCCGGCATCGGATGCGGCTTACTTAATAACGATACGCATCACAAAACACCCATCTATACTTTTTAGCACCTTCAGAGCTACGGATCTGAATAGAACGCGCCATGACAATATGAAACGTATTCAGTATGGATTCAAACTTGATTTTGTTTGAGCGTTGAGCGTGTACGCGCACGTTTCTTAATTCGCGAGTTTGTGCCGTTCGCGGTTTCAAAACAAACAAACATGGCTGATATTTACTTATATTATTTATTTTGTTTCGATGTGATGTTTGTTTGTTATCGTTTTGTCGTAGGTACATCTGTGAGAAAAGTGCATGAAGTTATTGTTTGGTAAGTACCAACAGTGTATATACCTATGCAAGAACAAATTCTCAGCTCGCTCCACTCTCCAATTTGGTTGCTAATCGCACCTAACTATGCACTAAAATGTTGACCAATAAGGGTGCAATGGTAAAAACTACCGTACCCTACCCTAAAAACTTGTTGTTGATAAAAACAATGACGAGTTAAAACACAACTGCGTAATTAGCTATATTAAAAATCGCGGAACGCTCCTCTCACTGATTTCGTATTCTTCATCTAGTGTTACTGTTACGTTTTCTAGCTCTAATTTCTCTTGTACACCTTTAAAAAATGTCGTGGCTCGCTACGCTCGCCAATTTTGTTTACGATTCAGAGGCGGCTACTTTTGTTTCCTAAGGGTATCTAACTACGCACTGTAAAGTAAAGTTATTTATGATACCAATCGCCTTTACTCACTGACTACACTGGGTGTCGGTTCAGCTTGCGATCATCGGCCATGACATCTCAGGAACCTGGGCTTAATACCTAGTGACGGATCCGTACCATTCCTTCCATATTTTGACAGTAGATTTTATATCAATAATGAAAAGAAAGCTTTCAATCTGTCATAGTTAGATTTTTTAGGAGAAAAAAGTCTACGCGCAACTATCAAAGGCATTGAAAATTTAATTTAGAAATAAAGCACACGATAAAATTTGACTTTATCTTGCTGACGATAAAGTGAACAGAGCGTAGACTGGCCTCGCGCGTAAATGCCCTTCTATGCCCTACACTTTTTGTCCGTCCACCTCCTACAATGACACAAACTGTAGTTTGATTAAATGCTGATATTATTTTTTCAGTTTCTTGAACAGCGAGCTCACAAAAAAAAATGAGAAATTCTCGATTAAAATATATCAAATTTTGAAGAATCTCAGAAATTTACCGACCTTCACTACTTACAGATAAATTCAAATTGACCGGTAAATAATTATAAGGTTGACGTTGAACGCGCCTTAATTTCCTGATATCGTGACAAAACAACGAAATTAAGCTTACGGCAACGCATTTCAGCTAGGTTCGGAGTTTTGTCGGTCGTTTCGTGTGCAGTGCCGTAATTGGGGCGGTGCCACCGGTGCGCATGCGCAGGCCCTAGGGGGGTGCAGAAATGACCAGACCAGGACCAAGTTTTGGGTCATGCATGGTATTCATTGCGTATTCATAAATTTTTTGGTTGATTGAAAATTTTGCGGCTCGCTCTGCTCGCCGATTTCATTGTCAGCTTTAGTTTTGTGTAATGGTACATTACTATGCACTAAAATGTAAACCCATAAGGGTGTAATGGTCAAGACTACTGTAACCCATCCAAATTTTTTAAAACAGTGCTAGTTATATTCATAAAGAAATCGCGGCTCGCTCCACTCGCCAACTTCGTTTTCTACCTCTGTTGTTGTAGTTGCCTAGATGTTTAAAAAATATTGCAATATTTGCCATTGTTTTCTTCGGATTTTTTCTTTTGTGCCCTAAAAATGATTTTGTTACCTACTTTTGTCTCTATAATAATGAACTATCTACTGAGAAGTCAACTTTAACTTCATATTATTATGCTGGAACGCGAGATGGATTTTCTATTGTGTCTGGTATCCAGGCTTAACAACGGTAATGGTCATGTAACGGTAATGTAATTTCTGTCACAGATTAATATTCTGTGCAAAGATAATGTAATTTTATGAAGTCTGTGCTTTTAACTCGTCTCGCGGAATCGCGGGCTTTTTTACATCAAATCAATTCAATTTGTCAAATTTGCTATATAATAATTAGCATAGTAAAGAAATTAAACGCCAGTGTTGCCGCTTTAGCATTTTTAATGCTAAATTTAGCATATTTTCGGGTCTGTTAGCTTGAAATATTCGCATTTAGCATATTTCATGATTAACATTTTTTTGTACGTTACCTAAAAATTCAAAGTTCCTAAGGAATTCAAAAGATTTTATAGAAACCAGAGACAATCTGTTTTCACGGCTTCTCATATATATGAGAAAATTTAGCGCGAACAACGGGAAAAGATGACAGAGTTTAACTTATTGCAAATTTTGTACTTACAAAATGTACTCTTTGGGTATTAAGATTAATATGGTACTGAGCGCCATACATCAGCCGGCATTCTCCTTTACTCAAGCAACACATTACATGCAAAATGTATAAATGTATGTCAATGAAAAATAATTAACCTACGATGCAAATTAATCTTAATACCCAAAGAGCAGAGTCTTCAAGAGAAGACTATAAGAAGACTATATAGAGAAAGCATATAAAGAACGCAAGAGCGTTCTTTATATGCGAATATGCATCTATTTTAACAGTAGACTACTTTAGTTTGCTATTCGGGAATAGAATATAGATTTTAGCATATTATTTAGCATTTTTAAAAGTTATTTAGCCTTTTTTTTGGCATTTTCTGCAACAAGTTTTAGCATTTTCTCCAAACAAAAAACGGCAACACTGTTAAACGCTACTCTCTAGAGCAAGAGAGATCCGTGGAGAGATACAGTAATAAAGATAATTTTATTTTATTTCATCCCTGTAACTATAAATGTTAACTGTGTCGTGACTCGTGAAGTTTAACTTTAGAGTGCGGTGAGGTTCATTGAGTGGCGCTCCTATTTCATTGGTCGGTTGGACTGGCGTTTCTCATGTGTGGGAGTTTTCCCGGTTTCCTTCGCTCCCCCACTTTTACAGAGTCGTTTTGCTAAAAAGTAAAGGGTGTACAAGGATTTTCTGGCAGCTGTCTATTGTTTTCATAGCCAATACCATGACTCCATCACTCTCCGAAGGATCTTTAGAGGTAAGTAATGTAATTTTTATTTAATTTTGTTTGAGAAACTTGATTGCATTATACAATATTCTAGATTTCGTTTTTCCTTCTTCTTCATATGAGCTAGTGACCAACATCTTAACATGCATTCTGAAGCACCGAAACGCCAGGATCTAAATGCCACTAAACGGTCACCCATCCAAGTAGTGTCTGGTAAGAGTGTATAACCAAGGTGATCTGCGAAGATCACTGAAATAAGCCACACCATGAACACATATATTTAGTAACAAACAATTTTTGCAGGTAATAATGAACGGTGGACATATTGAGAAACCAGTTATGCAAGTGCTTGGCAGTAAAAAAATTCAGGGCAGCGGTGCCAACGAGCGGTACAGGCTCTTGGTATCAGATGGAAAACATTCACACAGTTTTGCGATGCTTGCCACGCAACTGAATGACAAACTGATCACTGGCGAGCTATCGGACTATTCTGTTGTACAAATAGACAGATTTGTTACATCTCTGCTTAAAAATACAGGAAAAGGCGAAAAGTAAGTCTTGAAAAAAACAAACATTTGTCTCGCGGCGGAAATCGAACCCCCAACCTTCTGCGTCTCAGGCGGGCCTTCGCCCATTGCACCACGGAGGCCATCCCACATTCACTTTATTTTTATATTTACGCCACAGAGGCTATCCTACATTCACTTTATTTTTATATTTACTTTATCATCTTCCACACAATCCATCCATGTTGTTTCAGCCAACCTCTGCCAGCACATTCTTACAACTATTTTACCACATGTTGTGGCTACAAAAAATTATACTTTTTATCATGTGTAGAAATAACACCAATTATTACAAAGGAAATCACTCTTTCAGGCGTGTCATGATTATTCTGGATCTCACAATCTTGTCTCCGGGTAGTGCAGTGGGTAAGAAACTTGGTAATCCTCAGACCTGGACTGAGGAGTCAACTGCAGCCCCCCCACAGCCGGCGATGCAGCCTGTACAGAGATCAATGCCGAGTCCAGCACCTGCACCAAAGGCCCGTCCTACTGCTGGACCCAATCTAGACTCTAGTTTGCTGTCTTCACAAATGACACATCCTATTGCTAGTCTGAGTCCTTACCAGAACAGGTAAATTGTAATTTGTTAAACTATTAAAATCAAATCAAATCAAATCAAATCAAATCAAATTGTTTATTTGCAACCAATAAAAATATTTAACACACAAAGTAGATAACAATTTATAATTAGCATAGTATTAAGGAACAAGCCTTCAGTTAGCACCAAGGTAACACAGTAATCAGACCCTTACTTTACGTTCTTTTGATTTGCTAATGTCACTATCATCGTCTATAGCAGTCTACTGCTGGATATAAACCTCTCCCAAAATTCTGCCATTGCTAATGTAGTCATTTTAGACCATAAATATTTAGTCCTCAAAGGTTTTTGTAATGTACATAATGAATTTCAGACTTTGCTATTTACACTCATTATTTTCAGGTGGGTGGTAAAGGCCCGTGTAATGACAAAGACACCAATCCGCACATGGAGCAATGCAAAAGGGGAGGGGAAGCTTTTCAGCATGGATTTATGCGATGAGAGCGGAGAGATCAGAGCGACAGCCTTTAGGAATGAGTGTGAAAAATTCTATGATATGATACAGGTGAGATGGTTAGAAATTAAAGTTAGATCTGCCATATGTTTGACTTACTCAATCAAGATGCGGTGTGTGAACCTTTAAACAGTGATGTCTAAAACATTAACATGAACTCCTGGATGTAGGTTTCCCCTTATAAGAAAGGGTATATGCCCATCACCCCACACTGAATATGCGGGATGGGAATTGCAGGGCCCAGCTTTTCGCACCGCGAACGCTGCTGCCCGTCGGCGGCTAGGGGATGTAGGAACATTTCGCTAAAGGTCAACTGATCTCAAACTAGGCAAAAGTCAACAAGGAATCAACCCTTTCTTGACCACACGCACAATGGACCAACAGGAGTCCAATTGCGGAAAAGGGAGTCCATTTACAACCCTTTCTTGATGGCAAAACCTGACCATTGCTGTGGGTCACAGAGACTAACAATAATATGCAGCCACTAAATTGTATACATACCTATAAATAAAACAACCCGAGGCTCGATCACGAAGTATTCGTATACGTAAAATTTTGGCCAATGAGAAAGCATTGATTCAAAATGACGCTCTGTTATTCGCCAAAATGTTCTGTTACGATACGTCAGGTTGAAATATTCGGGATTGCTCTACAGATATAAGCTTCTTCATTTTAGGTTGATAAAGTTTACTACATCAGCCGGTGCCAGCTTAAAACCGCCAATAAGCAGTTCTCGAGCCTTAAAAATGATTATGAGATGACATTCACCTCGGAGACAGTTGTCGCAGAGTGCATGGAAGATGCGTCCTCAGTACCCTCCATCAAGTATGACTTTGTGCCCATCAATGAAATTGGCAGCAAAACACCTGATTCCCTACTCGGTAAGATTTTTATCTTTGTCAATTTTATTATTGAACATAGACTTAATACAACAAAACAAGCTGTCATTTATCTAAACAACTGCAGGTGTACAGCAAGCGGCACGTTGACCTTGAATGCGTAGATCACATTTTTACAATTTTGTATGGACTGTTTGGTCTACTTGTTCTGCGCAGTATCCCCACTATTTTAGCTCAGACCTATAGACTCGCGCCGGAACCTATATCAAAATGTAAGATTTAATAGCCAAGCTAAAGTCGCGATTGCGGCCAAATTGAAGTATAAAAAATTGCTTATAATTTCTGTATTTGGCTAAAGTATATTATAACATGTGTAATATCCTATACACTGCTGATTAAACTCATATTCCGCCACACTCTTGCCGTGCACTTGTCTGTCCAGGAGCATGGAAAGTGGACCATCCAGTGCGTATAAGTTGCGTCACGAAAAAAGAACGCTGAGGGTAAGCTGTGCAATAAGCGATTGATCGGTATTTACCAGTGCGACCCCTTCCACTTCTTACAGCGTTCTTTTTACGTGACGCAATAGGTTGCGATTGCTATACCTAGTTTGAGCAGCATATCCTAAAGCCGAAACATACTGATCGGTCGCGGTATACACTTCTCAGTAGTATTCATTTCTCAAGAATGTGATACCTGTATTAGAAAAACCATGGACGACACCTGGCTCAGACTAGCGCAGGATCGAGGCGAGTGGCGTAATCCACGGGACGGGAGGCCTATGCCCAGCAGGGGGCAGAAAATGGCTGAAATGATGACGATAATATATATTGAGAATTTGTAATTTAACAGATGTGATTGGAGTATGCAAGTCAGCTGCAGACGTGCAAGAACTGACAGCGCGTAGCACCGGCAAACTGCTGAAGAAACGTGAAGTTACGCTCGTCGATTCTTCTGGTGGCGCGGTGGGTAAAAATCATAGAACATTTGTTGATAATTTAAAAAATACTCTTCCTTCTATTATTATATTACTATATTAGTAGTCTTCCTTGTGCCTTTACAGATTTACCTTTAATTTCCCAACGTTTTTAAAGAATATTGTTTTAAAAAAATATATTTTTCAGGTCGTTTTGACTCTTTGGGGTACTGAAGCAGAGAACTTTGTCGGAAATAGCAACCCTGTAGTTGCAGTTAAGGTACATACTCCTGTATATTGTTGGGTTTTTAACATTAAAATTACAGCTGTCCCATATACCAGCCATACAAATTACGATATACTTGCGAAAATAACCTATACATTGAACGTGTACTGTAAGAAACACGCGCACTTATACTTTTGCAAGTCTAAATTAGCGCAAGTATATCGTAAAGTGTATGTATACTAGCATAATTTCGTATGAAGTTCATTGAGCAACTCGTCACGGCGTCGCGTCGTATCCTCCACACCTCACCACATCAGCCTATATCAGTTGACTGCTGGACATAGGCCTCCCCTAATAAAGGGGGTATGCTCATAATCACCATAATTTCCACGCTGGACATGCGGGTTGTAGATCGCAGGGCACAACTTCTCGCACCGTCGACGCTGCTGCCCGTCCAGGGCATTTAGTTGTGCTGGTGCTAAGCTGCGCTATGCCGCAATCAGCCGGCCACCAAAACCCCGTTTGTTAGTTAGCAGGGTACACCATGTGCAGGTAAGGTTGGCTTGGGTTCCGAAGATGGGATTTGGGATCCCTTCACCCCGCATCCTGTACACCCGGCGTGGTATCGTCGCGATAATATCGCCGTGTGGAGTCACGTTCTATGAAAGTATATAGAAATAAGAGGCTCGACGGTAATATCGTTGCGATGCTTTCGCTCGATATTACCGTCGAGGATAACTTTCCATCTTCAATCACATAATAAAAACACAAATACCTAAATACATACATACAAATAATAAGTCTTGCCTATATTTTGGAGGGGTAGGCAAGATACCACGGATCTCCACTTGCTTAAAATAAAACTTGGGGTTTGGCGATCACATAACAATGTTCTTGAAATTCTTTTTATGAAACAGGGTTCCCGTCTAACGGAGTTCAATGGTAGCAAGTCACTGTCTTGTCTCAATAGCACCATGGTCCGCCTAAACCCAGATTTAACAGAAGCGCATAAATTACGTGGCTGGTATGACAACGGCGGTGCTGATATGGAGGTCGTCAATATTTCTGCTAAGTGAGTAAATTGTACCTATTGTAAATTGTGAGTCATGTCAACTAAAAACTAGAGCCTGATAAAAGCCAGATACTTCCTAAAGCACAACCAGAGACTGATAAACATACATCACAAAATTATCAATACAACGAGTTCTATTATTTCCCGATGTTTCGACGTAGTTGCATATTGATAATTATGATCACAACCATAGTTTGTTTGTCCTGGGCAGAAAATGAAGCGGCGGTGACCGCACAAGGTATTACAAAAATTCAACCGAGAATTGGTAATTAATTACCTATTCTCGGCGATTTTGAGTCACATGATAGATATGCCAGTCCCATGACTGACACAGTTATCATGTGATTCAAAATAAAAATAAAAACAATATTAGTAAACCATCGTCAATAACCTGTAGAAGTCCACTGCTAAACATAGGTCTCCTCCAAAGGTTTCCAAGAAAAAGGTCATACACACTTTCCGCCCACCTGTTTCCCCCAATCGTTGTCTTTGGTGCATCTGTTGGTCATTCTACGCTTTATCTTGTAAAGGTGCTCGAAGATGGCGCATTCCTTTAAGGTTCTTAAACGATGACAGCTTGTTTTCTCTTGAAAAACAGTCAAGTTGTCAGTTTTTCAAGGGAAAACGGAGTCATTGGTTACAGACCTCATATATCACCACATAGACCACGGACACACTTACGGACCATACAGGAATCGGCCATAAAACATTAGCAGTTCACTGAATTCACAACAACTCTTTCAGATCCGGGATGTACGCTGGCGGCGGCAGCAACGAATGGATCACCTTCTCGGAAGCCGAAAGCAAACAGCTCGGTTCAGGAGACAAAGGGGACTACTACAATCTACTAGGAGTCTTAACATACACGTTTGCTGATAACGCCATATATAAGGCGTGCCCTCAAGAACAATGCAATAAGAAGCTAGTGGATCAAGAGAATGGCCTGTTTCGTTGCGAGAAGTGTAATAGGGAATACCCGAATTATAAGTATAGGATTTTGTTGGGGGTGAGTTTGTGTGACTTAGCTTTTTCCGGTAAAACCGTCGGATTGGTTCGAATCGTGAGAAAACTCGTAATTCATAAATTTCCATGCCTATTAGTTATTTCTTTCCTGTGGTCGACTAGGCTGAGAGGAAGATATAAGTGCTGGGCAAGCCTATTTAATCTTAAATCATATCGCAGGCAGGGCATCCTGTACGACTAGTGCTTCTTCATATACGAACTTACTACTCGCTCGCACTTTCTAGACAATAGTGCTAATAATAAGAATAAGAATCATTTATTGTAAAAACTGTAAACATAGATCTTATAAGTAGGTAAACTTGTGACACAACACTTTGTCCATTTCGGACATACATTGCTTTCTAAAATTAAGCTAAAGTTAATAATACATTTATAATCCCCACGCTGGGTCAGAGGGCTTACCACGAGTTTTGATAGTTTTCGAAAACTTTATAAGTTTCGTTATCTTTCCCAGTGTTGCTGTTTTAGCATTTTTAATGCTAAATTTAGCATATTTTCGGGTCTGTTAGCTTGAAAAATTAGCATTTAGCATATTTTTATGATTAACATTTTTTTGTACGTTACCTAAAAATTCAAAATTCCTAAGGAATTCAAAAGAAAAATATAGATTTTAGCATTTTATGTAGCATTTTTAAAAGTTATTTAGCATTTTTTGCAATATGTTTTAGCATTTTCTCCAAATAAAAAACGCCAACACTGATCTCTCCATACATTTTCGTAGTGCATGCACGTTTCCCTAGAGGCGCTGTACGAAAATGTATGGAAAGATACCAAAACCTAAAAAGTTTTCGAAAACTATCAAAACCCGTGGTAAACCCTCTGGGCTGGATCGCACGGTGCATCTTCTCGCACCACCGACGCTGCTGCCCGTCAGCGGTGGTTAAAGGATTTAGCTGTGCCTGTGTTGGCTTAGCTATGACGCAATCAGCTGGCTGCCTGAGCCCCGTTTCTTATACAGCAGGGTGCACCTCGAGCAGGTGAGGTTGGCTTGGGTTCCAAAGATGGAGATTAAATGTAGGTGGCTTTGAGCAAAATAAGATGTAAGTGGATAGTTTCAGGACTTCAAAGGTGTTTCGAGGTTTGGAACCCAAGACAACCGCACCTGCTTGTGATTTGTGATGCTATTCCATTATGAACTAAATAAATAACCGAGTTGCTTGTATTGCAGGCAACAGTATCTGATCCAACTGGTGACCAGCGGATCACGGCGTTCAACGAAGCAGCAGAAGCAATGTTGGGAAAAACCGCGGCCGATATCGGACAAATGTTCGAATACGACAAAAACGCTTACGCGGCAATGTTCGAAGAGGTCAAGTTCAGAACGTTCGTATTCAAGTTCCGCACGAAGATGGAAACTTACAGTGTATGTATTCATGAACTAATTTCTAGTCGATCCGTCCGCAATTTCGTTTGCTCGGAGTTTCTCGTAAAGGTTTCTCAAATAACACCTAAACAAAAATCTACTAGAAACAAATAGAATCAGATTGTGGTGAACGAAAATTAGAATCAGAACAAACATCGGCACACAACAAACCTGGACGAGAATCGAGCCCGCGAACTACAGAGACTATTGTTCTGGTCGCCATGTAATGTCCTGGATCCTGGCATGGACGCCATGTATTGTCCTGGATCCTGGCAAGGATGCCATGCAATGTCCAGGATCCTGGCATGGACGCCATTTAATGTCCTGAATCCTGGCATGGACGCCATGTATTGTCCTGGATCCTGGCAAGGATGCCATGCAATGTCCTGGATCCTGGCATGGACGCCATGTATTGTCCTGGATCCTGGCAAGGTTGCCATACAATGTCCCGGATCCTGGCAACCTTGTAACCATGCCAGGGCATGGACGCCATGTATTGTCCTGGATCCTGGCAAGGTTGCCATACAATGTCCCGGATCCTGGCAACCTTGTAACCATGCCAGGGCATGGACACCATGTATTGTCCTGGATCCTGGCAAGGTTGCCATACAATTTCGCATATCTATGATGCCTGGGAGGACTCACATGATGCTTTAGGCATCTTTTGTGATTTGTCTAAGGCATTTGATTGCGTACACCATGAAACATTAATCAGGAAACTAGATCACTATGGCGTCAGGGGTATGGCTTTAGCCCTTCTCACTTCTTACCTATCTGACAGAATACAGAAAGTAGACGTAAATGGAAAATGTTCTCCGGGATCTGTAGTAAAGATGGGTGTTCCGCAAGGGTCAATACTTGGACCATTTTTATTTTTAATTTACATCAACGACCTACCTCAACTTGTGAGAGACAACCACGAAATTGTATTGTTTGCGGATGACACGTCACTTTTATTTAAATTAAAGCGACGGCAGACCAATTTTGACGACGTGAACAATGCAATAGCGAAAGTTGTTAACTGGTTCGATGTAAATAATTTATTACTGAACGAGACTAAAACAAAATGTATGAGATTTATATTACCAAATGTTAAACAAGTTAAACCTAACATTAAAATAAAAGATGAAGATCTAAATCTTGTGGACAGTACTGTATTTTTAGGCATAACTTTAGATAATAAGCTTCAATGGGGCGCTCACATAGATGGGTTGTCGAACAGACTTAGTTCTGCAGCATACGCAGTCAAAAGAATCCGTCAACTTACTGACGTAGAAACGGCTAGACTAGTTTATTTCAGCTACTTCCATAGCATCATGTCGTACGGCATTTTGTTGTGGGGGAATGCTGCAGATATCAACACCATATTTGTGTTGCAGAAGAGGGCTGTTCGTGCAATTTATAATATGGGCCCCAGAGAATCACTTAGAACTAAGTTTAAAGAAATAAATGTTATGACAGTGCCGTGCCAATATATATATGAAAACTTAATGTATGTCCGAAAACATATTAACATGTTCAAGAAAAATAGCGACTACCATAATGTTAACACTAGAAATAAAGATAAACTAGCTGTTCCCACTGTAAGGCTCCATAAAGTTAGTCAATCTTTTAAAGGGCAATGTGTACGATTTTTTAACAAAATCCCAAATGATGTGATTAATCTATCTGTAAATAAATTCAAAAATGTTGTTAAACGTAATCTATGTAATAAAGCTTATTATAAAATATCTGATTATTTAGATGACAAAAAAGCTTGGGATGAAACTGCCTCCAACTCCATCAAAAACAATGTAATAGATATTAAGTACAATGACGTTAAAAAAATATAAGCCAAGCAGAGTTTCTTGCCAATTCTTCTCTGTTTGGCCACGTTACGAATTGGTGGTAAATTAAAAAAAATGACGTTTCAAAGTGTACTATACAGTTCCTACTGAATAAATGATTTTTGACTTTGACTTTGACTTTGAATGTCCCGGATCCTGGCAACCTTGTAACCATGCCAGGGCATGGACGCCATGTATTGTCCTGGATCCTGGCCAGGTTGCCATACAATGTCCCGGATCCTGGCAACCTTGTAACCATGCCAGGGCATGGACGTCATGTATTGTCCTGGATCCTGTCAAGGTTGCCATGCAATGTCCTGGATCCTGGCATGGACGCCATGTAATGCCAGCACATCACTATAGACCTTAATTTTTAAGTAACTTGTTAATTGGTTGATGGTTGAATGAGAAGTCTACACTGTGACAGGACGTCAAAGGGGTTAGTAACTATTGCCTATGCTGTAAAGGTGTTCCTATCGTATTAACAAAGGCACAGCTAATACCAACAGAGCCATGTGAATGTGACCAACCTGAATATTGTAGTTTTCAGTTAATTGTATGTTTTGTTTCAGGATGAAGCTCGTCTCAAAACTACTGTGATGAACGCCGCACCTGTTGATTACAAAGACGGAAACGCCAGGCTCATCAAAAGTATCAAATCCATTACTGGCGTTGAAGTCTGATAAATTATGTCATTCCACCAGCCGTCTTACTAGTTCTCGGCTGGACTGTTCATTATTAAATACTCAAGTAAACTTTTGTAAAAACAAGTTTTTCTATTTATAATAAGCCAGTGCCTTTTCAGTTATTATTCTGTTCATTATTAAATTTTCAAGTAAACTTTTGTAAAAACAAGTTTTTCTATTTATAATAAGCCAATGCCTTTTCAGTTATTATTCTGTTCATTATTAAATTTTCAAGTAAACTTTTGTAAAAACAAGTATTTCTATTTATAATAAGCCAGTGCCTTTTCAGTTATTATTTGAAGCTAGTGTCTCTCGCAGAACTTTATACCAAAAATATCGATTTCCAATTTGATCGCCACTTTGGCTGCGGAATACTCAATAAATATAATTTCGATAGAATCTGTAACCAATAACGGGCATTCGTTGTACACTGTGACGTCATCCAGACGCTCCGGCTGATGCACACCGATGACGTCATCCTAGTTGGCAACTGTATTTAGTCATTATTATTACCAAATCAAACATTTGACTTACATTTGTTGCTCACCTAGCCCCGGTTCTCATCATTTCGGTTGGCAACTAAGAGAGAGTTTTGTGTCAGAAAAGCAACATTTTTAGATTTTTTTATTAATATCTTTTTCCTTAGAAACAATTTCCTTCTTTGATAGTTTTCTTACTACTTCTTTGGGCTCCCCCCCAAGAAGTATTAGTAATAGTATTGGTATTGGCTGTGCCACGGCAATCCTAGATCGCTCCCATTTCATTGGTGGTGAGAACTTGTGTTTTATTTCTCATGTGTGGGAGAGGCTCGGCGTTGCCCGCGCGGTCTTTTTGGTCCGTTTTCGGACTTTTTTGGGCCCCAGCCTTCGATCAACTATACAAAGGATTTTGCACTATTCGCCCGAAAGCGGCTTGTATAAAACTCCGCCAAAACGCATCGGAGCAGCAGCAGT
Source organism: Horisme vitalbata (assembly GCA_951804965.1). Taxonomy (NCBI): domain Eukaryota; kingdom Metazoa; phylum Arthropoda; class Insecta; order Lepidoptera; family Geometridae; genus Horisme; species Horisme vitalbata. The sequence continues at coordinate 27,334,710 of OX638091.1, read as the reverse complement.
TTTCAAATAGTAGGCTTACTTAGGTTTTCTGTCTTATCTTTAATTAATAGGAAATAAATGATATTTGTATGACGTGCTTTTAACAAATGATAGCTAGCAATATATGCCTCTTTACTGTACGGCGCGCGGTATCCTTTGTATAGTTGATAGAAGGCCTCAGCGGACTTTTTGCGGATCATGAGATCTTTAGGACTTTTTTACCTCAGTTACATTTTGTAATATAGGAAGATGAAATGTAAATTTACCTACAAAAAAATACGCGGCTCGATCCGCTTGCCGATTTTTAATGCCTACTTATGGTTGCTATCCCTCAGATTACGTAGTTAGTTTTATCTCAATAAATAACTTTAATTAGGATCATATTATTCTTATGTTTTTGTAGGAAGGTATATCTCTAATTAGGTACCTTCTATAAAGAGGTGGGTGGCTGGCTTCGCTCACCAACTTTTTAGATAATGTTAGTAACCTCCACCCACAGGTCTGAGTGAAAAAAATACAAATTATGCTCACAAATGAATATATACAAAGTTTGCGTTAACTTTATATTTTTATGATGTGTATCTACCCACCTACAACGTTTTGTAGGTTAACGAGGTAACGTTACATACGTTTTGTTACGATAAATTATTCTATTTATTTTATGGAAATGGAACGGTGACCCTAGCAGGGAGTTTGTAAAACTTTGCCATGATCGAGGCAATTTGATTTTCTAGTGGGGTAACTATGAGATGGAAGTAGACCAGCTTACCATGGTCTACTTCCATCTCATAGTTACCCCACTAGAAAATCAAATTGCCTCGATCACATTTTCGTAAAAACAAAACATAGTGCCCTTACACTAGTCATAGAAAATACCGTGACGGACCACAACTCTATCTTATTGGCAATACAAAAATGTAAAAACGAAATACCTTCTAAAGCTCAGATTTTAAAAGTGGACCATGAAGCTATCAAAGCCGAGTTGTCCCTTACCAGTTTTGCCAGCGTACTAAATACGACAGACTGTAATCAAGCAACAAATCTTTTCATTGATATTTTAAGCAAAATAATTCAAAAATATACAAAATTTGTAAAACTTTCGCGAAGAAAAACACCTATTAAACCGTGGATTACACCGGGGCTTATCCGCTGTATACAACACCGGGACAAACTTCATTCTAAGTCACGTAAGTCACCTGATAATGAAACTGTTCAGTTAATTTATAAGCGGTACAGAAATTTTTGTAATTCTCTATTAAAAAAAATAAAAAAGGCTTATGAAAAAGCTCAGTTTGAGGAGGCCGGCTCAGATGTGAAAAAAACATGGAAAGCTATAAATATGATAACGAACTACAAGCCTAAAAAGTCGCATCCACAAAATCTTGTACAGGGAAATAGCCCGATCACGTCTATTAATACGGTAAATTACTTCTTTACAAATATCGGTAAGAATCTAGCAGAAAAAATCATTTTATCCACCACATCAACTTACAACCTGGAAACTCAAGATACCTGCCCCATGCCGCTGAACTCCTTTGGGCTACTAGACATTGACCAAAGAGAAATATTAAGCCTAATAAATTCCTTAAAAACCGACTGCTCGATTGGATGGGACAATATCTCTTCTCGTACTATTAAACAGAATAAACATGTTCTCATTACGCCCCTTACTCATATATGCCAACTAAGCTTCTCTACATCGGTTTTCCCTAGAGCTTTTAAAAAATCAGTAATACTACCTATCCACAAAACTGGAGACAAAAATAACGTAACCAATTACAGGCCAATATCGATTCTTCCAGCTCTCTCTAAGATTTTGGAAAAGGCACTCAATAACAGGCTGGTGAAATACCTTGAAAACCATCAGCTCTTTTCAAACAACCAGTTTGGTTTTCGAAAGGGACGCTCAGCCTCAGACGCCGTATCGGAGCTTAACACATATGTCGTAGAGTGCCTAGATAGAGGCTCTAAATGCCTCGCAATTTTTCTAGATCTGGCAAAAGCATACGGTGTCAATTCCATTGCTTTTGAACAAACTTGAAGGTCTAGGAATACGGGGTAATCAATTAAAACTACTAGGGAGTTATCTTAGCGAAAGAACTCAATGTGTCAAAATTGGGGAATACAAAAGTTCAGAGTTACCCGTGAATTACGGAATACCACAAGGCTCTATCTTGGGCCCAACTCTTTTCTTGGCCTACATGAACCAGGTATGTGAACTGAAGGTACAAAATTGTAAGCTGCTTGCCTACGCCGACGACACAGTTTTGTTATTTCAGGGAGATAGTTGGGATGAGACTTATCGTCAAGCTCAAACGGGTTTTAATACAGTATCCAATTGTCTCTACCAAAACATACTTACCCTAAACGCATCTAAAACAAAGCTTCTTTCCTTTTCTTTACGAGAGCCAGGCCTACCTAATACAACTATATACTCTGTAAAAGCGCACAAACCAAAATGTCACCAGGCTCTTGGTATATTTTGTGACTGTCCAACATTGGAAAACTGTAGCTCCTTAAAATATTTAGGCGTAACACTAGATTCGCATATGACCTATAAACCCCATATCTCTCTTCTCACCGCTAGAGTCCGTAAATTGATTGCTGTTTTTAAAAATATTAGACATGCAGTAAATGAAACCCAACTTAAATCTACCTATTTTGCTCTGTGCCAATCACTTTTGACTTACTGCATAACATCTTGGGGTGGCGCTGCTCTCACACATATACTCCCACTCGAAAGAGCACAAAGAGCAGTTCTCAAGGTGGCCAACTCCCGTCCCTTTAGATACTCTACAGTACAACTCTATAAAGACTGTAAAGTCCTATCTGTTCGCAAACTGTTCATACAACAAGCTATACTGAAACAACACAAACTCACTCCAGATATACAAACACATAATAAAAGAACAGATAAAATTTACCAAACAACGCTCTGTAAAACCTCATTTGCTCATAAACATACATATTACTTATCAGCATATTTGTACAATAAAATTAATAAACACACACAAATAAATAACACTACATATTTTGCATGCAAAAAGAATATTAAAATATACCTAGAGAGCTTGGATTATAAACAAACAGAAGACTTGTTGTCAATACTATCATAACCGCATCACACCATTGCCTCTACAACCCTATCAAAAAAAAAAAAAAAAATACATGCACACACACAAACAAACACATACACACATACATATACACACACACCCACATTCTTATAATACTCTACGGCTGTAAAACAACAAAACTTATTTTATATTTTTATTTCTTCTTCTTTTAAATATTGTTATAATAATACTCTAGGAACAAATGTTAAAACTGTTGTGAAGACAGATGCATTTATTTTTGTTTATTTTTTTCACCTTTGTCACAGACATGTTTAAATTTTGCCCAATAACACGTTTGTACCTACATGACTTAAACTTTTGTGAACTGCCGAAGCAGGAGCCCTCGCGTCTACACACAAGTGTCTCACTTAGTTAGAGCGAGGAGTCCACGCATTGACTCTCCAAAGGTTTTAGTAACAAGTACTACAATAATCACCTACAGTGTCTTATGGTATTAAGCAATACATCTTATTATATGTTCTGTAATGAATCTAAATAGTTCATAAAAAGTACTTTGTAAACCTTGAACTCTGAAATAAATGTTTTTATGTTATGTTTTTTTATGTCATACTTGTTGGCAGGTAGATAATGCCTCTGGCATTAAGCTAACCCTATGTAACGTATTTTAAGTATGTGCAATAAAGTTTTTCAAACAAACAAAAATATATAATGCGAACTTTTTCATACTCAAGCTCAAGCTGCTGATGCATTCGAAATTTGCTATGTTACTTGAATGATTGCAAGAACAGGTGAGCAGATGCTGCAGCATAACCTGGAATCTGCAAGATATCCTTACGAACTCACAGTAGAGGTATCGTGTTTAGCTTCTTTCGAATGATCTCAATGAATCCTAACAAATTGTTTGAATGCGAAAGTGAGCTTGTTTGTAACGCTTTAACGCCTTAACTACTCAATATTATAATCTTGAAATGCATATGTATCAGGTATCAGGGGTACAGAAAAAGATAAACCTATCAACCAGAAAAGTACCTACTGCTCCTGAGGGATAGGAAAATAACTTTCAATGCGACCGAAGCCGCGGGAAAAGCTAGTAGGTTATAAATGGATATGGTAATCAGGGTTTTAATATGAGGCGGGAAACAGGAATTATAATTTATTTATAAATACCTATTAAAATCACAAAACGGATTTTTTTGTCGTATTTTAGACTATTACACAATGAGTCCGGGTCTTTTTCTGTTTGACTGCCGGCAACATTGGGGAGGCAGGCCAACTACTCTTTGGTGGGAGGGAGGGAGGTCCGTGTATATAAGTTACTCTGTTTCCTCCTACGCTCCCACACTTTTAGACTTTACAGAGTTGTATTAATTTTCAAAAAAGTAAAGGCTGTACAAGGATTTTCTAGTTGTTTTCTATTGTTTTCTTGAGTAGCCAAGTAAAATAACAAAACCATGACTCCACCACTCTCCGAAGGATCGTTAGAGGTAGGTACCAATTTAAAGTTATTTTAATTTTATTTTTCGGGAAACATGATTGTATTGAACCCAGTGACAAAATTGTAGGTAGGTATTTTTTGTCACTGTATTGAACCATATTCATGTTTTCCTTTTTCCTTCTTCGTATGTGCTGGGTGGCAAGCTCTGTTGTCGCAGTGGCATAACTTCTGAAAAAGCCAGGATCAACATCATAAAGTAACTGCCGAAGCACGGAAACGCCCACATCTAAAAGCCACTAATAGTCCGGTCATTTTAGACATAAAAATAGTGATCAAATAAAGAAAATTCCGACAGAGCCAAATCTTCGTAGAGACCTTAGGTTTACCACAAGGAATAAAGTGTCAAAAGTCCCCATCAGTCCCATGTGAGCTTAGGGACTTATTCGGGGCCCAAGGTCAAAATTTTATATTTTTTGGATTTTTCTCGAAAACGGTAAGTTTTATCGAAAAAGTACCTCAGAGCAAAGTTGTAGATCTTAAAATTCTCTATAAAAATGGTCCCTATAATTTTTTCTCTAAGACCCACTATTTCCCAGATATTGCGCTTGTAAGAATCATGTTCTACATAGTATGCACACATATGCCACGTATATACATATTTAGGTACTCAAGCAAGCAAAAATGCCTACTCGTGTCTCTTTTATGTATACATTATACTATTCTAAGAAAATTTACTCTAAAATGACCGCCGGTCCCTTACCGAATCCCCTCTACTTGAATCACTACAAAACAAATAAATGTTAATTTTCCAGGCTTCTCTGTAATAATAATTCTACGATTATAAAAATACGATTGAAATTAAAGTATGGTAGTAGAATTATTATTACAGAGAAGCCTGGAAAATTAACATTTATTTGTTTTGTAGTGATTCAAGTAGAGGGGATTCGGTAAGGGACCGGCGGTCATTTTAGAGTAAATTTTCTTAGAATAGTATAATGTATACATAAAAGAGACACGAGTAGGCATTTTTGCTTGCTTGAGTACCTAAATATGTATATACGTGGCATATGTGTGCATACTATGTAGAACATGATTCTTACAAGCGCAATATCTGGGAAATAGTGGGTCTTAGAGAAAAAATTATAGGGACCATTTTTATAGAGAATTTTAAGATCTACAACTTTGCTCTGAGGTACTTTTTCGATAAAACTTACCGTTTTCGAGAAAAATCCAAAAAATATAAAATTTTGACCTTGGGCCCCGAATAAGTCCCTAAGCTCACATGGGACTGATGGGGACTTTTGACACTTTATTCCTTGTGGTAAACCTAAGGTCTCTACGAAGATTTGGCTCTGTCGGAATTTTCTTTATTTCAATTGTCTAAAATGACCGGACTATAAACGGTCCCCCATCTAGGTAGTGCCCAGGCGGAGTTACTCTAGCCAAGATGAGCTGCTAAGAACGACCGACGGGCAGCAGCGTCGGTGGTGCGAGAAGTTGTGCCCTGCGATCTCCAACCCATAATCCCCCTTTGTTAGGGGAGGCCTATGTCCAGCAGTGGACTGATATAGGCTGGTGTGGTGTGGTGGAAGACTTGAAATTATCTGATAAAATAGAATAAAACCATAAAGACAGAGTTCAAGACTTGGCAATAGTGAATTGAATATTCTATCTTGATGTATCTTCAAATATCCCCTATTTATTGCCCCACACACATGTTAAGTTGTAATCCATAATACACAGATAGTTCAAGTTATGTATGTGCAATAAATATTCTTCTATCTATTATGCTGTTGCTTATAATGTTTGCATTTCAACATACTGCTGTGGCTAAAATATTTATCTATTTAAAATTTTATCATGTCTAGGAATAACACCAATCTTTACAAAGGAAATCACTCTTTCAGGCGTGAAATAAATCATTCTGGATCTCACAATCTTGTCTCCGGGTAGTGCAGTGAGTAAGAAACTTGGCAACCCTCAGACCTGGACTGAGGAGTCAACTGCAGCCTCCCCACAGCCGGTTAAGCAACCTGTACAAAGATCAATGGAGACTCCTATTGCTAATCTCCACCCTTGCCTGAAGAAGTAAGTCAGTTAGTTTTCTAATTGTGTACTGTGTCTGATTGCCAAGCCAACATAGTTACTAAAATCAAAAACGAAAATGTAATGTCATTACCACGAAAATAAAATATACAGTCATAGTTAAATTAACTGGTCACACTCAAATAAATAGGGAGGATAATATTACCAATTGTAATATTGTTAACCTTATTGTGTTGTAGATAGATATTACAATTGCAGTAAAATACAAGTCACTTTCCTCATTAGGCTAAGCCTGCATTGAGGAAAATCATCTAAAGTTGAACGCTCAGTAGGCAGTACTCAGTAGGCTTACATTTAATAACAATATTAATAATAGAATGGTTTTAATAATTAATTACCTAATCATATCACATCACACTATCACACTATTATTATAAATGCGAAAGTTTGTGAGTATGTATGGATGAATGGATGAATGTTTGTTACTCTTTCACGCGAAAACTACTGAACGGATTTGGATGAAACTTGGAATATACATAGTTTGTGACCTGGATTAACACATAGACTTTTTATCCCGGTACCATGCGAGCGAAGCCGCAGGCGGAAGCTTATAATCTATATATATATAAAAGAGAACTTCACTTACTCACTGACACACTCATCACGAAATCTCGGAAACTACAAGGCCTAGAGGTTTGAAATTTGGTACAGGTAGTCTTTAAAGAGTGTGAGAGCTCACTAAGAAACGGTTTTTGGAAATTCAACCCCCAAAAGGGTGAAAAGGGGTAAAAATGTTTGTATGAAAAATCGTATTCCTTGAACTTAGAAACTTGAAACCTGAGACATGTAATATTCCATACAATCGATGAAGATTGGTGTCATTGAAGATTTGAAATAGTCCTCGAGGGGGTTGCAATGGGGTGGTAAAGTTTGTATGGGAAAATCTTAACGCGTGGTGTGATTTTCTTGAAACTTCGTCAGAACACTTTGAATATTAAATAATAAAAGACCGCATACCAGGTTTTTGAAAAAAATACCTTAATTTAGGGTTATCTATATTTATAAAATCCTTTATCCTGAATGACTGACCGATCAACGCACAGCCTAAATCGCTGATCGTAGAGACCTGAAACTTGGAGGGCGTGTTCTTTGTATGACGTAGGCATCCGATAAGAAAGAATTTTCCGAGATTCTACCCCTAAAGGTATTAAAAAAACCTAAAGGTAAAGGCAAAGTTTGTATGGAACAACGTGATTCCTTGGTCCAATCTACGTCAAATTTTGCATTAACATTCTATAACAAAATTGATGAAAGACGTGTTTCATATGATATTTAAATGTATCGCCTAACGGGGTTAAAAAGGGGTAGAAAGTTATATGAGGGGTGATTTGCATCGAAGTTGATATCAATACTCCTTAGTGACACATGTTATGCTATTTTATTTTGACACTGTCGTGTTTGAAAACTCATTACAAATTTATTCAAAAAACGTTGTTCTCACATTAAGGCATACACACAGGTGCGTAGGCATAGGTACGTTATTATAGGCGATAATATCAGACAATATAACAGAATATATCGTAATATCGCGTGTGCAAATATTGAAAATGTATAAGTTTTTCTGATCGAGTATAGTGCCCCGATTCATGAAATTCTGACATTTGCCTGTAGTTTCGCAGATATGAGAGGGGTTGTTGTACATTTCCCATAAAGTAAATTCGTCACATTTTTGAAACTCCATACATTGAAAGTAAATTCGTCACATGCATTAAAAAAGATGTGTTGGTGAATAAAGTGATCGGTCATAATTATGTCAATATTTGCATCTGCCGGAGGGCTTCAAAGTGCACTTTGAATTTCCAAAATGTGGAAAATGGGGACAAATTTTGTAAAATCTCAAAAGGTGGTAACTTTTGTGATTGTCCAAATTTTGACAAAATTCAACAATATTGCCGGATCGAGAATTTCCCAATTACTTTTTATGAGCTCCCTATTCAAGAAACGGAAAAAATGATTTCTCGAGATTATGAGATTATAATGTAATATAGATCTTAAAGTTCCATTAAAAACTCCGTAACACCTTAATATAGAATTAGATAACTTTATAAAGCTTATACAGAAAACTGCATGGAATAACACACCAAAAATCCAAAGAAAGGCTGCTAAAAATAAATATCCACTAGATATTATAAAACTTATAAATAAAAAAAAGACGACAGAGAAACCAATGTCATCAATCTAGGTCTCCGCAAGACAAAACGAAATAGAACAATCTAACAAAACAGTTAAAAAGTGAGACGTCTACAAATTCATACCTTCAAAACCTTACCAGTGACGGCAGTACAGATTACTCGCTCTGGAAAGCCACAAAGAACATGTAACGGCCTACGACTCAGATTCCTCCTATACGAACAGGACCGGGAAAATGGGCCGTCAGTAATGAACAAAAGGCAAAATTATTTGCGGAGCACCTAGAAAGTATATTCAAACCAAATGAATCTCATGCATATCAAAATTTATTTAATCAAGTTTGTGAAGATGCGAAAAAGATAAAACTTGTCACACCACGAGAAGTTCAACGTGAAATAAAACAACATACTTATATAAATCCTAAAAAATCACCTGGATTTGACCTTATATCGGGAGAAATCCTTCATAATCTTCCGATCAAAGCTGTAGTTAAAACTACAACCCTCATAAATGCTGCACTCAGAATAAGATATGTACCAGACCCATGGAAAGTGGCTGAAGTCATAATGATACCAAAACCAGGGAAACCGCCCCAAGAGACTACGTCATATAGGCCGATTTCTCTGTTACCAATAATGTCAAAATTATTTGAAAAATTATTCATTAAAAGACTGAAACCGATACTCATCGCAAGAAACTAATACCAGATTATCAGTTTGGTTTTCGAGAAAAGCACTCTACAATAGATCAAGTGCACAGAATTACAAACTTGATTGAGAAAACATTAGAAGAAAAAAAAGTTTGTACTACCATTTTCTTAGATTTAGCACAAGCCTTCGATAAAGTATGGCACGAAGGCCTCATATTTAAGTTAAGAAAATTTCTACCTACAGACTTCGTAGACATTAAAATCATATTTAACGGATAGTGTATTTAGGATAAGTCAAGAAGACGCCTACTCAGAGATCAAAGAAATACAAGCGGGTGTACCACAAGGAAGTGTATTGGGTCCGGTCGTTTACCTACTATATACCTCTGATATCCCAGACATAGAAAATATCACCATTGCGACTTTTGCTGATGATACTGCCATAATGGCTATTGGAAACACCCATGAAGAAGCAGCAAACAAAATAGCTGTTCACAAAATTTACGCCTGGACAAACAAATGGCGAATCACACTCAATGAATTGAAATCAGTATATATCAAATTTACCACTAAAAAAGAACAGTACCACCCAGTACTCATCAACAACTGGATCATTCCTTATGAAAATACAGCAAAGTACTTGGGCATGAAGCTGGATGCCAAGCTTCGTTGGAAAGCTCACGTGAAGAAGAAAAAAATGAGTTAGACCTACGCTATAAAAGGGTGTATTGGCTGATGGGAAGAAATCCTGCTCTGTCGGTACAAAATAAATTGTTACTACTACAAGTCCTGATGCTAGTTTGGACATACGGTATACAGCTCTGGGGCTGTACCAAACAGAGTAACGTAGAAATAATCCAAAGATTTCAAAACAAAGTGCTCAGAGGAATAGTGAATGCACCCTGGTACGTAAGAAATGATGACCTCCACCGGGACCTTAACATAGAGTTCGTCAACAAAGTGATTAAAAAATATGCAGAAGCTCACGAACATAGACTTCATCACCACGTGAACGTTGAGGCCATCCCGCTCCTCGAGTGGACATAGTGAGTAGACTCAAAGGAACTAAGCCTTTCTTTCTTTTAAAAAAAAAAATCCTTTGATATTCTCGTGTAGTGAGAAATCTGTAGAATTTTAGTACATTATGTGTAAGGAATTGGGATGCATTATCGCCATAGGTAGCGCATGAGATATTATCTCCGATAATAACACACCTGTGTGGGGGAGCCTTAAAAGCTTGGTACAATGCAATACTCTTCAAAACTGGAATATCAAATAAAACATTATATTTAAATCGGATTAGAATTCGAAATTTCAATTTCATTCATTTGTTCTTAGATATTTGAATACCATGGGGATAGCAAGTTTTTTTTTACATGAAGACTTGAGATTTTTTACAGAAACTATAACGAAAATAAATAAACGCCTAAAGCGCTGAACCATGGGTGGGACCTTGGAGTAACTCAATGGATCTTTCAAGACATTTGAAACGATATTTATTCTAGCTTTCCTATTAAAATTCATAATCTTTGTACATTCTAACACCTAGTTTTGAAAGAGGAGAATAACGCTATTTAGAATATGTAAATAAGCTTAGGTTTTAGGGAATAAAGTATTAGATATCCTAAAGAACTTGAACGATGTACTTACTTTAATATTTTTAGTTTGTAATAAAGATTGACAAAGAGTTTATTATATTCTTCCCACAGTCTAGCTTTAGTTTTTATCGACTTGTGAGTAGAATTTCCGACTCTACATCAGGCATAGGATTGGAGCTCTACCTACGCAACAACCAGTGAAACCTATTCTTCTCCGATAGATAAATCTCTTTCATTCTGACTCTGTTGACCGGCATGTGGTCATGAATAGTTTTATCTCTCTCATACTGAATCTAAATGGCAAAGGATGACGCTCCGCCCCGCGCCAATCTGTGAGCCTCGTCACCAGACTGGACAGCCCCCCACCATAGTTTCATTTTGGAATTGGGAGCATGCCACATTACTGGCTATTGTTTATATTATGGTAAGTCTTTTGCTATGCAAAGAAGTAAGGAGTGATCTGCAGCAAAATGCATCAAATCACTTAATGGTTAACACCTTTATTTCAGGCAAAATGAAGCAGTTATTTGTCTGCTGATACAATACAAAACGTCAAGAAATTCAATTCTTAAAATGTTAGCTTTGCTAAATATTGGAATGTGTTTCAATTATATATTTCATCAAGAGTCCCGTAGGATTGTCTAAAAGAACTGCATTTGCTTGTCTTTGTAGAGTAAGCCTCATGTTTTTGGCTGTAAAATAACTCTTTCTTCTTAGTGAGGATTTATTGTGACGATAAAGACTGCTCATGCTAGTCATTGTAGGTTCAATAGCTTCAGTGGCTTAATCAAATATATCAGCATTTACCTCTTAGGTACAATATTTAATATGAATATAAAGAATCTCATTTCTTAGACAGTTTTATAAAGAATCATAGAACTGAACAGCTCATTCTTCCCGAAGAATCTTTAGTTTGGACATGGAATTTATATTTTAGATAACTAGCTTTTGCTCGCTGTCTCACTGTAGAAAGGTATTTTGCTATCCCGTAGGAACAATAATCCTCCTCCGGATCAAAGTAGGTACTTCATGTATTTCGTTTCTCTGACAATGTAAATACTATGATAATTGGTTGAACATTCATAGTGTGAAAACATAACAAAAAAAAAACAAACAAACTTACACTTACTTCCATAATATGAGATAAGGTTTACTTTTATTCAGTTCCATAATCATTGCTAGATGGCAGTAAATTGTATCTATTTCAAAACCTTGTGATTCAGAGTTTTATAGTACGTTAAAACATTAAAGGTAAATATTGGCAACTCACCCAACAGTAGCAGTACATGTTCAGACCATATCTTTAACAGTAAGAGAACAATTATAATAATTTTATCTCACATAGTATAACATTGAATGCTTGGATTGATGGAGACTCCGCTGCTCCCTCATCCACAACTTGTAAAAGCCACTCTTTCCATCTGGCTCCCGCTCAGTGGACCCTCCGTCTCACTATGAAACGCAGATCTAGTCTCTGCTGTAATAAAGTAATTAAACCCGCCGGACCTGCCTTTTATCTACGGTCCCTTACTGCACCTATCTGTGCTCAACCCACCTACATTTCCATCCCTTAAAAGGAGCAGAATCCCACATTCTAGTACTCACGATTACACATATCTATAGTTAGACTTTCCGCTCATTATCATTGTGTACACTCGCCAATTAACATGGACAACATCAGCTCTCATCATTCCTTGTCTTTGAATTGAACATCCCATGATTTAATGCTGATTATTTTCTAAAAAGCCTCAAAAAACATCCCTTTCAACGAATTTTTTCCTTTTTTCTTCCAATGACTTCCACTGTCACTCCTATTTTTTCTTTATTTTTTCTCCAAAGAAAAAGTATTTAGTTTTGAGTTTATTTAGATAAGTTTGCTTATATTTGTGAACGACGGAACGCTCTCCTGAGACCTGTTTCGTTACAGTACCTACATATAACTACATTATGGGGTTGGTAATGTATCCACACACGGCCCGTTTGGGATGGTTTAGTCCCTTGTAAAACAATCTACTATTATAAGCTTTATAGCAAAAAATGTTTTAACTACTTTTAAAATTTTATAGTGTCTTCAATAGTATAAATGATTATAACTATCAAAGGATAAACTTAGTTAAAATAATATTATTAATATATTAGACCCATGAACATGATATTCATACATAAGAATTAGGTATATTAGATCATAATAGGCTTGATGCCTGAAAAATTAAATTTAGCCCGTGATTTGATAACGTAACCAAAAAATATTAGACACGTATTTTTCTATTTTTTCTTTTGACAATTAAAGTAAAAATTACAAAGTTATAGTGTGTTGAAGTTGCGCGTGACTTCACGTACACTTTTTATATACAAGTGACGTCACGAGCCCCCAATTCCGAATCTTGACGCTCTTTATCTTTGTCAATTTCTATTTATTTGATTAATTAAAAAATAGTGACCAATATATTTTGTTAATCTAACTGATGTAGGTTCTAATTAGAATTATTATTTTTAACTCAGGCAGCATCCCTTTTATTATTTATATCTCAAAGGCTAAAATTAGACATAGCTTCTCGTCGACATTACTTGTGTATTTCTAAATATTCCCTGCCATGCCAATCTGAAGTCCTACCTCAGATCTTCATTACCTACTTTATAGGATGGTGGAAATATAGTAAACAAACTACTGAATTTAGATTCAATACTCTTTATTTTTTTCAGCTGGAAGGTAAAGGCCCGTGTAAAGACAAAGTCATCAAAGCGCACATGGAGCAATGCATATGGGAAGGGGAATTTTTTCGAAATGTATTTATGCGATGAGAGCGGAGAGATCAGAGCGGTAGCCTTCAGAAATCAGTGTGAAAAATTCTATGATAAGATACAGGTGAGATGCCGATCTGGTAATAGTGGTAATAGTTAGAAAGTATAGTTAGAAGTGATCGGCTAACTCTTTTGCAAACAAAAATGATTGACATCGATCCTGTTTTAACAAACTGTGACAGTTTGTCAATTGACGTTCATTGAATTTCGACGGATGAAATGTCAAAGTTTGTAAAAACAAGATCGGTGTCAATTATAACTGTTTGCAACAGAGTTAGCCGATCACCCCGCTGGTAATAGTTAGAAATTATAGTTAGAACTGCTTTATGTTTGACTTACTCAATTAAGATGTCGGTGTGTGAACCTTTGAATGTCTTTAACTAAAATATGAATATGATGAAACAGATATATTAATAGATAGATAAACAAACATTTGTTTGGTTCTACAGACACACACACAATTTACATTAATAGACAATTTTAAAATAAGCACAATAAGTTAAAATAAACACAAACAATTTCTAAAGTTACGTCTTACGTCTGGGTGTTTTCTATGTATAATATGTATGTATTTACAAAAAAAAATCTATGTAGTATATCAATCACGTGGTTCCCATAATACAAGCTCTGCTTAGTTTGTGGCTACATGATGCTGTGTGATAACGTCCAGCATTATTTATTTATTCATATAAAGGAGAATGCCGTCTAATGTATGGCGCTCGGTACGAAGACTAAAATGAGTGCGTCAAAAAAATATCCAATAACTTTTTAGTCGATTCTACTGTCAAAATAATTAAAAATGAGGGTTAATGCCATAGTAACACTTTACATCAATGTTTATTGCCATAGCAACGTATATATAATTGGTTGTTGTAGTCTAATGGCGGCGTGCAACGGAAACCAAATCAACAAAATATTTTTTACTTGATTATTAATCGAGTCGGTGTGTAAAACTAAAGAAAATGTTAATGTCATTTATAAAATATAATAAATTTTATGGGATACATTCGGTTTTGACGCAATTGGTACGGGTTCTCGGCATTCTCCTTTCATTTCAATAAACAACAGATTTAGTTAGGAATTTAAGTTAGGTAGATATCACACCTACACCCTAATAAGGGGATGTGCCTGTAATCCCCACACTGGCCATTCGGGTTAGGGATCGCAGGGCATAGCGTCTGGCGCCGTCGACGCTGCTGAAGGTCGGCGGCCAGGGAATGTCCCCCTGAATATTTTGCAAATTATCGACTGATCTCAATCTAGGTAAAACCCATCGAGGAATCAGCCATTTCTTGATGGCATTTATATCTATAAACTAAACATGAGGCTCGATCACGAAGACTAATGAAAAAGTATTCGTATTGTCGACGTAAAATTTTGGCCAATGAGAAAGCGTTGATTCAAAATAATGCTCGCCAAAATGTTCTGTTACGATACGTCAGGTTGAAATATTCGGGATTGCTCTACAGATATAAGCTTCTTCATTTTAGGTTGACAAAGTTTACTACATCAGCCGGTGCCGGGTTACAACCGCCAATAAGCAGTTCTCGAGCCTTAAAAATGATTATGAGATGATATTCGACTGGCACACAGATGTGAAAGAGTGCATAGAAGATGCGCCCTCAGTACCCTCCATCAAGTATGACTTTGTGCCCATCAATGAGATTGGCACCAAAACACCTGATTCCCTACTCGGTAAGATTTTTATCTTCGTTAATTTTATTATTGTACTTTTAAAAGTGTGTTTAGTACTTATTAAAACAAAAAATAAATATTACAAAAACAAAAAACCCGACTGCTAAAACAAAAAAAGACTGTTTTTTTATAATATATTGACCTCGCCTGCAACATAATAAAGTATTTAGTTTGACTAATTTGAATATACACTCGCGGTCTGAAAATGTTTACCACCTTAAGGTTGGTAATTGCATGCACAAATCTATGCCACTAGGTCGATGATATTTTGTGAATTGATTAGGCATAGAGCATAGAGCATAAAAGAAGCAATAGAGATTCACCCAAGCGAGATCGAACTGGTTACTAAAAATTAAAAAAGGAAGAAATAAGCAAGTAGAAATTGTAAATAATTGTCTTTATTTTTTTAAGGAAACTATAAAATTGTTTTAATAAGTAGTATAGCCTCCATCAGCAGCTATGACGGCACGTAGTCTATCTCGCATAGATGCGACAAGGCGCGCGCATAAATCAGTCCCCCTGATGTCATCCCAATGTGATGTGACAAAATGTGATCTAAGAGCTTCAGGGTTTCTTTCGTTCTGACAGTCCCAACGTTGAACAATAATGCCCCACAGATTTTCAATCGGGTTCATATCTGCTGACCGAGCAGGCCATTGAATGAGACAAATGTCACGGTGCAAGTTGAACCACGCCATAGTAGCCCGGGCCGTGTGTATCGGTGCATTATCCTGAACGTAATCAATTTGTGGGAATTCTGCTGCAGGATACACAACGCGCACAGTAGGCAGCATCACTTCTTCCAAAAACGATACATAATTATTCGCAGTAGCTCTACTTTCTAACGATGTCAGTTCTCCGACGTCGTCGTGGCTCATCCACCCCCTGTTGACTGTTATGCGACCAGATTCATTTTGAGGTACGATATGAGCTTCATCATACCGAGTTCGATTATAACGCCATAAACTCAATCTTCTGATTTGACTGGATTTAAAAGTTTTTTCGTCTGTAAATATAACATTCGACCAATCAAAATCAAGATATTCTCTCGCAAAATTCAGTCGGGCAATTTTGTGGTGAGGTTTGAGTTCCACTTTAATGGCATGATGTCTGTAGTGTAGTCCGGCTCCGTGCAAAGCTCGTCGAATCGTCCGAGGACTCACATCATACAAAGCAGCAAAATGACTGGTTGGTGTGAAGTCGTGCTCTTCGTAATGTCGAACCGCCGCGCAAATAACTGATATTCAGTTATTTGCGCGGCGGTTAGTATCGGCCGTCGCGTCGTCCTGAATTATTCCTATGGTTAGTTATTTGCCCTTCTTCGCTATAACGCCGAATCCAATGTATTAAGTTCTCGTGATATAGCACTAATATTCAAGCCATCTTCATGGAAAATTAATATTTCAGCCCTTTGTTACAGGGATAAACTTGCCATGGTTTTTCAATCAATTTCTATTATTTCAATCCTAGTATTTTTGATAAATGTCACTGTAAAAAATGCAATTATGACAACTTTTAAATAAAGAAAAGAGTTTCATCATCAAAACGTCATGAATACTCTTTTTGTTAGAATCGATGCTACAACTATTAAAAAGTAATATGTACCTAAAAATAGATATAGCATTTTAGACTTTACTGCACACAGTGTGCTAAAGAATCTAATTTGAAAACTGATAAACATTTTCAGACCGCGAGTGTACATTGATATTGTGTTACTTGTTTTTCTCTTTTCAGTTCATTAATTTTTAGCGGTCGGGTTTTTTGTTTTTATAATAATATTTTTTTTCAGACTTTTTTGTTTTATTATTGTCAATTTATGATAAAACAGTAATACAAACGTGACATGATACATATATTTTTGTAATGGTCTTTCAACGATCTTTTATTTGATATCCATATTGCTAGGGTACGGAAAAAAAACAACGCCCTCGGCGCCATTTTGAATATTTATATGGCCTATGTCACTACCACAATTTTGATGAATTCAACGACACCTCATATTTCAAAATCCCTCCAGCGTTTTGGGCTGTAGTGCGTGCCAAAGAAATGGACATACATACATACATACTCTCGAAAAACATTACCCTCCTTCTGGCGCAATCGGGTAACAAGCTGTCGTTTACCAGGTGTACTGCTAGCAGCACGTTGGCCTTGAATGTACATAACACATTTTATTTTTTTCAATTTTGTATGGATTGTTTGATAGGTTACTGGGTCTGCGCAGTGTCCCCACTATTTTAGCTCAGACCTAGACCTATATCTAGGTACACTTGATAATGTAAGATTTATTATTTTGTTCAATATTATAATAAAAATAATAATACCTACATAATGTTATCTAGCTGTTCCTACTGTAAGGCTCCATAAAGTTAGTCAATCATTTCAAGGGCGAAGTGTTTGTTTTTTTAACAAAATATCTGTAATAAAGCTTATTATAAAATTTCTTATGTATAACGCTTTGAGTGCTGAAAACACAAATGTGATTCTGCACGTCGTCATCCTCGATGACAATAAAGCTTGTTATGAAACTGTGTCCAACTACCTCAAAACCAATGAATAGTTCAGAATAAATACCTATTGTAAAAATTACATAAAAAAATATGTCTGTTTGGTCGCGTTACGAATTGGTGTAAATTAAAAACGTTGACTATTCAAAGTGTAAATTATTATTTTGTATTTATTTTTTTAAATAAATAATGCGGGACGTAATCGAGGAACCCTGGAGGAATCTGCGAGGAACCCGCACGGTTCCTCGCAGTTAGTAGTGTTAGTGACAGCATCCAAGTCATCACGCCAGCGTATCTTTAGCTTGCTTCTGTGCAGTTTGTCGTCCTCGTCATTAGCCGGGTTTACATCGGACGACGGGCGAATCTACGATCCAGGAGCATGGAAAGCGGATCGTCCAGTGTGGACCTAGTTTGAGCATACTAAATCTGGTAACACACGGATCGATCGCGGTATACACTGACCGCGGATCAGATCTGGATCGCGCGATTGTAGCGTCGGATCGTCCGGTGTGGATCCGGCTATTGAGGATTCAGCCAACGATACAACCATCATAATCATAATCTTATCTGTCTATTTTCATAAAACCTGGTCTATAGATTGCCAAGTTGGAGTTTGTCAAAGCGTGCGAACGTTTTACCAGTTTCATGGCATACAATTTATAGGCAACAAGTTCATACAATATGATACTTACCTACTCTATTTAAATTACATACCACCTTCTTAAAGTCAAGAAAATGTCATGACCCACTCAATTCGATAATGCTTCGCTCCTAACTGAAGTAAATAATTACACTTAAATTTCTCAAGAATACTGTGTTCATTGAGTATACGTAATTTATCAGATGTGATTGGAGTATGCAAGTCAGCTGCAGACGTGCAAGAAGTGACAGCGCGTAGCACCGGCAAACTGCTAAAGAAACGTGAAGTTACGCTCGTCGATTCTTCTGGTGGCGCGGTGGGTAAAAATCATAAAAAAATTATTGATATGAAATCAGTCATACCTTTAACTTCCCAACCGTTTTATGGAATACTGTCTTTAAAAGTTATTTTTCAGGTGGTATTGACTCTTTGGGGTGCTGAAGCAGAGAACTTTGTCGGAAATACCAACCCTGTAGTTGCAGTTAAGGTACATATTGTACTCCTGTTTATTGCTATAATTTTAATGTTAAAATGGGTGTGGGCTGGTATATACCAGCCATGCAAATTACGATACGCTTGCGAAAATACTTATACCTAGAACGTGTATTGGAAGAAACACGCGCTCAATTATACTTGTGCAAGTATATTGTAAAGTGTAAATTCGTATGAACTAGTACCACGTAACACGTGGTCTTATGTACGATTCATACCTGACGCGCCGCATCGAAGCGCAGCGCAGCGCGTTGCAGAGGATGAGCGCGCATGCGGGAGCAGCCGACCGGAGACGCCAGACGGCTAAAATCCGCTTGAATCCGCGAGCAGCCGACCAGAGCCGCCAGACGGCTAAAATCCGCTTGAATCCGCGAGCATGCGCGAGCAGCCGACCGGAGCCGCCAGACGGCTAAAATCCGCTTGAATCCGCGAGCAGCCGACCAGAGCCGCCAGACGGCTAAAATCCGCTGGAATCCACGAGCATGCACGAGCAGCCGACCGGAGCCACCAGACGGCTAAAATCCGCTTGAATCCGCGAGCAGCCGACCAGAGCCGCCAGACGGCTAAAATCCGCTGGAATCCACGAGCATGCGCGAGCAGCCGACCGGAGCCACCAGACGGCTAAAATCCGCTTGAATCCGCGAGCAGCCGACCAGAGCCGCCAGACGGCTAAAATCCGCTGGAATCCACGAGCATGCGCGAGCAGCCGACCGGAGCCACCAGACGGCTAAAATCCGCTTGAATCCGCGAGCAGCCGACCAGAGCCGCCAGACGGCTAAAATCCGCTGGAATCCACGAGCATGCGCGAGCAGCCGACCGGAGCCACCAGACGGCTAAAATCCGCTTGAATCCGCGAGCATGCACGAGCATCCGACGCGACGCCGGCTTATAAAAAAACATCCCTAGACTGACGGACGCGTCGGACTGAGACAGTAGATGCGAGCAGCCACTCGGCTTCAAAGTTGCGTAAATTCCATGCAAATATGGAACGTAACTGCGTTGTGGATGTTTCAATTTCCTCTAGCATGTTTTAAAATGCGCTCAGACGCGCTCCGATGCGGCGCGTCAGGTGTGAATCGTACATTAGCGCCACCACAAGCGAGTGCATCGCGACGAGTCTGCTCTTCTATCATTGGGTAATCTGCCCGAGATGGCGATTATTCCGTCCGCGTGACGACGCGACTCGCCACAGGATAGCCGCGTGATCCGCGGCAAGCGCGCTGCGCTGCGAGACGACAGGCGCGTACGCAACGAATCAACGATACGTTGACATTTTGCTCGCATTCAGCCACTTTTTAAGGCGACGATACATGTCAAACCTCCCTCTCGCTCGCACTATTCAACATTTTTGAAGATATAAAATCACTGAATGTAGTTATGCTAAATAGCAAACCTTCACGGCCTAGAAAATAACAATACAGTTCAGCAAGAATATCATGTTGAACCCAACACGTTTTCCTACCAAAACATTTGCAGCAAAATTGATCACATTGGTGCAAGTTTTTTGGTAAGAAAACGTGATAGAATCAAAATGATATGACCTGTATAGTCGCTTTAAGAGAGTGTATAGAAATACGTAACACGATGATAATATCGTCGCGATGTTTGTTGTGGCGCCTAAGGATAACTTGCTTACTTCTAACACAATAAAACACAAATACAGAAATATATATTATGAGCCTATATGAATACAAGAGTAAATAGGTTCATTCTAGGCAAGCGTACATCGTCGACCGCTTCATCACTTACCAACAGGTGAGATGGCGATCAAACGCAAGCATAGACTTATTGTAAAAAAAAAATATACAAATATTATTCGCCTATATTTTGGAGGGATAGGCAGAGATACTACGGATCTCCACTTGCTAATAATAATACTATTGTGGTTTGGCGATCACATGACAATGTTATTGATATTCTTTTTATCAAACAGGGTGCCCGTCTAACGGAGTTCAATGGTACCAAGTCACTGTCTTGTCTCAATAGCACCATGGTCCGCCTAAACCCAGATTTAACAGAAGCGCATAAGTTACGTGGCTGGTATGACAACGGCGGTGCTGATATGGAGGTCGTCAATATTTCTGCTAAGTGAGTAAACAGTAGTATATATATAGTTTATTTCCACAAAACGGCACATAAGTATACTTCAACACAAAGTAATAAGCTTGTTGCGCCCACGCGGACACCGCAGGCTCCATGGCTTGCCTGCGCGTCCAAGGCGACAACACGCCTTTGTTTGCGATTAGCAAATCTTGGTGCAGCAAGTGTAGATAGTGATGCAAGGGCAGCCGCAGCCACCGCAGCAACCTCCGCAAGGTCCGCAACACATCTTGTTTTTTGAAGTTTGAAGGAGTACTACTAGAGTCCTAAAAATGGGTCGAGAAGACCGAAGAAGTTGCCGAGTAGTTAAAAGAATAGACGTAATTGTTTGTGGATTATTTTTGAAAAATGGTTTTTTGAGAAGTTTTAACTTTTTTTACTGTTTTGTAGATAAGTGTATCTCGCAGATGATTTGAGTGTATGATGGGTCATATTAGAAAATTAGAGCCTCATAGGCACCAGAGACTCCCTTCTCCGTATAAGAGCT
The DNA here is from genome assembly GCA_951804965.1 of Horisme vitalbata. Taxonomy (NCBI): domain Eukaryota; kingdom Metazoa; phylum Arthropoda; class Insecta; order Lepidoptera; family Geometridae; genus Horisme; species Horisme vitalbata. Next base: position 27,313,013 of record OX638091.1, on the reverse strand, counting down.
AATGGCTAACCAGCACAATTATCAGTAAATAACTGAGTATCTACCATGATTTGTAAGTTCTATTATTTCCCGATATTATATTCCCGACGCAGTTGCATACTGATACTTATATTCACAACTATGATAGTCACAAAAGTCACACAATTTTTGTTCTGGGCAGAAAACGAACCGGCGGCGACGCACAAAATATTACTAAAATTTATCTGCGAATTTGTGGTGTGGTGAACCTAATGGGACTGACAAAATCAACATGGAATTGAACTTTATTTTACTTCCATTTTTCAAGATATCATTTCGTAGAAGTTACTTGGAGATCATTTTGTTCAAAAACTAACAAGGCTTGTGGCTCTCAAATTCTCAAGACGAGTTGTCGCTACCGAGTCACTTTTCGGAATGTCCAAGCCTCGTTATTTTTCTTTAATCGAAGACGATCATCCCTCCAAAATCCTACGATAGACAATACAGAGAGCAAGTATCGCCCGTCAGACCGTCAGTTGCCAGACATAAATAATTGAAAAATATTTATTTACATTCAGTAAATATAATTTTAAATTAATTATACAGATTAAATTAAATAGTTGAATTATTATAATGATTGTTAAAATAAACTAATAAAATTAAAGAAATCATTATACATGTGACTCAAAATATCCAAAAAAATCATCAACATCTTATAAAAGTCCTGAACATAGGTCTCCTCCAAAGGTTTCCAAGAAAACTATTTTGAGCTCTTTCCACCCACCCCGATTTCCCCAATCTTAACATTGTCATTGGTGCGTCTGTTGGTCATTTTTAAGCTACGTTCACTGATTCACAAAAACTCTTTCTATAGTATGTACGCTGGCGGCGGCAGCAACGAATGGATCACCTTCTCGGAAGCCGAAAGCAAACAGTCTACTGGGATTCTACTAGGAGTCCTAACACGATACGAGACAGAAAAAAGCGTCTACAAGGCGTGCCCCGCGTGTGATAAGAAGCTAGAAGATCTAGAGAATAGCATGTTTCGTTGCGAGAAGTGTGATAGGGAATACCCGAATTATAAGAACGGGATTCTGTTGAAGGTGAGTTTTATTGGTATGTTACATAAAATGCAACAACATTTGGCTATTTCCTGCAAATCGCCGATCGAATTTCGTTCGACAGAGATTGCACGACCAATGGAGCTTCGGATTCGAAATAAAATTATGTTCATTACATGCTCGAAACCGTAACTGAAATCATAGTGATTCATTCACTTTTTCACACGTATTAGTCATGTATTTCCTGTGACCGACTAGGCTGAGAGTATTTAGGTGCTGGGTAAGCCTATTTCATCTAAAATCATGAGCCAGGCACAACAGATAGAGAGCATATCGTACAAAACGGCGCACCTCTTTACATACGACACTACTTCTCTCTCGCTCGCACTTTGGGTACAGCTTCTCGCACTACTGACGCTGCTACCCGTCGGCGGCGGTCAGGGGATTTAGCTGTGCCGGTGTTAGTCATTGATTCATAAATATACTATTTATTTTTATTTACATCCTGTCAGGCGGCAATCGGCCGATGCACCACAGGCATGAGAGGTTGGCTTGGGTTCCAATCCAAAGATGGAGGTTAGAATTTCTTACACCCTGAAACATTCTTTGAAGCTCTGACAGTGAGTTGAAGTGACCACTTAATGCTGTTCCATTATGAACTACTAGCTTCCGCCCGCGGCATCGCTCGCGTAATACAAGGATAAAAAGTAGCCTTTATGTTAATCCAGATAACAATCTATTTTCAAGTTTTATAGAAATCCGTTCATTATGTAGATTATGCGTGAAAGAGTAACAAACATTCACCACTCCATCCATCCATCCTTAAATTTTTTCCGATTTATATTATTATAGTCATCATCATCAGCCTATAGCAGTCCACTGCTGGACATAGGCCTCCCCTAATGAGCGCCATTGCGCTCTGTTCTGAGCTCGACGCATCCAGCTTCCACCAGCAGCCTTTCGCAGATCGTCACTCCACCTGGCTGGAGGCCGTCCTACACTACGTTTGTCGAGCCGCGGTCTCCACCCAAGAACTCGTTTACCCCAACGGTTGTCGGTTCTTCGGTAGATATGGCCAGCCCACTGCCACGTCAGCTGGCTAATTCTCTGAGCTATGTCGACAACTTTAGTTCTGTGTCGGATAGTCTCGTTGCGGATTCTATCCTTCAGAGAAACTCTAAGCATGGCTCATTCCATAGCTCGCTGAGCGACTTTAAACTGGTGGACTAGCCGTACTGTGAGTGTCCACGTTTCGGATCCATATGCCATGACGGGTAGGACGCACTGATTAACTTGCCCAACCAAGCTGAATCCTCCTCTTGGCCTCCTTCTCGAAGTTTCTACCCAACTGCAATATCTACCCGAGGTACGTGTACTCCGAAACAATTTCTAGATAGTGTCCATTAACGACGACAGGTCTCGGATCAATTCGGTCATTGACCATGACTTTGGTCTTGTCCACATTCATGCCAAGACCTATCTTTCGCGAGGCTCATGCTAGGCCGACCAGCATCTGTTGCAGCTCTTCCAGCAACTACGCCATTATCATCAGCGAATCGTAAGTGTGAGATGTGTTCGCCGTTTATGTTTATGCCCATACCTTTCCAGTCCAGAGTCTTAAAACATATCCTCCAACGCGCTTGTGAACAGTTTCGGAGATATGACATCTCCCTGTCTCACTCCGCGGCGCAGTTGGATGGGTTTAAACTGCTGGTCCTGTACTCGGACACTCATAGGGACGGCTTCTTCGATATAACGATAGTCCGCTGCAAGGATTCCAGGACAGCCCACGTTACGACAGAGTCAAAGGAATTCTCATAGTCCAGAAAAGCCAGACACAGGCGCTGATTATACTCTTCGGACTTCTGTATAATATGCCTCACTGTGTGAATGTGGTCTATGGTGTCATATCCTCCGCGAAACTCGGCCTGTTCCGGTGGCTGGAACTCGGCGAGACGATTTGTAATAACCCCTGAGAACAGCTTATAGACGTGGCTCAGGGGCGCGATAGGTCTGTAGTTTTAAAAAAAGTTTTATCTCCCTTCTTAAAAAAAAAAGAACCACCAAGCTCTCGTTTCACGCCTTCTCCCACAGTGAAGGTCGGAGTTGAAGAGGTTCTGCAGCTCCTGCAAAACAGGAGCTCCTCCAGCCTTCAGAAGTTCTGAAGTAACGGGGGCTTTTCCATTTTTAAGCTGTCTCAGGACCAATTCGATCTCGTTTTGGCTGATTTCTGGTAGTTCGTTGGTGTAGTGGCGGGTGAGGGTGGCTCTAGAATCGAGGCTGTTACGTTGGGGGCAAGGAGCATGTGCCGCGTACAGTCGGCCGTAGAAGTCCTCGATCTCTGATAATATCTCCGGCTTTGACAAGACGGTTCGGCCATCGTGTCTTGTTAACTTCGTCAGGTGGCTCCTGCCAAGCTGCTGAGTGAATACTTTGGATCCTCGGTTTTGCTCTATTGCCTCTTCAATGAGGCGTGTGTTGGAGCTCCGAAGGCCGCGCCGTATCATCTTCACAATTCGCTTGTTCAGGTCTGACCTCTCTGACGAAGTGACCTGAGTGGTTTAGCGTCTTTTTGTCATCAGCCGAAGAGTCTCATCCGAAAGTTTGGACTTCCTGCCTTTATGCTGCATTTGGCAGAATTTGATGCCCTCGTCCCATAACGTACCAACCACGTTTTTTAGGGCCTCATAAACGTCATCGTGGGTTCCACAGCAACGAATCTATCACCGAGAAGCTTCTGAAACTTCTCGGTGCCCGCCATGATCTGGAGTAGATTGGGTCAAAGCGTAGACTTCATCAGACGGTTTCTTTCAAGCTTTAGATTGATATTCAGAGAGCCTCGGACAAGTCTGTGATCCGGTATTGAACCTGTTGATCACGGAGACGTCTCTAAATATGTGCCTTTTACCCGTCATGATGAAGTCAATCTCACTTTTGGTCACAGTGTCGAGGCTACGCCATGTCTACTTCCTGTGGGGCTTCTTCTCGAAGAACGACTTCATCAAGAAGAGCCCCTCCTTTAGGAAGTTGATCAGCATTTGCCCCCTGTGATTTCTACAACCATAACCATGCGGGCCCACTCTGGATTCGTCGCCAATTTGGACTCCCACTGCCGTTAAAGTCCCCCATAACAACGTTGAAGTGAGCCTTAGCGGTGTTGTGAAGCTTTGGATATGTCCTTGTACATATCCTCCACTTCATCATCCAAGTGTGCCGAGGTCGGTGGGTAAACCTGAATAATTTTCATTCTGTATCGCTTCGATAGCCGAAGGATCAGGTACGCTACCCTGGTTGACACACTGGAGATTTCTTCAACGTTATTAGAGAGGGCCTTATTGACGAGGAACCCCACACCACCCTGGGATGTTTGGTCACCCTCGCGGAAGTCCAGGAGGTGACCCGAGTCTAGGGTTATGGTGTCCTCTCCCTCTCTATGGACTTCACATAACCCCAGATCATGCCACCTAATGTTCTCCAGCTCCACTTCCAACTGCGCCAGATGTCCGTCAAGCCTCAGAGTGCGTCCGTTAAACGTAGCCAGGGTCAGGTTTCGCAGGTAGCCAGAGGTAACCCGGAGATTGCTAGCACCCCCTGTCCCGCCGTTACCATGGCCGCTACCTGTATGGCCAGGAATAGCGGGGCGGCCGAGAACTGCGGGCCATTTCGTTTTGGCGTAATTCATTGGGGAAATATGCCATAATCCCCACGCTGGGCATCGCACAGCTTCTCGCACCGCCGAAGCTGCTTCCCGTGGGCGGTCAGGGAATTTAGCTGTGCCGGTGCTAGGCTGCGCTATGCCGCTATCAGCCGGCCGTCACAGCCTCGTTTGTTAGTCAGCAGGGTGCACCGCGTGCAGGTGAGGTTGGCTTGGGTCCGGAAGTTGGAGGTTGGAACCCCTTAACCCCATTATATATTATAGTACGATAGTAGATTTAGAGTTTCTTGTACTGCAGGCAACAGTATCTTATCCAACTGGTGATCGGGAGATCACAGCGTTGAACGAAGCAGCAGAGTTAATGTTGGGGAAAAGCGCGGCCGATATCGGACAAATGATCGAATACGACAAAAACGCTTACGCGGCAATGTTCGAGGAGGTCAAGTTCAAAACTTTCGTATTCAAGTTCCGCACGAAGATGAAAACTTACAATGTAAGTATTCATGAACATATTTCTAGTCGATCTGTCCGCAACGGAGTCTCCCATAAGGGTTTCTAAAATAACACCTAACAAAAATCTACTAGAAACAATAAAAACTACCATCCTCCCGCTGATTCGCTCGTGTGTTAATCGGATAAAAAGTAGTCTAGTAAAAGTAGTGTTAACTGATTCGTTGCGGATGGCACGACTGGCGTGTCATCATTTTTTTTTTACATTTACATTAAATATAAAATAAAAGATAAAGATCTAAATCTTGTGGACAATACTGTATTTTTAGGCATAACTTTAGATAGCAAGCTTCAATGGGGCTCTCACATAGATGGGTTGTCGAACAGACTCAGTTCTGCAGCATACGCAGTCAAAAGAATCCATCAACTTACTGACGTAGAAACGGCTAGACTAGTTTATTTCAGCTACTTCCATAGCATTATGTCGTACGGCATTTTGTTGTGGGGGAATGCTGCAGATATCAACACCATATATGTGTTGCAGAAGAGGGCTGTTCGTGCAATTTATAATGTGGGCCCCAGAGAATCACTTAGAACTAAGTTTAAAGAAATAAATATTATGACAGTGCCGTGCCAATATATATATGAAAACTTAATGTATGTCCGAAAACATATTAACATGTTCAAGAAAACTAGCGACTATCATAATGTTAACACTAGAAATAAAGATAAACTAGCTGTTCCTACTGTAAGGCTCCATAAAGTTAGTCAATCATTTAAAGGGCAAAGTGTACGTTTTTTTAACAAAATCCCAAATAACGTGATTAATTTATCTGTAAATAAATTCAAAAATGTTGTTAAACGTAAACTCTGTGATAAAGCTTATTATAAAATTTCTGATTATTTAGATGACAAAAAAGCTTGGGATGAAACTGCCTCCAACTCCATCAAAAACAATGTAATAGTTATTAAGAACAATGACGTTAAAAAAATATAAGCCAAGCAGAGTTTCTTGCCAATTCTTCTCTGTTTGGCCGCGTTACGAATTGGAGGTAAATTAAAAAAAAATGACGTTTCAAAGTGTACTACTATACAGTTCCTACTGAATAAATGAATTTTGAGTTTGACATTGAGTTATGCGATACACGATAGGTGTGTCATTTTTAAATCGATTGTAACTTCCTCAAATTAAGTTTTAGAAGGGTATGCCTAGAACAAAACTATCATGATTTCGAAAGCCGTGTTTTCGATAACGAATACAATGTGTGTGGCGACAATTACTATAGGAGTGCGGTTTTTTATTTCATCGATGCTTTTGAGGTGCGATGTATGAAGTTTATTTTGACAAACAATACATATTTATTTGCTTATAGTTGTGGAAAAACACATAGCTCGTGTCGCGATCCGTGTTGCCAAATCTCCTGATTTTATAGATTTTCGTTTTTTCTATAACATCTGTTCTTCTACAGAAAAATAAAGTAATTGTGTGCAATGGAATTTAAAACATCAACTAGGGCCTTTCCGCCATTGAGAATAGAATATAGACCTAAGCTTTATACTAAGAAGCATTTTGTTATTTTATTATTCAAACAGAAATGAGTCTTTGATACAAAAAATCCATCGTCCATCCATTGTACTTATTCTTCCTTCAAGTATTTTGGACATATTTTCTCTCCACTCTTTCTCACATCTTTCAAGCTAGATCAAAACAGTTGGAACTAGTAAGATAACAGATTAATTTTATTGCTTCTAATGTGTAATGTGTGCTTATATAAATAAATAAACAATTGAACACACAGTCATACATCCCGCTCACAAAACGTACATACATACACATGTCATTTTGACATACCTACATTCAAATATTGATTATAATATACCGAAATTAAATAAATGGCTGCTATAGTCTCGACGTCCATCGACCGATCAAAGATTTAGGATTTTTTTTTGAGACGACCGACCATGATAAACGACTGTGGTTGCCTCGGTCGTGTGGACAGCTGCACGAACATCGTTACACCACCCTAAAGGCGGATACACAGTTCAACCAAATTGAATCACGTTAGTTGAATGGAGCAGAAACGAAAAGAATGCTGTGTTTATCTGGAAAGTGAACAGGGTGCCTAGTGCGAGTTTTTTTACCAGCTCGATCGCGTTTGCGTTTACGAAAATTTGTATGGAAAGGATCGATTCCCATATAAAGAAGATCGGTCAGTTTCATACAACCTGTGACCTACCATGAGTTGCACAATACGAAAACTATCATAGTATACTATATCGAGCTCAATTTTGAAATACCATTTTTCGTTGATTACCTCACCGTTTTGAGTTATAATTATTGCAATCTGCAAGAACATTACCTACGTTGTTCGAATTTTTACTTAAAACCAGTTGCGTAATTTCCAAAAAGCGTACATTAAAATTGAGCTCGTTATAGTATACTATAAAAGTTTTCGTATTGTGCAACTCATGGTAGGCCCTCTGACCATAAAATGTCGCGTCTAGAAATTACCTATGTCCTAATTGCTAGTTCTTATTGCAGGATATCATGTTCAATTAATCGTTTTTTTTTATTAAAGCCGGAGAATTTTTCTGGGTACCACCAAAAGCATGCTTTGTTAGTGGCAGTTTTGTTTTAGATGGTTGACATTGGGACGAGAGATGCACAATGTGGGTGAGAGGGCGTTAAATAACCATGATTCGTTATGGTAGGGCGTATTGCGATCAATATTTATGATTAATTTACCAAGTATTCCGGCTTTAATAAATAAAGTTATTAGTTATAATTTAAATACTCCATTATCAAGAATATTTTTACATTCGCATTTTTAGTCGCTTCCATAGATCTTTTATATACTACGGTCGCTTCACACTAAAAGTGAAAATATTAAGCGTGTTCAATTCTTTCAACGCCATTGAACAACAGCATTCAATGACATTGAATATTTCACTTTTATGTTTACGACAATTTGGTTGCTTCATCTAAATTGTGAGGCGAAAGTGAACCGTGTAATTGCACTGGTATTACCAACAGAACTATATGAATGCAAACAAATAATATATTGTAGTTTTCAGTTTCTTAATGTATGTTTTTTTTTCAGGACAAACCTTGTCTCGAAACGACTGTGTTGAACGCCGCACCTGTTGATTACATAGATGGAAACGCCACGCTCATCAAAAGTATTAAATCCATTACTGGCGTTGAAGTCTGATAAACTCTCTCATTCCACCTGTCTTACTAGTTCACGGCTGGACTGTTCATTATTAAATTTTCAAGTATAGCCAGTTATTCTTTTGTGAAGTCCAATTATGTTCTTGGTGTAATATTGATTTGCTATGATAATAATGTTAGTATGTAGGTACGTATTCAAAATAAATTCCTTACTTTTTCTAAACACTATCTTTTTCTGCCTATCTTTCAGTCCAGGGAGGAGCTCGGGGATAGAAAAAGCTTTTTTTTCTGTAAATAGAATTTATATTGATTGAATTCCTAACGTTATTTGTTACCGTTATGATTATGATTAAAAAACACATTACTATTTATGTACTTTATTCAATATCATTTGATATGACTCATAATTTGGCTAAGGAAATTTAAAAATCTGGAATACCATAGACACTAGCAAATAGAGAAATAATATTACGACTGTGATCATGATGTAGCATTCATGGACGTTAATAAAAATCATTTTTTTTTACATCTTGGATAAAAATCATCAATTTATAAAAAAACCGTGTTATATTTCTCTATTTGAAGTATCTACTTTAACACTGAAATGCGTTAAAACTCTGTTGTTAATACAAGGGGTTCGATTATACTTAAAACTTACATTAGGTACGTAAATTCAATAGGTACTAATTACTCTACAAGGACTAAATTAATATGACTCAAATAAATACATTATATCGATAAATGGCAGTGAATTTGAATGGAATTTACAACTAAAATAAAGCCTATTTTACATTTGTGAGGTTAGAACAACATGTGAATTAGGCTTTATTTTTTATCTATACTAAATCATGATAGGCATGATCAAGGAAAAATATGAATCATCACAACATATTATGGAGAACATAACTATGTAAAAATACGCAACATTAATTCGTTTTAGAATAAAAGTTACGCATTTTTTTGTGTACTGTATGCTAACCGAAACTTTGTCCAATGAGGCAGCGTAGATTCAAAATAACGCTTTGTCATTGGGCAAAATTTTTCGTTGCGTTTACGATACGTTAGTTTGAAATATTCCGCCCTGTTGAAAGATGTCATTTTATACAGTGACAATGTAAACATTTTTTTATAAGTTACTTACTAACGTGTTTGGTATAAAAAATAATAATAAAATAATTGAAAAGAAGCGACCCTGCGCTTTTATATCGAGAGACAAAATAAGATCTTATTTATGACACAATACTTTCCGAAATTCAATTCAAGAATATCAAAGAAGCATAAATAATTGATACATTGTACATCTGCCTTACATAATAATCATCACTGGTATCATTAAAAATAATACTACGCCGATGCCAGAGGCTTCATTTAGTAAATTAGTTGCCCACCGAACTGGGTGCCTAGTGCGAGCTTTTTTACCAGCTCGATCGCGTTTGCGTTTACGCAAATTTGTATGGAAAGGAGTCAGTGCCACGCGTTTTTCACTAGATGGCGCTACCTCGATTCCATATATATTTGCGTAAACGCAAACGCGATCGAGCTGGTAATAAAAACTCGCACTAGGCACCCTGGTCGGCACCGGACCTATATTTCAAACTTTGACATTTCATCCGTCATAATTCATACAACGTCAATTTAACATGTAATGTACATGTAACAGGACCGGCACTAATCATTTCAGTGTGCAGTGATATACTAAATAGACCCCCAGGCAATCGCATACACAGGTGCCTATTTAGCATTCCGAAACAACACATACAAAGCCAATCTAATAAGCCTAAATAAGTAGTATAAACTTGCATATTGTTTCACAACTAACCCGGCCAATCGCGGTAAACAAACTTTCGTATTGAATTGACGGCCTTCGTAAGCCTTGTGTGATTGTCTGTGTGTCTATCTGAAATAGCGAAGATACTTTCTTATTTACTTGGCAATAAAAGGTACTGGAATAAAAGAGAAGCTGTTACACTCTATCACAATTTCATAAATTATGTAAAAAACTGCCATAAACCGAACAATTATGATAGAACTGTGTTTTAATTGGACACGTTCTTACATTATAATACTTACGAAACTGTTAGTATATTTTGCATCTTTTGAGAAACCAAACATGGCGAAAAGCTGCCCAATGTGACTCGATCAAAAAGTTAAATTATAACGTGGCATAAGAAAGGCGCAATAACAAATTAAGTAAGCTAAATAAAGTGTAGAGCATACCAAAATTAAAGCCATAAATACCAGCCACATAATATAATGATTTACATAATGTAACAAAGATCTAATTACGTGATTACATAAATTCATTAGTTTATTATTTAGGCGAGAACTCCTCCAGACAATAATTCAAGCTTACATTTTTAAACTAAGCTGCTAAAACTTACGTCTAAAATAATAGATCGGTATCTACAATACGTTAAGATAAACATTAAGAAAATATCTATATTTTAAAAATAATTTTGTCAATTCCAAATAAGATATCATCAATAGATTCACAATTTCAAATCAATGCTGAGATTCTACGTATCACCCATAAACATAATACAATCGATAGATATAAATAGACCACTGTATAAACGTTAATAAAATAGATTTTACACAATAGCGAGGGGTAACTCGAAACGTTGATTCCGTCATAGCCTGCCGCGGAGATCGGCTAGTCCACTCAAAACACTACACTATGCACTACCACTAGTAGTTAGTTTTATAAAAACGCATCGTTTAGTAAGGTTATTATATCGAGCGGTGGCATCCGTTAGGGTCGCCTGCCCGAGCGGCCGCCTGCCGCCTGCCGCCTGTCGCGAGCCTAGCCCGCACGCACTAATACACACTCACACCCACTTACACTTGCATATCCACACACTCACACGCTCCAAAGACGATGCGACCGAAACGTCTAAGCCTACCAACTAAACATTAATAAATTAAAGCGAATAAATAAGTTCTGACACGCTGAATCGACGCGCTCCCATCTCACCTGTTCAAGTATATCTTTGCAAGCTTTTATAGTACCTACGTTAGGTACAACGTAAATATATCTCTGAAGTTGGCTGCAAGAAGCGACGTAGAGTCCGCGCCACGACTCAAATCCTATAGACGCGGATCTCCTATCGCAGGTACGGTAAATAAAACAAATATTTGGTTTATATTTCATTTTCATTTACAATTATTATGCTCTTCTGGACTAAAAGGTCTTATTCAGATAATTTCGCAGTTAATATCGCCCGTAGGCATCGAATATTTCACTGTCGTGATCGGAATTATGTAGTTGTACCCCTTTTGCCGTAAGACTTGAGTCATAGGGCGGACTCTAGTTCCTATATTTGGGTTGGATTGGTCAAATCGTTTGCTGAGCGGAACTTCAGAGGGATATAGATCCGTTGTAACTATTTAATATCTTGGACGAGAAGAAGTGGTGCGCGAATACAGTGTGTCCTCATCATAATGCTCTTTGGAACGGATTACATTCGAGGTACGCTATTGCGGACGGTAAGTAGTTAGTAGATGAATGTTCCGCCCATCGCGGGAGCTAAGCGCGATTAATTACAAAATAATTAAAAAAATAAAACATTTACATCACATAATGCCCCGAAGGCAAATATCACTGATGGATGATGGTGACACTGTTTGTCACACAATCATGAGTTAGTCTTGTTTACTCGAACTTAAAAACTAACAAAAATAAAGAAACATAAAAAAATATCATAACAATAATGTGATGTGAAATAACTTAAAAATACAATACAAAAAGGTATCATAGCACTTACACTGAAAGTAGTCCAAAAAGTATTTTATGTAATTCCACTATTTTATGCCATAACTGTTACTATATTTTACAACAATTATTTTATTTATATCAATAATTTTGATCAGTCCAAGTACTATGTATAAAATAATCACGCCGACTTCGTTTGATAATCGCAATGTTATTGTAGACCTTATGAAAACTACATTAAGTCTACAATTATATTGCCATAAGGTCCTCTAAGCTGATTATACCACTGTTGACTATTTTCAGTCTATTGGAACGCTATTTGCAGCGTAAAGGGCTCAAGCAGTAAAATGGAACTAGCAATGAGTCCTAGGCTACAAATAAAGGTAAAAAATGATCGTCGATAACTTGATGAAAATATTCAACACATGGTAACATAACGGTCAACAATCAGCAATGGAGCGCGTCATTGTGCGTGGCTATCACACTTGCACGACTCTGGCACGTATCTGTCAATTCCACATAAGTCTGGCAATGCGCTATCGAGCTCATATCCAGACCTACGCAAGTCTGACGCGGATTCACCTGACCCGAACATGTCAGACTCACATAATTCTGACACAAATCTGCTAAGCCCAGATAGCATCGGCGAGATTCTGTTCGACTCATGCGAACTGATACGGCTTGATACGTGTTCACCAGATCTGTCTGAACTGTACCTGTCAAATCTACTAGGTAAGTTCCCGTTAGATCCTGGCCCGTATCTGTCAGTTCCACACAAGTCTGGCAATGCGCTATTGAGCTCATTTCCAGACCTACGTAGGTCTGAGGCGGATTCACCTGAGTGAAACAGTTGAGAGTCGCGAGGCCAGTCGTGCAGTGGCGAGTGTCGGTGCGTATCGCCAGCGGAGTTATATCCACATGGCTTTGGGCGCGCGAGGCACGGCGGCCGCGCTAGCCGGTGCGCGCTCACGGCACCAGGTCGGGCAGGCGGCCTCGGCCCTAGGGGCGTCCACCGGGCTCCGCGCTCACCACCTGCAATAATCAACATTTTATTTTTCAGTTATTTTTAGGGTTCCGTACCCAAAGGGTAAAAACGGAAACCCTATTACGAAGACTTCGCTGTCCGTCTATGTCTATCTGTCACCAGGCTGTATCTCATGAACCCATGATATCTAGACAGTTAACATTTTCACAGATGATGTATTTCTGTTGCCGCTATAACAACGAATACTTAAAACAAAATAAAATAAATATGTAAGGGCTCTCATACAACAAACGTATTTCTTTGCCGTTTTTTAGCTCGATATTAATAACGGCATCAGGTGGACGCTTGAAATATTCACAAGAATATTTAGTTGTTTATTCACTTAAAAATAAATAAAAATAAATTAAATGAAGGGGGTTCCCATTCATGTATAGATAATGGTACGGAACCCTTCGTGCGTGAGTCCGACTCGCGCTTGGCGGGTTTTTTTATACTACTAAGTCACTTAGCATACAAGCATACGGTCCTCCTGATGGTAAGCGGTTCCCGTAGCCTATGGACGCCTGTAACATTAAGAGGCGCGCCTTTAAAAAAAGTAAATCTTTTTGAAACGCTGCATATTATAGTCTCTGGGGAAAACCTCGGCAGGGAGTCAAATCTACCAAGACGATGTTAGGCACCACATTTATGAACTACAATCACACGTTGGGTGCCACAACTATAACTACCGACACCACGTTGGGCGCCACTTTATCATGAATGACATACATTTGTATCAGAATCACTTACTTTTCGCTCCTTGTAGTAAAGCTCCTCGCTCTCTTTATCGCAGAGGAGAAGCACTACTGCCCCGAAAAGGAAGATGGCGGCGCCCCATCCCACGCCGTAGGCCCAACCAAACTCCCACACAGATCTGTTACCTGATAAATAAACAAAACTTTGAATTTCACGGTAGCCTTGAAACTAGTTTATTTTTATTTTTTATTTTATTTATGTGAAAAAGTCATCAACGTTGTATATACCGTAAAAAGAAAAATAGTTCACAGATTTAAGTACAAACTAAATAAAGTTAGAGATGACAGATTCGAAACAGCAAACAGAATAGAAACAGTCGTAAAACAGAAAACAGCTGTTTAAAAAGTAGAAATATATTAAAATTGAAATAAATAATGCTGGACTAGCCCCAAACTAAACAAAGCTTGTAATATGGGAACCACATGACTGATATGGTATGTATACAACTTTTTTTGTAAATACATACATATTATAGATGGAAAACACAGAGACCTGAGACCACTATCGCAAAAATTTGTCCCGCGGCGGGAATCGAACCCGCAACCTTCTGCGTCCCTAACCCTAACGTCGTTAACCCTAACCCGATGGATGAATTACATCATAGCAAAAACAAAAAACATCAACACCAGCCTTCATCAGTGCTGGACATATGCATCCCCTAATAAGAAGAGGATATGCCCATAATTTCCACGCTGGCCATGTGGGCTAGGTATTGCAGGGCACATCTTCTTGCACCGCCGACGCTGCTACCCGTCGGCGGTCAGGGGATATAGCTTCACCTACGCCGGTGATATGCTTGCTAGAGCCCTTTACACCCCTAATTATGACATAAAGTTCTGGGTAAACAGAATCTCAGCTGATTATTATCTTTCATGAAATTAATTGGATTTGTTACTGTGTTCAGTGACTGAATTGATGATAATCATCCATTCATCCCACGCACCCACGTAAGGAATGCCCATTTATTTATAGCGCAGAAAATACAGACGCGCACAAAAATATATATTAAGTGATGTTATAAAACAAACTCGGAACCCGTCCAATAAATATTAAATATGATATCTATGTCATTACTGCTTACTTACACTTCGGTACACCAGTAAACAAGCCCGAAATCATCCTACGCATATAGATATTTCTCGAAAAGGGAAAAGAAAAACAAACCTCTTGGGGGCGTTTCCGACCGGCCCGTGCGATATCTTAAGCTCACAACCCAAAACTTAACTTAAATTGAATCAACATAAACATTCTACCGCCTACCACACTACCACATCATAAACATATTTTATACGACTGCCAATAACTTAGTTACTTGATTTGGTGCCTACTTTTATTAATAAATAAATGATTAAATCCTATCCTACTTCCTACTATCCTATCCTACTTCCTACTATTAATATAAATGCGAAAGTTTGTTTGTATGGATGGATGAATGGATGATAGATAGATATATCGTTTATTTGCAACAACAACCACACACATATACAACAATTTTAAGATTTAACAAGTAGGTAATTCGACATTAGGTACACATACAATATGAAGAGTGAAGACATTATATCTAGAAAAATATAAAAATTAAATTGGAAAAACAATATGTATGACAAAACATTGTGAGAAAGTGTTCCATCACAGTGTATGTGTGTGTTGCAGTATGACAAAAAAGGCCATAGCTCAGCGCACAATTTTGCTCAAGGAGCAAACACTGATTTTCAGCTACTACCCTTTGAGGCCACAAGTGAGGATGAATGTTTGTTACTCTTTCACGCAAAAACTACTTAACGGATTTGGCTGAAACTTGGAATATACATAGTTTGTGACCTGGATTAACATATAGGCTACTTTTTATCCCAGTACCACGCGAGCGAAGCAGCAGGCGGAAGCTAGTAATAAATAAATAATGCTAGATATAATTACATAACAGCATCTAGCCCCAAACTATGCAGAGCTTGTATTATTGGACCACATTACTGATATATGTTTTTTAAAATACATATACATAGAAAATATCCAGACAAAAGACAAATATATATACAAATATATATATATATATATATTTAATAAAGAATAGATTTACCCAATCTTCCCAATCCATTGTGGATAATCTTTACATATTACGCAAATCAATTGAGGATACCAGGTAGTCATAAACAAGTTTAAAATTTGGATTTGGATTTTGAAAATTTACTTTTTTTGTATTGTATTTTATAATATATAATATAATATCTGCAGATAATGCAGACGTTTGACCCGCAGCGGGAATCGAACCCGCAACCTTCAGCGTCTCAGGCGGGCCATAATCTGCAGATAATGCAGACGTTTGACCCGCAGCGGGAATCGAACCCGCAACCTTCAGCGTCTCAGGCGGGCCATAACCAACTGCGCCACTGAGGTCGTCATTTTGT
Source organism: Horisme vitalbata (assembly GCA_951804965.1). NCBI lineage: Eukaryota > Metazoa > Arthropoda > Insecta > Lepidoptera > Geometridae > Horisme > Horisme vitalbata. Next base: position 27,296,820 of record OX638091.1, on the reverse strand, counting down.
AGCTAGTTTTTATTTAAATAATTAAAACTCACCGAGATTCAACTCCGCAGCAAAACAGACCGGGTAGATGACTAGCGCTATTAAAATGCACATTACTGGAAATAGAAATAAACATTTAATAATGTTAAAGAAATCAAATGTGCACTAATAAGTATGTCCTTAGCCAATCGGTGCTCGACAATGTCAACGGCACCGAAATGTGACGTGAATGGAGATTCAAAAAAGTGAATGAAAATAAAACTTTGGTTTAAAATCCAGGATAAATAGAGAGTAGTTAATTTATCTTCCCAACACCAACTTATTGTATTTTTATGGAATCTGAGTACATACGTGCAAGCGCCATAGCTAATACAGCGAATCGGTAGTAGCGAAACTTAGTCCTATGGTCGGCGGAGCGCAGACCTAGCCCCGTGAGTAGGGCTCCGCATACGTCGGCTGCTAACGTCGCAACGCAAAGACCAGCTGCAGCCCTAAGGTAGAATAAAAAAAATATTCATTAGCTGTCCGATGGCTAAAGAAAGTTTTTTTTTTTTTTTTACAGTTTATAGGCTTACGTTTGACCGCCATCTCACCTGTTGGTAAGTGATGATGCGGTCGAAGATGTAGCACGCTTGCCTAGAATGTACCTATTTACTCTTCGCTTGAAGACCCCTAAGTCGTAGTAATCAGGAAACACTGACGCCGGAAGAGCATTCCATTCCAAGATGAACAAGCCAGCCTCGAAATTAGAAGTACACTTATAGATACTACTCTATAACACAGTACGAATGCTCTATTATCTAAAGCAAAGAGAGAAAGAATCAGTGTGAGAATCATACGCGCTGTCAGAGAATAAGACAAAAGTCTTCAGATGAAATCTTAAGCCAAAAGCTTAAGCCTTAAGGAATTCTTAAGCCAGAAGCTTTTAAATAACTTTCTCGCTTTGCTTTAGATAATATCTAAAGCAAAGCGAGAAAGAATCCGTTAGAGAATCATACGCGCTGTCAGAGAATAAGACAAAAGTCTTCAGATGAAATCTTAAGCCTTAAGGAAGTCTAAAGCCAGAAACTTTTAAATAACTTACTTAATGTAGGGCGCAGGTCTAGCGGCATAACAACCCGGCTGCGCTGTGATGTCAAATGGTAGAGGCATCGGCGCGCCAGGGTCAATGCAGTGCATAAAGAGACCCTGTCTCCAGCCAGCTGCCATCAGCCAGTCCGCCGATGCCAGACCCAACACCATGAGAATCACCACTAGGAGGCCGCATATTAACGCTATCACCTGAAACAAACCATTATTTTACGGTCAGCATCACGACTCAATATAACGTAGGCACGTGACGGTGGACGCGAAAGTGACAAAGACCGTTAATAAATGTATTTACTTTTGTATGACCACCTCGACATAAGTGTCGGGTTCATTATCATCATCATCAAGGCCTCCCCTAATGAGCGCCATTGCGCCCTGTCCTGAGCTCGATGCATCCAGCTTCTACCAGCAGCCTTTCGCAGATCGTCACCCCACCTGGCCGGACGGCGTCCTACACTACGTTTGCCGAGCCGCGGTCTCCACTCAGGAACTCGTTTACCCCAACGGTTATCGGTTCTTCGGCAGATATGGCCAGCCCACTGCCACTTCAGCTTGCTAATTCTCTGAGCTATGTCGACAACTTTAGTTCTATGTCGGATAAACTCATTGCGGATTTTATCCTTCAGAGAAACTTCAGAGAGAGAGTGTCGGGTTAAAATTGAGTAAATGTTTGTGTTCTAGTACCTTCTTGCCTAATTAACAGACAAATACTAATTCATGTCAAAGATAGGTACATTGGCGGGTTGAGAAACTACAACAGTCCTAGCAGGAATAACAAAATCTCTAAGTGGACCACATACATAAGTAATTTTAGGGCTGTATAAAACCAAGCATATAAAGTAAGTAAATAAAAAATATTTCGTCGTGTAACATTGTTCCATTAAATATTCAAGAGCGGAAATTGAGTCCCCGATAAGGATGAATTGAAGCCATCATTGAGATAATAATGTCTCTCGTAGAATCGAACAAAAAATGTTTTATTCACCCACTTATCAAGCTGCCATCTGAACGCACTTTCACCTTCGATCGTAATAACACGAGAACAATAAATGAAGACATCAATTTTCTACATGACTATACCATTTATTATGTTTCTTGTATGTGTGTAATGTAGTAAGTTGTCTTTCTTCTCCGAAAGTTTTACAATCGAATACCTAAGTGTACGATTTTATGACTATTTGACATGAAGGTATCTGAAAAATGAAAGAAGTCCATATTTAGGGACCATCCATAAAGTACGTCACACGATAAATAAATAAATATAAATAAATAATTTCAAAATCTAATGCATCTAATTGCTAAAATGCCAAAGGAAAAAATATGTGACTAGGTACGCAAATCATGTGCGTGAATCACAATATTTATTATATTACAAATATGAAAATGCTAAGTTGTCCCGTGTTGTGGTGGGTGACGATCTAGCCTTTGCTTTGGCGACTATTACAAGGGGGGTTTTTACCACCACAATAGACTTCTATCGAGTATGTGACCACAGAAAATATGACCAAAAGTAAGTTAGCTCCACTATCTTTGTGTGTTCTGAGCGTCACCACATTTGAAGCAAGTTCCGTATGATAGCTATTGCCCCTGTGTCGAGGTATACCTACTTGTTTAAGCGATTTTGTAACATCTTTGGTCTACAATTTGCATCATACAAGGCCACCAACCAATACCTACATCTAAAACCAGAAGTTTTACCTATAGCAAAGATTTGGTCTCAAAGAATTTCTGCTAGACGTGCTAGAGAAATTCTTTGTTTGGATGATGACAATGTTGCTATATGGTTGGATGAAAAAGATGTTGACACATCGAATTTTCCCCACATTAGCAACCCAAATGTGAACCAATAGACTGCTATACCGGAATTAACTTCCATTAATTTATTTAATTAAGACTATTTTGTTATTTTCTTCAAATATTTGATTTGATTCCGATAAAGAATTTCTGCTAGACAGAAATTCTTTATGGATGACTCCTTATAACCAGCAAGTAGGCAATTTACCGATTCATCATACTTAATGTAACGGGAATCATTGATCAGTAACAAGTATGCGAGTGTCATTCATTATCCATGTTCGTCATCCATCACGCTCGGGGCGTATACGATGCGTCACGCGATGCGAGACAGAAATCAAAACACGGGACGAAGATGCGCGGGTTAAGGTGCCTTAGGCGTCGGAGGGAAAGAAAAGCGGGAAAGTTAGATGTGGGTGGATGTCTAGAGGTGAGGCGGGGTAGTGTAGGGTGCGGTCATCGATCGGGGCCCGACGCCGGGGCCGCGGGGACCGCCGCCATCAGCTGTTAGTGATACCGACGGCTGAGAGTCTCGACTCGCTGCGAAACAGGCACGATCCTTTCTTGTTATACTCTCGAGTATTATTCCGTCTACCCTAGCATTTTAGCCACCCTCACGCACGGTGTAACAAACTAAGCCCTCTTTTCTCGCGACACCCCTCGAAACTTGTTTCACTTCAAGTCTCAAGATTCTACTATATAAATAATCAGACGCTCCAAGTGTTAGACCATTTTAAGTATTTGAGAATTCAATACCAAAATCACATGTAAAAGCAAACATTATGTGAATGAAAGGGGGCTTATTTCATTAATCAATTTATTCAAGCCAAGCGGAAGCATCTGTCGTAAGAGGGAATTCATTCATTAAATTGTAAGGCAAGAGAGACCACGTGGCGCCGGCCAACAGTAATGCAAAGGGGAATCACATTTACTAACGTTTATCGTTTGTAAAGTTTAGCGAGACCTTGAAAACAGTTTTGTCACAAGTTTCCCTATCGTTTTAAATAACTTTTTCGTTAGATAATTTCTTCTACGTATCTTGAGAGTGATCCTAATTAAGATGAGGGAGTGATACGCAATGTAAAAAAAAGTATACAGGGTGTCGCTGTAAAGGCGACATTAAATGAACACATAAAAAATTTAAACGATTCAAATATTTTTTACCTTTGATTTATTTTGTATAAAAATAAAATTTTGAAAAATAGACTAGCTTTAGGATTTTTTTTTATGATTACTGACAAGTAGCACTACCCTTGTGTTCATTTTATGTCGCCAGTACAGCGACAATCTGTATACATAGTTGTTGCTAGTAGAAACTAGTGAACGCTGCTAGTGAATGGATTAAGGCAAAATTTCGTACATATGTATTTTATGGACAAGGGCTCATTTTTATCCGGGAATCATGCTAGCGAAGCCGGGGGCGGAAGCTATTTAAGAAAATATAGTAGGCTATGATGATTAAGTTTCCATTGTGACCACATTACCCATTGAAAGCCAGCGAACGAGACCAAATAAAAGTGAGGATTCACCTAGAATCCAATTTCCGCTCTCACACAATGCAGCTTACTTTAGTTGCTCCAAATACTGCGCGATTCACTGCGACAAGCTACAATATTCCATAGTGCTAGCAGGGCGAGCGACACCCCTTTGTCAAGTTTATTAGTTAGAGGCTATTTCCAAACTGTCCAATTAAAAGCTTTTTGCCTTGATAAAAACGGAAAATATTACTACACATTTCGTAAAGCTTTTTGCACAAGATTTTGGCTTTAATTAACCTAGGAAGTAATTACCATAAACAATTCAGTTCAGTTACTCCCAATTTTAAAAAGAGAGCGAGTTGAAGAATGGCTGATGACAACAAAATATCGTCAATACATTTTCAGAGGTATTTTTAACGATAAAACTGAAGCTTTGTCTCCTATGAGGGTCTTTTGTCGATAAAAATAATATTACGAATAAATATAAAACAGTTTTAAAACAAAATGCTTCGAGGAAGCCGTCCTACATGGAACGCAGCATAACTTTTATGAATCAATAGTTATAAAATAACTAATGTAAATTATAAAGTAGAAGTTTAAACCGAAAAGTTTGAGAGGTTGTAGAGCGTAAAGGTAAGTTGGTTATTCTGATCATGAACGACTTAAGTTTTTAATGATAGAGCCCGCATCGTGAAGCTTGTTTCGCCGTTGGTTGTAGTGACATTTTCAAAGACCGTGTTCACCCGCTGTTTACGACTTTGATTGCTTGTCGGCCTTAGCAGTGATACCCTAACCTACGTGCCAGGCTGCCGAGACGGTAAACCTTCGATACCTATATAGGTACCTACTGTTACTATCGTGGCAAACGTTGACACACGAATGATTATGGAGCCCTGCTTTACGATAGAAACTGCTCACGATGACAGGGCTCATCCGGGGAAGTTTATCGCTTTTTCTGCCGTGAAGCAGCATTGTTGTGTTTCGGTTAGAAGTGAGTGCCTGTGAAATTACAGGCACATGGAGCTTATCACCTTCATGCTTCAAGTTGATGAACGCAGAGCGTTGCGTCGTAGCCATATGGCACGGTTCGAACATGCGTGAAGTACGAAGCTATACCTACTTTGTTATAAGTAATGGTTACCACTTAACATCACGTGGGCCACGTGCTAGTTCCACCTTCAGGTATCATTAAAAAAACGCATTGCCGCTTTATAGTTTTTCAGACAGTGATTCTTGCATTTGTAGGCTTTGCGCGCTTGTCGAGCATGTAGCGTAAATTATGTTTTTTTCCGACATGGTTTACTGTAACAGAGTGGTTTATCTGTGCTTTATACAAAGGAATCAAGACAGACAAACCACACTAGACGGCGCTGAAATTACTCTCCTTCATCCTTCTCTTTGTGCCGTGAGTGTAATTCAAAGAAGGATTAATCCAAGACATTATATCAACACAAAGGCCCACACTGCGTGCATACAGCAGTAACGTTGGAGCGTAGAATACGAATAAAAACTAAGTAGTAAAATAAATAATAATGCTGGACTTTACCACACAGCATCATGTAGCCCAAAACCAAGCAGAGCTTGTATTATGGGAACCACATGATTGATATACTACATAATATACTTTTTTTTTGTAAATACATACATATCATACCAAGAAAACACCCAGACCCGAGACAAGATCTGCAGAACATACAAACATTTGTCCTGCAGCGGGAATCAAACCCGCAACCTTCTGCGTCTCAGGCGGGCCTTCGCCCACTGCGCCACTGTGTCAAGTAGGTATAGGTATCTTCTATGTTTTATATAGCAAAGCCGTCTACCACAACTTATTCAATTCGTACTTATTTATTTTCCACAGAGGAAAGTGATATTTTCGGAAAGTGTAGCTTGCTATGTGTGCCTAGCGAAAAAGCAATGGAAGAGATGTAGACCAGAGTTTTCAAAGAACTTTCAAATTACATGTTAGCTTTTAAAGACCAACACTAAAACTTAGTTTTGCAAATAATCAACTTCAACAATTCAACACACACAATCGATGCAAATGAGAGGTAGTGTGCACAAGAATTGTTGATTGAAACATTCGTTATGTATTCTAATTTCTACTCTACCTTTCACACACACACACACACACACACACACACACACACACACACACACACACACACACACACACACACACACACACACACACACACACACACACACACACACACACTAACATCTTGATAAAGTAGCTTGTTCCTGTCATGTAAATAAAGAGCTGACATGATATTTTAACGCCATGTTAGCTATCTGAGGTTTATAGAACTACTAGCGACCCGCCCCAGCTTCGCACGGGTGTAAGTTATACTATATAAATAATACTAATTATATATATAATTATAGACCTTCCTCTTGAATCAAAAAAACCCGCATCAAAATCCTTTGTATAATACTATGTAGTAATAGTGTTTATGAATAGGACGGTTAGTTTGTTGCAGACCTCGATTTAATTGCGCATTGTATTATATTGTAAAGTATTTTTGTATTAACCGTTCAAAAATAAAGATAAAGTATAATTAGTTTTTACCTGGGCAATCTGATTGGCCGGCATCTCGTCCTGCTCCGTAGCAAACTGTGGCGGCGGAGGCAGGACTGGGGGCGGGAGGGCGCGCGGGTTGGAGCGGAGCCCGCCCGGGCTTGCGCCCGCGCGCCCCTGCATGCGATCGCTACCTGACCACCGCCACCACGTGACTTCGGATCCAACTCACAACATACCAGCCACCAACACTTATTTTGCCAAAGCACAACCCCACTCGTTTTGAACACTTTGTTTCAGTATAGTTCTGTAGAAATATTTTGTAGGTACGCTCCAAGCCTTCAAGGCAATTTACTCTCTGGAAAGGCCCTATTACTATTAAAACATCATAATATCAATAATTAATGATACTATTTCAATGAAACTTTAGTTTCCAGTAAAATAAGGTACAAGTTTGTAATTCACTTGGGTTCTTTCGTATCTTTAGTGTTTAAAATGAATAAATTATTAGATAAGGCAGGCAGGATTATTAGAATAACATTTTTAAAAGAAAAGTCGTCAAAGTGAGCGACCCTACCACGTTGTGCCACCACGACGAAAGTGTTAATTCATCAACGTCAATTGAGTCGCCGACACAACACAGAAAATTGTCCCTTCCACAGCGCGGTAAGTAAAATTCTGATTGAAGGTGATCGATTATGTCCAGGGAAAATTGAAAGGGATTGCGAGGGGTTCGGTCTACCGCTTGATAAATGGGTTTTTATCTTCGATTTTAGTTGTAGAGCAGGTTGTAATGCAGTAAATATAATTATAATACTTACCTTTTTATATTTGTCTAAGGACGTTTGGTACATGCACTTAGATTAGTCAGACAAGTTTATATTGAAACAAATTACAATAACTAAGTTAAACTACTATTAAGGGTAGGGAATTATTATGCGTGAATACGCACAGTTGATTTCAGATTGTGAAGGTAATAATAGAGATGTTATTTATATTTGATGTTATTGTTTTGTAAATAGTGTGTAATGATAGCAAATAGAGAATGGAAGTTAAGAATATTGAGCGTATGGTAGGCCAATAAATTAATATAGTTTTATCGGTCTCATCGGTCAAGGAATTATTTATTTTGTACCAAAACAAAACTCTATTCAAAGGTCTATTTTCAATATCAAATTAATTAGCTCATAGAGAATTTGATATTGCCTTTGCTGGCACAGCACTATCCAGTTTTCCCGTTAAATGGCTTTAGCTGTACTCGCTCACAACAACAACGTCGACCTTAATTGCACCGTTACTGATAACCCTGTTTTGCAATACGCTACGCTGTAATAATACGAATTCTGTACTGTGCTCATTACGCTGCGGCTTAAAGTTCCTGGATTACTTTCCACAGATGTAGGTCAGAGGAGACGTGCCTTCGTGTTGCTTGTGTTTTAGGGGTAACGAGTGGCCTAGAACGGGGTCGCACCGCATGGTGCCGCTAGAGTCACTGGACAAAAAAGCTTTAACCATATAGGTGCGGTATGTATGTGAAGCACGCATAGTCAATTGGGTCAACGATATAAATGCGGAGGGTAACTGTTCGTATATAAATACACATCGGTGATTTTATTACGGATTATTTATATTGTTTTATCAAATTTATTATATTGTCGTACTATGCCTACATTGAGAAATTTATTATCTGTCAGCATTTAGAAAACGAAGGAGATAAAATTAGTCTGCGAACGACTTCTGCTATCTTTACAGTATGCTCGGTTTATTGCAAAATAACAACCATTTCATAGGAACTAAATCCTTCCTAATACTAAGTATAATATTATAAATGCGAAAGTGAGTTTACGCTTTCACGCATTAACTACTCAACTGATCATCAAGAATTTAGCATATTCGTTGTCAGGGGTACAGAAAGGATATAAGATCTTTCAGAAAAAAAGTAGTTCCCGAAGGATAGAAAAATAACTTTTAACGTAAGAGAACAAACAGGCAAACGATAATATGATCATATTAAGTCAGTAAAAAGTTTGATAAAGTAGCTGGTAGTTCGCGTTAAAAGAACATCTTTGAATTTTAATCTTGGCGTTATTGGAATTTCAACGTATTTTAATCTTATCTACTTTTGTAGCTAAAATTAGATAGATGTAAATTAAAAAATCTACATAAAAAATACGTCCTTTCAAACGAAGTTTTGAGCGGGTCTTCCAGTTTTAAAATATTTGTATTTGTATGTTGTCAAAATTGCCTTCCATAAAATATTAAACATTAATCTTAAAACAAAACAAACATGTAATGTACACAATACAATTATTGTATGATACGCCCACCGATTCAAGTCGGGTGTGTTTACTTTTGCGGGTATTATCATAGAATAAGGTATTATACGAAGATGAAGGAGCAAAAATAATAATCATGTTTGTGGATTTAGGCCACGAATGTGGATACAGAACGTCATTGTCGAGAATGATGACTCACATGCCTATTGTACTTATAAATACATACAAAGGGAGAAACATGGGCACGCTTTTAGGAGCGAAAATGAGGGGATTGGTACTCGCATTCTTAGAGATTAATTTGTAACTAACGTACCTACTTAGCTGAAACAATGTGAACTGGATAATTTTAAGGGTATAGCCGGAAGAACGTAAATTTGCTTTAGTTTAGTTAAAGATGTCTCGTATTCTTTTAATTATGGAATTTCAAGAAAATATGTCAATAAATATCATGCTTATAGTCTTGGCTCTGTTCGAGCTTTGTTGTAAGTTACGCAGGAGCCGTATTACAGGATTTTTCCTAGTTTGGATACCTATGTTGTCCCACCCAGGAATTGTAATTGTAGTGAAAAAATTATGTACAATATTCTTAGCATTTGTGATGTTTGTAACTGAATAAAAATAATTTCATTTCATTTAATTTCATTAATATCAAACCGATGTTTTTTGATAACCAGATTGGTGCAGTCACGTGCAATAAGACACATTTTAGGACCTTGTCGCTATAAATTTGAAGCAATGAACGAGCGCGTTGTCATCCGTTAGTAAGCGCTTTCTAGTTTTACATAGTACTAGATTATATACATTTTAGTACAAATGTCTGTACCTAAATTATTATAATTTATTTAAAAAAACCGACTTCGAAGAAATTTATTGTGAAAAAAAAACCTATCAATTTCCTAGTAACCATATTAAAGTAATCAAATCGCAATCCGGGAAATACTTATTATTGAGTAGTTCCGTTGGTCATTTGTGGTCTTTACCATATATTATATTGAAGAGGTCCCTCGATTTCTCCAGGATCGCATCATCAGATCCTGATCTGATGATCTGATGAAAATAGAGCCAAACGGGGATGATAATTATACTATGCAAACAATTTTTTTTCTGTTAATAAATGGAGGAATTATGACAATCCAAAATAATCAATCTCCTCCTTTTTTGAAGACTGAAAAAAATCTGAATATCAATGACTCAATTTTGCATGCCAAATAGGTGAGTGGGAGAGAGGGAGCGGAGCCGAATGTGTTTGTCACTTGGTTTTTCAAGGTACCTACCTATATTATCTCGAATTTGGAGCGACAAAACATAAACTAAGACAAATGAGATATTTAGGTCGATTATTTCAATAATTTACCAAAAACTATAATTATTGAGAATGGTTATTATTTGAGCTTGATTTAATTGATTTCTTCAAGAGACCATTTACTTTTTTATAATTTTAAACTAAAATTTTAACAATTTGCAATTTATCTAAAATGTTATTGGCGTAAGTTATCGCAAAATTGTTGAATAAACAAATTAAAACTATACACAAACCAGTATGAACAAACTGAAAAGCATGGAAAGTTATCGTTGATATTTCTTTAAACAATTTTATAACCCAAAAATCTTCAACTTATAAGTACCGTGTAGACATACACCTAATTTGTATGCTAGCTAAGCTAGTCACGTTTGGAAACAAAATGTTTTGCGTTAAGGTAAAATTATTTGCCGTCCTAGTTTTCGATTACGTTTGCGAGATTTGCGCATTGGGTTGCGCCGGTTTTATTTTACACTACAAAATTCACCTTAATGCATAAAACTTCAAAGATTTTGAAAGTTTATGAAATGTGATGCAGTTTAAAGAAAATAACCCCTCTATATTCAGAAAACAATGTATGGGGGTACGCTCTCGGGGCGGGTGCGTGCTAGGGCGGGTGGACCGGGCGACGCGGCGCCTGACGCGGGACTGCCGCCCGCCCAACGCGCCTCCCGCGACCCTAGCCTGCTCGTGACGTGCGCCAACAAAACACAGATTATGGAGACACATTTATTAGCAAAAACGCTACTTAAAACTTCGATCGCTCTACAAGACAAATACATCATAGCGTTCTATACTGAATTTATGTAAACACTGTATTTACAACACAAATAGTTCATTGAAAATTAACACAAACAACATAGCATCATGCTCCTTCAGGTGGGGATCACACCTGCGTGATTTGCAGCCGAGGTGGATGCGGCTGCCGTCTGGAGGTGTGGCGTTGCCGTAAGTGGCACCAGCCACCGATCGCCCGCAGCTTTTTCGTACACGAAGCTCGTGAAGGCTTCTTGCACCACCAGCGACGTTCGCGCGCACCGAACGTTGTCGTCATTCTATCCCCAGGTTTCGGTACATTGTAAACAATCTTTGGACTTTCTACCACTTCGGTTCCAGGCGCGATCCTATACTTCGCTCCGGACATGGCTTTCTTTATTCCACTCAGCGCTTTTCTAGCTGGATTCTCTTCTTCTTTAACTTCAAAGGTGGTCTCTTTAGGAACTGCCGTGAGACGACCGGTCGGTGGTAAGTATGTGACGTCGGCATCTTCTTCTTGGCGTTTAAGTAATCGTCTCAGCCGGGAGAGAATGGTGGGAGGTGGATCAGTATTAGTACCGATGGTGCACACTCGGGGCCTCGTAGCATATTCGTATTCTGGTATCGTTGTAGAGATGTAAGGCTGAGTCGGGAGAGTAGCTGAACGCCTCGGGAGCGGCTCATCGTGTAGATAAGTGACGTGTAAGGTACTGATGCTGAGAGGTTGTTGGGGTAACGGCCAGATTTCTCTAGTAGGTGGCACGGCCGAGGGTCGCTCGCCGAGCATGCGACGCGCGAACTCCCCAGGTTGCCACAGGTAGCTGGCAGTCAGATTCCCGTGACTTTGCATTATCACCCGATCTTCGCAACAGCACGCAACCGACTGATTAATCCAATACCATGACAGCACTTGACGGTATTCGCAAAGAAATGTCGGGCAAAGGATTTTTAAATTAGATTATTGGCAAATTATTAAGTTACGGCGCGGTGTAGTGTAAGTATAATCCATTTTGTAATAGTAGTAAGAAGGGTGCATTGTCTTGATACTCGTGCATAGGCTGCATTGGAGTAACAAATTCTTAACTTACGTTGGTGTAAAAGCTGTCTCCTGCTAGCTACATAAAACGCCACTGTAGTACAGGTACCGACCATGGTGTCATGATAATACGTTTTGGTAGCATAATAGGTAAATATTCTCTGTTTATGATTCCCAAACTCAGATAGAGCCACAAGTCAGTTTTCACTCTTCAGTACTGAACCTACACAGTTCAGACAGTGAGTCTGAGTTTCAGTCAATGAGTTGGCCTTTGAGCAGGCCGAGACCAACGTCTTAACGTGCCTTCTGAAGTACGGAATAATCAATAATAATTTAATTCGTAAAGAATATTAACATGTAATTTCAACATTAATTAAATACCTACAATTACCTAAGATCTTCCTATTAAGTAATAAATATAATCTAAAAATCCATAAATAATTATTTTAAAGCGTTTGGTAATGAACTCCTCATAACTATAAAGTGCGTTACTAATGAGCCTATGTTTTAATTTATGTTTGAATAAGTTCAAGCTAGTTGCCTCTGTTACACTGTTGGGTAGTCTGTTACCCGACTTGGCCAACGAACGAGCTATGGTGGTAAGCTTATGCGCGCGCCTCGTGTTAGATGCACAATTATTGCACATGCCTATCTTGGTTTCGGCTTAAATGGTTAAGATTAGTCCTAACATAAATTTCAAACTCTCTGAAGAATGGTTTCAAAAACGTGTCTCTCGTATTTCACTATCGCTCGTCCGTTGCTTCTGCATGCGGAAGCCGCGTTCCCAATCGGCTGCGCGCCCCCACAGCTCTACTCCGTATTGAAGAAGCGACTGGATGGTAGCAAAGCAGCAAGAGCGAACCACGTCTCCGGGCAGAAACCTCGACACAATGCGTCACGTACAGGTGATCGTCACATAAGACGCCCTGCACCATATATGAAGCCCGTAGTGGTTCTAGAATTAGATATATTCACTGATTCATCAAAATTCTGAGACTTACCTTTAATGGTCTTATTATGGTGACAGTCTCGATCATTGTTGTGGAGGCCATCTTGTACAATGTTGCCATTCCTGTAACAAAAACGCAAGCTAATTAATAGGCAGAGGGTCTTATTACTAACTGCACGTGTAACTGAAGATAGATGAAGGGCTTAATCTGGTCATATAATAAAAAATATTTTGAGTTATGGACTGGTATGGATAAATTAGTTATGCCCCATTGTACACTTTTAATAAATAAAACCTTGGTCAAACAAAGTCTTGGTCTGCCTACCATGCCTAAATTTAACACCATATAAAAGCAAAAAGTGTATTGATTAACAAGTTGTTGAACAAATTGGTGTTGAATTTGGAATATTCTGCCATCATTCATATTTAAGTATGCATAGAATATACTCTTGGAACAATGAAATATATCTCTACAATGGGTTTTTTCAAGTTTTTATTTGCCTTGTTTTTATTTACCATGCCTAAATTTAACACCATATAAAAGCAAAAAGTGTATTGATTAACAAGTTGTTGAACAAATTGGTGTTGAATTTGGAATATTCTGCCATCATTCATATTTAAGTATGCATAGAATATACTCTTGGAACAATGAAATATATCTCTACAATGGGTTTTTTCAAGTTTTTATTTGACTTATTTTGTACAAAATGAAATAATTTATTCTTTGATATACCTAGCTACCTAGCTATGTTTAAACACTACCCAAACACCTTATGACATAACTCAACACAATCAGCTTGAGACAACAAGAAAATTATCTTGTTAACCCAGTTCCACTTTATTTCTCAATATTAATAGTTTCAACATTAAATTGTGATTATGTTATCAATCACTTGGTACTCAACTCGCACTTAACTTGAAGCAACTCAATGTCCGTTTCATAGGCAGGTGTTTAATAGTATGTACTACTGCACCTAATCTTAATGATTTACACAATGCCAATGTGCCCACATTTGTGCGTTTGTTAAAGAAAGACTCAACAAACACACAAATGAACTGGCCAAAAACTTGCTCAACAACCAATAAAATGTAAAACGCCTAAAAAGATGGCAAATACTGGATCTGGACCAAAGAGGATGACCAAAACTCTCCCACAACCAATTTCTGGCGCAACTCTTTGGAACTGCGCCCATACGACTCACCCCCCGATCGATACGATCACATCTAATTATGGCTGAACAGCCGATTGCAGATAAGAATAGGAACAAAAAAAAATGCCAACGGATAAATTTACTCACTGACTGGGATACTGTAGTGCCTGGGACATGGTTACATGCAGTAGGCTTGCTCAGCCTCAACCTAGTTGGGCTTACCCACAAAAAGAGATTGTCAATACATATGTAGCTGTAAAAGGAGCTGGTTTCCTCACAATGATGTCCTTCGACATTTTGAGCATGTGGTAAGGCAATGCACAAAACTACAAAACGTCTGGCTGAACTAAATATGGATTGAAAGTTGGGGTACATACTATTAGGCCACCACCAGGTCTATGTAGGTAGGTGTACGTAGGTTAAACAAATCACAAAAATCCTATCTTATCCCATCCTATCGTTTGCTAATATTGTAATGGTGAAAGTTTGTGAAATGTGAACATGTCAAAAATGAAATGTTTGTCTTCTTTCATGTCAAAACTACTGAACAAAATTGAGGTTTAATTAAGCTGAAAATTGCAAGTAGTTCTAGACCTATATATGTATGTTATTCCTATAACATAGATGTAGGTCACTTTTTGATTTTGGGTACCGTGGTAGCAAAGCCAGGGGCGGAAACTAGTCATAAATATATCTGTTGCAATACAAATACCAACACAAATGATTCACATTGTGTCACCAGTTGACCTTCATAATATTACTCAACTGTGGTGTAATGAAGGCTACTGCCAACCAAAGTTGTAGTAGTATGTAAATATGTCTTAGCTTTCCTTTATGGCACCTGGCCCCTCACTAGTTTTTTTCCCATCAATATGCATTTATTTAAAGTTTGGCAATGGGGATCAACAGCATAACTAAAGTAGTACAAGAGCTAAAACTGCTCTGAGAGATCTTAACTGGCTGTAACCTCTAATAATTTGAAGAATAAATGATTTTGTCATCCATAAATAATTACTGGGTTAATGGCAGTACAATTATTAAAACCTTTTTTCATGCAAAGTACAACATCAATTACCATTAATGTCTTGGCTGAATTTATGCAATATACCAAAGTGTAACAATATCAAAATTAAAAGCTGGTTGCAAATATAACATAACTTATAGACAGTGATCGGCATTAGGTGGGCTGAAATACTTAAAGTTCAAAGATAACTTCCTTACTACAACAATTTTATTTGGCCCAATACGGTACAAAAATTAACAATTGTGGCAAGTACATTTTAAGTTGTAAGTAAGTACATTTTATAATAAATGTTAAAAATATTGTGAACTAATTCAAATCATTTTTGTTTTTAACCAACTGCAAAAAGTTCTTTATTTTATAACTTCAGGTTAACGTCAGGTCAGGGTTAAGGATGTGTTTCTCATTCCAAGAATCGTTGTGCGTACTTCACTATAAATGTACACCTTTATATGGATTATAAGTACAAACATGATTGGCCTCAAAAAATATTAAGTCCCAAGGAGTCTCCACTTTATCTCTTTAATATTTCGAACATTAGGTATTTCAGGAAGAAGAGAGGCCTTTGCCCTGCAGTGGGATCAGACAGGCTAATAAGATAAGATAAGATCAGGTATTTTAGCCAGCCTAATTCCGATCACTGCTTATAAAGTACTGTTTTAAAATAGTAGCACTATTGGTTAAGGTTGGTTCTTCAGAAAGTTGGTGTAGCAAGTGGAGATCCTTGGTCCCTGCCACTAACAGATTTTCATTATATTAGGTATGCTTACATCTTCATGGCTTTAATTCTGAATGATTTGAAGATTTTATATTGGGTATAATGCAAGATACCCACCAATGATTTTGATGAAAATGGGTATGGACATGATAATATTGTACCCGTAGTCCTGTACTTACATAGAACTTTGGAAAGACCTAAAATTATGGTACCTACATTTTCTTCGGATAACAGGCGAGGGAAGCCGCAGGTGGAAGCTATTGAACAAGAATGAAAGCTTACAATTTTTGGATCCTTTCTTCGTGTGATTTGATATCCTGCCCAAGTCCAAACAAAAGGATTAATGTGGAGATCCGATTTGAAATTCAGTAACCAATCCAATAATCACATGTAAATATTATAATGTTTATTCATTTTTAGACAAATCCTTGAAACAAAATAAATCAACAAAATACAACAAACAATCCGACCGACCTCCTCGCTCACGCTCACTCAACCACAGTGTTGCCATCAATCCCCAGTGTTCTCGAACGTCAAAGTGCGATATCGGTAGAGCTGTCCACATAAATCGGTATATTTGTACCCAAAATCGGTATATGACAAAAAATATACAATATTCAATCAAATTCGTTTAAAACCGAGTGTGCTTGTGAAGAACTAAGTTTCTTAAGAGCGTGTTTCCCTGATGTAATGTTATTTCAACTCTTACGATAGGCAAAGCTTACGCCTTTACGACTATCTTGCAGTCAGACTGAAAATGTTTCTTCCCATTCTTTTCAATATTGTAGAAATTTTATTCTTTTTGCACTCACGCTTGTTACACGGTTCCTCGTCAGACGACATATTTTCAACTAATTGATTATAACTCTTCGAAGTTAAGAAAATTAATAAAAATGTAAAATCCAAATTAACGTTTCTATTGTGAATGGCAGTGAATTCCCGAGCGGGAAACCCCTGATAACACCAGTTGTAGAATTCTATAAATATGTACTGTGATCCCTACTTAACATACTTAAATACATAACATCTACTACTACTATTTAGGGATTTCCAGTAACATAAACCATAAATGAAAAGGGCTGCCAACTTAAAAGTGTACAATCGGTAGAAAAATCGGTATAATTTCCACGTATTCTCTGAAATCGTGGAAAAATCGTTGCATTTCGGTATTTCGGTAGGAAGGCGCCCATATCGGTAGAAATACCGAAAAATCGGTAGGTTCGAGAACACTGAGTGTTGCCAGGGTCCTTGCTTGAGTCGTAAGTTACGTTTCCTGAAATAAAACTTTTGTCTTGCTGCAAAAGTTACATTTCTTTTTAATTTACGTGTTTTGACGTTTTTTTTCGAATGCCGGTAGGAAACAAATTTTATGTCAGCAAAATGGAATCTATGATGTCTAATAGTGTATTTAAACAAAATCTCAATCAGCCATGTTTGTTTCGAAACCATGCACACACTCAAGCAAAATCAGGTTTTAATAATTCTGGATACGTTTCATTTTGTCATGGCATGTTCTAGCCATCTCTGACTGTGCTTTATAGACGCGCCAGTTTTAGGTACTTTCAATTTGGATGCGTTCCTAAAAGGGTTGGCAATAAAAATCTGATATTTCAAATCTCGTTTTCACAAAAGTTACGAAAATAGCCATAAATATAAAAATTACTTACACGTACATAATTTAATATAAGCTCAGCTTAGTTTGTAAGTAGCCCCACATGATACTGTGTGATATGGTCCCGCATTATTTATTTATGTTACGCGAGGTGGTCAAAAGGTGGCGAAAAACGTAAGAAATGTAACAGTCTGGCAGCCCTGCTCAAACTAACAAATCGTTCCGTTCATCGGTTTTCTTTGTTTGCTAGTTTGCGACAAGAAAAAAAAGAATAGATTGCTTGATTTGCTTGCTTTCTTCTGCATGCAGGTGTGCCAACATAACACAGTCAAAAAATGCACATCCCTGAAATCTATGTACGTAAAATGATTGATTGTTTATGGTTTCTATCTGTTTGTAGGTGTTGTGTCACCAGTTTATTTTAGCTTGATTTTCTATCCTGTCCCTGTCTCAGAAAGACACATAAATTTGTGCAGCCATTCCTAAACGAAAAATAATTAAACTCCAGTGGCTGTGTAGTTATTGCCGATACCACCACCATAGAAACACATGAACGCAATTGAAAACTTTTTTTTCACATTCTTTGGCTTCTTTCTTTTTCATTCATTCATTTTTCATCTGTGGAGGAAAAAAGACGCCGTGCCGTGCCGCCTTGCCGCCGCGCTTTCCGATTTGAGGAAGATTTTGTACTTTTCGCTGCAGCACCGGTGTTTTTGTTGGATTTACTGAATGCGACGTATTTTGTTTACGCCAAAACGAAACAAATCTATTTGCAGTATTGCATCAGCTCATCATGGCTGGTGTAAAGTCACTATCAGTTAGAGGTATTCGGAGTTTCGGGCCAGAAGATAGTGATGAACAGCGCATATCGTTTGATAGGCCTCTGACTCTAATTCTCGGTCAAAATGGATGTGGCAAGACAACAATTATTGAGTGTTTACGATATGCTGTTACGGGACAAATGCCTCCAGGAAGCCGCAACGAGTGCTTTGTGCACGATGCGAAAGTCAATAGGTCCACTGAAGTCCTAGGACAAGTCAAATTGAAGGTATGTTTTCCATTGTTCCATTGCTTCTAGAAGTTGTGCTGCCACGATTCATGCCTTATTCAAAGAAGATTGATGCACATTATATTTTTCCGTAGCTTGTGAATGCAAGAGATAAACAGTTGGAGGTGTCAAGATCTATGAAGGTGACAGCATTGAAAAACAAATCTAAATTCCAAACTTTGGAGTCGTTTCTTTCTACCACTGATGAGAATGGAACTACCAAAGACATATCTTCCAGATGTGCAGACTTGGATTTTGTCATGTATGAGGAACTGGGTATGTCAGCAGCATTTTGATAACATTATTTTGTATCATTGTATTTTACAACCAGCAGAGCAGACATTCCCTTTGTCTTATAAGGGGAGGCATATGTCCAGCAGTGGACTGATAAAGGCTGATTTTAATGTTGTTGAGAGCTGTTTATATGCTATGTTTATCAAATTATTATTTTCTTAGGTGTCTCGAAAGCTATTTTGAACTCAGTGATATTCTGCCACCAAGAAGACTCAAGCTGGCCTCTGGATGAGGGCAAGAAGGTGAAGGAAAGGTTTGATGAAATATTTGATGCAGACAAATACAGTGATTGCTTTGACAGAATGAAGAAAATCAGGAAGGAGTATGCTCATTCATTGAATCTGCTTGGTAAGTTCTATACAATCTACTCCTATCTACAATGTAATATATACCATACCATCTACAATCTTAATTAATATTAATACTTAAGGCTCCATCAAACCCTGGGCTGGTAATTTTTAGACCACCTTTTAACAATAAGACTGATTGAGTAACATATATAATTAATTTCAGCCCAAGAAGTAAGTTTCCTTACTGAAAAAAAGCAAGACTTGGACAAGAAGAAACTTGAAGTTGTAAACACTGAAACTAGAATCTCTGAGGCGGAACTGAAAGTGGCTGAGCTCACTCAAGAACTAAAACCAATCAGTGAGAAGCTAAGTGCCATCAAAGTATTGGAAAATGATCTGCTATCATTTGAGTCCAAGAGGGAAAAGATCAAAGTCAGGTAAAATTTTATATTACCAGCTCATTTATGATAATGGTAAAAACTGTATTACACAAGAATGATATCACATCAGACTAATATTTGTAATATGTTTGTGTGTGTGTTTTTTCCCACTCAACTCCGTAACCATTGAATGGATTTGGATGAGACTTGGAATAAACATAGTTTGTAACCTGGTTTAACACATATACTTCTGTTTATGTCTTCTATCTAAGTACCCTGTGTACCACGCCAGTCAAGCTGTGGGTGGAAGCTAGTGCTGTAATAATTTATTATATTATATATAGCTCGATTACCACTCACTCACTCCCTCACTCACTGACTGACTGACTCATTGACATGATTGTTGTAGTAGGTTCGAAGTAGGGTTGAAATTTTTTGTGGATTGGGATAGAGGGATTGAGGGTGACCTCAGGAAAACTTTCTCAACTTTTTCAACTTTCTCAACTTTCTCATTTTTCAATTTCGATTTTGATTTTGATTATTGTTTTCGTCGTCGATATCCTCTTCGTTTGCTTCTTCCTCTACGATATCCTCTTTGATTGTTTCTTTAACATAGATATTCGTTTTATTTGCTTCTCTCAGATCAATATTTTCTTTGATTGCTTCACTTAAATCCTCACTTTTAGCAATCTTCTATTTTAATATCCTCTTTGACTGCTTCTTCCACTTCTGAATCCTCTTCGATTTCTTCTCCTACATCATTGTCCATTTTAATTGCTTCTTACACTTCAAAATCCTCTCTTATAGCTTTACAATGCAAAACATAAACCTGCACTCAACTCGCGCACCACCCAACCTCTAGTTATATTATATATAGCTTGTTTATTTTTATAATTAGAACGGCCAAATAAAACCACTTACTCTAACTAAAAGAACTAACTTAATTAGTAATGACAAATCAATGTTCCACATAGTATTTATTTGTTTATATATTATTTTATAGACAAGCAGCTTTCGCTGATGTTCGTGACGATACTATGTGTCTACATCACACAGTATCGAAATGTTCTAATTAGTATAACTGTTTTAACACTGACTTAATTAATTTAATATGAGTTCGTGAGTTTGTAACCAGTTATCCAGCTTATTCTTGAATGAGTAATAGAGGAAGCAGTAACAACTTCTTCTAGCAAATGATTCCAGCTGTGGACCACTCTGTTACTGAGGAAGTGCTTTTATTTAGAACAAAACCGCGTTTACCTCCCTATACAACATGATACTACCTTCCTCTAACTAAGCAAATTTCTAGTTGTTGTTATTATGTATCAGTTATTATTCCAATTTCGATCTTATCTCTTATATGTTGTTACAGGATAGAGCACTGCAAAGCCCAGGAGACGGAACTAACAAATGCCATCAAAAACATGTTTGAGGGAACCACTGAAGAACTGCAAGAAAACATCAGTAAGTTAATTATGAAAGGAATTTTTAGAATTTTATATTAGCAAACAGACCACACCACAGGCACTTTTATTGAAGCCATTTGACGGCCTCTGTAATGTGGTTGGCAAACTCCGCCTGGGATGGAGAAGGTGCAATTTCCGCCTTAATTATCCACCTTTAATATCAACAAACAATTGCATTATTTGTTGATATTTGTCTCAGGTCTGGGTGTTTTTTATGTATAAGATAAATCTATATATATAAAAATGAAACCCGTTTTCCTTGGTCACGGCATCACGCGTGAATGGCTGGACCGATTTCACTAATTCTTTTTTTGTTGTATTTGTTATTATTAGGAGAAGGTTCTTACGGAAAAAAATATTAAGAAAATCTCTCAGAAATATTGAAAAATATACATTTAATTTTGCTAAGGCGGTACGAAGTTCGCCGGGTCAGCTAGTATATAAAAAAAATGTATTTAAGTATTATATCAGTTATGTGGTTCCCAAAATGCAAGCTAGTTTGGGGCTACATGATGCTGTGTTATACATTTAATAGTGTCCAGCATTATTAAATTACTAGCGGCCCGCCCCGGCTCACAAGGGTAGTTAATAAAAAAAAATACACTGACATAAACCCTTTATTTCTTGATAATATTGACTTCCCTTCCATACCCCAGTGACGCCTACTACATCGCTAAACTCATGATATCTTTTGAATGGAATGTCCGAATTGAATGATTCAAAATGTTATATAAAGTTATTGAAACAGTCTTGAATATGAAGTAATTTTTTTTGATAAGAATTAATACCGAGCGACAAATAAAGAGCCTTTTCTAGCGTTGGCATTTCAATAAAAAAATTTAAATAAAAGAACACTTATTGTGAAATAACTATAATTGCTAGACATATGCTGTCGCGACTTCATCATCATCATAATTTTTTTACACCTCGGGTTACATTATTGAAGCTTTAGAAGGATCGCTAATTTTTTTGAAAATTTTTAATATACACTCAGGGATAGTGTAGCTACCCAATGGTGAAAGAATTTTTAAATTCAGTCTAGTAGTTTCAGGGCCTATTCAATGCAAAAAACAATCAAATCTTTCCTCTTTTTAATATTAGTGTAGATAATATTGGTGTAAATTATTATTATTTATTCATTGATTCATGACTGCTCAAGAATCACAACCAGAATTCACTTGGCAACTCAATTGGCAGTACATTGCTCCATGGATGGGAAGGTTCAGTCAACATTTTTGACATATTATAAAATCAGTATCAATAAAGTATTTTGTAGTATGTTTTAGATCACTTGATGGTGGCAATTCTGTTGTACCTGTGTTTAACTTAAATTTACTTTGACCATCCTAAAACTCTCCCATATTTTAGGATATCGAGTTTTACTCTCATATTCTGAAATGTCACCTTCTTAGTCAAGGACCCCCACTTTGTACCTTGATCTCCTCAAAAATGCACTACAGAATTGACAACATTGTCCAACTACCTATGTCCAACAATCTCACTCGTCTTTTCTTAACTCTTTTAAGTAAACTATTTATTTAAAACTAAGGTGTTTTATTAGAAAGCACGAAACGTCTACGAATTTTACTATGTCTACGTCTAAAAATTCTTTAATTATGTAGACCCAAACCGAACAGAAAAACTAATGTTTCCATGTCACCTTTTCATTTTTAACCGACTTCAAAAAAAGGAGGAGGTTCTCAACTCGGTTGTATTTTTTTTTTATTAATTAACATTGTAATGTGTTTGTCGCAGTTGAAGCGAACTGGCTGAGATAGCCTTTAAATGGGACTAGCCCTTTCATTTAGTAATGCCATTCAACAGCACGGCTAGTTTTGTAGTTGAATGGCGCATTGATCATGGTACAAATTTTTTTTAAGTACATATTTAAATTGCTCGGCACTCTAGCTATAACACTAGTTGATTGTACTATACATTTAAAGTACAAAGGAACTGACATCATGGACAAAAAAGAGAAAAAAAAACGTTATCTCATACCTGGTCGGATCCTGAAAATCTGCCCAAACTGTCTATAATAATAATGCTAATTTCACAAAAACTTCCACAGAAAACTACGAAGAAACACACAAAGCTAAAAAGAAGGAGCTAGATGAAAGTATAAAGAAGAATGTTTCTTATAACAAGGAGGATGATAAACTCACCAAAGAAAAGAACAGCAACGAAATGAAATACAACAAGTTTGTGCTTCTTGAAAGTCAGAACCAGGAGAGGATTGATACTAAGAATAAAATGATTGTGGAAACTGCCAAGTTAGCAGGTAATATATTTTAACTAACAACATGTTGTGCTACTCAAGTGATTTTCGGTATTGAATGCTTTTGATCAACTAGTACTTCCCAATGTCTATGATTTTATTAAAATCTTGGATCAGTTGTGTAAAAAGTATTTTTAGCAATGAGAAATCGACACTCAGGTGCCATTGTTTTAATCATCTTTGTTTTATAGAAATTGAAGAACTGACGGAAGTGAGCACTGATGAGGAATTTGATAAGGCCTTTGAGTTGGTTACGGAGAAAATTAACGCTTTGAAACAGGAGTTGAATGATCAAAAGGCCGAGGCGGATGCTGAAGAAAAGAAAATGCAGGCCTTGGTCGATGAAAGCAGAGATGCTCTTGTAAGTCTTAATGATTTATTAGGACCTAAGTTGTTTTATTGATGTCTAACTTCCGCATGCGGCTTTGCTCACGTGGTTATTGGATAGAAATCATCGGACAGTTATATCTAGCATAAAGAACTATATAAATGTGTTTGTATATTTCAGCTCGAATCTGTTCAGTAGTGTTGTTGTTATATTTCAGTCACATATTTCAACTATTATAGGGTAAAAATAATTGTGAATTGACCACTAGCCCAACTTTATTGGGGCTCAAGTGGAGTTGGGCAGAACACTTGGCTAGACGGAGTGACTACAGGTGACCAGAGCGCTGACCGAGTGGTGGCCAAGAATTGGTTACAGGAATAGGGGAATCCCCCAGCGAGATGTGTCGACGTTATTAACCCAGATAAGCCTACTGTCCTATATGTAGGACAGTGGAAATCAAAAAATATTTCAGATTACTCACATATCCTTACAATATTTACTTTTGTGATTTGTAGTAACGAATGTGTACGCTTTTATAGAAAAATAAAAAAGTCCAGTTATTTTAACTATTTTATATAATAATTCGCCGAACAGTTTTGAGTAACAGTGAGTTGCAGTTATGTCGCATTACAGGTATGTACAAATAATTGTCTTCTACAAGTTAGTTATATTTTTCTGTATTTATATGTGGTTGATAGCCTCAACTTTAGCACTAACAAACTAATATAGTAATAACAAATTGAAAATTCGATATAATCCATTGTAAATACTGGTGTCCTACATATAGGACAGTAGGATAATACCTACACTTTTTTCTTTACAGGCCGTTAGCTGCGCATGAAATTTTGGATGCTTTGAAAACTATCCTGATGATGAAAAAGATAATAGAGGAAGAGTGATTTACGTATTCTACCTCCTCCTGTTGATCCCGACTGCCCCACTTATGAAGATTCGGGAGAAGAAGATATCGTGACGCTGAACGACTAGCCACGAAACTCACTACCAACATGAATTAGCAGCAGTATCGATACAAGGACAGGTTCCAGTAAGTGATACAGAAGAACCTTCTGATTCTATAGGTCAAACAAAACGCAGGCAAACCTAGAGAGGCGACAACGGGACTTGGAAAATTCAGAGAATTGGCCTAAGGTTCAAGGAGCTTTTCCAGATAAGCGCCCATTTGAGGGGTTCGAAAACTTCATAGATGAAGATGTTATTTCCATAGTGGTGTCACAAATATAACAAATATGAAATATGTCAAAAATATTTTTTCTGGAGACATTATTGCTGAGGATAAGAAGTATTTCATTGGCATATTGCTGGTTACTGGTCATTCATGGCTCCCGTAAAGAAAAATGTACTGGAAAAACGTTCCTAATAAAAATAATGAGTTGATCAACTCTAATTGAATCAAACAGAAAAATTGCGAAAAGAGGGCCAAGCCAACCAACTCAACATGAACATGCTGATAGTTGAAAAGACCAAATCAATCACCTGGTAATTCCTCAATCCAAGCTAACACGTTGGCGCCATTGTATAAGAAATGTTTGACACGCTGCAAAAAATATGATGTTGGAGTGTCTATCAAGTGTTTCGTAACATATCGTTCGTAAATAAAATAAAATAAATAAATCTACCTAATAAAACATTTTTTAACCTTTTGTACCCATTTTTATTTTTTTTTACAATAAAAGGCCTGTTTATAAAATGGTATTTTATTTCCCCTTATTATCCTACTGTCCTACAAATAGGACGGCTGATTCCCTGAAAGCCTTACAGTCAAAAATTTTTTCAGCATTTTTTTTATATTGCATAAAGTCTATTAAACCAATTACTATAATTTTTTTCAAAGTTTTCTGAAAAAAGTAGTTTCAGGCTTATCTGGGTTAAAAAGACCGTGGGAGCACCTGGTATATTCAAAAGAAAGCCTATGCCCAGTAGTGGATCGAAAACGGCTGATGATGATGAAGACCGCTAAAGCATTTGATTTTAGAGTAGGGAGTGGGTTAGTCATCATGCTTCAACAAAGTTTCATGTTGTGTGTTATCTTCTCGGAACTCTGAACACTCGCTGGTAATAATAAAACGTGATCGGTAACTAAGTGATATATTGATTTCGCTATAACCTTTTAAATTGCAGTCTCGCCACAAACAAAAAATATCCAGCAAAGACACAGAAATCCACAAGAACAAGAGAGAGTTGACCAAACTAGAGAAAGAGATCAACGCTACGAACGAAACCAAAACACGTTTGGAAGCTTTAGAAAAAAAACTAAGCGACGCTGAAGCGTGAGTAAAATATAAGCATATCTATGATTTTTTGTATTTTAAAAGACAATTTTCTCGTTGAGTAAAGTCTATATATCATGTAAGTGTGTATTTCATTTTTATCGTTTTTAGTGAGCATCAAACAACTGAAAAAGAGTTGAACCCTGAAGAATCTCAACAGGAAATTCTTGAAGATGAGAAAGCGATAGACCAACACGAAAAAGAGTTAGACGAGCTGAGTGCTAAGGTATATTGTATGAACACTAGTCTGTAATAATTAATTTTATTGTGGTGCTCATTAGGGGAAGCTTATGTCCAGCTTCAGCAGTGTTCTAAGCTGATGGTAGTGCTGTTACAATTCTTATTATAATAATTGCCCTGTAAACTTTTAAGAGACTCAGACCAGCGCAAGATCGAGGCGCGTGGCATAATCGAAAGACATGTGCCCAGCGCTGGGTCGAAAACGACTGATAATGATGATGATTATGAAATATATATTTAAAAAATCTTAGTATTTAAGTTGTGCTCTTTGAAAAAATATTTTCCTTTTTAATAAATCTAAAATAGAGTTCGATAACTAATCAGGAGGCAGACCTTTGCACGAGAGGAATCGACCTATTTCAGCCGGCTTAGCACAGCAACAGTAAACAAGGTTTTGTCCATGAAAGAATAGAGAAAACTTATTTTTGGGTATAGATGTAGCAACATTTTAAATGATAGGCATGTTTGGGATGCAGGGAGACCGACAATTAGGAAAAATACGTTGTTTCTCTCTCGAAAATTAGACATAAAAACGGCATGCTAAGGGGGCAGATCTTGTCATAACTATATTTAAATTTGTGTACCGTAGTTCATCAGAATCATTCAGCTATTTTGATTATTGAGGAAAAAAACGGGTGTAAGGGGTTCCGAACTCCATCCTTGGGACCCAAGCCAACCTCCTGGCCCCTGATGCACCCTCCATTCCAACAAACGGAATGCCGACAGCCTGATGACTGCATCATAACACTGGTACAGCTAAATTCTCTGGACGCCGACGGGCAGCAGCGTCGGCGGTCCGAGAAGCTGTACTCTGCGATTCCCAACCTGCACTGACAAAGGCGGGTGTGGAGTACTTTAACCAAATTACTAAATATACATAGTTATGTTTGAATTTTTAACATTATTTGATATTACTATTTTTACATTTTTTATCCTTCCTAGGTCACGAAACTCCAAAAACAGCAAGCTAAGATTCAAGAGCGGGATATGGTCGAGGGTATTTTGAAACAGAAGGAGAAGGAGCTCGCGGTTCTGATGAACAAACATAAGGTCGCATTGACAGAGATCCTTGGAAGCGTTCCCGATAAGGATTTCGCAGTATCTGTGAACAAATTCGAATGTAATATCCGCTCGCAAGTCGATACCATGAAGAAGAAATTGAAGGAGAGACAAATAGAGGTATGCATTGAATATAGTAGATACTCTTTTAAACGTATTAATTGACCAGCTGACCACCCCCCCAACAACTTTTTTTGCGCGTATACTTGTGGTTTCACATAAAATGTCTCCCGAAAATGGTTATTTTACGCGGAACTCCAAATATGTACGGAATAAAAAGTACCTACTTAAACTATAATGTTTTTATGTTCGCGATTATTGATGGACTATACATGGCAGCAGGTTATCCAGGAAATGCGTTCGCTTAAACCACTTTGTGTTGATTGTATTTTCTATCATCGATCTTGCTAGCGGTTCGGCGTGACGTTTCAGGCGTTCCGGGTATCATTTCTTCGTCAACTGTTTCTCAAAAGTTACCAATTTCATGTACTCCTTTTTTTATGTTACCTGATGATGGAACTAGCATATGGCCTACCGATGTTAAGTGGTAGCCATTGCTTATTTATAGCAAAGTATTGATTCGTAGTTCACGCATCTTTGGACCATGCCTTACGATGCATCGTCCTGCGTCCAGCAACTCGAAGCATGAAGATGTTAAGCCTCAATTGGCACCCATACCTTTCAAACCAAAACATAGCAATGCTGCTTCAGACATGGTGGTAGTACTTTTCCAGATGGGCCCTTCACAAATAACTCTAATACTGGAAAAAATCGAGTAATTGGTAATTGATTGTGTGCCATAGTGAGTTATATATGTCACGAAGGATCTTAATTTAACAGTGTTTGATGATAGCCCGATTGGATTTATAGTCCATATAATGATGATGTTCAGTAAATCATAGTCATTTGTTTTCAGTCAACAAAACTGGAGACTGAGCGGAAACACGTCCGCGATCTGCTGAACGAGAAACGCAGCGAACTATCGAAAGCAGAGGACAAAATGTACCAGGCTTGCGGCACTTCCTCCTACGACAGCACGCTAAACAAATACACTACAACTGTTGAAAAGCTACAGGTGTGTTCATATGTTATAATGACACTATCACGCAGCATCACGTAGCCACACACTAAGCAGAGCTTGTATTATGGGAATCACATGACTGATATGATGTTAACATAATATGTATAATATAAAAAAATGCATTTATAATATTAGTGTGTTTTTGTAAGGTCATGGCAGACCCTTAGAAAATTTTTGTATATACCTACATACACCTTAATGTGAGCGAAATTAGATCTCATGTTTATGGTCGGGGTTTACCACTTGTCTGTTTACAGGATGAGCAAAATATACTCCAGTCTTCCATGTACATCTTTGCAAAGTACAAGAGCCAGCTTAATGATAACAGCTGCTGCCCACTGTGCAGCCGTGGATTCGACAATGAAAACGAGGTTAGTTAACACACCATCCTTACATATTTATCTTTTTGTTAGGTTCACAACAGTTTACACACAATTACAATACTATGCTACTTTTCCAAAGTCATCTTACGCCCCGTGGGAAACCAATTATATGTAGAGTAATACAACATGCATTAAAATTGGGTAGTGTAGAAGTAAAGGTAACTAAAAATTAAGCTTAAATTAATTATATCTTGACTCTGAAGTAAGTTTCCGTGTTTACTGTTGTATAAAATTTACTCCATTTTTCCGAAAAATTGTGCAAAAGCTTTAAGATCACACAGATAACATTACAACAGAAGTTAACAATCAAAACCGAATAACTACACACATCTGACTAAAGGCTAAATAATAATAATAAATTCTACTGTTGCTCCTCAGGTTACTGATCTGATATCTCAATTAACCACTCAAGTTATGAACGTCCCATCGAAACTGGAGAAGGTGACGGAAGATCTGCAAAGGAACTGTGCAAAGAAGGATGAACTCCTCGGTATGAAGTCGCTCAACGAAAAGATCATTGCCCTGAAGGAAAAGGATATTCCTGCTTTGGAGAAACGACTCAATGAAACTGATACGGTAAGACAATATGATAAGGTTCAGTGTAAAAAGAAAATAATCATTTGACTGTATTTTTTTTTACCTGCTGCTTTGGTCTGCGTCTGAAAGAAGGTACAGTTTGCTATTGCATTTTATAACAGCTATTTTTGTTTTCAAATAGTTTTTGATAAGTTTCAGTTTATTTATTCAAGAACAATTAACAATCGTAATTGAAATGAAGTTGCTATATTTCAGAAAATAAAAGCCTGTTCTGAAGCGATTGAGGAGCTCCAAATGAGCTTGATTGAGCCTGAACAGAAGATGCAAACTGCGAAACAGATCCACGGTGAAATGCCGTTGTTGGATCGCAACTTGTCTGACACCAAGACAATCCATAAAAATGTAAGTATCCTTCAGCCTACAGACTAATAGCTTGTGTGTCCATGGTATAATCTTCTCATCCAAATCCGTTAAGTTGATTTATTTCGCATTCGTAATTTATTGTTATTAGCTGTAAGATATTTTACTGTCATAAACTGATTTCATAACTTCTATTCCAAAGGAAGAATACTGCTGGTTAGTACATCCCTTAAAATACACTGAAGGTATTTAATCCTTTCTTATTGGGAGTTAGCTTCCACCTCGGCTTTCGCGTGATACCAGGAAAAAAGTAGCCTATATGTTATTATAGGTCTAAATAATGTTGGACATCATATAGCTCCAAACGGAGCATAGTTTCTATAATGGGAACCACATGGCTGATATACTATTTGTATATTCATTTAAACATAGAAAAATATTAGCAGATAATGCAAACATTTGTCCCGCGGCGGGAATCGTACCTAGAAGTTTCTGCGTCTCGGACGTAACTTCGCCCACTGCGCTACGGAGATCGTCTAGAACACGTGCAAAATTTCAGCTCAATCCATCGTGTAGCCTAATCACAGACCACAGTTTTTCTGTGGGCGTGACAAACGTGTGTGTAGTGTAGGGACAAACACTTCACATTTTAAAATTTTACATGTTCACCTTTCCATGTGTTCACATGCCTCATTTTCACATTTCACATGTTTACATTTCATGGTACTTGAAAATGAAACAAGCACATGGCCCACCTGATGTTAAGTGGTAACCATTACCTATCACAATGCATTGCATCGTAGATCACGTTTTTTTAACGTGCTCTACGATGCAATGCCCTGCGCCCATCAACTTGAGGCATTAAGATGTTAAGCTTCTTGTGCCTGTAATTTCACCGGCATCTGAAGAGTGTGGGTGCCGGTGTGTGTTTCGATTTTCGGTTTGAAAACCGAAACACAGCACAGCTGCTTTACGGCAGAAATAGGCATGGTGGCAGTACTTCCCCGGACGAGCCCTCCACAGAGAACTCTTCTACTACAAACTACATGTTCGCATATCACATATTCATATCACATTCGGCTCTATAATATTAGAAGGATAGTAGGAAGTAGGATTATTGCTATTTTCGGCTCTCTTGACCCAACATGCTAAGTACGTAGGTACTTATCGCCGTAAATTGGGGTTATATGACATTTTAAATATGCATTTTTATAATTTGCAGCTTGAAAACCTAAAAGCTCAATGCGCGGAGGTAGACACACAAATGTCTCTGGACGAGGCGACCTCCAAGCAGACGGACTTGAGACAGAAGCTATCAACTCTCAGATCACGCGTCAAGACGTCACAGAAGTTACTGAACACGTACAACAAGAAACTACAAACCATGACCGATAAGAAGAATAAAATCAAAGAAGAGCTTTTGAATGTTCAGAAAAAGGTATGATATTTATTTTAGAACCTGCTTCTGACTTCGTTCGCGTGGTACCCCGAGTAAGGTCGAAATCTATTAGTTATGTTTTGATTCCTAAATACTTACTAATAAATACTATTGATGTTATATTGATTTGTCATTATTATGAAAGCACGAGCTTCCGCACGCTTCTTCGCTTGCGTCCCAGATAAAAAAAAGTCATAAACTAGTATATTCCAAGTTTCATCCTAATCCGATCAGCCCGTACTACGTAACGGAGTTGAGTGACCACAAACAAATAAAAAAATAAAAATGAAATACACACAAAATTTCGCATTAATATAGTATAATCGCTTTATTCGCTTTAGTGTAACGTGATTCTTTATTTATACAAATTTTCGGAAGCCGCACAGAACAGTTAACTTAAATAAAATTCCAATGTAACTTTATTTGTTTCAACTAGGTTCAAGATCTAGTGAATCTGCAAGAAACCAAGAAACAGCTGGAGAGTGACCGTGAGAAGCACTTGCAAGAGCTGCAAGAATTGCAAGATGGACTTGCACCTCTGCAGGAAGTGCTCAAAGGGAAACAGGAAGCCAAGAACGAAACTGTCAAGAAATACAGGTATGATAGCTTACAACAACGAACAAACGAATTTATTAAGTACTAAATCTGCAGTATTGTGAATTATGATAGAGTATGAGGCGAGTCACTGTGACCCCGCTGTACATGCTCAAAAGAGTCATGGTGCGGGGAACATAGCTCATCTAGGTATATCTGCTCATACGATTAATAAGTAACTAATAACTATAATCCATCTTCTGTACCTTGCTTTTGTCCAAATAAACATTTATCATTAACAACAAAAAATACAACACCAGCCTATGTAGTCCACTGCTGGACATAGGCCTCCCCTTTATGAAGGGGGATATGCCCATAATCCCCACGCTGGGTATGCGGGTTGGCGATCGCAGGGCATAGCTTCTCGCACAGCCGATGCTGCTACCTATCGCGGCTAGGGAATTTAGCTGTGTCAGCTGTAATTGCTGTTAGGCTGTGCTATGCCGCAATCAGCCGGCCGCCAGAGCTCCGTTGTTAGTTAGCAGAGTGTACCACGTGCAGGTGAGATTGACTTTAGTTCTGTTTAGTTTACAAACCCTTATACTTACTGAATGTTACTGTAAAATTAGAGCCAGCGAAGATGGCAGAGTGATGCAAAGATTGAAAAAACTATTTACATTCAGGTTCATGCAGAAAAATATTATTGTACACGGGCGAGTTTAATGCTAAATACAGCATTTTCTTCCAGATAACCTTTGTGTAGTGTAGCGATAGATTGGTAGTACAATAACGTTGGTAAATGAAATAGTTGAAAATAAAAAGTGACTCAAGAAATAAAAAAATGAGAAATAAAAAATAATAAAGTAAACTTACATACAAAGACTAAAATATCATAAACTATGTATTACCTAGAATCTCATTTGTTTCATTGATTTTTTTTTCTAGAGAGATATAGTGATTATAAAGTTTGAATTTAAAGACTCTATGAACTCTCACTATCAGTGGTAAAAAAATCCACAGATGGATAGCAGACACGGTAAATTAATCAATGTAGAATGAGGTGTTCGATATTGGTTGTGTTTGTACTTTAGATAAATTAATTTGGTTAAATTATTTACAGAGGTTTGATTGACGTAAAGAATAATTTCATCACAAAAGTAACTAATTCATTCGAAAAAGTTAAGGCGATCGTCGCAGAAATAAAACAGCATAAAGACAAAAACATTCCCGGTGAAATGGAGAAACTGAAGCAAGCCAATGAGAAAGTCGAAGAAAAGAAGAAACAGATTGCAGAAGATAAGGAGGCCTTGGCTAAGAAAATCGACGAATTGAAAGATGAATTAGCCAAACAGGAGGTAAATTGACTCAATAATTGTCGATCCTATAGTTTGTTATATGTATAAGTTGAGACGGGGGACAATGACAAGCATGTAGTGATGACGAAAACCAAAATGGCTTTTCATTGGTTTGACAACCACATTGGTTTTTCGTTATCGCTATTTGTATGTTAATGTCCCTCGTATCAACCGACATTCTATTCAACAAACTTTGTAACAATAATATTCTTTGACATTGAATTATCCTATCTATTACAATCCTTGATCTGCCCTTCCTATAAATAGAAGGTGTTTCTTTCTCAATGATATTTCTCTGTCAATGATGTAAAACTGCGTATTGATTATGGGCGGCTGGTGCGCTCGCCATGATAAAGATCTCACATGGAATTCGCGCCAAATTTGTATTTGCCTATAATGCGACAACTTTTGATGTGCGGAAGAAAACATACAGCTAGTGGAACGCGCTCCATGTCGAGCGTTCTAACGTTCACATTGGCGGTGTTGGAAAGCGAAGTCGATACACGGCTTATGAAATTAAATATTTCAGATTTATAAACGCGACTTGAGCGATAACTTGAAACTGCGCAACAATAAAGCAGAGATTGAGAAGTGCGAGAAAGAAGAATTGGAAATCAATGAGAAGTTGAGCGGTATCAACCGCGAAATGTTGAACGAGAAGGAGCCATTGATCTCGCAGCAGACAAAACTCTTCAGGGAAAAGGCCAATACTGAGGGCAGCTTGAACGAAATGAAGGTGAATTAAGAAACTTAACATTTACACACACATGTTCAAATACTTGTTAGGTAAAATAGCTATTCATTTAGGTCCGCCTGAGACGCAGAAGGTTGCGGGTTCGATTCCCGCTGCGGGACAAATGTTTGCATGGTCTTTTTATTTTATTTATTACTAGCTGACCCGGCGAACTTCGTACCGCCTTAGCGTAGCAATTTTCTTAATATTTTTTTCCGTAAGAACCTTCTCCTAATAATAACAAATACAACAAAAAAAGAATTAGTGAAATCGGTCCAGCCATTCACGCGTGATGCCGTGACCAAGGAAAACGGGTTTCATTTTTATATATATATATATATATATATAACATATATAGATTTATTTATTTATTTACACCCATGATCTCTCATCTCGGTCTATACTAAAATAAATCACTTCATAATAAGACCGAATTTGCATTTATTGTTTTAGTTATTGACTTGCTAGCTTCGCTTCGCTTGAGTGGTACCCGGTTAAAAGGTAGCCTTATATTATTTAAAACTACAATAAGCGCAAGATTACAGCTAAATCAGTTTATTTTTAACTACCTCGGGTACCATCTCCAAAAGAACCAGAAGGTTGCGGGTTCGATTCCCGCAGCGGGACAAAGCTTTACATTATTTGAAGATATTTGTGTCAGGTCTGGGTTTTTTCTGATTATGATATGTATGTATTTTCAATAAAATGTATACATATAAGTAATATATCAGTCATGTGGTTCCCATAATACAAGCTCTGCTTAGTTTGGGGTTAGATGGTGTTGTGGAATTATGTCCAACATTATCATTTTATATTTCACTTACAGAACAGCTTAAAAGCAAGCAAGAAGGAATTGATGAAGGCAATGGCCAAAGATATCGAGGGGAAATATAGAGAGAAAGTTTACGAACTACATGTAACTAAAGCAATTGACAAGGATATCAGGGACTACTCTGTAGCCCTAGAGAAGTGTCTTATGGAGTTCCATAAAGAGAAGATGGAGAATATCAACCTCATCATTAGGTACGTATTAATCGTATTTCATAATTTATTTATACTTTATGGCACAATAAATGTAACAATGGTGGGTACTTGAAGTAGTAGAATGGTGGGCACTGCTAGTAGTATCTACGGTTGGCGTACTACTACTAAATATCTTCTGCTAAATATAAAGTGGAACTGTTTAAACTGACATAAGTTTATCTGTTTAACACGTTTATCGTATTTTGCTCGAAGCGATCACAAATATTTAAACCTGACGTATCAATATGCGAAACGAAGAATTTTACCCAAAGACAAAGCGTTATTTTGAATCTACAAAATTTTACATTCACTGTAATCCTTTTCGTTAGTCTTCGTGATCGAACTGTATTTTTGGAAGCTATCGGAGTTATAAGCAAGCAATGCTCCTGTACTGCACACAATTATTACAAAAATAATTCATGATGGTTTGTAGATATATATTTAACTATTTTTTTCTTTTAGGGAACTGTGGAGAAAGATTTACAGAGGAAATGATATTGATTATATCGAAATCAAAACCGAAGGTGACGTTTCCGCTAACTCTGATCGCCGTAAATACGACTACAGGTAAATAGGCTAGATACATGAAAATTTCAATTTAGTCCATTATTTAAAATGTCAATTAAACTTTTTTTTTATTTATTATGGGCCAACTCTTGACCTCGAGGCTTGCTTAGGATGAAGTCGACGATGGTGAGCTTTCCCAGAAGATGCCTATTGACTCTCTATTTGAAGCTCTTAGGGTTGTAAGTCAATGGAAAAACAGACGGTGGCAACTGATACCATATTTTAGCAGTGTGCATTATAAATGATCCTTGGAAGCGCTTAGTTCTGGTAAATGGAATATCAACTTGATGTGGGTGGTAATTGGCAGTGCGTCTGAAGTTCCTATGGAAGAAAGGTGAAGGTGGAATAAGGTCATCTAGCTCCTGCGCACACTCTCCGAAGTACAATCTATAAAAGACCGACAAACACGCGACCTCGCGATGATGGCTCAAGCTCTCGAGTCTTGCTTTAGCAAGATAGTCTCTCAGGGCCTCTTAGCCCTGCGTTCAACTGAGTTAGTGCGGCAAGATGATATTTGGCTGAGCTATCCCAAAGGTGGCTACAATACTCCACTACACTACTTAGTATAATTAATACTAAATAATAAACTATTTAATATAATTAATAATAAAATGAGAATTTTTCACTATGCTCTGAACGTCAAGTCATGCGGCTGATCTCTAATTTCTTATATCCATATATCATTTGCTAGAAAGGGATGCATACT
The DNA here is from genome assembly GCA_951804965.1 of Horisme vitalbata. Taxonomy (NCBI): domain Eukaryota; kingdom Metazoa; phylum Arthropoda; class Insecta; order Lepidoptera; family Geometridae; genus Horisme; species Horisme vitalbata. Next base: position 27,260,755 of record OX638091.1, on the reverse strand, counting down.
TTATCTCAATGTGATTGCTGCGACTTCGTACCAGGGCATTTCTATGAAACTGCATAGCATTTTATTCGAGCGCCCTGGTACTATTTTCTTTTTGAACTCGTTTGAAGTCGCATTGAGAGAAGTATGCATCCCTTTGTAACTGATGATATTGGAAATAAGAAAGTAGAGATCAGCCATATGAGTTGATGTTCAGAGCATGTTCAGAGCATGAATTAATTTTAAGGGTTCTTCTATGCTTCTTTGCTTTTTACATACAAGTGACGTCACGAGCCTCCACTCCCGAACTTTGACGCTCTATAACTTTTCAATTTCAATTGATTTGATAAATAAAAAATACGTGTTAAAAAAAATTTGAACCCTCTTTTTATCACACTCAACCTCGCCTTATTATTGTTAAATCTTGTCGACGTCGATATTTTCAAAGTTGTGGACTATACCACAGAGACCAAAAATAAAAAGAAGTTAATTTAGCTGAAGGACTAATTGAAAATATATTTTTTTCCCCAGGCATCATCCTTATTATAATATTTTTCTTTAATGTGCACCTCAGTTGCAAGTGTTGGCTAGACATAGGTTAGGACCAAAAGTTTAAGCTTTTATTATCAAGAGAGGTGGTAAATAAATTGTTTATGTTTTCAGAGTTGTTCAATGCAAAAATGGTGTTGAGATAGATATGAGAGGAAGATGCAGTGCTGGCCAAAAAGTGTTGGCTTGTCTCATCATCAGACTGGCTCTTGCAGAAACTTTCAGCTCAAGGTTTGTCAATCAAAACCTACACCTATTTTTTTTATTTGGCTAGTAATTTTATAGATAAAATAGATCAATGGTAAGGTCAGACCTACCGTTTTGAAACCTCAAATTGCTTCCAGCCGCCATTACGTGGGCATGTCGATAGGTTAGAATTCAGTTTGGGCTTAATTACAAGCCTCTCAATACTCAATGTATTTATTGTCATCACATGGTTATAAGGTAACAGAGTTAGTACAGTACAGTGGGGTAGTATCACATGTGGACCCCATAGGCCCTAGCAGTTAGAAGGCAGGCAGAGGCTTTATATTGTTTGTAATTTAGTTATGTGATTTTGTATTAGTAGATAGGTATTATTAATTTTATCATATTTTTTTAAGTAAGTATGCATTATTCAACTATATTATTTCATTTTATCAGTCAAAAATTCATTTAATTCATAATATTATTTGTCTATAAGGATTTTTTTTAATATGTAACGAGTCTGACTGTAAAAACTCATCATCATCATCATCATCATGACGATGAGTCTGACTGTGCAGCTTTTATATGTTCAGGAAGTTTTCGATTTATATCTTATAGCAATTAATGGTAGTTTGTACATAGGTCCTTATTTTTTTATACATTTTGACTGCGCGTCGGAAGAGAGCAAAGCCCCGTAAACGGTTTTTTTTTCTGTTAGCATTAAATAAATTAACTCTTGCAGGTTTGGCATCTTGGCGCTTGATGAGCCCACCACTAACTTGGATGATGAAAACATCAGAAGTTTGTGCACCGCCCTGGGAGAGATCGTACAGGAACGTATGGCCCAAAAGAACTTTATGTTCATCATTATCACTCATGATAAGGAGTTCATCAATTCACTCGGAGCAATCGATAAAGTTTCCCATTACTATGAAGTATCTAGAAACGATGACGGAAAGTCTAGGATCAAGAGAATTAAGTTCACATAATTTCTATTACATTTTGGTTACTTTTAGGAAATAGTTTTTTTATAAAGAGTAATGTAGCCATTCCTAATGAACAGAATTGATTAAAATAGATAGTTAATTAAGGCTAGTGCCTTACACATACTCCGGCTGTTTTAAAGAGGTGAAAATGTAAGTGTTACTTAAAATTATTTCTGTCATTGTTTGACTGAATAATCGCAATAATTTTAAGTACAAAATCCTTTTTAAACATTGCGTTATATACATCCAATTTTAATCATTACTTTTTATGGAGATATAGAATAAAAGTGCTATAATTAATAGAATAACTTAGTTTTATTTATAAATATTAACAAGACTGTTACCCTTTTTAATTAACACTTATTCCAGTTATGCTGTTGAGGGGTTCGCAAGTTCTACTCTGATCAATATTTAGTATTTTGCTTTCTTGTAGGACAGTCAGGGTCACTCCTAGAAGCTCAGCTATTTGTGTAGATGGGAATGATAGCGCTAGACACTTCGACAAATACGGCACTAATTCTTCAGTAAAGCACACACACAAGGATACAAAGTTCTGTCTCTCTATATCTGTAAATCCCTGTTGCTCTTTATGGTAGAATCCCACCAAAACTTGAACAGCTTTACTAAAAGATAGTCTGAATGCATTGTATACTTCTTTTACAATATTCAATGGCGCCGTTACTCGGAATGAGTTCAAGACTGTCAGCATTCCATTGCAGTATTCAGCCAAAGGATAGTAATCTAATAAATTTTCAGGCGGTCCACTAGCCAAGTTCTCATTTACAGGTCTGGGAACATTTTTAATGCTAGGTACTTTGTAGGAGCGCATTTGGCTTTCCAAATTATTGTCTGCTCTTTCTATGCCGTTGTGGAATTGAATGAGGATGCTGTTACGGAAGAGCGGTGTTAGCACGCAACGTATGTCGGCTCCGACCCTTCCGAATGAGAGCCCTAAATACATGCACTGGTTCAGAAGTGATTCAAAGCTTGATTCGTCTTCCTTCATCAGGTCTTGATCTAGTATTTGAGCTAGTGCTTCCACCTGTAAAAGGAACTTTTTTTGAGGAGAAGCTACAATTGAGGCTACATTGACAATAAATAATTATAATAATAATAAGTATTGAATTGAAATTAATAAGTTTTCTACAATAGGAAATGTCGATTCTGTACATTTTTTTACATACAGCCTTCCCAAATGGGCGACAGTTCAGTCGCGTGTATATTGGATACACGGCTTGCTGAATGTCACATGGAATGTGACGAACTCGCGCGTAAATCGCCCATCTGGGAAGGCACAAAGATGTACTAGACATGATGATAGTAGGCGTAAAGGGCGAAAAGACCACGAGACGAAACATATTGCTGGATTCCGTTCGTTCAGAGTCCAGGTTAAGTGGTACCATGGTGTACTCATAGAGTGCGTTTACGGCTATGTATCCTACTGATATTAAAAGGCGGAAGTTTGTGAAATGTTAGTCCCTCGTTCACTTCACGCCAGAACTACTGAACGGAAAGGTTAAATTTTACACATGTAGTTCTAGAATAACATATAAAGCTACTTTTCATCGAGCGAAGCCGCGGACGGAAGCTAGTGTTGTATAATTTAAGTTCGGAAAGTTGAGCTAACCTTTAACTTCAGCCAGCAAGATAAAGCACTGGTGCCACTAAGCTCATCATCTTTCACCTTCGACTCTTGGGAATCTGAGAGGAATATGGACTTGTGCTGCGTCAGAACGTTGAACAAGTGTATCCTGTGAAGCTCTACTATCCGGCGGAGTAACCTTTCTGATGCTGAAAAATTTAAAGCCAAAATCACCTAATACTCTAGTGTTTCATTTTATCGATCTTTGAAGACCTCTGTGGCGCAGTAGGCGAAGGTCCGCCTGAGACGCAGAAGGGTGCCGGTTCCATTCACGTCGCGGGACAAATGTTTGCATTATATGCAGGTATTTGTTCAGGTCTGGGTGTTATCTATGTATAATAGGTATGTATTTAAAATAAAAACAGTACTTTATTTAAGTAGTATATCAGTCATGTAGTTGATGATACAAGCTCTGCTTAGTTTGGGGCTACATGATGCATGATTTCGGGACGGTGTCCATCATTTTTCGATAGGTAAGATAGGTTATTATTAGGACATTTTTAAGGGCGGCAAACAGAGTAAATATGTGACATTTTCTCTCCTTTTCTACCTGTGTTCTAAATAAAATACGTTTTTTTTTATGTTACTTGAAGATGGAACAAGCACATGGTCCACCTGATGTTGAGTGGTAACCATTACCTATCACAAAGCATTGCAACATAGATCACGTTTTTTGAAACGTGCTCTACGATGCAACGCCCTGCGTCCATCAACTTGATGATAAGCCTCTTGTGCCCGTAATTTCCCCGGCACCCACACCCTTCAAACCGAAACACAGCTTTAAGGCAGAAATAGGCATGGTGGCAGTACTTCCCCGGACGAGCCCCCCACAACGAACTCTACTACTACTAACTATATATCTAACTATTTACAGAAAAAATGTATATACATAGTATATTAGTCATGTGTCCCAGTCCCATACAAGCTCTGCTTAGTTTGGGGCTACATGATGCTGCCCAGAATTATCTATAGTAACTATTATAGGTACTTAGGTTATGAAGTATGTATAACTTGACTTAGGTATGGTTTAAAAGTAACATGTTTTTTTCTGTTTCTAGTTATGGACTTTGAGTAGTCACAGTGTAGCTATGTAGGATATAGGAAATATGCATTATATTCTAGGTAAAGGAGGTTACGTGTTAGGCTCTGACTACAATCAGAAACGAAATGCATCCAGAAACTGCACACAATAGTAATAATAACTTTGAATATTTCTAACAAACTATTATTCCGTCGGGAAACCTCAGTAACTATAGTATTCCGTGCGGATTCCAGGTGATAGTCTGAGCCTTAGGCGCCACCTCCACGAGTGCATAGCGACGAGTCTGCTTTTATCATCGTGTTATTTCCACGAGATGACGATTACTTCGTCTGCGTATCGACGCGACTCGCCTCCGGCATGAGGAGGAGGACGCTGCGTGTGGCGACAGGCGCGCAACGATACGTTGGCATTGTGCCACTCGTTGTAATGTTGCGATAACATCGCCGTGTGGAGTCTTATGAGAATTTGTACAATTTGTACGTAGCACGACTATAATATCGTCGCTCGTGACTATAATATACTCGCTCGTGGAGGTGGCGCCTTTGTAAATACTAAATTATAATTTCTTTATAACCTTACATTCGGTATTCCTTGCGTCCTCCAAAGCTTTTTCAAACCAAGCATTTCTGGCTTTCAAAAAGTGCAAATGCAATCCATCAGATATTGCATTGAGTTGTTTCCCTGAATACTGTATTGTGTTTTCGTCATCGTCTGTGGATTTGTATACTGTGTTGGCTCGGCGAAGGTAGCCAAGGATCTGGGGAATGTTAAGTTGATGCTGGTCAGAACGTATCAACAGGTATTATGGAAAAGTAAGCTTAATATGCAAATCTATTGATTTATTGATATCCTCAATAGATTAGCGTACTAAGCTTTACTTTACCCGATATAAGGGTTAGTAAATCTAAACATTATGTTCGGTACATGCCTACTTTGCAAGCTGCTCGCATTTCACCTGACCTGACAGGTTGCAAATCAATCGCCGCCATGTTTATTTAAAAATAACTTAATAGTAAATACCTGCAAGCATTGCGGCAGTGGTAAATCATATCTGAGCTGGTTGAAGAGATGATAAAGTGTCTCAAACCATAATGTCATTATCTCCGACGTTGTGTTCTGAAAGATACAGAATTATGATTTTTTTGTTAACAAAATGATACTGCTATAATCTAATTCCACTAGTTCATCATATCTAAACACAAAGAGCTTTTAAGTACTATATGCCAGGTGTGTCCTACGATCCCCGACCCGCATGCATGGGGATATGGGCATATCCCCCTTCTTATTAGGGAATGCCTATGTCCAGCAGTGGACTGATATAGCCTGGTCTTGTTGTACTGAGTGCAACTTTAGAGAGAATTCCCATGTTTTAAAAAACTACTTTGAGTTAAAAAACAAATTGTCTCTGGTTCCTATAGAATTTTTGCCAGAAGGTGTGTCCTACGATCCTCGACCCGCATGCGTGGGGATATGGGCATATCCCCCTTCTTATTAGGGAATGCCTATGTCCAGCAGTGGACTGATATAGCCTGGTGTTGTTGTACTGAGTGCAACTCTTAAAAAGGAAATATACATAAATTGCTGAAATTATTCAGCCATCAAATCTAAAAATAAATAACTTAAATAGTTTCAGCACAGAATAAATAATTATTCACTATGATTTTTTTACATGATTCTAGAATTCCAGGTGCATATAGTAAGAGTTTTAGAAAATATTCATTAGCAATTAAAAATATTTGGGTCTACCTGAACAAAAGGTATTTCTGAGTATCTTTTAGACAGATTCCTAACAAATGTGAATATATCCAATGCACTCTCATAGTCTTCTGCATTGAGTGCTTCTCTCATCAATGCTGGCAGTTCTAGAAGTTCAAGAAGCTTGTCACTTTGATTGCGGATGGTTGTGTAGCGACTGCAACAAAAAAAAATTGAATTACAGTAGGAAAGCAAACAACACTTACTTTAGCTATAAAGTTGAAACTATTAATCTAATTCTCATTTGAGGTAGGGAGGTAAAGTTCTGCACTCATGTCCCGCATTGGGGTGTATTGTGTTGCCACCCCTGCTAAACTGACCCCAGCCAGCAAAACTCCTTAAAATAACAGAGGACTCTGGGTTGGTTGCAACATTGCTCCAGAATCCCTGATGCTGCCTGTGTCTGTGAGCTTTGATCAAAAGCAGCTTTTGTAACCTGGATTTTGCTCTGGCTTTGTTTGTGGCAATGCAGTGTAAGATTACATGCTCTTTCTTCATCTTGAAAGCAGCCGCAACAGATGTCTATCTATAGCTCTATTATTATAAAGGCGAAAGTTTGTGAGGATGTACAGGGGTGACCTGTTTGTTCTTCCTTTATGCCAAAATTATAGAATGGATTGAGCTGAAATGCACATAATTTATACATATATCTTGGCTTCTTTATATTCAGGTAAAAGTGAAAACCAGCGGGCGGAATGTAGTATTTGTCTTTTATGTAAAACTTGTCTTTAACATACTCAAGTAAATGACTTGGTTGACTTCCAATTTACACAGGGTCATCCATCAAGCTAATTTAAAACTATTTTTTATTAATTAAGGACAGGGCGTAACGGCGCTCATTAGGGGAGGCCTATGTTCAGCACTGGTCTGCTAAAGGCTGATATGGATGATGATGATAAAAAAAATCTAAGTTTATACCTTTTTTCTTTGACAATATTACCAGCAACTTGTGAAAATCTTTCACACTCCTGTAAAAACTCTGGTGTTGTTTCGAGAAATGTTTCTAAGGACTCCTTGGATTTATCTAGATCTTTTATAACAGTCCGTGATATCTCTGCTGTTTCCACAAATGTTTTGTAATTTGTAAATGCCAGCTCTTGTGTCTGTTCAGTAAGCTGTTTCATTTCCTCAGACAAGCGCTCTGGTTCTTTTCGAATGTGTTCCCAATTCTGTGATCCAAGTTTCTTAATGTAATCAGTGATTTCACTGAATTTCTCGGCATGTTCTGCAACATTATACAACAATTTTAGCCCATTATCTGCTCATGGAAGCGCTCACGGAGTGGCTTACTTCGGTGTTCTAAGCAGATCATCTTGGTTAAGCATACTCCACAAGATCCGTGGTCCATGGGTGACCGTTAGTGGCATTTACATCCGAGCGCTTCCATGTTAAGACCAACACCTTAACGTAGGGCATGTTAAGATGTTAGTCCCAGCTTTTTCAGTCATTAAGCCATGTCGCAGGCCCGGCTTCAAAATTCATATGAAGAAGCCCACTATGGTTTTGTTTTCATCCGGTCCTTGCACAGATCAGTATATGCAGCAAGGTTCCAGGACAATTGTAAGTAATTAAATTTAGTAGAGATCTATAAGGATACCGTAACAAGTAGGAATAACACGATATTAGTATGGATGGATGGACTGTTGACTAATATCCTTATCAAATAAGTTACCTACCAGTTGCAGATCCCGGAAATAGAAGTTGACAAAGTTCTTTTATTTCTTGAGACATCTTTGGGAATGGATCATGGACTTCCGAAAAAGCTTACTTTGTTAAGCAATGATAAATAATTCTATCAACAACAAAACCACGTGAAAAAATCCATTGAATTGTATGTATTCACTTTGCTCCTATAGAAAATAAGCCTTCTTTGCTTTGCTCTTTCTCTTTTCTTTGCCAGCCAAACACAGACACAGACTATGAAGCAAAACACATTACACTATAGAAATCAGTGTTGGCGTTCTTTATTTGGAGAAAATGCTAAAACTTGTTGCAGAAAATGCCAAAAAAATGCTAAATAACTTATTTAAAATGCTAAAATCCAAATTTTATTCCCGAATAGCAAACTGAAGTAGTCAACTGTTAAAATAAATGCATATTCGCTTATAAAGAACGTAAGAGAAGACTCTGCTCTTTGGGTATTAAGATTAATTTGCATCGTAGGATAATTACTTTTCATTGACGCTTCACATTTTGCATGTTTTGCGGTGGAAATATGTTACTTCAGTAAATTTTAGCTATTATTTATTATTACACAATAAAATATTATATATCATTTGTTATTTAGTACTACACTTACAGAGGATGCGTTGGTGGGACGAGCTCGATGCCTTCAAAAGAGAGCGGTGGGAGATGGCTCGGGATAGAGATGTTTGGTAGTCTATGGGGGAGACCTTTGCCCAGCAGTGGGATGAGAGAGGTTAATTAAAAAAAATTACACCTACAAAAATTGCAATATGTTAAACTCTGTTATCTTTTCCCGTTGTTCGCGCAAAATTTTCTCATAAATATGAGAAGCCGTGATATTATAATATCACATCAGATTCAAATTATACGTAAAAATTAAGATTCCTTTAGAGAGAGTTCCCATGTTTTAAAAAACTACTTTGAATTAAATAAACAAATTGTCTCTGGTTTCTATAAAATCTTTTGAATTCCTTAATATGTAGGTAACGTTAAAAAAATGAAAATCATGAAAAATATATTTATGCTAAATGTGAATTTTTCAAGCTAACAGACCCAGAAATATGCTAAATTTAGCATTAAAAATGCTAAAACGGTAACACTGATAGAAATTATTATTTTTGCACAGAGAACCACTGACCAGTGTTGCCGTTTTTATTTGGGTTGGGGATAATACTGAAATATTCCCGAATAGCAAACTGAAGTGGTCAACCAACAAAATAGATGCATATTTGCATATAAAGCGCGCAAGAAAAGACTCTGCTCTTTGATTGATTGATTGATTGCGTGGCTTACATATCACTGCGGCCATGAAGACCTATTGTGATCGCCACTTCTATTCAAGTCACCCCTTGAAGCGGGGCGTTTATAGTTCACAACTAAGCCCTACTGCTGACAGAAACTGTAGGACCTTTTTGGGTGTGAATTCTCTTAGCTCCTCTGGGCTTAAATTGAATTTGCCCAGAATGGCACTACGTTTGTGCATTAGTGGCCCACACTCTCCTAGCAGATGAAAGAGCGATTCATCTGCCTCTTTGCAGAACCTGCAGGTTGAAGTGTCGCAAAGCCTCAACTTAAATAAGTGCTTGTTAAGGCGACAATGTCCAGTTAAGGTTCTGACCATAATGCGTAGGTTGTTTCTGCTTAGCGCTAAGACTTGGTTGGTATACCGTTTGTCAAAGGCTCTAATTAACAGTTTGGAATGGTTCATGCCCGGAGAGTTATACCAGTATCTGGTTGTCTCTTCGAAGCAGGAATCTGTTAGGGTTCTTTTTGCCAGACTTTTCGGTATGCCACAGAACAGTTCAGGATCCAACTGTGTACCGTTTGATCCGGCCCTTGCGAATTCATCGGCATACTCATTGCCGTGAACTTCAGCATGACTTGGAACCCATCTTAGAACCACCCTGTTTTTTAGGGTCAGAGTGTTCAAACGTATCAGACAGTCCTCTACTAGCTTGGACGTGATAACCTTCGAATCCAGGGCTAAGAGAGCTGCTTGACTGTCAGAATTTATATTGTTTGGTTGGAGTAGCGTTTTTGCAGATTAATGTATGCACATTCGAGAATGGCGTACACTTCCGATTGGAAGATGGAGGCGTGTTTACCCAAGTTAATGCTTGCGTGAAAATTTGGTCACTCTCCGTAGACCCCGCGTCCTACATCCAACTCAATTTTTGAACCATCCGTGTACCAGTTAAGGCACCCGGCCTCGTAGGGGAGCTGGTTGTTGAGCCAGTCTTCTCTAGAGGGCATTTCTTTCAATAACATACCGTGGAAGCATGACGTCCGATGTCATGCTTAATATGCGGATCTCAATTTTTTAGATAGCCAGTTCCTTCTGACCTGGATATTTGCCCTGTACATGCTAGTTTTCGCCTCTTTAAGCAGAAATAAAGAATAAATTAAATAAATTAAAAAGTTTATTTGTAACATAAGACATTTTCGGTACATAAGATACACAATACATGAGGTTTATGCGTAATAAGTTGACAAAAAATTGTACCTAAGGGAGCTCTGTTCCCCGCACTAGGTCTCTAGTGAGCCTGTTTAGCGAGGTCACAGCGATTCCTCTCGGCCTCTCTATCGTTAACTTAAATTAATTCTCTACACAATCTGTTTACTGATTACTGATATCTACATCTATATACATCTGCATACCCTGCGCATCGATATGCAGGTCCGCTAATCTGTATAGGAGTTGATCCACAGCAAGAGTCCATAAAATAGGCTAAAACGATAAAACTCCACCTTGGGGGCAGCCTCTAGCTGTGGATATCTCAATTGACGTTTGTTGAAGTGCTAACTTTGCTCCTCTGTGAGTGGGCATTCCCTCTATCCACTGCGTGACTGTTGGATCGACATTCTTGTTTATCAATCCATTTATCAGCAGGGAGGTTGGGGTCGAAAGCACCTTCAATATCAAAAATTTTATTAAGCTATTGCATAGCTTCTATCGAGGGCCTTGAGCGCGGGGACCGAATCCAGAAATTCCGTAGCGAAAAAAACCTCACGCTCCCCACTACAACGGGCACGGTGGTGTGGCTTGAAGGACGTGCATTGTCTAACGTTGTTTCTTTTCGGCAGTCTTCGACACGGTGTTTGTGTGCGTGCAACTAGACGTATTTACATTTAATAAAAGAAAAAAAATTGTTTTCTTATCGGTCACCACGCTCAAAAAGTGTAACTTGAATAAATATCAAAGAAAAAGAAATACTGCATAAATAAAATAAATAAATAATTATAATTGCATTAGTTGATACAAAATGCTATGCAATAGCTTTACCGCGGCAGTCCCCGAGTGCCACACGTCTTTTTTTATTTATTTGACAAAGCCACACACATAATGAGCATTTTGTAAAACACTGATATTGATAATACTATAGAATGTGTGCCAATAACAGTAACAATAATAAATAATATGGAGGACAAGGAATGCACATAGTGCAATTTCCTTGTCCTCCATGGCCTTTTCCACCCTATCAATGAGACAGCACAGAGCAGTCTCAGTGGGTTTGCCTCTCCGATAAGCATGCTAGCTATGGTGAATGGGAGAAGTGACGAGTGCAACATCTCTAATATATCTGTCTACCACTTTATCCATCGTCTTTAAGAGGAATGAAGATAGCTCTTTGTCTATTAGGACTATTTATTTTATTTTATTTATTTAAAAACATGTACATCTATTATTACGGGCATACCCAATTCAATAGCGTACCTTAGTCGTACAGTAATATCTTAAGTCTATAGTTATTTATTATTAATATTATAAAATAGCAAAACAAACCAAAACAATCAAGATAACTTACCTAAATAATAATTAGTCACATAATTTGTCATGAATGAGGTAGATTTTATGTCAAAGTAAATTAATTATAAAAAATAAAATCAAATAATTAATAATAATATTATAATAGTAGTCAAAAAAAATAATAATAAAAATAATAAAGTTTAATTATAGTAAAAAATGTATTTTAGATGAGTTTACAATTAAATAAAGTGTCAAAAATAATAAATAATAATAATAATAAAATTAACTCTATTAACATAACATTTAGAAATAACCAAATAATTTATTATAAATATTTTTAAAAACTAATTGCAATAACACAAAATAAAAAATAAAGCCTTTTGGAATTCGCTCGGAGAACAGTAAAAAATATCTATACTCTCGGCAATCTTATTAATCGTGCGGATGCTTCGCGTCAGAGGTGCTTTATGCAGCAGGTTGGTTCGCCCTTGTGGTACTGCCAATAGGGCGGGACGCCTTCGTCTGTGCACAAAGTCTGTGGGCACATTCAGCCGCATTTCCACCAAAATACCTGGATGGGCGATCCATCCTCTCAACACTTTAAACAAATGTAGAGCGAGCCCTGCATCCCTCCTTACTTCTAACTTGTTGTATCCAACCATGCCTATGACAAACAAGGTTGGATACATCAAAGGGTAGAAGGGGTATATACCGTAGAGCTTCTGGTATAAAAATCTCGTGAACTTATTTTGTATACGCTCATTCGGTTGTACTTGACCTCGTGCGGAGCCCATATCGCTGCATTGAACTCCAAATGGCTTCTTACCAAAGCATTATAGAGCGATTTTACTGCTTGCTGGTTTGCGAAGTCGTTTGCGGACGTTACGGAGTACAAATCCTAAAGTTTTAAAGGCTTTCTTGCAGATGTTAACCACATGTACCCGGAAATGTAGCTTGTCATCCAGCTGAACCCCTAAGTCCCTCACCGAGTCGACTCTCTTCAGCTTAGTACCCCTCAACTGGTAGTCGTGGTAGAGTGGTGACTTAGCCCGACTAAAAGTTATTATAGAGCATTTGCTGACGTTAAACTGAAGTTCGTTTACCCTACTCCACTCTACCACTCTGTCCACGTCCTGTTGAAGGCGTACACAGTCTTCTTCGTCCTTGATGGGCAAGAGTAACTTAAGGTCATCCGCGAACAGCAAGCATTTGGCGTCTTTGACGACTGACGGCAAGTCGTTAATCATTATGATAAACTCTAGCGGCCCCAGATTACTTCCCTGACTCACACCGGTTAATGTAGAGTACGCCTGTGATCTGGAGCCCGCGTAGTCGACATACTGCCGCCGGTCCTTCATGTAGCTCGCGAAGAACTGCAGCAGTTTGGTAGTGAAGACGATCGTCGCCAACTTCTGAAGCAAGATGTCATTGTCTACTAAATCAAACGCTTTTTTGTAGTCGAAGTAGGCGGCGTCAACTTGCACCCCTGCGTCGACTTGCGGTAGCACGAAGGCCATGGCGTCCAGGAGGTTCGTTGAGGTGCTATGAGCCGGCCGAAAACCATGCTGCGCGTCAGACAGCCGTGCTGAGACTTGTTCCTGTATGCTGCGCTGCACGGCCGATTCAAAGACTTTCGCCGCCGTCGACAGAATGGCCACCGGTCGGTATTCCGTCACATCTGATCCAGAGCCTTTAGGTATAGGAATAACCCTTGTTATCTTCCATCGTTCTGGAAAGTGTGACTTCTCTAGACACGCATTGTAAATGTGGGCGAGTGGTTCCGCAAGCGACATTCGACAGTCTCTTATAATAAAGACCGGTATCCCGTCCGGGCCTGCGGAGCGCTTCGGCTTGAGCCTCGTCAGCGCCGCGCGCACCTCGGCCAGCGTCAGGTGCGGCACGTGCACGCGCGCGGCGCTGGCAAGACCCGCCGCCTCCGCCGCTGCCACGTCTAAGTGAGCCGGTGTGGTACCGTAAACCGAATGGAAATACTTCGCGAATTCCCCCGCACATTCCGATTCCGAGAGAGTCTTTCCATTTAGTGTAATTTGTTTTCGGTTCACGGACCCTCTTTTTGCTTTCACAAAATTCCAGAACGATTTCGGATCTTCCGTCAGACAGTGCTCCACACGTTGTTGGTGCAGTTTTTGCGCCTCCTCTATCATTCTCTTCACCCTTGCTCTACTTTCCGAAAATGCCGCATAACTCGATCCGCCTTGTTTATATTGCCTATGTAGCCTTGCCTTCTGTTTTATTTCTCTTATGATGATTGCTGTGTACCAGTTGGGATACTGATACCTAGAGTCTGCTTTATGAAGGCGTTTTTTGGGAACACATTTGTCAAAAATTTCTATAAGGGTACAATAGAGTAAATCCAAGGCTTCCTCAGGATCTCGTGTTTCATAGAGAGGACTCCAATCCACTGCTGCAACTGACGAATACAGCGCGTAATAATCAGCTTTGGAAAAGTTCCATTGGTGTTCGTGTATGGGCGGGAGCAGCGGCGCGGAGGGCGGCGCGCGTGCGGTGGGCGGCGTGCGGCGCACCGACACCGCGAGCGGCGGGTGCTGCTCGTCGCGTGGGACCAGCTCCTCGTCAGCGGGGCATACTACTACCTCATCCATGCCCAGAGAGACTAGCACTAAACCCAATATTCGATCGTTACAATTCCTTACCTCATTTCTCTGAGCGAACTCGCAAAAAGCTGTCACAAATTCAAAATAATTAATAATATTATCGTTACAGTCAAGTTGGGTAACTTTGAATACTTTTTCAGATTTTTACTGTTATTGAAATAAAATTATAAGGCTAAATATAGGTTTTACTGATATTTGAGCGTTCTTATAATACCAACTTTAGAAAAATTAAACTTAATCTATTAAATAAATACAAAATCTTTGAGAAAATTGCAATTATGTTGCCGTTCAAAGTTACCAAGATTTTTGGGTATCTTTGAATAGAGTATTTTCGACCAGTGAAAATCCTTTATAATTTGCGATATACCAGTCTTGGAGAAAATCATTCATGTATTTTGATTTAAAAAAACATAGATCTGTCAAACAAAATTAACTTGTCATAGTCAACAACTTACCATTCAGCTGGGGATACCATTTACCAACGATTAGCTACTAATGGGTAGAAAAAAAACTAAATAAAATCTTTTTTTTTTATATTAGCATATTTTTAACTAAATTCAAACTCATGAATTAAAATTATTCATTTATTTTTCTATAAAATGAGATCAATCAAGACGGTAAAATCAAATGTTACTGGTATGCCACATCAAATTGAAAATAACTATTCGCCCCATTCCATAAACAAAATCGAGTCCTCTATGAAAAATTTCCCGTTTATTTTTTATTATCTGATGTTCTTTTACGAAAGAAATTATGTTTTCTTTTTTTATAATGCATTTTTCATTTTTGTAATACCATTTCCATCCTCCCAGATAATTTTTTTGCAAGACATCTACAGTGACATTTTCCGAGCTCATTCTTCATCCGGGGAACATACTTTCCTCTTCTTTAAAGACACAAAATCTACCCTCTCATATATCATCTGGCTGTGTTATTTACAGAATGTAAACTTCCGTCTAACAAGACTTCCTCCATGTTATCTTCAATTATTTTAATGTCATCTTCGTTTTCTTGGTTTTCTAATTTAAGGCCTTTTCTTCTCCAATATTGGCGTTGAAATTTCATGAATTTCAGCTTCAACTGTCATGCAAACAGTAGCTTCCTGCATCGATTCGTCATCAATATTTTTTTCCATCTCGTCTGCCTCTATACCTGTCACTTTCTTATTTTTCTTGTTTTTAGATCCAGGAGGCCTTCCTCTTTTTTTAGATGTAGCACTTATTTCTTTTTCTCGTCCTTCAGATGTTTTTGCCTTTGTTTTTTCTTTGTAGAAATTTTCAACTTCTTCTGCCAAAACACTCTTTCCAGCTGTAACTGGGAGTTGAAACTTTCTCCCCCTTTTCGCCCCACTCAAGTCCGATGTTCTGACTTCTTCAACAAAGCGTCGGAATGACTTGCCCACGGATTCTCGAACTTCGACTTCCGAGGTGTACTTTGGTAATTTATTTATTCGGAATTCTAGTCCTAATCCTAATCCTAATTTGGAAGTCTAGGGCCTTCTTCAAAGTTTCTGAGGTGTAATTCGATTTTAGGCCATATTTTCACACTCCAAAAAAAAAGTCCAGGCTTAGCCTCATTTGACTTTCGTGGCATTTTATCCACCTGTAATTAGTAGGAATTTGTTATTGAGAAGCAGCAACTCTATGTCAATGTTACCCATTGGATAAAAAAATTGAATTGGGTATCATTGAATCATTCAAAGTTACCCAAAATCGAAAAAAAATTGCAGTGATCCAAAATAATGCTATTATTTATAAAAAAACTGAATAAACTTACTAAATTGAAGTATAAATGACCAGTTGAATGTATATTTTAACCCTTCAATCCAAAACTCATGCATTTAAAAAAACTTTCATATGTTTAAATCCGATTGTTGCACGCACACTTTTCACTCCCTGAAAACCGCGAACTGAAAAAAGCGCAAATCTTTTGAAACTTCATTGACGGATGTCAAATTTATGTCATATTTGACACTAAGGATAATTGGTCGTTCCGTTTTACGCAAAAACAATTCAGATGGCAAAAAGTATTTAGAGAAATAAAATAAACAATCGACAAAACGATTTTATTCAAAGTTTAATGGAAATTCAAAGATACCCAAATTGACTGTACAAGAATACATATTAACTATTATAGTTAGTTAGTATAGTCAAAAATGCTAAAACGGCAACACTGCCACAGAATACGTATCAAATTACCACAGAAAGCCTGTGAATTAATTCAATCTAAAGGCTCCCCCACCTAGGCGCGTCATTAGCGGTCGATTACACTGCCGGATGCATTATTGCCATAACTGTTTTATTACAAGACATATTTTAGTATGTATTACATTCCTACAATACACTATTATGACGGCTACGAAGTTACACACGTACACTGCTGCAATAAAAAACGACGCAATGAAGAAGATAACAAGGTTACAATATCACATTTTTATGTACGTACATATTATTCTAGTTTTTATTTCACATCGATCGGTGCAATATTACCGAAGTTATAAGCGTCGGAAGTTTACGTAGGTTTTTTAAATCTCGTCAGTGAACGCGAGTAGCGCGTGACGTCATCACTCCTTTACGGCGCGGCGCGGCGGGCGTCCGTAGTACATTATTTTTATTAATTTAAAATAATGCTTAGGTAATTTTTTGTTCCCCATACAAACTTTGCCACCCCCGTAAACCTCTTTTGAGGTTGAATTGCTATAAATGCTGAAAAAGGTGCATATTTATTTTAATTTGCGAGTTCTTGTGGAAAATTTCAAGTCGATAGGTATTTTTTTTTGTCACCCATACAAACTTAGCCACATCGTTTACCCCCTTAGGGATTCAATTTTGCAAATGCTGGAAAAATTGTTTATTTATTTTCATTAGAGAGTCTCTGTGGAAAATTTCAAGTCATTTGGTAAGTATTTATGTGTCCCCCATACAATCTTTGCCACTTCCCCCCCCCCTTTACTTCACTTTACCCCCTTAGATGTTGAATAGCGAAAAATGCTGAAATATGTGGTTATTTATTTTTATTAGAGAATCTCTGTGTAAAATTCCAAGTCAATTGGTGAAGATTTTTTTCGTATCCCATTCAAATTTTACCACCCCCTTTGAACCCCTTATTTATTTATTTTTGTTAGCGAATCTCTATGCAAAATTTCAAATCAATAGGTAAATATTGTTTTTGTCCCCCCTATTTACTTTGCCATCCCGTTTGTACCCCTTATGGGTTGAATTTCGAAAAATCCTGAAAATCCTGGTCGTTTTGCTTTAAAAGAAAGCTACACTCCAAATTTTAACTTTGAATCTTCAGTGGTTTCGGCTGTGCATTGATTCCAGAAAAAGGCATTCTCTTATATATACATAGAAGATAACTTTTGTTCGTAAAGCTCAGGGTCTCCGCAGACGACCGACTTTTTGTAGGACAGAAAATCGGACAATTAGGCATCCCTAATTGTCCGATTTTTGTGACTTCTATGATGATTCTATGACTTCCCATCGGAAGTCATACTAACCAGGAAGAAAGAGCGAATACCAACCAGGTTGGATTTACGAAGGAAGTAAGGCCTTAAGAGCTTAAATGAAATTAGATTGTACGTATTGATATAAGAATTTTATGTTCTATTACTTTTTACATTTTCATACATAATATTTGAAAATGCCATAACTCTAAAACTATGAACTTAATGAAAAAAAAATATAGAACATAAAATACTTATATCATAAATAACGTACAATAATTTTAGCTCTATAGGCCTTACTTCCGTCGTAAATCCAACCTGGTTGGTATTCGCTCTTTCTTCCCGGTTGACGGTATGACGTCCCATCCCTAACTGTCCTACAAAAAAATCGGTCGTAAAGTCGGTCGTTTGCGGAGACCCTCATGGTTTTGGAGTTATGGTAATTTGAAATATGCATGAAAATTTCTTATTAAAGTGCTATAACTCCAAAACTATGAACTCTACGAAAAAAAGTTTAAGAACATAAAATACTTATATCAATACGTACAATCTAATTTCAACAATTTAGCTCTTAAGGTCTTCTTAAATCCAACCTGGTTGGTATACGCTCTGTCCATGACGTCCCATCACTATCTGTACTACAAAAAATCGGTCGTATACTCGGTCGTGGGCGGGGAGCCTAAGACGGTGATGAACGATTTAATTGAAAAAGTAAGAAAATACTTCCTTATGATCGATGATGATTATCTGAATACGTGGATAGATACATTAAGTTGTCGGTAGATTGATGTGGATTGGTTTACATATAAACCTACACGTTTTTTTAAGTGAGAAAAGTTTCGGAGTCACTCAAGGCATTTTCTGGGTCCCTCAAGTTTGCTTTAAAGTGGCTATAACTTTTGAACCTTTGAAGTACGTAACACAAATTTTAGAGTACAAAATAGTACAATTTTTTCTGAGCCTATTCATGAACTCAATTACTATAAATCTCTCGTGGTCGTGCCAGGAAGGTACTACCCAGCACGACCAAAGCCACTATGCTGTATCTTCAAAACTATAAGGGTACAAATTTTTTCTTCCAGGGTACAAAATAGTACATATTATTTCATGAATTTGTACCACAAAGAAATTACTAAAAGCTTCCATGGTCGTGCTGGGTATGTATAGTATCACACAAATAAATCAGACCAACTCAACCAAAATAAAGCACAGCCCAGTTATCCATGTACAATGATTGTTCTGAGTGCTTACCACAGGTTTTGATAGTTTTCGAAAACTTTATAAGTTTCGGTATCTTTCCATACATTTTCGTACAGCGCCTCTAGGGAAACGTGCATGAACTACGAAAATGTATGTAAAGATCAGTGTTGCCGTTTTTTATTTGGAGAAAATGATAAAACTTGTTGCAAAAAATGCCAAATAACTTTTAAAAATGCAAAATAAGATGCTAAAATCTATATTTTTCTTTTGAATTCCTCAGGAATTTTGAATTTTTAGGTAACGTACAAAAAAATGTTAATCATGAAATATGCTAAGTGCGAATTTTTCAAGCTTAACCCGAAAATATGCTAAATTTAGCATAAAAAATGCTAAAACAGCAACACTGGGCAAGATACCGAAACTTTTAAAGTTTTCGAAAACTATCAAAACTCGTGGTAAGCCCTCTGGATAGTCTATGTTTGGAAGAGGTTTTGTTTTGAAGGTTATTGTTTTTTCGAGCACTATGACTCCAACTTGTTGACATTGTAATAAAAAATGAAGGGTCCTTGCGTGTGGCCACTTTAACCCAAAATATCGAAAATTATCAGAAAAATATTTTTTATTGAAATTAAACAATACATTATACATGATATGTATGCTAATGTTCTATTATGATAATATGATTTTCAAATGCTTTATTTCAAATACTGATTATGAAAGTGATAGAAAACAAAGATATTTTGGTAAAACTCAAATAAAAAAATTAAGTAAACTTGCAACTCGGTCCATTGACTCCCTCATACTTTCTTGCCATGCTGTAAGAGAAAGTAAGTATTATTTTTGTAGAATTTATGCCGTCAGACACAATGGTCAGACAACATGTCGTCGTGTTACTGCCAAAAATGAAATTCCGATTGGCTGGTGAATTAGCCGGATCGACATTTATGATTTTTAGTGAATATTTTTCAAAACCAGTCAAAACATTTAAACATAACATTTTAACATTTCAACCTAACATTTGGTTACAAAGTAACAAAATGTTAGGTACTTACGAATGCAATTTTATTTACAATACAATTTTAAATTCAAAACAAAAACGTCGTAAAACGAAACGTATACCATGACGTCAGACTATGAAGTTATTATAGATACTAAAAACCTCGTTGCATGTGATTGACGCCAAAACCCCCGCGCTGGGGAAAAACATGAAATGTCAAACGTGGTATAATTTTGGACAAATATTATTTTTATATCCCATGGTCAGTTCCAGTCAGTTCATTATTTTTTTTTGAGGATCTGGGGGCCTAGCCTAGTACGAGTTGCACAATTTGATAACTTTTATAGTGTACTTTATGGAGCTCAATTTTAATGTAGGTACGTTTTAATTAGAAACTGATCGAACAACGTAGGTAGTATAATCTTCTTGCAGATTGCAATAATTATCACTCAAAACGGTAATTATCGAAAAAAGATACTTCAAAATTGAGCTCCTTAAATTATACCTTATTTTCGAATAAGGCTAGGCCCTCTGAATCCATCCAACCCATGAAAAAAAGTTTCTTTGACCACAGTTGGATGATTTGGCAGGGCCGCGCAGAGCCAAATACCACATAAATCTAGCGTAGCGTTTCATTTCTCTATGAAATACCATGGCAAAATTAGTACTAAACTTATAAATCTGTGGGCAAAATCATGGCAGGAGGCAGGGCAACACTGGCTTTAAAATGAAAAATGGAAATGGAAGATAGCCATTGCTCAATTACTGAATTTAGCGTGAAATAATCACTTCTACGCATCAGTTAAAAGTAAAAAACTGATTTATTACAAATTTACGGGCATAATTGGTGAGCCCATTTCTAAAATTTGTCACCACTTTGGTTATATTTTTGTTTTCAATTGCTAGTTTGCATGATTGCGTCATGTAAACCTAAAATTGGCGAAAGATTCTCGAGCAACGAATTGCATGGGGCATGTCATGTAAGTTTTAAAGGAATATTTAACGAAACTCAGTAGTTTTAAAGCAAAGATTAACTTCTCACTTGACAGATAACCTATACATATGCGTTTTTTTCTTCCATTTCTACACCATTTTTGTTTCACCTCTCCATTTTATTATTAGAACATCCTTCCTCGTTGTGGCTAGTAAAAATGATTAAATTCAGTGCCATGCTAACTGTAAATCTGGTAAATACTATTGAATTAAAATAATTAGGTTATGTTGATGTTTTGATTGTGCTAAGGTAGGGTTGTCAAAGGTTCCCAAAATTTTTGATGAATGAAGTACTCATACTCATTACCATTACTCACCTTAAACTTAGCTATTTATTTACCCTGAGTGTGTAGTGCCATAACAAAGTACAAGTTCAACTTAAATAAATGAAACAACTAAATATTAATAACATCCAAGAGTTTCGTTGTCTTCTTTGCATCCATTAGCAAATCAGCTTATATTCGTAGAACCATAAAGCTGGGTGTGGATAGCGCGTACCTGTGTATGCGTATTTGGGGTACACTGCACAGTACAGTTAATGTGGACCACTGCGAACCTGAACGTGAGGTCAATTGATCCATAGAGCTTCGCGAGCCAAAAACTGACTGGCTCGCCCTGTAAGTACAGACATGGCGTTCCAAGACACACATAACCAACTATGCGTACCAATGTATGTGCTGTCCGTACCCAGCTTAACATATTAGACATATTAACTTCTTAAGTTGCTTATGCAATTAGTTCAGGGGTTTATTAGGCCTGCTCGGGCCCTAAGCAAGCCAAGTTAATTACTCTGGATTTAATGTTTCATCATTTCATCATTGTTTTCATCTTTTTTTTTGTTATATATCATTATTTTGTTTTATTCTTACAAATTTTTATTATCGAGCTAAGAACAGGGTGCAGTGTTGCTCATTAGCAAAATGAATGGGTGTATAGACGGAGTATTCCCTTTTGAGCACCAATTTTTAGAGCACCTATTTTTTGAGCACCACAGGTATTCCCATTTTAGCACCAATCAATATTTTAACGTGGTGCTCAAATGGGAACAAAAAATAAAAATTGATTTTATTCCCCATTGAGCACCTGCGGTGCGGTACCTTCTAGTGATGGGGTGTATAATAAAACATATCGATTCAAATTGGAAGTACTTTTATAATCATATTCATTTTAGGAAAAAATAACAAATAAAACATATCACATTCGTCGTAACAACAGTAGACTTAATGTTTATTTTTTAAATTAAATGATATTTCTTAATAATACTTACTTATAATTATATCATACAATTAAAGTTTTTAGTTGTCTTAGAAACAAAAAATATGAACTCAGGGATATAAACTTTTGGTAGTAGTAAGTAACTTGTTAAAATTTAAATTAAGCGCCATCTATTAATATGTTAAAACTTTATTTAAGCGCCATCTATACAACAAAGCGCGAACTAAATAAACATCGCACTGATAGTTCATCTGCACTCATTAAGTTAATATAAACTACTACTACTACTATGGAGTTACAGTCTTCAAGTGAAAACAAAGTGCCAAAGGAGAATGCCGATAACCCGAACCAATTGCAATAAAACCAAACGTATCCTATAAAATTGCCTTTATTCTATAAATAACATTAACATTTTCTTTAGTTTTACACACCGACTTGATTACGTGATTACGTAAAAAAATATTTATTTAATTATTTGGTTTACGGCGCTTGCGCCATGACACTGCAACAACCCTCACTTCTAATTATTAAGACAGTAGAGTCAACTGAAAACTTTTCATTTGAAAGCCTACTCGACCTAGCAGCCCCCCTTTTATTTTGACTTTAACCCAATTATTTTGGAAAATTTCTCAAAAACTGTTTAAGGTTGGGACTTCGCTATAATTTTCATGTAAAATATATATATTCTTCTTTAACATACATTAGTTTCAGATTTCTGGCTTTGCAAACTTCGGAGATTAGGGGTTATGGTCATTTTTGGACAATTTTGATCATAAAATGAAAACCAAGCATTGTATAAATAAATAAAAAACTGTTTTAAACTGGACTAATTGACTCCTTTCATATGATATGCCACTCGTCCTATTGACACCAGTTTGAAATTTTGACTTTTCTTATTTTTGACCTTTTGGGGATGAAAATCAAAATATTGTTTTATTTTTTACTGGCCATCTTATTCAGTTATTGGATTTTTAATCTATACCAAACATCAAGTCGGTAGCCTAGGTAGTTCCTAAAATAATCAGCTGTGACAGACAAAGCGGCACCTTAAAGGTTCGTTTCACCGGTTCGGAAATGTCACCCTAAAAATACGGGTCCAACATTTTTTATTAATGTAATTGACGGACTAATTAGAATTATTATTTTTATACCCATAAAATGATATTATCTACACTAATATTATAAAGAGGAAAGATTTGTTGTTATGTTTGCATTAAATAGGCTCCGAAACTACGATTCTGCCGACTTTGAACACTTTTCAAGTGACATAAGGTCTAAATTAGTGCAAGTTTGGCATTTTGAAGTCTGGACGATTTTTGTCAGTTTTCACTTGAAGACTGTAACTCTATAGTAGTAGTTTATAATATCTTATTGAGTGCAGATGACCTATCTGTGCAATGTTTATTTAGTTCACGCTTTGTTGTATAGATGGCGCTTGATTTAAATTTTAACATATTACTACCAAAAGTTTCTATCCCTGATAAAGAGTTCATGTTTTTTGTTTCTAAGACAACTAAAAACTTTAATTGTATGATATAATTTTAAGTAAGTATTATTAAGAAATATCATTTAATTTAAAAAATAAACGTTAAGTCTACTGTTGTTACGACGAATGTGATATGTTTTATTTGTTATTTTTTCCTAAAATGAATATGATTATAAAAGTACTTCCAATTTGAATCGATATGTTTTATTATACACCCCATCACTAGAAGGTACCGCACCGCAGGTGTTCAATGGGGAATTAAATCAATTTTTATTTTTTGTTCCCATTTGAGCACCACGTTAAAATATTGATTGGTGCTAAAATGGGAATACCTGTGGTGCTCAAAAAATAGGTGCTCTAAAAATTGGTGCTCAAAAGGGAATACTCCGTATTAACCGTAGACAATCATCTCGTAAATGATTTATTTATTTAAGACCTGAACACAACTAAATTGTTTTAGATTCCTTCAATGGCAAACACATAGTGCCCCAACATGGATGGAGACAGAGAATTCAACCTGCATTGGGGAGGAAGTGAAGTTGTAGTGAAGGTATGTAGAATATAATAATATAAACTTTATTTAACATTCACAATCAAGATAGTAGATGCACACATATACATACAGCATAAAATAAACACAAAACATACATCAAAGAAAAAGACTATAACAGTAGACAAACATTACTAATAAAAACAAAGGCAGGAAGGTAGGTAGGTATCATGGTACCTACACAAAACAGATAGCTACTAAACCAGCACCTCAAGAGATTGGATGAGACTGAGAGAGATAGATAGGATTACCACTATGTGATGTGGACTTAAATACTTTGTAATGGTCATATGTTGATGGCTGCTGTAGAGCAGCGACAGCAGGATTGCTTCGTGGCTCGTTCAATTCCCGCCGCTGGACAAATGTTTGCATTATGTTCAGATATTTATCCCAGGTCTGGGTATTTTCTATGTATAATAATATGTATGTAGGTTGTCTGGAAGAGATCGCTCTAAGCGATAAAACGGCCCATTGTACTTTCATTATTGTTATTGTATATTGTTCTATTTGTTTATGTTGGTGTGAGTTCAATAAAGAGTTTTTTTCTATCTATGTATTTACAAAAAAAGTATATATGTAGTTTATCAGTCATGTGTTTCCCATAACACAAGCTGTGCTTAGTTTGGGGCTACATGATGCTGTGTGATAGTGCCGAGCATTATTCTTTATTATATCTGTGAATGGTCTTGTAGCGAAGAGTTTCGATCAATATCTTAAGGGGCCTTGGCTAGGCAGCTGGATCAAGGAATACAGAAGGCTCTCCTGAACTAGAAATGAATTTGAGGAGGTCCTCACTCTGCAACCCTAGCCACTAACTGCTTATTTAGGCTGCTTCAAGTGAAGGCACAGGCAGAAGCTAGTAAAATAATAAAATCACCCAACAGTCAAATATATAAAAATGTACCAAAATGTGAAATACCGTTCTATTTTAAGTATGTAAACAGTAATGATATTATTAAAACATTCAAACTGATAAATGTCAAAAAAACTACGGATCTCTGGGGCATTTCTGTTAGCGTTGTAACATCGTTGATTGACATTGTCTCTCGAGTCTCCAGTTACGAGTCTCCAGTTGATTGACATTGTCGCACCAGAACTAGCGTTTATATTTAACGAATGTATTGACTGTGGTGAGTTTCCTGATTTAATGAAACATAGTAAAATAACACCTTTATTTAAATCCGGTAGTAGTTCTGACCCTACTAACTTTAGACCGATATCAGTACTGCCAACATTCAGTAAAATTTTTGAAAAGCTTATTCTTAGTCAACTGCAAAGCCATTTTAACTTTAACAACTTACTAGATGTCAAACAATTCGGATTTACGCGGGGAGATCGACAACTGATGCCGGTGTTGAGTTGGTATCGCATATCTACGATGCCTGGGAGGACTCACATGATGCTTTAGGCATCTTTTGTGATTTGTCTAAGGCATTTGACTGCGTACACCATGAAACATTAATCAGGAAACTAGATCACTATGGCGTCAGGGGTATGGCTTTAGCCCTTCTCACTTCTTACCTATCTGACAGAATACAGAAAGTAGACGTAAATGGAAAATATTCTCCGGGATCTGTAGTAAAGATGGGTGTTCCGCAAGGGTCAATACTTGGACCATTTTTATTTTTAATTTACATCAACGACCTACCTCAACTTGTGAGAGACAACCACGAAATTGTATTGTTTGCGGATGACACGTCACTTTTATTTAAATTAAAGCGACGGCAGACCAATTTTGACGACGTGAACAATGCAATAGCGAAAGTTGTTAACTGGTTCGATGTAAATAATTTATTACTGAACGAGACTAAAACAAAATATATGAGATTTATATTCCCAAATGTTAAACAAGTTAAACCTAACATTAAAATAAAAGATGAAGATCTAAATCTTGTGGACAGTACTGTATTTTTAGGCATAACTTTAGATAATAAGCTTCAATGGGGCGCTCACATAGATGGGTTGTCGAACAGACTCAGTTCTGCAGCATACGCAGTCAAAAGAATCCGTCAACATACTGACGTAGAAACGGCTAGACTAGTTTATTTCAGCTACTTCCATAGCATTATGTCGTACGGCATTTTGTTGTGGGGGAATGCTGCAGATATCAACACGATATTTGTGTTGCAGAAGAGGGCTGTTCGTGCAATTTATAATATGGGCCCCAGAGAATCACTTAGAACTAAGTTTAAAGAAATAAATGTTATGACAGTGCCGTGCCAATATATATATGAAAACTTAATGTATGTCCGAAAACATATTAACATGTTCAAGAAAAATAGCGACTATCATAATGTTAACACTAGAAATAAAGATAAACTAGCTGTTCCCACTGTAAGGCTCCATAAAGTTAGTCAATCTTTTAAAGGGATGTCTGTACGATTTTTTAACAAAATCCCAAATGATGTGATTAATCTATCTGTAAATAAATTCAAAAATGTTGTTAAACGTAATCTATGTAATAAAGCTTATTATAAAATATCTGATTATTTAGATGACAAAAAAGCTTGGGATGAAACTGCCTCCAACTCCATCAAAAACAATGTAATAGATATTAAGTACAATGACGTTAAAAAAATATAAGCCAAGCAGAGTTTCTTGCCAATTCTTCTCTGTTTGGTCACGTTACGAATTGGTGGTAAATTTAAAAAAATGACGTTTCAAAGTGTACTACACAGTTCCTACTGAATAAATGAATTTTGAATTTTGAATTTTGAATAGACTTGACCCCACACTATAGAATTGTCTCCTGTGTCCTAGATATCAGGCACTATGAATATGTATAATATGGTATCCAGGCAGACCTAGTATTTGCAGATTCTGCAAACATTTTGCAATATTGCAAAAATATGCAATTTTGGTTTTAATAAATATTATTTATTTTTTATTCAGCTATTTGAACTTGATCTTTGTCTTTTCAGCATGACCCTGACAATAATCAACCTATTTGCAATATTGAAAGTGTGCATGGGGCATACCCAAATATGGTAAATGACTACTTTATTTATTTTGATTGGCGAAAATACAACACCAACACCAGCCTTTATATCATCCCAAGGACTCCTCCAATTGTGGAAATCGAATTGGAGAAGTCCAATTGCAGGAAAGCGAGTCCGCTTACATACTAAACTACACTCTATATATATTTTCTTTTAGACTCCCGAAGAAATCATGGCAAATACAGATCAGATGGCAGCTGAGAACCTGATGTTCTTAGCGCAAGATGTGATTGGTTACACAGAAACAGCAGAACTGGCGGACGACCCCAGTGTTGAGTGCGTTACTGAGGAAGTTGTCACCGATGAATGGGGGGTGGGCGGTGGCCAGGAGAGGTAAGACTCTATGACTAGTTTATAACACATTGAGTCCTGAATAACACCACCTGCATCCCTACTCGCAATCAATGCGACTGTGGGGCCACAGACGTTGGAGTGAAGGTGGCAAAATTCTACTCAAATATAATTTAATTAAGTATTATGTTGTTGTGACCATTGACACGCAAGAAGAAGACCACCATGCAGGAGCCGCAGGTCATCCGTGCGAGGCCCGCAGTCCACTTGTCTTCACACTAATCTTAAAACACTTATCTAAAAAAATAAATTATTTTGTGTGTGTGTGTGTGTGTGTGTGTGTGTGTGTGTGTGTGTGTGTGTGTGTGTGTGTGTTTTAATATGTTTATTCTTATTAAACTCTGTAAATTCTGAACGAATTTGGATGAAACTAGGAAAATACATAGTTAATGACCTGGATTAGCACCAGAGACTTCATCTGTGGTTAGCACATAGGTACTTTTTATCTCGCCACGCAACTGAGCCGCGAGCGGATAATAGTAATCAATAAGGCTTATTAAAAATTAATATTTCCTTTGCGGGATACTCAATCAACAATTTAATTGAATTTTATTAATTTGTTTTTTGCCTTCAATCTAAAATATTGGTCTCAGTTTTTGCAGTCGTTAAGCCTTGTCTGAGACCTTTGAGCGGCCAAAAAACTCAAACACCACAGTTGGCCACTAACCAAAATATGAAGATGACATTTCATCTAAGAGGATTGTTTATTGTGCACTATCACTTAGAGAAATAGGATTAAATAGTAATAAAAACCTTTTCTTAGACAAGCACCTAGCTAGATACCATTGATCAAACTGCTGTCTGGACAGACAGTACCAAATCCTATCAATACAAAATCCTGTCAGTCCCTATAAAGAAGCAAAAGACAGACAAGAATAATTCCTGCAGTAGCAATGTTCCTTTGAGGTATATGTACTGTACGAAAATAATAGCATTTATTTTATCTCAGGGTGGAAGTTCCAATGGAGCATTTAACAAGTAATATGGATTTAAATGTTAAAGAAGAAAATGAAGTGGAAGTCCCGCTACCAACCGAACTAGTGAGTATTATCATGCCGACTGTGTGTATGCATGTTTGTTATTCGACTGATGAAAGATCTCAAGATGCCTTACATGTGTGTATAAATAATTTTTGTCATCTGTTCCATACTTGATATTTTTTGAGATGGACAGTAATTAGGTATATGTTAAGGTATCCAGTTGAAATTAATACTAAATACTTATGTTTGCAATTCCTTGGAGCTATGAAAAATGAAACTACAAAGTCAACACAATCAAAGGATAAGGCTGTTTATGTCACATATTTTGACATTCGCAAAGGAATCAATATCACTTCCTGTTGACCTAGAATCATGAAATTTTACCTTTGTCGTATAGCTTAGGTAAAGGGAAAAAGCCGAAAACCGTAGATTCATACCTAGATGTTTGTACGCAACTCTTAGTATGTCGCTCTTGGCCAGTTTTCTATCAATAAACGAAAATGATCTAATGAATACTACTAATACTTTGCAGGAAATCAACTTGCATTCTCAGGATGAATACACTGCAATGCGACCATGGCCTTGCGACTTCTGTTCGCGGAGGTTCAGGAAGAAAGCGGCTTTAATGAACCACATGGTCGCACACCAGAACGATCGGCCTCACGCATGCAATCTATGCGGCGTGCGCTATGTACGAAAGTGCGATCTCATGAACCATCTCAAAGTGCACGCTTTTGTGCCAGATAACGCGGACTCTGTTGACTTTGGTAAGGGCAATGTATTATACAAATTATTTTGTAATTGAAGTAGTAGCCCACACTTAAGGCGACGATACATATCAACCTGCCTCTCGCTCGCACTATTCAACATTTTTGAAGATATAAAATCACTGAATGAATACCAAAAAAACTAGTAACAATGTGATCAATTTTGGTGCAAATTTTTTGGTACGAAAACGTCTTGTGTTCAACATGATATTCTTGCTGAACCTTTGTATTGTTATTTTATAGGCCGTGAAGGTTTGCTATTTTGCATAACTACATTCAGTGATTTTATATCTTCAAAAATGTGGAATAGTACGAGCGAGAGTGAGGTTTGACATGTATCGTCGCCTTGAGGGCAAAATTTAGAATCAGGCGGGATTTAAGCCCGCGACCTTCTTTAAATACCGGGACGTGCTACAAACTGCGCTACCGAGCCAACACCTCATCTTTTTCAAATTTTCTGGTAGTCACGACTAAGTGCCGTTCTCCGTTGTCATTGATATGAGAGTTTGTGAGATATTATTGAATCTGTTACAGACTATTTGTATTTTCAAAATTAGTCTCGCGCGGCACCTGGATAACCCAGACCCGGATAACCCAGACCCGGATCCCAGTAGAACTACCTAATGGTAGTTTTTAGATTTTTCTTTACCTTCCGTCGAAAACCAATCTATTATGCTTCTGCTAAGTATGCTTACTTCGGAGAGTCAAACCGTATATTGGGACCGACTCGCTCGATTTCCATAAAATAAAGCCTTACCTTATTCTTTCTCGATACTAAACGTGGACTACCTAAAATACTTTTTTAGACACTATACTTTTTTCAGAGGATCTGCTAGAAAACAACCAAATCGTCAAACCAAAGAAGAAGCGAGGGCGACGGAAAAAGATACCTCCACCAGAGGAGGTATGATATAAAACATTGATATAACAATCTATTTATTTTGGTCAAGGTAAGGCTCCACCTTAATATCCATGGAAAAAGGTGAAAGCCGGCTTCAAAAGTCAGATTTATTCCGAAACCATGATACCGAGATTATCATTTTTATCACTGATAAAAATCATAGATATATCAATAGTTCGAATGTGAGGTGTAGACTTGCTCAACTCTGATAATAAGAATAAATTTACGAACTGCGATGAGCCTGTTATGTCCCACTACTAGGCAAACGCCTCCCCACGGTCCCTCCAGTCATCTCGATCCTGATATATAGCGTACCCACGCTATATCGAAGGTGTCCCGTTCATCCCGCTATCTTTTTCTAGCTAGTTCTTTCATAAAGCATGTATGAAACTTTGAACATAACATACTTGATGTATGAGGCAGACCCATGTTCAGCAGTGGAATAATATGGAATAAATGGAATATTATACGGTAACCGATGACGCTTCGTTTTCTTTTGAAAAACTGTCAGAAATTAACAACGAGGCGTCCATAAATTGACAGTTTTTCAAGGGAAAGCGAAGCGCAATCGACAACGCTATGATTACAGGAACCGGCCGTTAGGATAGTTGATAACTTGATGTTGACTTTACTACCAAAACATAAAACCTCTGTCATACGCTTCAGGATGAGTGGGAGAACATGACATCAGCGCGCACTCAGCAATGGTCGCGTCGCGGGCGGTCCCCGGCCAAGCCGCCGCCATCGCCGCCCCCGCCGATATCACCCCCTTCGCCCCCCTCGCCCCAATCCCCCCCGTCACCCCCGCCCCCGCCTGCCGACCCCTCGCGACCCTTCGTCTGCCGAACATGTGGCATCGGTTTCGCAAGAGAGAAGGCACTACAGTCGCATTCTAGGGTAAGATAATTTCAGTGTGAATAAAGTAGCAATATAATAACCAATAAGTTTTAATTCTGAGACGTAAGATGTGTTTTATACACAGCCCGCTGACAGACAGACAAACGAACAGTGAAAACAGTTTTAGTAGTAGTAGAGTTCTTTGTGGCAGCTCGTCTGGGAAGTACTGCCACCATGTATATTTCTTCCGCAAAGCAGCTGTGCCGTGTTTCGATTTGAAGGGTGTAGGTACCGGTGTTATTACAGGAACAAGATTATCATCTTCATGCCTCAAGTTGATGGAGAGCACGTTCCGGAAAAACGTGATCTACGATGCAATGCTTTGTGATAATTAATAGGTAATGGTTATCACTTAACATCAGGTGGAACATGTGCTTGTTCCATCATCAAGTACCATAAAAAAAACCATAGGGCTAAAGATCATGTTATCCTCACAGGTCCATGGCGGTGATTCGCCAGTTGAATGCGGGGAGTGCGGCGAGCTTTGCTGGTCACGTGACGCGCTGGCCACTCACGCGCAGCAAAAGCATCCCCACTTATCCCCCAGAACCACGCAAGAGACTAACTATAATGAGTCCGATTCTGGTAAGATATTATCAAATATTTAATTTGTAATCAAATTTTTTAATTAAATATCCTGGGCTGGTTGTACCCATTTGCATTACCTTCAGATATTTGTCTCAGGTGTTTTGTATGTATAATGTGTATGTTTTTGCAAAAAAAAAAAAAAAAAAAAATATAAGTAGTATAATGTGGTTCTCATAAAAGCTAGATTATGCTATCTCATGAGGAGTAGAGTAGAGTGGCATTTATTCACCACAAACCAGTAAAATAGAAACAAACAGTATTATTAACAGCTATGGTACTTATTACTAGAGAGCTAAACTAAAAAAAGAACTAAACTAGAAAAGCATTAGTAAAATTTTTGTGGTGAAAGACCCGCAGCTCAGCTTAGTGCTAGCAGCACGCTAATTTTCTGCTGGCACTGGTCTTAGCCTCCATAAAGTAATTCTCTCTACAATGTTATTATGTATTCAGGTGACGACATGGACTTCCGACTTTCCCCTGAATCAGCGCCGAGCGCAGTTCACGAGCGGCCTGTGTACGACACGATGCGAGGGCCTGAGTTGTTCTGTCCAGACTGCGGCGTCGCCTTCCAACGGGCGGATCTGCTGAGGCGGCATGTGGCTGCGGCTCATAGGTCAGTCACATCCACAGGAAAGTAAACATACTACTACCCATATAGTTCTTAGTTCGTTTATTTCCACCATAGGTACATAATGTTACACTTGATTTCGACAGAATGGCAATGCGTGAATATTTGTATCAGAAGCTCTGTCGCTGGTTTGTTTCTTCCTTTCCCTCACCACACATTCCACAAAACAATGTTTTACTTTTTTATCGCGTAAAACGCGGCGCTGCTATTAGTTTGCACACAATTACAATCACTAACCCACGTCAAAAAACTCTAAAATTGTATGAAAGTGCGAGCGAACGTTCATACTCGGTGGTGACGCTCCGCGATGCTCATGCCCTTTATAGTAAGTAGGTTGGTTTAGAGCGGTTTCGCACTACGTCCGATCCGAGTCCGATCCGTATCCGTGATAATACGGATTTATAAATCTCTCACCTGAATTAGAATACAATTTTTTTAATTTAGTAGTGCGAAAACGCTCTTACTCTTACATCCTTCCTACTCTTATTATATATGTGAAAGTTTGAAAAAAAGAAATGAGATGTGAAATGTTTGTTCCTTCTTCATCCGAAAACTACTAAAATGATTGAGCTGAAATGTTGTAATGAATTTTATGGATATATGTTGTGAACCAAGGTTATCAACATAGCCCACAGAATTTGCAAGCTCAAGTGGCAGTGGGCTAGTCCCGAAGAACCTATATTCGTTGGTGTAGGCGAGTTCCAAAGTGGAGCCGGCGTTTTAGTAAACGTAGGCAGTGTAGGGCGCGCTCTGGTCAGATGGAGCGATGACTTGCGAAAGGCTGGCAGAAGGTGGTTGCGGGCTCCCTGGGAGAGGCTTATGTCCAGCGTTGGACTGATACAGATAGATGAAGATGGTTTTAGACCGAGAATAACATATAGGCTACATGTTGTTATCAGGGTTCCACTTGAGCAAAGCCGCGGGAGCTAGTGTTATATATCTCCTTTAAGCTTAGGTTAGGTTAGGTTAGGCTGCATTAGGCAATATTTGGTTGCTGTCCGCTGACTGTGAGCTTCAAATTGGATGTGGATTGGACATAGACAAATAGCTGGAAAAAATCAGGTTGCAGCTGTGCTATACAGTCCCCAGCATGCCCAGTGTGAGGATGGGCATATCTCCCTTATTAGGGGAACCGATGTCTGATATAGGCTGTTCTTATACAGTTATAAGCGGCGCGCGCGAGAGAGTAACTCGTCGTGGGGCGAACACACTTGTGACGTCTGCGGTGAGGCTTGTAGCGACGCCCTGCAGCTTTTAGCTCATGCGGAGTTGCATCACGACCGGCCGCCCACTGACGCTGCACCCAGGTACTTTAAATCCTACTGATATTGTGGTCTGGGTGTATTCTTTGTGTGAAAATAATAATGCTGGGCTTTATCACACAGCATCATGTAGCGACAAACTAAGCAGATCTTATATGATGGGAACCAAACGATTATATTTGTTTTGTAAATGCATATACATCATACATTAAGAAAAACAGACCTGAAACAAATAAAATGAATATAATGCAAAAAATTGTCTTGCGGCGTGAATACATCATACATAAAGAAAAACAGACCTATAAAATGAATATAATGCAAAAAATTGTCTTGCGGCGTGAATAAAACCCGCAATCTCTTGCATCTTGGTCGTCCATTCACTCATTGCGCCATTAAGGTTGTCATAATCGTGGGATATTATTAAAATGGTGCGCTTATGGCGTGGCTTACTTTGGTTTTCCTAGCAAATCATCTTGATTAAACAACACTCCGTCGTTACCAGGCGGAGTGTTGTGTACTTGGATGGATGATTGGTTAGTGGCATATATATCTGACCTCTTCCATGATTCAGAAGGCACGTTAAGCTTAAGTTGATGCCGACTTTTTCAGTCGCTATGCCATGTCGTAGTCTTATACGCGGTCTACAAAATCCGACAACAGAGTTGGCCACTAGGGCAAACGTAGAAGGAATATAGTTTCAGTTCATGAAATGGTCAACTCTGTGTTGATTATTTCCCGATATTTTAAGTGTATGTTTAGTTCAGTACAGATATCAAATGAAACAATGCAAAAGTTTCCGATTTTATGACTATTATGACTTCGATGATACTACTCATACCTTATTACGTTAACTTAAGCCGGGTTTTCACAATAAGAGTTGGCTCGAACTGAGTACACTCGTACGAGTAAAATATAAAATAGAGCAGAGTCCGACTCTACTGGGATTAAATGCCGGCGTCCGAGTGTGCTCGGATTACGTGTTTACATGATACGAGTAGCGTCCGAGTAGACATCCGAGTGCACTCGATCCAAGCCAACTCTTACTGTGAAAACCCGGCTTTAGGTCTGGTTAGCAATTTTCTGTTCTGATAGATTTCATATATTTGAGCACATTTTATGACGATGGGACGAGAGAGATAAAGAAGGGGTGTGCCAGGATCGTATCGCAGCAAGTGGAGATCTGTGGTCTTTGCCTACCCCTCTGGGAAATAATAGAACATGTATTTATTAATACTTTATCTACACTAATATTATAAAGAGGAAAAACTTGTATTTTTGTGTGTGTGTATGTTTGTAATGAATAAACTCAAAAACTACTGTGTCGGTTTCAAAAATTCTTTCACCATTGGAAAGCTACATTCACCCTGAGTAACATAGACTTTATTTATTGCTAGAAAAGATTAGGGATCCTTACTAAAACCCGGGCGAAGCCGGGACGAGCCGCTAGTTGTAAAATAAATGTAACAAAATGTAGGCTTAATGCTAGCAGGCAAACCTGTATGTATGTTATGTATGATTAACGATTTCCTTACTTTGTTGTTACAGATTAAAAAGATCGTCTAAAGGACGGAACAGCGCGCTATTATCCAGTAATTCAAGGCAATTCCCTTGCAAGGAATGTGGTATGTATTAAGTTAAACAGTACTTGGATGACCGGTATTTTTTGTTTCATTTTTAAAAAATGAGAACTAGCTAGATCGATTTATCGCCCCCGAAACCACGAAATTTCATGAAAATCGTTGGAGCCGTTTCCGAGATTCAGATACACAAGAATTCAAGAATTAAGGTATTAGATAGATAGATTAGATGCATGCTTTTTTCATAGTAGGATTCAAATGTGAAATTGAGAGTGAATATTGAAAAGAACACTGATCCGGGCTAATGATGATGATGAGAAGAAACCAGCATGCCGCCTGAAGTAGGTAATGATTGAGTAGTTAGGTGATGATACATGTAAAACCTCCCTCTCGCTCGCATTATGCAAAATAGCAAACCTTACCGTGAAGGTTTGCTATTTTGCATAACTATAGTCAGTAATTTTATTTATATTTTGGCGCAGAAGGTTGCTGGTTCGATTCCCGCTGCGAGGCAAATGGTGTGATCTGCAAATATTTGTTTCATATCTGGATTTTAATATGATTTACTAGCTTGCTCCTGCGGTTTCACTCCCGTGATACCGGGGTAAAAAGAAGCTATGTGTTATTCCAGGTCAAAAACTATGTATATTCCAAGTTTCATCGAAATCTAATAACAGGTAATCCAATAACGGGTGAACCCGTTACGGAGTTGAGTGACGACAAACACACGCACACACACACGTACACACACACACACACACACACACACACACACACACACACACACACACACACACACAAACACACACACACACACACACACACACACACACACACACACACACACACACACGAAAACACACGTGCAACTGTCGCATTTATAATATTAGTGCGATAACACGACTTTACTGGATTTATTATTACATCTTCTAGGTAAAGTTTTCGGGTCACGCAGTTCGCAGCAGATCCACATTCGTATACACACGGGCGAGCGGCCGTATGCTTGCCGTTTCTGTTGGAAGGCCTTCGCAGACGGCGGCACGCTCAGAAAACATGAGAGAATACATACTGGTATGTTTTGAACATGTTACAGAATATTTGAAGTGGTAATGTGCGTGTAGGGATAAAATAAAACGGGCATCAATGTTGTTGGTCATCTGTGGGGCAATCACGAATATTTCAACCTGTCGTATCCTGTCGTAAGCGTATCGTAAAATTTTTGCCAATGATAAAGCTTTTCTTATCTAAGCTTTCTCATTGGACAAAATTTTACAATACGCTTATGATACTACATTTAATTTTGTGCTACCCCTTTAACTTGATACAATGTTACCTGACTAGAGTCAAAGTTATGAGATTAGGAACAATGTTACGGACTAGACCGGACTAGAAACAAACCCGCTGTTTTTGTGTTAATCATTACATATAAAAGTATTGCATCCTAGGACACGCATATTTGAAACGTGTCCTACGATGCAAACTGTTACTTGAGGCATAAAGGTGATAAGCTTGCCTGTAATTTATTGATGAGTATACTTTTTCAGGTGAAAAACCTTATGCATGTGCGGTTTGTCCACGTGCATTCAACCAACGCGTCGTCTTGAGGGAACATGTCAGATCACACCATTCTGCGCCGGATCGCAGGCAACCAGGTACATAGATTGATAGAAAAATCTTTATTGCACAAGATGAACAAGTACACAGGCGAACTTAATGCTAAGTAGCATTTTCTTCCAGATAACCTTTGTGGTTAATAAGATAAACTACATAAACATGAAACAATTTTGTTTTGCAGTATGCAACTACAGATTAAATTGTTAGAATGATTATTGTTTTATTAGGTTAGAAGTTACGGTAAGATATTCAAAAGTCAAAATATTTAGTACCTTCACTGAAGAGTTTCACAAAAACCCAAAAGAAATTCGACAATGTTTCGCCTTTTCCATAAAGCATTCTCGGGAAATGATCGAGTCGACCTGAGTTAGCGGAATTTGTACTAAATATTATGTCTATTGAATATCTTGTAATGGATTTCCGTAAAATCACTCATGAGTCAATTAACTAAGTAACCGATAGTTATCGTTGGCCAAATATGTCATAAATTTGGCGCAATGAAATTCGTAAAAATCGTGAAGTTGAAATTTTTTGCATGTTTGTTTCCGAGCTGCTACCGGATTTCTGCGATCCCCAACCCGCATGCCCAGCGTGGGGATTATGGTCATATCCCCCTCGACAGGAGGCCTATCAGCAGTGGACTGATATAAGCTGTGGTTCTTGATGTCTTGAAAAAATTTGCTCAACGCTCGTTAGCGTTATTTTGAATCTACGCTTTCTCATTGGCATCGAAATTTTACGTCTAAGATTATTTTTTGGCTAGTTTTCGAAATATTTGTGATCGCACTACAGAAGTGTTTATTTATTGTTTTACAAAGGTGGTGCGGCGTATTCGTGTGTCGTTTGTTCGAGATCTCTGCACACGAGCACGGAGTTAGTCCAGCATCTAATACAGCACTGCGACGCTAATACGGCGCTGAAGAGGCAACCACAGGTTATTAATCCTGCCTTAACTTTTTATCTAGGTGGAGGTGTAAGGGGTTCTAACCTCCATCTTCGGAACCCAAGCCAACTTGCACATGGTGCACCCTGCTGTTTAACAAACGGAGCGCCAGAGCTCCAGAGCGCCGGCTAATTGCGGATGCACAGCTGAATATTCTGTAATCCCAAAACCTCATGCCCAGCGTGGGGGATTTGGCATATCCACCTTATAGGGGAGGCATATGTCCAGCAGTGGACTGAATAGACTGGTGTTGTCAGCTACTAAGCTTCCACCTGCGGCTCCGATCGCGTGGAACCAGTATAAAAACAGCCTATGTGTTAATCCATGTGACAAACTATGTATATTCCAAGTTTCATCCATATCCCATGATCTGTTATGGAGTTGAGTAGGAACAAACACTCTCAAACACACACAAACCCCGGTGGAAGCTAGTATTTATTTAATAGTATGACGTAGATGTTAACCTAAAAAAAAAGTAAATTATCCAAATGTCAGCGAGCTCTGAGAAGAGCCGTTTTTTAGTGGGCTCTGAGAAGAATGCCCAGCGTGGGGGATTTGGCATATCCACCTTATAGGGGAGGCATATGTCCAGCAGTGGACTGAATAGACTGGTGTTGTCAGCTACTAAGCTTCCACCTGCGGCTTCGATCGCGTGGAACCAGTATAAAAACAGCCTATGTGTTAATCCATGTGACAAACTATGTATATTCCAAGTTTCATCCATATCCCATGATCTGTTATGGAGTTGAGTAGGAACAAACACTCTCAAACACACACAAACCCCGGTGGAAGCTAGTATTTATTTAATAGTATGACGTAGATGTTAACCTAAAAAAAAAAGTAAATTATCCAAATGTCAGCGAGCTCTGAGAAGAGCCGTTTTTTAGTGGGCTCTGAGAAGAACTCTGGAAGGCTCTGAGAACAGCCAGTAGTGTTCATGATAGCTGATTTTGATATATATATCTTTTTCCGTATATTTCGTCTCTTTTTAGAATTCTTTCAGCATCACCCAGGGGACACGTGCAGGGCTATGAAAGAGAACTCCAGCGGCCGCAGTGTTTACCGCTCCCTCATGGAAGCTAGTTATAAATCAAAACTTACTTCACTACTTTGACAGAACGGTCCTCGCAAATACAAGCGGCGGCGGAAGATGAAGAGCGATGCGTCGGACGTGCGTCGCGAATGGGGCAGCCCCTCCCCACCGCCGGCGCGCAGCCCCTCCCCCGCGCGCAGCCCCACCCCGCCGCGCCGCAAGCCGCGCCGCGACCCGCCGCCCAGGCCCAGGATGATACACACCTCCGAGGAGTCCAGGGCCAAGGCGAAGCAAGTCAAGGTAATAGAGATGATGCCTGGGTAAAATAATTCTAATTCTAAATTACACATTACAAGCACTAAAAGTAAGTATCTTATTAAATTAAACGGTTTTGATCTGGCTTGAAACATAACTTAAGTGCGCACTTTAAAAACAATATATTAGTGTTCAATGAACAGAAAATGTGTTCGAAAACTTGAGCTAAATGGAAATTTAAGAAGAAATAGAAAAAAAAACAAGTAAACAAGATAAAGTACCTATGCATAACAAAGTTAGAAAACAATATGAGGCGATAAAATTACAAAAAATACATGAGAAAAATATAAAAATAAATTGCTGATCAAGTGACATGGTAGCCCTGGACGCTATTACGAGTTCAGATGCTCGTAATAGCGTCCAGGTCTGCCGGTAATATGAAGGATGTCTTTGATGGTTTTTATAAATCTGTTTAATTTTGAGTTAAAAATGTCTAATTCATCATTCGATCTTACTATTTCATTGTACTGCCGACACTAGGAAATATTATTTTTATAAGTACGTAAGGCAAAAATGTTGGTTTGGTTAGCTCTACGAGCGCTAAATTTAATATTGAAAGATATATGTGAGAGTAAATCGGGTGAATCAATTATAGAATGAACAATCTTGTAAAGGTACACCATATCAAAATATGTGCGACGTGTCACCAATGACTGAACGTTAAATTTAATTAATCTATCTTCATAGCTGAATTTAGAACGACCTGGCTGATGACGATAATATAATAGCTTGAGGCATTTCATTTGGACTCGTTCGATTGTTCCAATAAGTACTATGTAATTCGGGGACCATAAGGGACTTCCATATTCCAAATTACTTCTAACTAGAGTAAAAAAAATATTAAAAGGCTACGAGGGTTTCTAAAACCTTTAGTTGTTCTCAAGACAAAGCCTAGAAGCTGATTAGCCTTGGATGTTATCTGTTCAAAGTGTGGTCTAAATCAGAGTTTATCGTCAAACAAAATGCCTAAATCTTTAGAAATGTGCGACCGATTTAGTGGATGGCCATTTATGGTATAGGTATTTTATAAACTTGTGCCGTTTGTTAGTGAATGATATAATATAACATTTATCTATATTTAAAGACATTTGATTGAGTTTGCACCACTTGGATACAGTATTCAAATCTCTTTGTAAGGCTAAGGAGACAGATTCTGCGGAAATTGTATTATACATTTTTAAATCATTAGCATATAGCAGGCAGTTACACGATAAATTACTAATCAAGTTTTTAATAAAAATAATAAAGAGAAGGGGACTCAAGTGTGATCCTTGTGGGACTCCAGAAGTAACCACCACCGGGGAGGAAATAAAAACAAAATTAGTCCGTCAGTTAGATAAAAAAAAATGTAGAACATGTATTTTTTATTTATCAAAGAAAAAGAAATTGACATAAAGAGCGTCAAAGTTCGGGAAGGGGGGTTTTGTGACGTTACGAGTATGTAAAATGTATTGACGTCACGCACTTCAACGCACTATATCTTTGTCATTTTTTATTTAATAAAAAAAATATATATGTGTCCAGTATTTTTTGGTAGAATTTTTCAGGCATCTAGCCTATTATGTTTTTTTTCTAAACATTATTTTTTCTTCTACTTCCGTCGACTAACTTCGATGTCAGCTCAATTTTACTATAAAAGTATTCATATCAAAGTTATCTGAGTGCTGAAAACTCAATTGCTCTAGCCAGGCTGCTGCTGCTCACAGTCAACTTGTTAACCAGCCCTTATGTAGACCTTCCTTCTATTTCGAACCTGTAGAGCACATTTTGCATAGTTAATATTCTCTGGAACAGGCCCATAACAAGAAGGTTAAACATTACATTAGCATACATAGCATAGCATTCTTGACACACTCCACTAACGCGTTCGAATCCGACAGTGATTATTGAGCCGGAATTATAATTAATTGTGTCTAGTTGTGTTGAGTTGTGTGTCGTAGCGTACTTCAGAATCTCCATTAGAAGCTTTTGATATCCAAAACTGTTGGAATCAAACAAAAACTGTCCGTTTCCATTCGAACTCATTCGAACGGAAATAACCCTGCAGATGCTTCTCCCCGCACTCCCAAATTGATTATGAAGACTGGCCTCTGGCTCTGCCTACTGAGCTAGAGGTCGAGGGTTCGATTCCCACATAGGACAAACATTTAGTGTGATGAACATGGATGTTTTACCTATGTCTGGGTGTTATAAAAGTATCTATTTATGTTTATCAGTAACTGGTAGCCATAGTACAGGCACAGTAGTAATAGTAGGTACTACAGGCTCTTCCTGGTTTGGGATCAGTTGACCGTGTGTGAGATGGCCCGTATTAACGAACTAACGTATTAACGAGTATATCGAATTCACAGAGCGTTCGCCAACGGCGGCCGCCGCGTCACCCGGCTGACGACCTCCGAGCCATCTTGCCGCACCCACCATCACCAAAGCGCGAGATCGATTCTCCAATGTCGTCTCCCAAACCCGAGGACACGCCGGAAGACATGCCGGACGAAGTGCTGGACGAAGTGCCAGACGAAGTGCCAGACGAGACGCCGGACGAAGGCGGGCCGTACAAATGCGAAATGTGCTCACTCGAGTTCCCGCGGCGGAATGCACTGTTACTACACGTGCCTGTGCATATATGACAGAAGTAATGCGACGCCGGTTGACTGATATAGATCCAGAAGTGACGCCTGGATATGGACCGACGCCAACAGTGATCTCCGGTAAGCACTTACAGGTGCTTGCTTAGTGCCTAGAGCCTAGCAAGTCACCTGGCGTGTAGTTTCTTAGGGAATTAACACGCAAACCTTCGAGTGCGGCCTCCGTGTATCCTAGCACGTGACCTGATGTAAGTCACTTGGCTCTAGGCGCTAAGCAAGCCACCTGTCAGTGCCTACGTAGCCCTAGGAGTAATATTGTTCTGTGACAGTGATGCATCGGGCATATAAGTAGAGTGACGTCAGACAATAACTAGAAAGTGTCGTATCCCTACACGATACAGTGAATTTGTATCGACCAATAGTGATTGAAGTCGGGCCCACATTTAAAACCAAAGTTTTGAGGAATTCATATAATAAATAACGCATGTTGAATTTGAACTTGTATGTAATGTTATTTTATTTCAACAGTATTTGAATTTTGGATATTAGGTTTGATAATAATTTTCGACTGCTTGCTTGTGGGCCTTGTTTTTTTTTTAAACTGTATATCTGTAAAGTAATATCAATTTAGATAGATGAATCTCTGCAATGAGTATAAATAAAAAAACGATGTAACCTTATTCACAAGAGTGTTGGGTCCTGTATATCATTTTATCATCTAAGATGTATGCATTAAATTGTTTATTATTTCTTCCATAAAACACAGATGATCACAATAATATATTGTTTTAATAAATCGAAATAATAAATGAAATAATAAAGTGTTCATGAGTTTTTCTCATGACAAACTTTTTTTTGTGGCCAAATGCTATCTACTTGCATTCAGTCAATGTTTTTACATTTTGTAATTAAATTATACATATACTTTTAGATAGATGCACTAAGCATCAGATATTCTGTCACATAGTCCATTGTTAATAAATTCGAGGTTATATTTGTGTTTAGTTAGAATTTATATTGTTGTAATATGGTTCTTCTTCTTCGTATGAGCTAGTGGCCAAGTCTAGTGTCGGAGTTGAAATATGGTACAGTGCCGTAAGTATACCTTGGCGAGGCAGTGCGTCACTATGCTTCAAACCAGAAAATGAATGTACTTTGATTATGGTTCCTCTTGAACCACTTTTAATCACTCTCGTCATTTTAAAACCCAAATTATTCGTATATTTATCAAAAAGTTTTTGTACGTAACAAGACAGTTCCAGTTTTAGTTCATAAAAACGCCACCGCCAACTTATACTTTGTGGCACTACTGAAAAAGTTGAATGTAAAAGCCACACATCGTGCTGACAGATTTGTCCATAATATTTACAAGTGAACCCCATGTGAAGCCACAGACCAGTCGGCCGATCACGTAATTCTGTTGATGTGAAAGATACAATCAAGGTTAGCTATCACGCATCTTGTTACTATCATTTTTCGACCGCTATCAGCGTGTTGCAATACTAGTTTTACAACGTGAAGTTTCTGCAAATCAATTAAATCCGACCAATCACAAGTACAATTTGTAGTAAGAATCGTGTACAACAAATTACTAACCCACGTTTTGATAGTATCTAGTTGTTATTGCAATCAAAGCTCCCAAGTGATAGCAACGCTGCCAAAATTGCCATTAAGTTTTGATTGCAACAAAAGTTACGCGATCGGCCTACAGATATAATTATGTGTTCTGTGGTTGAATCATACAATGAATATTCATTTCTTTCTTGCATCAATAATACATGGTGAGTTTGAATTCGTATGTTATCCCAAAAAGGGGTTAATCCCCGAAGGTCAAAAATATTTGTCCAAGGCTTTTTTCGAGTTTTGTAGTTTTTCATCGAAAAATGGCTTCTAAAGTTACGCTATAATTGAATTTAAAACGAATTTAAAACACGGCAATCCAATCAACAGTTGATTTTGTTAACTTTTTCCTTGTCTTATTCAAGATGAAAATTGTAGTTCTGCCTTAATTTTAGGTCTGCACCAAGGAGTTTTTATTTCGGTGCGCACTTTGAACAAAAATCTGTGCCTAATGTATTCTCCCAAAGGGGAGTGGTGTCTCATATCCTGTTTAGTGTTACACATAAGAGGAAACGAGGCACGACCCCCTGTTGGACGCGATATTCATTTCATTTTTATGGCGAGTAAGCAACAATTTTGATAAGCTTTGCAAGCGCACGAATTTTGACTTGTACACTACGAGCGTCAAACTCCGCCAGACAGCGGTTGAGTGCGGAGTTCTTTGCCAGTGATGATGTTGATGGTCTGATTTGATTTGACAGTGTATCTTCCAAATTATGTTGATATTTCTTAATTATTATTGTTATTCAAGCTATTCACACTGTTTGTTTCTAAGCAACTTCTTTCTTTCTGTTTTTATAAGTCTATACCATTGTGTTACTTTAGCTGTTGGTTTTCCTTTATAAATAAAAAAATAAATAAAATAAATATTTGTTCAAAGTGCGCACTCCCTCATAAAAAGTCCTTGGGCTGCAAACACAGCTCAAAGTTAAGCTTAAAGTTTTTAGAGAAAAGTTTTGAATCCTGTATTTTTAAAGTATGTTCAGATTGTAGACCACCATGGTCCAAATCATCCCCGTGAGGATAACATACAGTTTCAAACTCAGCCTGTATATTGACGTAACGTAAAATAACCAATAATATAACTTTGCACTCCTCTATGAAGTAGAAAACTTGGCACTAAAATATTACATTTAACTATATCATTCTAATTGACTGATTAATCGGTTAGTTCAATGTAAATAAATATTCCTTGTTAGTTATATTCTGTACATATTAAGTACATATGTATGTAATTTAATTATATTATTTGAGACTATGTTCTTTTCTTTAGTACAAATACTATGTTTTGGGGTTTTTGACATTTTACATGTATTATTCTTGTGATATAGATACCTGTGCCATGTTTTGTTGGTAGGGGTTTATAAAAAATTTCATGCTAATTATATTACAAAAGGTGAAAGTTACAAAATGTGAAATGTTGACTCCTTCACGCCAAAACTACTGTGGCTTGAGTGCGAAAAACATACCTTATTACAAAGTTTGCGTATTATATATACATATATTTTTGTAAAGGATGCGTCGAGCTCTGGATAGGGTTCATTCAAATGATCATTAGAGGAGGCCTGTGTCCAGCATTGGACTGCTGTAGGCT
The DNA here is from genome assembly GCA_951804965.1 of Horisme vitalbata. Classification (NCBI taxonomy): domain Eukaryota; kingdom Metazoa; phylum Arthropoda; class Insecta; order Lepidoptera; family Geometridae; genus Horisme; species Horisme vitalbata. The sequence goes on along the minus strand of OX638091.1, from coordinate 27,216,009 downwards.
GATGATATTTTTGTATGAAAATGGAGCAGTGCCCCCCCTAGAGGGATGTTTGTAAAACTTTGACATCTTGCAAACTTTGTAGCAAGTTGTTTTTCGCACTCATGCCACGGAATGGTAGGGCGATCACGAATATTGCAACATGTAGTAAGCGTATCGCGAAAATTTTACCAGTGAGAAAGCGTAGATTCAAAATAACGCTTTGTCATTGGTCAACATTTTTCGTTACGCTTACGATATGGCAGATTGAAATGCAAGCTGAAATTTTTCACATATGTAGTTCTCGATTACGAATAATATATATGCTACTTTTTATACCGGGTACCACGCGATCGAAACCGCGGGCGGATGGGGGCAGTTAGTGCTAAATAAACCAAGAACATGCATTTCTTGACGCTCCTATTCTAATGTAACTGTCTTTCGATGTACCTTATTTGTTCTTACAATGAAATATTTCGATTAGTAGATTTTAATATTTGTTTAACTTGCTTTCATGTTTTTTCATTATATATTATTATAAATACCCTAACATCGTGTGAATTCAGCCTTCTGCTTGGCGTACCTAATTGAAATTTTACATTGTGCAATACATTCCCCAAAATGCATGGTAGTAGATTGTAAATTGTTTTGACTCGATGTTTATGTTAGAAAATCTAGTTTCTATAAAAAGTAATAAAAACTTATTGCGAAAGTACTGTCAATTTTATAATAACTCAATCGATATTTTAATAATAAATTTATTTTAAAAGTGGGCATGTATCGAACGTAATATTTGGACTTGCCTCCGACTACCCCCTTTAGGGTATCCTCAATAGATTTGCGTACTGAGCAATATCTGAAGATATCCATAATGGGGAAAAAGTCGTGAAGATGTATAGTATATATATATATAAATTTATTAATGTTAATGTATATACGCAGTCCATCATTAAATTATCATTGAAAAGTAATCGCATGTACATTTATCGTATTATGAACCGGTATCTCATAAATAAGCAATTCGTGACTAAAATACTAAATAGGTACGTGTCTAATTTTTATCTGCAGATTTGTGTAAGTAGAAAAATAAAAGCAGTCCAACATTTAGAACCATTTTTATTCAGATGAAATGATAAATATGTATACATAATAATTTAACAAACATGTAAAATGTAACATCACCGTATCTTAGAGACTACGAAACTTATATTTAAAATAATAACTTACAAACATTAAAATCACAACAAATCTCGATGTATATATCTCGAAAACAAAGTTACACATGTACCTAGGTACCTATATAAATAGTAACAATATGAAACTTGTTTTGTTGGTAAAAAGTAGTTAATAAGTGGCCAAAAGGCCGATAACAGCCTAAACACTCCTCTAGTGTAAACCGGCTTTTTTTGGTAAATATTCATTCACGTTGTGTGTGTGGTGTCTATTAAATTCGCAATAATGTCAAGTCGACCAGTTTGTAAAATTTTCAATTCAATGTTCTGTTCGAAAACAGTCCAGTTAGCAAAAGGTCCAATTTGTATTGTCTAGATCAGTGATTCCCAAAGTGGTCCAGGTGAACCCCAGGGGTCCACGGGAAACTTAACTAGGGTCTAAGTTCGCGTGAAAAATAATGGGGTTCAGAAGTCGTACGGCCACGAAAATGTACCTATTTGGTTTCTATACAAGAAGTATACTATTTTTCTTCTTCTTTTTACAATTTCCGTCTTTAATACTAATTTTCACATTTTTGACGAGTTTTGGGGACATGGTAGAAATGTAGCAGTAAGGGGGGTCCTCCGAAACTAGTAACATGTTGAAAGTCGTCTAAGAGAAAGAAGAGTTTGGGAACCTCTGGTCTAGATTAAAAATTTGACAACGCTACATTGCGAAGAATTAGGCATTCTTCGTAACTAGCAACCAACTTCTGCGTGAGACCGGATGTTTAGCAGGGCAAAGTGCGTGTTAGACAATTCACAACCAGTAGCGATCATGAAATTTCTTTTCGTAATCGTAACTTAAAATTTTGGCGAATCACAAAGCGTTATTTTTATTCTACGCTTTCTCATTGGCCTAAATTTTACGTCTACGGAGTGAATACTTTTTCGCTTTTCGCTAGTCTTCGTAATCGAGCCTCGGATCTATATTAATGAGTTAACTCGAACCCGGTTGGCCATGTGTGGGTGTGGGTTAAAACCCGTCAACACTGCCGGGGCGTCGTTTGTCGTACTGCGCGATAATATACCCTTCGGAATCTCGTACGGCGGACACCATCGCGGAGAATCCAGCCGTTGATCCTAGTGATTTAGTCACATGGCCCCTCTTCTCAAGTGACGCGATGACTTCCTGAAAATATTTTTTTATACATATACGATCTGCAATGTGCCCTTGAGACAAGTAGGATGATCCTACATTGCAATCAAGGAGCACAGGTTTTTAATCGTTTATAACAAAAACTTTAGTTGATTCGGGTACTGAATTTCGTGAATACTCTTTTTGATTGAAATGTTTTGAATGTTTTGAGGCTCATACTATCAAGTTGGCGTAGTAGAAATGGCTTTCGCAAAATGAGCTTTCAGAAATAAGTATCTACGATATAATGTTTATTTGCAATCACACACATACAATTTTCAAGATTTATGAAGTTATTTGACATTAGGTAAGTATACATATCCAAACAAAACCATTATAACAAATGCAAAAATTATGCCAGCTCTTCGCGGAGTACTTCTGCTACCGCTCAAAAAAGTTCTGAGATCAGGTGTACTATCAAGCCAGACAATCTCAATTAATCTTCCTTATCTAATCATCTTGAAACAATTAATTAAACCATTGATTTTTTATTACTAGGCCCCGGCTGGACTTAGGCCTCCTCTATAAGAAGGGGCATATGCTCAAAATCTCCACGCTGGGCATGTGGGCGGGCACAACTTCTTGCGCCGCCAACGCTACTTCCCGTCAACGGTCAGGGAATTTAGCTGTGCCGATGTTAGGCTGCGCTATACCGCAATCAGCCTGCCGCCAGGTTGTGTTCTATGCAACGTGGTTTTTGGAATAAACTGTGGCTTACGGGATCGAAGTCTTGCTCGTATTGGACCTCCATTGGAAGGAGCTGATGATGAATTCGCGGTCGCGCCATCGAAAACGGCAGATCGCGCTTTTCTAGGATGGTGTGCCTGATTAGCTGAAAATGGACAAAAACTGTGAGAACAACAATGAGTGAAGGTTGAGGTTTTTAGCACATTTCATTCAATAGAACCGAACAAGGTAAAATAAAAAAATATGTGGCAGACAAGAGCTTAGTATTCCCCAGTGAACTGCGAATCCGTGATAGGACACGCACCTTTCAATGTCATACATTCATTTTTGTATCATTTGGAATATCTAATGTGAATGGAAGTCTTACTCAGGCAACTTCAGGCTGTCGAGTGAAAGTGAGAGGCCCAGATTGGATCAAAAAAGTTGAAACGGAAGGTGTCATGTGTGGGACCTATTAGTTATATCAGGTTATACCCATTCTTATTATATTAGGTTTTGTTTCTTCCGACTGCGAAACAACTTTCGAAGATGGTCTTTCAAAGGAATAAAATGTATTTGGATTGATTTTCGACTCGTTTGGACTAGATTTCGCAAAATCTCACATCTTTGACCTACAACTGATATATTGTCTTCACAAGCTAGAAAATAGGAAAAATAATTACCAATGAAACTTGCGTGGTGATCTTAGTTCCACCCGCTCCTCCCGTTACTAAAACCGCTTGGCCTTCCCGATTCAGGACTATACTCGGAACCATGGAACTGAACGGCTGCAATCCGGGCGCCAGATAATTTGCAGGAGATGGTTGGGTGCCGTAACCGGACAAAATGCCCGGTATTGAAAAATCATCCATTTCATTGTTCAGAATAATGCCCAGGCTTCTAGATCGTCGTTGGCAGCCCCAACTGAAGAAAAATTATTTCCGATAGGTGAAGCGCTAAGTTCAATGAGACGCCAGGCGCGGTGCCGACGCCGAACGATTGAGCTAGCCTTATTGGCGCCATAGACCAGCTGAGACAAATGAGGCAGCGAGAACAATTCTCGTTGCGGGACCAAATGTCGGTAGATATTTATCCGGGTGTTTGGTATAAATCACGGTGTACTCATAGTTCTTTATAAAGGAGAGAATCTTAGTATGGATGGTGTTAAGTTTTGTGACGAAATGTTTGAAATCGTTATTTAGTATTTCTGTAATTTATAAAATTATTTTTATTTTTTTTTCATAATTCTAGGTCCCTACTTAAGTTATCATACAAACGCAGCAACGACACAGGACAGAGAGGGAAAAAGATTCGTAGAGACGATTGAAGCAGCATGCCTTTCACAACGTGAGGACAACTAGGACGAACTGAAGTCGCCTTCGCGAAAATAAAATAGGTTAACTAACAGGTAGTTGATGGTGCTTGTGACGGATACAACGCTGCCATCGGGCGCGATGACTAGCAAGTGTCCAGTGCCGTGGTCGTCTGTTCCATCGAACTTGGCGCCATAGTGTTTCCAGTCGTTGGAGGTGCGCGTATCGTCCACAAGATCTCGAAAGGCCGCCGCCCAGTTCGGATTCGATAGGTTACGCTCGAACTGAAAGACTTAATTGGTTAGGTTTTGTACTCAATATTGAGGTTCAAACGTTAAAAAAGTTTCAGAGTCGAATTCATCAGTGAAGATTGAGCCGGAATCATAATTATTGTGTTTTGTTTTAACACGTATCATACGCCTACTCATCATCATTCTCCTGCCCTTGTCCCTCCCGCGCTAGATGGGGTACACGGCACATGTTTTGTCTTCCATTCACTTATAGTACGTACTTCTGAACGCTACGACACGATGGGTGATCTGATAGTGAAGATCGTGTCTTAGCATTGTTCAGAATCTCCATTCGAGGCTCTTGAGATCTGACGGATCGACTCGGAAACTTTTCGAACGAGTTTGAAAATACTTCTGCTGGTTAGGACTCCTAAGTCCTATGGATACCTACTCTATGTTGCTAATGACTACAGGACCTCTGCATTGCATTATCTAACCAGAAGATTGAAGTAGGCGAGTCGCTTTAAAATTTATCATTGCTACAGTCAAATGTCGTTGAAAATGAAAAGAAATAAAATTAGTAACTTTATTTAACCATAAGGTCTCTAGTCTGGTAACGTTATGGTTTAGATCACATTTGTCAGATCTCTCTATCGTCAGAATCAGTATTTTTAAATCATTTCAGTTCAGTCTCGTCATGAGTGACAGATGTGGATAAACTTTAATGACCATTTCGTCAAGGTTCCGCTTTCGTAATCTTCTGACGAAAGAGGAATCTGATAAACGTGTTCTAAATCTTTGCAATCATAAATAGAAATAAATTCTAATATGTGGCCATTGTCATATTCAAGTAGGTAAGATAAGGAATTTACATAATGCTCTTGGTATATTCCACTAATATTATAAATGTGAAAGTTTGTAAGTTTTTTTTATGGTAGGTATTTGAAGATGGGACAAGCACATGGTTCACCTGATGTTATATGGTAACCATTACCTATCACAAAGCATTGCATCGAAGATCACATTTTTTTAGAACGTGCTTTAGTACGATGCAACGCCCTGTGTGCATCAATTTGAGGCATGGAGATGATAAGCCTCTTGTGCCTGTAATTTCACCGGCACCCACACCCTTCAAACAAAAACATAGCAATGCTGTTTTACGGTAGAAATAAGCATGGTGGCAGTACTTCCCCGAACGAGCAAAAAACTCTTAGTTTGTACTACAATCATGCCGAAACGTCTGAACGGATTTGGCTGAAATTTTGCAAACAGATGGACACAGTAGTTTTTGAGTTTATTCATTACAAACATACACACAAAAAATTACAAATTTAATATTAGTGTAAATGATATTTCAATATTCGATTGGTAAAGATTGTTTTTATTCCCCATACAAACTTTGCCACCCCCGTTTACCACTTTAGAGATTAATTTTTCAAAATTTGATTAGCCTATGTGTTTTTCTGGAATTAGGTATCCAACTATCTACATACCAAATTTCAATTAAATTTGTTCAGTGGTTACGGAGATACGTGGTAACAAACATTCAGACTTTTGTTACGCGTACAAACTTTGCCACTCCCGTTAACCGTCCTAGGGGTTGAATTGCGAAAAATCCTGAAACACGTGTTCATTTATTTTCTGTAGAGAGTCTCTGTGCAAAATTTTAAGTCGATTGATCAAGATTTTTTATTTTCCCCATACAAACTTTGCCACCCCCGTTTACCACTTTAGAGGTTAATTTTTCAAAATTTGATTAGCCTATGTGTTATTTTAGCATCCAATCTACATACCAAATTTCATCTAAATTGTTTTAGTGGTTACGGAGGTACGTGGTAACAAACATTCACACAGACTTTCGCATTTATAATATTATATATAGATTAGGATTAGGATATTTTTTGCTAAATAATATTTTTTCCCATTAAGGCTTATGAACGTGTACCCCGTGAAGTTCTGTGGTGGGCTCTGAAAGAGAAACGAGTGCCTGCGAAGTATGTGAGGCTTATACATGCAATGTATGCTGGAGCACGAACGAATGTCCGGTCCGAAGCTGGCATCACTGATGAGTTCAATGTGGCAGTAGGTTTGCACCAGGGATCGGCCTTGAGCCCCTTTTTGTTCCTCCTGGTAATGGATGCTCTGACATCAGACATACAGGAGGAAGCACCTTGGTGCATGCTTTTCGCCGACGACATTGTTCTTGTCGGAGAAGATGCAGCTGAGGTACAGAGCAGACTGGTAAAATGGCAGGAGAAATTAGAGAGTGTCGGTCTAAAAATCAGCCGGACCAAGACTGAACACCTTTTCTGTGATTTTGGTGGTTCCTCCAATTTCTCCCCGATTGCCTTGGATGGTGTAACCCTACCAGTCTGCTCCGATTTTAAGTACCTTGGTTCGCTCTTCCAAAATGACGGCAATATTGACCGGGACGTGAACAATAGAATGAATGCGGGATGGATGAAATGGCGACAGGTCTCAGGAACAACTTGCGACCCTCGAATGCCCCTTAAACTTAAGGGGAAAATCTACAAGACAGTCATCAGACCTGTAGCATTGTATGGATCAGAGTGTTGGGCAATGAAAAAGACGGACGAAAGAAGAGTTCATGCTACTGAGATGCGAATGTTAAGATGGATGTGTGGTGTGACAAGGATGGATAAAATAAGGAACGAGTATATCAGGGGAAGCTTGAAAGTAGCACCTGTGGCAGATAAGGTGAGGAGTGGAAGACTAGCATGGTATGGACATATTATGAGGAGGGATGGAAACCATGTGACTAAAAGAGTGATGAGTATGAATGTAACTGGATGTACGAGAAGAGGAAGGCCGAAGAAGAGATGGATGGATTGTGTGAAAGAGGATATGAGAGTGAAAGAAGTGAGTACAGAGTTGACAGCCGATAGGATTGAATGGAGAAAGAAAACATGTTGTGCCGACCCCACCTAGAGTGGGATAAGGGCAGGGAAATGATGAATATTTTTTCCCATTCGATCCTACGTTATGGACTATGTTTTTTTCTATATTACTTCATCTCATTACAAGTACCTACCTGTTAACACTGGATGGTGGTGAACTGTCACACAGCTGGAACGAACATCAGCACACACCAGTTTCGGAGAATCAGAAGGCTGAGGCTCACAAAGCTCACATCTGTGAATAGCTACCAGGGAGTCATAACGCTCCTGGTTGCTAGAAATAGTTTCCTCATCCAGGGCCAATGAGTAGGTACTCTTTAATAGCTTCCTGAGATTACTAATAGCGACTAGTAGGAGCCCTCAACGCTGTCAAGTTCATATTGAAGTCACTATACCTAAGTCAATTACATTTTCACTTCTCTTGCTCAAAAAGTGTATCATAATAGTGTAGCTTAGCGGGCCTAAAACTCGAGTTTAATACCTCGGGCTAAAAAGTATTTTTTCTTTTTAATTTTTGTCTAAAATCATCAGCCCGTACAAAGCATTCCTTCAAAACCACCCATTATAACTCGGTCTTGTAATCCTCCCTCGCTACGCTCGGGAGTATCCATTACACCAAACTCGTTTAAAATGGGATGGTTTAGTCCCTTGTAAAACAATCTACTATTTCTAATTGCACGTACACTTTTTTAGTCAACCTGCGTCGACCTACTGCTGGGCAAAGGTCTCCCCCAAATTCCGCCCACCATCTTTTTCCTTCGAGATATCCCACACCATCCTCACTCAAAGGCATATTTTGAATTTATCAATCCGGTCTTGCAGGATCGCGATAACTTTAGCACAGCAACAGACGCGAAAACGTAACACTCACCTCTCGAATATCGTAGTCGATGTTAGAGCGTGTAGGGTCGCCGAGGCCGCTTCGCCTCGCGTAGGCGAACTTGAAGGACTCTATGATTCGGTGCCAGTAGAGATCCGAGTCGGGCGGCGCGGCGCCTCCGCCGACCCAACCGCGCTGCATGTTCATCAGAAACGCTAGCACGGAGCCCGAACCAGGCAGCGGGCTCACGTAGAGCGTGTGCTCGTCGTCCAGCTTCACCGTGATTGGCTCTTGCCATTCTACCCTTAAATCACATCATGTGTAAAGCTTGTATATCTTGTAACATTTTATGGACCATCTCCACTACCTATAGCGTTTCGTTTTAGCGAAGAATCCAAAGTACGTATGAAGTTATTCAATAGTTTTCGTTTTCGCTTCGGCAGACAGACCGGGCCCTTCGTCAATGCGCGTAGTAAAGGGACCTCATTTTCTCATCCTACCCTCTAAGGTGCATTTGCATACAGTTCGTAACCGATTAGGTACGCACGCCTCGTGATTTTGTCATTATTTTGTGTTTTTCAGGGAAATATGAAGCGTCTTTGGTTAGGTATTACCTAAGTACTGTTATAGGAATCCGCATTTAGAGTACAATGACTGAAGGAAGGCCACACATAAATCTTAGGTTCACGGAGCGAGACACGTTTGTATTGAGTTCCATACTCAGACTAACATAATAAAAGATAAATAATACTTAATAAAACCTTTTATGATGTTAGTCTGAGGTTCCATACATCACAATGTTGTGCTTTGTACCTATTTATAAAGACGTAGACAAAATGTAGTACAAAAGCCTGCCTAGTGTAGACGGTATAAGTTATGCACAACACGGCGCGTAAGTAGTAACTAGTACCTAGGAACTGTATCTATCACAGGGGATAGTTGCAAGTAATGAAATAAGTTGCAAGATTATTAATAATACTGGACACAGTGGACTATCACACAGCATCCTGACCCCCAAACTAAGGAGAGCCGTAATGGGAATATGCCACATAAGTATACACTTTTTTTTGTAATAAGTACATACATGGAAAACACCCAGACCCAAAAAAATATTTGCATATCACACAAAAATTTGTCTCGTGGCGGGAATCGAACCCGCAACCTTCTGCGTCTCAGGCGGGCCTTCCCCCACTGTTTGTCTGATGTCCAAACAAGCGCGACAAAATTCTGTGGCCGCAATAGGTTAGATAGATAGATAGATAAATAATTTATTTGTTACTACAGGCACACAATTTACATTAATAACAAGATAGACTTGTACGGGAAAGCGTGAAAAGCCTTTTTAAAAACACGAAAATTAATTTGATATAAAGTATTTAATGTTCAAGATGTTATTCGTACAATGGATTGATTCAGACTGGCTCTCCAGTCACTATAATCTATCGGAGTCCAGACGCAACGTCCGCAAAATGCACACCTGAGACCGTGCGTGGGCGCAAGTATGCAGTGCTTATGCAGCACTAAATATACTATTGTTAGTGGAAGTTGCGACCATAACTCCTCCCTCCGTAAGTTCGAGATTATCCGAGCGGGGATTATCCGAGCGAGGATTATCTCGAGCCATTGTTCCCCTGTTACAAAATTCCTTAATTCTATGCTTATATGCGAACAATACTATGCTTATAACTAACACAACGCAAAACACCAAATTTCCTATACTAACACTTTTATAATCTAGAGCACTTTGATTTTCACTATGACTAACAATTTCACTTCCACTTTTCTGCAATAAGTAATTCAGGAACTGGATGTCGGCAAGATCGATTCCGTTGAGATTAACAGGTTTCCTCTGAATATCCGATGGGCTTGACATTATTTTAGGTAAGTTGATTACAGGAAACTTCGTGAATGTAACTTCTTTTCCTTGGCTTTGGTGCTTCTTAAAATACAATTCCTTTATCTTAACTTGACAGTTATCGTCTGTAGTTAACAGATAAGTTCCTCTAATGTACTCTTGCGTTATCTCGTTCTCGCAGTACTTGGTTAGTAGGTTTTCTGTTTTCACGTAAACTATCCACCGATTGGGTTGTATTAGTTCAGCTTTCACGTCATCGATGGTAACTGGAACTGGGTGACAGCTCGAGATGTTTGTCGAAAACTTCATAAGGTCGGTTATACAATCGTCATCAATCAGCGGCGAAACATCGTTCTCATAACATAGGAAACGAGCTTCATCGATTTCACGGCATGACTGGGAGAGCGGCCTTGCTTTCAACCCCTTCATAAGGACATAAGGGTATTTTGGAAGGATAAGGGTGGTAAGGTCATTGACTCTATCATGAACAGGTAAGGGAATTAATTTAAAGTAGTTAAAAACTTCGTCTTTTATCAACGGTATGTGCATGATGAATTTTATCTGATTTTGTTTTAGATACGCTTTCATTTCAATACATTGTTCTATTTTTACAATATTTTCAACTTCTACAGGATACACTAATTTTTCAGTTTTTTCTATTTCCTTAAATAATACTAATAACTCATCCATGTCTATTACAGATTGATGCAAGACCTTTATCTTAGCTAAAGCAATAGCCGTTTCAATCTCATTCAGTCTCATATACAGTGTCTGGAAGTTATGTATAAAAACATTATAAATGTGAATGAATTTATTACCCGATTGAAATAATTTCGAAATGTTTAAGTTACGATTAATGCCTTGGATATGTTCTTCTATCTGAATGAAATTGCTTTTAGTAGAGTTGGCTATATCTGTGAACGTACCCACCATTTCGGCAACAATTGTCAGTTTTCTTGAAGTCGCGTCTTGTTTTGAATTTATCTCATGAATTAACCTTTCGTACATTTCAGCGTCGTCATTATCAAGATTGCCTGTTATTGTCTTTATCAATGAACCAATAGGATTTAATATGCCTCGCTTAGATCTAACCGATGGAATCAATTGCTTATATTTATCTATAGTTATATTCATGATATAATCAGTTTGTGATTCTACTTCAATGAAATCTGAATCAAAAGCTTTGGTATCGAACACGCTTTGAACTTGTCTTTTAAGTCTTATATATCTATCTATACTTAATTCTAATTCTTCACGGATTAATCTTAAATCTAGAATCTTAATTACAGTCCATCTATCATGGCTGACAATAGCTTGACCTTCCTTTACAGGTAACAACCCCGGGTTCCTTTCAATCGGCTGCAGAAGAAGGCCCTGGCTTCGGATCACTTGGACCGCCAGAAGAATTAACCTGTGGAGGACGTTTAATGTCTTTAATGGGAACTTTAGTATTCCTATTATGAGTAATAACCGGTACAACATTCCTTTCTATAGCTCCGCTGACTTGAGCTTTCTGATATCGCGGTTTATCCTTACTACGCCTAGTGTTTACTCCTTTAATGAAGACCGTATCGCCTACATCTATGTTAAATTCTCTTTCACCACCACGTTTTTCTATAACAGCTCTCTTTTTATCAATAATTTTGTCCGTCAGATATTCGTATAAATATTTTGTCCTTTTAACATGTTCCTTAACCAATTGTTGAGTAAACTGTTTATTGAAATCTACATAAAATGTACTGTTAGATTCTGTATGGCCGAAAACTACTTCAAACGGAGTAAGACCTGTGGTAGAATGAATCGTGTGGTTATATGACATAACTGCATAAGCCATTACAGATGCAGCGTCCGTTACTTTCTGTTCGTATTTTGCTATTCGGTAAATTTCAATGATGGTTGAATGAAATCTCTCGACAATTCCCATGGAATTAGGGTTGTGAGGAGTACCGATATGAAGGTCAATCTTATAAAATGAAAGCATTTCCTTCATAAGCGTATTGTTGAATTCGGTACCAGGATCCGAACTAATTCTACTAGGGGTTCCATACAAAGAGAAGTACTTTATTAGAGCTCTTACTGCTTCAGGGGTTGATTTAGTACTGATTTCAAATGCTTGACCTAATTTGCTGAAGGCATCGACTATTGTAAGGTAATGTTTTCCATCAATCGAAAATGTATCTATAAATAATTCCTGAAATGGTCTTATTTGGGTCTGCGATAGTTGAAGTTTTAGTGGTTTACGGTCATACTTCATTTTCTTACAGAGTTCACAAGCATTTATGATACTGGCTACTATTTGATCCATATTGTTCCAGTAAAAGGTACGTTTTAGGTGTATTAACGTTTCTTTAATTCCCCTGTGACTATTTTTACCTACGTGATATTTAAACACCACGTCTCGCTGTTCCTGTTCGCTATCTACATAAACTACTCTCTTAGTACATTCGTAAAACTTCACTGCTCCTTTCTGAAAAAGTAATAGAGTAGCCTCTGAAAACTGCTTTCGGTGTAATTCGTCTTCAAAATAAAAGAAATATTTTATTTTAGGCCTAATATAACTTTTCAGAAATCGTTTGATCAGATCCATGTTATCCAACGGTAAGTGAACCTCTAATATCTTTTGTTTATCCCTAGATAAGTCCTTAACCGCTAATTCGTTTCTGTTCCAGGTATGAACGAGAATCTGATTCGGTTTGGTGTCTACAGCTTCTTGTAGGATGTACATCCCATCAGTATCTAAGTCACGGGCCGAATGTACTGTGCCTATACTTTCGTTTCGTCCTTCAGAAGCCGAAGTGGTCGAGCTACCTACAGATGGAATCGAATAGGGAGACCGTCGACCGGTACGTATTACTGATTCGTTACTTTTCTCCGAACCGGATGAAATAACTATCGGAGATGGTGTTCGTTCGCGCGGGGTAGAGGCGCGAGAATTGTCATTTTTATTTCTACTCAGCTGAGTTATTTCGTCTGTCAAATCTATTAAATGTCGCTGGAGCTTTTGTTCTTTTTTCTCTATATTTACTTTCATTGAAACATCATCATCTTCACCTAAAGCGTTAATTCTAATTCGAGATAAAGCATCGGCGTTACAATTTTGCTTTCCTTCCTTATGTTCGATGTCGTAATCAAATTCCGATAAGCGGAGTTTCCATCGCGTTAATTTACTATTGGGCTCTTTGATGGATTTTACCCAAATAAGTGGCCTGTGATCGGTGTAAATCTTAAATTTTCTCCCATACAAATATGGTCGAAAATGCTTTGTGGCCCAAACGATGGCTAAAAGTTCTTTTTCAATTGTGCTGTAACGAGTTTCAGCATCATTTAAGGTTCGACTTGCATAAGCTATCGGCTTATCGCTACCTTTGGGTCCCTGCGATAGGACGGCGCCGATGGCATAGTTGGAGGCATCGGTCGTAAGCGCGAATGGTTTTGTAAAATCGGGAAACTGTAAGAGCGGCGCGTTTGTTAAAAGCTCTTTACACTTTTCGAATGCGTCAACGTATTCCTGTTTTGTACAATCAATCCTATTTTTCTTTTTCAGGCACGATGTTAAAGGCTGGGTTAGTTTAGCAAAATCTTTTATGAATTTACGGTAATACCCTACTAAGCCAAGAAAACTTTTGATTTCCGTAACTGTTCGTGGTAACGGGAATTTCAATACGGCTTTGATCTTATCATCGTTTGGCAAAAGGCCATCCCTGGTAATAGTGTGACCCAGGTAAAGGACCTCTTTCCTCAAAAATTCGCATTTGTCGAGTGTTACTTTTAGATTAGTTTCCCTAAGCCGATCGAATACTTTACGGAGCTTATCGATGTGTTCCTGCAGACTAGATGAATACACTATGATGTCGTCAAGATACACTAAACAGTGGATACCCTGAAGGCCTCGTAGTACATTATCCATGGCTCTTTGGAATGTGGCGGGCGCCGTTTTTAAACCAAATGGCATCCGTTTAAATTCGTAGTGGCCCGCTTGTGTGGTGAATGCGGTTTTAGCTCTATCCGCCTCGTTCACTTCAATTTGATGGTATCCGCTAGCAAGATCTATGGTGCTAAAATATTGAGCTTTACCAATTTTATCGAAGAGGTCATTTATATTGGGCAACGGATATTTATCATCGACTGTGATCTCATTTAGGCGTCGATAATCGATCACCATTCTAAACTTCCTTTCCCCAGAGGCATCCATTTTTTTTGGTACCAGATGAACCGGTGCACTCCACGGTGAGTAAGAGTCTTGTATTACATTATCTGCCAACAGTTTACCTACTTGTTTTTGGATTTCCTCATTTAGAATAGGTGGGTGTCGATAAGGTCGAATATAGATCGGGTCTTCGTTAGTCGTCCTGATATTATGTTTCACTTGATTTGTGAAAGACAAGGGCAGTTTTTCACAGTAAAATATATCACGATATTCGTTACATAATTTAAAAACACTATCACGCTCCTCTTTGTTCATATGATCCAGACGTAATTTCCGTAAATTTTCTTTCAACACATCATCAACCATACAGTCATCTTTCACAAAATTAACCTTACATTCTTCATTTTTAAATACTGTAACATCGAACGGTTCCTTAAACGTGATAACAGCTTTTACATTAGAAGCGTTTTGAATTACTGTTTCCGCAAAGTAGTTCTCACACCTAACAAGTGCGGTAGGCATACGAACGCCATCCTGAAATTGCAAAAATTCTAAAATAGCTTCACCGCTTTGTAAGTTCGTGGGAATTTTTACTCGGGTCTCAGATCGTGGCGCTAAATGAATCTCATACGGTGGATTGTAAATAATAGGGATTCGCGCATTGTGTGTCATTAATATTTGATTTCTCATGTCTATATTAGCACCTAGTTTTTGAAGAAGATCAGATCCTATCAAGCCGTCATATCTTCCATCCACATCATAGATGTAGAACTTATGAGGCAGTGTGCTTTTAAAGGTCTTTAGCAATGGTATGTAAATTATCTCATTATGCATGCTCTGAGCATGTGTACTAACCACTGTGAACGGTTCGTAGTATCTGAACTCATTGAAAAACTCATAAGCCTTAGCAGGACTTATAAAGGACCTACTACTTCCGGTGTCGATGAGAAACTTGGAGTTTATCTCAGGGATTTCAATGTGAGGTAATTTTAAAATACTGTCACAATAATTTAAATTAATTACTTCACCGCATTGTTCGAGGCAGTTTTCTGAAAATTTTCAGGAACCACGGTTTCCGAACTGATGTTTTCAGGGCAGATGTTATCCGTATATGCGGGATTATTTTCGTCATAATTTTCCATAAAGTTACAATCAGTAGAGGGGTACTCTACATTGTCACCATACATCTCATAGCCATAGTCATAGTTGTTATAATCCTGACACTCATCCATAAAATATAGATCATTCGCTATCATGTTCTGTCTAATCGGCGCTGTGCGCATTGAAACGTCAGTATCCTGTAGCCTAGGTGCCTGCACCTGCTGTTGTGGTGCGCCAAACCTATTCTGGTTCGCCTGGGGTTGGTTCTGAATACCGAACTTAAAACCTTGCTGTTGAGGGATACCGAATTTATATCCGCCGTGTTGGAAGGGCGCGCGCTGCGCTGATGTTTGGCCAAAGTTACGCTGAGGCATATTTTGGGGTGCCCCAAATCTAAAACCTTGCGTAGGAGGCGTGAATCTATTTGGCTGGACATAGTTAGGCCTGAATCCACCAAAGTTATTTTGTGGAATTCCGAATTTAAAATTATTATTTGGCACTGCATGAAAAGCTGGTTTAAAACCTTGAACTGCTGGTGTTGGTTTTAACGCATTTTGTGGATTAGTTACTTGTACAGAAGTTTGCCTCAATAATTTATTTTTCGAATCATACTGAAACTTAAAGTTCACTTCTTCCGTCACAATGCTCAATGCATTCTCTAAGTTAGAGCAACCTTTCAACCGCACAATCCTAATCATGTCTTCCGGTAAATTATACAGAAACACGTTCAGAGCTGTGTTGTTGTAAACAATCATTTTCGCGGCTTTGATTCCTTCATCGGTAAGTCTATTTACTTTCGCAAACAAAGAGCTTCTAACGTTCTGAATTCTATGACAAAACTGAATGTACGTTTCACCTTGTTTAAGCTTCAGAGTCTCAAGCTCTATCGCTATACACTCCTCTGATCGAGGGTCACCGAAATGTTGTGTAAGTAATTGTTTTAACTCATCATACGATTTTATATTAGGGTGATCACTAAGTAACGTCGCAGCTCTACCAGTAAGCCTACTTGATACAGCGTGGAATAAGTATAAACTCTGGTCTAAATTTCCGTCAATTTTACTTCCACTAATCACATAATCACACTTGGATAAAAATAAATTTAGTAAATTTTCTTCCCCATCATATTTAGGGATCAGTGACAAGGTTTCCTTAGGCACTGCTTTGATCGACATGTTACTTTATTAAATATTACTTATTCTATACTATTCAATAATGCCTATTTTAGTGCAACTACTTCTACTTATTACTACACAAATTAACTACGAGTATGACGGATTTGCCAATGTTTGTGCAAATCAGTTCGCCAATTTATGTGCAAACAAAATCAGATAAACGCAGTTAATAAGCCCGACGATTTAAGTCCGGGAGTATTAGGAAAAGACAGGAATATGAAACACAGGAAGTGAAAAGGTTTACTCACAAGCTGCTCGATCCCATGTCCTCCAAGAGCCGAATCAATCACCACTTTCACACGCGATCACCGTAGGGAGTCGAATTTATTTGGTTCGTTTCTTTCCGCGTCCGCGTAGAGTCGGTTTTCGAGTGAAACGCTACTTTTTCGTGAGACCGATTTTGGGGTTCTTCACGAGCGTAGTTTTCGTGAAAATCGCGGAAAATCCTACCGGCTGCGCCAGACTTGTACGGGAAAGCGTGAAAAGCCTTTTTAAAAACACGAAAATTAATTTGATATAAAGTATTTAATGTTCAAGATGTTATTCGTACAATGGATTGATTCAGACTGGCTCTCCAGTCACTATAATCTATCGGAGTCCAGACGCAACGTCCGCAAAATGCACACCTGAGACCGTGCGTGGGCGCAAGTATGCAGTGCTTATGCAGCACTAAATATACTATTGTTAGTGGAAGTTGCGACCATAACTAGATATAAGCACAAAAAAATAACATGAATAGAAAGAAAAAAAAAGCACAAACATTTCAAAGAACCTACGAATTATGAACTTTTATGTAAAGTATTTTAGTGTGTTTTATGTTAAGGTTAGACTGCCTTTTTGCTAGAATATATTTCCATGTGGATCAAGAGAATCCTCTTCAGAATTTTAAGTTTTGTTTCTTTCATTTCAAATTTCCGAACTGAGGCGTTTAAAATCCTGTCGCAATTAGTGATTACTTTCAGCTTAGCTGAATTAATTCCGTATCAGTCTTCGGTTAGTAGGTAAGATAGTTATTAGTTATGTATTTAATAGTAACAGTAAACGTAAAAAGCTGAAGTCACGTTGCCGTTTTAAAATGATAGGTACTCTAAAATATTATACTTTATCAATCCAATAAATTTTTTTCTTATTCATCAGGTTATATTATGATATAAAAAGATGATTAAATTCGGTAGCTGTGGATTCATAGGTATAGCTTTAAGTTAGGACATGGTGCTACATGAACATTTCTGCTATTGCTCCACTTGCGTCTGAACTCTGAACTGTAATTTCACCTACTCAGAATGAAAAGTTCCATTCATAAGTTGCAATAAGTAAAGCACATGGGCGCCTTGGAGTTATCTGTTTTGTTTCACTAAATACATAAAATAAAATAAAATAAGCTCATCTCATCAAACTCGAAGGGGTCAAAAGGGGGTTGTAAATTAACGAATACGAAAGTTAAAGTTAGCTCACTTGTAGTTCCGGAGATCTTCGACTGTGATGATGCCTCCGTAGCCTTGGATGTCTTGTACGAGCGGCTTCGATAGGGAGCCGTCGTGTATCGCCTCGGGACCCTCCTCTGCGATTATGTCCAAAGTCTGTGCCAGAGTCGGCAGCACGATGATATTGCCTTCGTGCCACACCTCGCCCGTCTCCTCGTTCACGTATACCTCCCTGAAGAATGGCCTTGTCTGTAATGTTATTGTATCACCTGCGTCTGCACTAGATAGATTGATAGATAGATATATAGAATTATAGCACGTTTACCACCATCTAAAAACCAACCACAGGATTGGCTGGTAGAAAATGCTCGTAGCATTAAGCCCACCTTTTTGTTACATTTCATGTGTAATAAAGTATAAATAAATGAATGAAAATAGATAGGTACTCTTTATTGTACACAAAACCAATACGAAAAAAAATACAAGAACAGAATAAGAACAGAAATAAAAAAAGTAATGTAGGTACAATCGAAACTAATCGATCTAGGTACCTATTCTAACTGTAACTTAGCTGTGAAAACTTTGTTTTTCTGGTGGGATAGCTTTTTCATATCGAAAGTTATCTTCTTTTAGATAAGGTACTGCCCAGTTTTACCTACCTATTGGAATTTGGAATACATTTTGCTGGTCCCTTGTCTCTATGTTCAAAACATAGTGAATAATGAACTTTGAATAATTTTGACCGATAAGGGCAAAGATAGATAAGATTTACTTATTCCATTATATGTGAGTAAGAATGATAATGTCTAAGCCTAAGGTATTGCCTACTGATTACCTAATCTAAAATTTTTGAGTCTAAATCTACGAGGGTCGTGCGTGGTTCCAGATCCAGAACATAATACTACTAGGTTAGTACATTTCGCATATCATGCCAAACGACCCACAGCAACAATTGAACCGTTCCTGCAGTATCAGGTCAAATTATCAGTTGCTGAGTATCCGCCACGGTATAGAGGTCTTCTCTCAACACTGAATGTGGGCTCGTCAGCAACATGCGCCCCGGAACCAATTTAGCAGCGCCGGCGGTGCTGAGAGAAGGGGCGATATAGGTAGATACATCAGCGTGATGGAGTAAAGCATTGTAAAAGATACCTCAAGGAAGGCTCTGCCTTGATGACGTCGCTGTGTGAGTGCAGCGTGCGTGCCAGGTATCCATTGACGCGATGCCCGTTCCGACACAGGTCCGCCGTTGGCTTGACGAGGTCGCGCCACGGCAGGCGTCCGTACTCCTGATACATCGCGCCGTAGCCTCTCAGCTCGCCGGGTACTGCGATGGCTAGGCCCCCGATGGTGGAGGAAGCGTTGGCGAACATGGTCTCGGTCGTGCCCCCCGGCGCGCGTTCCCTCGCGTTCAAAACGCGCACGCGGCCTCTCTTCGCGTCGTAGATCGTCGCCAGAAACCCGCCGCTCAGGCCCATGCATTGTACGCATGAGACGCCCTCACAGAACAGAGCGGCTATCGCAGCGTCCACCGCCGTGCCGTTCTTTTCGAGGATGGATCTGAAATTGATGCTAGTAAACAGCATGCTAACCCGCAAAAGTTAACTTGAACTTGTCGTGCCGGTTCAAGTTCAACCAGCCTATATCAGTCCACTGCTAGACATGGGCCTCCTCTAATAAGGGGGATATGCCCATCATGCCCACGCTGGGCATGCGAGTTGGGGGCTGAGGATCGCAGTACACAGCTTCTCACACCGCCGACGCTGCTGCCATGCCGGTCAGGGTATTTAATCTGCGTTGGGCTGTGCTATGCAGCTCTCAGCCGACCGCCCCAGAGCCCGTTTGATAGTCCGCAGGGTGCATCACGGGCAGCTTGGCTTGAGTTCCGAAGATAGCTTACCTATAGGTAAGCTCTTTTGATAATGAACCAGCAAAAATAATTAAAAAACAAAAAAATAAAGTTATTTCCTGCAACTTTTGGCCCCTTACTTAATTAGCCTAACAACCAAAACAACAAATAATAAAATAGTAGTGATTGGTATGACTTAACAAGATTTTCGCCTGTGTTGTTTCGCCTGGTATTAGGAACTATGAGTAATCAGCACTTCTTGATTGCCAGTCAGCTTTTGCCAGTGCCGACGAGGGCGACAACGTATCGTCCGTCCGAACCTTCGGCACATTGCGTCGTGTGATTCTAGGTCTAGGTAAGTAGGTACATGGTGGGCCAAGATACAACAGTTTCCCCTACGTTTATCTTAAATATTTTGTTTCTTCTTTGATATCAAACCACATTCAAGGGAATCGTTGGCTTCCATTTTTGTCTTCCAAAACTGCCACGCTTCCAAGGCACTTTTGACTTCCCATGGGCAAAGGATTTTAAGGATTGGGTACATACCTTCCGATGGCAGCGCACTCTAAGCCATTAGCGCCGACAGCAGCATTCGGGTAGCGTTGGTGGCCGGGCCCGGAGTCCCATGGACGTAGAACCAGAACTGCCACCAACGCTCCCCCGACCAACCCCAATAACACGACGCCCAGTAAACACTAGAGCCGAGATCTAAACAACCACAGAACTCAACAGCAACAATTTATTTCGCATTTCTAAATCTCTTTGTCATCTGTAATCGGTATTTGGATTGTGCTAGAATTTTGATGCGCTGCAACAATGGAAACGAAAAAGTCAATGTCAAATGATGACTAGATTTATTTTTTGTTTATTGAAATGTATTTAAATAGGTAACACTTTTATTTTAACCTCTTTTATCAATAACAAACAACCAGCCTATTCAGTCCACAGCTGGA
Source organism: Horisme vitalbata (assembly GCA_951804965.1). Classification (NCBI taxonomy): domain Eukaryota; kingdom Metazoa; phylum Arthropoda; class Insecta; order Lepidoptera; family Geometridae; genus Horisme; species Horisme vitalbata. Next base: position 27,195,233 of record OX638091.1, on the reverse strand, counting down.
CATAGGCCTCCCCTATAAGAAGGGGGATATGCCCATAATCCCCACGCTGGGCATGGGGTCGTGGATCGTAGGGCAAAGCTTCTTGCACCGCCAACGCTGCTGCCCGTCGACGGTTAAGGTATTTAGTTGTGCCGGTGTTAGGGTGCCTTTCCACCAGAGATGTGCTATGCTACGTTGCTATGGATGCGTTTGATATCCACCAATCATATCATTGGTGCACATAGCTTAGCAATGGTGGATTCAACTAAGCTATGTTTTTTATATGGAAGGATGCGTTCTGAATGTGTGCTATGGATGCGTGCTATGGGTACCTGCGCCCTCACCGCTTCCCTACTATCGATACATCGCATAGCTCGAGCATCTTCCTCGCTCAGCTACTCTGCGGCGGCGGATCTTCATAGCACATCTTACTCGCACCGCTACATAGCTTAGCATCAGTGGAAACGGTCGCAAAGTTTCGTAGCTTAGCTTTTACATTCTCGCAGCATAGCTGCATAGGATATATCTCCGGTGAAAAGGCACCCTTAGGCTGCGCTATGCCGCAATCAGCCAGCAGCCAGAGCCCCGTTCGTTATGCAGCAGGGTGCACCACGGGCAGGTGAGATTGGCTTGGGTTTTAAAGATTGGAATTGGAACCCCTTACACCCCTCTTTTATCATTAGACATTATTATCTTCAAAATAAATACCTAAGTAGATTAATAAGGCGAGGGTATTAAAACTAGAACCCTGTGTAGCGAGGGATTCAAGCTCGCCCGAAGACAGCTTCTGCAAACTGTACTATTATATCAGTACCCCTAGTACGAGTTGCACATTTCGAAAACTTTCTTGGTTTACCATATCGAGCTCAATGAAGAAGATAACAAGGTTAAAATATTACACTTTTACGTACGTAGAATCAAAGTCTAGACCGTTCACATTATTCTAGTTTTTATTTCGCATCGATCGGTGCAATATTACCGAAGTTATAAGCATGGGAAGTTTACGTAGGTTTTTTAAATCTCGCTAGTGATCGCGAGTAGCGCGTGACGTCATCGCTCGGCGGCGGCGGGCGTCCGTAGTACATTTCGCTGCTAAGTTGTTTGCTCTCGTGCGCTCTGGTTATTTTTATTAATTTAAAAGAATGCTGATTGAGTGAGTGTATCGTGTAAATTATTGTTTTAGAACTAAAATGGAAGAAGGATTTAAAAAAGGCCAATCTAACAACCTTCCCATAGTTCACGATATGATGGTGGCAGAATATTTTATAAAAATAAAGAAATCATTAACCTTGGAATGGTTCAATAAACTGCGAGTCGAGTACCCTACATACCTACTAATATATAAATGCATCGGGGAGCCCCCCTTAATTTATTTTAATTTAATTTAATTATTTATTTTTGAAGTAAATATATAAAAAAAATATTCTGTGCATATTTCAAGCGTCTACCTGTTGCTGTTATTAATATCGAGCAAAAAAAACGGCAAAAAAGTGGCAACCGAAATACATCATCGGTGAACATTTCAACTGTCTAACTATCACGGTTCAAGGGATACAGCTTGGTGACAGATAGACGGACAGACAGACATACAGACGGACAGCGAAGTCTTAGTAATAGGGTTTCCGTTTTTACCCTTTGGGTATGGAACCCTAAAAAGCATATTACTAGCAAAAACCAAGTACCTACTTAGTCTACCTACCTACCTACCTAGGTACTTAGTTAGTATTTCACATGGCAAGGTTAAGTACCTACTACTTAGTATTTCACATGGTATTTGAACAATTGACATAGAAATGATCCTCACAACAATATATATGCTGTTGTTTTTGGTCCTAATGGATGTGCTCTTCTCATAGCATTTGTCCATTTTTTCTGATTTTCGCATCCTTAGGAACGTAAAAAAACCACTTTTCGGGTGTTTTTGTGGCCCCATTTTTACACTGAGACACAATACAACATTTATTTTATGAACTCGTGTAGTTTTTATTGTTTCTTATTTAAAATAAACAAAGTAGTTCCGCGCGCAACGGGCACATTGGGATAAATGCTTCCAATACCCGAGTCACTCGCGTGGAGGCAGGATCCGTGACGTCATCTACGATATCGCGCTCGGTCCGCGGCTTGGACCGAAAATGTTAACCTTGCACTTTGATATCTTGGTCAGTTTTAGAGATAAAAAAATAATAAAAACACAGTTGTTCTCGTAATTTTTTGTAGATTTTTTTGGCATATATAACAAAAAATGGTTTTCTTCTTCATTTTAATGTACGTTTTTTGGAAATTATGAAACTGGTTTTAAGTAGAAACTTTGAACAACGTAGGTAATGTAATCTTCTTGCAGATTGCAATAATTATCACTCAAAACGGTGAGGTAATTAACGAAAAAAGGCACTTCAAAATTGAGCTCGATATAGTACCTATACTATAAAAGTTTTCGAATTGTGCAATTCATACTAGGCCCTCAGTAGTATGACTTGACTACTTGGGAGTCTTGGACACGCCGCTCTTAGCCGTTTATTAATTTCTAAACGCACATCACAACATTAGCAATGCATCGACACGTGTGGACTGGGGTCAAACTAGTAAACATTTTCTTTCTGAAGTACCAGGGTAGCATTAATCACGAGATCTTACATCTGCCACCCGTCGTTTACCTACTAACTTGGTTTTAGCTAACAATATTATTAATTCCCGAAGTAGGTACCTACTAGGATAGCTGTAACTAACAAAACTCGAGTAATCAGTATATGGACTGGTACACATATTACATGTTATCGGCACCGATATCTCATTTTGCAATTCGTGACTAAAATATCTATGGCATTTACGTATAAATATGTGCCAAAAGATAAAAAATGCATAAAGTACCTACCTATTGCCATCTCTCACGTGACAGAACTCACTTTAAGCATTGGCTAAAGCCATCGAGTTAAAGCTAATTAATAAGTAAGGGGTAAATAGGTACCTAGGAGTGTCTAATATTTACATGCAGAACTGTATAAGTAATAGAAAAAATTAAAGCAGTCCAACATTTAAAACCATTTTATTTAGATGAGATGATAAAAAGTATAGTTACATAATAATTTCACAAACATACAAAATGCAACATCACAGTATCTTAGAACCTACAAACTTATTTTAAAAATAATAACTTATAAACATTAAGATCTCAACAAAGTAGATTGTATCTCGAAAAATATTAAAATAAATAAATAACCTTTATAAATAGTAACAATATGCGTTGGTAAATCAAATAGCAAGAAACGTGACCGTAGGTATATAAACAGTATTTTTTGTATTCAATGACACAAATAAATGACCTAAAAAAGTATTTATTAAGAACAAACAAAACAATACCCTTGTCCCTTGTCCGAGAACATTTTAAGTGGCGTTAATCTCCCTTAAAACAAGTGGATTTAAAAATAAAAGTATATTGGTTCATTGAGGAATTTTCGAGGGGAATACATATGTTACGTAGCGAGGTACCGCTGAGTTTACACTATTGACAGGTCCTTGACCGAGTGAAAACTAAAACTACTATAATTTTTATAAAAAATTAACCGACTTCAAATAAATCACTTCTTACTTCTTGCCCTAAAGAATTTTGACAAGTAGGACTTTTAATAAAAATAAACCAACTTTCAATAAATCACTTCTTACTTCTTGCCCTAAAGAATTTTGAAAATCGGTTCACAATTAATTTGAGGGAGATATTGATGATCATAGGGCGAAAATTACAAGTGAGGATGAGGTTTTTTGAGTTTTCCGGGAAAAGTACCAATTCCTCAGGAATATTTATGGGACCACCTGTGAAGTATATTCTTTTAAACAAAAAAAGAATTTTGAAAATCGGTCTACAAGTGACGCAGTTATCGGTGAACATACATAAAAAAAGGTTCCGACGAATTGAAACCTCCTCCTTTTTGAAGTCGGTTAAAAACACCACTTCAAGGTTTTGTCAAGGTGAGGAATTTTTGAGGACAACAATGAGACATAGTCGCGGTCGCGGTCACGGAACTGCATATCCTTTAGTGATCCAAATGAACGAATCCAACAATGCCTACCTTATTTTTAACCGACTTCAAAAAGGAGGAGGTTCTCAATTCGCCGGAACCTTTTTTTTTATCGAAACAGATCAGTTATTTTATTAATTACTTTTAAATTCATTAAAATAACATGGCTAACATGGCTTCTTTTGTACGATTCACACCTACCGGCGCGCGTCGGAGAGCATCGAAGCGCATTTTAAAACATGCTAGAGGAAATTGAAACATCCACAAAGCAGTTAAGTTCCATAATTGCATGCAATATTTACTTACGGATCTAGATAAGTCAGTATTTGACAAAGCTCAAAGCTGCGTAAATTGCATGAAAATAAGGAACTTACCTGCTTTGTGGATGTTTCAATTTCCTTTAGCATGTGTGATGCTCTCACAATGCTCTCCAATGCTCTCCGATGCTCTCCGACGCGCGCCGGTAAGTGTGAATCGTTCATTACTGTCCTTACATCTGCCATATTGAATTTTTAGATACTTCATCCTACATAGGGTTGCCAACTTTTTTTAAAGACTCAGTTATGACATTTGGCATTTCACTTAAAGATTGTTGCTCGATATTCATGAAAAAATATATTAGATAGGTGAGGTAGGTACAAGTTATTTATTTAAATAGGTTACTGTTAGGTACGATTGTTTTGTGTGGGTTTCTACATCTTGTCATCTTGTTTAACGTTTTTTCGAGAACAACCTCATTTCTTTGCACGAATTTTTATTCCCTGGCTAGGCAATAAACAAAAGAAAGGCGGTAGACAAAATCTGCGAGCGGAGCGAGCCGTGTATTTTTTTATACCTAGTAATGGTGCCTCTTATTGCTAGAATAGTGTAGGCAGGACCACCTCTACATATTTTTATCAGTAAGCAAATGAATTGATAGTCATATTACTTAATTATAAATGCGACAGTGTGTTTATCTACATTTTAATACTTACAATAACATAATTAGATGTGAAAAAGGAACTAAAATTTTCAAGATAATAGATAATAATCGATTGTTAACGGTTTGACTGCTGAAAACAAAAGCATGCATCTGCTGCACGTCGCCCTCTTCAAGCAAAGCGCGGAGTGTCATGTTCGAGGCCCGCAGTCAACGTGTTAAAATAACGACAATAATGAAATCAGCAAGCGGAGCAAAATCCACGAAACTTTTGTACTTGATTTACTGTTCCGTTCGAAAAACTAATTCTTGCCATTATTATTCAAAGTCATCAAAAACATTTTTTTGCATGGTTAAAAATAAAGTAAGTAGTTTACTATATTTTTGAAAAATAAGTACAGAAGTTTAGCCTTTAATATTTATAAATACTAAATTAAAAAAAAACAGTAGGGTTGGCAACCCTATTTCTTTATGTCAATCTAATGATCCAGCCATACGAAATAACACTTTGTTTGTTGAAATCGATCAGTTCTTTATAACCTTTTAGTTAATCGTAAATTGAAAATGGCTTCTTAGAGTCGCAAAATTGGTTATTTTTACATATAGGTATAGAGAAGCCTATGTCACTCTAGTGATCCAGACGAATCTAGCTAAACCCACCTCAGTCGGACAAAAACCACATAGGAACTTTTCGCAAAGTACTAACTTAGTTAAGTTAGTTGCTATCTTAGCTTTTTTACTAATTGCACAGAATAATAATTGTATAGTTAAGTAAGTGGCCAAAAGGCCGCTATCAGCCGTAGCACTCCACTTTGGTGTAACTACATCGGCAGACAGTTGTTTAGTAAAGATTCACGACGCGATAAGTATCGTGTTGATGGTAGACAGTAACTGCCAGTTTGCGCCGGTTAGACGAACTCTGTTAAATTCGCAATAGGGTTCGGTCATCCAGTTTGTAAAATTTTCAATTAATTTTTCAGTCCAGTTCGCAAAAGGTCCAATTTGCATGATCTAGCTTGTTTATCTGACAAAGCTATATTGCAAAGAATTAGGTTAGCATTCTTCCAACTACCAACTAACGTGCGTGGGCGAATTACAGCTTGACCGGATGTTTAGCAGGACAAATTGCGTATTATGTAGACTTTTCATAACCGCCCGTCTAAACCGGTTTGCACCATGGGTAAGTCTGTTTAAAACCCGTCAACACTGCCGGGGCGTCGTTTGTCGGTTTGCGGGATAATGTACCCTTCGGAATCTCGTATGGCGGACACCATCGCAGCGAAGCCAGCCGTCGCACCTAGTGCCCTGGTCACATGGCCCTTCCTCTCAAGTGACGCAATTGCTTCCTGAAAAAAAAATTTTTTTTCTTTAATAACATTCTGCAAAGCGCTCTTCAGACAGTCGTGGGATCGTATCCTTCTTCAATAGACGGTAACGCCGAAAATAAATGTACAATGTGCATTGCTATCAAGGAATAAATACCTACCTACCTACGGCATAAACATACATAGGTTGGTCTATTCAGGTCTATTCAGGCCTATTAATTAAAATCTTAGTTACTTGGGGTACGTAGTGTGTCCTAGGCTCCTAAGCAAATCTGTGGCTTCTACATTACACTGTAGGTAATTAAGATTAGATTACTATTCAAGAAGAGTAAAGCTTACGCCACGGGCGCCATATTGAATCTCGAGCGCAACGAAGAACCATAAGTACGATTTACACTTACCGGCGCGCGTCAGAGAGCATCGGAGAGCATTTTATAATTAGCATGTTATAAAATGAAGGAAATTGAAACATTGACAAAGCAGTTAAGTTCCTTATTTGCATGCAATTTACGCAGCTATGAGCTTTGTCAAACACTGACATAAATAGATGCGTAAGTAGGTATTGTATGCAAATAAGGAAGTTAACTGCTTTGTGGATGTTTCAATTTCCTCTAGCATGTTTTAAAATACGCTTCGATGCTCTCCGACGCGCGCCGGTAGGTGTGAATCGTACGTAACATTAGAGTTAACTTCCGAGGAAAGCGAGTCTTTCAAAGCTCGCTCGAAGACATTTCGAATTACATTATGTACTCCTCTGGGGATATAATGACTTACCATGAAGGTTGCATGACTTATAAGGTATTTTGTGACATTACGAAAAAAAAAACTAATTAATCCTTTTTATTTGAAAACTTGATCGGTTTATAGCCCGATCAAGCCGATTAAGGGCAATCAGGGGAAATAATTCGTGTAGTTTTGTAAATTGGTACAGTTATAGCTTGCGGTATCCGGTTGGTTCATCCGGGTTGGGGGTGTGCTGAAGGTGTAATGTTACCTTATTTCTAAATTTTGCTCATATTTCAAATATCAATATGTATACAATAAATATGGAATACGTTTTTTTTGACGCAATTGGTACGGGTTCTCGGCGTTCTCCTTTGGTCATATTTATTTTTGCTCTACGATCAATAGTTTAGGAGCTACAGGGTGTTTAAGTTAACAGTGTCCAACCACTTTTGCAGCGACAAAAAATTTAAGTCAGCATGGTGATAGAAGCTAGAGGATCAGTGGAGGTAATTGGTTCGAGGAGGTTCGTTATGAACTGGTTGATTATCAACTTAAAGGCTTATTACACCATGCGGTATTCAGTCTGTTTAATAACACTGTCTTACTGACTAATTAGATTTTCTATGACGGACTTAGTGACTTACTCTTATTACCCTAAGTTAAGTGTACAAGAGTCTTAATAAGATAGACTGAATACCGCGTGGTGTAATAAACCTTTCAGATTACCTACATATACGATTAAGTTATAAGTATATGGTATAGGTACTTCGTTATGTTAGTTAAGCTATGCCATACAAAAAACGTTTTAAAATAATGTTCTGTAATGATGAATGGAGGGTGGTAGTCTATTTAAAAAGTAAGAAGGCTGAAGAGAAATAAATAGACGAATAAAATCAACATGGAATAAATACTGGGGCATGAGAGAAGTATTCAAGAGCAAGCTACCCATAAAACTGAAAAGCAAAGCTATGGACTTAGATTTAACACCTTGCCTAACCTATACCTGTCAAACTTGGCCTACAACAAAGAGGATTCTGGAAAGACTCAGAATATGCCAGAGAGGAATAGAGAGAAGCTTTTTAGGTATTAAAATCAAAGATCGTGTCAAAAATACTGAAATAAGAGATAAAACGAAAACAAAAGATGTGGCACAACGTATACTGGGCTTAAAGTGGAAATGGGCAGGACATATACAAAGATGTAATAATGGTGGTAATGCAGGTGTCCATGGGCGGCGGTGACTACCTTCCATCAGGTAGCCCGCATGTTCGTCTGCTAGCTTTGGCATAAAAAAAAAAAACTAAATAGATGGCCATGCATTCTAACAAACTGGACACCCAGAAATATAAAAAGAAGAAAAGGAAGACCATTTAAAAGGTGGAAGGAAGACATCATTCAAGTAGCCGGGAAATTATGGCCAAGAAAAGCAAGAAACAGGGAAGAGTGGCGATCCTTGGAGGAGGCTTTTACTGCCAAAGGCCCATACATATAATATATCATCATCATCATCATCAGCCTATCGCAGTCCACTGCTGGACATAGGCCTCCCCTAATGAGCGCCATATATAATATATATTACTTTGTAATTTTTATCTGTTTATAACTTTTCCATTTGTGTGTGGAAATAAAGCTCTTTTTATTTTTATTTTTATTTTATTTTATTTTTATAATGATGAATGTATCCTGTCAAGGTTAGGAGTCACGGTGCAGTGTTATACGGTGTATTCGTTGGTGGTTGAGTGAGGAGTCGCCTAAAGACACATGAAATGTTCACTGACTATAACGTAAGCTGTATTATGTTGAGATCAGTGTTGAGTTCGCGCTTTACACCACAGTTCAAAGCAAAGTGTGTAGTGAAAATATGGCTTACGTGATTGAAGTCGTCTTCGTATTGGACCTCCATTGGCAGGAGCTGATGATGAAGCCGCGGTCGCGCCATCGAATACGCCAGCTCGCGCTTTTCTAGTATGGTGTGCCTGATTAGCTGAAAAAAGTGAACAATAAATTTTGTTTATTTCAGATTTTAAGCACATATCACTACAACTTTACTAGGTAAAATAAAAGATGCTGACAATAACTTTCCTACTGTCAATCCACGATCAATACATAAATTTATAGGCCCTACGAACTTTTCAATTTCTTTTATGCAATCTATGCTTGATCAGCAGGAATGGGTGTTTCCGAGGAAATCGTTTTACTATACAAATTGCGTCACGCAAAGGAAAATGCCGTCTGATGTATGGCGCTCGGTACCAAGACTATATTGAGTGCGTCAAAAAAATCTCCAATAGGTTTTTAGTCGATTCTACTGTCTTAATAATTAAAAATGAGAGTTATTGCCATAGTAACACTTTATATCAATGTTTATTGCCCTAATAACGTATATATCATTGGTTGTTGCAGTCTAATGGCGGCGTGCGGCGGAAACCAAATCAACAAAATATTTTTTTACTTGATTATTAATCCCGTCGGTGTGTTAAACTAAAGAAAATGTTAATGTTATTTATAAAATATAATAAATTTTATGAAATACGTTTGGATTTCGCGCAATTGGTAAGGGCTCTCGGCATTCTCTCCTTTGATCGTTTAGATTGGAATAGAGAACATGGAAGGTGTGTGGAGCCTAGGGTTCCCGAATGATTTTGGGTTAATTTTTGCCACATATTATGCAAGAGTTCACAAAACTTCACTAGTTCTTACCACGGCAAATGAAGCTAAGCGTGTATACTTTTATTACAAGCGTGAAAATAGGAAATCTAAATTACCATAGCAACTTGGGTGGTGATCTTAGTACCACCCGCTGCTCCCGTCACTAAAACTGCATCACCATCCCGATTCAGGACTATACTCGGCACCATAGAACTAAGCGGCTGCAACCCCGGCGCTAGATAATTTGCAGGAGATGGTTGGGTGCCGTAAGCGGACGAGATGCCCGGTATTGCAAAATCGTCCATTTCATTGTTCAGCATTATACCGAGGCTTCTAGATCGTCGCTGGCTGCCCCAACTAAAGTTAAAAAGGTTTTCGATTATAATGGTTCTAAGAGACGCCTCTTGAACGCATTAGGAGACATTTATGATCATTAATTACTTCGTATGTAGGAATTGATAAATATATAAGTTTTATGGTAAAACCAGCAAAATTACGCTCATGCATAATTAATAATAACTAACATATAGTTGATGGTGCTTGTGACAGATACAACGCTGCCATCGGGCGCGATGACCAGCGCGTGCGCAGTGCCGTGGTCGTCTGCTCCCTCGAACTTGGCGCCGTAGTGCTTCCAGTCGTTGTAGGTGCGCGTATCGTCCACAAAATTTCGGAAGGCAGCCGCCCATTTGGGATTCGATAGGTTACGCTCCAACTGAAAGAGCAAATTCAAATTGGTTACTTTTTGAACTCTTCATTGTGGAAGTGTGTAAGCTGCATTACTTAACTAAGTAGACTATTGAAGTCGCTTTAAAAGTTATTCCATTCATGCGGAAAAATGTTGTTATAACCGAGTATACTTAAATTCTTTGTCTTCAGAACTTGCAGCCTACCTACTAAGTCATATTTCCTGCCACATCTAGGTACATTAAATATTAGTTATTATAGTTATACATAGTTATTATTAAAATTTAGCAATAGCACTAAGCACTACGCGTTGTATCGAAAAATGGCCGAAAAAAATCGCTGAGAGACTCGCATGATATACTTATACCAGCGGTCATTCTAGTACACAACGTGTGGTATGAGTAGATAATGGCTCGTCGTACTCGCACACTCGCTTTTAGCCCAACGACAAACTATCGGAACTACAGACTCGCTCGTTGCCAGTGACAGAAGATACCTACTATAGACACCTCCCTATCGTTAGAACATACCCCAACGAAAGTTGAGCCTTAGTGGGTGGGTCTAAAAATTTGAGCCTCAAGCTAATTTAGTTCGCGCCTGACAGGCAATGGTGTCAGTCGACTAATTTCAGTCAGATAATTTTATGAAAAAATGCTTTCATGTGCCGTGAATTGGAGCATTAATCGATCCCATGTGCACAAAAAGAATGCTAGAATCACCTTTCATACGTATGTACATCGCTATTGATGTTATTTCTAATAAAAATGAATTGATTGGGATTTTGTATGAGGACGGTATTATGCCAACCAATCAATGAACTTTTCTACCCACTAATAAAATGGTAAATATGAACATACTCCTAAACCCTTATTTAATTCAATCAGGCAAATTTTTGACCAGTAAGCACAATCTGACAATAATTTACAACAAATGTTTTCAATATGTCACAAGTTACAATGATATATTTAAATATTTGAAAGAACACCCCGCTGATACCCGACCTCATGTCTTGATATAGGTACTACTTATCAAGAGCATTGTTCATGTATCCCTAAAAATAAGATTACATTGTATTGCCAAAAATGATTCACTATTGCACTCATCACGGCAAAAATTGAATAAACTAACAATTTTTCCAGGCACTCAAAAATAATATACAATTTCTTTTTCAGATTTCAATGAGAACAAACATACTAACACATACACAAACCTATAATATAGCTACCTAGTTCCACACAAACAATATTTATTTTATCAGGTTTTAATGTATGTTTGTGTTTTTTTAATATATGTATGTTCAGTACTCTAGATAACAATAAAAAGTATTGAAATGTCTGCACATGTCTGTCCGGTCAGGGTGAGTGATAATTTGCAAAAGGCTGCTGGTAGGAGCTGGATGCGTCGAGCTCAGAACAGGGCGCAATGGCGCTCATTTAGGGAGGCCTATATCCAGCAGTGGACTGCTATATGGGCTGATGATGATGATGATGTAATGTGTGTAAATATAATAATAATTTTATAAAATGTCTGGTTGTTTACTTTGTACATAGTTCTATAATTAAATGTTTTGAACCTATTTTACCTGATTTGGACTACATCTAGAAATGATTTACTGTAATATCTACCTATTAAGTCGTGGAAGGCCAGCCGCGGGGCAGCAAATTATGTTCATGTATTTTTGTTATATTTTCCCTAAAAACTGTAATAATAGCGAGCCTTTGATAACTGTTACCATACAAATATAAATTATCTTAATTACTACGATTGGTAGGTAGGTAATAATTTTTTTTCGATAACATTCATCATAATAATTATTTTATTGATTATTTTAATTTGCTTTACACTTACTGCATAAAACATCCCCATAATACCGAGTGACATGACACAGATGTAACATGTCATTTATACAGAAAATATTATTTGCCACGTTCAACAGCAATTCTAACCCAAGTCCCCAAAGTATAAGATCGATTTTCAACTGAGTGTAACATTAGTTTGTCATTAAATTGACGAAAAGAGTTCCGGTGTTTGAGTTTGTAGTTATTTTGTACCATGTTCAGTGCCATATGTCTTTGACGTCAGATGTCTATAGGTATTCAGTCGCTGCTCGTTGCTGGTCTTGCATAGGTACTGTAATGAATGAATGAATGAACACTTAATAGCATGAAATATATAAAAAACTCACATTTAAAAAATGGTACAATGGGCGGCATTTCTATATTCTTACAAAATTTCTATATTCTTAGTCAGCTGCAAAGCCATGTTAACTTTAACAACTTACTAGAAGTCAAACAATTCGGATTTACGCGGGGCAGATCAACAACTGATGCCGGTGTTGAGTTAGTATCGCATATTTATGATGCGTGGGAGGACTCACATTATGCTTTAGGCATCTTTTGTGATTTGTCTAAGACCTTTGACTGCGTACACCATGAAACATTAATCAGGAAACTAAATCACTATGGTGTCAGGGGTATGGCCCTTCTCACTTCTTACCTATCTGGCAGAGTACAGAAAGTAGATGTAAATGGAAAGTGTTCTCCAGGGTCCGTACCGTAGTAAAGATGGGTGTACCACAAGGGTCAATACTTGGACCATTTTTATTTTTAATTTACATCAACGACCTACCTCAACTTGTGAGAGACAAACACGAAATTGTATTGTTTGCGGATGACATGTCTCTTTTATTTAAATTAAAGCGACGGCAGACCAATTTTGACGACGTGAACAATGCAATAGCGAAAATTGTTAACTGGTTTGATGTAAATAATTTATTACTGAACGAGACTAAAACAAAATGTATAAGATTTATATTACCAAATGTTAAACAAGTTGAACCTAACATTAAAATAAAGGATTTAAATCTTGTTGACACTACTGCATTTTTAGGCATAACTTTAGATAATAAGCTTCAATGGGGCGCTCACATATATGGATTGTCGAATAGACTCAGTTCTGCAGCATACGCAGTTAAAAGAATCCGTCAACTTACTGACGTAGAAACGGCTAGACTGGTTTATTTCAGCTACTTCCACAGCATTATGTCGTACGGAATTTTGTTGCGGGGGAATGCTGCAGATATCGACACCATATTTGTGCTGCAGAAGAGGGCGGTTCTTGCAATTTATAATATGGGCCTCAGAGAATCACTTAGAACTACGATTAAAGTATTAATACTAGAAATAAAGATAAACTAGCTGTTCCTACTGTAAGGCTCAATAAAGTTAGTCAATCATTTAAAGGGCAAAGTGTACGTTTCTTTAACAAAATCCCAAAAGATGTGATTAATCTATCTGTAAATAAATTCAAAAATGTTGTTAAACGTAATCTATGTAATAAAGCTTATTATAAAATATCTGATTATTTAGATGACAAAAAAGCTTGTGATGAAACTGTCTCCAACTCCCTCAAAACCAATGTAATAGTTAAGAAAAAATATTGTAAAAATGACATTTAAAAAAATATAAGCCTAGCAGAGTTTCTTGCCAATTCTTCTCTGTTTGGTCACGTTACGAATTGGTGTAAATTAAATTAAAAAAATTGACGATTCAAAGTGTACCGTAATGTGCGTCCTGAATAAAGAAAATTCACTATCACTTTCACTTTCACTATTCTTTCTATTCTACTTATGAAAATAAATAGTAATCTTTAAGTTTGAGTTTAAATGTGTTGTGTGAAGGAGCTTGTCTTATCTCGATCGGTAAGGCATTCCACAGTAGCATAGATAGAACTGTGAACGAGTTGCCATCAAAAGAACTACCGTGTCTAGGCAACATAAGCGACAGGTTTTCTGATGACCTAAGATTCAAGGAATAACAAGTATGGCGGTATTCAAATCTGTCTTTGAGATTGCGAGGTGAGAAAGGATTCTACAGGATAGAATATATAAGGGAAAGAATATGAATGTCCCGGCGACGAATAGGAAGCGATCTTTGCTCAAAACCAAAGATCGGAAAGGAGAAACATGGTAATGGTTGCGTAAGCCAAATATGAACCTGATGCAGAAATTGGAGTTCCTCAAGCTTGTTTAGCTGCTCTTCTGGGAGGCCCCGATACATTGCATGAGCATAATCGAGTACAGGGAGAAAGAGAGATTGCACTAGAGCAGTTTTGGTGGAAGATGGCAGAAAGTTGCCCAGTCTCCTCAAAGAACCCACTAAGGCATAGAGCTTCTGACAGGTGATTGGCAGTTTGGCTCCCCATGATAGGTGACGGTCAATGGTGATACCAAGACTTTTCACAGTGACGTTGTATGGTATGGGTATTCCACCGAAAATAACTTGAGGTATAGCGTTACAATCCACATTACTTATTAATCTGGAGCTATGATGATGGTTTGCGTCTTAGCAGGGTTAATTTTTAAGCCATAGGTGTTGCTCCAATGACTGTTATTACATAAGTCAGAGTTGGTGGTAAAAACAGCAACTAGCTATGTTGCTGAGTGGCGCGTTTGTGTAAATCTGAAGATGATCTGCATATTATACTCAGGTGATAGAAAGAAGTAATATTTTGAGAGATTGAATTTATAAGAATAGCGAAGAGAAGAAGTGATTAGACCACCTATTACACCGGCAGATGTGACACACCACGATGAAAAGGACTCACCGAGGCGAACCTTGCCGACCCCCATAAAGATAAGTTAAGAACCATTAGCATTGGACAGATACGAACAACTAACACTCACCTCCCGAATATCGTAGTCGACGTTAGTGCGTGTAGGGTCGCCGAGACCGCTTCGCCTCGCGTAGGCGAACTTGAAAGACTCTATGATTCGATGCCAGTAGAGATCCGAGTCGGGCGGCGCGGCGCCTCCGCCGACCCAACCGCGCTGCATGTTCATCAGGAACGCCAGCACGGAACCCGAGCCGGGCAGCGGATTTGCGTACAGCGTGTGCTCGTCATCCAGCTGCGCCGTGATTGGCTCTTGCCATTCCACCCTGAAATCACGTCATGTTTCAAGCTTGTACAACAGTCGCAATGTGTATAGGTAGGTATGCCTCTGGAATTGGCTGCAAGTAGCGAAGTAGATAGTTCTTATATTTGGGTCGGATTGTACTAGGATTGATCAAACACTTACACCACAAAAATTAGAATCCTATGACATCAAAATTTTAAATGTACACCAAAATTAGTTCAAACGCAATCCTCGAAAATAAATGTCTTGTTCGGCATACTTAAAAAATTACAAAAGAAAAAAAAACCAACCTCTGAAAATTACATAATTATTAAACGTTCTCGGATTGTTTTTCTCTATCCTATCCTATTCCTATCACCAGCGGTATTCTAAATAGTTTAGTTTATTATTATATTCCACTGTCCCAAGTCTCTCAGAAGTATCATGTCATGTGTATAATATTTTATTACCTACGATAGTAGCAGCTCAGGTAAACGTAAAAGGTAGAAGACACGTTGCCGGTTGTTTAAATACTGATTTACCTGTTATATGTTGTATGCTGTTTGAATTCTTGTCTAATGTAATGATACGTACTTAGGTATTACCCACTATCAATCTGAATGATGTCTCATTAAGATTAGGTAGTGTATCTCAAATTATCAATGTTCAAAATATACTTTACCGATTATATGCAAAAAAATCAAATGGGTGTTCGGTGGTTGATAAGTTGTTACATTAAGGCTTTCGGCTTCGAGACTATAGGTCATGGCCGTCAAGGCGCCTTCAGATAGCGACTCGAGTGATTATTTTTTGCCCATTGCCTCATCGCAGTGTTTAATGAATCTTCCAATCTTTTACTTTTTAAGATGTTAAAACTTGGTAGTACCTATGGGAATACCTTTAACTTATGACATGACATGAGGCAGGTCTACATTTCTACTATTACATATTGCTACTATAACTTTAATATATTATGATAATTCCCATTCATAAGCTCAACTCGAAAGGGTCGAAAAAGGTGTTGAAAAATTAACGACTGCGAAATTCAAAATTAGCTCACTTGTAGTTCCGGAGATCTTCCTCCGTGATGATGCCCCCAAAAGATTGGATGTCTTGTACGAGCGCCCTCGTTAGGGAGCCGTCGTGTATCGCCTCGGGACCCTCCTCTGCGATTATATCCAAAGTCTGTGCCAGAGTCGGCAGCACGATGATATTGCCTTCGTGCCACACGTCACCCGTCTCCTGGTTCACGTATACCTCTCTGAAAGATTGCGTTGTCTGTATTGCTATTGCTCCACCTGCGTACGAACTTACCTAACAATGAAAGTAATTTTTTCTCAGTAGCGTCATCGTCGGCGCAACTGATGCAGCTCCATTCCTCCGCCTCTCCTCAAAGCAGCCTCCTTTACTTCCCTATACGACATGACAGTTACCTTCTCTTTAATGTGGCTCATATAATTTATCCACGGTCTTCTGCTACCTCTCTTTCTGTATACTTTTCTCTCTATGATGTGTTCTGGTAGGGTAACTATAATTAATTTATATCCAAAGTAAAATAGCCCCGTATTTTTATCGATAAGCAGCACGTGTTAACACTTACCTTACATATTAAATAAAATCATTTGTTAAGCAACTAAAGTCAGACGTATGTAGATAATAGAACAGATAGATAAGCGTTTAGTAAGCGTTTCCTTAATTAATTAAACTTGATTATGGAGTGATCATGTCTACGGTGACTATTAGGTTATTAAACAGAGTTAAATGTAGGTATCTAATCTACTAGGTACTGAAATACTCTGAAACTATGAGGGTCGTGCGAGGTGAATTGCATACTACCCAGATCCGGAACATAATGTAATGCTAAAATTTGTTCTGCAATCGAACCATCTCGGTCCTCCCGGTCAGGTATCAGGTCTGGGACCTGATTCTGACGATTCTATATATTTGATTGTATTAGATATATATCGCGGAAACTGTCAAAACTGTATGCAAATTGACAGTTCTCGCGATATATCTAATTGAATCAAATATCAGAATCAGGCCCTAGGTCGCTAGTTGTCCGGACGCTCTATAGATGCTCCGGACCCTATGTACTATGTAGTGGCGCCGCCCGGGACCGCGACAGCCGGCGGGGCGGGGCGGTGCGAGCTACGTAGTGGTGTTCATCTTAGTTTGTAGAACATACCTCAAGGAAGGCTCCGCCTTGATGGCGTCGCTGTAAGAGCGCAGCGCGCGCGCCATGTACCCACTGACGCGGTGCCCGTTCCGACACAGGTTCACCGTTGGCTTGACGAGGTCGCGCCACGGCAGGCGTCCGTATTCCCGATACATCGCGCCGTAGCCTCTCAGCTCGCCGGGTACTGCGATGGCTAGGCCTCCGATGGTGGAGGAAGCGTTGGCGAACATAGTCTCGGTCGTGCCCCCCGGCGCGCGTTCCCTCGCGTTCAGCACGCGCACGCGGCCCGTACTCGCGTCGTAGATCGTCGCCAAAAACCCGCCGCTCAGGCCCATGCATTGTGCGCACGAGACGCCCTCACAGAACAGAGTTGCTATCGCGGCATCCACCGCAGAGCCATTTTTTTCAAGGATAGATCTGAAATTGATGCAATTTTAGTTATTACTCAATAGCATGGTAACGCAAAAGTTTACTTGAAGCGTCCCTCGTATTAGAATTTTATTGCTGGTCGAAAAGATACATTAACTTAAAAAAAGTTTCCCTCTCTTAAGCTGTCATGGTCCAGACCACCAAAGCAGATGCAACTCAAGTTAAATTCTGCCTTTCCTTCACACTATAACTCTGAAAACATGCCCCGGCTGTACCCGGTGCTAAGCTCTTTTGTTAGTCAACCAGGAAACTTTCAGTATAAGGTAGGTACAACATAATGACACATAACACGTAGGATTAAATGTAAAACGCTGTATTAGGTAGGTTTAGGTTTAATTACGTAACATATATTTACTTAAAACTACCTAATTATTGCATTGTTATGTGGGATTAAACTTCCCAACGCTTTATGTCTCTAGAGTTTAATTTAGATAAGACAAAAGTAGATTCATTACTAGCAGGCAATACCAGTTTTTTTATAATGAACCAAATTAGATTCTGCCTTCTGTCTTGTCTTTTCTCCGCTCGTGTTCGTGTGGGACCCGGATTAAAAGTACCTGCCTAAGTAGCTATTTGCTATGACATTATTTGCAAACAGCTCAAACCTTTCAGTAGGTATACCTAGTTTTAGCATGAGCTATGGAGGCTTTCTACATAAATCAAAATATCCACTTAATAGCAAAAAAACTTTCACATTTATTTTTAATACTAGCGGCCCACCCCGGCTTCGCACGGTAGTTAATAAAAAATTATAAATTTTAACATACACCCTTAATATCTTGATATTGACTTCCCTTCCGTACCCCAGCGACTGGGGCCTACAACGCTTAATACGGTGCTGCCTATAGCTAGTCCAGCGGGGTAAGTCGGTGATCACGCGACTTTTTCAAATACTGACATTTTTAAACTCGAAAGATCGAGTGGAATGTCCGAATTGAATGATAAAAAAAGTTATAAAATGTTATTTAAAGAAGTTACTTTCAGTCTTGAATATGAAGTAGTTTATTTTGATAAGAGTTAATACCAAGCGACAAATAAAGAGCCTTTTCTACCGCTGGCATTTCATTTAATTTTTTAAAATTAAAGAACACTTCTTGTGAATTGTGAATAACTATAATAGCTAGACATAAGCTGTCACGACACTCTTTGTAGATAATGATGTGTTCTGCAAAGTAGTGGTACATTATTTTGTTATATCATCAATAGTTTTCGCAGCGCACGCAATGTAAGGAATTTTTTAGGTCAATTTATTACACCTCGGGTTAAATTATTGAAGTTTTAGTAAGGATCCCAATTTTTTTGAAAATATAATATAGCCTATTTCACCCAATCTTTTACCAATTTTTTAGATCGGTCCAGTAGTTTCGGAGCCTATTCAATGCAAACAAACAAACAATCAAATCTATCCTCTTTATAATATTAGTGTAATATGTGTAGTGTATTTGTATAAGTGTAGATTAGTAGGAACATGAATTTCGCAACGTTCTCTAAAGGAGTTAGTTAAGTTGTATATCACTAAGTACCTACCCACCTGCTTGTCAATCAATCTTTGTCAATAATACCTAATAAGCTTAACTGATAATGATAACAAATACAAAGAGTATTAGGTAAGCATAAAGGTAGGTAGTACATAAAGACATTCACTTGCTCGTCGCGCGGTAGCTCTATCTTTCTTTTGTCAGAAAATCGTAGGGATTTTGTTCAATGAATGTATGACGAGACTAATTAGAGGTGATATTTTTTTTAAAGATTCATATAACTACGTACTAGAACATTACTAGTAAACAAGCGAACAATTCTGCTGTAACGAATTGCTGAGATATGACTTAGAATTAAGACAAAAACGTTTTGAATGGTAACTGGTACCTACAGGTCGTATTAGGACAAATGAATTAGCTGCCTAAAACAGAGCAATAAAATTATCAGTTGAATTTCGAGAGGTGACGTGAGTTTTTTTTTGATGATGGTGAAGATACTTGCACATGGCCCATCTGTTAAACGGTAACCATTACATAATACAATGTATTGCTTCGTACATCACGCATTTTTTTTATGCCATAGCTGACGGACCACCGTCGCCCATGGACACCTACATCACCAGAGGCGATACTGATGCGCTGCCGGCCCTAAACACGCATGTTTTGAACCTGTCCTACAATACAACGCCCTGTGTCCAACCACTTGATAATGTTAAGCCTCATGCACATGCAACATGCTCAGTACATGCAATTTCACCGGCAGCCACACCCTTCAAACCGAAACACAGCAATGTTGCTTTACGACAGAAAAGTCATGGTAGTGCTTCCCCGGTTGAGCCCTTCACAAAGAACTCTCTACTACTTCTAAAAATTGAAAGTCCATGTTATTGTCTAAACAATGAGGTATCAAATTCCGTACAAAAACTGAGTAGGGTTGAAAGTTCGCGTGATAGCTTCGATGATTATATCGATGCTTAGTCTGCACAATTAGACATCTGAAATTCTGAACGAATTATATATTTTTTCCCGAATTCATGATGTTACAATTGTAATGTTTTAGTACTTGAGTACAAATTACCCACTTAAGTCTCACGTAGAGATATGTAAGTAAAGGTACCCCGTAAGTTAGTCACATCCATAGAAATAATATCGTTTACTGTATCACCGATCTTGAGTAGATTGATATGATCGCCTTAGTAAAAGACCATGGTTAGACGGCGGCGTATTGTATTAAGCTTTGTGTACACGGATTCTTATTCTTTCCCAGGCCATAATATAGCAATACAAATTACTGATTGATCACTGTTTTCAAAACATACTGTAGGTACCTACAGCGTCTATGTAGCATTTGCCTCATAAAAACGATTGCGCAATCACTGCGAGTTGAGCCTACAAAATTTTTGTACTAATGACAGGTGTATTCCAAAGGTAATCAATCATTAATGTACTTTCCATAAATGATTTAATTGCAAGCTTATTAGTTTATTCCCGAATAAAACCCTGTTTAGTTTATTTTTGAAATCCGCAAGCCCCATAGGATAGGGCAAATCAAAAACGGCCAACATACCCTCCGATGGAAGCGCATTCAACACCCATAGACGCAATGACTGCGTGCTTGTAGCGTTTGTGTTCGACGCTTTCAACACATCGTGCCAAGTCAAGCACCATCAATAACGGAAGGCCAAAGCGCCAAAAACCACCGCCAATGGCGAGTTGAGATCCAGTCATACATACCGACCAAAGGGGCAGTTTACTTATACTGAAATACCACACAAAAATCATACGTGGTTCCATATCTACGTAGGTACAACTATTTAGGTTTAGATTTTATATAATTTGTTATGTAAAGAAATAAACATAACCATTAAAAGCGCGCTGAATTGGCGAAGTTGGAAATCTGGGGAATCAATTTGGTAAATTGTGGATGCAAAATAACTATACTATCACACATGCATGGGTATCGTTGGCTTCCACTTATGCCTTTCAATCTGCATAGCTTGTAACTGTTGACTTCACATGGGATATTTCACATTTTCACATTCATTTTAAGGTTTGGGAGCATACCTTCCAATGGCAGCGCACTCGTAGCCATTAGCGCCGACAGCAGCTTTCGGGTAGCGTTGGTGGCCGGGCCCGGAGTCCCATGGACGCAGAACCAGAATTGCCACCAACGCTCCCCCGATCAACCCCAATAACACGACGCCCAGTAAACACCAGAGTCGAGATCTAAACAACAGAAGAACACTTCAGCAACAATTTATTTCGCATTTCCTTTGGTCATTAAACTATGGATATTACAATAGAAACGGAAAAAGTCAATGTCAAAAACGATGACTGATTTATTTTTTGTTTATTGAACGTAGGTTGTTACTTAAATAGATTTTATACAAACATTCGTAGACATGCATTAAATAATTATATTATACCAAGCAATACGACTATGGCCTCTCCATAATTTTAGGATTTGCCATAATCAGGCGGTTAATGTTGAGTAAATATAGGTTGCAGAGGCCCAATAAAAAATGAATAGAGGCATATCATTATTTGCTGGGTAAGTAGCAGTAAACTCCTAAATAGTTAATTGTTGTATATTTGTGTAGTTCATGTTTCTTTGAAAACAATCATTTAATAAGATATGATTTTTTGTAGCGAACAGAAAGTTGCTTTAAAAGGCGCCGCGAATATAAAGTTGCTTCTGCATCTGTAGCTGCGATCCAGTATTCAGTATTCAGTTTATTTATTGCAGCATAAGACTTAGTAACTATAACAGTGTTCAGTTCTATGCATCCTGTTTAAAGGATGTAGCAAAAACTTAACCTAAATATAAGGTATCTAGGTACTTAAAGTACCTACAACATATAGTACTATTTGGAATTATAATTTACATAAAGTATAAACCTATACCTAAGTACATAAACACTTATACTATATAAACATCCATTTAAAGCTTAACATACAGGAACATATTATTATTATTATTATTTATACAGGAACATTATTTTATAAAATATTTACTTACCTACTAAGTTAATCTGAAATTACAAAACCTATCTATAAAATTTCTTTTTTTAGTGGGCTATTGGATAGTTATATTATATATATATATTGAACTATCTATACTATCTTATCCTCAAAAAACTCATCTAAAGAATAATAAGATTTTTGTATTAGAATTTTTTTGAGTTTATTGATAAATGTTCTTTCATTAGTTTCATTTCTTAATGAGATCGGGAAGTTATTATAAATTTTTATTGACATGTAGTAGGGGCCTTTCTTAAACAACTCTATTCTTGGGACTGGAAGTAGTAGATTTGATTGTCTCCGGGGGTTTTGATCAAAATCATAAAGGTGTAGATGTTTTCTTACAAACAATGCCATTTCAAATATATATAAGCTCGTTAATGTTAGAATTTTTAATTTGACAAAATGAGGTCTGCAGCTTGTGCGTTGTCGGATGTTTGTGATGATTCGCAGGCATTTTTTCTGCATAATAAACAGCTGGTTTGCATCAACACTATTACCCCATAGTACTATCCCATATTTTAGCCAAGCATAGGCATAAGCATAATAGGCTGTTGTTGCTGTGTTAACATCAGTGTTTACTTTTAAGATTGACAGTGCATAAATAAATTGCGATAATTTAGCTTTAATTTTTTCTATGTGCCCTTTCCAATTTAGATGTGTATCGATTTTTAAGCCTAATAATGTGTAATCTTTGACTTCTTCTATTTTTAAACTATCAGTTAGTGGAGTTAAGTTTAAGGGAGTTTTTTGATAAGGAGTAAATTGAATAATTTTTGTTTTTTTGGAGTTTGTTTCTAAATTGTGTTCTTCTAGCCAAGATTTAATTTTTATGAAAGTATGTTTGATATTATTTAGAGACCTTGAATCCGGTGAACATTTGAAGAGGAGGGAAACGTCATCAGCAAAAAGGATACAGGAGCTATCAGTTATTTTTGGCAGATCATTGATGTATATTAGGAATAGAACACATCCTAGAACGCTTCCTTGAGGGATAGAATTATTTATTGTAAGTGTTTTTGATTGAACTTTTTGTATGTTACTTGTTGTAGTCATGGTTTTATTGTCTATATCAAAGAATTCTGTTTCCACAAATTGTTTTCTATCTTGGAGATATGATCGTAACCAGTTGAGAGGTTTACCTCTAATCCCAATTTCAAATAATTTAGTCAGAAGTATCTTATGTGAGACTTTGTCGTAGGCTTTTGTCATATCCAGTAATACTCCAACTGCGTGTGATTTGTCCCTGATATAATTTAAAGTTTCTTGGTTGAATTTGAAGATGGCAAGAGTTGTAGATGATTTTTTTCTGAACCCGTACTGATTTTCATTTAATAGGTTAAATTTATCTAAGAAGTTATATACTCGATTTGATATTGCTCTCTCAAAGATTTTAGATATAACAGGGAGTAGAGCGATTGGCCTGTAGTTATTGACATCCTTAGGTTTACCTCCTTTTTTAAGCAAGGGTCTTATTTTGGCAATTTTAAGGCGTTCAGGGAAACATTCTTCTTCGATTGACTGATTTAGTAATGTGGTGATAGGCGATGTTAGTTCTGAGGCACAGAATTTTATTAATAAAGGTGGTAAATCATCTGTTCCGCAGCTAAATTTATTGGAAAGTCTCTTAATGAGTATGTTTACTTCACTCTCAGTGACAGGTGAAAGGAACATGGTGTTTGTTACAATGCTTCCTGTTGTATTCATATAATTAGTGGTTGCTAGTGTGTTACAATTGCCTATTGATGCAAAGTGATCATTGAATATGTTTGATACCCTAAGTGGACTATCTATAGTTTCATCATTTTTTATAAGTTGTATATTTGGTTTCTTTCTGGCTGATTTTTTGTTTGTAACATCTTTTATTATATTCCACATTGTTTTAACCTTATTTTTAGATAATTCCATTTTTTTAATATTTGCCAGTTTTTTTGAGATTTTTACACATCTTTTAAGAGTTTTTTGGTATATTTTGTAGTGTGCTTTTAGGATATTATTTTTTGTCTCATTTGTAAGTGATTTTAAAGTTCTTTTATGTTTACATGATACTTTTATGCCTTTAGTCATCCAGTTTTTAGATTTATTCCTGATTTTAATTTTTTTATATGGTATGTGAATTTCTAGAAGTTCCCTGAGTGTGTCATCAAATATGTTATAATTTTCATTTATACTTAGCCTAGGGTTTAATTTTTTATTCCAATCAATTTTTGAAAGAGAATTTCTGTATTTTTCTAAATTTATCTTGTTAAAATTTCTTTTATTTTCTGTAAGGATGGTTTGAGATTGTTTTAGATAGTTACACTGAAATTGATAATATAAAGCTTTGTGATCAGAGATACCATAATCTTTTACTGTAGTAAGGAATTCTTTTGAATAATTAGTGAATAGAAGATCTATACATGTTTCTGAAGTAGATGTTTTCCTAGTAATATCAGATATTTTTTGGTAAAGTCCATGTTCCAACATAATATTTATTAGACGTTTATAATTATTTGAATCTTTATTTTTATCAAGATTAAAGTCTCCTCCTATGATTATATGTTTTTTTAGTATGAAAGGCTTAATGATCATAATTAGTTGATCTATTAAATTAAAGAAATGTTCAATTCCGCGATCTAATCGATATATATGAATTAATAAGATATTTTCTTTGGGTATTTCAATTGCACAACACTCTACAAAGTATTCTACTGATAAATTAGATATGTCAGGTCTTTCTTTAAATTCTATGTTATTTTCGAGTAGGATGGCAACCCCACCTCCCTTACGTGTTAGTCGGCAGTATGAAGCTGCAAAAGTATAATTATTTATTTGTGCAAGTCCTATTTTTTCAGGCTTTAGCCAAGTTTCTGAAAGACATACAACTTGAATAATTTCCTTACTTTCTTCTAGTATACTTTCAATTATGTGTATCTTATTATTAATACTTTGAGCATTTTGAAATATAATTATAAAATTAGTTACGAAAAGTATGCTTCGTGACAGGCTGGCTTAGTGTTTTTGAGGCCCTGCGAGTAATCATACTTCCTGTAGGGTATGTTATTTTTGGTGTAGGCACTGTTTCATAACTTGCTTTTGGTAATGCTTGGTCGGATTTAATTGGGTGCGTATCTTCATTGGAGTAGGGTGACCGATGGTGGCAACTCTCATTTGTGTTCCGCTCAGTGCAGTTTCTTGCTCCTGGGGATGTCATTTCAGGGCTCTTCATTTCAGGGCTCTTCGTAGTAGACCTGCTGTAAGATTTTTGTTCCAGTGTTGAATTTGAGTGGTCTCTATGTATGTTTAGTGGGTGTTCCTTTTGGGTGTAAACCAGATTTTTAGTAGTATTTTGTGGTTTCACATTATCTTTGGGGCTTTGAGTGATGGCATGCTCATTTATTATTTTAGTGGATGGGTCTACATATTCTTTTCCATCAATGTAAAGCCTGTTGTTGCGGATTACTGCAAATTTCCCATTTTTGCGTTCCATTTTAAGGATTTCTCTTAAGGTTGTCCTTTTTTGCAGGTCATTTGGATCCAGGAACTCAGATATAGCTAGTCTAGTATTTTTGAAGCAGTAGTTGTTTTGCAGTAGGTATTTAGTCATTCTTTTGCTTATTATTTCTATGACAAGAGGTCTTTTATATCCTTTTCTTCCAATCCAGTGTAATTCTTCTATGTATCCGGTGAGATCAATGTTCTGTATTTCTATAAATATCCTAATTATTCTATTAATGAGGTCATTTTCATTTTCTCCAAAGTCCTCCAAGCCATAGAGCACAATTTTTTTGTTCTTCTCATTGTTCGGTAAAGGTATGGTATTTATTGTTAGGCCATTACATGACTGGGTTAGATGCTGTTTGAGCATGGTATTCTCATGTTCTAAACATTGAATTTTACAGTCTATTCGTTTTATATCCAACTCGTACTGGAGCTTGCTTTCGTCTGTATTGAGTTTATGTGTATGCAGTTCTTTTTCGAGTGTATCAACTTTTGATTTTAACTCTGCCTGTGTTTCCATTATTTTGCGAAGTATGAGTTCAGTATTCTTTTCAAGCTTTTGGTCCAATAAACAGCTGATTTGGTCGAGGGTTATGCAGTTTTTACATCCCATATCGACGGTTTGAGTGTCACCAAAAATGGTTTTGTCATTGAGTACTTGCTCACCAATGGACTGTGTCTCACAAATCAGGGTGAATGCTGGTTTTGTTGTGGAGCCTACCGGAGTATTGTCATGCCTATTGCGGCGGGTGAGATTTTGACATTCTGGGCACGTCCAGTTTATTTCTAGATCTTGGACATGGACTTTATAGTAATCTGCTGTAATATTTAGGCAGGCATAGTGATAATGTAGCTTACATTGAGTGCAATCCAATAATTCAGTGATTGAGATGTGTTTTGCACAAGCCTTGCAGGTACGCATTTTTTGGGGGGTTATGTACCGATGCTTGGGTATGTAGAATCTATTTATAACCAATAAAACTTCAGTTTTGGTATGTCTCAGCAGGTCTCACTCGAGCAGTTTTCATCATCTTTAGATTTGGTCACTAAAATGCGTTTCAATCCTCGACGTAAATATTGGATGAAAATTCGTGTACGTAGACGATAGGAACTTGGGCATTTATGATTATTGAACACAATAACACTTTGGATCGTAATTGGTTACACTTTTTGCACTCTTGGACTTGTTTTAGGGGATTTACGATAAATTATTTATTTAAAATTAATGTTCGCACGACTTTTTTTTTTTTTTTTTTTTTTTTTTTTTTTTTTTTTTTTTTTTTTTTTTTTTTTTTTAACGCGCGACTGTCTCTGAACGACATTGGGGTAACAGGGGTTTAATTGGGAATAGAGAGGGGAGGGGGGGAGGGGATAAAAGCAGCACCAAACACTACGTGACCAATGTTGTCCCGACGGAGTCCATCTTGCAACTGTAGCGTTCTGTATAGATGAGCGCCACGGCATCGAAGATACACAAGCCAGCGACTATATTGATGCGAAGATTCGACGAACACACTACATCATAGTTGCAAAAAGTCACCCGTGCCGTGGGCCAAGGGCCCAGGTAAGTTTAGGTATGCATCTATTTAGGTATTTACAAACTCTTTAACACTTAATAAACTGAGTCTAATAGAGGACTCGAACTAATTTAGATGAAAAATCGATTAAGTGTGACCTATTTTCATAATTATTAAGAGCTAATGTGCGAATCGTTCATTTTAATCGGTACCTAGGTAGGTAGGATAGTTATCATCATCATCAGCATCATCATAAGCGTTTAATATCTATACTTAAAAGATGCTAAAAGCAGCTTCCTTCAAGGAACGAATTTTACGATTGTGACCTCTTAGGTAGGTACCTACCCACGGGATGCGACATCGACAGATTGGACCGCATGTACCTAACACATACAAATGTGTTCCTGGAGAGGTACATATTCATATTCATGTTACACAATGGAGAAAGAGCAGCGCACAGATATAGAAGAGAACTAGATGAAGTTTTAAAATTCACTATGTTATGAACGTCAAATCATACGTCTGATCTCTACTTCCTTGTGTCCATATTGCTAGAAAGGGATGCATTACTTTATCTCAAGGGTTTTCTTTCGACTTCGTACTAGGACATTTCAATGAAACTGCATTGAACACAGAATAAGAGGAGAACTAGAAGAAGTTTTAAAATACACTATGTTATGAACGTCAAATCATACGTCTGATCTCAACTTTCTAGTGTGTTACTAAATCAGTTGCACACCGAAATGCTAAGCACCGGTCCTGTTTTTACAAACTTTG
The DNA here is from genome assembly GCA_951804965.1 of Horisme vitalbata. NCBI lineage: Eukaryota > Metazoa > Arthropoda > Insecta > Lepidoptera > Geometridae > Horisme > Horisme vitalbata. Next base: position 27,167,163 of record OX638091.1, on the reverse strand, counting down.
ACAGTTTGTCAACTGACGTTCTTCGAATTTCGATAGATGAAATGTCAAAGTTGGCAAATAAAGGTCCGGTGCCGATCATTTTGGTGTGCAACTGAGTTAGTAAATGAGGCCTCAGGGCGCTCGAACAAAATTCTAGGTATGCAATTTCATTGATATGTCCTGGTACGAAGTCGCAGAAATTGCATTGAGATAAAGTATGCATCCCTTTCTAGCAACTTATATATGGACACTAGAAAGTAGAGATCAGACGTAATGAGTTGACGTTCAGAATATAGTGAATTTTAAAGAATTCATCTAGTTCTCTTCTATAATGTGGAGCAGCGTGTTTGTGACGCAATTCGAGCATGTGGGAGGAGTGTACGGCAAACCAAGCAATCAAGCTCTATCGTGACCTGCACTGCAGCCCCATATATCTATAAATATACTTCTTCCAACCATCAAGGTCATCTGATGTTTTCTCCCAGTTGTATCCTTAGAGTAGTCTGTGTCCCGGTTCTTCGGGTTGATGCCAAAAGAGCACGTTTTGCACTCTTTAATTAGGCATTGGACGGCCAATTGACATGTACCTACTATACTATAGGTTATAATATAACGCGACAATAATGAAGCATATAGATATAGTTAACCGACATCATTGCAGTAGACCTTGGTGTGGTCAGTCAATCATCAATTCATCATGGTGAAATGGGCCATAGCATTTGACGACCTCGTTCGTTCGTACGCTTTTTGGGTGCAAATCATGCGCTCGAGAGATGCTGGTTTGATTTCGTCGGATGAGTTAGTAGGTAGGAGATACCTACCCATTTTATTAAATAAATGTACTAATCTTGTGTCGGTACCTATTTCTGAAGAACTGTGTGAAAGATTTCGAGATCGAATTCAAAAGTCTGAGTTGAAAGAATATTTCGACTCTACAAGAACTTATATATTATTTTTTTTTGTCTCCATAATTCTAAAATAAACTCTTTATATTTATTCATTTTCATTTCTTTATTGTACATGTTTTATTATTATCCCTAACATATTAGTTAGATTCTAATACCACTACCTAGGTACATAGAAGGCAATCTAATTAGGGGATGGTTCGTTGTAAAAAAAAAATTACTTCGTATCTCATTGATGCGGGCAAATAGCGAGCTGAGACGCAGAAGGCGCGGGTTCGGTTCCCGTTGCGAAAGATTTTTAATTGTACCTATAGGGTTGGTCGCGTTTGACAACATCTCGTCTGATGGTAAGCGAAAATTCAGTTTACGTTGGAGCATGCTACCCTAGAAGAAACCAGTACTCATAGTTTCTGATATCCACGACACAGGAGAAAATAGTACTGTGGAGTCAAGGTTTCGAAAATTTGTGAATGGATAACTATGGCTCGAGCTATGTTATTCATGTTATCTATCACAGACATAGACAGTCAAATAAGATCTGCGTTCATATTAAAAACCTGTCTGCTCTCTGCCGTTTCTACTCAAATTTAATGGAGTAGGAAATACGAGTAATTTTTTACCCAACTAGGTACTTAAATTAAATAAACTTTGTTTTGCTTTTTAATAGAAGGGACTAAGAATAAGCAAATATGGGTCTGATTCCGTCGAGTTTTCATGCATGACTTTACTTACCTTAACCACAGACCTTAACTTTAAATACCTATTGGTGAGTACTTAGAGTCAGGTATTAATTATTTTGCCTATGCATATGCAGAGAGCCTAGCGTTTTTGCTTCGCTTTTGAGACTTTCCACAAAGTTTGTTCTTATAAAAACACGAAAAACAAAATCTCTGACCAAAGCCAGAGGGAACGACAAAAAGTAACTAACTAACCAGGGTATTTCTAGGTAGAAGATACCTACCTATCTACTCATTTCGTTTATGGATTATGTAATAAGTTATCTACCTAATGTGGGGCCCCAGTAAGCCCCTATACTATACCACTATACCGGAAGAGCCTCTAAGACATCGTTCATATTGCGGGAAGTCGGAGGATGGAAAGGGCTGTCGTGGAAATCTTTGGAGGATGGAAGTTGAAAAGGGCTGTCGTAGAAATCTTTGGGGAAGCCTAGTTGATATCTTTCATAGTGGACTTTTACACTGTTGATGATGATGCAATCACAACATGATACCTAGAACTCGTCTAACACGTTAGGTTTTTGTATTTAATTAATCAAAATTTTAAGGAACCGGTTTTCTGCTTTCGTTTCTATATGTGCTACGATATGGACTGGCTTTATTTAAGTATTTATTTTAAGATCCAGAAAATAGATACCTACTTCCTATAAATTGGAAAATTTTGAATAAGAATTATTTAGAACTAGCTGACCCGGCGAACTTCGTACCTACCGCGCCTTAGCATAGCAATTTTCTCAATATTTTTTTCCGTAAGAACCTTCTCCTAATAATAACAAATACAACAACAAAGGATTAGTGAAATCGGTCCAGCCATTCACGCGTGATGCCGTGACCAAGGAAAACGGGTTTCATTTTTATATATATAGATTATTATTTATTTCAAAAAGACAGTTGCTTACAGCTAACACCAGAACGCAAACTATCTTAACGTACATTTCATTAAGAAACTTATTTAAAACTTAAATAAACTCTGAGAGACAAATACACATAACTAAGACTATCGTTGAATAAGTCCACACGTTGGAACTCCTGAAGGCAATTGTTTATGAGAGCGCGAGCGCCCGTTAAAATACTAAGATTTCTTAGTATTTTCTAATGAGTTTTTCTTGGGAGGGTCAATATTGTATAGAAGACATAGAGAGCAAGTATGCGAGCAGAGCACAGAGTATGTCTCTCTAAGTAGCAGTGAAAGTAGTTGAATACAATGGTTGAATACCGAACTACCTACCTAGCCTAATAGGACTCTTAGGTACCTACCTACACCTACTTGAAAAAGTAAAACATGCCATCATCGGTAACTGCCTATTAAAGTACCTACCTAACTCACATCACGACGACTTTGGTACCTAGGTTAGGTAAGGTGTACTTCGCGCGGCGGTACTTAAACCTTGCCAAACTAAAACTATTACTAAAAAACTAACGCGAATATTTGAATACGTAAAAACCAATTTTAAAGGTTAGATCTCATTACGCCAAACAATGCTTACAAAAAGTATCAATACAAAAGTAACATTAGGTAACATTTTGTTTTATCAAAACAAGATTAGATTTTCTTACCGTTTCATTTTGCAAACGGCAGATCGTGTTCACTACCACAAGTCCACAACACTACTGTCTTCAAACGGCCGACCACGCTCGAGGCCGGTCGTCAACAATACTGGCATTGCGGCCGGTAAATTATGAGTGGTAAGTAGGTACCTTAGCAGTACTAACATTGTTGATCTTGCATAAATTAATATCTGATACGCGTATGATTAGGCGGATTAATTGGACTCATTCCTTTATTTATGCGGGTATGGCAGATAGGCCATTTTGATTCCTAACATTGACGCAAAGCAAAAACAAACATCTTCACGTCTCTTCACCATTATGGATACTTGGATTTTCAAATATTGCTCACTACGCAAATCTAAGAGGATAGCATACGGGGGTAGGCAGTGGCAATACCAAACATTACCATTGGGTACGTAGTTAGATACTTACATGATCACTTTTTGCAAGCAGTTAGCCCATCGCCTTTTTTTCGAACTTAGCACAACACAGGGTGTGGGTGCCGGTGAAATTACAGGCACAAAAGGCTTATCATCATCATGTCTCAAGTTGATGGACGCAGGGCGTTGCATCGTAGAGCATGTTCCAAAAAACGTGATCTATGTTGCAATGCTTTGTAATAGGTAATGGTTACCACTCAACATCAGGTGGGCCATGTGCTTGTTCCATCTTCAAGAATCTTAAAAAAAAATACATGCCATTTGCATTTTATTTTAGTTTGAGGTTTCCTCGCGATGTTTTTCTTCACCGTTTTGAGCACGTGGTGATGCGCACAACTCAGAAGAAAATATTTTTAGATCTAAATTGCTTTAGTATTACTGAACTAAACCTAGATCTAAAAATACTTTTTTTTTTAGATGGAACAAGCACATGGCCGGAGGTTAAGTGGTAACAATTACCTATCACAAAGCATTACATCATAGGACACGCTTTTTTGGAACGTGCTCTACGACCCTGCGTCCATCAACTTGAGGCATGAAGATGATAAGCCTCTTGTCCCTGTTATTTTACCGGCACCCACACCCTTCAAACCGAAACACAGCAATGCTGCTTCACGGTAAAAATAGGTTATGGTGGTTGCACTTCCCCGGACAAGCCCTTCACAAAGAACTCTGTACTACCTACTAAAGCACTACCTAAATAACTACATTTTTTTCTCTCTAAAAATCTTGATAACATTAACTGAATAACTCATTGATATTGAAAAACGGGAATTTTCACGTGTACCTACCGTTACATCGGTGAAGGCACCGACGGCGTTTCAACTTTTAACTCCCTTATAGTGTCTTCATCATCAGGGTGAGTGAACGCGACGTTTTCCCTCCACTACTGTGCTGGGATGCGAAGGAAGAGCATCGCGTTTAGGTACTTTCCCTGATGAAAACTATCTTATGAGTTGAAATTGAAAAACACCCAACGACAGTCACGTCTACGAAGATTTTAAGAATAAATAGTAGGTAGGTACATTACTGCAGAGGTCAGCAAAAGAGGCATTGATGGACGAACGCCGAGGCACACATACACATACGTGAGTCCACCAATGCCTAGTTGTGGCCAAGGCTTGTATGGTACTTTTCTCAAATAATGCGCGGAAATTAAAACAAAATAGTTCCCAGACAGAACTTGTACATTTTTCAATAAATAGCATTCTATTTGCAAGCCAGTTCAAAATTTATATAAACCCTTTGATTAGTTACCTTCTTGGTTGCCATGTTTCGGAAAAGATCGTTCCATTTTTAAATAACACGACAGATATGAGTTTTCAAAGTAATTTATTTGGCCGCTAACACGACAGATATGAATTTTCATACAACATTTGCCGGCCGCTGCTCACATTTATTGGGCCGCCGGTGCAATTTCGATTTATCTCGAAGAAGGTTGTCAAAATAATGCTCTAATTTCCAAGCATGTTTGAGAAAAAATATATTGTTCATTTAGGTAAAGTATTTTGTAATGTAGGTAATAAAGTAATGTAGTAATGTGTAAATACGTTAAAGCTATGAATATTTGATTTAGTGACATGAAAATTCCCTTAGCTGTAAAAGTTACCACAGTTGATTTGCGGATCTTGATTTAATAAAATTGGGTTAATTTGAAACTATAAATACCTACTCAGGTAAGTGTCTCCGCATTATTAAGACATTGTTGATACAGAGTAGAAGCGGTAGAAGATAGATTTAGGATAATCGATAAGGTGAGCCAATCTGAGATAAACCGCGAAATATCGAGGTCACGAACACATTGAATTTTTCGATGTTTTTATTGACCACCAAACGATTGATAAAGTGCTACCAGAGGTAAATAATCTAGTCGGTAAGTAAATAGATTATCCATTGAACCAATTCGAGGTATATATTCAACTTTCACAGATGTTTCAGATTTTAGGTCAGTATCTACTGCCTACGATTTAGGGCTCATTTACAAGGGATCCGTCATTGAAGATTCGTCAAAAAACACGATAGTTATGACGAATGGATGTTCATATTGCATACTGAATAGTGTTTTTTAACGATTCGTCAAAAAGTTGGAATTTATGTTTCCATTCGTTTCATGATTCAGAGTTCAGTCTTGGATGAACAACCGAACACGATAGACGTTATCCGTCACAAACCATTAACGATTCGCGTTTTTTGACGAACGTGATTTTTACAAGACGACGTGATTTAAGACGAGTCCGTCATTTTCACGATTCGTGATGCATGTGAACACGGGGATTTAAAAAAATCGCTGCAGTAATAAAAACTAATCCTAAAAGCTTAGATTAATTACGGACCTGAAAGTCTATTCGTTCAAAAAACACGAATCGTCCTCGTGTGAATAAACAGTTGCGCTTTGAGTGCTAAAGACATTTAAAGCTCCTTCGAACGAGCGTAAAAGATCCGTCGCGGTAAAACCCGGCGTTGGCGGATTTTTAACGCGTAATTTTTAATGTGTGTTCATACGAGCGCGTTTAAATCACTCTTCTCTTCTCTAGCCTCAGCAAGACGTTGAAATTAATAGCTAAATTACTAGCAGTAGCGGATTGTGTAACTAGAAGTCAAAAAAGAAACTGAAGGTATAATGGGTACATCCTCTGAATGATCAGAGATTGATTTATTGTATCTGTTTGATTAAAATAAATAGCGTCATACATCATTTAATTACATCGATTTTTTTTCTTCATTGGTGAGGATTTCCCAGTCGCTGAGAGATTTTTGGATATTTCCATCTAGGCATCATTCTTCGTTATTTTATGTGAGTGGCAGTGGCAAGATGGGTTGACGACATATTCAGCGTGGATCAGGCTAGCGCAGAAACGTGGCGAGTGGAGGGGCAAAGGGAAGCCTATAATCAGCAGAGGGTGAAATCGGGCTACGGATGATGATGATAATAAAAAATAAAAATAAAATTGTATTTAGTACAACCAAATAAAAGGTATTTTACTCATGAAACTAACGTGAATTAGCTCATTCATATTGAAAAACGGGAATTTTCACGTACCGTTACGTCGCGTCGGCGCCTTCACCGATGTAACGGTACGTGAAAATTCCCGTTTATCAATATGAAAAATGAAAGGTACATAGGCAGGCATTAAAAATAAAAAGGGGTAATTAACAAGAGGGACTCAATCTGTACATGTTGCGAAGGATGATTCATAAAAGCGATAACATCCTTCAACGCTACTTCTTACGATCCTGATCCTGATAGATCCTGAAGTGCTCGTCATAGAAGTGAAGTCTCGTCCCATTTCTCTATGCAAAATCAATGCCCGAGTCATCATCATCATCATCCAGGCCCGATTTCACCCACTGCTGAGTATAGGCTTCCCTTTGCTCCTGCCACTCGCCACGTTTTTCTGCGCTAGACTGATCGAAACTGCTACTGCTAGTAATTAAACTATCCATTTCAACGTCTTACTGAGGCGAGAGACGAGACAAGAGTGATTTAAACGCGCTCGTATGAACACTCACATTGAGAGCGTTAAAAATCCGCCAACGCCGGGTTTTACCGCGACGGATATTTTACGCTCGTGCGAACGAGCCCATAAGTAGGTAGGTACTTAGTTAGTCTGGGGCACGCACTACGTACTGTACTGTTTAATATCCCATCTGCTCTATATCTTTCATAGCGCTCTTCTTTACAATAAACAAATCCACATTTCCTCAATGAATAATGGAATTATCTAAGAGAAGTATAAAGCTATGCAGGTACCCAACTCATCCTCACCCACGTAGCAACTTACCATTACCCATCAATGGTTTTGAATTTTGAATAAATTAACCTTATTTCAATAATACGTGGAACACTCAGAAACCCAGACTCCTGTCTTATTCCAGAACAAAGATTAGAGATAGTCTAGGTTTAAAACTGGTATTTTGCATACAAAATGTCAGATTTACACTTGGACTAAATCTGTCATTTTGTCTTCGTTTTGGAATGAGGGGAGAAAGTTTTGCGCGAAAATAACTTAACTGTTCTTTAGGTATATATGCTACTTATAGCTTAGTACGTTTATATAGCATCATTTAGTTAGTAATGTGTGGCAATCTTAAGTAAGTTCCTTTAGATAGACTGAATTCATTATGTAATTAAATTATATCATTTAAATATTTAACGTCCTTGACTGGAGTTTTTACAAGAGCGTTCGACGCAACCTAAGTCGATAGAATTTAATTTTATATTCTAAGCAATAAAGAATTTATCTTTATTATACTCTCGGCAATCATAAACGAACATAAATTCTTATCATAAATACATAATGGTAATTGTTGCAGAAGTTTCCAAACAACGAAATCTTGCCTTTCAGTTACCTTAGTTTAGTACCAAACCAACATAGCTAACCTATATGGACCTAGACAGTCTGGTCCCACGTACCTACGCAACGTATGTGATGCAACGTGGGAGAGTTGGTGTGCACATTTTGTATCACGTATGCATATTGATTGACATCAGACGCTGTTGTAATTCCTCAGGTGCACCAGTAGCTACACGTTATTTTCGTAGTGCACCTGAGAAATGATAACAGCGTCTGATGTCAATATGCGTGGCATACGCGGCACAAGTTATTATTGCGCTACTTCCATTACCTACACGTTCTATTCGTAGTGTACTTGTAAATGATAACAGCGTCTGATGTCAATATGCGTGGCATACGCGGCACAAGTTATTATTGCGCTACTTCCATTACCTACACGTTCTATTCGTAGTGTACTTGTAAATGATAACAGCGTCTGATGTCAATATGCGTTAAATACGCGGCACAAGTTATAATTGCTCTACTTCCATTACCTACACGTTCTATTCGTAGTGTACTTGTAAATGATAACAGCGTCTGATGTCAATATGCGTTGCATACGCGGCACAAGTTATTATTGCGTTACTTCCATTACCTACACGATCTATTCGTAGTGTACTTGTAAATGATAACAGCGTCTGATGTCAATATGCGTTGCATACGCGGCACAAGTTATTATTGCGCTACTTCCGTTAACTACACGTTCTATTCGTAGTGTAGGTACTTGTAAATGATAACAGCGTCTGATGTCAATATGCGTTGCATACGCGGCACAAGTTATTATTGCGCTACTTCCGTTACCTACACGTTCTATTCCTAGTGTAGGTACTTGTAAATGATAACAGCGTCTGATGTCAATATGCGCTGCATACGCGGCACAAGTTATTATTGCGCTACTTCCATTACCTACACGTTCTATTCGTAGTGTACTTGTAAATGATAACAGCGTCTGATGTCAATATGCGGTGCATACGCGGCACAAGTTATTATTGCGCTACTTCCATTACCTACACGTTCTATTCGTAGTGTACTTGTAAATGATAACAGCGTCTGATGTCAATATGCGTTGCATACGCGCGACAAGTGTACACACCAAGTTTCCCGCGTCGCATCGCATCGCATACGTTGCATACGTGGGACCAGTCTGTCTTTAGTTGCATGTTTTTGTTATTATTATCAGCCATAAAACCCTACTCTTTAAGGGAATAAATTTTGACATCAAAACATACATGTTAAATAGGTAGGAAGTAGGTACCCACAATTAACAGATCACAATAATAGTATAAATGCGAATGTTTGTGTCTGAGAATGTATGTTAATGAACTAATATAAACACTCAGCAGTCAGTTAAATCAGGTTTCTATTCCAAAATTACACAAAATAAAACTATAAAAAACATTTCGTAGGTAGTCATTTTATTTGCCATGTATTAGCAACTTTAGAATTTTAAAAAAGGTACATGTGATTCCTTGATTATGGTACCTATCGCCTATCGGTGAAATACGCCATCTATTGGCTGCAATTTATTAATCTTCTTTCAATACAAACAAACAGTCTAAATTATATAATAGGTAATGATTACGAAAAATGTACAATACAGTGTTATTATTTAACAATGGGTGTAGGTACGAATATACATTATACAATGGAGCCTGCACTGTGTCCACTGTTCGCGTGGGCGTAACAAGCATATTAGGTACTTTGTGTTGAAGTATACTTTAAGTTCCGTTTTGTGTGGAAACTATATGAATGTGGAAGTTCTAGCTTTAGTAACACATCTCCGTAGTCGCGATTATTCTGAGGCCGAAGCACGAATAACTAATGTAATGTCGTATATATGGATGATCGATATTCATCGATGTTAGGTAGGTCCTCGAATATATCGACACATCAATGTTAAGATATAGGCCAGGCCTAGGATCTACCTTACCAAAGTTGAAGAAAATAATATTAAACATTTGTGGTGCATAGCGACTTAGCGACTTCGGCGGCTTCGGAAAGACTATAATTAAAAACTATTATAGTCAACATTTGTATCAACAAAGGACTGCATTATAGGTAAACTGCTTACAATGTATTTTTTTTACATAATGTACACAAAAATACAGGGACTTTATTCGAGTTATGCATTTATTATTTAAAAAAAAAAAACTTATTTTGCCACCTAAAACATCCTGCTGTATTGTAAAATTTTAGCCAATGAGAACGCGTTATAAATATACGCGTTGTTTTGGCCGTTACATATTTCTGATGAGGCTTATTTAAGTACGTACGTTACGTATACACAATTCGGAATACATTAAAAGAAGATCGGTCAGTTTCATACAACCTGTGACCTGAGACCTGACCATGAAATGTCGCGTCTAGAAATGACCGTTGTCGTTTTTTTATTAAAGCTGGAGAATTTTTCTAGGTATTTATTTTATACTTTTAGGTTACAATCGATGAGGACACTGGTGTAATTAAACAAAAACTAACCAAACGCGTGCTTTGTTAGTGGCAGTTTTCTTTTAGATGGTTGACATTGCGACGAGAGTTGCACAATGTGGGTGAGAGGGCGTTCAATAACCATTATTCGTTATGATAGGGCGTATTGCGATCAATATTTATTATTAATTTACTAAGTATTTCGGCTTTAATAAATAAAGTTCTTAATTATAATTTAAATACTCCATTATAAAGAATAAATTCGCATTTTTAGTCGCTTCCATTTATGGTCAGGTCTGAAATGATCGGCCTTCTTTGTTAACATACCAAGATAAGTATCTCACCGATAGACCCACTGAATATTATTGAGTAGTCATTATAATCTAAAACTGAACGCACCTCCACTCCAATCCCACTAACGCACTCATTACGGTAAACATATTGGAAGGCTGTTCATTTTTAATTAAGACGGTCTCTACAGAACTAGCATCAGCAGGGCAACCATATATATTTGAACCTGTCGTATAGTAATCTTCTATATCTATACATCATCCTCATCAGCCTATAGCAGTCCATTGCTGGACATAGGCCTCCTCTAATGAGCGCCATTGCGCCCTGTCCTGAACTCGACGCATCTAGCATCTCCCAGGAGCCTTTCGCAAATCGTCAGTCTACTTGGCCAGAGGGCGTCCTACGCTACGTTTGTCGAGCCGCAGTCTCCACTCGAGAACTCTCTTACCACAACGGTTATCAGTGCTTCGGCAGTTATGTATGGCCCGCCCACTGCCATTTCAACTTGTTTATTCTCTGAGCTTTAGTTCTACGTCGGATAGTCTCGTTGCTGATTCTATCCTTCAGAGAAACTCCGAGCATAGCCCGTTCCATAGCTCGCTGGGCGACTTTAAACTGGTGGATTAGCCGTACTATAAAATAACAACACACAAAAATTGTTTCTACCTAGCTATGTCCGTTACTCCGTTATAGACTTTTAAACCATCCAACCGACCGGTCCGAACCGGTTTCAATAGAAAAGCAATGATGCGAAGATGGTTTTAGTTAGACCACTGAAACAAAACATTAGGCACATTCGGTCCAATAACGAAGTCAATTTTCGACTTTTCATATGTTTTTTTTAAATTTTGATCTTTTTTAGGGTGTTCTAGGGACGCCCGCGAGGATTTCTGATCCAAAAATCTATGTTAACTAATGACAAAGCGTTATTATGTATAGTATCGATGCTTCCTCATTCGCCGAATTTTTACGTTACGCTTACGACAGGTTAAAATAGATATTCGTGATTCGACCATGTAGTCTAGAAAATTGCATTGATATGCGTGAATTGCATTTGTGAGTAGAAGAATTCATATTTTGTTTAACACACAAAAATTGTTTCTACCTAGCTATGTCCGTTACTCCGTTATAGACTTTTAAACCATCCAACCGACCGGTCCGAACCGGTTTCAATAGAAAAGCAATGATGCGAAGATGGTTTTAGTTAGACCACTGAAACAAAACATTAGGCACATTCGGTCCAATAACGAAGTCAATTTTCGACTTTTCATATGTTTTTTTTAAATTTTGATCTTTTTTAGGGTGTTCTAGGGACGCCCGCGAGGATTTCTGATCCAAAAATCTATGTTAACTAATGACAAAGCGTTATTATGTATAGTATCGATGCTTCCTCATTCGCCGAATTTTTACGTTACGCTTACGACAGGTTAAAATAGATATTCGTGATTCGACCATGTAGTCTAGAAAATTGCATTGATATGCGTGAATTGCATTTGTGAGTAGAAGAATTCATATTTTGTTTAACAATCTACGATTTCTTTGGTATTCAATACAAAATAAATGATTAAAAGTCGTCAACATACAATATTTTAACGCCTCTATCACCAAGTACCGTTACTAAACAAATATTGCAAGGACAATTACACAGCATCATCTAGCCCCAAACTAAGCAGAGCTTGTATCATGTTCATGGGAGCTACGTGACTGATACACTACTTAAATGTATACAGTTTTATTGTGAATACATACATATTATACATAGAAAACACCCCGAGATAAATATTTGTAAATTATACAATAATTTGTCTCGCGGCGGGAATCGAACCCGCAACCACCTGCGTCTCAGCGGGCCCTCGCCCAGTGCGTCACAATGGTCGTCACTTACACTGCACTTTTCTCTTGAACAATGTTTTTTGCTGCGCAATGAGCAAAAACAAGTTTTGTATTAATCTTTGTACAAAAGCTGCTTAGGACTTGGCACATGGCTGAGGCACCACCTTATTTTTTAACAGTATTAAAATGACAAATTTTTAACAGTATTAAAATGTTCTATAGCTATCTTATACTAGAAATAGTTATTTATTTATTTATTTTTTTGTGGTCTATCAAATACATATAAATATTATGCTAATACTTTTACATAAAAATAGTGGACACTTCCTTAAATTGTATTTTATAGTTCAATTTGTATAAAAGTAAAAAAAGTATCTAAGAATCTAATCCTATCTTAACTAAAGGCCGTTTCAAATACTTTTTGCAGCTTACTTTGAGGCAATAGTGAGCTACTACGTACGCTACCTAACAGCTTGAGTGCGAAAAACATACCTTAATAAAAAGTTTGCGTTAAGATTCCTTTATTTCTTATAAAAAAATATTTTGAATGGTTAATTGGTAATTTTTTTTTATTAATTATAACTTTTATTTTTATAAATTTTATATTTTTCTATGGAAATGGACTGCGCCCTTAGCCAAAACTTTGACCTCTCTAAACAAAAATATTACAGAGTGAGCTTGAATTCGTATGTTATCTCGGCATCTAAATATAAATCTACTCCTAAAGGTCAGAAACATTTGTGCTAGGACTTTTCAAAATGTATTATTTTGACTTTGAAATGACTTGCTTTACGCTATAATTTTATTCAAACCCTGGTGAGGCAGCCCTAGTAAAGCTGACTTTCCTGAACGTTCTTCTTGAAATAATGATGATAAATGTAGCTCTGCCTTAAAGTTTGCCATACAAATCAAAAGGCTAAGATTAAAGTTTCTGTATCGAAAGGAATCACTTATTTTTAGGTAAGGTTCTCAGAACATGTGGAAAGCCATTGTCCAAATCACCCCCTTTCAGGATAACACACGAAGTCGAACTCACGTTGTACTTATCGTATACTAAAAAGTGATATAATTTTCAGCACAGTACTTCAAAATGTGGCGAAGTTATAGGTGCCTGAAAAGTGCCCGAATTGGTACGGGTAAAGACATGCTATGGCTTCGTCCGCTCGCCTCGGCGGGGTCGCTTCCGCGACCCCAAATGTAAGGTATGATTTTCACACTTAAGTCACTGAGGCAGAATCAAGAATATTTCTACCATATATGTATAGTAAAATTATGGCCAACGAAAGCGTAGATCACACTAATATTAATAATGCGAAAGTTTGTGCATTGTGTATGTATGTTTGTCCCCAACCCATAACGGCTGAATGGATTGGATGAAACTTGGTATATACATAGTTTGTGAATTACAATTAGACTACGCTTTCTATTCCAGTACCACGTGAGCGTAGCCGCGGTCTGAAGCTAGTAAGAAATAACACTGTCATTGGCCAAAATGATACGATACGAGTAGTTGATATATTCGCGATTGCCTTACATCTATTGTATAGCTTGACGTCATACGTGAAAAATATAAATGGTTGGTTGAGTGAGCTTCTTACAAGTTAGCTAGCACCTAATACTGTGGGTCTCATTATTTTTTAAAGACATTTATCTTAATAACTGCTGCATATAAAAGCTAAATTCGAGATATTATTGGGATTCGATATCGATATTTAATCCAGAAAGCTTCATTTCATATTGAAACGGTGCCGTAAGTCCTGTCCAACTTAATCTTAAGAAAATACATTAGATCACACATAATGCAGATTCGTCTCAAAAAAATATTTGATTCTGAGTATTCAGGTATTCACTCAATCAATTATTTTGTTTGCATACAAAATTATGCAATCATCTTTATTAGTATGATTGAGTCTATGCAACTATAGCCGAAATTCACCATTCTCTAACACTTAGTCGGGATTCCCACCAGGCGGCTCATCACCAAAGCAATGCTTTGCAGTAGGATTCTTATACGAGTTCTCGTGAAGAACACTCTGTGAACTAGTCCGGCATTTAGTTAGACAAAGTTCGTAATCGTCACTTAGCGAACGGAAGAGCACTTGCTTCTCCGAAGATAGCTTCGACAACACCAGTTGCAGCAAAGTCCTCTGGAACGCAAAATAAAGATATATAAATAAATTAAAAATATCACAATTTTTTATCTAGCACAGAATAAGTAGCGGAAAACTAATTGAGGTCTATTAATTTAGTAGGGAAATAAATAAATAATAAATAATGCTGGACGTACCACACAGCATCATGTAGCCCCAAACTAAGCAGAGCTTGTGTTATGGGAACCACATGATTGATATACTACATAATATACTTTTTTTTGTAAATACATACATATCATACATAGAAAACACCCAGACCCGAGACAAATATCTGTAGAACATACAAAAATTTGTCCCGCAGCGGGAATCGAACCCGCAACCTTCTGCGTCGCAGGCGGGCTTTCGCCCACTGCGCTACAGAGGTCGTAAAATCCAACCATTTTAGTTACTTTTCCAAGTTCGTGGTACTTTTTAATGGTTGTAAGGGTGTCCACGGGCGGACCTCATTACTCAGCCTCCACTGCCTCTCTGTCAACAGGCTTTATCTCAAGAACCGTAACAGTTAGAGTTGAAATTTTCTCAGTGTGTATTTTCTATTCACGGTTCATGTATGACATACAGCCTGGTGACAGACAGACAAACGGACAGTGGAGTCTTTGTAGTAGGGTCCCCTTTTTACCCTTTGGGTACGGAACCCTAAAAACGAACAGTTTAGGAGAACCAACCATCCAGGTGGTACGGATGATATTTGGCTTTGTGGCGTATGATACGATTGTTAAAAGCGGCTGCGGGCACCAAACTAACCAACTCCTCAGAACAATCCCCGCAGTATTGACGATAAAATACACAGATCCTACAAACTTATCGGCTCTATTAAGGACATATAAACCTCCTTTTTATTAGGGGAGGCCTATGTCCAGCAGTGGATTGATAAACGAATTCTATAAATATCCAAAAATAAACCAAATATTATAAATGAGAATGTAGAGTTTCTTTTTGTTTGGTATGCTTTCACACCTCATGAAATTTTGCATACATTTTGTCAGGGGAAAGGGGGCATAGGGAATTTAATTATTTCTTTTTAAAAGTAGTGGATATTATAATTAACTAATAAAGCGAGCGAAGCTGCGCGCGAATGAGTAACATAAGAGAAAGTGTAACATATTGAAACTACAAAAAAACCTTTTACATCTCTCATGTTCGGTAAGTAGGTTCTTATTACCTCCAAATGGGGCTTGTAGGTGACTAATTTGCGCTCTAGGGTAATAATGTAGCTAGAAAAGCCCTAGGGCGGTAAGTAATTTAAAAAAAAACACTTCTTTCTTTCAAAAAGTTCGCATACATCTAACCATCATACTGGCAATAGACATCATGCATAGTCATCAATTTTAAATAACTAACTGCAAAGCTCAATTTCGTTCTTGAAAAAATAAAAAATGGTTTATTCTTGTAATGCCGGTTTTTTTCTACTTATCTCACAATCGAGATGTAAAGCAGAATAGTTAGCTCGGGTGTAAGCACCAATTGCACCCCCGAACTATAGGCGCCCTCGCTGCGCTCGTGCGCCTAAATATCTCGGGCTGCAATTGATGCCTTACAGCCCTTGGCTACTAATCTACTATTATGCACACGGTGAGAACTTATATAACTGCGCCCTTAAAAATTGGCTGGAGCCTCCAGACCAGATATGAGAGAAGTATTCTACATGCGGACGGACTTGCGCTTTATAAACGTAAGTCTTTTATCTGTGGTGAAGTACCAGATCGCTCTGTTGAAGTCGCCAAGTTTCTTAGACTACTTCAGTTACCTACTGTCAAAAAGTGTTAGGTTTTTGGATTATAACTATGCATCCAGAATCCATACAGATTAGGTAATGTTACTTAGGGTTTCAGTCAGTTTCAGCACAGAATAAGATATAGTTCCTATGAACTTTTTACCTGTGATTCCAGATGCATATTAGTCTGAGCCTAAAGTATGAATTAAAAACAGGTTCTAATAAGGTACCTTAGCAGGATCCAAGCAGCATGACACACAGTACTCGTAAATCAGACAGCAGTTATCAGAGCATGTATCACAGCTGTACCGTTCTGTGAAGTCAGCTTCTGTGTCACAGCAACCATTCTTCTGTTTATCCATTCTCTGACACACATACCCTGCAATTAAGGGCAATGTTTGTTAAAATTCATGTGAATTGGGATGTAAAGGGGTTCCAACCTGTATCTATTAGGGAAGGAAATGACTCCTGATACACAGCTAACGCTAGTTCAGGTGCAAGTTACCATCTGGTAAAAGCCCTGGCCTATTTTTTAATTTTTTTTGTTGGGTTCAACATGTTTTCCTACCAACAAAATTTGCACCAAAATTGATCACATTGGTGCAAGTTTTTTGGTAAGAAAACGTGATAGAATCAAAATTATATTACTGCTGAACCTTTGTATTGTTTTTTTCTAGGCCGTGAAGGTTTGCTATTACGTTCCGTAGATGGAAGCGATGATGGATGGAGCATCTATTATGTTATTATCTATCTATATGTTATTATCTAATATCACTGTTTTCTTCCAATTTCATTATATTAATTTACATTTTTTTATTATCATCTCCATCTGCGGAACGAAATAGCAAACCTTAAAACTTTAAACGTGCCTATAAAGGCACGTTTAAACGAGCGCACGCCAATGCTCGCGACATAAACCTATCAGGAGGGCAATTCACGGGTTTACTCGATACAGAGTCGTATCGACTATGAGTCTCCCAACTTGGGTCGATGGTTTGTGTCTACTCTAAAGTCACGATTACGGCCACTCGACTGAAGTCGCTGCGACATTTCCGTGACATGGCTAAAATACGTTTCGTTTTACGCGGGTAAATTTACAGTAGTTGGGGTAAAATAGGCCGATTTCGTACATCATAATTTTAGGCTTAAAACCATGCAAAAATAGTAATTAAAAATGTATTTTATTTATATTAATCATAGTATGCTTAAAATGCAACTATTGGGGCTTACTGATAGAAAAAAAAGATTATTTTAGGTAGGTACTAAGACAAGTTTATAAGCTTGAAACGAAACGTAAATACTTGGTTTGTTTGTTTACGAGCTCTCAAGCAAGTGTCAGTCAAAGCGGGGGTTGCCGGTGGTTGGTAAAAACTTATTTTTTTTATAAATGTAGTAAAAACTTTACATTGCCCAAATAATAAATTATTTCAGCGTTGAAGCCGATTCTTTAGATTTAATCAATTTATAAGGAATAATAATTAGGTATCGATTGTAATACTGTTTCTGAATTAATATTCGAACAGACGAAAATCTAAGTACTAGTGAAAAAAAAAAAAACACTAACACACGCTCATGCTCATGCCTCATGCTATGGAGCTGATTTTGTCCATGCTGAGAAGTGTAAGCCAAATTAGGTTTTCTCTCAGCTTAATGCTACTCAGCGTGCGTAGCAACGCTGTTTTTCAGAGAAAACCAGAGGTGGCGACCTCACGATCGCCGCACATTATTGCACATATTGTAAGCAAACGAATACCTATATATATGGATGTAGGCGTAGCTCAGTATTTAGACAGGAAGGTAGGTACATAGGTATTACAAAAAAAAGTACACATTGCATAATATGCCAATGATATGATAAAATATTATACAAATACTTATTAATAGGTATGTAGGTACTAAGTCGGAGTCAATCTTTAAAAGTAGATAATGCCGGACGTTTTTACACATCTTAGCCTAAAAGTGCCAAAAGTAATCAGAACTTGTACTAGTACTAAATATTACCTAGTTTATTAATCAGCTAAGAGCTTGAAGGGTAGGTAGGTTTAGTACCTACTACATGACTGAATACAACTTAGATAAGCATCATTCAAATACATACCTACATAAATACCTACTTACCTACCTACACTTTTAATAAACTTAAATAAAAAATAAGAAGAAAATATATACCTCGGTATATCGGTTTATTAATAATACACATAACATGACCCATGTCCTTGTTTATGTCAGTTCTTGTGGGACGTACCAACAACAATAAAACGTAGATACATTTTAAATTAGTCTGCTGTATATCTACTCATTGTTAATTCTTGCCTAAGTTGTATTCAGTGGTTATTTCACCACCTATTCATTAACACCCATTTTAAAAAAAATATGTTTTATCGAAATTAAATATCAATGTTGGAAACATCGAAGTAAATATGGCGGCTTTCATCAACTATATCATCGACAAATCCTACGACAAGCCATGTCGTGTGCTCGGGACCACTCGTTGCATGTCTCTTAATTTGAGTCGACTTTTGTCTGTTGGTGATTTCACGAGAATACTGTTTTTCTGCTTCGAGAGACAAAATGGCGGATCACTCTACCTAAGTCTAGTAGAAGTCAATGTCTCTGGCTTGAGAATTGCCCTCCAGGTTAGGATATGCGGGTGTGCATGCGCATAAATTACAAAGATGCACCAATTTAGGCTGAATAATATTATTTTTTAACAAATTTAATATTTTTGTGGGTGATTTTGTTCTTTACATCAATTGGTAACTTATTAATTAGATGGGGAATTAAATATTGTGATGTTTTTTCGAGTGTGGCCCATAATTTCCGAAAATCAGTTTTTCTTGGTCGCAATTATTCTGTTCCCATATATTCCCAGTGGCATTTTTCCCAGTCACCTATTTTTAATAGTTTTTAAACTTTCTTTCCTTTTCTTTCCATTCTTTTCAATATCTAGGATAGTAATTTCATGTTACCATATTTTAATAGTTTTTATTAATTTCGTAACTTTTTTCCCTATTTTTTTATTTTCATAGTAACTATTATTTCTCGTTCATAATTTCTTAACACCTTTCCTTAATTTAATTTTTTTACCCAACTGAAGTCTTGTCGGGTTATGTTTTTAGGGTGTATGTATGTTTGTAATATTATTTGTCGGTCGCTGTAGCCCGACAAAACAAAGGAAGTACGTAAGGTACCTAAGTCCAAAAAAATAAACAAGATAGTGTTCTAGGTGGCAATAGCCACCCATCGTTTATACATGTCTGACAAGATTAGACGATCTGCCATACTCCTGATAATTGCGTTTTTACACATGTCAACTCTGGACATAAACGAGGCTATTCTCTTTCTCTGGATGGCATGGAAAGAGTCAACA
Source organism: Horisme vitalbata (assembly GCA_951804965.1). Lineage (NCBI taxonomy): Eukaryota > Metazoa > Arthropoda > Insecta > Lepidoptera > Geometridae > Horisme > Horisme vitalbata. The sequence continues at coordinate 27,147,429 of OX638091.1, read as the reverse complement.
CGGGCTTCAGTATACATTTCTGAAGCGCTACAATAGCGCTTCAGACCCACGAGATGTCTAAAAACGTTGTTGTATGTCACTCTTATACCATCGTGCGATTTTTTGGTATACTCTGTCCAAAGTTGACATGTGTAGAAAGACTGACAATATGACTTGAACAGGGTGACCTTCACGTCAAACGAACAGTTGAAAAATTTCCTTGCTATCATGTTGCCAACCATACACAAAGATCTACGCTGACGCTCTATGTCGCTATCGTCTTTCAAGTTCGAACTTACGATATGTCCTAGGTATTTAAAGCTCTCTACTATTTTAATAGGTCGCCCGCCAATGTAAACCTCAGGAACGTTCTCCGGCCCCTTTCCTGATCTAAAGATAACCATCTCAGTCTTGTTCGCGTTATAGATAAGATCGTGATCTTTTGCGTATTCCTCACAGATGGTGAGCAACTTTGTCAACCCTTTGATCGAAGGGCTGAGCAGAACCATATCATCTGCGTAGCTCAGATTGTTGACATATCTGCCATCCAATCTGAGCCCGACCGGGGTACTGCTTAGCTCTTCAATCAAACCATTGACGTACCAGTTAAATAGATCGGGAGAGGAGAGCCCCCCCTGTCTCACTCCGCAAGATAGCTGATAGTTGTCAGATTGCTCAGTGCCCCACCTGACGTTGTTGGTCTGATTCTGGTACCAGAACTCAAGGAGATCAACAATGTCAGCCGGGACCGAACCGTTACGCAGTTTGCCCCAAAGACGATTATGGTTTAAGGTATCGAAGGCGCGGCTAAGGTCAAGAAATATAGCATACACGGATGTTCCTCGCTGTGTGTAGTAGCGCGCGACCTGTTTCATAGAGAATATGGCCATGTCAGTCGAAACTTGAGGACGAAAACCAAACTGACCATCATTGTACGGCAAATCGCCAAGGTGTGACTGTATAATGCGATCAAGCACCTTAGCTACTATTGTTGCCAAAGAAATCGGTCTGTAGTTGGCCACGCTCGAGATATCACCAGTTTTGTTTTTGGTAATCGGGACCACTAGGGTGCGAATAAGCTCCTGGGGAAGGTAACTATACCTCAAGCAGAGAGAAAAGAAACGCGTAATGACGGGTCGTTGGATTTGTCTAGATCACAAGGGTGACAATGGCTTTATGAAATGTCAAAAAATCCAAAATGGCATCTGTAAGAAGCCATTTTCATTTTACAATGAACTTAAAAGCTATCAAAACTGATAAATTTCCATAAATTAGGTTTCATTGGATTTGACAGAATCATTAAATAGGCATGTAGATTATATGAAGTGTAAAAAATCCTGGCTGTATGATGCCATTTTCATTTAAAGCTCGACTGAAAACAACTGATTGATTTTAACAAACAAGGTGCCCTTGGAAAAAAAATTAAGAAGGCAAGTACCAACTTAGGTGTGCCTATCAAACCGATCTACTTATTTGTAACTAAAAAAGACGTGTGGCACTCGGGGACTGCCGCGGTAAAGCTATTGCATAGCATTTTGTATCAACTAATGCAATTATAATTATTTATTTATTTTATTTATGCAGTATTTCTTTTTCTTTGATATTAATTCAAGTTACACTTTTTGAGCGTGGTGACCGATAAGAAAACAATTTTTTATTAAATAAACGAGCTTCGTAGAGTCGTACAATACGTCTAGTTGCACGCACACAAACACCGTGTCGAAGACTGCCGAAAAGAAACGACGTTAGACAATGCACGGCCTTCAAGCCACACCTCCGTGCCCGTCGGAGTGGGGAGCGTGAGGTTTTTTTCGTTACGGAATTTCTGGATTCGGTCCCCGCGCTCAAGGCCCTCGATAGAAGCTATGCAATAGCTTAAAAATATTTAATTAGTATCTAAAAAAAATTGATTTGATTGATACAAAAATCAAAAAATCTATTGTGGTACAACGGACTGGAAAGCAACTTACCAAGGACCTCGTGTTCTTATTAGAGTTTATTTTGTTTAATGATTTTAAAAGTTTTTCAAATGTAGTCGTTTATTCAGCAGTGTATGTCACTAGTTTGTTATACGATGGTGGCGACTAGAAACTTTTTATGAAAAATAGGTTTTAATTTTTTTAATATCAATGTTAATTGAGAAAAAATAGTTTTCTGAAAAAAAGCTTCTGGTTATTTTCACCATTTGGATTTAAAAAGAAGAGAAAATATGGAAAATAGAAAAAACTATTTGATGAAAAAATGCCCATAGAAAATAAAATATTGCGAATAAATTCCACTGGGAAAATATGGGAACGGAATAAATGCGACCAAGAAAAAAAGGGTTTTCGGAAATTATAGACCACACTTAGTTTTTTCCCATACTCGTTACTGAATGAGGCTGAGGCTGTTGCTGATGATGATGATGATGTACTAGGATTGGTCAAATTGTTTGCTCAGCCTAAGTTCACAGGGACAATCAAAATCAAAATCAAAATAAGTTTATTCAATAAGCACATACAGTACACTTTGAAACATATTTTTTTAAATTTGAATTTACACCAATTTGTAACGTGACCAAACAGAAAAGAATTGGCAAGAAACTCTGCTTGGCTTATATTTTTTAAGTCTTGTTTTTTACAAAGTTTATTATTAACTATTACATTGATTTTGAGGGAGTTGGAGACAATTTCATCCCAAGCTTTTTTGTCATCTAAATAATCAGAAATTTTATAATAAGCTTTATTACAGAGGCACAGAATACAGAGAGGACAGAAGCTTCACTCCGCGCAATCATTTAAATAAATAGCGACTTTAGCTGCTACGCAATAAAGTGCTATTCAGCTCGCACCGAACTCAGTGCCTAACATTTATATTAACCTACACCTTGCATCCCTTTCTATCGTATAGCTCTATCTCTACTGACGTGGCACGTGTAACGTTAGGGTTGTCTTGAGAATTATTCTGTGACGAATAATAATAACCTGGCCGCCGACGGCCAGCAGCGTCGGCGGTGCGAGAAGCTGTACCCTGCGATCCCCAACCCGCATGCCCAGCGTGGGGATTATGGGCATATCCCCCTTCTTATAGGGGAGGCCTATGTCCAGCAGTGGACTGAATAGGATGTTGTTGTTGAACATTTTACTATCCAGTTACCTAGCCACCTATTTCTTTTTAGGAACAATGATAATTCAAATAATATCTACCTACCTAGTATTAGATCAGAAAACTATTTTACACTGGCTAGCTGCATTAAGAACTCAGAAAATAGGCATACCTACGAGGTAGGTACTTGGGTCCTTAACACTTACTTAAGTGTTTAGGTGTCTTGTGTACGAAAACTGAATAATCACTGTTTAAGGTAGGTAGGTACATCATGCTAAATCTTAAGAGAAATTTTAGTAGGTAGGTACCTATCTAGATATTTGCAAGAGAAAAAAACAACATTTGGTTTGTAGGTAACCTAAGTATCTAGTTTTAGTTGTTAGTACACCTACCTTTAGGTAACTTACCACATCGATTTGTCTACCTACACCTACCTACCCGACTGTTTTTAAGTAGATAACCTACACTGCCTACTTAAAGTTAAACCAAATAAAAATGTACCTAGCTTGGGTTTCTAATCTTGCTCTCAGTCTACATAATCAAAATCATAATACCTACTTACTACAGCACTATGTACCAATGGCACAAAAATTGTCTATGAAAAAATACCTACATAATAATATTACGTTTATTTATGTAGGTAGGTACCGCATTCAAAAAGAACTTGTACCTAAGTACCTACCTACTTAAGTAAATACGGGAGACTTTGATATCTAAACAACGCATTATTTGGTAGAAAAACTTTCAGTTCTGTACCTACTATTGGTATTATTTACATTTTCTTATTATTATTCAGGCAACCAAATGCTGTGTAGTATTTTTTTGCCTTCATTTGGCGAAAAATATAGGTACATTAACAAAAACAAACTAAAATGCCGCGGCTGCTCAAGGACACTTTCGTTCCGGGCAGAACGCGGCAACCGACGTAACGAACCACGCTCGATAGGCCGGCGATGCGTAGGTATATTTTTATACCTATTCTGTGGAGTGAAATAGGCCTGACAGAGGTTACGTTTAACAACTTTTTGAATTTATTTACAGGAAAATGGAATGTACTGACTGCCATACTTCAACGCACACGTCATACAAAAAGTAGGACAGAAAAAAAGTCTGTGGATTCCGACCGATCCGATTGTCGGTGGAAAATGGAACGTATGGAAATGTATGGCGTAACGCAGACGACCGACTCGAAAGTCGGCCGCTTGCACTTGATAGGGAAGGGCGTGTGTTGCTCAGCGATGGAGGTTGGCTGGTATGAGGTTGCAGGTTCGATTCTCACCGCGGGCGCGGGACAAATGTTTGTATGAGCTTCAGATAAGTATGAATTAGACGTAGGTATGAGGTTACAGGTTCGATTCCCGCCACGGGACACATTTTTGTACGAGCTTCAGATAAGTAGGTATGACATTACTTAAACGAAGGTATGAGGTTGTGGGATCAATTCTCGCCGTGGGACAAATGTTTGTATGAGCTTCAGATAAGTATAACTTAGACCATAAAATGCAGAGGGTTTAGTTATCAAAGTCTCCCGTATTTACTTAATAAGATAGGTACTTAGGTATAGGTTCTATTTGAATGCAGTACTTTTACAAACATAATTATGATGTAGGTATTTTTTCATTGACAATTTTTCTGCCTTAGGTAGGTACAGCTATCTACCTAACTAGGCATTGGCAGCACCTATTATGTTTTTTTTTTGTTTGTTTTGAAAGTAAGGCCTTAAGAGCTAAAATGGTTGGAATTGGATTCATATAAGTATTTTATGTTCTATATCTTTTTTTCATAAAGTTCATAGTTTTGGAGATACCGCACTTTGAAATATGTATGAAATAATATTTCATACATTTCATATAGTGTTAAAGATTTAAAGTGTGAAATAGTTTTGAGAAACAGAAGAGAGAAAGGAAACACTTCAACACTTCCATTTCAACTATTTCACAAAAAACTATTTCATCAAAGTGAGAAACAAAACAAATTTTCCTACGTAAATCCAACCTGGTTGGTATAAGCTCTGTCCATGACGTGCCCCTCCCTTGTTTTCCTACAAATAATCGATCGAAAAGTCGGATGTGTGCGTTGAGTCGGTCACAAAGTGGGTGATAAAAGTTGGTGGAAAAGTCAGTTCGATTATCTGTCCTACAAAAAGTCGGTCGTCTGCGGAGAGCCTTATGGAGCCTCACAGTAATTATGATTTTCGCTATTTTTCTTAAACAATTTGATATTTTTTCGGACATACATTAAGTTTTCATATATATATTGGCATGGCACAGTCATAACATTTATTTCTTAGTTTAAAGTCACTTAGTTCTAAGTGATTCTTTGATTTTTTCAATGATTCCTTGTGAGTACTGTAAGTACTTCTTTCATGTTAGATTATAGAAACACAAACAGTGAACTCACCCCTATCATCAACTAATAGTAGTTTTCCTTGCACAGAGTTTCTGCATCGGGTGTTGTCGTTTGTATCATTGTGTTCTTGCAAAGTTCTCCAGACAAATGGCTGCCTTTCAATGGATATGTCTTGATACACTGTGTGTTTATTGTGACCCTGAAAAAGAGCAACAGAATTTCATGAAAAATTGAAATCAAATAATGTATAGTAAGCTCTATTTGGCAACTGTATGGTTCTTCTTCTTTGCTTGTCAATGATTCAATCTTCTTTTTTGTTTTTTTAAAGGATAATAGGCGAAATTGGTCCAGGAGCCTCCACTAATGAGACTTGCAGGAAATGAAAGGGCCCTTGTCGTATGATTCTGGCAAAATGCAATTAAATTCTGTCCAGGGGTTTTTTGATATGGTCATGTTTGTTCTTACTATAAATAATATGATTCATTTTGACATTGTCTCATTATCCCTAGTTGTATAAGTATCTTGAATGCGATGACCCACCCGCTTCTTTTTACCTCTCCACGCTCGCCCTGTCCCAACTTACCAGAACACATGACGCATAAACCCCTTAATAATGATGACAATAAGGAAATGGCCCCCAGTTTCCAGCCGTACTGCTATTCTTGACCTTGATTACGGTGGGCATGGGGTGCTAAGAATGTCCGCGCTACCTCGGGCTACCTACGACTCCCTGGCTACGTATAACGGCCAAACTCTCGAACTTCGAGGAGTGCCGCATTTCCTGAGTTGGACCCTAAGCACACTGTGCATTCGATTTGTCAATGTAATGTAACCCTATTTAGCGAGGTTATGCAACAGCCAACCTGAGTACGGAGTCTTAGCCGCTGCAGTTCAACTGGTGATGACGATGGTATGGTATGAAGACCAGCCAAAGAGTGGACCTTATTGTTACGGAAAACGTAGTACTGACCTCTCTCCAGAAGCTAACAATGCAGTATGTCAAAGATGACGCGAAGATAATGCCCAGAACAAGACGTCTACGTATGAACCTAATAAGAGCTGCATACCACATTTTGAGCCCAATTACTTTTATTTGATTGCCAAAGTTCGAGGTTAGTGAACATGTAAAGAACATTTTTTAAGATAAACTATGCCGTGATGAATTCATGGTTCTATCGGAAATACGAACAAATTACAATTTATCTAGCATTATGAAATAACAACAAATAATTTTACGCATTTCCAAACACAGAATCACAGTACATCATTAGGGTTGCCAGGTGTTGCGGTGTTGCTCAAAATTTGAGCAACCTGGCAACCCAACCATTTGGCAACCCAACAATTTGAATTGTTGGCAACCCAACAATTTAAGCCTCAAATTGTCATAGAGCCTGATCATCACATTTCTATACAAGCTAATAGCTTTTGCCCCCGGCTTCGCTCGCATTGAAAGTTATTTTCCTCCGCCTGAGACGCAGAGGGTTGCGCGGGTTCGATTGACGGCCTCTGTGGCGCAGTGGGTGAAAGTCCGCCTGAGACACAGAAGATTGCGGGTTCGATTCCCGCTGCTGGACAAATGTTTGCATTATTTACAGATATTTGTCTCATGTCTGGGTGTTTTCTATGTATAATATGTATGTACTAGCTGCGCCCCGCGGCTTCATCCGCGTGGAAATTTATGTGTCAAAATGTGTTTCATTATTTATATAAAGGTTTATATTTACCACGTTTTGCGCAGAGTAAAAAGTACTAACATATTTATTAATGCATTACCTAGCGTACCCGTACCTTTTCCCGTTCCCGTTCCCACTCTCACTCCCTTTTTCGTTCCCGTTCCCGCTCCTGTTCGCGTTGATCACCAATTCAACAGCCGGTTAAGTATGATAAATTTAAATAAACTTACCTAACTTGAGAAATTATTGCTTCCCCATACAAACTTTCATCCCCTATCATACTCTGTTCAAGTTTTATTTTCGCTACAAAAAGTAGCAAATTAACTTTTTAGAAATCAATTTTAATGATTTAATGATGAATGATAATGAAGAAGAAAACCAATTTTTGTTTTATATGCCAAAATATTCTACAAAAAATTACAAGAACAATTGTGTTTTTATTATTAAGCTATTGCATAGCTTCTATCGAGGGCCTTGAGCGCGGGGACCGAATCCAGAAATTCCGTAACGAAAAAAAACCTCACGCTCCCCACTCCGACGGGCACGGAGGTGTGGCTTGAAGGCCGTGCATTGTCTAACGTCGTTTCTTTTTGGCAGTCTTCGACACGGTGTTTGTGTGCGTGCACGTATTTTTATTTAATAAAAGAAAAAAAAATGTTTTCTTATCGGTCACCACGCTCAAAAAGTGTAACTTGAATTAATATCAAAGAAAAAGAAATACTGCATAAATAAAATAAATAAATAATTATAATTGCATAAGTTGATACAAAATGCTATGCAATAGCTTTACCGCGGCAGTCCCCGAGTGCCACACGTCGTTTTTTTCTATCTCTAAAACTGACCGAGATATTAAAGTGCAAAGTTAACATTTTCGGTCTAAGCCGCGGACCGAGCGTGATATCGTTGATGACGTCACCGCTCCTGCCTCCGGGCGAGCGACTCGGGGATTCGAAGCATTTACCCGAATGTACCCGTCGCGCACGGAACTACTTTGTTTATTTTAATTAAGAATCAATAAAAACTACATGAGTACATCTAATAAATGTTGTATTGAGTCTCAATGTAAAAATAGGACCACAAAAACACCCGAAAAGTGGTTTTTTTACGTTCCCAAGGATCTGAAAATCAGAAAAAATGGACAAATGCTATGAGAAGAGCACATCTATTAGGGCCAAAAACAACAGCATATATATTGTTGTGAGGATCATTTCGATGTCAATTGTTCAAATACCATGTGAAATAATAGGTAGTAGGTACTTAACCTATCAAGGTTACTATCATACATCATATTACTAGCAAAAACCAAGTGCCTATCTAGTCTACCTACTAGGTAAATAATATGATTTTTAGGGTTCCGTACCCAAAGGGTAAAAACAAAAACCCTATTACTAAGACTTCGCTGTCCATCTGTATGTCTGTCTGTCCGTCTATCTGTCACCAAGCTCTCATGAACCGTGATAGTTAGACCGTTGAAATGTTCACCGATGATAAATAAATAAAATAAATAAATAATCCTGGACGTTATCACACAGCATCATGTAGCCCTATACTAAGCAGAGCTTGTATTATGGGAACCACATGATTGATATACTACATAGATACATTTTTTTTGTAAATACATACATATCATACATAGAAAACATGTGTATTTCTGTTGCCACTTTTTTGCCGTGTTTTTGCTCGATATTAATTACGGCAACAGGTAAACGCTTGAAATATTCACAGAATATTTTGTTTATATATGTACTTAAAAAATAAATAATTAAATTAAATTAAAATTAATTAAGGGGGGCACCCCGATACATGTATATTAGTAGGTATGTAGGGTACGCGACTCGCAGATTATTGAACCATACCAAGGTTATTGATTTCTTTATTTTTTATAAAATATTCTGCCACCATCATATCGTGAACTATGGGAATGTTGTTAGGTTGGTCTTTTTGAAATCCTTCATCCATTTTAGTTCTAAAACAATAATTTACACGATAAACTCACTCAATCAGCATTATTTTAAATTAATATAAATAACTAGAGCGCGCGAGAGCAAACAACTTAGCAGCAAAATGTACTGCGGACGCCCACCGCGCGGCGCCGTACAGGAGCGATGACGTCACGCGCTACTCGCGATCACTGACGAGATTTAAAAAACCTACGTAAACTTCCCATGCTTGTAACTTCGGTAATATTGCACCGATCGATATGAAATAAAAACTAGAATAATGTGAACGCTGTAGACTTTTATTCTACGTACATAAAAGTGTGATATTTTAACCTTGTTATCTTCTTCATTATAATCAAATTGAACTATGCTATTTAACCGCCTTAGGGGTTGAATTGCGAAAAATCCAGAACAAGGTCATTAATTTGTAGAGCAGAGATTCTGTGCAATGTTTCAAGTTGATTGGTAAAGATTTTTTTTGTTCCCCATACAAACTTTGCCACCCCAGTTTACCACTTTAGAGGTTAATTTTTCAAAATGTTTAAAATGGTTAGCCTATGTGTTATTCTGGCACCTAAACTATTTACGTACCGTACGTATTAAATTTCATCTAAATTTGTTTAGTTGTTGCGGAGATACGTGGTAACAAACATTCACACAGACTTTCGCATTTATAATATTATTATAAGCTTCCGCCTGTGGCTTCGCTCGCGTGGTACCGGGATAAAAAGTAGCCTATGTGTTAATCCAGATCACAAACTATGCATATTCCAAGTTTCATCCAAATCCGTTCTGTAGTTTTCGCGTGAAAGAGTAACAAACATTCGTCCATACGTCCATACATACTCATACACTTTTGCAATTATAATATTAGTGTGATGTAGTCAGCGAGCGTAGAGTGCTGCAATTTTTTTTAACTACAACATACTGAAGTGCTTCAGTAGAAGCACAGAGTTTGCGACTTCAAAACAAGTTGGAAATTTAGCTGGCAAGCGGAGTTGGATGTGCAACTTTTTAAGACTGCAACATAATGGGCATATTCTCCTTTACGAGGGGAGGCCTATGTCCAGGAGTAGACTGTAGTAGTGATGGTGGTGTAACAACAAGGATATCTGCAAAACTTGAGAGCGGATTAAGTCATACCTATCTGAAGTTGAATCTCGGTGGGGATTATGAGTCGATTTTTTTCTTCTGTTTCATAATCCCCACTAGTGGGCCAGACCTGGTGGGGAATAGGGAATGATCCGCGACGGTGACGTACCCCCTTTCTCATCGTTGCTGAAAAAAGTCCTAAAACGGACTAAAAAGTCACATTGGACTTTTTGTCCGTTTTCGGACTTTTTTAGGCCTCAGTGGGGTTTTTAGATCATTATGTCTACTGGACTTTTTTTGTACTTTATGAAGATGAAGATTAAGAATTCAACTAAACTACTAAAAAAAATTCGTTGCTCGCTTCTCTTGCCAATTTTTAAAACCTACCTTTAGTTGCGTTACAATCCCTCACATTACCTAGACAATAGCCATGCGAGTGGGTAGCGCGGATCATAGGAAAACCACGGCTAAAACCTTATTGTTGTTTCATACGGTCCGGAAAGGACGTGTATTCCGCAGTACAGTTTCGGCCGGAGTACGGCTAAAACCATACCGCTGTACAGCATAGTTTAGCATCCCTGCTAAGAGTCAGTACGGCCATTGCAGTACTTTGAATGTTTAAAATGTATGGGAAATAGTACTGATTTTCTAGCAAAAATGATGTGAGCTTACTGTCCACGAACGTGTTAAGATACCATAAAACGTACCTACCTACTTTGCTCCTGAATGGATAAAAATACTCCAATTTTCAACAAACAATATTTTGCTCAAAACTCCACATTAATAATGTAATTGAAAAATGTTTGAACGCATCCGATTAGTCTTTGATCTTTTTGGCAACACTGAATACCCACTTCCGGTACCCACCATTTTTTTTCTCTCGACGGGAGCCATTCTTCCGCAGTTTACAAAAGTTAAAAAAATGACAGTCAATAAAAGTCACTTCCATTGAGAAAACCGCTTGTTTGAGGTAAGGAGGGGTCATTAGGTATTTAATTAGCTAGCGATACACGTTAACATTTCGCTGTCAAGTTCGTTTTTGTGGAATTCTTACCTCTTTTAAAATCAAGTTCCTAGTATGCACCATGTTTTGAGGTGGCTTTGCTCCAGAAAAAAAGTCACCCTATGGGGTAGAGCGGATGATGTTTCGGACCATATCAAGCTTGGAAATGTCCAAATCCAAAGGATGAGAACCAATATCATTGAAAGGAAGTTCTCGGACGTATTTCCACACCAAAAAAAAATGGTTGTCGTGATTTCTTATCAGTTCCAGAACTCGATTAGATTTAAAGAATTCAAGATCTCAATAATAAGTGATATGTAATGCTAAACGTTTTTTGTAGACTACCTGTCTGTAAATTAAGTAAAGCTCTCATTATTTGTTTTCCAAAAAGTTTATATGTTGAATTATAATTATTTTAATTTGTAACGAATATATAATTAACAGTAGCTTATTATTTGTTGTTTTAGAAAAAAATTATATTAGTTTGGTCTGTTGAAACGTTTAATAGTTGCAATTGAAGATGATTTAGACTGAATAATGACTGAAAAAAGTAATAATATCTGAAATTATGCTTAAAAAAAATCCTCATTTTTTTGTTCCAATCCTAAAAGCTAGCTGGAAACACCAGAGTTAGGGGTGGGTAAGATTGCTCCTAATTTGGCGTTATAAATATACCCCAGAACTCAATACTTTTATTTGTAGAAATCTATAGCCTTTAAGGTCTTTTTTCAATATAAATTCAAAAACAAGTGTTAATGCGGAAGGTTTTTCAGTAATCACACTTTTAGTAAATTTGGAGCCAATTTTGGAGCAAAGTAGGCACGTTTTACGGTAATCTCTTTGACTCATATTGCATCAGCTAATAACAAACAAGGATGTGGCGGCCGGGTGATTGCGGCATAGCACAGCGGAACGGCGGCACAGTTAAATTCCTTGGGCACCGACGGGCAGCAGCGTCGCCGTACAAGAAGCGGTGCCCTGCTTTCCCAGCATGAGCATGGGAATTATGGACATATTAACCTCCTTTTTATTACGAGAGGCCTATGTCCAGCAGTGGATTGATGAATTGTATAAATATCCAAAAATAAACTAAATATTATAAATGAGAATGTAGAGTTTATTTTTGTTTGGTATGCTTTCACACCTCATGAAATTTTGCATACATTTTTTCAGGGGCATGGGGAAAGGGAATAGGGAATTTAATTATTTCTTTTTATTATAAAAAGTAGTGTTCCGGGATATTATAATTAACTAAAAAAGCGAGCGAAGCCGCGCGCGAATGAGTAACATAAGAGAAAGTGTAACATAATGCATTTATGCAAAGGTGAGTTTGTTTGGTATGACTTAGGAGCCAAACCACTGAAAGGGTTTGAAGGAATTATGTATCCTCCACCTCAAGAATGACCATATTTTTTTACCAAAAAGGAGGAAAATGGGGTTTAAATTCATGCTGGTGACCAACTCTGTTTTTACGAGATTTTAGGTTTCCTGGAGGCCATCATCATTACTGAAAAACCAGGTTAAATCCTGGTCATATCTTAAGGCGACTATAAGTTAAGGTTGTTAAGGATTGTTGTTAAGGGCCAAATCTCCCTCTCGCTCGCACTATTCAACATCAATTTAGAAGATATAAAATCACTGAATGAATTTATGCAAAATAGCAAACCTGCACGGCCTATAAAATAACAATACAAAGGTTCAGCAGTAATATAATTTTGATTCTATCACGTTTTCTTACCAAAAAAGCACCAATGTGATCAATTTTGGTGCAAATTTTTTGGTAGGAAAACGTGTTAGGTTAAACATAATATTCTTGCTGAACCTTTGTATCGTTATTTTCTAGGCCGTGAAGGTTTGCTATTTTGCATACATTCAGTGATTTTATATCGTCAAAAATGTTGAATAGTGCGAGCGAGAGGAAGGTTTGACCCTTATTTTATTTTATTTTATTTCTTTGGGAAGATAAACAGTCATATGTTATAACATTTGTTCGTAAACATTAGGGTAACTCAAGTCTAAGGTGACCCACAACATCATCCACAGATTACTGTGCTAAATATTCGCATCGTTTAGAATAAGTAAGAAGTAGGTAACTACTTACTAAAATCGATCATTATGTGATTTAAGAAAAGTAAGTAAATGAAGTTTTACTAAAATAATATAAATATACAGTATGTTAGTGTCTAATGCTAGTGTTACTTATAGTAAAGTTACGAGGATGAGTGCATCCATAAACAAGACAATACCTACCTATGAACTGTACTGTTCGTATGGCAGATATGGTCTACTATCTACACTTCAACACTTAATGTTATAAAGAAGAAGAATTTGTATTTTTGTGTGTGTGTGTGTATGTTTGTAAATGAATAAACTCAAAAATTCTTTCACGATTGGAGCTACCCTGAGTAACATAGGCTATATTTATTGCTAGAAAAGATTAGGGATCCTTACTAGAACTTAAGTAATGTAACCGAAAGTGTAAAAGAGTGTCCAAACCCATGCGAAGCCGGGACGAGCTGCTAGTATTACATATTGATGATATTTATACAAATTATTTGTTACATAGGTAGTTACTAGTATAACTACTAAATAAAAATAAAAAAAAAGTGTAAATGCCTGCATTGTATGATTAAAACATTTAAAATACCCATTATAGTCGCCTTAACGGTGAACAATCAGGCTAGTGACTATGATCACCATGAATTGATCTCCTATAAGTATGCCACTTAATCGAGAAGTAAAATTGCCATAATGTTTTGTTGTATCTCTAAAGTTGGCTTCAAATATCAAAGTAGTTTCTATGTTTGGATGTATTGGGTGGGATTGTACAGTCAGAATCCAAAGTAGATGATGAGTTTCAGAATGTCAATACTGCTGATAGAAATTTGCGTCAGAACTAGAGAGCACTAAAGTGTTCCTTAAATAGGTGATTGAAAAATATATCACAATAAGCTGATGACACTAACCACCACATGTACCTGATGACTTAAGGATCAAAAGTATCTGATGTAAAATAGTTTTATAAATATATGAATTACATTACTTTGCAATAGTTTTTTTTATTTTTATTTTTATTTTTGTTTTATATTATTTGATATATTCAACCCCTAAGACTTTTAACGTGAGTGGCAAAGTTTGTACGGGGAACAAAAGTCTGTGTGAATGTTTGTTACCACGTATCTCCGTAACCACTGAACATGTTTAGATGAAATTTGGTATGTAGATAGTTTAGCTTCCAGAATAATACAAAGGCTTATCTAATTTTGAAAAAGGAGAATGCCGTCTGATGTATGGCGCTCGGTACCAAGACTAAAGTAGATGCGTCAAAAAAATATCCAATAATTTTTTAGTCGATTCTACTGTCAAAATAATTAAAAATGAGGGTAATTGCCATAGTAACACTTTACGTCAATGTTTATTGCCATAGCAACGTATATATCATTGGTTGTTTTAATCTAATGGCGGCGTGCAACGGAAACCAAATCAACAAAATATTTTTTTACTTAATTATTCATCGAGTCGGTGTGTAAAACTAAAGAAAATGTTAATGTCATTTATAAAATATAATAAATTTTATGGGATACGTTCGGTTTTGACGCAATTGGTACGGGTTCTCGGCATTCTCCTTTATCACAACAAAAAAATCTTTACCAATCGACTTGAAATATTGCACAGAATCTCTCCTCTAGAAATAATTGACCTGTTTCAGGATTTTTGGCAATTCAACCCCTAAGGCGGTTAAAGGTAATACATTTTTTTTAATGAATTTCATTAAAATTGATTCCTAAGTACATTTTCATCATCATCTTCATGCCTCAAGTTGATGGACGCAGGGCGTTGCATCGTAGAGCACGTTCCAAAAAGCATGATCTACGATGGAATGCTTTGTGATAGGTGATGGTTACCACTTAACATCAGGTGGACAATGTGCTTGTTCCATCTTCAAGTACCATAAAAAAATATATTTGCTACTTTTTGTAGCGAAAATAAAACTTGAACAGGGTATGATAGGGGATGATAGTTTGTATGGGGAACCAATAATTTATCAAGTTAGGTAAGTTTATTAAAATTTATCATACTTTAACCGGCTGTTGAATTGGTGATCAACGCGAACAGGAGCGGGAACGGGAACGAAAAAGGGAGTGGGAACGGGAACGGAACGTGTACGGGTACGCTAGGTAATGCATTAATAATATGTTAGTACTTTTTATTCCGCGCAAAACGTGGTAAAAATAAACCTTTATGTAAATAATGAAATACATTTTGACACATAAATTTCCACGCGGGCGAAGCCGCGGGGCGCAGTTAGTATATTTATAAAACTATTTTACATCAGATACTTTTGAACCTTAAAGTCATCAGGTACTTAAGGTTAGTATCATCAGTCAGTGTCGATCACCTATTTATGGAATACTTTAGTGCTATGTAATTCTAACGCAAATTTATATCAGCTGTATTGACATTCTGAAACTCATCATCTACTTTTGATGCTGACTGTACTAGGATAGATAGATAAACATTTATTTTTGACACACACACATGTAGAATATAGGTTCATACAATAACAATCGAAAAGGAAAAATAACAATAATCAAACAAACCAAAAATAGAAAGAAAAAAAAGATAACATAATCTTACATTTGTGTAGGCCAAAAAAGGTCCCTCTCAGCATTTGCTACACCACACTAATGCTAGATATTTATATAATAAAGAAATTTTTACCAAACTGGTAAGTAATTTCTTGAAACCTATGTTAGGTTTGTCTAACTCTAGACACTAGGTTCTCGATAAAAACAAATAAGTACAGAATGAAAAAATAACTAATAAAGTAATACCTACCTACTAATAATATATCTAGGCACGTTTAAACTAGCGCACGCACACAATGCTCGCGACATAAACCCATCAGGTGAGGATATGCTGGTGTGCATGCGCATAAATTACAAAGATGCTAATTTGGGCTAAATAATATTTTTTTTAACGACTTTAATATTTTTGTGGGTGATTTTGTTCTTAACATCAATTGGTAACTTATTAATTAGATGGGGATTTAAATATTGTGATGTTTTTTTCCCATACTCGTTACTGAATGAGGCTGAGGTTTCTGCTGATGATGATGATGTACTAGGATTGGTCAAATTGTTTGCTCAGCCTAAGTTCACAGGGACAATGATTCCTTGTGAGTACTGTAAGCACTTCTTTCAGATGTAAATAACATATAAATGATGACCCTTTCTACGACGGCACTTCTCTAACCGCAAACGGAAATTATTGAAAACGGAAAAAATACCAATTATTCCAGAGATTGCTGTTCATGCTGCCACTATAGGATTATGCAGTGGTTTCTGGTGTTCGAGTTTGGGATTTTCCCAGTTTCAGTAACGACTATTATGACGGTTTACGGACCCATTGATATGGAAACTGGCCTCATCGTTGGAAAATCGATTAAACATTTCATTAGCAAATGCGAGCCTTGCTCTGAAGTCAGACTCTTTCAATTCTTGTGTTAAATGCAGCTTGTATGAATGTAGTTTAAGATTCAAGTTTAAAATTCGTCCGTTTAAAATTGATAAGTGTAAGACAGACGATCTCTTGCGAGTAGACATTTGCGGATCTCTTCGTACCGACTTCATAGCTTTCTCAGTATAGTCTTCGATCCTAGATGTTCTTAAACGACCTTTTGCTTGTGGTTTAAACGTTGAACCGGTCTCTTCAAAACGTAGACCATATTCAGAACAATATAGTCGCCTAGTAACAATGTATGAACGAGAGGTCTCGTAAAATGCGCGACGCTTCCCGTCGAAATGACTCATAGTGTAGTGGTAAAAACTCCATGAGCCCGCCTAGCCTACACAAAGATGTAGGCTGCCCCGGCCGCGCGCTTTCTACTTTCTTTACTTTCTAGTATCATATGGGAGACATCTCATTTCGCCTCTAGCTTTTAGACGATCGTAATAGTTCATCATTTTGGCTGGACCCTGATTCCGCACCGAGGAAATTCAAATGTACTGTGAAGAACTGAACACGATGTTGAAGAAGCTCTCAAATCTACAGCCAGCTTCGGTCAATCGCTCGTCCCCGCTGCTCCTGCACGACAACGTTCGATCCCACACTGTACAATAGACGGTCTCCAAGCTTCAAAAGCTATGTTTGAAAGTCTCAGTCATCTACTCACCAGACCTTGCGATCACAGACTTCTACCTTCTTAACTTCTTGTCTAAGAAACAATTTAGCGAGGCAGTACAAAATTGTTTATCTAATGCCTCCCGCCCGTCCAGTGGATTCTATAAGGAGGGCATCAATAAACAAATTACTGCGATAAATTATTACTGCGCTGGCTGAAAAGCATCGTTAGTGAATATAAATAATAATAATATCGATTGATACAAATAAAAAAAAACTTTTCTCGGAAGGCGAATAGTTTGGACTTTCTTTTTCGCCTTTTTAATTAACAAATGATCATAGTCGCACTGCTTATGCAAATGTCTAGAAACAAGGAGCTTGTGATTATGATGATGATGATCAATGTATAGCATTGAATATGTGAATATTCTTGCATAATGCGCACACGAATGAATTTTTATTTTGCCAGTGACAAATTATATTATACCGTTCGACTGATTACACATTACGAAGCAATGGCTAGCAAAGGAAATATTCCCTTATAAACATACTTACTAACTGGATATGTTTAAAATGCTTTGGAACATCATGATGTAATTACAAAAAGACAACCCACGGGTTATGTTTTTGTAATTATGTTAACCGGAATTATGCCTTCATGTTCTATGGTGATTTGGGATTCATCGTAATAAGTCTTTTTAGTTGTGAAAATTACTCAATATCTATAATAGATGCTCCCTTAGAAACGTCGAGTTATGCCTTTGATGTAATTGAAAAAAACAGGTTAGGATGCAGCTAGAGTTATGTCCTTAGTTATGTTATGTTTATTTAACTGAACACGTAGATTACTATGTGTGCAATAAAAACAAAAGGGCATAACTCGACATATTTTGTTTTTGACTAGAGGCACTGATTTATGATTTTTGCAGCGAGGTTAACTATAGGATAACTATAGCGGCCTACCACCGTAACTCAAATGTAGGTAAAGATCATACCTATACTCAATACTCAATCATTTATTGAGTTCCATAATGTAAATATACAGGAACAAATTTTCATTGTGATCATTATAGACCCTGTT
Source organism: Horisme vitalbata (assembly GCA_951804965.1). Lineage (NCBI taxonomy): Eukaryota > Metazoa > Arthropoda > Insecta > Lepidoptera > Geometridae > Horisme > Horisme vitalbata. The sequence goes on along the minus strand of OX638091.1, from coordinate 27,129,105 downwards.
GGGCACAACAATAGTAAATAGGAGAGAGGAGGACGTCATACATAGGTTATAGTCACATGATAGTATTACATTTAAATAGATAAAGAAAGTCAATATTTACTTAGTCAGAATTTAGGTACCTACTACTTGGTATTTTTAATAAAACAAATATTAATATATTTGTATTTTTTTATTAAGTTTTAAGCGATTTTGCAATCCTATTAACAATCTTACCTAGGTAGGTTACTGGGTAGTCACGTAGGTAAAGTAACTTACCTACTAATACACAGTCAAATAGGTAAAGTACCTACTTAGGCATTTTCTGTAATACTTACATATATATAGGTAGGTACGCAATGTACCTAGGTATAAGTAGTTGTTTTTAACATTTATTTAAATCAAAGTATTCATGTATTCCAGCAAGATATACATAATTATAGAAATCTAAGTACCTAGGTAGGTAGGTAACTGATTTTTGTACTGTACTTACCTAAACAATGGTTTTTGTAATGTACAAGGTACCTACTATTGGTAGGTAGGTAGGTAAGTAAATTATGTAGTGCGTGCCCTGCGAACCCCAACCATGCCCAGAACGTGGAGATTATGTACATATGCCCCTTCTTATTAGGGAAGGCCTATGTCCAGCAATGGACTGGATAGGCTAGTATATTATGGTTTGATCTATTCTTCTGATCTATTTCTGATTTCTTTTCTTTCTTTCGGTTCAATTTTTTTCCAAATAAATATATTCAATTCGTATTGCAGCTCCAGACATGTGTACTCCAGTCATCGATCTGTAAATAAAAAGTAAATAGGTATATAGTTTTATTTATATAAACATCATTGAATTATGCTACGCTGCTCAATACATAATATGTAGGTAATATATATGCCTAATAGTTATTTTATATCTAAGTTATAATGTGTTAAAGTGCTGAGGGAAAATCTAAGATTTTATAAAAAAAAATCGATTTGTCGTGGGAGAATGCTGCAATATCAACAGTATAAATTTGTGTTGCATATGAGGGCTGTTCGAAAAATGTTTATTAAGGGCCTTAAAGAATGACTTCAAAATTTTACAAAAATAAAAATAAATGTTATGGCACGGCACTGCCAATAAATAATTAAACATAATGTAAGTTTGTATGTCCGAAAGAATAGCATTTTGTTTATGAACATTAGCGTTAGTCAAATAATAATGTTAACACTGGAAATAAAAATAATCTCTTATTAACTATTTTGAATGAACTTCACTAAGTCAGTCAACTTAAATAAGTTGTACGTTTTCTATAAATTCTAAAAATATAATTTTAGTTGGTCATTTTAAAAGATTCATTCCTCAATGGGTGCTATGTAATATTTTATGTTCTAATTATTTAGTTAGAACATAAAATATTACATAGCACCCATTGAGGCACAAAATGCATGCATAAGGTCAATTAAAAGTGTCCACAAATAGTAATTATTCACTTATTTGTATGTGTGGTGTTGGAAAGACACTACTACTTAATCTATGCGGCAAGACCTATCGCTAAAGTCTCATTTAATTGTTAAAACGGATAAAAATGCCGAAACCTGAAGTTGACATTTCACTGGGCGAAGTACTGAAGAAACTTGCTCTCTGCTAAAGTTACATCCCAAACATTGGTTATTGAAGCACAAAACAATAAACTCGATGAGTGTCATAAGGTAATCGAAACATTATCTTCAAGCATCAATGAGCAAAAGCGGGTAATTGAATAGCTGTCCGCCAAAGTAACTACAGTTGCTTATTCAATGTGTAATAGCAAGTGGCTTCGACTGAAGTGAAGTTGGCCGATAGTACTTCTAAAACGAGCCAAAGTCGTCCTACTCCGACTTTGACATCGATGACATGACGATGATCGAACTCGTAGAGCAACTGCGCGCTCTGGCAATAATGCAGATGTTTTGTCTCACCGTAATGCAGCTCGTTCGTCTGTACATATGAGTGAGACAGCAACCTTTGGGATTCAATCTCCGATTGTTTTGACGACGCCGAAGAATGATTCATTGAAAACAAATGAATTTAAAATATGCGAGGACTACAATGAGGACGATAAAAACTGGACATTAGTCAAGAATAGAAAAGGCAATCGTTACGATTCTATCAGCAACATCTGGGATTCAATCTTCGGCTTACAGAAGTCAGAAAGGTAGAAAATACGGAATTAAATTCAATTTTGGCTATTGAGAAAAAGAGATATCTACATGCTTGGTTTCTCCATTCCGATACTACGGTAGAAAAATTGTCTGATTATGTAACTCGAACGAAATTAAGGTTGATAAGATTAAACCCAAAGTTTAGAGGGATTACTCATCCTTCATAATAGGGGTGCCAGAGAATACTTACGAACTGATCTGTGCCGGCGCTGTCTTGGCGATACACGCTGAATTTAGCAAATGGCAGTGGTTTTGTAAAACAGCCACAATTACTTCCAACTAAATCAAAGCACAATAACAATAACTCAATACGTAGATCTATCAATATCTACTATCAAAACACGAGGGGATTGAGAACTAAACTCGAAGCATTCACACTCGGATTGTTATGTTCAACGGAAGACTTGTTTGCTATCACGGAAACAGGACTAAACGAATCATTCCATGACGGGGAGTTGATACCTACGGGCTTTAGCATACTGCGTTGCAATCGTTGGTAATCACTTATTCCTTTGCTTTGTTGTATTGTATATATTCCTCCAGGCAGCTCGGAGAGGGAATATATGTTTTTATTTAACACAATAGAAGCATTATGTACATATAGCAAAGTATTGGTTTTAGGAGATTTTAATTTATATTCTGCTTCAGTCAATTTAAATAACTATTATGAATACTTTTTAGCTTTCTGTGAGTTTCGTCAATCAAATAATATTACTAACTGTAATAATAGGTTATTGGATCTGATTACGGATAATATTTGTTTAGATGGATTCTTCAATCTCATCGTAGGTATAGACCCGCAACATCCACCGCTGGTAGTACACTTTAATACCATATTTTCAAACTCGGTTTCATCTTTGAAACGGGGTGATTATTCCTCGTCTCCCGCTCACCAACGGTGTCGGTGGAATTTTAGGAAAGTGAATTTTCCCTTGCTTTATTTAGGTATGGGCGTAATAGATTGGAGTCCTTTGTATGATTTTATGGAAGTAGGTGATGCTCTGGATTATTTTTATAACCAGGTTATAAAAATAGCAACACCATAGATTGTTATGCACTGCGTAAGAAGCCTAAAACTTTAAATGAACAGTACATCTATCCTGAATGGTATACGGCTCAGATTATTTTCGAAACAAAAAAATTAAAACGGGATATTTTTTCTGATAAAAGGACACCTGTAAAATCGTTAATATGTGAGGCATATGACCTATATAACCAGGTTAAAAAATTCAATTTGCAAATAACCCCACTTCTTCACACTTCAGCATGGTTGAAAAAATTCAAAATAAGTTTGCAAGATTTTTATATCATAAGTTGTATGGGGTCTATCTTTTTTTCCCTCTAATGTGTCCTACTCTGTTCGTTTTGAGTATGGTAGGCTATTACAAACTGGAAGTGAGGAGAGAACTTATGATGGTAACATATATTTTCAAGCTTTTGAGAGGTGTATAACCCGCGGGTGTTAATGGCCGTCGGGTTATTTGTGCCCTTTAACTACTTACGTGCGCGGAGACACGTAAGTACTACTCCTAGTAGTGCCCAAAGCTAGGACTAATTTAATGAAAGAAGGACCGCCTACAAGAGCCCTTCGTACAATTAATAAATTATGCGAAGGAAATGATTTTGATCTGTTTGTTATTTCCTTGACGAAATTAACAGAAGGCATATTATTAACTAAGTCATAAGTTTTTGGTGCTATAATTTTCAAAGTCAAAGTCAAAATTCATTTATTCAGTAGGAACTGTATAGTAAACTTTGAAACGTCATTTTTTTAATTTACCACCAATTCGTAACGTGACCAAACAGAGAAGAATTGGCAAGAAACTCTGCTTGGCTTATATTTTTTTAACGTCATTGTTCTTTAACTATTACATTGTTTTTGATGGAGTTGGATCAATTCAATATCGCTTTGGTCTAATACTGTTATTATATTGTAAATTTTAAATCAATAACTAAATAAATAAATAAAACAATTATATCAGAGAGAAGAAAGTATTGATCACACACCAAATAAATATTCAGAAAAGAACTCGTTATTTTAAATTCACTTATGTGTTACTACATATAAACGCGTTTTTAGTACCTCAACTAGGAAGGTACTACCGTTGAGGTATTGAAAACATGTCAACATCTGCCAAGAATTGTGTGAGCCTACTAATCATAAATTCGTTATGCCTTTAAGTTTTCTTATGGAAGCTAAATTAGTGTGCAGTCCAAGTCCAAGTAATCCTATCAGCTGCGGACAGTCCACCGAGCCATTTGCAATGTTTAGGAAATACGCCAAATCGCCCAAATCTGCTATTTCGCACAGCAGAAGGAAATGGAACTTTCGACATTTAGCTATACTCTCGCTCGGTACTATATGTAGGTAATGCAGGAATCTTTTATGCATGCGTTCAAGGAGTGTGGAGTGTACTTGCGGGTTCTACACACCTGCGACGCATATTAAAACACCCTGCGTACGTACAATACAAGATCTTAAAGGTTTTAATACAAGAAAATTCAGACGACATTGTTAAAGGATAAGGATTGTAAAAAAGAAATGAGCTGATAAAACATGTGAAATTTAGATTTTCTTCCACGCTAAAACTACTGAACAGATGGATCCAAACTTATGCACATAATAAGAGCAGGAATAAAATAAGTACGGGAAGGTACCTTACCTACCATACCACGCGAGCAACATAACAAAGAAAAGAGCAAAAAAACATGAGTATTTTAAAAGTTCATCAGTCAACATCAGAGCAGAACAGAGAACGTGCAGCTATCTGTCTGTACCTATTTACCTGGCACTGATGACTGCAGTAGTAGTACTTGTAGCACCCTATACACTTGTGTTTCGTTGGCTTCCCGCACACGTGGCATGCTCCATCCTTGATAAACGCCACACCTGGGTTCAGTGACGTCACATGGGTGATCAGCGGTGTGACTATTGCAGATGGTGGATCATTCTGACCGTTTCTATTACCCGGTGAAGTACACTGCAATCAAATTTAAGTCATCATCATCGACCTATAGCAGTCCACTGGCCGCTGGACATAGGCCTCCCCTAATGAGCGCTCATCAACCAATTAATAGGCAATGGTAACTGAAAGAGCCAGGCTTTTTAAATCACCCTTCCGAGCGTAAATATTTAAAAACCAGCTGCGAAAAACTTATTTTTAGACTTACAAGAAATAAATTGATATTCTACAAAATACTGTTTGGATAATATAAATAAAACTATCATACTACACCAAAAAAACAGCAAATACTTAATTTTAAAGTGATACGGTTCTAAAGTTAAAAAAACATGAGAGCTTGTTCACATAATGGACGACTCTATCGTCTATCGAATGGATAGCGGGTGTAAAATTAAAAGAAATGCTACGGTGTGTCTAGCCGATAGATCGTTGGTCCCGTGAGCCTGAGCATTTCTGTATAGGTGTTACCTTTAGTATACAGAAATGCTCATGCTTCCCTAAGGTTTTGTGGTCCTATTTTTTCATACTTTACTTCACTCCGTGAGCTACCGTCACAATAACTATCGTCGATTATGTGAACACGCTCACAGTCTGTGTTTAATCGGATAGGTACTCACTGCAATTAGTAAACTTTCGCAATACCCTCCATTTCACGATTTAAAAAAAATATTCTCAAAAGTAATTTACCATCGGATCTGTCTGTAATGAACTTAGTGGGCTCATAAATCCACTATCCCTGGATAATGATCTATACACTTCATGATCTTGCTCTTGCTCGTTGTGAGCAGAAGTTATCCACTGTTTCTTAGGATGGATCTGTTCTTGTTGCTGTAGTGGCCAGGACACTTCTTGTGTTATTGCATGAGAGTTATCTATTTGTTGCATATTTTGATGTTTCTTTGGGCTGAGATGAGTTTTTGGAGTTTGATTGTTCATCCGATAATTTCTTGTACTAAACAATTTAAATTCTTGTACAAAGGTTCTTGGATTTGTAGCTGCTGGATTTGCATTTCCCATTTCAAGGCTCGTTTGCTGCTCGCTTTGTCTTGATGTTTGTAGATTCTGCTCTGACAATGTTTGTAATTGTTGCAAGGAGTTTTGAATTGTTGTGTTTAGATTCATCACTAACTCTCTACCAGGATCTCCTGGTGGACCTCTTTCACTCCTAAAGATGCATGGTTTGTCAGCAATCTTTGTTTTCTCTTGCTGTTGTCGGCAGATAACTGAATTACTTGTTTGAGTTTGAGGCTGAGCTCTATTTAACATTTTTGTTAATATTGGATTTTCATTATGAGATTTTACCCAGGTAATCAACTCAGCAAGCAAATACCTCACTTCATAGTTTTTAAAATCACAATTTCTTAATTTTGCATATTTAACAGTATTGTCGATAAAAGTGTCCATAAAACACACATCTTTTTCTTTTTGTAATATTATATTGGACACTGTACCATATGACAGATAAAACAAATGAGATTTTGTATCTAAATAATGTTTCTTAGCAGCTTCTAGAACATTTTTTTCGGGATTTCTGTTAAAAATGGCTGCATAGTCAGAATAAGCCTTCAATATGAAAATCAAATGGGTAGATACGGTATGTAATAACGTTTGTATACAATCATTTGCTTTCACATAAATATCATTTTGACAAGGAAAAGCTGACATGCTGACAAGTGGATGCATTGTGTTATTCTCTTGTGTAGTATTCATTCTAACTTGGCTGGAGTACAAATTTTGCGATGAATTTGTCAGTTCATTATTATACGAACTTTGAAAAATATTTATGTTATTCTGATTGCTATAACCACTTTGATGTGTGTTTGTAAAGTTTTGATTATTGCTTGTATTTCCAATCGTATTTACTAAGACTTGGTCATTATAAAAATGACGCGATGAATTTGTAATGATCGGGTTATTATCTGAACTTTGTTTCTCTTCAAGATTGCTTTGATTGTTATTTATATTATTTGGGTGATCTTTAGCAATCGATTCTGTTCGATTTTGAAACGCATTGTCTATTATTGCGTTTTGTGTTGTACTATATTCAGCGTCTTTCTTTTTTTTACTATTTTCTGCATTGTTTTTCTTTGATAGTCGTCTTTTTTTGCTGCAAGTTATTGTTTCTTCACTTCGTTTATTCGACGCATTACATATATCTTCAGATATCACGGTGGTGCTATGGTCTACGGTTTTGACTGCATTATTTTCCTCTTTTTCATTGGAAGGTCTGTTAAATTCATCATCACTTTCATAAACTATTATTGTAGTATTGATTGGTGCATCGAAGTCTAGTTCTGCCATCAGTTGAAGAACATCTAGGAACAAAATATATATTGTGTTAGGCAACGTAGTAAACCTATACGATACTAAAATCGGACGGATCGTTTGAAGAATTTGAAACTGAACATAATTAGCGTCAGTGCTTGAGTTGGGTTGTCTGATGGATGGTTGGAGAATTTAAATGCAAACATCAATAGCGTCAGTGCGTGAGTTGAGTTTTCTGAATAGTTTATCCAGGCAGGTAGGTAGGTACTAGGTACACTTCCTACCAAGGTTGTTGCTTATGTGGTATACTTTTATATCAGTGGATGTCGATGCTGAGTTTGGTTTGCTCGAGTATCACTGAGACTGATGTTCACAATCAGGGACTGAATTACCCAAACATAAATACAAAAATTATTAAGTATAAATTAAATTAAACAACGTACTAAAATATTCATGTTACTTATTTTTTTAGATATTAAAAAATATGGCAGTAGGTACTTAAAAATCAGGTATCGGTAAGTAGGTAAGTACACAAAGCGGTATGTTTCCGTACCGGTAACCTAAACCTAAATGATTTAGGTTTACTTTGATAAACCGCCCTGCGTTTCCCAGTTACTAAAACTACTCTCTAGAACCTCTAGTATACCTAAAAATAACTAAACACCACCATAAACACCATATATATATAAAAAAAAAAACACTTATAACCATAAAATCAGCCACATCTGTCAGCAATACTTGAGTTCGTGTAATAAACATCTCAAGTTACCGAACTTGAGATGTTTATTACATTGTTAAGCAACCGCATTCTCCGAGCCATACCAGGAAGAATTTGCGTTTCGTAATAATAAGTCACACCAAGTGTCCAGCGCTACCGCGAAAGACTGTCGGAACGTGGATTCATCTTTTCCCAATACTTGAGTGCCGGGCGTGTTTCTTAAAAATTATTCACTTTTGTTCCTTATATCGGACGATCGAGACGTTAATTGTTTTAGTAATAACTTAAATGAATTTTCAATTACTTTAATTAGTCCTACAGAAGTATTTCGGTTTTCTTTGTATCCTCGCCAGCAGCCGTACGTAATTGGTGCAGGCGATACGGGGTATTCGCGGTCGGTTTCGCATAGATTTCCGTAAAACGCAGCCGCCCGTGTGGCTTTCAAGCTACATCAGAATACCAGAACCTACACGTCGTGCTGCTCCAGAGGTATCCAGACATTGATAGTGCAAAGTGACCGGAATAGTGTTCATGTGAGTATATTAGATTTTTTTGTGGTTGCTCATTTCCTAGACTTTATTTCCGTACTAATTTTACGTATAAATTGCCTAGATTTTTATCAAAGAAAGTCTAAGGGCCCTAGGTTTAGTAGAAATAGTAGAGATTTTTTTATAGATCGTAGACTTAATATTAATTTAGATAGTAAAGACTATAGAAGAAGAATCGAACACGTCTGACCTAGACACGATCTGTAAAGCTCTTAGGCTATTTTCGGATTTCGATGGAAACTCAAACATCTTAATTAGGTTTATACAATAATAATTATGTGACCAATTAGCGAAAGAGTTTTCCAAGCTAGAAAGAAGCGAATTAAGTAAGTATGCTTTTAACAACGGAATCCTTAATAAAGTGGTAGGTCCTGCTGCTCGCTTAATATCAACGGAATTCCAAATGACTGGACTGGATTGGACTGGCATTCTTAGTGCTTTGATGAATAAATTCGCGGTTCGCGAGATGAGACCGCTCTTTACAACGATCTAGCCATTTTGTCGCAAGGCTGTAGTACCCCCCAAGAGTTTTATGAGCGCTGCCAGACATTATTCAGTACGCTCATGACATATGTAACGCTTCATGGCACAGTGCAGACAACCATCGATGCTTGAAACTGGCGAAATTGTGGAAACTATCCCAGAAGCCAATTAAAAGAAGTGAGCAACCATCGATGCTAAACGTGATTTGTATAGGAAGTTAACACTTCAAGCGTACTTGCGTGGATTAACCGATCCCTTAGGGTTGTCATGTCCCGTAGGGTACATTGCATGCGTCCTGATACCATCGAGAAGGCATTGGAACTCCTTCACGAAGAAGCGAAATCAACGCCTACCCGATCGGAAATTAAAAGCTTCTACACCAGTAACTAATTATTTTATCAGTAACTATAAAATGCCTTATTCTATACCAACCCCCAGACCGATTAATCACAGTATGTCAGGACCATCACGGCCACAACTTATGTCGCAATCTCCTCAATGGAAACCGAATTTTTGCCAACCACGTCAGTTTGGGCCAATTCGCACCTAACAAATGAATTTTTAGGGCTCTGCCCGCTAATTACAACCCGCAGAATAACGCGTATCCTCGTCCCACGAGTGGTGTTAGTAATTTTGTTATAAGAACGCTACCACCAATACAAACGACCTGCTTCTTCTGGGAATTATTGGCGAAAACCAGATAATTCACACCCTACCAATTACTTTAAAACCAGGGAGATGAATTTTAACGATTACGAGCGAACCCTTATTCACCGAATATTATATACCAACTTTGAACCTTATTACGAAGCTGAATATGTGGATGTCGACACAAAAAATTTTGATCAGGATTTTCAGAAAATAATAATCATAATAATCTGACACATTAAAATAGAAATTAATCTACAAACACAGCGGCAACTTCCGTATAACCGATTTCATCACCACCTTTGAAATTATTGATAGATACGGGAGCGAATCAGTGACTTTCCATTAAACTACGATCCGTTCAAAGTGTGCAATGTTCACGCTAAAAGTAGGAGCGATTTTTCTGTAACGCTACCTATAGCTTCAATGAATTTAATGATTCAAATGACTTAACATATTATTATGTCTATAAGTTTCATGACTTTTTCGATGGTGTTATTGGAACTGATTTATCGGATAAATCGGAGGCAGTCATAGATTATAAAAACAACCAAAACTGCCTCAAACCCTATTAAAGTACATGACTCCCATAATGGCATTACTTATACGAAGAAATCATAACGGCATGTTCATCCAAATTGATAAAAAGTCTCACTAACGTTCATGATGGAGATATGAAATGATGGAATAATAGGGGAATAGTTGAGGTTACAAATTCCGGACGAAGCGACGTAGTTTTTTCGATGGATCGTGCAGTCGCTGCCGAGGTACATACTAACGAGTGTGATAGTATATTATGTAAATATACTCCAAATAATAGATAAATATGTGTATATGACCACGTGGGATATGATTTTGTTAAAACACACAAGCTTGTATTATAACGAAGTACTGTTAAGTATACCCATGATAGATTATTTTAAAGAAATACTCCAATTAATAAAGGTACAGGTACTGGTAATGTAATATAAATATAATCACTTAAGAGAAGGGCTTGTGTTATGAAATGTTCGAAGTTAGTTATTATATAGGATCTGTTTATGTATTAAGCTTAAATACCATTCAGTGTTGTAAACAACATTGAATGGTAAAGGTATTTATAACCTTAAAACACTGCCTATTGTAATCCTAACCTATATAACTATGTGATTCGTAGTACATAGGTACGTTTCAGTGTTTGTAAGTCGACATTTACCCTTGTGTCAAGCTAATTATGGAGAAATAACGGTCGGGACTCATCCCTTTTCATTTTGTAAAACACGTGGTTGCTAAAGCACGTGGTCGACCGACTTGTTTACTCGTTGCTATAAAAGCACTGCCGCCCTGGGAGCGGGATTCATTCTGTTGTCGACTGTCGGACCGGACGGAGCTCTGGCACCTCTATAGCAATAAAAGCTAAGTACCTAATCGTTAAGTCCTGATCAATGACGTTGTGTATTTCTAGGTTGTGTGTTGTGTATTATGTAATACATAACGTTATATATTATATACTTTATAAGTAAATGGAATACACAACGTAATGTTTGTTATGTATAACGTTATATACCTTATGTATTACCTAAAAAATAAGTATATAAGTAAATTTAATGCGTAATGTAAATGTTTGTTACATGGTCAAACATTTACATTATATACTTGTGTGTTAACGATTGAATTTGTTATTTTATATAAGAAACTGTAATGAAGACGTTGAAAAGAATATACCGGGCAGAGTTTCTTGCCAATTCTTCTCTGCCTGGCCACGTTCCGAATTGGCGGTAAATTAAAGAATATTGACGTATCAAGGTTTTCTTATTTAATGAGGTTATCCTTCTCCTTTCAGTTCCAGTGTTATATATAAGTGAGCTGGTGGAAAGTATGAGTTTCAAATACCTGGCTACACGTTTAAGTAGAGTTTCAGTTACTTGCTTTGCTAAATATATATTTACCTAACGCCCCAAGCTATATTTATAGGTTTTAGTGTAGTGCTAGTTAAGCTATATTAACACTGAATCGCTAAAGATGGCCTATTAGTTTCCCTTCAAAGCTTATATACAATGATTGATACCTTTTATGTTTTCTAGTATATATATAAATGTGAAAATGCTAACATCAGAAGTGGGATTCGAGACCTGTTCTAATACATTTTGTGCAAGTTTCAGATTGAATCCCACCACGCCGTCCTGGAAAGCCACGTGGGACTGCTGATTCACTCCACGTCACCATGATCACTACGCTGCTACACTCTACCAGCTGGACCATCATGGTGACATCGTGCTACGACATCAAGATGGAAGAAGGCCCTGCGGGGTTACCCTACCTAACAACGAAAACCGCAAGTTTTTATACGTTTGATATACTTGTCTTTGTACACAACCTTTGTAACACAACGGTAAATGTTGAAGTAATATTAGGTTGTTGGTATGTACCTTCAAAAACAAAAAGGGATATGGTAAGATAAGTTTTAAAAATTAACAATCAAACGCTGCGTAATGATCTTATAACTAGGTTTTATTCAATTATAAGCCTTATTTAAACGTTTGCCAGTATTGTTTTTACGTCAGGCCCCATTTCGGGTATAGGCCTCCTCCCAAAAGTCTCCAACCACCCCTATCACCTTTCTCCTTCCAATAACTAAGATGGTAATGCATAAATAAAAACAATACATTTTATTAAAATAAATAAATGTGTTCTATTTGTGGTTGTGGGTTCGATCTCCGCCCATTTGTGCAGTGAATATGGATGTTTGTTCTGTGACAGACTGTTCATGATAATAATCTTTACTTGTTTCATGTGGTACATTTTTATTTCGTTGGTTCTATAGTCTACATACCTATGGCAGTTTTTAGTAACAATGATAAGGGCTTAGCCTATTTTGGGTTCGGCTTACTATGTGCAAGATGTTCCATATATTTTTTATTTATAATAACCAAAATATTGCGTTATACGATAAAACGAAATTGAGTCTTAAGATAGTTTTATTTCATCTTTCATCTATGTGAAGTAAAGTCACTCTACTAAAATATTAATTTCACAGCCCGTCTTCATCCACTAACTACCCAGCAGTACATATAGGCTTCTCTTTGTATGTGCCAATCTACACGTTGCAAAGCTTGTCTCATTATATTTACTTTAAAATAAAGTGGCTAGTTAACCCTACGATAATAATGCTTATTGAGGGGTTTCTGATTATTTTTATGAGGAGAAAGGCCTGGGAGGAAAATCTTCAACTCCCTCAAAAACGATGTTGTAAGTTATAAATATCACAAAGACCTGTAAAATGTTTGTGTTATGTATGTATTGTATAATTATTTTGTTGGATTTCCATAACTTTTATTATTATTATCAGCCTTCAATGTCCCACTCTTGGACAAAAGGCTCCCGTCCACTCTCTCTATTAATTTAAATTTGTATTACGAACAATGCTAAATGGATTCGTAGCAAGGTTATCTGTGACATCTAAAACTATTTTAGGTTCGTTAGAAATTCGTCGAATAGCTGAAGTGTCAAAAAAAAAACCCTATTTTCGTAAATCTTTCAAAACGATTACAATGATTTGGTTAAAATCTGAAAAACGAATCCTCATAAATATTTATTACAGGGGTGTCATTCTAGCTCCTTATCGGTCTCACTATATGTACATAATAATTAAATTTGTATGAAGTATAAACTCTATTTTCAATCTCGCCATTTGTGTCTGGATATTTTCTTTTTGTTTTCTCTATTTTTACATAACGATTCAATGAAATTTTAATTAAAAAATATCGTTATCGACACCAAATTGAAACTTAAGGAACATACTTCCTTAAGCTTAACTAGTTTTTTTAATTTGCGATAATTGGGCCGCTAATTTTTGTTATCTTAGTTTTAGTTTTGAAATTCGCAAATTCATATAATGAAAAAAAATATAAAATAAAAATAAAAATAAATAAATAAAATAAAATAGCCTTTATTTGCTCTGACCTTTGCACAATTTCTAATATAATAAAACATAAACTATACTTATCTAAACTATATTAACTGTACTTATTTCTATTTTCCTTTATGTATTTATTTTAACACTTCATATCCATCAGTTACCAGGTCAGGCTGTCTTGTGACATAGGCCTCCTCAAGTTCCCTCCAACCTTTGGGCAGATCGTCTTCCCATCTATTTTTTTTTGCCTTCCTCTACGTCTTTTTCCGTCCCGTGGATACCATTCTGTTACTTTTTTGGTCCACTTTTCTGTTGTTGATCTCATCATGTGGCCAGTCCATTTCCATTTCAAGGTTCGTGTTTTTACTTTCACATCTTCTACTTTAGTGATGCTCCTAATTTTTGTGGCTTTCCATTTGTCTTTCAACCTTAGTCCTAACATACTTCTTACCATTCCTCTTTGGCTTACACCCAGTTTGTGCTCAATGTTCTTTGTTAGTGGCCAAGTCTGGCAGCGGTAGGTGAGACATGGGAGTATACAGGTGTTATAGACGTTTTTCTTTTTCGAGATGGGTATTGATTTATTTTTCATAATTTCCCTGAGGGACCAGTATCTTTGCCATGTATTATTTACTCGTCTTTCTACTTCTTTAGTTGATAAGTCTTCCACAGATATGACTTGCCCCAGGTAAATATACTCTTTTACGTATTCGATCTCTTCTTCGTCCACCTCAATTTTGACTTCGGTCTTGTTTGTCATCAATTTTGTTTTAAAAAATATATAGATAAAGATTATGTTATTTTCAGATTACATGATTACATGTTAAATAAAGATTTATTCTATTCTATTCTATTCTATGGTACAAATTATTTGTAATCAAGCTAAGCAATACAGGCCCCCTCTTACTAGGCCCCTTTTATCAAAGTTGAAAAAGTTTGACTGTTGACTATGGGACGAAACGTTGACTTTCATAATAGGTAGTCTGTAAAACCATACCCTCCGTGCAAGATTTACCTAACTGTTACGGCAGCAGGGTACCTAACGTACTTCAATCTCTTGCGCAGTAGTTATTTCATGTCTAACAGTCGAGCACCAAATACTCTTATAATTACTAGGACAAATTAAAATACTGTTTCCATTAATAACATAGGTAGTATGTTTGATCTATTAGATTGAAGGAAGAACTTTAACTAGAAAAGAAACTCAGATCAACGTAGTTCGTTATATTTAGAACAAACACTGAAAAACATGGGTAAAATGCACATGTGCTGCCTACGTACACATAAATGTCCTGTCTGGCCTTAGCCAGACTTGAAGCTATACAGGGTGGCCTAGAATATATCTACTAATTCTTATATTATACTTTATAAAATAGAACGGAACCAATACCTGCTTTTGAACAATAGCATGACATGATTCCAAATGAAAAAAAAAATACCCAATATAATGGTGAAGCCAAACTACTACTACTACTTAACAATAATTAAACATTAAATTTTTTTTAATTTAACTAATTTTTGTCATTTTAATACCTATATAGATTTATTTTCATGACAAGTAGCAATCTTAACTTAAAACCAGACTTTCAACGTCGAAAATTTAAATTTTTGCTTATTTAGCTTTCAATTTCACCTGTACCCTCCAAAAGAACTTTATCAACAGCAGTCTTGTTATTTCACTGGGTTGTGTAGTATTTTATAGTACTATGATATTGATATAGATACTGTTCGTGTTCCAAACAAATCAAAATTAAATAAAGACTACGTTGCATTGGCACATAACTGATGTAAGTATTCTTCGGGTACATACCCTAAACTGTACGAATGGTCCCTTTTATAGAGAAACGACGATAGCATTGCATCTAAATAAAATATCATTATACCCCCGTGACCTTAAATTTGTCATGTGCCGCTACACGCGAAATAATTACTTACATGTTTAACTTTAAATAATTAGTTGAACACCTAACAGCCGTTATTCAGAGAATTGTTTCTAATAGAAGACTCATACCTATTCATAAAACGGTTTACTGCATTTTTACTGACAAAGTTTACAAAAAAAAATGTCAGCATGACCAAGCGATGCAAAACTCGTTAAATTGTTTTATAAACCAATTCCAGACATTTTCCAGTGATCTTTCTATACTGTATCAACGAAACTAATTCAGGGTTAAAATAAAACACATTTTTGTCATTACTGGATTAAAAATAAAATAAAACATTATTCGATTAAAATTCTATAAAGTATGTAATATAGGTATAGGTATAGGGTAAGTAGTAAATATAGGTTATACTTGAAAATAATAATAGTTATTTGGGACAAAGTCGAGCTATATTTTACAACAATTCAAACAAGTCGATAATATTCTTTTTTTGTTGTAGTTAAGTAGGTACACCAACTGGCGATTCCCTAACAAACTATCCACCGTAGTTTAGAAAGTACTTTTCTTATCCTACCATATCCATATCTGGCTTTATATCGCAATAAATAAGCTGTGCAAATGTTTATAATATAATAAGTTAGTAATTTAATTAGTCATTCAATTAGAATGGTATAATTGTAAGATTATACAAATGGTCTAATGATATAATAGTGAAGAATGTACAAAATATGATTCTCCGAGACCCATGTTACTTAAGAATATTTTATTTTATGACATTGTGTGAATTCAAATGAATGAACTAAATGAATTTGCAGCATACTGCAATAATTTTGAGTTTGACAACCTCTACCATACTATGAAGAAAGTGAATATGTTGCGTACTGCAATTACTTTGTGGACAAAATGAATATGCAGCGTACTGCAATTATTTTGTGTTTGACGACCTCTGCAATATAATGGAGAAAGTAAATATGCAGGTTGCTGCAATTACTTTGTTTGACAACCAGCCTACCGACTTTGACTCGACTTTCAAACATTTTACTAGACTTTGACATGGACAAAAGAAATATGCAGCTTACTGCAATTATTTTGTTTGACGACCTGTCTACCGACTTTGACTCGACCTTCAAACATTTTACTAGACTTTGACTTTGACATGGACAAAAGAAATATGCAGCATACTGCAATTATTTTGTTTGACGACCTATCTACCGACTTTGGCTCGACCTTCAAACATATGACTTGACTTTGACCTTACCATGGACAAAATAAGTATGCAGCTTACTGCAATTATTTTGTCTATGACGACTTCTGTAATGACTTTTTGACTCGACAACTTGACTTTGATGTTGAAATATGCAAGTCGCTGGTATGAAATAAATACGCAGGTTGCTGCGTCCTAATCCTATTTTATTTTCAAGTATATGTGTAGTACATTTATTATTTTATTATTACGTATTTATCCTGAGTCCCTTTCCTGGGCAATGTTTTCTGCAAGCATCCGTTCCGGGACTGGGTATTCATTATCTATAATACCTATATACATATTTACGTATATGTTAAGTAGTATATCATGGTTGTCATTGTGTCTTAGCATAGTGATAGCGATGAGTACTGCGAGTTCCTTTCCCGGGCAATGCTTTCTGCAAGCATCTGCCCGCCCGGGTCTGGGTGTTCATTATTTATCATATTTATATTCATATTTATGTATATATATATTAAGTAGTATATCATGGTTATCACCGTGTATTAACATGGTGATGATTATGAGTACTGGTTCATTATTTATAATACCTATATACATATTTACGTATTTATTAAGTAGTATATCATGGTTATCATTGTGTATTAACATATTGATAGCGATGAGTACTGCGAGTTTCTTTCCCGGGCAATGCTTTCTGCAAGCATCTGCCCGCCCGGGTCTGGGTGTTCATTATTTATAATACGTATATATTAAGTAGTTTATCATATATATACTTATTAACCAAATCTTATTCTGTGCTGAGAGAGATCAGAAATGTGATCGTACTGCAAGAAATTTGAGAGGTGTTCGTACTTCGAGAGCGAAGTACGTGTCAGTCTGGCCGTGATAGTATATTATGTAAATATACTCCAAATAATAGATAAATATGTGTATATGACCACGTGGGATATGATTTTGTTAAAACACACAAGCTTGTATTATAACGAAGTACTGTTAAGTATACCCATGATAGATTATTTTAAAGAAATACTCCAATTAATAAAGGTACAGGTACTGGTAATGTAATATAAATATAATCACTTAAGAGAAGGGCTTGTGTTATGAAATGTTCGAAGTTAGTTATTATATAGGATCTGTTTATGTATTAAGCTTAAATACCATTCAGTGTTGTAAACAACATTGAATGGTAAAGGTATTTATAACCTTAAAACACTGCCTATTGTAATCCTAACCTATATAACTATGTGATTCGTAGTACATAGGTACGTTTCAGTGTTTGTAAGTCGACATTTACCCTTGTGTCAAGCTAATTATGGAGAAATAACGGTCGGGACTCATCCCTTTTCATTTTGTAAAACACGTGGTTGCTAAAGCACGTGGTCGACCGACTTGTTTACTCGTTGCTATAAAAGCACTGCCGCCCTGGGAGCGGGATTCATTCTGTTGTCGACTGTCGGACCGGACGGAGCTCTGGCACCTCTATAGCAATAAAAGCTAAGTACCTAATCGTTAAGTCCTGATCAATGACGTTGTGTATTTCTAGGTTGTGTGTTGTGTATTATGTAATACATAACGTTATATATTATATACTTTATAAGTAAATGGAATACACAACGTAATGTTTGTTATGTATAACGTTATATACCTTATGTATTACCTAAAAAATAAGTATATAAGTAAATTTAATGCGTAATGTAAATGTTTGTTACATGGTCAAACATTTACATTATATACTTATGTGTTAACGATTGAATTTGTTATTTTATATAAGAAAATGTAATGAAGACGTTGAAAAGAATATACCGGGCAGAGTTTCTTGCCAATTCTTCTCTGCCTGGCCACGTTCCGAATTGGCGGTAAATTAAAGAATATTGACGTATCAAGGTTTTCTTATTTAATGAGGTTATCCTTCTCCTTTCAGTTCCAGTGTTATATATAAGTGAGCTGGTGGAAAGTATATGAGTTTCAAATACCTGGCTACACGTTTAAGTAGAGTTTCAGTTACTTGCTTTGCTAAATATATATTTACCTAACGCCCCAAGCTATATTTATAGGTTTTAGTGTAGTGCTAGTTAAGCTATATTAACACTGAATCGCTAAAGATGGCCTATTAGTTTCCCTTCAAAGCTTATATACAATGATTGATACCTTTTATGTTTTCTAGTATATATATAAATGTGAAAATGCTAACAAGTGCACGCGTACCGAATATCAGTCACCGCGTGAAAAGGAAGTGCTCTTGCGCCTCCGTACAGACTATCTTAACGTTGAGGAGCGTACCAATTTAGAACTTCTATGTGCGCAATACGCCGACGTATTCTATTGAAGATGGTGAAACTTTAACTATTACAAATAAAATTAAACATTCAATTAAAACTACTAATGAAGCCTCGGTCTATACAAAAAGTTACAGGTAATGTATCCGTATGTTCATAGGCAGGAAGTTCAAAACCAGATCGGTAAAATGTTAGTACAAGGCATAATCAGGCCTTCGAATTCAGCGTGGAGGTTCCGCATGCAGCAGGAAAAGCGAATTGGAGAATAGTAGTAGATTTTCGATAACTTAATGAGAAAACTGTAGACGACAAATACCCGATTCCAAACATCGCGGATGTCCTCGATAAATTAGCATGTGCCAATATTTTACAACTCTAGATTCATGGTACTCTGATTCTGATTCCCTTCTGGAATATTAAATAACCTACAAAATATATTTCAAAAGTTACGTCAGTTAAACTTCAAAATACAAATGGACAAATCAAAGACGGCATAACTAGGACACGTTATTGGCAAAGACGGAATAAAACCAGATCCGGTTAAAATATCGGCAATAAAATAATACCCCTTACCAAAAATCAAAACAGAAATTAAAAGATTCCTAGGATTACTTGGCTATTATAGAAAATTCATACCAGATTTTGCTAAAATAAGTAAGCCCATGACCCAATGTTTAAAGAAAGGCTCTAAAAACACTCTCGATCGCAATTATATCTAATGTTTCGAAAAATATAAGACGTTACTTATCTCCAATATCCCGATTTTAAAAAACCTTTTGATCTATCAACAGATGCTTCTAATTTGGCGATTGGAGCCGTTCTTTCACAAGGACCTATCGGATCTGATAAACCGATAGCGTAGGTACGCATCGCAAACTCTAAATACGAGCGAAATAAATTACTGCACTATAGAAAAAGAATTACTAGCTATAGTATGGGCAACAAGATACTTTAGTCCTAACCTCTTTCGTAGAAATTTTAAAATACTAACAGATCATCGACCTTTGCAATGGGTAATGAACATGAAAGAACACAATTCTCGTTTAACACGATAGAAACTACGTCATTTTGAAACCCAATATAAGGAAAATTAAATACAAACGCCGATGATTTATCGCGAATCGAAATTCATAATGAGGTGTCTAGTTCAATTGTAGTAAACATTTCACAAGGAGGTGACTCAGATTCTAGAACCGAGAGCGCTAAATCTAGAACTGATAGTATACATAGTGATGCAGAAAGCCTGATCCTTGACATGCCTATTACAGACGACCCTCTTAATAGATTTAACAAGCAGATCATATTTAATGTTGTAGGTGACATTATGAGCAGGCCTAGCGTCATTAAACCGTTTGAAACTCAAACAAGAACTAATATTCAAATCTCTAAGCCAAAACTGGACCAAGACGTTACCAACGCAATCAAAGAATTTGTTAACCCTAAAGTAAAGACCGGAAAGTGAAGAAATGTATGAATAATCTTAATTAATCCCGCATTAGAAATGTATTCCATAATACCGTTTATTCAAAGAAATTTTGTGAATTCGGCAATGTATTTAGTTCTTACAAAAACTGCAACAGAAAATGTTAAAAAATATATTTAGAAACAACAATAAAAAACTACCATGTAGGAAAAAATAATCATAGAGGAATTAAAGAATGCTATCTAGCTTTATCGTGAAGTAAAATGAAAGAACACATGAAAGAACTAAATTTAATGTTCGATTTGTGGCCAAGCCAAATACGACCGCAATCCTGTAAGGTTTGAAAGTGAAAGTGAAAATTTCTTTATTAAGTACGCACATTACAGTACACTTTGAATCGTATTTTTTTGAATTTACACCAATTCGTAACGTGACCAATCAGAGAAGAATTGGTAAGAAACTCTGCTTGGCTTATATTTTTTTAAATGCCAGTTTTAAAATATTTTTTCTTAACTATTACATTGGTTTTGAGGGAGTTGGAGACAGTTTCATCCCAAGTTTTTTTGTCATCTAAATAATCAGAAATTTTATCAAATTCTATCACAGAGATTACGTTTAACAACATTTTTGAATTTATTTACAGATAAATTAATCACGTCATTTGGGATTTTGTTACAGAAATGTACACTTTGCCCTTTAAAGGATTGACTAACTTTATGGAGCCTTACAGTAGGAACAGCTAGTTTATCTTTATTTCTAGTGTTTAGTGTTTAGTGTGTTGTGTGTCATTATGATTGTCGCTCTTTTTTAAACAAATTAATATGTTTTCGGACATACATTAAGTTTTCATATATAAATATTGGCACGGAACTGTCATAACATTTATTTCTTTACTTAGTTCTAAGTGATTCTCTGGGGCCCATATTATAAATTGCACGAACAGCCCTCTTCCGCAGCACAAATATGGTGTTGATATCTGCAGCATTCCCCCACAACAAAATGCCGTACGACATAATGCTGTGGAAGCAGCTGAAATAAACCAGTCTAGCCGTTTCTACGTCAGTAAGTTGACGGATTCTTTTGACTGCGTATGCTGCAGAACTGAGTCTGTTCGACAAACCATATATGTGAGCGCCCCATTGAAGCTTATTATCTAATGTTATGCCTAAAAGTACAGTAGTATCCACAAGATTTGAATCTTCATCCTTTATTTTAATGTTAGGTTCAACTTGTTTAACATTTGGTAATATAAATCTTATACATTTTGTTTTATTCTCGTTCAGTAATAAATTATTGACATCAAACCAGTTAACAATTTTCGCTATTGCATTGTTCACGTCGTCAAAATTGGTCTGCTGTCGCTTTAATTTAAATAAAAGAGACGTGTCATCCACGAACAATACAATTTAGTGGTTGTCTCTCACAAGTTGAGGTAGGTCGTTGATGTAAATTAAAAATAAAAATGGTCCAAGTATTGACCCTTGCGGTACACCCATCTATACTACGGACCCTGTAGAACACTTTCCATTTACGTCTACTTTCTGTATTCTGTCAGATAGGTAAGAAGTGAGAAGGGCTAAAGCCATACCCCTGACACCATAGTGATCTAGTTTCCTGATTAATGTTTCATGGTGTGCGCAGTCAAATACCTTAGACAAATCACAAAAGATGCCTAAAGCATCATGTGAGTGAGTTTCAATTTGTGCCTTTACCTACCAAACCATTCGAAGTACTACACTTAGATTTATTAAGTGTTGAAACTCGGAAGTACCTCACTATAATCGACGCATTCTCAAAATATGCTCAAGCATATTTTCTGAGAGATGCTACCGCTATAAGGGTAGTTCAGGCTTTATTTAAGTTCTCTTCCCATCACGGTATAGCATTGTCAACTATCACAGATAATGGACCTGAATTCAATATTTGAGTATTGCGGATTCATTACTAAATGAAAATGTACCAAAATGTGAAATACGCTTTTATTTTAAATATGTAAACGGTCATGATATTATTAAAACGTTCAAACTCATTAATGTAAAAACTACAAATCTCTGGGGCATTTCTGTTGGCGTTGTAACATCTTTGATTGACATTATCGTACCAGAACTAGCGTTTATATTCAATGAATTTATTGAATGTGGTGAGTTTCCTGATCTAATGAAACAGCAAAATAACACCTCTATTTAAATCTGGAGTCTGACCCTACTAATTTTAGACCGATATCAGTACTGCCAACAATTAGTAAAATTTTTGAAAAGCTTATTCTTTCTTTCAGCTTATTCTCATTTCAACTTTAACAACTTACTTGAGGTCAAACAATTCGGAATTTAATATAGTTATCATCGAACTCTTCCGTCGTAAAATGAACCAGCTACGACTCGAAGATTGTAAAGTAAGCTCACCTAGCGAGGTCTACTGCAAGAAAGAGGAGGAACAAAGTCCTATTGCAACCCCAGTAAGGACTACCTCCAGAGATCCTGCTGCATGTCATTTTCAACGAAAGTCTCCAAATAGTTGCAGTTCTTGAGGAGGGAGATGTTAAGCAACCGCATTCTCCGAGCCATACCAGAAAGAATTCGCGTTTCGCAATAAGTCACACCAAGTGTCCCCAGCACTACCGCGAAATACTGTGGGAACACGGATTCATGATTTCCAAATAATTGAGTGCCGGCGTGTTTCTTAAAAATTATTAACTTTTGTTCCTTATATCGGACGATCGTCACGTTAATCGTTATAGTAATAACTGAAATGTAATTTTCAATTAATTAAATTAGTCCTACAGAAGTATTTCGGTTTTCTTTGTATCCTCGCCAGCAGCCGTACGTAATTACATCACACGTGTTTTTGGGATCAACTGTTTATTATTTAAGTCGTGTGAGGTCATGTGTTCCGTACACATTTTTAAAGTTAAAGCAATATAGATATCGATACATAATATAAAAAAAACTCCCGAAAAATACTGCAAGGCGACCGACCTCCTAGAGGCGGGTTGACAGACACGTCGAAAATAAAATCGAGCGTTGACAAACAAGGAGCCATGGGAAAACGGTATACTTACTTTTTTTAGGTATTTTAACCTCATACCTTAACCACTTTCAGTCCCTGTTCGCAACAACCTAGTAGGAAGCTCAAAGCATAAAGGTTCCTAACATTTATGCTTTGAGTGCTAAGAATACAAAAGACCATCTTCAGCAAGGATGTGCTGCGTGGAACGGAGCGTCATGCCATATCCAAAGCCCTCATTCATGGTGTTAACTACCTACTATCTACTATCACCAGAGGGCTTACCACAGGTTTTGATAGTTTTCGAAAACTGTTTTAAGTTTCGGTATCTTTCCATACATTTTCGTAGTTCATGCACGTTTCCCTAGAGGCGTTGTACGAAAATGTATGGAAAGATAACGAAACTTAAAAAGTTTTCGAAAACTATCAAAACCTGTGGTAAGCCCTCTTACCACACACTCAGAGTAGGTAAGGTTTTTAACGAAATTTCATTCTTACCATTCTTACCAGATGCCGACATTTTCTTAATAGGAATTGACTCGATGGCAAAGTTGGTAGAATTGTTGATTTCTGAAACAATGTAATTACTAGATTAAATAGGTACATACCTAATTAAAAATCAGAAGCATCTCGTGAAGCCCCATGTAAAAAAAAGCAAAAGCTTTGATAAAGCTTTGATTTTATCTAAACTTAATTACGGAGACTTTGATGTCGATTCTGTTGTGCATGTTCTTAAACTTATGGAATTAATAATAGTACGGGAATGCGCGCTTTGAATAAAAATCTGTGCCTTATGTTGATGCCCAAATTAGAGTTGTGTCTCGTTTCCTCTTTAGTGTTATACATAAGAGGAAACGTGACAAAACTATGAACTTTACGAAAAAAAGTTATAGAACATAAAATACTTATATCAATACGTACAATCCAATTCCAACCATTTTAGCTCTTAAGGCCTTACTTCCTCCGTGAATCCAACGTGGTTGGTATGAGCTCTGTCCATGACGTGCTCCTCCATAATTGTCCTACAAAAAATCGGTGGAAAAATCGGTCGTGTGCGGTGAGCCTAAACAGAAAAGCGGCTTGTAGTGTGACCTTGACTCACCGTTGCGAGGCAGCCAATGAAGTTCTTAATCATGGTCCTTAATTTCAGAATAAAAATAGATTATACTTTATACTTGTATTTAAGGATAATGTTCTAAATTTTTTAGGATAAAAATACACGTGATTTTGGACTAGGCAAGTAGTACAGCGAGTACAGAATGCATGCTGCCGGTTTTGTTGTCCCACCACGTCATCACATTACTCCATGTCATACAAATCAATACGTACAATCCAATCCCAACCATTTTAGCTCTTAAGGCCTTACTTAGCCTTACTTTCTGAATCCAAAACAAAATTTTCATACATATTTGAAAGTGCCCTAACTCCAAAACTATGAACTTTACGAAAAAAAGTAATAGAACTTAAAATACTGATCAATACGTAGAATCCAATTCCAACGATTATAGCTCCTAAGGCCTTACTTTCCTGCGTTAATCCAACCTAGGTGGTATACGCTCTGTCCATGACGTACTCCTCCCTAACTGTCCGATTTTCTGTCCTACAAAAAGTCGGACGTGTGCGGGGAGTGGTGTGGAAATCGCGCGTTTGACGAACAAATAAATACACGTGATATCTTACTACCAACCCCCCCTTTAGCTAACTAAAGCTGTTGTATATATATATATATCATTCATTGTTGCAAGCATTTTTGTATGGGTTACGGTAGTTTTGTGCAACCGTCGTTGGTCAGTATTTAAGTGTACAGTTAGGTGTCATTAAGAAACAAAAGCGGTAACGAAATCGGATTTTTTCTAACAAAAGTATAGAAAATTTGAAAAAGAAAACTACGATTTATATCTATATATCAACCTTATTATTAATTAATACTACCATGCATGGCCCAAAATTTCGTCCTGGTAATATCAACCTAATATTTAATTAATACAAGTAGCGGCATGAAATGAAACTCTAGCGCTGACCGTTATTGCGCAGAAGTCAAAAGTAAGGTATCTTATATGTCGGCGCAAAGCCGCTAAAATCTGTAATAATTATTAAGGATAGAAAACAAAACTGATGGTTTAGTATGTAAACCATGTAAAACAATGTAAAATTGATTAATTAATAATTTAACAACCTACTAGTTTCTGTTATAGGTTTTGATATTAGTTGAGGAATGAGTAATGATTTGTTTTGAAGCGCAATACCACAATACCGCAATACTCATGATTAATCCAAAATTTTATTTATTATATTTTTTTAACAAGAGAAAACCTATTCTTAATTCATGTTTTGATTTATAATTACAGAAAAGTAATCTTCTTTGCTTTGCTATTAATTTACTTTGTTAATAACGGACTTTTGATTGAACTTGTTTTGCAGCGAAAATATTCAGCGGAATATTTAAACTGCGTTAAAATAAAATGATATTTTCAAACCTAACTTTAAAAATGTTAAAATGAATTTACAGTTAAAAAATAATGAATCTGCTCTTAACGTAATTTGAACACCGTTTTTATTGATTTTGTACTGCGAAGCCGCATTACGAGTCGAGACACGATTGTGGAAGGTGTTCTTGTGTTTTGTGAAGTTATTTTAGAAATCCTGTGAGTACCTACCTACTTTTAATACTTAGCTTAAAAAGCCTTATTTGGTTCTCGAAATAAATTGCGTTTTTCTTACTTGTGTTTCGTTATTTGCAATAATAGTGAGCAATCATAGTGATGAAAGTAGTGACGTCAGCTAGGCTGACGTCACTCCTTTTAAAAACCCCGCTGGTCAGGCTGCTTCGTTATATATATGGGAGTTAGAGGCGAATGAGAGCGAAAGAGCCATGCCCCCCCCTTGCACCCTGCTGCCGGCGCCCATGCATACACCCATAGAAAAACCGTCGTAGGAACCCATTGAATTACCTATAACTTAATTACCTACCTCGTATGCCTCTCCCGATAAAAAGGGGAATATCGGGCTGCAGTACTGCAGCCAGCGTTTGTGGCGGCCAGCTAATGCAAGAGTAGCTGTGCCGGTGTAGGCTCAGCCACGGGCAGGTGAGGTTGGCTTCGGCTTTGGGTTCGAAGATGGAGGTTGGATTGGAACCTCTTATCCGCATTTCACATAGATTTTTTAGACATACCTACCCCTCCTTACCCTTACTCCATACCTTTACCCTTATACCTACTTTGTCTGTACCATAACCTGATTCTATTAGATACCTACCTACCTTTATGCGCTAAGCCAAGGCCGGTAGGTACTAAGCATCTAGTTATATATCGCAATGTTTTATTTATGTAAATTTATTGAATTACAATGTTTTTTAAAAAAATTAATAGCAATTTTATTTAAAAAAAAATTATACGTTATCAGCCAACTCGAGTTTACCTATGTAGTGTAGGTAGGTACATCAATTGTATTGTTTGTGCTAAACTGTGTTTATGTATACCTACTATATTTTAATGAATATGATAAATAAAGAACTTTTAATAAAGAACTTTTATAAATAAAGAACTTTTGACAACCTCTGTGGCGCAGTGGGCGAAGGTCCGCCTGAGACGCAGAAGGTTGCGGGTTCGATTCCCGCTGCGGGACAAATGTTTGCATGTTCTGCAGATATTTGTCTCGGGTCTGGGTGTTTTCTATGTATGATATGTATCTATTTACAAAAAAAAATGTATCTATGTAGTATATCAATCATGTGGTTCCCATAATACAAGCTCTGCTTAGTTTGGGGCTACATGATGCTGTGTGATAACGTCCAGGATTATATTTATTTATTTAAAAACAAGTTATAGGGTAAATCATTCTAAATCCGGCCTCCCCCCAAATATCGGCCACTTGCATAGAATAATTAATTAATTATGTACGGCTAACATTATGACATGTTTTTTTATTCTAAAATGGACAATATACTACACTTCATAGATAATACCAATAAGGTGGCGGTAAGTGCTCATTTATTCAATAAAGTGTTGCATTAAAGTAGACGACGGCTCACATGTTTTTCGTGTTCGTTTTGCTAACCACGCATATAATACTACTGACCTTGAGTGCCTTGAGGTGACCCGGGTGCTCTTAGTCTGAGTTCATAGTCTTTTTTTATATAAGAAGTTGAATACAAGAAAATGCTTAGGTGGCCGATAAATGGTAGTTTTACCCTACCTACCTATAGTAGGTACTACAGTACAATCGGTAGGTAGACCATACAGAAATATTAGCCTTTGCGGACGACACGGCAATAATTTTCCATGGCAACTCGTGGGAAGAGGACACTGAAACTACAAATTGCGGCCTCAGTATGGTCTCACATTGGCTAAACTGTAACTTACTTTCATTAAACTCTACGAAAACAAAACATCTAAACTTTAGTATTTCGCAGAGGACAGCCCCCCCACGCCCCTTGTTAATCAAACTTCATGAATGTAGTCAACCGAAAGCTATGACCAGCCACTGCACATGTCCATTAATTGAAAACCTCAGCACTATAAAATACCTGGGCGTTCATATTGATGACAAGTTATCTTGGAAAAAACACATTGATGCTGTCAGTGTCAGGGTTAGAAAATTAAAATATTTATTTGTTAGGCTTCGCAACGTTGCTAATAAAGATATAGTTCGGATGGTTTATATTTCTCTTTGCCAGTCCATTTTATCATATTGTGTCGTAGCCTGGGGTTCTGCATGTGGCTCCTTCTTATTGAAGCTTGAACGTGCGCAGAGATCAATTCTCAAAATTGCTCACAAAAAACCGTACCGCTATCCTACGAATTCGCTTTATGATGAATGTCAACTGCTCCGAGTCAGACAAATCTTTATAGAATCAACTATTATGCGGTTCCATAAAATAGCCCACACATGTACGAGATCTTCAGAGAGATCAAAAAGAAAGAATTATTGGGACATCCCCTCGACTAAAAGTAAATTTGCGCAAAAATCTCCTCAATTCCTAGGACCCTTCCTATATTCAAGAGCTAATAAACATAATAATAACATTATTAATCTTCTTAAAACTAAATGCAAACAACTGGTTATGAAATGGCTAATGTCATTAAATTATAGGGATACTGAAAATTTATTAGCTATAATACAATAAAATAGAATATTTTCCTATATATAACAAATGTTTATTATTGACCTACCTTTTGAAAAGACCTGCCAACTAATAAAAATTAACTTACTATCATACAAAAAATTATTAAATACACTTGAATCTATTTATAATTAATACCACTCTCAAAATGTAAACTTAATTACTAAGATTACCTACTGACTCGTGCTAATTACTGGTACCTATATTTATATGTTTATCGCTACATTTTAATCTTATTAATGAATAAGTTATAATAACTATGTACACTGACATTTATCTACTTTAAAAAATGCAATAAAAGAACTTAGGCACCTAGAACCTACTACTAGTACTCCTACTAGTACTTACCTTCCTATATAAACCTTCTTAGGTATATTATTATGTAGGTGTGTACCAGCCAAATTCCTGACCCAATCCACCTAACCGTAATTATACATTTAATATTACCGCAATTAATAATCCTATTTTAAATTTCTTTATGTGTCCACAACCTTATTCACGCAACCGACTCATGTACATCACGCACACACACAAACACACAGGTTTGCAACGCCACATCAAGACAAGTCGAACTCCCCAACATTCTTTGTACGGATACATTTTGCAAATCTACCCGCACTAAGCAATAATAAAATTGTGTCTTTTATTATTATGCAGGAACCTTTTTACAATAACAACTATTTACAATTAATTAGGTGCTTGTTTACTATACTACAATAGTTATACAATGACATGCTGGAAGAGACTAGTCACCCACAACACAGGGAATCCTAGTGTGGGGACTAGAGATTAATCTACTTTACGTAAAAAAAAAATACATATACCGTAAGCAACATTGTTATTTACTGTTAACTTGTCGCAACTGCCTTGCTATTAAAATAAAAAGGGCATACTTTTTATATTTTGTGATCGAACTTCTTACTACCACAAATAACAAAACAATAGCCATATTTTAACTTAGCCCATTCTATAAGTAGGTTCATTTATTATTTTAATGTATTTTTAAGGTTGATTTTACTTGATTAAGATTTATTTTTCTTTCTTATGCAATCAATTATGTAAAGTTTAAAAAAATGTACACAATATTTATGGTTTCAATAAAAATATTTTTATCTTTTTTTTTTTATCTTTACCTGTAAATTTATAAATTGCTTGTTTTGATCGGATATTTTTTTTTACTTAGGGTACCTATTTAGGTACCTAGTTCTTAAACCACAATTAAGTAAATACCTACAATCACTGCATGCAATAAATTATAATATTAGAAGGGAGCAAAAACATAATCAGACTATAGATAGGTAGGTAGAAAGAACTAATGTGGGAAGAGAGAAAAGTCAACTAGCACTCAGTCAAGAACTTACGAAACTTAGTTTAATCGAAAAAATATCAATGAAGAAGATAACAAGGTTAAAATATTACACTTCATTTATGTACGTAGAATCAAATTCTAGACCGTTCACATTATTCTAGTTTTTATTTCGCATCGATCGGTGCAATATTACCGAAGTTATAAGCATGGGAAGTTTACGTAGGTTTTTTAAATCTCGCTAGTGATCGCGAGTAGCGCGTGACGTCATCGCTCCTATACGGCGGCGGGCGTCCGTAGTACATTTTGCTGCTAAGTTGTTTGCTCTCGTGCGCTCTGGTTATTTTTATTAATTTAAAAGAATGCTGATTGAGTGAGTGTATTGTGTAAATTATTGTTTTAGAACTAAAATGGAAGAAGGATTTCAAAAAGGCCAATCTAACAACCTTCCCATAGTTCACGATATGATGGTGGCAGATTATTTTATAAAAATAAAGAAATCATTAACCTTGGAATGGTTCATTAAACTGCGAGTCGAGTACCCTACATACCTACTAATATATACATTCATCGGGGAGCCCCCCTTAATTCATTTTAATTTAATTTAATTATTTATTTTAGAAGTAAATTTATAAACAAAATATTCTGTGAATATTTCAAGCGTCTACCAGTTGCCGTTATTAATATCAAGCAAAAAACGGCAAAAAAGTGGTAACAGAAATACATCATCGGTGAACATTTCAACTGTCTAACTATCACGGTTCATGATATACAGCTTGGTGACAGATAAACGGACAGAGAGACATACAGACGGACAGCGAAGTCTTAGTAATAGGGTTTCGGTTTTTACCCTTTGGGTACGGAACCCTAAAAAGCATATTACTAGCAAAAACCAAGTATCTACCTAGTCTACCTACTAGGTACTTAGTTAGTATTTCACATGGCAAGGTTAAGTACCTACTACTACTACTTAGTATTTCACATGGTATTTGAACAACTGACATTGAAATGATCCTCACAAAAATAGAAGAGTATAGTAGAATCAAAGTCTAGACCGTTCACATTATTCTAGTTTTTATTTCGCATCGATCGGTGCAATATTACCGAAGTTATAAGCATGGGAAGTTTACGTAGGTTTTTTAAATCTCGCTAGTGATCGCGAGTAGCGCGTGACGTCATCGCTCCTATACGGCGGCGGGCGTCCGTAGTACATTTCGCTGCTAAGTTGTTTGCTCTCGTGCGCTCTGTTTATTTTTATTAATTTAAAAGAATGCTGATTGAGTGATTGTATCGTGTAAATTATTGTTTTAGAACTAAAATGGAAGAAGGATTTCAAAAAGGCCAATCTAACAACCTTCCCATGGTTCACGATATGATGGTGGCAGAATATTTTATAAAAATAAAGAAATCATCAACCTTGGAATGGTTCAATAAACTGCGAGTCGAGTACCCTACACACCTAATAATATATACATGCATGGGGGAGCCCCCCTTAATTCATTATAATTTAATTTAATTATTTATTTTTGAAGTAAATATATAAACAAAATATTCTGAAAATATTTCAAGCCTGTTGCCGTTAGTAATATCGAGCGAAAAACGGCAAAAAAGTGGCAACAGAAATACATCATCGGTGAAAATTTCAACTGTCTAACTATCACGGTTCATGAGATAACGCTTGGTGACAGATAGACGGACAGACAGACATACAGACCGACAGCGAAGTCTTAGTAATAGGGTTTCCGTTTTTTTACCCTTTGGGTATGGAACCCTAAAAAGCATATTACTAGCAAAAACCAAGTACCTACCTAGTCTACCTACTAGGTACTTAGTTAGTATTTCACATGGCAAGGTTAAGTACCTACTACTTAATATTTCACATGGTATTTGAACAATGAAGAAGAAAACCATTTTTTGTTAAATATGCCAAAAAATTCTACAAAAACTTACGAGAACAACTGTGTTTTTAATATTTTTTTATCTCTAAAACTGACCGAGATATAAAAGTGCAAAGTTAACATTTTCGGTCTAAGCCGCGGACCGAGCGCGATATCGTTGATGACGTCACCGCTCCTGTCTCCCGGTGAGCGACTCGGGGATTCGAAGCATTTACCCCAATATGCCCGTCACGCGCGGAACTACTTTGTTTATTATAAATAAGAAACAATAAAAACTACATGATTCCATCTAATAAATGTTGTATTGTGTCTCAGTGTAAAAATAGAGCCACAAAAACACCCGAAAAGTTGTTTTTTTACGTTCCTAAGGATCCGAAAGTCAGAAAAAATTGACAAATGCTATGAGAAGTGCTCTTCCATTAGGGCCAAAAACAACAGCATATATATTTTTGTGAGGATCATTTCAATGTCAGTTGTTCAAATACCATGTGAAATACTAAGTAGTAGTAGTAGGTACTTAACCTTGCCATGTGAAATACTAACAAAGTACCTAGTAGGTAGACTAGGTAGATACTTGGTTTTTGCTAGTAATATGCTTTTTAGGGTTCCGTACCCAAAGGGTAAAAACCGAAACCCTATTACTAAGACTTCGCTGTCCGTCTGTATGTCTCTCTGTCCGTTTATCTGTCACCAAGCTGTATATCATGAACCGTGATAGTTAGACAATTGAAATGTTCACCGATGATGTATTTCTGTTACCACTTTTTTGCCGTTTTTTGCTTGATATTAACCCTTTCACGCACAAAATCGATACAGAAGGTATTCTAGTAGTTTTATTGAATTAGAAGGTTCATTTTGATGTAATTTAATAATATTTATTATAAAAATCATAAATAATTTGGTAGTTTTTTTGGAAATCCTTGGGATACCGGTGTCCCAATATGCGCCAAAGGTCAAAATAATGTGTGATTCTTAGGTTTATAAAAGATATGCTATTTGAATAATATTTGAGAATATCAGGGTATTTTTGAATAAAAACAGTGTTATTATGTACAATAATAATATATTATAATCATACTATGCTAATTTAATCATATTTATTACAAGTGAAAATCCGCAAATAAGTTTCACCCTGTTGTGAGACACAGGTTTGTGTTCACAGCCTTTGCACAATTGATGCATCATTTTTAGTTTCTTTTACCATGGTGTGAGCCGGTGGAGATCTCTTGATTTCTGTACCTATCTTTTTAGGGTTACTTACCTCAAATGGAAAAAGAGAACCTTTCCAGGATCACTGCGTTATCCTTCGGTCTGGATGTCAGTCTGTCAAGACTATTTTCTCAGGAATGCGTGGAGGTATCAAATTGAAATTCATATCAAATACTCAGGTCTATAATCCCTTCGAGCTGTAAAACAATCAAAGTTCTAACTCAACGCAAAAAAGATACAGCCGCTCATGATGCATGTTATCAATTTATCACACTTGCAAGGGAATCCAACCTATAGGGTACTTCCCGTTGACCTAAAATATTGAAATTTGGCAAGAAGCAATGACTCATATAGCACAAGACGTAAAGAATCATTTTAGAAACATTAAATTTATAGTTAGATCACAAAAAAATGATTTCCTAACTAAAAATTCAAGTGGGAAGTTTGTACAGAACCCTCGGTGCGCGATTTCAACTTGCACTTGGCTTGTTTTCCTTTTATTGACATGGCTGGCAGGATATTTTTTCCAATAGAGAAAGCAGGGGAAGGTTTCAGAACATTCGTAGTTTCTATATCCTGTACGATAAATGCCTGATCTTCATCGACCAGTACCAGCGCATCTTCATACCATTTTCATCACAGACACTGGTATGGCCACAAGATATTGTTCAACTTCGTCGACAGCATGAGATTATTCTCCTTGAGGTCAACGAAAATAATCTCGTTCCATTATGAGCCTAAAACAGTGAAAAAAGTTTAGTAACTGTTAGTAAACATACATAAAATGCTATACAAAACATACTTGAATATTATAAAGTATTTGACCTATGAAGCATATTGGGACACATACTTCCCCTAAACATTATATGGTCTTTTAGTTACTTTATTCCTGCAAATTGTTGTAAAAAGCAATAAAACATAAATGTTTACTTACCATTGTAGAAAACTTTGGCACTAAACAACCACAACAACAATTAAAACATAGCTTAATTTATTGTTCAAAATAATACATTGATGGACGCCAAAACATCAAATTTGAATTAATAACTTTTTGTATTTTTTTCGCGCGCCGTACATTTTTTACCATAAATAATAAAGGATATGTTCAGAAATAAGTGCTTGGACTTCCAATTACAAAAAAGTTTGGCATATTGTAGTGAAAAAACAATAGTTTTAATATAAACCAGGGACAAGGGTGTCCCATTTACGTCAAAGGGTTAATAACGGCAACTGGTAGACGCTTGAAATATTCACAGAATATTTTGTTTATAAATTTACTTCTAAAATAAATAATTAAATTAAATTAAAATGAATTAAGGGGGGCTCCCCGATGCATGTATATATTAGTAGGTATGTAGGGTACTCGACTCGCAGTTTAATGAACCATTCCAAGGTTAATGATTTCTTTATTTTTATAAAATAATCTGCCACCATCATATCGTGAACTATGGGAAGGTTGTTAGATTGGCCTTTTTGAAATCCTTCTTCCATTTTAGTTCTAAAACAATAATTTACACAATACACTCACTCAATCAGCATTCTTTTAAATTAATAAAAATAACCAGAGCGCACGAGAGCAAACAACTTAGCAGCAAAATGTACTACGGACGCCCGCCGCCGTATAGGAGCGATGACGTCACGCGCTACTCGCGATCACTAGCGAGATTTAAAAAACCTACGTAAACTTCCCATGCTTATAACTTCGGTAATATTGCACCGATCGATGCGAAATAAAAACTAGAATAATGTGAACGGTCTAGACTTTGATTCTACGTACATAAATGAAGTGTAATATTTTAACCTTGTTATTTTCTTCATTGACATCGAAATGATCCTCACAACAATATATATGCTGTTGTTTTTGGTCTTAATGGATGTGCTCTTCTTATTTGTCCATTTTTTCAGATTTTCGCATCCTTAGGAACGTAAAATAACAACTTTTCGGGTGTTTTTGTGGCCCTATTTTTACACTGAGACACAATACAACATTTATTATATGAACTCATGTAGTTTTTATTGTTTCTTATTTAAAATAAACAAAGAAGTTCCGCGCGCGACGGGCACATTGGGTGGGGTAAATGCTTTGAATCCCCGAGTCACTCGCGCGGAGGCAGGATCCGTGACGTCATCAACGATATCGCGCTCGGTCCGCGGCTTAGACCGAAAATGTTAACTTTGCACTTTGATATCTTGGTCAGTTTTAGAGATCAAAAAATAATAAAAACACAGTTGTTCTCGTAATTTTTTGTAGATTTTTTTGGCATATATAACAAAAAATGGTTTTCTTCTTCATTGAATGAAAAAAAATTGAGGGCTTTCTGACCCTGGGGATAGGTGTAGATGATGAACCATTCGTCAAAGAAAGTTAGCGGAATTTCTACCTACTAAATATTTTCATAAGAATTATCTAGTCATAATATCAAATATAGCAGCAGGCCACAGCTGTGTATAGGCATCCCCTAATGAGCGCTATTGCGCCGTCCTTTCCTCTGCTCGACATAGGTACCTCATGAGCGCTGTTGCGCCCTGAGGGCTTACCACAGGTTTTTATAGTTTACGAAAACTTTATAAGTTTCGGTATCTTTCCATAAATTTTCAGTACAGCGCCTCTAGGGAAACGTGCATGAACTACGAAAATGTATGGAAAGATACCGAATCTTATAAAGTTTTCGTAAACTATAAAAACCTGTGGTAAGCCCTCTGTCCTCTCGACATAGATAACCAACTTCAACCAGCAGTAACGGCATTGAAAACAGTAATCTATTAGGTTGGTACCTATTTATTTAATTTATTCTTACCTAGGTAGGTAGGTACCTACCTAATTTTCAATTTTATTTTCGTTTTTGTTTTGCTCATTATTTTTTCTCTTGGGTAACTGTTTTATTATTCTACTTTATCATTCAGTGTAGTAGGTACTAGGGCTTGCAAATATTCGAAAATATTCATATTCGAATATTCGATTTTTTTTCGGGTACTATTCGAATTATTCGAATATTATTCGAATAATAGAAAAACACTATGATTATATTAAAATCACATCTTATTTTGTTATTTTGAGTGTTATTTTCATGAAGAAGTTTAAAATATCACTTATTTATTCTTAAACGCGTTTTTTCCATTAACTAATTTTTAAAAAATTACAAAAACGTATGTCACCGTAACGAGACATTGGTGATTTAAACGCACAATCAACCACAAATTAAAATTTTCTTCTTCGTAATGAGCTAGTGGCCAACTCTAGTGTCGGAGATTTTAGGCCGCCCGAAGGCCTCCGACATGGCTTAACGACTGAAAAGCCGGGACCAACATCTTAACGTGCCTTCCAAAGCACGGAAGTGGTCAAATCTAAATGTCACTAAACAGTCATCCATCCAAGTAATGACCACGTGGAGAGTTGCTCAACCAAGGTGATCTCTCAAGTACACCGAAGTAAACCACGCCAAGGACGGACGGACGGACAAAGCAGCACCCAAGGGTTCGTTTGACCGGCTCGGTAATGTCACTCTAAAAACAGTCTTATAAATGTGGGTTACTTAGTATTTTAACAAAATCATGAAAATAAACATTCACGTTAACGACAGAGACGAATGGACAGAACAGTCTCGTCAACTACGCGAATGCACTACGCGAAACTTCCGAGTGTATCCGAACCGTGTTCCGAACCCGATAAAAGTTATTGGGTTTGGATCGGATCGTTCGACATGTTGTTTACCCGAACGACGACGTAAAGTTGTATAGTCTTGTATGGATATATCGCGCGAACTCTTAAGTGGCATTTCATGCACATCTGAGTTCCGATTTCGAACAAAAATAATATTCGAATTATTCGAATATTCGAATGCAAGCCCTAGTAGTTACACATGCTTTGGGATGCAATCTACATGATAAACATACCTAATTACCTAGGTAGGTAGGTATATCGATGTACTATTTATTACAAAGTTGCACTAAACAAGTAGTGAATAGGTTATAGGTACTTACGCTGTTCAGCGATGGATGACTAGTACTAGATATGGCTCAAAAGACGTAGAAAGAAAACGAAAAGTACCTACCTAGGTACCTAGGTATTGCGGCTATAATATTTGTTTGAGTTGAGAAGTTTTTAAAT
This sequence comes from Horisme vitalbata, assembly GCA_951804965.1. Classification (NCBI taxonomy): domain Eukaryota; kingdom Metazoa; phylum Arthropoda; class Insecta; order Lepidoptera; family Geometridae; genus Horisme; species Horisme vitalbata. The sequence goes on along the minus strand of OX638091.1, from coordinate 27,091,990 downwards.
ACTTTTTTTGTTTCTTTAGTGTCATTCAGTGTTGGCGTTTTAGCATTTTTAATCCTAAATCTAACATACCTTTCGTGACTCATTAGAATGAAAAATTTGCATTTAGCATATTTTATGATCAGCATATTTTGAACGTTACCATAAGAACCGTAAGCAATTCAAAAGATTTTATGGAAACCAGAGACAATTTGTTCATTGACTCAAAGTAGTTTTTTTTAGGTAACATGGAAACTCTCTATAAAGGAATTAGGACTTCCCCGAAATGTATCTTTTGCTTATCGATTGTTAATGTGTTACGTACGTACAAATGATCAGTGCAGTGTTCATAATTGTAACGTCTCATTTGAATTTGAATACCTATCACGGCTTTTCATATTTATGAGCAAAATTAGCGCGAACAATTGGAAAAAATTACAAGAGTTTAACTTATTGCAAATTTTATAAGTGTAAGTTCATAGTAGATAAAATTTACAGATTATTACAGAACACATTTCCACAGTAAAACATGCAAAATGTGAAGGGCCAATGAAAAGTAATCAACCTAGGTACGATGCAAATCAGTCATGATACCTACCCAAAGAAGAGTCTTCTCTTGCGCTCTTTATGTGAATATGTATTTTAACAGTTGACCAATTCAGTTAGTTATTCGGGAATCGAATACTGATTTTAGCATTTTATTTAGCATGCTCAAAAGTTATTGACATTATGTGCACCAAGTTTCAGCATTGTCTCCATATAAAAAACGGCAACACTAATGTCATTAAGTAAAATTTATCGTAAATTTTGCACTTTCTTACCGCTTTTAAGCACTTCTATTATAGATCCTGTGATCCAGTCACAATTTAGACATGGTAAAGGTTCAGGCACAATAGGTAGGTAGGTAAACACTGAAAGCTTATACAAAATGCGTGTGCGCAAAAATGGCGGGGTCGACCGGCCACAGGCAATTCGATCCAACCGACAAGCGCGCGACGGGACTCCACGACGAGTAACGAACGACTGGCTGGCTTGGTGTTGGTGGGGGCTGGGGGGTGGCTGGGCTGCCGTGGATACTGGTGTGGTGGGTGCATGCAGTGTTGCCAAGGCCCCGGAGTGGTAAGCTACGTTTCGTTTCCTGGAATGTTACAATTTGCTGCAAAAGTAACATTTTTGTTTTTTGTGTTTTTCACGGGGGATGCGCCAATTCTATACGATTTTTGGAAAGGCAGTATCGTGGGCATACGATCCCAACGATTTTCGGATTGGATCACATCCATGCGTTCCGATCTTCCGATGCGGATCGATACAACTCCATTGAAATTGGATGGTATTTCAAACATTGTGAAATGTGAGGCATTATCACTTCAAAGTCAATGTTAGATCTAGAACTTTGGTTTATCTTCTGATTCAAAGGAGAATGCCGTCTGATGTATGACCAACCGTGAGTGCGTCAAAAAAATCTCCAATTTGTTTTTAGTTGATTCTACTGTCAAGATAATAAAAAATGAGGGTTATTGCCATAGTAACACTTTACAAAATTGGTTGTTGCAGTCTAATGGCAGCGTGCGCGTCAATAAAATATTTATTTACTTGATTGTTAATCCCGTCGGTGATTAAAACTAAAGAAAATGTTAATATAATTTATAAATTTTAATGAATTTTATGGGATAGATTCGGTTTTGACGCAATTGGTACGGGTTCTCAGCATTCTCCTTTGAATTAAATGTCGTTACTTTACATCATAATTATGATTGGCGTTTACTATCATATCATGCCAGACCTTATTAAAAAGTTATTTTTTTAAATATATAAAACAGTATCTCTTAGGTACATGTAATTTCTGTTGCGTTTTTAATTATGTTAAGTTTTTTTATTTGAAATAAATGTGATGTATTTATGTAAATGTTAAATGTTATATACAATACGACTTTTCAAATCGATCATTTGAAAATCGGATCAAAGGTATGCGATCGTGGCGTTACGATCCATTACGATCCACAAAATCGGGCTGAGCTTATGAAAAGCACATCCTTATTTTTCACAATCAGCTAGCCATGTTTGTTTCGTAACCGCGAACGGCGCAAACTCCCGAAGTAGGAAACATCAATCAAAATCAAGTTTTAATCCATTCTCTGTTTAGTGGATAGGTACGTTATATTTTGTCATGGCGCGTTCCATTCATAGCCATCTCTGAGTGTGCTAAGGAGTGAATAACTTTTTAAACGCGCCAGTTTTAAGTACGTTCCATTTGGATGCGTACTTAAACGGTTTGTAATAAAAATGTTGTAGTAAATAGAATGAAGAACGAAAATTGGCATGATTATGATAAATACTTACATGTTACGCGAGGGGGTCAAAAGTTACGAAAAATGTAAGGAATGTAACCTTCTGGCGACACTTTGCAGGCAAGGCTAGTGGCTAGGCAGAGCTTGCGTCTCTGTATTCTGTGCGCCTGGCCAGTGATATCGGCAGTCAAACCGAAAAAGACCCGGAATCCAGGTCTAAATAGTCCGACATATAAAAAAAAACTGTTTTGCAATTTCAATAAGTACATAAGTAGGTACCTACGCTGTTAAAAACAACATACTTAAATATTTAAAAAATCATAATTTCTCCTTGGCTCGCATTAAAAGTAATTTTCCTTTATCTTCGGGAACAGTAGGAACTTTCTAAACAAAAGGTAAGGCCTTTATCCTTTACAGTAGCTTGTTGCGCCCTGACAACGTGTATGCAAAATTTATTGATGATCCATATGAAGAAGAACCCTCAGACTAACTTAATAAAAAGGAAGAACCGATAATCGTTGGGTTAACGGGTTCTTGAGTGGAGACCGCGGCTCGGCAAACCTAGTGTAGGACGCCCTCAGGCCAGGTGGGGTGACGATCTGCGAAAGGCTGCTGGTGGAAGCTGAATGCGTCGAGCTCAGGACAGGGCCCAATAGGGCCTATGTCCAGCAGTGGACTGATATCATACGCTAATGATGATGATGATGATGATAATGATGATGAAGATGATAATAATTAAGTAGTAAGGGTGTAAAAGTGAAACAATCAAATTCACTTTCGCATTAATTATAAAAATTCAAAATTCATTTATTCAGTAGGATCTGTACAGTACAATTTCAATATTTAAGTGATTCCTAGTAACGTTATTTTTTTGCCGTTTTCTGCTTGGTATTAATAACGTCGCTTGAAATATTCACGGAAGTAAGTTAGTAGTTGTATATTCACTCCAAAAATAAATAATTAAATTAAAATAAAATAAATTAAGGGGAGCTCCCATAAATGTATATTAATGGTAAGGATTCATGCGTAAGCCCGACTTTTTGGCCGGTTTTTAGGTATTTGTAGACAGTCTTCAGAACTATAGTTGCACAATACCTACGTAGATTATTTGAGTGTATGAACAGAAGTGAGATTAAAGTACTGTAATTGTAATAAAAATAATTTTACTTCAACACAAAACACGTTAAAACTTTCCTATAAGTTTATGTCATTAGAGCTAGAATAGAGCAATGGATTTTGCAGCAATGGAGGTGTAGTCAAAGCCGAATAATACCGACAGGGTGCAGAGCGGGACGTCTTTCCCTTCTCGAAGGTCGAAATCAAAAGTCCGAATGCATCCACCGCGTCGGACTCCCTAACTACCTTCAATACACTTCCTCTGACTACTTTAATAACATTTTATACCTCAAATAAAATGTTATTAAATCAGAAAAATACCTTTGAAAAATAATAAAGTATACAATTTACATGAATTTCAGTTTTAGGCTACTTCAAAATAGCTCTCAGTAACAATTATTTTGTATCAAAATGATGACATGGTGATTTTGATGCCCCTTCCCCCCATGATGATATGGGGGGAAGGGGGGTCTAGATGGTGATTATGTCGGCAGTAGTTATTTATTTTTTTACACATTGGCAACCCAGACCAGACCCGCAAACAAAGTTTACGTGGGATGGGGGGGGGGTAAGAGCTTTACTTACTTTAGCTGTCAAGGGGTCAAGGGTGGGGGGGTTAAAAATTGTAATAAATCTGCTTATGTAATACTTGAACGGCCCCAAACAGTTTCTTTTTTCAAATTTAACAATTCTTATTCCAAGTGAATGTGTCTCTCAGCTTCTTCTTAAAAAAATAATTATTTTGTATCAAAATAATTAATTATTAACATAATATTTAATTAGTAAAAATTTTAATAGACAAGCAACATGCAATCATTAATAATTGCAACCGTCTACTTACTCTATCTGAGGTATTAATAATATCAATATTCAATTTGAAAAATTACTTACAACAGAAATTGCTATTTTATTCATCTAAATACTTATTCATTCTCACAGTACCTGATAAGTGCAAGCTCAAGCCCCGAATCGTGCACACCAAGTAAAACAACCTACCTGTGTAAAAAGTAACTTGAACAGCTACAGTCCTTTTCAATACAGCAACATCAAAATACTGAGATAATACTGATAATATGATTAGCATGATGTGAACTCGCTAACGAGAGTAACCAGCAATGTTTCGGTGTTCCGTCTTCAGTTACAGGCTAGTTCTGATCTGGTTGTAGGGCGCGCTACACGCTTTTCAGATTTTCGTGAAAACTCGGTTCTACTTTCTCGCGCGCGTTTTCCGTATATTCGCTAATATTTCGTTGAATTAATTGTGTTTGGTTATCACTTCGGGAGAATAAAATAAGTATTTGTGGTTTACAATATAATATCTACTGGTGGCTCGATAGGGAAGGCTCTTTGTAATTAATAAATAATACATGCTTACAAGCTTACAACTAAATTTGTGTATTCGAATTATAAGTATTTCCGGTAGGCAAGGTACTTGCATACATTTTCCGAATTAATTCATTTTATATTGATGTATGTAAAATGTTGCATCTCTGATAAAGCTATAAAGTAGCGTATATACCCCCTCGTACCTACGTACTTCTTTGTAAGTATAATATCTACCTACAATAAAACAAATAGGTAGATAGTTACCTACTTACCTAAGTATTTTAAAAGAGTTCAGTTTTAGTAGGATTCCGTTCCACGTGATCAAGGAGGAAACTGGATTTCAAACCTTACAAAATTAAGTAACTTCGTAGTAAAGTAACTTGGTTTGTAGAAGTTTTAAAATTCATCTAAATTATTGATATACGTATCATCAAGTTAGTTACCTAGTTATTTAATAGTCAACCCTAGCCTATTTAGTCGACTGCTAGGAATAGGCACCCCTATATGATGGGGGATATGCTCATAGTCCCCACGCTGGGCGTGCCGGTTGGGATCGCAGGGCATAGATTCTCGCTTCGACGACGCTGCTGCTCGTCGGCGGCCAGGGGATGTAGCTGTGCTGGTGTTTGACGCGGGCAGATAAGGTTGGCTAAGATTCCCAAGACGTAGTAGACGTATCGTTTGTAGGACGATATTAATCGGGCCGACTTTTCCTGCATAGTATTTCTGACCGACTTTTTGTAGGATGTGTGCGTTGCACTATGTTTAATTTTTCTCCAACAAAAATCGGTCACCGATTATCGGCCGTGGGCGGGCAGTCTTAGTTATTTTACGCTATAGGTATAATATTTAAAGTTACCTACGAGCTACGCCCGAATACTAGCATTTGAGACACCCCGCGGCTATCATTATGAATCTGAGCCCTGGGCCCTAATTCTCGGGGACATAATTATCACATTACATACAAATTCTATGTAAAGACTGTTCTTGCGATATAAATGTATAACATGATACTTATGTCTATTCCCGAGAATCACAGCTCTGTTCTCAGGAACAGACATTATTTTCACATCAGACTTAGTCTTAAGAACTGTCAAAATCCCACAAAGTTTTGATAATTCTCCTGAAATAAGTCTAGCAATGAGTTCTTCTAGGGAGTGTGTGCTTTGAACAAGAATCTGAGACAATTTTTCTCAGTATAAATTCCTCTTTAAAAACTTTCTTTCCTCTTTTGTGTAACAATAACACAACACCTTTTTGTCAGAATATATATTTTAGTAGAAGGCGCGTATGCCCTTGTACGATAAGTAATAGGTAGTGATTCCATGGTCTTAGTGTGACACTTTGTGACATATCTATTCCTAAGAATCGGGGCCCTTATCTGAAGCGTCAATTTGATCACCACAAAGCAAAGTACCTAGCTAGTTAGCTACCTACATCATTCATGAAATAGGAAAACTCATTTACGTAAGAACTCATTACCTTCCTTTCTCCAGCCTAACCAGAAGGTATTTAATAAAAAACAAACAATCTGAGTAAAACAAAAAGTTCTAGAAGTTTTCTACTTAAACTTTTTTTCGTTAGTAGCTACGCACAGAGAGATCCGTGTTTCGGCAATTCGGTAATTAAACATCAAAAGGCGAAGTTAATATGAAAGGTTGGTTATAATTAGTTACACAAGTAATTAGGTTCTTTATGTATTTCAATGGTATCAAACTCTCTACGATTAACAGACAAGTATGGAGGCGGTGAGGAAACATGTATATTATGTGCTCCGTTATACTTTGCTGGGTCCAGTCGATAGTAACAGTATTATCAATGGGTTCAATGGTATTTTTCTTAATTGAGGAGTCATATCATAACATCACCCACAACCTGAAGCTGCATAATGTCGCAGTAGACAAATCATTGGGATGGTAGACTTACAACTGCAAAAGGTGTAGAAGCTGCATGCGTCGAACTCGAGGCAGGGCGCAATGGCGCTTATTATGGGAGACCTATGTCACAGTCTTTATTTTGTGCCTATGTCTAGCAGTGGACTGCACTATAGGCTAGTGATGATGATGTGACATAAATGTAAAAATGCTTTCCAAGTCCTTTTAGCATAAGATTTCTTCAGGTTCAAATCCGAGTTGAACAATCAGCTTAAGTGACCTTTAAATCGAATGATTCATCAGAACCATACCGCGGATACCTACAAACTTTGATATCTCCTCATCGGTATCTAATTTTATTTTTTCACTTTGTACAACACTGTTAAAATGTGCTAATGTTATCATATTTTGTAGCTGGAATATGAGTTTAATAATAAACCAATGTAGGTTTTCATTTCTTATAATGAACATGATTTTTATGATCATGATCCACCTAGAGAAGCGTCTAGTTAAAAGGTGGTTAATGTTATTATAGTTTGTAGCCGAATATGAGTTTTATGATAAACTACTGAAAGTTTAAATTTCTTTACAATTTGTACAACATTTTCATGATCTTGATCCACCTAGCCGTTTTTGGATTCGGTGACTGACTTTTTCTTTATTCTGACTGATGATTTACCCTTACCTATGTGACTGATATGATATGTCCAATCTTGGCTCTGATTTTAATGATATCTGAAGATGGAGCAAGCACATGGCCCACCTGATGTTAAATGGTAACACACAAAAAAGTATTGCTTCATATGTTTGGAACCTGCTCTAGGATGCAACGCCCTGCGTCCGTCAACTGTAGGCTTGATGCCTGTATTCTCTTCAAACTCAAGAAACAACTTCTTTCGCTGAAACACAGCAATGCTGCTTAACGGCAAATATGTATAGGCAATGCCTGGTTGTACTTCCTCAGAAGTGCCCTTCACAAAGAACTCTTGGTACTACCTATTCATTTCTAAAAATTTCTGATTGTTCTAAAGGAAATAAATTTAAAATTTTATTTTCAAAATTATAGATACCTAGCAATCCATATTTGAAGTTAGTGTTGCTTTAAGCAAGACAAAATCAAATCAAATTCTCACTTCCTTTTATCTCCATAGGCACACCTTCTACACACAACATCTACATTCCAGACGATTCATAGCAAGAGCCTCCATATGAGATTGCGCAATATTAGGTACATCTTAAACAGTAAACATGGTGCAAGGGTATTGAAATTCCAACAGATTCATTCATTCTTCAAACATTCAACATTCTTCTTCAAACTTTAAACATTTTGTAAAAAAATACTTTTTTAACCTTTTAGGTACTTGGAGTCACGTTAGCTGGAAAATATTAAATTGAACTTTAACTAAGTAAAGTTACATAAAAACTACCCTAAATCATTTTGTTTTAATTATTAGTAAATTAGGGTGGTAATAATACTAAGAATGCTTAATAATGTATAGTCAGCGACAAAAGTTGTTTAACAAAATGTGTTTAAAATATCATTGTAATTTAAAATTGGTTAGCATTTATTAATTAAAAGGCAGTTATTCAAGGCAAATCTTTAAATTTGGCTGCCAGAAGTTAAATGTTTACAGAATTACAGATGTCTGAAGTCAATCTACTTTTGTCGGTGACTATACCTTCCAATAGTTTGCTAGTTATTCATGTGGCATAGACGTATTTACACAATGAAATGATATCAAATTCAGCGAATATCTCATTAGCTAAGAAATATTACATTATTTTAGGGTGTACCAAGGTTATCAAAGCGCGCTGTCATCCACATCTCGCTATGTCACGCCGCGCCGGGACCATAATCCCTAAGGAAGTGGATTAGGACCTCCTGCTTCAGACGTCTTCACGCTTCATAGACACGAAACTCGTTTTGCGCATTCAGTTCTTCGAACGAACTCGAATGTCGAATGTCGAATGACTTACATACAAACTTAGCGAGGTCTCGCAACGCTTGCGACGTCGTCCGCGTAAAGGGTTTTTTTCCAGATTACGGCAAAACTAAAAAGAAGCGTAATGTTTTAGCAGTCTATTTTTTAAATTCCCACTGCGCTCCTGGCTATATTCAGAAAATATTTTCTTAGTTCACTATATGCTAGGAATATTTATACTCTAAATAAGTCACCAGCAATTACGGTTTAGGGTCTGCGTTGGTTGTGTGTTTGTGTGTCGAGTGCCTGTTAAAAGTAGGTATAGAAAATGATTATGACGTACCCACCCTTATAACTAGATTTGGTTTTCATTTTTAACCGACTTCAAAAAGGAGGAGGTTCTTAATTCGTCGGAACCTTTTTTTTTCGAGTTTTTTTTATGTGTGTTCACCGATATCTCCTTCAATTGGACGGTGCTTAACGAAAACGTTCCAATCCACATGAAGTTACTTTTGAGTAATGAAGGATTGAAGTTTAAACGATGTTTCTTTGTTTGTTTGCCATGCTTTGATCTTCACATCATATGTTATTTTATAGAACATTTATGTTATTCTTAGGTGTCAAAGTATGATTACGCGTAGTTTCATATTTTTTGAGATATCTAGGTAAATGTGAGTTTGGATCATTTTTGCTAAATACTATTTTGGCTGAGACCGGCACCTAGTTTAGTTCCACCGTAAGGTTCCATTTAATTAATTATTAGCTACTTACAAGAAAATCATTTTAATATAAGTAAAACAATTATCTAAAAAACATAATATAAATTATTTAATATTTTACCCGTGGAAATAAATACATAACTTTATTACTTTATGTTTTATGAATAGAAATACTATTAGATCATTATACTGTCCACAAAAAAGAAGTCTTCGAGAACAGTATAATGATCTCATAATAGGTTTTACCTATCATCACATTAATTTAAATGTGATCTATCACTGTAATCTTTCTGTGTCATCTACAGCCAGGTCATCTTCTTTCTTGGGTTTCAACGATGTAAGCCATTGGTCCTCCGTACCCATCTATATCATCAGTTAGGCTGTCATTCTCCTTTAGAGACTTATAAAATCCTAGGCAGTCATACGTATTAGGTCAAACATAGATTTTAAATAGTCTAGTCTTGCTTGAGGTATTTCGTTGCCTTTTGGCCACAAAATGAATCCCCCTTTAGCGTCTTTTTAATATCGAGCTCTTGAAAGTGGCCTGCGTTTAACGTCGTTTCCACAAGTATGGAATACGCCACTTCTTTCTCCAGCAAAATTTATTTTGTGTGTAGCCAATTACCTTAAGTCATATTAACAAATTACTTTCTGTTGACGATTTAATTCTCAAAATTTTTGGTGCGCACGATGATAGGTAAAACCTATTATGAGATCATTATACTGTTCACGAAAGACTACTCTTTCGTGAACAGTATAATGATCTCCTAGTATTTCTATTCATAAAATGTATATGTAACAAAGTTAAGTATTTATTTATTTGGGTAAAATATTAAAAATATATGTTTCTTAGATAATTGTTTTACATAGATTAAACAGATTTTCTTGTAAAAAGCTAATAATTAATGAAATGGAACCTTATGGTGGACCTAAACTAGTGCCGGCCTCAACCAAAATCCAAACCCACATTTACCTAATTATCTCAAAAAATATGAAACTACGCGTAATCATACTTTGACACCTGAAAATAACATAAATGTTCTATAAAATAACACATGATGTGAAGATCAAAGCAAGGCAAACCAACAAAGAAATATCGTTTAAACTTCAATCCTTCATTACTCAAAAGTTGCTTCATTTGGATTGGATAGTTTTCGTTAAACAACGTCTAATTTATATTTCAATATATAAAAATATATTAAAATTGAAAAGTATGAATACAGATAAAAAAAATATATGCATATTGGAACGATTTTGGGTTTTTGAGAGTGTATACAAAATAAGTAAAATTGAATTTATCAAAATAGATCCAAGCACTTTAAATAGTTTTAGTTTTTCAAGAAAGTATTGATTATGAGTAAAAATGAATTTAATAAAATAGATCCAAGCACTTTGGATTGTTTTAGTTTTTCAAGAGAGTATTGAACATAAGTAAAAATAAATTTATCAAAATAGATCCAAGAAGTTTGGATCGTTTCTGATAAAATAATTCTTGTCTAGTTTTATTATCCCTGATTTTTTATAAATGTTCCAAAAGGATTGGATTGTTTTTGTCGATTTAAAATTAATGCCTGCCATACATGTGGATTGGTATACTAGGCCGATAAACATGTCAAAACATTGTATTTTGCATGGTTTCTTTTTGCTGATCGATAGAATGGACCTTACCGACCCCCCTGGTATACTTAACTCATTTTCGACTGTTTGGTGGATTGGATCGTTTTCGCTAAGCGTCGTCCAATTGTAAACCTATTTTCAAATTTCTTATTTTGTTTAAAAAAGTATACGTCACATGTGGTCCTATATGAATTTTATTCCTGAGGGATTGGTACTTTTTCCGGAAAACTCAAAAAACCTCATCCTCACTTATAATTTTCGCCCTGTGATCACCAATATCTTTGTCAAATGTGAACAGATTTTCAAAATTCTTTAGGGCAAGAAGTAAGAAGTGATTTATTTGAAGTCTGTTTATTTTTTTTTAAAAGTCCTACGTGTTTATGTCAAGATAAGTAGGTAGGTATAACCTAAGTGCCCCAAAAATGTTGACAGGTGTTTTAGGTAATCTCCATTTACTGCTTTAGTAGGTATTCATTCTTGTTTTAATCATAAATAGAAACCAGTCGGTTCCGTACAAACTTGTACGCATGAAATTATTTTTTATGCTGTAACTATCCATTTACGGTTATTGGATTTATCCCTTTTCTTGTGCTATAATAAGATATTTCTTCTTGCCGAAATTTAAGTTTCCACTGGTTTCCTATAGGGTTTGTTTCCCCTGCGATTGTAAATATATGCGGCATAAACGGCTGTATCCAGTACCTATTCGTATAAGTTTGGTTTCTTCACAGCTACAAGGCATAGCAAACCAGAGTATTTAATTAAGTTACGTTACTTAAGTTTTAGTAAGGATCCTTAATCTTTTCTAGCAATAAATATAGCCTATGTTACACAGGGTGAATGTAGCTTTCCATTGGTGATAAGAATTTTTGAAATCGGTACAGTAGTTTTTGAGTTTATTCATTACAAACATACACACACACAAAAATATGAATTTTCCTCTTTATAATATTAGTGTAGAAGTAGATTAATTTCAACTTGATACCTCCACGCGAGACAGACAGAAAGACAGTCGGATAACAAAGTGATTCTCTATGGGTGAGTTTTCGTCTTGAGGTACAAAACCCTAATCATTTAATGGAACGTAGGTATTATGTTGTTGAGTGGCAAAAGCCTTTTAGCTCACACGTTAATAACCAATTTATGTTACATATAATTTAAAAGGACAGCGAAAATAGGAGGGCGGTAGCGCAAGGCTTTTAAAATTTGGGAACCAACATAAATTCGTAGGTTAATGGTATTAAAAAAAGATATAAATTACGTGCTGACCCGCCCGCAACTACGTTTGCTTCTACTTGTTCACTTGAATATGGAAATTTTATGCGTAGTCTTTATTAAGGTATTTATTATAAGGGGTAAATAGAAATACGAAGTGTTTATAACGAACATTTATTCCAAACTGACAATTGACGGTGTTCATATTATATTCAAAACTACTTATTAATAGAACTACATTACAATACGGAACCCTAAATAGGCACTTAATAAATTAATGACGTTTAATAATTACGGTAATTGAGACGTTTTCTTTTTTCAAATAACTAACAGATAGTAACTGACAGTTTCATGCACGCAAAGACTTTTGGCGTCACATTTTTGATTTGACCCTGGGTTGCCATTATTGCAATTATCTTAAGGAATTCAAATTTATTGAAAATAAATATAGATAGCTATAGAAAGTTACACTATCAGCGTTGTGAAGGAAATTTTTAATTAGGTTAAGTAATTTTTGTGTTAATCCATTCTAAGCAAGCAAACAAACGTACAATAAATCAACTATTTCCTCTTTATAGTAGTGTAGACAAAGCTCAGAGACCGACAACCAAGCATCAACAAAGATATGACGTAAACTTTCGGTCTCTTAGGCCCAGGTCACACATATCGGGCAAGGACATGGCGCGGACATGGCGCGGACGTGGCACGGACGTGGCGAGGACATGGCACGGGCATGGCGCGGACATGGCTCGGACAAGACGCAGAAATGACGTGACAGAGGCACAAGTGTAGTGCAGTCTGTTGTCCGGTATCGATGTGTCAGCATGTCATCCTCAGAAGACGAAGATGCTCTTGCTCTCGTGCATACAATTAATAAATATACAGATCAGGGCCCGTACAACCCCGATTTCGAGTTAGTTGCTTCGAAAGTGAAACCCCTTCATTGGGTTATACAGTTGACGGGATTACCCTTTCGTTTGGGTATTCTCCTCCTAACACAAGCGAAAGTGTAACCCGTTCCTTTTGGTTTTCAGTCGATAGGGTTAACCTCTTATGAGGTTAAACGAATGAATGGAGTTACCTCTTGATAGGTTTTTTTGAATAGTACACAATGGTTATCATTACGCCTGACACTTGGTGGGGGAATTTAGATTTTGACTCTTGATTTATGTCGTCAATCATTAGGTATAAGTTCGGATCGCTTTATTTGGTTGAAGGAAGAGCGTCACTGCATTAAAGAAATGTTTTGAAAACATAAGGAAAGTGCTGTGTTTCAGTCAGTTTTCATTGGTCATCATCGCAGAGTATGCGTTATCATATACGAGACCCGCAGTCAACATATTAAAAAGAAAAAAAATGGTGTTTCAGTTTTCATAAGTCATCAGTTATGTCATGACTGAGGCCCGCAGCCAACATGTTAAAAAGAAAAAAATGTGTTTCAGTCAGTTTTCATAGGGCATCATCGCAGAGTACTCTGCGTAGCGTTATTTTTTATTTTTATTGTATTTATTAGGCAAAGCCGACAGTACACATAATGAGTATTTTGTAAAGCGTTATGTCCGAGACCCGCAGTCAACGTGTTAAAAAGAAAAATATGACCTCTAAACTATTTTGAATAATAATTTTTGATTGTCACTGTCACTGTCACTCTAAAACTCAAACTCAAAACTCAACTCAAAGCTCCACTCGAAACTCATTCTACAAATTCATCTATAAATGGTTATATCTCAGGAACTACTCATCCTAGACTAGCCGTTAATTGCTCAAAAGATAGCTATTGACAAGATCTTTATTTTCAATGACATATGTCAAACTTTAATTTGCCATATCTCGAGAAGTACTCATCCTAGACTTGCCGTTACTAGCTCAAATGATAGCTACTAATAAAATCTTAATTTTCGATGACAGCTGTCAAACTAAAAACTGTCATCGAAAATTAAGATCTTAACAATAGCTATCATGTAAGCTAGTAACGGCAAGTAAAGGATGAGTAGTTCTGGAGATATGGTCGATTTAAGTTTGACAGCTGTCATCGAAAATTAAGTTCATGTCAATAGCAATTATTTGAGCTAGTAAAAGCAAGTCTAGGATGAGTAGTTCTCGAGATATGGTCGATTTAAGTTTGACAGCTGTCATTGAAAATTAAGGTCTTGTCAATAGCTATCATTTGAGCTACTAAAGGCAAGTCTAAGATGAGTAGTTATCGAGATATGGTCGATTTAAGTTTGACAGCTGTCATCGAAAATTAAGGTCTTGTCAATAGCTATCATTTGAGCTAGTAAATGCAAGTCTAAGATAAGTAGTTCTCGAGATATGGTCGATTTAAGTTTGACAGCTGTCATCGAAAATTAAGTTCATGTCAATAGCAATCATTTGAGCTAGTAAAAGCAAGTCTAGGATGAGTAGTTCTCGAGATATGGTCGATTTAAGTTTGACAGCTGTCATTGAAAATTAAGGTCTTGTCAATAGCTATCATTTGAGCTACTAAAGGCAAGTCTAAGATGAGTAGTTATCGAGATATGGTTGATTTAAGTTTGACAGCTGTCATCGAAAATTAAGGTCTTGTCAATAGCTATCATTTGAGCTAGTAAAGGCAAGTCTAAGATGAGTAGTTCTCGAGATATGGTCGATTTAAGTTTGACAGCTGTCATCGAAAATTAAGGTCTTGTCAATAGCTATCATTTGAGCTAGTAAAAGCAAGTCTAAGATAAGTAGTTCTCGAGATATGGTCGATTTAAGTTTGACAGCTGTCATCGAAAATTAAGTTCATGTCAATAGCAATCATTTGAGCTAGTAAAAGCAAGTCTAGGATGAGTAGTTCTCGAGATATGGTCGATTTAAGTTTGACAGCTGTCATTGAAAATTAAGGTCTTGTCAATAGCTATCATTTGAGCTACTAAAGGCAAGTCTAAGATGAGTAGTTATCGAGATATGGTTGATTTAAGTTTGACAGCTGTCATCGAAAATTAAGTTCATGTCAATAGCAATCATTTGAGCTAGTAAAAGCAAGTCTAGGATGAGTAGTTCTCGAGATATGGTCGATTTAAGTTTGACAGCTGTCATTGAAAATTAAGGTCTTGTCAATAGCTATCATTTGAGCTACTAAAGGCAAGTCTAAGATTGACAGCTGTCATCGAAAATTAAGGTCTTGTCAATAGCTATCATTTGAGCTAGTAAAGGCAAGTCTAAGATGAGTAGTTCTCGAGATATGGTCGATTTAAGTTTGACAGCTGTCATCGAAAATTAAGTTCATGTCAATAGCAATCATTTGAGCTAGTAAAGGCAAGTCTATGATAAGTAGTTCTCGAGATATGGTCAATTTAAGTTTGACAGCTGTCATTGAAAATTTATTCCAATTTTATTATAATATAATTATTATTGCGTAAAATAAATAATTAGTAGTCTGCATTTCCACCCTTAATGCTTAGAACACAATTACCACAATTATTTTTAATCTTTTGACCGAAATTATTTTCTCCATTATCTCCTATAACCCACTTATAACCCGTGTTACAATGATAAAAAGGGTAACCCTAAGGAATGGATTTTGGAATAATACCAAAACCCAATACTATTGATAACCCTCATGATCAGATAAGCTAATCAAAAGGGTTTTGAATTGTTTAACCTATCAAATAATAGTGTAAACCATACGGAGAGGGTTAACTAAACTTTTGGAAAAACCCTGCCGAAAACCTCTTCATCGGGTTACCAAATCGGGCCCTGATACAGTTGAAGAAAATACGCACAAACGAATTTGCACAAGGATCAGCTAGTATTACCATGGGTATTACATAAAAAAATCTTAATACCGGTTTAGTTTAATCTCTTTCCGATTTCCAGCCACAATTTATCTTGAACATTTCAGTTACAATAATGGAACGACAATGATCATAAAGCGTTGCATATTTTACAATCAATTCAAAAAATTCAATATTAAATTCGATATCGTCATTCGTCACGCATTTTTACATCACTAACAGACGTATGTCGCAAGCAAGTACATACTACGAACTGGCGGCCATCTGACGCCCATCTGGCGGCGATCGGGCGCGGGCGCCGAAATGGCGCGTCATACGTCCGATCAACGACATACCGTGTGTCCTAAATTGTGCTTTATTTCCATGCATTTTGAATGAAATTTGAATGGAATAGGAAACCGCCTGTGCCATGTCTGCGCCATGTCCGTGCCCGATGAATGTGACCTCGTCGGACGCAGACAAGGCACTGGCGGTTTCTTATTCCATTCAAATTTCATACAAAATGCATGGAAATAAAGCACAATTTAGCTCACACGGTATGTCGTTGATCGGACGTGCTTATGACGCGAAGTCGTCCGAGCTAAATTGTGCTTTATTTCCATGAATTTTGTATTAAATTTGAATGGAATAGGAAAGCGCCCGTGCCATGCCCGTAGACAAGTGACAAGTGGGACCTGTACCTTAGGTCCAGGCCCCACTTGTCTGACCTGTACCTTAGGCCTGTGCCTTAGGTCCAGGCCCCACTTGTCTGACCTGGCGCGGGCATGGCACGGGCGCTTTCCTATTCCATTCAAATTTAATACAAAATTCATGGAAATAAAGCACAATTTAGCTCGACGCTAGGTCACAATCATCGGGCACGGACATGGCGCAGACATGGCACAGGCGGTTTCCTATTCCATTCAAATTTCATACAAAAAGCATGGAAATGAAGCACAATTTAGGACACACGGTATGTCGTTGATCGGACGTATGACGCGCCATTTCGGTGCCCGCGCCCGATCGCCGCCAGATGGGCGTCAGATGGCCGCCAGTTCGTGGTATGTACTTGCTTGCGACATACGTCTGTTAGTGATGTAAAAATGCGTGACGAATGACGATATCGAATTTAATATTGAAATTTGTGAATTGATTGTAAAATATGCAACGCTTTATGATCATTGTCGTTAAGATTATTGTAACTAAAATGTTCAAGATAAATTGTGGCTGGAAATCGGAAAGAGGTTAAACTAATATTAATATTTTTTTATGTAATACCCATGGTAATACTAGCTGATCCTTGTGCAAATTCGTTTGCGCGTATTTTCTTCATCTGTATCAGGGCCCGATTTGGTAACCCGATGAAGAGGCAGGGTTTTTCCAAAAGCTTAGTTAAATCTCCCCCCTTCCTCTCTCCGTATGGGTTACAATTAGTTATCAATAGTATTGGGTTTTGGTATTATTCCAAAACCCATTCCTTAGGGTTACCCTTTTTATCATTGTAACACGGGTTATACGTGGGTTATATATATATAGGAGATAAAGAAGAAAAAAAAATCGGTCAAAAGACGAAAATTAATTGCGGTTATTATGTTCTAAGCATTAAGGGCGGAAATGCAGACTACTAATTGTTTATTTTACGCAATAATAATTATGTTTTAGTAAAATTGGAATAAATTTTCAATGACAGCTGTCAAACTTAAATCGACCATATCTCGAGAACTACTTATCTTAGACTTGCCCTTACTAGCTCAAATGATTGCTATTGACATGAACTTAATTTTCGATGACAGCTGCCAAACTTAAATCGACCATATCTCGAGAACTTACCTTAGACTTGCCTTTACTAGCTCAAATGATTTCATATTTTTATTTTCATATTTATTTATTTGCTTACATGTACAAATTATCAAAGCTTAGATAGTAGGTAGCTTAATAGTTTAAGACATGCACCCTGTTAGGGTATTGCAATATTGTCTGAGCCTATTTTTACATAATATAATGCTAGTAAAAAAAATTATATTTATCATTGGTCAACAACACAATAAAAGATACAAAAAATTATGTAATTACGTAATGAAATAAAATAAAATTAGTAATCAAGTCAATAAAGGTTATGTTAAATTAAAATAAAATAATGAGAGGAAAATACAAATAAAAATTAATGTCAAATTAAAAAAAATTACAGGAAAAACACAAATAAAAATAATGTCAAATTAAAATAATTAAAGGAAAAAATACAAATAAAAATAAAAATTAATGTCCATGTCAATACCCACTTATTCAGCTATACTTGATTGCTATTGACATGAACTTAATTTTCGATGACAGCTGTCAAACTTAAATCGACCATATCTCGAGAACTACTCATCTTAGACTTGCCTTTACTAGCTCAAATGATAGATATTGACATGAACTTAATTTTCGATGACAGCTGTCAAACTTAAATCGACCATATCTCGAGAACTACTCATCTTAGACTTGCCTTTACTAGCTCCAATGATAGCTATTGACAAGACCTTAATTTTCGATGACAGCTGTCAAACTTAAATCGACCATATCTCGAGAACTACTCATCTTAGACTTGCCTTTACTAGCTCCAATGATAGCTATTGACAAGACCTTAATTTTCTATGACAGCTGTCAAACTTAAATCGACCATATCTCGAGAACTACTCATCTTAGACTTGCCTTTACTAGCTCCAATGATAGCTATTGACAAGACCTTAATTTTCGATGACAGCTGTCAAACTTAAATCGACCATATCTCGAGAACTACTCATCTTAGACTTGCCTTTACTAGCTCCAATGATAGCTATTGACAAGACCTTAATTTTCGATGACAGCTGTCAAACTTAAATCGACCATATCTCGAGAACTACTCATCTTAGACTTGCCTTTACTAGCTCCAATGATAGCTATTGACAAGACCTTAATTTTCGATGACAGCTGTCAAACTTAAATCGACCATATCTCGAGAACTACTCATCCTAGACTTGCTTTTACTAGCTCAAATGATTGCTATTGACATGAACTTAATTTTCGATGACAGCTGTCAAACTTAAATCGACCATATCTCGAGAACTACTTATCCTAGACTTGCCGTTACTAGCTCACATGATAGCTATTGTCAAGATCTTAATTTTCGATGACAGTTTTTAGTTTGACAGCTGTCATCGAAAATTAAGATTTTATTAGTAGCTATCATTTGAGCTAGTAACGGCAAGTCTAGGATGAGTACTTCTCGAGATATGGCAAAATCAAGTTTGACATATGTCATTGAAAATAAAGATCTTGTCGATAGCTATCTTTTGAGCAATTAACGGCTAGTCTAGTAGTTCCAGAGATATAATTTACAGATGAATTTGTCACCTATTCCACTAAGTTCAACTATAAGTTCAACCGTTGAACTAATTGCACCAAAAAATTCCAGTTCTTTCAACTTTGTTATTTTTTTCTAAAAATTGAACTTTCTGGACAATATTGGTGCTATTAGTTCAACTTTCTGTCACAAAGGAAGAGCCATGGTAATTAGTGGATACTTATTTTTATTTTTTAAGTAGGTACAATGTTTAAGAACGTAAACTCTCTAAAAACAGGGGTACGGATAATTCACCATTTACTAGCTGCATTTGCATGTCCAATATTATTTTGTCATTTATAACATATTCTCTCTTTCGTTTTTTCAGTAACTGTTGTCTTCCAATTTTTCCTCTTTTAAATGTTGTTAATTTCGCGTCGTCGTGTAGCACTTTCAATAATTGTATTAAGTTTACCTGCTTTCGTTTAATAGCGTTATTTAATTTCAAATGCCAACCCTCCACGTTATTGTTAGTACGGTGTCTTTCACCGAAAATACACCATGACCGTATAAAATCACTACTTTTGAGCCAAAAATTTTTAAAATATACAACAAATTCATTTAATTCCGTTATATTTTCAACATGAAGTTTTAAAAAACTTATTTTGTTTAGTATATATTCCCAACCTTCTAAAATGTGTTGGCTGGGCAGAAGGGGTAGTACACTAGTAAGAGCTATAATTTTTTTAATGTATCCCGGTTTGGTTAGTTTTAATCTTTTTGCTTTTCTCCATACACTATTAGAGTAGTGATAGTAACAACCTTTCACGTCTATATTCGGAAAAATTGAAGCAATAGCTGCCCTTGCCGCTTCTTCATAGTCGGAAGTACACTTGTTAGGTGCAAATCCCGGCAATTGAGATTTTATTATTTGAAACAAATTCATATAAGATCGTTCGGACATGCCGGTCATTAATGCATATATAAAAGGTACAATATTAGTTTCTGTTTCGTTACTGAAAGCGTCAAAATGGATCGTATAAATTTGTTTGAAAGGAAAAGGACAAGCTTTAAAAGTCCCGTCAATAAAGATTCGCTTTATCTTCTCGACATTATGTCTATTTTCCAGGGTACAAAACATTAGTATCCTTTCTCCGTCGTAATTGAAGTCACCCAGTAGAAAAGATGAATATTTAGGTGGCACAATAACTTCCGCTGGATTGACGTAACAAAACTTGGGCATACCTTCACCTATATTTCGTGCATTATATAAACTGCTTTTTATAGAAGTAAATGTCGGTACTTTACAAACTTTGTCGTAGCCTTTGTCCATGATAGATATAACTGATTCATTATATACTTCCGGAACACTTTTATGTGAATCGGTTGTTGCAAGTTTGCTTTTACACGTAGCTATTTATTTTTCTAATTCAACTTGGGCTGTATTGGATTTAAAATTTGCATTATGTTCTTTAAATTTTTTTATAACTTCGTTCTGTAACAAGTAATGATTTAATAGATAAAACTATAGGCTCTTGAAGTTCGTTTAATTTTATTTAATACATACAATTATGTGTGTGACTTATGCTTTGTCGACACTAAAATATAAAAAATACAAATAGTATTTTGATTTAGCTATAAATATAGTTATATAGTTTAGTAGTTTTTTGTTTAGTTTAGTTTTGTTAGAAATTCACGTACCTTTACTGTTAAAGAACCGACGCAGTTAAACTTTCCAGATGATTTGGCCGAGCATCTCCAAATGCTGGATCCATCGTTATATTCTCTTATCCGATAATATTTATATCCGTTCGCACATAAATTTATGGTTTTTCTTCCTTTTTGAATATATGATAGCTCACTGTTTTCCATTTCAATATATTTTGAAGCGTATTATATTAAGATAATAGACGAAAACATAGAGTAAACATGCAGGAAAAAGCAGAATGTCATAGAATGTCATTTGTTGGTTTGTAATATAGTATTATTGATGGCCAGTATCTAGATAACCTTTTTGTGTACGGAGATTGCATTACTGTCTAGGAATAGGAATATCCACTAAACAGTATTTATATTACATATTTCGAAATCGGATTATTATTATTATTACCATTGTGACAGAAAGTTGAACTAATAGCACCAATATTGTCCAGAAAGTTCAATTTTTAGAAAAAAATAACAAAGTTGAAAGAACTGGAATTTTTTGGTGCAATTAGTTCAACGGTTGAACTTATAGTTGAACTTAGTGGAATAGGTGGAATTTGTAGAATGAGTTTCGAGTGGAGCTTTGAGTTGAATTTTGAGTTTGAGTTTTAGAGTGACAGTGACAATTATTATTTAAAATACTTTAGAAGGTCATATTTTTTCTTTTTAACACGTTGACTGCGGGTCTCGGACATAACGCTTTATAAAATGCTCATTATGTGTATGTACTGTTGGCTTTGCCTAATAAATACAATAAAAATAAAAAATAACGCTACGCAGAGTACTCTGCGATGATGCCTTATGAAAACTGACTGAAACACATTTTTTTCTTTTTAACATGTTGACTGCGGGCCTCAGTCATCATCTCAGTCGTCACATAACTGATGACTTATGAAAACTGAAACACATTTTTTTTCTTTTTAATATGTTGACTGCGGGTCTCGTATATGACAACGCATACTCTGCGATGATGACCAATGAAAACTGACTGAAACGCAGCACTTTCCTTATGTTTTCAAAACTTTTCTTTAATGCAGTGACGCTCTTCCTTCAACCAAATAAAGCGATCCGAACTAATACCTAATGATTGATGACATAAATCAAGAGTCAAAATCTAAATTCCCCCACCCAGTGTGAGGCGTAATGATAACTATTGTGTAACATTCAAAAAAACCTATCAAGAGGTAACTCCATTCATTCGTTTAACCTTATAAGAGGGTAACCTATCGACTGAAAACCAAAAGGAACGGGTTACACTGTCGCTTGTGTTAGGAGGAGAATACCCAAACGAAAGGGTAATCCCGTCAACTGTATAACCCAATTAAGGGGTTTCACTTTCGAAGCAACTAACTCGAAATCGGGGTTGTACGGGCCCTGATCTGTATATTAATTAATTGTATGCACGAGAGCAAGAGCATCTTCGTCTTCTGAGGATGACATGCTGACACATCGATACCGGACAACAGACTGCACTACACTTGTGCCTCTGTTACGTCATTTCTGCGTCATGTCCGAGCCATGTCCGCGCCATGCCCGCGCCATGTCCGAGCCACGTCCGTGCCACGTCCGCGCCATGTCCGCGCCATGTCCTTGCCCGATATGTGTGACCTACGCCTTAGCTTTGGAATCTTATTACCTTTAACTTAATGTAAAAAGTGTGGTTTATACAGAAGAGACGTGGGGAGGACGTTTAGCGTGTGACATAACGCGGACATTTGTCACGTCGGTCGCTTCATAAATTATACTGAAGTGGCAGAGTCGCACGGTGCGATGCGATGGTATTGCTCCACTAGTTGACCGAACTGAATATTAAATTATATTTAATTGCTCCTTGTACGACGACTAGCTTGCTACTGATGACGTAACGCGCACCACTCTGATGGCGGTGGCGCGTCACCTAGTGGCGGACGTCGTCACAAAAGAAATAGGTAACAGAAGTCAAACACATGTATTTACTTCACTTTTCATACCTACGCTCGGCGGTCGTGCTAGGGTTGTCAACTTTGGGGCGATTGAGGGAGGCTACTCCAAACCCGCGGTATAGCCCGCATACCAAAAAACTTATTCTACAATATTTAAACAAAACAATAAACATACTATTACAATTCAAAAAGTTTGCCGAACAAAACCATATTTTTGACAATTTTCTCTATCAAAAATCTTCTAAACGGATTTACAAAATGTTGCCCTGTCCATTTTAGACCTAAACCTATCAAATAACACTTAAAACAACACAATATCTACACAAACAAAAAATTATGATTTCAAATTATGTAATATTTGGTGGCGTGATAAAGATTTAGGCACCTACCTACTTGCTTCGTTTAAACTGATTCAAAATAGGAAACTACTATATAAATCAAGCTTAGATAGCCACCTTACAATATTTTAATTCTCCGGGGGCCGGGCGGCGCTTACCTATCTAAATATTTTGTGTTATGTCGAAATACAAGCAAGTACCTAAGTTATTATAATTACATATAATTACCTCTATGAAACTACTGGTAGCTAAAAAACGAGAATAGGCTAGATGCCTGAAAAATTCTAATTAGTCCGTCATTTAAATTATCAAAAAATATTGGATACATATTTTAAGCTATTGCATAGCTTCTATCGAGGGCCTTGAGCGCGGGGACCGAATCCAGAAATTCCGTAACGAAAAAAAACCTCACGCTCCCCACTCCGACGGGCACGGAGGTGTGGGAGGTAGCTTTACCGCGGCAGTCCCCGAGTGCCACACGTCTTTTTTATTTTTTTGTCAATTAGACTAAAAACTACAAAGATATAGTGCGTTGAAGTTTCGCGTGACGTCACGGGTAAGTAAACTTTTTACATACATGTGACGTCACGAGTTCCACTCCCGAACTTGGACGCTCTGTAACTTTGTCCATTTCCATTGAATTTAAAAAAAGAAATACGTGTCCTATATTTTTTGATAATTCAATTGACGGACTAATTAGAATTATTATTTTTCTACCCAGGCGTCATCCCTATTCATTGTTTAATGTTGAGTTTAAACACCCGTCCACTAAACAGTAATAATAACTTTTATTTTGTTGCTCCTTTTTTGTTTGCACAAGAAAGTTTGCTCGCGTGACACTCGCGCTTTTAGGTACCTGTCTTTTGTGACGTCGTCGTCGTCGCGTCGCCTGGAGGCACGGGCGCAATTCTCCTTTATGACAAAAACGACGCTATGCTATGTACTATTAAGGTTTATATTGTGTTACTTTGACTATCCGCCACCGCCACATGTCCTCGCCACGTCTCTTCTGTATAAGCTGCGCCTAAAATGTACTCTAATTTTAAAATCCCTTGCCCTGTCGATGTCGTCCGCTGATTTGAGCTTGTCACTCTCTTCACATTGTGTTTGTCCAGATTCTATACTAGGTATTTTCAAAATCTTTAGCAACCTAAGTATTTTTAATTATGTTCTCAAGATTTTGGATTACCTACCTATTATGCAAAAAAAACGAACACAAAACCTATAGTTTTTAGGGTTCCGTACCTCAAAAGGAAAAAGGAACCCTTTTAGGATCACTTTGGTGTCCGTCTGTTTGTCAAGACCTTTTTCTCAAACATCGAATCAAATATATATTAAAAAATCAAATATATAACGACAATCAAAAGGTATGGTCGTTTATGCCGCATATTTTGATAGGTAGGTACTCACAAGACAATCAAAACCTTTAAGAGGTACTTCCCGTTGAAAATGAAGCAATGTCTTATAACTATAGTTAAGTCGGACCAAATCTGAAAACCGTAAATTGTACTAACATTATCATCACAAAAAAATCATACTTACAAGTTTGTAAGGAACCCCCAGTGCCAAGTCCAACTCGCACTTGGCCGTCTTTTTAGTTTTTGCCTATCATATTGTATGGTACCTGATTTCTCACTTTGACGATAGTTTTCTGTCCCGCAACTTTATCTATAAATAAGTATGGTGGGTAACCAAGTCAATAAACATTTTCAATTAACCTAGCATACCTACTGTACAGGGTGAAGTAAAATTTTACCTCATTGAGGCACCTTTTGTTTTGTTGTTACAATCAACTATCTCCCTAATCTCCTAATTAACCTACTTATCCTAATTAGGTACTTAATATTATTTCCTACTTTGTTTTGTTTTAATTATTGATATATATACTTTTTTTTTCTTTTTTATGTTAGTTACGGAGATTTGTTTTTTATGTTAGTTGTTGTTTGTGTATGTATGTATAATTTCTGTTTTGTTTTTGACAAGTTCATGCACGCCAACCACAATTATTTATAGTAGGGGAGCCCAAGCAAGCAAAAAAGTGGAGGGCAACAAAGTTGTAAAAAAAAAACGTCATCTCGACATTCTCGAGCGTAGCTAAATTTTTTTTTATTTTGAAGGAAATAATTCAAGAATAATGAAAAATATATAATCTGACGATTTCCGCAAGCCGAAATAACAAAAATTCGTCGATAAAGTTAAATGCGTGCAGCTGCGTGATGCCTACATTTCCTTCTCCGCGTTTCTATTCCTCTCTCTCTTTCTCTATCTATTACTCTCTCACTCCGTCCCCACTCTGGTTTCTATTGCCATGACGCCATCACAGCACAGCTGATCATAAAGACTCGTTCGTGGCATACTGTTTACAACGTGTTTCCAACGTTTTGGCTTTTTTTGCTATTATAACCCTTCATCTGCGTCGAAAAGAAAATGGAAAATGGGAAATCTGCGGGGCCCCGCCCCCCGTCGGCCATCGTGGGTGGTCCGGGCCCCCCTTGTAATATATAATTAATAATTACTTTATATTTTACTATAAAACTATTTATAGTATCATACCTCCATGAAATCTGCTTGAAATCAGAAGCTCAGCGAGCTCAAAATATCACATAAATTATATTTTGAGCTCAAAAATGTCATAAGTACAATTTCAAGCGCCCAGGAATGGAATTAGCGGGAAGTTGCAGGGATGGCCTTTAATTTAAAGTGAACCGTTTTTCTATTTTTTTTTGTCAGATCAGGCGAATCCCTCTAGATAATCGTCAGATTATGAGACAGTACGTTTAGAACATAAAGATGAACCATATATATCTTAATCTGACGCGCTTGAGTATTTCAAAATGGCGATGTTTTTTTGCACATTATGAAAATGGCCGCGAGTTTGCGTCCCATCGAATTCGTCAGATTAGTGAATGAGAGCTTTTTTTTGGTGTACTTAACACTCCCTTAGAAAATCTGACGCGCTCGATTAAATTTTTTTTTTTTTCATTTTCAACCCTTAAATACAACCACCCGCATCATGCAAACGATCAGATTAACATACGTACATTATTAAAAATACGTAGGGCATTGATGCTATCAATATCTGATGCGCTCGAGGATGTCCATGCAACAGTTTTTTTTTACATATTTAAAAATCTATAGCCGCTTCCCCCACCGATGTAAAGGTATATATCATATAACATTTTTTTCTTCTTATCATCTAAGCTTTGCATCCCAATAGGTCTCTACGACGCTCGAGTAAATCCCCATTTAGCCTCGTGGGCTCCCCTACTATTACAAATCATGGTTGACTGGCAGAAAATGCTTCCTAGCATTAAGTCCACCAATTGTACTATTATCTTTGTAAAAGTGCAATAAAGAATTAATTAAATAAATAAATAAATAAACCATAAGTTTATTTTAATTTAAATAAATAAACTATAAGTTTTTTTGAAGAAAGGTACTTTGCGATTTTTTTTTAAATCCGCGAAATCGTACGATTTCTTTTAGTAAGTTACTTTGGGAAAATTGTTCCTTTTGGGAAATAGAGTCGATCGAGACCAACTTGTTTTTTGGACAATGTCATTTTTTAGGCTTATGACCGTGTAGTACCCCGTGAAGTTCTGTGGTGGGCTTTTGAATGCCTGCGAAGTATGTGAAGCTTGTGAATTCAATGTATGCTGGAGCGCTAACGAATGTCCGGTCCGAAGCTGGTATCACCGTAGTAGGTTTGCACCAGGGATCGCCCTTGAGCCCCCTTTTTGTTCCTCCTGGTAATGGATACTCACATAACATACAGACTGTCTGACATCAGATATACAGGGGAAGCACCTTGGTCTTGGTGCACGCTGTTCGCCGACGACATTGTTCTTGTCGGAGAAGATACAACTGAGGTACAGAGCAGACTTGTAAAATGGTAGGAGAAATTAGAGAGTGTCGGTCTTAAAATCAGCCGGACCATGACTGAACACCTCTGTGAACACCACTTTCTGTGACTTTGGTGGTTCCTTCAATTTCTCCCCGATTGCCTTGGATGGTGTAACCCTACCAGTCTGCTCCGATTTTATGTACCTTGGTTCGCTCTTCCAAAATGACGGCAATATTGATCAGGACGTGAAAAATAGAATGAATGCGGGATAGATGAAATGGCGACAGGTCTCAGGAACAACTTGCGACCCTCGAATGTCCCTTAAACTTCAGGGGAAAATCTATAAGACAGTCATCAGCCCTGTAGCACTGTATGGATCAGAGTGTTGGACAATGAAAAAGATTAGTAGAATAGTTCATGCTACTGAGATGCGAATGTTAAGAAGGATGTGTGATGTGACAAGGATGGATAAAATAAGGAACGAGTATATCAGGGGAAGCTTGAAAGTAGCACCTGTGGCAGATAAGGTGAGGAGTGGAAGACTAGCATGGTATGTGATGACGAGGGATGGAAACCATGTGACTAAAAGAGTAATGAGTATGAATGTAACTGGATGTACGAGTAGAGGGAGGCCGAAGAAGAGATGGATGGATTGTGTGAAAGAGGATATGAGAGTGAAAAAGTGAGTACAGAGTTGACAGCGGATAGGAGTGAATAGAGAAAGAAAAAATGTTGTGCCGACCCCACCTAGAGTGGGATTTGGGCAGGGAAATTATGAATGTAATTTTTTAGGCTGGCTACAGTTTTATCAAAAATCCAGATATGCAATTGTGGATTGCTTTATAATAAAGCTATAGTAGTTCTCCAAGAACAAACATCAAACAACAAACATTCTAACTACAGAAGCAACAGTAGCTGCTCAATGAGGTAAAATTTTGCCCCGCCCTGTATCTTGATGTTGTATTCAAATAGTGTTTAGCACAGCTTATGTGGGAACTTGAAGTGCTGCTCAGCTATTCAGGGTCGGTAATCGGAAATTTCAGAGCGCAGTAGCACTAATGTGAATGACGTGATCCATGCACCACATGTTCTAAACAATTTGTCGATTCTCGACAAGAATTTTTATTTCTTACGTTTAACACGTTTGTTGTGGTTATTGAAATAAAAGTAAAAGTACATACATCGGGGAAACCAACTTGAACTTCTGCGTAGTTATTTATACGAAAGAACACAATGTGTTAAAATCGGGAATAACATCAGTAATGAACTTCCGGTAACCTATGGAATTCCACAGGGCTCTATAATGGGCACGACTCTAATTTTAACCTACATGAACGAAATATGTGGACTGGATATACCTCACTGTAAACTAATAGCATTCGCAGATGACACCGTACTATTATTTCAAGGAAAAAGTTGGGACGAGGCATTTAAAAATGCGCAAAACGGTTTTAATTTGATATCACAATACCTCTACCAAAATATTCTTACACTCAATGCGACAAAAACTAAATATCTTACATTTTCACTTCGCAAACCTGGACTGCCGAATGAAACTGAATATATGGTAAGGGCTCACACTCCACAATGTTTACATAACTCTATAGTACGAAACTGCGGCTGCCCAATATTGGAAAGGTGTAGTGCTATAAAATATCTTGGCATAACAATTGATACTCATATGACATTTGAAGCCCACATCAAATCACTTACTTGTAGAGTACGGAAATTGATAGAAATTTTTAAGAATATAAGGCACGCTGTTTCTGAGCCCCAATTGAAAATTACTTACTATGCTCTGTGCCAGTCTTTACTAACATATTGCCTAATGTCTTGGGGTGGCGCTGCTAAAACTCATATCCTGCCGCTCGAAAGAGCACAAAAAGCAGTGCTAAAAGTAGCTCACTCCCGACCGTTCAGGTACCCAACTACGCAACTCTACAACGAGTGTAAAGTTCTCTCCGTTAGGAAATTGTTTATACAACAGATTATTCTCAGGCAACACAGAACCACTCCAGATTTAAACATTGACAACAAAAGACGTCATGACAAAATTTTCCTCGCAAAACCGTGTAAAACCTCATTTGCGCAACGTCATCCGTACTTTTTGTCAACCTATTTATACAATAAAATAAACAAAATAATGACAATACACAAGTCAACATTACGAGAATGCAAGGCAAAAATTAAAACCTATCTACAGAGTCTTAACTATGATCAAGTAGAAACGTTGTTATCCATCCAATCTTAACGTTAAATATTTAGGTAGTTGTTACTTTGACAATTCAAGTAAAATAATAACTCACACACATACACATTACACTCACATACATAAAATACACTATACTTACACTAATAAGACACCTAAGCTACGGGTAATCTACAATGGCTAACACGGACTGCTTAATACAAGTAAAATAATATCTCGCACACATACACATTACACTCACATACATACACTATAATACACTATACTTACACTAATAATACACCCAAACTACGGGTACACTACCATGGCTAGCACGGACTGCTTAATTCTAATGTTTATTTGTATACATATGTATAGGTCATACATATTAGGATAGTATCTATTAAGTTTTCTTATTTTTGTTTTGTTTACGTTTTGGTTTATAGTCTCTTATTTTGTAACCTTAGTATAGGTTATGCAATTATCTATGTACATTTTAGAATAATGGCAACAACTTGACTTAAAACCTGAGCAAAACGAGCCGAAGCAGAGATCCCTCGTGTCTACACACAAGTGAAAGCTTAGTTAGAGCGAGGAGTCGATGTACTAGACTCTACAAGGTTTACATTTATAACACAAAAATGTACAATTAGGATAAATGCAACATTGTTTTCGTATACCTGTTATCTGTAAACCTTTCGGAAAATAAATACATTTTTTATTATTATTTATTTATTATACAGTAGATAGTTGTGGTCATAGATATGTACCTACTTTAATATATTTATTTATAGGTAAATTTCACTTAGGTACTTCAATGTCATTGGTGATACGTACAGTCGTCGTATCTAGTTAATAGTAATTTAATAACTTATATTTAAATAACAGAAAACCGCCTTCAAAAATGTTTTCTCGCAAAAGTTCGACTTCATTAAGTTGTGCTCTCCTAAAGCAAATGCAAAGATTCCCAAATGGCTTCAGATGTTCGCATAAAATTAGAAAAGTTCCCTCGATCTCTCCAGGATCCCATCATCATCGTTTGTGTTTTTTTCTTATATGAGCTGTACTTAGCTTGAAATAAATACTTCTTATTTTTGTTTATTCACTATCAGATCCTGTCCTGATGACAATGGAATGACTTGGTAAGCATTATAATTATGTAACCTACTATATACCCTTTCAAACAAAATGTTTTTTCTAATCTGTTCAGTCCAGGCGTCTTTGAGTTATCGGGGAACATGCTTACATAAAAAAAGATTAGGTACGACCCATCCTTTTTTTTAAGTCGGGTACGAAATCAATAATCTATAAATAAATCATTAAATAACGTCATTTTCACACAACACGAAATAGCCCCAAAGTACAGAACATGACTGATCTATTAGTTAGAATAAAAAAAAATATAATGATTTTTTGTATTTTAAGTGTTTGCCCACACTTCAGCAGCGCAGTTGGTTAGCGCGTACCGGTATTGATGGGAAGGTCGCGGGTTCAAATCCCGCCTGAGTCGGAATTTTTGTGATATATAAAAATCTTATATATCCCAAAAATTAAAAAAATGTATCTATGTAGTATATCAATCATGTGGTTCCCATAATACAAGCTCTGCTTAGTTTGGGGCTACATGATGCTGTGTGATGACGTCCAGGATTATTTATTTATTTATCTTTTTATTTTTTACCCAATCATGTGTATCAAAAAATGTATCAGTAGTATGGAAAAGTTTTGCAATACCGAGAGAAATATAAATAAATACATACAATATTATTAGTTATAGTTGTTGGTTTGAAAAAATGTTCTCTTTAATTAAACGTTCTTAATTATATGGCCACCACTGTATTTACAAAAAGAAAACTATACTTTCATTCCACAGAAATAATTTCTGTGTTACAATCTCTTATTTTGTCATACTTTAATTCCTTCGATGTAAGTTATTAAAGGAGAATGCCGAGAACCCGTACCAATTGCGTCAAAACCGAACGTTTCCCATAAAATTAATTATATTTTAATGACATTTTCATTTTTTTAGTTTTACACACCGACGGGATTAATAATCAAGTAAAAAAATATTTTATTGATTTGGTTTCCGCCGCACGCCGCCATTAGACTGCAACAACCAATGACATATACGTTACTATGGCAACAAACATTGATGTAAAGTGTATGGCAATAACCCTCACTTTTAATTATTTTGACAGTAGAATCGACCAAAAACTTATTGGAGATTTTATTGACGCACTCACTTTAGTCTTGGTACCGAGCGCCATACATCAGACGGCATTCTCCTTTATTTTAACTGCTTATTACTACCTACTGTGGCTCAAAGGAGTTATGACAAGGTGATGTAAACAGTTTGAAACAATTTCAATAGTGATATTCCATGTTTGGAACGGAGGCGTTTATCCGAAGGTCGTTTCAAGCATCACGCTGTAAATTACAAAGTCACGAAACAATAATAATATTAGTTATCTCAGTACACCAGCTTACATGCACTCGGTGTTAGTGTCGACGTTTTACATTAGCACTTCCAAAGATAGATCTCGAGATGAGCTGGAACTCAGACAAAATACTGCTATGTAACTATTATATATAATAACATTGGCGAGTGTTCTGAGGAGTTGTTTGGTTCTGTGCCTGCAGCCACTTTCTACAATTGCACTACACGCCGCTAAACCAAATTTCAACCGCACCACCTGGATTGGACCTATGTCCAGCAGTCTTCTTCTTCTTCGTGTGAGCTAGTGACCAACTCTGATGTCGCAGTTTTTAGGCCGCCCGAAGGCCTCCGACATGGCTTAACGACTGAAAAGTCGGGACCAACATCTTAACGTGCCTTCCGAACGGAAGCGCTCAAATCTAAATGTCACTAAACGGTCACCCATCCAAGTAATGACCGGGCGGAGTGTTGCTTAACCAAGGTGATCTGCTAAGAACACAGAAGTTAACTACGCCACGAGCGCTTCCAGCAGTGGACTGCTATATATAGGCTGATGACGATGACCTGGATTGGACCATTGGTTCTCCTCAACTGTACATTTTTAACTATCCTTTCTTCCACGTTCGTGCAAGTTGTGGAACGAACTCCCTTCTACGGTTTTCCCTCTGTTAAAAGGCGGGTATTTCAGCCTCTAGTGATGCTGGGGGTCTACAACAATTCACCGCAGTACGAAATTACGTGTTTCCTTTCTTGCGATTGGTACCCATAATCAAACGAAAACCGAAATTTTTAATCGCACGAAACGAAACACGAAATTTCGTACTTCGGTGAATTGTAGTAGACCCCCAGGTGTACAGAGGGCTTACCACAGGTTTTTATAGTTTACGAAAACTTTATAAGTTTCGGTATCTTTCCATACATTTTCAGTACAGCGCCTCTAGGGAAACGTGCATGAACTACGATACTTTCTATTGGACTGCCTGTCCAACTGCCAGCTTTGACAAAAAAAACCATAATAATTAGGTAATCAATGAGAATACTAACAATAGTTACAATGTATCTTTCTCCCTCTGAAGTTGGCTGCAAGTAGCGATGTAGGTACACTCTCAACTGATCTTTGTTCCTTCGAAGTTAAAAGGCTCAGCAAACGATACGACAAATCCTAGTACAATCCGACCAAAGCCTTCAAATTTTATGTTTACTTATGTTCTTCCTAAAGTTATTATTTTCATGTTTTCCGTACTTTTCATAATGGGAGTCCGACCGAAGCGAATTACTGTAACCCTGCAATATAGACTTATTTGAGACCTAGTTTGGGGGACAGTTCCATTGGTACAGGAAAAAGATGAGGAAGAGGAGGAAACGAGAGGATAAATAGTAAATAAAAAGAATAAATACTTTTAGTTATAGGTACTTGATTTCTTTTTTTTTTATATTTAATATGGGCTAGCTCTTGACCTCGAGGCTTGCGTGGGCAAGGATGAGGTCGACGATGGGGCGAGCTTTCCCAGAAGATGCCTATTAACTCTCTTTTTGAAGCCGTTAGGGTCTTAGTATTATTATTAGTTTTATTTTTAGTTTTATTTTTAATTCTATCGCTTTTATTCATTACCTACTTCGAAAGTACCAAACTAGGTATGTATTATAAAGATTTATCATTATTGTAATTATTATTTGTAATTACCTACCCCATTGTATCTACTTAATTGTATATAACTTACTTACCTACCTGTAAAAATATTGAATGTATCCACTGAGATATTTTGAAATGAAGATGTTAATAAAATTTTATGGCTGCTAATAGAGCGCCGTGAAAAATAAATCCAATCAACAGAGAAAAAGAAATCCAGTGATTTCTTATTTTAGCTTTTATGCTAACTGTAAGTATAAACAAATCAAAGATAAGTAAGATTTTTTACGAACATTTTACGAATAAAGATGAAAAAATCAAGTAGATAGAATAAAATAAATACACTATCACACGGCATCATGTAGCCCCAATAGCTATGTATCTACCTAAATATATTTCAAGTTCCATCCAAATCCATTCAGTAGTTTTGTTGCGTAAAAAGGTGCAAACATCCATCCATCCTCACAAACTTTTACATTCATAAAAAACTTTGAAAGGTGTCAAGGGACACCCGGATGGAACGAAGTAGCATTCTATGAGAGAGAGAGTCGTTACAACTTAATCTTCTTAAATCTTATTTTTTTCCCGTCTAGCCCCCTTTCGCAACGCCCGATAAAGAACTTCTTCGTTCCAAAACATGCAAAAAGACGTAATCACCACAGCGATTTGAACTAGGTGTCGCGGCGCGGCAGCCCAAGCCTATACGGCGAGGCTAACGAAATAGGCGCACAAGTCTTTATACAATGACGTCATCAGCCCAACCATTTGACTATTAAATATGTGTCGTTACAACTTTTGGTCTTAATTTTTTCCGTCTAGCCTCATTTCGCAACGCGCGATAAGGAACTTCTTTCCAATATTACTGATGATGATGGTGACGATTTATATCAATTAATCAATCAATTAATAAATCAATTAATCAATTTATATGGCAATACGTGATAGGATTTCACAGCCAAAAACTATGTAAATACAGGGTGACCCTGGATATTTTTTGTTGGAACAAAGTTCCTTATCGCGCGTTGCGAAAGGGGGCTAGACGGAAAAAAAATTAGAAGATTAAAGACCCAAAGTTGTAACGACACTTTTTGCTATAGTTGTATGCCGTGCGGCGTCCCTTGACACCTCTCAAGTTTTAATTACATAGTGTGGGCCCTGAGGTGCCGGAGGTGACGGAGGTGCCTGAGGTGCCTGAGGTGCCTGAGGTGCCCGAGATGCCTGAGGTGCTTCTCACTCTCATAGAAAGCTAATTCGTACCAACCGGGTGTTCGTTGACACCTCTTAAGTTTTTTTGTTGTCTACAGGAACAATACAAACTTTTTTACTTCTAAACCTGGCTGTGTTGGCCCCTGGGAGTCATCATCTACGGATTGACTCGTCGAGAACCTGCTCCCTGGCAGACTTCACAACAAAAGCTCAGTGTCTCGAGACCCATCAACGTCTCGTTTGCAGGGGTGGATTCTCCGGGTACTGGATCAAGGGTATACGGTAAGATTTGTTTTCTTGGAAGTGAGAATAAGTGGTATAAGGACTATATTTCACCGGGAAACCATGGCAGCGCCACCGATCGCCAGCCACCAACAAAATGTATGGTGGTGTCCGTTTGGTGGCGCAACTAAAAGCAACACAACCTAATCAAATCTAAAAGCAACACAACCTAATCAATGTTTAACGTCCCCTTACCAACCAATAGGTTATGAAGATTAAACTGGCAAATACCAGGACCTGCGAACAGTAGGTCTTGCTGCCGAGATGCAAAGTGCACCCTGGTACTCAGGTGAGTTACTCGTGCGCTAAGGACGCACTACCATAAGCATAACCAAAACACATAACCAAAAGGAACAGGTGAGTAACTCTCTATAGAGCTGTATACATTTTGTTGGTAGCCGGCGACTGATGGCGCCACCATGGTGTCCCGGTGAAATTTAGCCCACAGGGCTAAGGGGTTCCAAACTCTATCTACTGACTCTACGGACTCAACTGCCTGTGGTGCACCCTGCTAGCAAACAAGCGGGGCTCTGGCAGCTGGCTTATTTCGGTATAACAAAGCTTAACATCGGTACTACATCTCCTGGCTGCCAAAGTGCAGCAGCGTAGATGGTGCGATAAGCTGTGCCCTGCGATCACCATCTTCATGCCCAGCGTGGGGGTTATGTGCGTGCATATCTCTATCTAGACTATTAACCTATGAAGATCTCGTGGTCTGCTATAGTTATTTTTATTTAGAACTCCTCTGAATACTAAAATATAAGTCGGTAGTTACTATAATTTATATGACAGGTAAGTTGGTACGATAGAATACTAGATTAAAGCTAGGGTATATTTCAGTATTTGGTAGACCACGAAATATTTACTTAGGTATTTGATTTAAAACTATTTTATAATATAACACGTGAGTCATACACTGCATTTCATTTGTGTTTTATTGCAGGCAACAAATTGCAATTTCATAAACCCTGTAGAACGAATTTTTCCTGAAATTCTGCGAAAATTTGCCATTTTGCTTCCATATTTCGCAAAATAAAAAAGAGGCATAAATTTTAGTGACTAGGTACAGGAGGGAGGCCTGGTTTGTTTCCTACAGTAGGTATTTAAGATGTAGCGATAAAAAATATTTAGCCTTCTAGAAAGATTCCACGTTTTTTTCGTTTTTTTCCATGATTCAGATAGATTTAGGTAGGTATATTGTAATGAAACAATTTGATTTTTACAAACTCATAGCGCACGCAGACTTAGGTCGGAAATGCTAGTAAATTAATAAATAGTCAATCAAATAAAGCCCGTACACAAATTACTCAATCGAATATGATGGCTCAACGATGGTATTATTTTTGACTTTTTAAATGTTTGCTTCTTGAGTTTGGTTTTTAAAATTTTTAATAAAAAAAATATTTTACATTTTTTAAGCGTGTACTTACTAGTATGCTGGATATCCTGGCTGCAGCGACAGCTCATCGTTTTGCCACCATTGCATTCATTTTTAGAATCAAATCATCATATCTCTATTTGTAGAATCAAATACTGATCATAACATACATACATTCAAATATTTTTATTTTCATTCCTTATATTCGTCAATATAGTGTGCATTATTCTTCTAGTCAGCACCTTTTACCTATTTGATACCCATAATAAGGCAATTGTGAAAAATATATGTAATTCGCAATTTTGCGATGGCGGCTATCTTGGTTTTGAAATTTGTCATAGTATATAGTATTCTACTAGTCAAGCCCTTTCATTTGATACCCATATTTAGGGAATTATGAAAAAATATGTAATCCGAAACTGGATGCGTCGAGCTCAGGACAGGGCGCAATGGCGCTCATTAGGGGAGGCCTATGTCCAGCAGTGGACTGCGATAGGCTGATGATGATGTAATCCGCCATCTAGTGGCGGAGGCTATCTATGATCGATTTTCATCAAACATAGCTAAGAGCAATCGCGACTTATTCACCTTTGAATTAAAACAACTTGATGCTGAGCCCTGAGATATAAATATATATGTTTGTTTCAGGCGTGAAATAAGATTTCTCGAGATCCTTGAGTGGGTGGGGGAATGCTTCAACATCGGCCGGCTGCAGTACCACTTCCCCGATCTCCGCGTGCTTGAGTTCATTAACTGTACAGCCCTCAAAATTTTAAAAGGACGCTTTTCTTCCGACAGCCATATAGAGGTAATATATCATTCAGTTTTATTTGAGCTGGTGGTACTGAATATTCCATGTACTGTCTAGTCTAACCACACACACCACACCAGCCTATATCAGTCCACTGTCCACCTCCCCTAATATAGGGGGATATGCCCATAATCCCTACGCTGGGCATCCGGGTTGGGGATCGCAGGGCACAGCTTCTCGCAGCACCGACGCTGCTACCCGTCGGTGGCCAGGGAATTTAGCTGTGCCGATGTAGGCTGCGCTATGCCGCAATCAGCCGGTCGCCAGAGCCCCGTTCGTTGTTTAGCAGGGTGCACCACGGGCAGGTGAGGTTGGCTTGGGTTCCGTAGATGGGGGTTGGAACCCCATACACCCCTAGTCTAACTGCGGCAGTAAAATCAACGTGTTCTGGAGCGCTCGTAGCGTAACTTAGTTCCAGATAATCTTATTTAAGCAATGCTCCGCCCGGTCGCTAATTGGATGATTGGATGATCGCAGGGCACAGCTTCTCGCAGCACCGACGCTGCTACCCGTCGGTGGCCAGGGAATTTAGCTGTGCCGATGTAGGCTGCGCTATGCCGCAATCAGCCGGTCGCCAGAGCCCCGTTCGTTGTTTAGCAGGGTGCACCACGGGCAGGTGAGGTTGGCTTGGGTTCCGTAGATGGGGGTTGGAACCCCATACACCCCTAGTCTAACTGCGGCAGTAAAATCAACGTGTTCTGGAGCGCTCGTAGCGTAACTTAGTTCCAGATAATCTTATTTAAGCAATGCTCCGCCCGGTCGCTAATTGGATGGGTGACCGTTTAGTGACATTTACTTATATCTGAGGGCTTCGGTGCTTCGAAAGGGTGCTCGCTTTTTTAGGCGTTAAGCCATGTCGGAGGCGGAAGTTAATGTGGGTGAGTATGTTTGTTCCCACTTAACCCCGTGACAGCTGAACAGATTTGAATAAAACTTAATCCCCACGCTGGGCATGCGGGTTGGAGATCGCGGGGCACAGCTTCTTGCACCGCGGACGCTGCTGGCTGCTGCCTTTTTGGGGATTTAGCTGTGACAGTATTAGGCTGCGCTATGTCGCAATCAGCCAGCCGCAAGAGCCCCGTTTGTTACGCACAGGCGTTTTATCCCGGTACCACGCGAACAAAGCCGCGGGAAGAAGCTATCACACTTAATAAATGCGAAAGTTTGTTTGTGTGTTTTGTGGTGTAAGACACGAACTCAGCAGTTAGCCACACTTATACAGCTTAGGTAATAGTCACTAATCATTGCATGTGTCTGTATTGGACTCCTCAACCAACCACCAACGAATAAACACGTACTACAATAAAGGTCTATCACTGCACTGTGCCTCCCATCACCAACAAGTATCTTCCTACATTACAGTTTGTTCATACTCAACTTCGTGACGGCTAAACGGATTTGTATGAAACTTGAAATAACTAAGGCTATTTCGTCACTTAACGTTACCGAACCGTAAAACCAATTACCAACCATTATAGGTTCTCAAGGACTCAATTAGTACTATAAAGCTTAGCTGCTATATCAATTTGATATTATCTTGGTACCCTAGTTAGCACTCTAAAAATACACAATCTTATCTGTCACACGCGAAGCCCACAAACGTGGGCAGGTACGAGTACATTTGTTGAAAGCTTTTCATATACGGCGATATGAAATATGACAATATTCTCATTTTAAATTGATTTTGTGCGATTTTTTAGAGTGAAGCGAAGGATCTTAGAGTAAAATCCTAAGCGTAGCGAGGGGTTCAAATTACGTTCGCTCAAGCTTAAATAATTTTGGTACCGTGGACCGTGTGGTACAGTCAGCATCAAAAGTAGATGATGAGTTTCAGAATGTCAATACAGCTGATAGAAATTTGCGTCAGAATTAGATAGCACTAAAGTGTTCCATAAATAGGTGATTGTAAAATATGCCAACAATAAGCTGATGACACTAACCACCATATGTACCTGATGACTTTAAGGTTCAAAAGTATCTGATGTAAAGTAGTTCTATAAATATACTAGCTGCACCCCGCGGCTTCGCCCGCGTGGAAATGTATGTGTCAAAATGTGTTTCATTATTTACATAAAGGTTTATTTTTACCACGTTTTGCGCGGAATAAAAAGTACTAACATATTATTAATGCATTACCTAGCATACCCGTACACGTTCCGTTCTCTTTCCCACTCTTACCCCCTTTTTCGTTCCCGTTCCCACTCCTGTTCACGTTGATCACCAATTCAACTGCCGGTTAAGTATGATAAATTTTAATAAACTTACCTAACTTGAGAAATGATAGGTTCCCCATACAAATTTTCATCTCCAATCATACCCTGTTCAAGTTTTATTTTCTTAATGTACTGTACTGTACTGTACTGTAATGTAATGAAAGTTCATTAATAAAAATTGATTATCTTCAACCGCCTTAGGGGTTGAAGTGCGGAAAATCCTGAAACAGGTCATTTATTTCTAGAGGAGAGATTCTGTGCAATATTTCAAGTCGATTGATAATTTTTTTTTATGTTCCGCATACAAACTTTGCCACCCCGTTTACAACTTTAGAGAAAAAAAAACAAAATTAGATAAGCCTTTGTATTATTCACTAAGCTAAACTAACAAACATTCACACAAACTTTTGTTCCCGTACAAACTTTGCCACTCCCGTTAATCGTCTTAGGGTTTGAATTTCGAAAAATCCTGAAACGCGTATTCATTTATTTTTAGTAGACAGTCTCTGTGCAAAATTTCAATTTGATTATTATTATTTTATTATTATAAGCCTGAGTTGTCCCACTGCAGGGCAAAGGCCTCCCTTCCCTCCTTCCACTCCTCTCTATTGAGTGCTGTATTTTGCCAGTCTTCCATATAGGAGTCCAGTTCGTCTCTCCATCTTCGCCGCGGTCTGCCACGTGGTCGTCTGATGCCATGTGGGTTCCAATCAGTGGCAGCCTTTGCCCAGAACTCATCCGACATGCGGCAGATATGGCCTGCCCAGTCCCCAATTTGATTAGTAAAGTTTTTTTTTGTTCCCCATAAAAACTTTGCCACCCCCGTTCACCACTTTTGAGGTTGTTTTTTTCAAATTTTTATTAGCTTAAGTGTTATTCTGGCACCGAAACTATCAACGTGCCAAATTTCATGAAAATTTGTTTAGTGGTTACGGAGATACGTGGTAACCAACATTCACACAGACTTTTTTCACAGACTTTTCACAGACCCCGTACAAACTTTGCCACTTCCGTTAAAAGTCTTAAGGGTTGAATTGCGAAAAATCCTGAAACACGTATTCATTCATTTTCAATAGAAAATCTCTGTGCAAATTTTCAAGTAGTGGTAAAGATTTTTTTTTCCCCCATAAAACTTTGCCATCCCCGTTTACCACTTTTGAGGCTGTTAAAAAAAAAAAAAAAAAAAAAAAAAAAAAATTAAGAATTACTATCAACTGAGCTACAAGGCCAGTTAATATAGATAATCAGTTATTTTTGCTATGATAGACAGTCAGTTATTTTTGAACCTATATCTTTATTGCCAAAATATTGCAAAGTAACCTAATTCATATATTTATAAAACTATTTTACATCAGATACTTTTGAACCTTAAAGTCATCGGGTACATGTGGTGGTTAGTGTCATCAGCTTATTGTTGGCATATTTTACAATCACCTATTTATGGAACACTTTAGTGCTTTCTAATTATGACGCAAATTTCTATCAGCTGTATTGAACTTCTGAAACTCATCATCTACTTTTGATGCTGACTGTACACTGTGCTTTTCATCCCCCTCAATTATTATGATTAACTCTATCGAAGCGAATTGCGATCAAACTTTTTATTTAAATAGTGTTCCAAATTCAATAGTAGATTGCTATAACTCGGTCTTGTCATCCTCCCTCGCTACGCTCGGGTGTATAACAACCTCGTATATAATGGGTGGTTTTGGCCCGAGTAAAACACTCTACTTTTCACTTCGATTGCGAGAAAATAAAACAATTCTAAATTAGACAATTTTCAGAAATTTTATTAAAAATTAATCAACCTTCATAAAACATCACCAAGACGGTTCTATTTTAAAAAAAAAAAGATCGACGGAGCACCAAGAAGAAGAGAACGAATGCTTTGTACGGGCTGATGATTTTAGACAAAAATTAAAAAGAAAAAATAATTTTTATCCCGAGGTATTAAACTCGAGTTTTAGGCCCGCTAAGCTACACTATTATGATACACTTTTTGAGCAAGAGAAGTGAAAAAGTCATTTCGTTACTGTTTTTAAGGCATCTACATGTCAAACCTCCCTCTCGCTCGCATTATTCAACATTTTTGAAGATATTAAATCACTGAATGTAGTTATGAAATAGAAAGCTGTTTATTAAAAAACAAATAACACTTTGGCGCGTGACAAATTTATCGTTGTTGGTCATTGATTTTGAAAAGTAATAAAAAACAAAATGGACAATACAAATGATCATGTATACAATGGGCGACCTCTTCCGACAACCTTTGGATCCAGACTGAATTTTAAAATACTGTAAGCAGACGATGGTGAAATATCACAATACACAAATTAAGAACTTCGGGACCGATTCTCAGGAATAGATAATATTGTAATGTCACATCATTAGAAATATTGCGAGAACTGTTAATAATTTGTCGATTCCCACGTTATTTGCCTAGAATCTATAGGTTACTTGTTGCCGCTGTTGATGCAAAATTTAAGAATCTTTAACTAATTATTTTCACAATTTAGGTATTTTAGCTATGTTAGTACATGCATTTAGCCTGCATGCAGGCAAGCAAATAAGAGTGTCGTTACAGTACAACAAAAAACAAACAAATAATAAAAATCTTCACGACTTTTTCCCCATTATGGATATCTTCAGATATTACTTACGCAGTACGCAAATCTATTGAGGATACCTTAACGGGGGTAGTCAGAGGCAAGTCATACAAACATTACGTTCGATACATGGCCACTTTTTGCAAGCAGCTAGCATTAAACGTGACAGGTTGCAAGCCCCTCGCCGCTTTTTATTGGAATACTAACCTAGCACATACCTTTCGAAGTTTTTAGTTCGAGGGCATGCCGGTTTCCTCACGATGTTTTCCTTCACCGTTCCAAGCTCATGGTAATGCTGACATAAATTTTTCGAAACGAAATGTCCATTGGTGCACGGCTGGGATTTGGACCCACGACCTCCAGATCTTAAGTCGGGGTACATCGCCCTAGGCCACCACGGCTTTTACAGTAAAACTAATTATTTAATTAATATTCATTTGGTAAAGAAAGATGACGGCCCCTGTGGTGCAGAAGGCGTAGGCTCGCCTGAGACAAAGGTTGTGGGTTTGATTCCCGCCGCGAGGTAAATGTTTGTATGATCTGCATATACTAATCTCGGGTCTGGGTGTTCTCTAATAAATAAATTAATAAAAAAATATAAATGTTATGCAGTACATAAGTCATGTGATTCTCAGCTCTGCTTAATTTTGCGCTAGATGATGTTGTGTGATGTCCAGCATTATTTATATTGACGGATCATAGATCCTTTATTTAAAGATTCTTTTTATACAGAAGATCTCGATTCATGGACTCACTTCACTCTGGGAGGTGCCTCCCGATGTCGTCTGCGAGATGCAAGAGCTACGTGAGCTTGATCTTCGGGGGAACATGCTGAGGCACATGAAACCCGCGCTATTCACCGCTGCAAACCTAGAGCGGGTTTACTTGAGTGGCAAGTATACTATTTAATTTTTTATACTACTTGAAGATGGAACAATCACATGGCCCACCTGATGTTAATTGGTAACCATTACCTATCACTAAGCCTAACCTAATACCCTAATAGACCTTTTTAGGGTTCCGTACCTAAAAGGTAAAAACGCGATTATATTACTAAGACTCCGCAGTCCGTCTGTCTGTCTGTCTGTCGGTCTGTCTGTCACCAGGCTGTATCTCATGAACCATTATAGCTAGACAGTTGAAATTATCACAGATCATGTATTTCTGTTGCTGCTACAGCAACAAAATAACAACTAAAAAAAATAAAAAAATATTTAAGGCGACGATAAATGTCAAACCTCCCCTCGCTCGCACTATTCAACATTTTTGTAGATATAAAATCACTGAATGTAGTTATGCAAAATAGCAAACCTTCACGGCCTAGAAAATAACAATAAAAGGTTCAGCAAGAATATCAAGTTGAACCCAACACGTTTTCCTACCAAAAAATTCGCACCATAATTCGAGATCACATTGGTACCAGTTTTTTGGTAAGAAAACGTGATAGAATCAAAATGATATTATTGCTGAAACTTTGAATTGTTATTTTCTAGGCCGTGAAGGTTTGCTATTTAGCATAACAACATTCAGTGATTTTATATCTTCAAAGATGATGAATAGTGCGAGCGAGAGGGAGGTTTGACATGTATAGTCGCCTTAAGTGCGGCTCCCATACAACGGTACGGAACCCTTCGTGCGTGAGTCTGACTCGGCCGGTTTTTT
The DNA here is from genome assembly GCA_951804965.1 of Horisme vitalbata. Classification (NCBI taxonomy): domain Eukaryota; kingdom Metazoa; phylum Arthropoda; class Insecta; order Lepidoptera; family Geometridae; genus Horisme; species Horisme vitalbata. Next base: position 27,048,675 of record OX638091.1, on the reverse strand, counting down.
AACTTCATTTATTTATTGTATACATAATAGTAATATCACACTAATTTATAAATGCGAATATTTGTAATGTGTGTATGTTGGTCCACTCAACTCTACAACTGGTTTAGTTCAATCTAGAAGACGGTGATTTGGACAATAGTTGTTCATACCATTGTGAACCTGGCAGCGAAGTTGATGATATTTAAAATTTTGTTATTGCAATCGTTTGTACATGGTTCGTACTCGATTGTACCGTTTTTGTTTTCATTTGTACCTCAAAGGTAAATAAAAATATGGAGATAGAAAAGTTTCTTCGGCAATCTACGAAAACTTCATACTTTACACAAAACAGCCATGCCTTTTAAGGAAACATATTCTAACATACACTTTGCGCATAGATTCGGATAGCTATTGAAGCCATCCAAATAATAAAAAGTAAAAAAAAATACGTAACAATCCTCTCCAAAAATAACAGGTAGGTATCTAGATCTACCTATGTGGTAAACGCATAGATCGTAAGGGATAAATTTATAGAAAAAAGGTGGATGAACCAAAAAATAAGCAATTATTTTCAACTTTTTAGTTTAACAGTTTTTTCAATAAATGTTTTTGAAGTCGGTTTTTTTTATTATTTTAAATTATTGTTTATTTCCGAAGTTTTAGTGAATCTGACTTTAAGACGATTACTAAAACTATAAATAAAATTCAAGCCCATAGAAATTTTATTCCGTATTGTCTTATCTCCGAAAAACATAACGAAAAAGAATTTTCCAAATTGGTTTTTATATGACGGAGTTATGAGATAACAAACATAAAACATGAATAAAATTCGAGCCCATAAAATCTTAGTCCGTGTTTTTTAACCTTTAGAGTTGGTATTTTTTCTTCAAATTTTAAAGAGACCAATTAAAAAGTATACCCTATACAAAAAACGAAGAGTTTTTTTAAAACGGTTCATAAATGACAGAGTTATGAGCTAACAAACATAAAAAAACGAATAAAATATGAGCCCATAAAATTTTCATTCCCAGTTTCTCACCCATAAGGTTGGTATTTTTACTTCAAATTTTTATCGAACCAATAGCAAAGTATACTCTACACAAAAACAAAAGAATTTTCTAAATCGGTTCATAAATGACGGAGATATGAGGTAAGCAACATGAAACAATAATAAAATTCGAGCCCAAAAAAGGTTAATTCCCAATTTTCTCACCTTTAGGGTTCATATTTTTTCTTAAAATTTATATGGGACCAATTGGAAAGTATACCCTTTCCAACGAAAAAAGAATTTTCCAAATCGGTTCATAAATGACAGAGTTATGAGCTAACAAACATAAAAAAAAATACAACCGAATTGAGAACCTCCTCCTTTTTTTGAAGTCGGTTAAAAATAGCAACAATCATAATGACGACTGCTTGACGACTTGACGACTTTCAGCCTCCCGAACAAGCTGGTTTCCGAAAAGGCTAAGCACCGTAGACCACATACATACGCTTCGGCAGATTATACAGAAGACCGAGGAGTAAAATCGGCCGCTATGCCTAGCGTTTGTGGACTACGAGAAAACTTTTGATTCGAGACCTGGGCAGTGCTGCAGTCGTTGCAGCGGTGCCAGATTGACTACCGGTATATTGAAGTGTTGAAATGTTTGTATAGTAACGCCACTATGTCGTCTCCAGAACCAGAGCACTAATCCTATCCATGAAGGGGTGAGACAAGGAGACGTAATAATTTCTCTGAAACTCTTCACCTCGGCATTGGAGCATATATTTTTTGCACTGGGACGGACAAGGCATAAATATTAATGGTGAATACATCACTCACCTTCGAATTGCCGATGATATAGTTATCATGGCAGAATCGCTGGATGACCTTGGAACAATGCTCAGAGACCTCAATATCATTTCCCAACAGGTGGGTCTCAAAATGAATATGAGTAAGACGCAGATCATGTCAAATGCCCTTGTCGTACCTAAACCAGTGTATGTTGGAACCATATCATCGAAGTTGTTGTCCACTATGTCTATCTTGGTCAGACAATTCAACTAGGTAGGTCCAACTTCGACAAAGACGTCAACTGACGAATCCAACTCGGATGGGCAGTGTTCGGGAAATTACGGCATATCTTCTCAACAAACATACCACAAAGCCTCAAGACAAAAGTCTTCAATCAGTGCGTGTTGCCAGTGATGACTTATGCTACTGAAACTTGGTCACTAACTATTGGCCTCATGCACAAGCTCAAACTCGCACGGGCTATGGAGAGAGCTATGCTCGGAGTCTCTCTGCGTGATAGAATTTGAACCAGGGTAACCGAAATTAGCTCTCAGAATCAGCAAGTTGAAGTGGCAGTGGGCAGGCCATATCCAAATCCCGTATGATTGATAGCCGTTGGGGAATAAAGGTTCTCGAATGGCGACCGCGAACTGGAAGACGAAGTGTAGGGAGACCCCCCACCAGATGGACCGACGACATCGTCAAGATTGCTGGTAATCGGTGGATGGAGAGGGCTCAAGACCGTTCTTCGTGGAATTCCTTGGGGGAGACCTATGTTCAGAAGTGGACTCCTAGGAATAGGTTGTTGATGATAATTCGAATCGCATAGTACATGGACTTAATGTTGTGGCGAATAGCGCTTCAAAGAAATTGTATGGAAAGCTGTTCTTGTAATTTTTGCCAAATCTTACAATTTGATTTGGTAAGTTAATTTGGGAAAAGTGTTCCTGTTGGGAAATAGAGACGATCGAGACTAGCTTGTTTTTTTTGACAAATGTAATTTTTTTGGCTCAGCGTACATTTTTCCGAACATTCAATTGTTCTTTTCTTCAAAATAAACGTATAGTTTCCTGAGAACAAAACGATTTAACGACAAAAGAAAAGGTGGCTGTCCTCAATGAGGGAAAGTTTTGCCCCAACCTGTATATTATGTTAACATACATAATATTGCATCTCGATTGAATAAATGTAACTACAAACAACGATTGTATTTGGATATACGACAGAAGTTGGCTCCCGCTGAGCTACAACAGGCTCTTACCACTTCGCAATTTCGCATTACAAATTGATAGATAGTTATGCTTTTTTTGGACAAACATTTTTGCGGGTCAATTTTTTTCATCTTGAACGACGGTTGTATCATTTTAACAGGACCTGATTGAAGACTGGACGACTGGACTTATAAACAACAATTATTATTCTTGACACTGGCATAATTGTAGAACTTGTAATATCCCTGATGCCGTTAAATAAATAAATAAAATACACTTACTTTTATAACGAGAGAGAAAAAACATTCAATAAACAAAATTAACATGAGTAAAAAAGTTAATTTAATAAAACGTGAATGAGGCCAAAAAAGGTCGAAAAAGCGTTGGTTTTCAGATATAGCTTCTGGTACCTATACTTCAAATTCTGTAAGAATACATTTTATAGTAGGGTATTTTTTCCTAGACACCTTTTATTTATACATAATTTCATAATCCACCAAGTAAATGTGCGCATAGCAACAATAGCGGCGTGCAAGGAGAATGACGAGAGCCAGGGACAAGGATCCTACAATATTTTATCTAAAAACTCACTTGTTAGTAACGGTACCTAAAATTATTTTGTCAGTCTTCAAAGCCTCATATAGTCATAAAAGTCTGTTCCATTTTTCTATCACTCGAATTCTAAGCGATCAACAGAAAAAGGAAATGTGGTAAGGTGTCAGCATTTGATAAGGGTAGGTAATCAATCATCAAAAAGTATATCTGCCGAATAGTCTAAACAAGCGATTCTTTAATTTAATTCTTTTGTTGCATGAGAATTCGTTTTGGTTTAGTCGAACCTGTCGAGCCTTATGTAAGCCAATATTCTGTTGTTTTAATAAACATCCAATATTATAGAATTTTTTTAACATGTTTGGGCTACTCACTTTTTACCTACAATTTTGCCTCGAAAAGACGAGACAACCTGTGGCGTATTAACAAAAACTTACACCTACATTTTTACACATACACAGAAAACAACTAATCCACTTCTTTCTCATGAATAAAATGAAAAAAAATATGTTTTATCTTAATTAAGTAAAACAATCGCGCCGGAAGGCTTAAAACTCTTTATCGTGCCTTCGAAAGCACAAGAGTTTGAATTTTTAAACCACATGATAACCAATCAAAATAGTATAATTCATTTTTATGCACAAATCACAAGAAAAATAGAAAAAACACTTCTTTCTACTACACTTTTTTATTTGAGGTATACATTACAATATTTTTTTTTTAATTTCTTGCAAATTTTTACTAAATAATCTGTGTCATTATTATCTAGCGTAGCAATACAGCATATTAATTATCCAATTCAGAGTAACAGGTTAGTTCCAAAACATAGGTACATCAAATTTGTATTTGCTGAAGGATGTACGTAAACATTTCGAAATTATCGACAGAATTCGGACAGATGACTACAGAATTGCAAAATGCTGATCCCTCAAAGACGGGCAGGAAGGAACCAATAACTATGTTTCTGTTCAAATTATTTTCGGTTCATAACAACAACATAAACGTATCCGACAAATATTACCTACCTATACTGAAAGACTTCAATATAGTTCTGTCATCTGTGTCTTTGATCACATATAAATATTTCCCTTAGGAAATTCCGTTCATAATTATGTATGTTTGTACTCTATTATATTATGAATGGGAGGTGGATGTTTTTAATGAACTACGTAACTACGTACGTGCCTGTTAAGCGTAGGGTTTTTAAATTATGTCATTATTTACTTATGTAAAACGCAACATTATGCGACAGCTATCATTACCTACGCGTCCGGTCGAAAGTCTTTATCGATTATTGTAATTACCTACTAAACAAAAAAACCAAAGTGCAAATGAGACTCGCGCACCGAGGAGGGTTCCGTACAAACTTTTTTTTGCCTTGGTTTTGATTGCCCTGCGAGCGTCAAATACGCGGCATAAATAGCCATACCTTTTGATTGCATTGACTTATGGCCGATTCTAGTCTTGACAGACTCAGCCAGAAACAGACAAACGGACAGCGAATTATTCTTATAATGGCTCCCTTTTTCCTTTTGAGGTACATAACTCTAAAAATACTAATAAGTACGAGTTCTTATCGCTCGCTGATGGTTGGAATGAACTTACAGAACACATCTTAGCAATTTTGTTTTTATTTGCTCTGACTAGATTATTATTTACAGAACAGAACACTTGATTGTTGTCAGTGATAAGCTGTCACCAAATTGAATCTAGGGCGTACTTTTGTTTTTATACTACTAAGTTAGCAAACAGGCATACGGTCCTCTTGATGGTAAGCGATTCCCCTAGCCTATGGACGCCTGTAACATCATATTACTCAAAGCAGACCACCGTTCCAATGGTCAGAGGATATTGTGAAGAAGAGCAGTTGATCTGGCCGGCACATGGTCGCCAGCAGTCGCGTGATAGAGAAGAGGCCTTTACTCAGCAGTGGGTGCTACCGGCTGAATCGATAGATAGATAGTATTAAAAACCTATGTAAAATAATAAAGGAAGGTTAAAGCGTTTGAATGAAACTCATGGTGATATAGCAGCAAAATTACGTAGTTACACGGCACTAGATTTAATCCAGTTTGTTTCAAAATAACAATTAACACAGACACAATATCCATTGTATAATTAGTTACTTCATCCGTTATGGGTTAATGAGACCCTTTTGGGACTTGTGTCCACATCTGTTGCATTGTTATTTTTTATGGCACTGGTCCCCAATCGGTTCAAGATGACTTCAAGCGGTTTTCTTCAAGTCTCACAATGACTTTCTTAGTCCTGGTAACAAAGAAATTATTGTTTCTGAGAATCTTATAAATTTGTTACTTAGGTTTACGTATACATAATATTAAGTATGTGTATGGTATGGTACTTACATACTTATTTATTTGACTTCCATACTTACATCCTTTTTACAGAAAGATTTTCTAAAAACTTGACACTAAGTGGATGAACCTAATCTCGTCCTTTATTTTTTATAAACAAACTTTGGTAATAATATTCGTAAAAACTTTATGGACCAACCCAATTTCTGTTGTTGAAGGGGCTGGCGTGAGTGGGTGAAAGTGTTTCAAGATGTGACTTTCCACTTAAATAAATCAAAATTTTGTTCAAATAAACTAATATCAGACCAAAATTCAATACTTTTTTATTTAGTTAGAAGCATAAGGAACACTTTTTTAAATCGTCAACTTTTTTAATTTACACCAATTCTTAACAACGTGACCAAAAGGATAAAGAGAAATTGACCAGCAATTATTATTATTCCTGACTATTAGGTATATCGTTTTTGAGGGAGTTGGAGACAGTCTTATCCTAAGCCATTTTGTCATGTAGGTAAACAATCAGAAATTTTATAATAAGATGCAGTTCAAACATAACGTTAAACAACATTTTGGAATTTATTTACAAAAAAGAGTTCATACCGATGTTTTTATTTATTTATTTACTAGCTGACCCGACAGACGTTGTCCTTGTCCTGTCTCAAAGAGGGTATCGAAGTTAAAGAAGCAAATAAAGAGTATATCAAAGTGAAAAAAGCAATCAATGAGGATTAAACAACAACAACAACTACCCTACCCTACCTTACCCTACCCCTACCCCTACCTGTACCCCTTCCCTACCCTTACCCTTACCCCTACCCCTACACCTACACCTACACTACACTAAATAATCTATACGATGGAATCGTCTAGGAGAACTTGTATGAGGGGATGAACATTTTGTATGGGACCCATGCTTTTTTTCGGATCTGATTATAAAACTATACAAACTTATAAAAACTCCATATTTAATTGAACTTTAATATTAGGCGTGATAGCTCTGAACTTACCGTGATATGAACTAAGAAATTAAGTTTTTTTTACATTCTCTTTGTAAGAAATAATAGATAGATTATTTTTTATGTATTTTATCAATATAATAACTCCGATCGAAATATCTGTTTTAAACGATAATCAGTTTTTTACATCCTCTTTCACGATATTTACAGCACGCATACTGTCAATTTTATATCAAACGCCATAAGGTTACAAGTTAAAAGTTAAAAGTTTATATTGTCAAAAGCGCTAAGGTTAGATTAGAAAATCTAAAATGGTAGTTAAGTATTCTTAAATTTTATGATTTTCCGCGCAATTTTCTTTATTTTTTCTTTCATAAGAACCTTCTCCTTACAATAACAAACACAACAAACAAATAATTAGCGAATTCGGTCCAGCCGTTCACGCGTGATGCCGTGACCAAGGGAAATAGGGAGTCATTTTTATATATACAGATCGTTAAAAACACCAACGACAATTCACATTACAGAACAGAGGGCTTACCACGAGTTTTGATAGTTTTCGAAAACTTTATAAGTTTCGGTATCCTTCCCAGTGTTGCTGTTTTAGCATTTTTAATGCTAAATTTAGCATATTTTCGGGTCTGTTAGCTTGAAAAATTCGCATTTAGCATATTTTTATGATAAACATTTTTTTGTACGTTACCTAAAAATTCAAAATTCCTAAGGAATTCAAAAGAAAAATATAGATTTTAGCATTTTATTTAGCATTTTTAAAAGTTATTTAGCATTTTTTGCAACATGTTTTAGCATTTTCTCCAAATAAAAAACGGCAACACTGATCTTTCCATACATTTTCGTAGTTCATGCACGTTTCCCTAGAGGCGCTGTACGAAAATGTATGGAAAGATACCAAAACCTAAAAAGTTTTCGAAAACTATCAAAACCCGTGGTAAGCCCTCAGTAAAATCTATAACAAATGTTAATGAACAGTGTGACAGTGTGTGAATGATACAATCTATTATGCATTACACCTATCATATCGATAAGAGCTGTTTTCTGTTCAGGTAATCTATGGGACTGCAGCGACGGCGGACTGGACTGGTTGGCGATGGAAAAAGAAAATGGGACCATAAAGAGACGGATAACGGACTATTATGATTTGACGTGCCACCAGAGGCTTTATAGAGGAAAGCCTTTGCATACAGTTATGGATATTATTCGGGTGAGTTTGAAGTTGATAGATAGCATAATCAGAGGTTAGTTTGCGCATTTGATGGGTCTTAGGGTATGAGAGTCTGCGAGAGTTCGTGTAGCCTGGTGATGTGCTCGGTATAGCGAGTGTAGTGGACAAGTAAGTAGCTGGCGGAACGCGTGAGGTAGTTACAATTTCTCCAATCTAAAACAAAATCCGGATCCCTAGACGCACCAAATCATAATAAAGCTAAAAAGAATGATAAAAAACTTCCAAATTTTGGCAAAAGAATAGGCTAGTTGCCTGAAAAATTCTAATTAGTCCGTCATTTACATTATAAAAAATATTAGACACGTATTTTTTCTTTTGTCAATTAAACTAAAAATTCCAAAGATATAGTGCGTTGAAGTTCCGCGTGACGTCACGGGTAAGTACACTTTTTACATACAAGTGACGCCACGAACCCCCACTCCCGAACTTTGACGCTCTGTAACTTTGTCGATTTCCATTGATTTTAAAAATATAAAATACGTGTCCAATATTTTTTGATAATCTACTTGACGGACTAATTAGGATTATTATTTTTCTACCCAGGCATCATCCCTATTGACATATGGTGAGGTTTTTAGCGTCGTATATAAATGTAGTTTATCTATTCGGTGGCCGGTGGTTTCAGTTCGGGGCCGAACCACCACTTTAATTTAATTTACGGGAGAAACACGTCCGATAGAGAAGCACTCCAGCTAAAACAACATACGAGACAGTATTGGTATTACCACAGGTATTAAGGACCCACATACACAACTAGTACCTATGCAGCTGTAAGTGCACTTTTAGCACACACGCGAGCGACTAAATTGCAATACTTATTCCAGGGTAGCTAGTTATTGACAAACTAAGTCACCATTCAGTGGGGACTATATAAAATTTTGTACTGTGGCATGCATCGTTGCGTAAATGTCCAAATAAAAAAATCGGGTTACTATTAAATCCGTTACGCCAAGATACATGTAGGTAGACGTTGCGTAGGTGTTATTTTATTTCGAATAACCTAAGATAAATAATGGGATACACCGAAGATGATTTTAGCTAGTTTAGTTTGGTCTTTTCTACAGTCTACGACTCTAATTTCTAAGAATCTACAGTTTACCTAATCTCTATATCACACAGTGCAACAGAGGCACAGATGCAGAAAATGGCTAAAATGACTTAAGTATGCAGAAAGATGTGTTTTGTAAACATGTTTCTGGTGAGAGAACGTCATTAGTTTAGTCCCCGTATTTTTTGTATGAGGGCACTAGTGTCGTTGTCGATACGGTGCAAAATGATGGACTTTCTGGAGCTACAACGTTATAAAGGTAATTGTGACATTTTTTTCTCAAGTTTTTGAACATCAACGGCTTATCAACAAACAGTTACCAAAAAGTAGCTTCGTTATAATAGTTTTGTTTTAATGGTTAGATCTAAATTTTTAAGTTCTAAGTGATTTTTTAAAGGCTAATTAAAAAGATTTTTTTTTTAATTTATGTTAGTAGTTATTCATTATAATCTCAGATCCTCACAGTCAGAACACGCTATTGTTTTGTTGGGCGCCAAGATGAATAAATCTATCATAGATAAAATGTTTGATAGATTTCGTGATTTAATTTTAAGTAAGTATAAAGTTACCAAGATGGTGCAATTCGTAATTTAGTCTGTAAGTTCAAGTGCCATTCAAAACAATATTTATGTTGACTATGAAAATTTATAACTTATGAGTTTTTCTTTGATATTTTAATTTGTATGTCACTAAACACTTTGTACCTGTTGCAAAAATAAATCTTGAACCTAAATAAATGTAGTTTTTTTTAAACAAACTTCGACATATTATTTCTTTTGATTTTTTTTCAGTGCGACAAAGTCACAATTGAAGGTGTTACGGACATTATGTCATTAGAACTATAGATTTTTGTAAACAAAATTTGTCATTTTATTACTTTTGATTTACTTTCAGTGCGACAAAGTCACAATTGAGGGTGTTACGGACATAATGTAATTAGAACTTATATTAAAATAGTTATGGCAAAAATACAGTTAAATTGAGTAAAATAATATCAAACCCTTAAAAAAAGCCCGTTAAAATGTTAAAATTTGAAGGTGTTATCATTGAAGGAGCCTTTGAAATTTCAAACGCTTCTACTGAAAAAGTCATTTTCTGTAATTGTGCATCTGTTGCATCTGTTGCTGTTCTGGAATCAAGCACAGTCACTAGCTTCCTTTTATAGTAGAAACAGCGAATAAGAAGGGATTTTTGGAAATTCAACCCCTTAGGGCGTAAACGGGGGTAATCTTAACTTATCACCTTGAAATTTTGCACAGAGACTCTCTAAAAATAATTATAGACCTGTTTTAGGATTTTTCACAATTTATACCTTAGGGGGTTAGCAGGGGTGGCAAAGTTTGTATGGGGGACGAAAAAAATCTTCACCTATTAACTTTAAATTTTGCACAGACTCTCTAATAAAAATATATATTAACACTCATGAAACTAACGTGAATTAACTCATTCATATTGAAAAACGGGAATTTTCACGTACCGTTACATCGGTGAAGGCACCGACGGCGTTTCGACTCGTTAAGAGAGTCTTCATCAGGGTGAGTGAACGCGACGCTCTCCCTCCGCGTCCCGTCTTACACTGCGTGCGGCAGCTCTTGCTGCTCGGCTCGACACGCCTGAGGCCGGGGGGGAGGGCGCTTATGTCCGGTTTGATATCGGCGGCGCGGGCGGGTACTCACTCACCCTGATGAAGACTCTCTTAACGAGTCGAAACGCCGTCGGTGCCTTCACCGATGTAACGGTACGTGAAAATTCCCGTTTTTCAATATGAATAAATTAACACTGTTTCAGCATTTTTTGCAAATCATCGTCAAAGGGGTTCAAGGGGAGTGGCAAAGTTTGTAGGTGGACAAAATACATCTGCACCTTGCCTTGAAATTTGGCTCAGAGACTCTCATGAAAATAAATAATTATTTTTGTACGCCTAAAGTTGAATCAATTTTTATGAATTTTAGCCATATATAGATGAGACCTTAGAAAAGGATATTTGCTACTTTTTATAACGAAAATAAAACATAGGAGATGAAAATTTGCATGGGGAACTAAACATTTCTCAAGTTAGGTATATAAAAAAAAACATATTATATTCAATTATACATTTTAAACCAGCTGTTGACTTGGCCAACGAGAGCAGCAGCGGGAACGGGATCGATAAAGGAAGTGAGAGCGGGAGCGGGACTCTCGCATTTTTAAGACCTTTTTTTTACCAATTTGTACAAAAATCTGCCTTAAATCAGACGATGCAAAATACGAGTTATATGACGTTAAAAGTGAATTTTACAACAGTACCCATTCCTATAAACACAGATAACCATTAGTTTGTCAACAATTTAATTCCTAGATTATCCGTAGATTCTTTGTATTGTGATAATCTGTACTATCTTTGAACTATCGCGTGAATTGCTATTTTTGGTTTTATAATACTTGCTTGGTAATTAATGAATATGTAATCAGCGGAATAATTAACTGATGCGTCAACACGCGACGGCGTCGTTCGTTGATACCAACAGTGATAACTCTCAGCTTATTCGAAAACAAACTTTATTTTGCTACGTTCATCGCGTCGCGCCGCACCACCGTGACGTTTAACGATTTCAGGATTAACTAATGATTACGGTAGAGAAACAAAATGTACACGATACATTTTTTAGATAATCGCATCCATATACCTAATTACAACATCTACAAAAAGGATTTTGGATAGCATTTTAAAATTTATCTGTCACATCTGTTGGAGTGCAATCAACAAACTATTTGCCACGACTTTTGGTTGATCTTCTAAAGTGGCCTGTTAATGTTCAGTTTCCAATCTAAGCCTTTATCCTAATATCATGATCATACCTTTTAATTTTGTGTAGTCAATTAGTTAGCTGTCTGCAAATGTCTGTAAATAAGTATTTCTTGGTATGGTCAGCCACAGCTAATTTACAATAGGACTACAGGAGGAAATATAAACATGGTCATGGTCAAAAATTATAAGCCGTTCTGTGAAATTGAGTTAATTTTGTTCTAAAACAAGAAAATTATAACGGTTCAGACAGTTCTAGAGTTCGAGACTTTTATCACTGAAGAAACATTATCTGATCCTCTTGGTTATTAATTAAGTATTGTTTGTTTGAGTTGAAAGTGTATTGTTAACAGAACATGCGCGAGACCTGTCCAGAGCCATGTTCCTGCGAAATGACCCACGTGGTCTCTGATCCTAATGGAGCTGTCATCCCTCTGATCACGGTCGACTGCGCAGCGAGGCAGCTGATGTCACCACCTGATATCATACCACCGAGCACCAGCACCCTCAGACTAGAGGGCAACAAGGTAAACGGTATTACGCTTTTGTTAATCAGAGCATGCGTGTTTCGGCGTGAAGAATAACTGCTGGATTTATCTTTCACATAACACCTTTTTGGTGGACCTCCTCGCTATCCTACCGAACTCTTTGCGGTCATCATCCAGCCTTCCAACAGCTTGCAACTAAGAAGGTTTACTATTATGTAGGTACTAATAATAATTATATGCCTGCGACCGGCCATGGAACTATTATTACTCTTAGTACCCAGCTCCTGCGGTATACGGTACGACCAAAGAGATTGGATCAGTTTCTTTCTGTCACAGCAGTCTGTGGCTGGCTGGCAGACAAAATACTGCTCTTCTTTCCCCTCATAGAAAGAAAGAGGGTTTCTTTCTTATTGTTATCTCATTACGTACTTTGTTGTCGGATAAAAAAAGAAACCTGCCTATTACAGATAATAGGCAGTTAGGTAACTACTCGTGTTATTTCTTTCGGTAAGATTTTTAATAAAGCACCTAACGAAATAAATCTTTGGTAATATTTCTCTGTAAAAGGGATTTATTATTAGATTTATACTTCAACTTCCTTATTCTGAGATTTCAACACTGTATTGCAGCGTTTGGTCTACAGGGGGCTTCCTTTCAAACTAAAGTGGAAATGGAAAGATCGAAAAGTTTAATGTTCTATAAAATGAAGCACTTGTTTGGCAGTGTCAAAGCTTGTCTCTTAAATAATATTATGTTTGATTGATCAGAGGAACTTTGTATTATTTCGTCAATAATCACTCACAAAACTAGGATATATTCTTGGACGGTGCGTAAAAATTGTCAACGGAAGCACCGAAATTTACGACCTCTATGAAGCTTCATAATTAGAGTGGAGTCTGCGATTCTTCAAAGAAATGCCGAAATATTTTAACCTTCAGTTCTTGTTGCAAATCACCTGAGAATCATGATCTATTTTTAAATTTTATTTAAAAGATGCGGTAGGTCTTGTCGGGATCATAAAATAACAACCTTTTATGATGAAAAAGTGTTCCAAAAGAGCAACAACACTGAACGAAAGCAATGAACGCAACTAGAATGTTACGAGCCAAATCCAATTCTATGTCGAATTAGTTCATAGTTCGACCAAACAAACTAAAAATATTGGGATAGTGCGAAATGTAATATGTCACCTCCTTTTTGATTGGACATTTTGACATGGGCCAAAGAATTTCAATTTACCTTCTTGAATCTGAACATAGGTGCTGATGGTTTTATGCTGTTTAAAATTAAATTCAGTCTATTCATTGCTACTTTTTATTAGAAATAATGACTTCACAGACATAAGTTCGTCAATGGGCGCTGCCAAAATGCACGCTATCCCTTCTAGAATAACATAAAAAGTGTTAAATTTCTTTGATAAGCAATAAGAAGCACAATATTACGGTACATTGCAGCATAATGTGCAATTAATTGAACGATAGGCTTTTAAGGGCAGGTTTTTTTATGGGAAAACTACAGTAGGGTAGGTTAATTCAAAATAAAGTCATTTGAAATTATGAATATTAAAATCTGTAGTTTCTATATCTATTACTCTTTGTGTTACTTGTTTACGCCCAAAGCAGCGTCATAATTAGTAATTACTTCTCAGCAAATCCTTTCATTTGATGCCATTATCATGGTAATGCACAGAAAAAAACTAGTCCGCCATCTTGGGCTGTCCGCCATATTGGATTGACGACATCATTTAGATAATCATGCATTTTAATCCAACTAAACTAAATTTGCGCACCATCCGCACATCTCATTGGCTGCTTATGTAGTGTGCCAGCTGCAGCGCCTCATCAAGCAGCAATGTCAGTTTAGCAGCGCGCGCCGTTGCTATTGTGACGTCAGAGCTCAAATGCTGCCAACTAAGTACTCGACAGGCAGATGATGACCACGACGATACTTACTCTTGGGCGCAAGTTTACATAATAAATTAGTAGGTAACACTATAGTAGTAACGCAGCCAACCATATTTGTGTCGTGTAGCTATGCAGCTCTACGTTTTATATGCCTTTTGCAAGTTAGTTTTCCAACAGCAGTGAACGAAGTGAATTTATCAAAAGAATTTATGTATTTTTCTAGGCTAGGAATATGAAGCCTATTCTGCTTCCTCGCAAAGCATTGATGGAAAGCTGCTCAACGAGTTCAATGATAATGAGCTTTAAATTAATTAAGCCCTGATGGAAAAAGATCTTTCAACTTTTTGATCATGTAATAAAAATGATCAGATCAAGCCATTTAATAATTACGAACATTTAGGCAGTAACCAAATAGCACCCTTAACTTGCTGGGGGTTTGGGGTCCAAGGGGTACCAACCCGGTAATCAATAAAGGCAAAAAGGCTTATTTATTTAATCGTACGCAAAACGAAAAGGAATAACCAGAATCAAATTAGATGATAATGAGAAGCATTTCACGTAGGTATTTACTCAATATCAATCCCGCTTTCGCAAATCTGAATAGAAAGCGCGGTGACAATTGCAAGCCCTCCTAAATTGAGAAAATTCTCCTGTGATGGACAAGGAAAATTCAAGTCTCTAGGTCTAAGATGTGCGTTGAGTACTGTAATAAAAAAATTGTTTACTGACAAAAAACAGGCTATTGTACATTTCAAAAAGTAAAAGTTGAAAAATATTACAATAATCGCCAGTTCACTTTGAGTGTTGTATAATTTTATAACAATGTGGGCACCTTAACTCCTAGACTACGGTTTGATAAAAATAGGTTGATACACGGGACATTGACATTGACATACACGTAGTGATGACGACGACCAATGATGAATGATGACGACAAAATCAATTTGGATGTCAAACCAATCAAAAGCCATTTTGGTTTCATAATCGTTCATCATTGATTGTCGTTAAACAAAACTTGTGTTTTAGGAGTCAGTGTTCCTCGTAATAATGAAGCTAATTGACTGACATTCAACCCAATAAATCAACGCACGGCCTAAACCATAGGAATAGCTAGCGGCTCGTAAGTCTAGCGGTGAACGAAACTGTTGCGCATATGATTCTCTCGCTCTCTCTCGCCTCTAGCTTATGATACCTTATTTTTGACTATTGCGCAATAAGGGTCAGCGCTAGAATTTCGTGCCGCTAATTGTAAGTCCTACAGACCTGAATTTTATTATGTTCCTTGCATAGTGTAAGGGTGCACTAAGAAAAATTTAGGCGCAGGGCATCCACTAGTCTATTAAATACCTACGAACGAACTATACTATACGAACGAAGATTTAGAAGGCAGGTATATACTACATATTAGACATTTGGGTTTTAGAATGGTTTTCTTTATAAACTTTTTACCCCTCGCAAACGCAGTTTATTATTTCGAAATACTAAACAAGTCCTTCCGTAACTGAATTAAATAATGTCGTTGGAAAGTTGCAGGGAGAGAGAAAAAGTTACGAAGTACTAATTAAGGAAACGCGTTTTTGCTCTGATTAAAAATACCGCAGCTTCATTTATAAACGGGGTCCTAATTAGGATCTGACCCAGTCACTTTATGTAATACTGTTAGAGCTCCCTACGATACTTTTGGACGAAGTCTTGTCTTGTTGCCGGCGTCCAAGCAGCTTCGACGCACCGTCGACGCAGCCGCCGCAAATGCAAATACAAATTGTTTATTTGTTCGAAACATAGGATAAAAAATCAGCCATGTAACATGGCTGATCATGAACATGGCCCATGTTTAGCCGTATAGGCATACAAATCGTGATTCGGACACAATACACAACTCAATCGCTTCACACCGAACGTCACCGCACTGTGTCTCCCGGCCTCGCCCCGTTTAATTGCAGTCAGCGCAGTCTGATTCTGAAGTTTCTTAAAATAATAAAAAAAACATCTCTTATTTTGGGATCTAGGATGAACCCCACATAGGATGTTGGTAAGATCCTTTTCACGTCCTTTACGTAATTTTCGGTGCCCCGCGCCGTTCTCGTGCTGCGAAGACTCTGCGTCGACACTGCTCAGATGCCGGCAACGAATCAACACTCGAAGTAATAGCGAGGTGTAAGTTCCTAAATTCTTTGTTTTTTATATGTTTACATCTTGTTCAACACAATATGAATATGTTGTATTTATAGTTTATAGTGAAAATTTATAAAAAAAAATATCGATTTGACTGAATTTAATAAGCGTTGAGATGTTTAAAAATCGAAAAGTTTTGACTAAAAAGATTTCATGAAAACGTACTCATGCTTTTTTTCATTTGACTGTACCTATGTCAATGCATACATCAAACAATGCATACAACAAATTTTGGTACTCAGGTTATATTGCATCTGTGTGGGTTTAAACAGAAATGGAAAAATAAAGTGGTGCGAATCAGCAAAAAATATTATTACGTTTGGCTTTTGGGATGAACATGTGGGTTGAAAAAGAAATATACCGAGCTCGTAAGGACCCTAGCAGAAGTCGCTATGTAATAGTGGCTTTGTAGAAAATAAATCAATTAAATTGTTTGTTTGTTCATAAAATACTATTTTTTTGTTTTTTTTTTTATTATAGAAGACTAATTTCATATATTCAGTACGTAAGTCATATAGTCAGTAAGCTCTAGCTAGACAAATAAAATATCTACCTATTTGGAATAAGATTCAGACCCAATACCTGTAAGATTAGTCCTTATTTTATTTAAATTGTAATAGAACAGATACGACGTAACTAGCTTGGATTTTTAACTTTCCTTTATCATACAGACTACATTGTTGTTTTGTGATACTGCTATGGTAATGTAGGGAAGGGAGGTAATCTAATATCTTATTTCCGCAAAATTGGTGTGGCTTGTTTACGGACTTGTAGTTCGTACTAATATCATTATGAGTGGGTAGACATAATTTCTACAGGCTGGCTTTCAAAAACACATTTCGCCTACCTATCCACTTAGTATGTATTAATTTCGAGATTGGCGATTTCTGTGTGACTGCCTACACAGAAATCGCCTCTCGACATTAATACATATGAGCAATAGAGCTACATAACATAGATACCTACCACCTACATTCTATTACATTGATATAAATTCGAAACTAGTGGGGTGTAAATGTATGAATGAAGAAATAACACTAAGTATTGCTTGAAACATATAAAAACAATGATTTTGAAAAATTGGTAGTTGCTGTTATAGCTGAAAGCGATTTCTTTCACGCAACCTTTCGAGTGTGTCGGTTGCTTGTGGGGTGTTATCGGATGTGCTTTTGTTCCACCTCATCTTCATAACGGATTGTCGTGAACAAATTAACTTGATTGTGGAAAAATTTACAGTTGCACAAACTTGTGCAAAGTACAACACAAACTTGTGTCAAGTAAAGAATGCCTACTTATTTTGAGAAGAGCTTTGATCAGCCCCCTTGACGTAAAGCAAGTTGGTATCTCGCTTAAATACAAAGTCATAGCGCACGTAGGTACCTTAGGTTTAAATATTATTCATAACAAGTGATTCCTATAATGATTCACAGCGTAATATTATCGGCAAGTAGAATACTACCTATTCTGTACTATCGGTTTCTGTTGTTCGGCAAAATGCGAAACCTGAGCTAAAGCGTTGTTATGAAACCATAGCAAGTTTCGATTCGTTCAAGTTTATAAGGTTATGATATGATACCTTTTTAATAAGTCAGCAATTCAGAATTAAGTTTTAAGGCTTGTCAACAATTTTGCATCGTTCCATTTTTTGCAAGTTCCATAACTTCATGGCAGCGCGATAGAAGGTGTGGTCGTGGTCGGCCAAAAAAGCGATGGCAGAAATCGCAGCCTTCGAAAGAGAGATAAGAGAGGATGCGGTCGGATATCTTAAAGGATAGAGATGGTTGGCGAAATTTAAGGAAGACCTTTGCCCAGAAGTGTGACTATGCAGGTTCATTAAAAAGTAGGAAACATCTTACTCATCAGCTTGTTTTTTATGGAGTTCGTTATGTCAGCCAGAGGGATGGCGACTGCTTTGATTCTGTTGCTTTGATTTCAATAATTTGAAATATTTGGTTTGAATTTGACGAACAAGATTTTGACTTTGCTCAATACTTAGAAAGTTATCGCTTTTACTTAAAAAAAGCTTAAAACTTACTACAAAACTTGTTTTGACAGTAATTTGGGCTGTCCTAAAGTTATGATAAGTTAATAATATTATTAGGTACTTTCGATTTTGGTCCCTTATTAGGCATGAGTGTGTTATGGACAGTTTAATTTTCACTTAATACGCAATATTTTTAAGGATTTAAGTATATTATGGAACTTATCTTAATACCTACCTATTGTAAGAGGAAGTGTCGTATAAAAGCTGTAACTCAGGACAATCCTAGCAAACCTGCTGAATTACCTACTAGTTAAAGGTTGTAATAGGTGAGTCATTATCATCATCAGCCTATAGCAGGCCAATGCTGGACACAGGCCTCCCCCTTACTAACTTACTTAATACACCTAACTCGTATTTTATTTATGTACTGCTTATACCATTTAAGTGTTTTAGTTAGAATAGTTTACCTAAGTACCGAACTTTAGTATTAAGTCTTTATTATATCTAATTTGTATTGTACTTACCTACTTTTACATGATTCCTTATTAAATCTTTACTTACAAAATAATACGTAGAACAATACGTAGCGTACTAGCTACGTATAGTTCTAGCGAAAATGTAGGTAATTGTATCTTAGACGTAAAATAATGGCCAATATCACTTTATTCTGTGCCAATAAGAAAGCGTAGATTCAAAATGACGCTTTGTCATTCGCCAAAAATGTTCATTATGCTTGTGATCGAATAATGGTGATACTGAACACTTATGCAGGTAGGTACTAATTATTTTTAACCGACTTCAAAAAAAGGAGGAGGTTCTCAATTCAGTTGTATTTATTTTTTATGTTTGTTAGCTCATAACTCTGTCATTTATGAACCGATTTAGAAAATTCTTTTTTCGTTGGAAAGGGTATACTTCCCAATTGGTCCCATATAAATTTTAAGAAAAAAATATCAACCCATAAGGGTGAGAAAATTGGGAATTGCCCTTTTTTTGGGCTCGAATTTTATTATTGTTTTATGTTTCTTATCTCATATCTCCGTCATTTATGAACTGATTTAGAAAATTATTTTGTCTTTGTGTAGGGTATACTTTGCAATGAAGAAGAAAACCATTTTTTGTTATATATGTCAAAAAAATCTACAAAAAATTACGAGAACAACTGTGTTTTTATTATTTTTTTATCTTTAAAACTGACCGAGATATCAAAGTGCAAAGTTAACATTTTCGGTCCAAGCCGCGGACCGAGCGCGATATCGTTGATGACGTCACGGATCCTGCCTCCGCGCGAGTGACTCGGGGATTGGAAGCATTTACCCCAATGTGCCCGTCGCGCGTGGAACTAATTTGTTTATTTTAAATAAGAAACAATAAAAACTACATGAGTTCATAAAATAAATGTTGTATTGTGTCTCAGTGTAAAATAGGCCCACAAAAACACCCGAAAAGTTGTTTTTTTACGTTCCTAAGGATGCGAAAATCAGAAAAAATGGACAAATGCTATGAGAAGAGCACATCCATTAGGGCCAAAAACAACAGCATATATTTTTGTGAGAATCATTTCTATGTCAATTGTTCAAATACCATGTGAAATACTAAGTAGTAGGTACTTAACCTTGCCATGTGAAATACTAACTAAGTACCTAGGTAGGTAGGTAGGTAGACTAGGTAGGTACTTGGTTTTTGCTAGTAATATGCTTTTTAGGGTTCCATACCCAAAGGGTAAAAACGGAAACCCTATTACTAAGACTTCGCTGTCCGTCTGTATGTCTGTCTGTCCGTCTATCTGTCACCAAGCTGTATCCCTTGAACCGTGATAGTTACACAGTTGAAATGTTCACCGATGATGTATTTCTGTTCCCACTTTTTTGCCGTTTTTTTGCTCGATATTAATAACAGCGCTTGAAATATGCACAGAATATTTTGTTTATATATTTACTTCAAAAATAAATAATTAAATTAAATTAAAATGAATTAAGGGGGGCTCCCCGATGCATTTATATATTAGTAGGTATGTAGGGTACTCGACTCGCAGTTTATTGAACCATTCCAAGGTTAATGATTTCTTTATTTTTATAAAATATTCTGCCACCATCATATCGTGAACTATGGGAAGGTAGTTAGATTGGCCTTTTTTAAATCCTTCTTCCATTTTAGTTCTAAAACAATAATTTACACGATACACTCACTCAATCAGCATTCTTTTAAATTAATAAAAATAACCAGAGCGCACGAGAGCAAACAACTTAGCAGTGAAATGTACTACGGACGCCCGCCGCCGCCGAGCGATGACGTCACGCGCTACTCGCGATCACTAGCGAGATTTAAAAAACCTACGTAAACTTCCCATGCTTATAACTTCGGTAATATTGCACCGATCGATGCGAAATAAAAACTAGAATAATGTGAACGGTCTAGACTTTGATTCTAAGTACGTAAAAGTGTAATATTTTAACCTTGTTATCTTCTTCATTGGTCCGATATAAATTTGAAGTAAAAATACCAACACTAAGGGTGAGAAAACTGGGAATGAAAATTTTATGGGCTCATATTTTATTCGTTTTTTTATGTTTGATACCTCATAACTCCGTCATTTATGAACCGATTTAAAAAACTTTTCGTTTTTTGTATAGGGTATACTTTTTAATTGGTCTCTTAAAAATTTGAAGAAAAAATACCAACTCTAAAGGTTAAAAAACAGGGACTAAGTTCTTATGGGCTCAAATTTTATTCATGTTTTATGTTTATTATCTCATAACTCCGTCATATAAAAACCAATTTGAAAAATTCTTTTTCGTTGTGTTTTTGGGGGGTAAGACAATAGGGAATAAAATTTATATGGGCTCGAATTTTATTTATAGTTGTAGTAATCGTCTTAAAGTCAGATTCACTAAAACTTCGGAAATAAACAATAATTTAAAATAAAAAAAAGCCGACTTCAAAAACATTTATTGAAAAAACTGTTAAACTAAAAAGTTAAAAATAATTGCTTATTTTTTGGTTCATCCACCTTTTTTCTATAAATTTATCCCTTACGATCTATGCGTTTACCACATAGGTAGATCTAGATACCTACCTGTTAGTTTTGGAGTCTTAATTATTAATATTAATATATATAATTATTGTTTATATTTTACCATGACTGCGATTCATAAAAGTATGAAAGTCAACGAGGCTATACATCTACCTATTGATGATCATAAACTTTATTTACTAGGCTTGTTACATCGAAGTGGTTTTATAAGGAAACTGCTGTTTTATATTCTGTCTTCTAAGGTTTGGAGATATTTAGATGGAATCTGCCCTCTTCAATATTCTATGATTGGAGTGCTATTGTGTTGTGGTTGCTAAGGACAATGTTAAAGATAAATTGGTTTGACAGACTCGAGACGGCACCGCCTTTCCTAATCCTATTGAAAAAGCTTGAAACTCAAGTCTCATTTAATTGGAAAATGCTAAATTTCTACCATCTTACATTTTCATTGTTTAACCTTAGAGTTAGCTTTCAAGTCTTCGTCTATTAATTTCTTTTAAAACTTTGAAAATAATTAATTTTAATTATTACATACATCAATTCGTAACGCGAACAAAAAGAGAAGAATCATAAAGAAACTCTGCTTGGCGAGTATTTTTTAAACACCTTTACTATTTTGAGTTTTTGAGGGAGTTGGAGACAGTTTCATTCCAAGCTTCTAAGTTATTTAAATAATCTGAAATTTCATATTAAGCTTTAACACGGAGACTACGTTTGGCAATATTTTTGAATATATTGTCAGACCACCTAAGTATATTCAGATTTTGTTAAAAAAGTGTACACATTTTCATTTAAAAGATTGACTAACTTTATGGTACTGTTGAAAGATAATCTTTATTCTGCAATGTTATCACATAATATATGCTATTGATAAAGCAACTGAAGATCTTAGGATCGCTTTGAAAAGGTCAAGCAAATGTTGTTTGTGTACCTAGTGCATTTGAAAATACTACTTACCTACCTAAAAGTGCAATCTTTCACCAATGAAGGCTGATTTATGAAACGGCTTCATGGTCACCGGACACATTTGTCGTTCGTTTCTGGATTACATTTGATACTAACCTGGTTTTTTGTTTTGAGGGTAATCTACTGTCAATTACAATAGAGGCATGAGTTCTGTTTATTCAGGACATAATTTCGTGACTCTGGAGCATTCATTCGTGTAACACAAAAGTGTTTAGCAAATTGTGAACCCTCTGTTTTAGTAGTACACGTGAAACCATTGTGTTTCTTTGTTTGGTAATACGGTAAAATAACAATGAAATTTCACATAATGTAGTGAATATAAAATAGTAACAAAACTACCTTTTTTGAAGTCCGTAAAAATATATTAATTACCTACATTAAAAAGGATTTACTTATTTCAAGAAAACAAAATTTACAAATATTAATTTGAAAATAAATTATAAAGAATTTATAATAGGCCATACCACAGCAATACATCTAATAACAGATCAGTAACATTCAGAAGAAAACATAGATCCTTTGTAACGAGCTTTGAATATATTGTACTGTTTAAGACTCTTCTAGGTATCTTTGTCTATTTCATCAGTTCCGTCAAATTATTGGGAAATCTAAACACCTTTACACCTCACAAGAATGAATCCCATGAATTTCTGAATTACATTATCATAAATTTATGAACATAAGGGTGACATGCTCATTTCAGCTACAAAAAATTGAACATTATTATGATATTTAGATTCATAGTAAATATCTATTGTACAACTCGTTACTTATTATAAGATTTTTTTATTTAATATGGGCCTTGAGGCTTGTGTGGACAAGGATGGGGTTGAAGATGCGGTGGATTTTCTCACAAGGTGCCTATTAACTCCCTTTTTGAAGCCCTTAGGGTCGTAGTCTTTGTTTAGTGGTAACTGGTAAGATATATCCTATCTTATTAGATTAATGTGATTTTTTATTGTCTGTCTATTTAAATTTACGTGTGCTTTAAGTTTAAGTATAATTTTGTCCCTAATTCTCTGTATTTTCGACTTTGAGTCAGCAGTGATTAAATGATTATTGTAATGTATTGTAACTAAATAACAGACGCTGGCAGCTGATTCCAATTATTTAGTAGTGCGAAGATGTTTGGAAGCGCTTAGTCCTGTTAAATTAAATATGATATAAAATAAAAAGCATCCGGTTGAAAATATATTGTCATTTTCACTCTTGACAAAGCGGTCATGGTTGTCACGTAGTATTTTTAGGGCAGTGTGATGGGGCTACGATACGGTACGATATCTCGCCACTTTTGTCTATTGGTGGACACTGGACATCCGGGTACACTTACGGTTGGTTCCTATATTATACCGAAATCGATGACGCTTCGTTTTCTCTTGAAAAACTGTCAAATTTTCGACGCCTCGAAAATTAACAATTTTTGACAGTTTTTCGAAGCGTTATCGGTTACGGTATAATATAGGATTCGTCGGTTAGAGATTGTCGCCCAACTGCAGATTTAATCTGATCAGTCCATCGCATTGGTGACCTTCTTCGTAGCCTGGTGCCCTCCAAGCGTCCTTGTAAGCTCGCATGATAATATTATAATAATATCACTCTAAGCCTTACAATTCACATACTTACACCTCATCCCTGAAGTTTACGTGAATGTCGACTACTTGAGGTTGACGTGCCTGACGTGTGTGTATGAATATTTAGAATCTATTTTGTTACCATTAGGTATAGGCATACTCATACGAAGCGTCGTCTTGTACCTTATTATTAATAACGTAACACTGGGTTACGTTATTAATAATAAGGTACAAGACGACGCTTCGAAGCGGTCTTTGACAATTATATTTTCCTTTGTTACCGTGGATGTCGTTAGAAGCTTGTAAAGGATACTTAGATAACAAATGTTATATCCTATATTACCCTAATAAGACCCTACCTGTACCAGGCCTCTTTCACTCCGCAGAATAGGTATAAAAATATACCTACGCATCGCCGGCCCTGCTAGCATGGTTCGTTACGTCGGTTGCCGCGTTCTGCCCGGAACGAAAGTGTCCTTGAGCAGCCGCGGCATTTTAGTTTGTTTTTGTTAATGTACCTATATTTTTCGCCAAATGAAGGCAAAAAAATACTGCATAGCATTTGGTTGCCTGAATAATAATAAGAAAATGTAAATAATACCAATAGTAGGTACAGAACTGAAAGTTTTTCTACCAAATAAGTAAGTAGGTAGGTACTTAGGTACAAGTTCTGTTTGAATGCGGTACCTACCTACATAAATAAACGTAATATTATTATGTAGGTATTTTTTCATAGACAATTTTTGTGCCATTGGTAGGTATCTACCTACATAGTGCTGTAGTAAGTAGGTATTATGATTTTAATTATGTAGACTGAGAGCAAGATTAGAAACCCAAGCTAGGTAAATTTTTATTTGGTTTAACTTTAAGTAGGCAGTGTAGGTTATCTACTTAAAAACAGTCGGGTAGGTAGGTGTAGGAAGACAAATCGATTTGGTAAGTTACCTAAAGGTAGGTGTACTAACAACTAAAACTAGATACCTAGGTTACCTACAACCTACTAAAATGTCTCTTAAGATTTAGCATGATGTACCTACCTACCTTAAACAGTGATTATTCAGTTTTCGTACACAAGACACCTAAACACTTATGTAAGTGTTAAGGACCCATGTACCTACCTAGTAGGTATGCCTATTTTCTGAGTTCTTAATGCAGCCAGCCAGTGTAAAATAGTTTTCTGATCTAATAATAGGTAGGTAGATATTATTTGAATTATCATTGTTCCTAAAAAGAAATAGGTGGCTAGGTAACTGGATAGTAAAATGTTCAACAACAACAGCCTATTCAGTCCACTGCTGGACATAGGCCTCCCCTATAAGAAGGGGGATATGCCCATAATCCCCACGCTGGGCATGCGGGTTGAGGATCGCAGGATACAGCTTCTCGCACCACCGACGCTGCGGCCCGTCGGCGGCCAGGTTATTATTATTCGTCACAGAATAATTCTCAAGACAACCCTAACGTTACACGTGCCACGTCAGTAGAGATAGAGCTATACGATAGAAAGGGATGCAAGGTGTAGGTTAATATAACTGTTAGGCACTGAGTTCGTTGCGAGCTGAATAGCACTTTATTGCGTAGCAGCTAAAGTCGCTATTTATTTAAATGATTGCGCGGAGTGACGCTTCTGTCCCTTCTGTATTCTGTGCCTGTACATGGGTACGAGCATGTCTAATGACCACCAGTTGGACCTACGATTGTCAAAATTATGGAAAGTCGGTGGATGGAAAGGGCTTCGTGACCAAGCATGCTTCGTCGTAAATTTAAGGATCATTGACATCAACCAGTGTGTAAAACAAACGCAAATGTATTTATTCAATAAGCACTGTAAAGTACACTTTGAATCGTCATTTTTTAATTTACAACAATTTGTAACGCGACCAAACAGATAATAATTGGAAAGAAACTCTGCTTGGCTTATATATTAAAATCTCTAATCTGAAGTATTACATTGTTTTTTACGGAGTTGGAGACAGTTTCATCCCAAGCTTTTTTGTCAGCTAAATATTCAGAAATGTTATAATAAGGTACAGAGATTACGTTTAACAGCATTTTTAAATTTATTTAGCAGATAACTTGAACATTTAATTTGATATTTTGTTAACAAATCGTACACATTCCCCTTTTAAAGATTGACTAACTTTATAGAGCCTTACAGTAGGAACTGTTAGTTTATCTTTATTTCTGTAGTACACAGCATCTGACTTCCGTACTGCTATCCTAACTAGGTACTTAGAAAGGCGAAAGTTTGTTAAATGTGAACAGGTGAAATATTTGTCCTTCTTTTACATCAAACATATTGTACTCATAAGCTGAAATTTCGCACATTTATATAGTATCTAGACCTGGAATAACTTAGATAAGTATAGGCTACTTTTTATCCGGTTATCACGTGAGTGAAGCCGCGGTGATGACTATTAAAACGAAAACCCTTCTTATATTTGAAGTTGCTTAGATTTCTAAAGCCTAAAAGTAGCTGAATGAACAAACAACTTTATAATTTATGGGTTGAGTTTGTTGTTCAGTACCGCAATTTCTCAGGAATAAAAGGCGTTGTGTTTTTGACATGTCAGCAGGATCCGACCACCCCGGCGGTTATAATGACGTCACTGTCTCGGATAACGCACGTGCAGCATACCGAGTAGGCTGCAAAACGACACTTAACGTAACTTGCTACATTTATTGTCGGTACAGTGTTTCTGTTGTGTTGTTGGTGGGTAATAATGATATGTATTGTAAAACTAGCTTCCGCCCGCGGATTCCCTCACGTGGTACCGGAATAAAATGCCTATCCAGATCACAAACTGTGTATAATTTTAAGTTTGATTCAAATCCGTTCAATAGTTTTTGCGTGAAAGAGTAACAAACATTCATCTGTACATCCATACATCAATACTCACAATCTTTCGCATTTATAATATTAGTAGGATATGTTATTTTCACATAAGTACCTACTTCCTAATAAAGTTCCTAATGATATACTTAGCAATAATTTATGCATCACATCATCTGTTTATTACACCCTTTATCTTGGTGGTGGGTGACCACGGAACATTACACTAATATTCTCGCTATCTGGATAAGCTACTATACGAAGTTGCACGCATTAAAAAAGTTTAAAATATGGTTTCATTATCAGGTGGTATAAAAAACATTTTAAAACAGCGGAATATCTATTTATTCGTTTTTAGTGAAGCACGGATCAAATAACGCTAAATTTTTGAATATTTAATTAAATTTTTGAATAACGCTAAATTGTTTTCGGTAATTTAATACTATGTTCAACTTGTTGTTTTATTTTCAAAGAAATAAATACCTGTCAGTACATTTCTCGGCAGTCAGCACGCGCCGCCCTGCGCCGCCTCGGACCGGTTAGGTACTATAAGCTGAAAATGAAAATGAAAATGGAAAAATGTTTATTTACAGCAAATAACTAAAAGCTATAAAATGTCTCTACATATCTTATAATTTTGAGCACAGAAAATACACGGATAACAATTAGTGCAGAGTAAATACCTAGTTTAGTTACTGACACATCACATTCTTCATTTTTTCATATTTTTGATCTGTTTAGTAGTATAAGGTTAGCACGCTAACCTCTTATCTGAACCTGTTACTGGTTGGCAGGTAAAAAATGCCTACGGCATTGAGCTCACTCTTTGTCACATATTTTAAGTATGTGCAATAAAGTTTTTCAAACAAACTATAATATGACATACATATGCATACATTATAAAATATGTTCGACTTTGGGGACTGCGGTTGTATCCTATTGCTGATAATGATAACACTTATACCTTACTGTGGATAACGCTGTAGGTAATACTTTAATTAATTCTTTTGAAACACTTACATATACTGTAATATTGTATTACTGTTTGTTTTCCCAAATATATAAAATACATTCGATTTCACGATTTTACTTTTTCGTATGAGTTAGTTGCCAACTCTAGCATCGACGTGTTTTCGTGCCTTCACGGAAGCGCTCTGATCTAAATGCCTTTAAACGGCCATCCATCCAATTCAAATTCTTTTATTATTACAAGTAAGTAATGAAAAATTCCAACATGATCTACTATGAACACTAAGCTCTACAGAGTCGAATTTTTGTTATATTATAACCTTAGAAAGTCCCCTATTTATAAATAGGGTTGACTTGACTGTAAATCAAATTGTGAAGTTTTCACGGAAACACGTCGGGGTTGGGTAGGTAGGTATGTGCTACAAACCTGGCTCTTCTCCTGCAGAGCCATTGAGCTCGTTCAACCGCTGTAGTTTCTTCGTCAGGTGATGTTCGCCCTCTAGCCAGGTGGAGTGACGATATGCGAAAGGCTACTGGTAGAAGCTGTATGTTTCGAGCCGAGGATAGGGCGCAATGGCGCTCATTAGGGGAGGCCTATGTCCAGCAGTGGACTGCTATTAGACGATGATGATGATGATGTTCAACCGTTACGGAGTTGAGTTGGAAAGTTGGAACAAACATACTCACACAATTTTTGCATTTGTAATTAATGT
Organism: Horisme vitalbata; assembly: GCA_951804965.1. Lineage (NCBI taxonomy): Eukaryota > Metazoa > Arthropoda > Insecta > Lepidoptera > Geometridae > Horisme > Horisme vitalbata. The sequence goes on along the minus strand of OX638091.1, from coordinate 27,020,172 downwards.
AACAACTGAGTTTATGTTTATTTGTAAAACTATTGTAACATTGTAAAAACTAATGAAAATAAAAATTACAGATAAACTCAATAAGGTCGATAGTCCACAACCCGCTGTACAAGAAGCTAGCAGATCTATACTTGGACAACAACTCTATATCAGCTGTTAAGGAGCTGGAAGGGACCGAGTGGTTCACCTCTTTTCGTGTGCTCAGTCTACGAGGGAATAAACTGAAACAGGTTGGTACCTTGTGAATTGGAGTTAAAGGCATAAAGGCTCCTCGACCACCTTGACGACGTGGTGGGTTTGATTACTGCTATTTTTCAATATTTCCTGTAGTCCCCTCTGTCTTGGGAGTAGTGGTACTAGGTGTAAGTACTCATATATGGTTTGAAGAATCAAAAGTGTGGAATCAAAACTCTTTAAGTATCTGTTGGTTATTGATTAACAATAAAAAAAATAATCCTAGACACTATCACACAGCATCATGTAGCCCCAAAAAAATGTACTTATATAGACATTTATGTTCAAGGATTTCAAAAATGCAGGGTTAGAATGCAGATAGTTCTAGCTAGTCGAGATCCATTTGCAATTAGTGGCTAAGGACTAAAATTATCAAGCGTTTTATAATATGTTGATTGTGATAAGACAGACAAAGAAAATAATAAGAGGTAATTACTTATTATTAAGATGGACCGAAGACATCATGAAAATCCTTGGCGGAGACTGGAAACCGATGTTCAGCAGTAGAGTTCAATAGGTTGTTGATAATGATGATTATGATGAAGTACTTATAACGTAAGTACCTCTAAACCTCAGTTTGATAACTAATAAAATATTAGCTTTACAGCTCAATAAAGCTTCTCTTCTCGTTTTAATGACTTGATAAGACAAAGCTCGGAAAGTTATCGTTTGCCGACGGAAATTAAATTTAGGTAGGTATGTTTTAATACAAAGGAAATTGTCTTAGCGAAGCATGGCGAGCCAAGTTATTCAAATAACATTTAAACCTAGGTTTTAAGACATCATAACGTTGCCACGCAGTCCTTCATTACTCCCAAAACTGGGAGAAAGGGTAAATTAGGGCTCGAGATAAAAAAATATTTTGAAAATGACGAATACAAGGTTTCGTATCTCCATTTCTGTCCTCCCAACGACTGCGACATGTTTTTTTTATCAATTAAATCACAAAAATATTTTAATCCTACAATCCCCAAACCGCATGCCCAGCGTGTGATTATTGTGCATATCCCCTTCTTGTAGGGGAGGCCTTGTACGTCCAGCAGTCGACTGATATAGGCTGGTGTTTTTGTTGTTTTTACTTTAAGTTTTTTGAAAAAAGCTACCTGATAGTCTGGTAGTATACCATAGCTATAATTTTTTCTGTGCTAAGACTTTATTCCTATATCCAATACTTAGAAGAGACGTCCTCTAACGAGATAGGTCGACGATATTAGAAAGGCCGTGGGCGGCACCTGGTACAAACTAGCGCAGGATTGAGGCAAGTGGGATATTCAAAAGTCCCAGTGGGCAGAAAACGGCTGATAATGATAATGATAATGACACACTATAATAATTATTTATAGTTTATTTAATTATTTATTGCACTTTACAAAGATAAATGTAAAGTAGGTAGCATTTTCTGCCAATCAACCATGACAGGTAAAAAATTGTGGTTGGCGTGCATAAACTTATCAAAATGAACAACAAAAGAGAAAAGTATACATAAAAACACGAACAACAACTAACATAATAAACCAATCTCCTTAAAAAGAATTAAAAAAATAATATATTTAGTTAATAGAAAGAAATAATAATATAAAAAATATTATTTTTTAAATATTACATTCAAGCGAAAAATACAATGTATATAATATATACAAAGTATAATAATAGTTAATAGATATTAGTATGTATTTGTATGTTTTGTGTATTAGTACGTCTATTGTATTTTATACATAATTTGGACTAGGCACACCGCCGTTCCTGTTTGTTTAGAATGTTTCTCTCCATCCAATGGTTGCCTGGAAGAGATCACTCTTAGCGATAAGGTTGCCCATTGTACCATTATTTTTAACGCCTATTTCATTATGTTGTGCTTCTTTGTATGGCGTGCAATAAAGTTATATCTATCTATCTATCTATGATGATTACGATACTTTAAAAATAGTGTAAATGGCACCTGTGTGTGTGAAATACTAGCATGGTATGGGCATGTGATTAGCAGGGATGAAAACCGTGTGACTGTATACTGTGAGTGATAAGTATGAATGTGACTGGATGTACCAGTAGATGGAGGTCGAAGAAGGAATGGATGGATTTGTGTGAAAGAGTACATGAAAGTGAATCATGTGAATACAGAGTTAACAGGAGTGAATGGAAAAAGAAAACATGTTGTGCCGTCCCCACCTAGAGTGGGATAAGGGCAGGGAAATGATGACTCATAAAATAAGTTAAATATTGTAAAAAATAATAGAGTATAAAACCTACATATTCCAGAAAGGAAATCCAAGAATTCCTACGTTTATTTGGACTAAACGCTGCTCGCATAATAAGCATCGTGTTATTGAAAACCAGCGCAGCGTCTGAGCTTACTTAATTATCTCTGTTGCTGATAAATAGTGAGTGAGTAGCACGGCTCCTATTTACCCATTATTCGAATGCATTTATTTTGACCTAGGTATATATGTACCTAAATTAAAGACTATAATATTCAATTACATCCTCCTCCGTCGTTCCTTCAATTCTAAGGATCATGACTGTTTTGCTGAAGTCTCTTCACTATCTGCCTCCATCGGTTTCAATCAGCCGCCTGATGGAGAGCCACGCTGACTGATATCTTTAGGTGTTCGGATACTTGATCTGTCCATCGTTTGAGACTTCTTCCTCGTGGCCTTTTATTACCTTTCACCTTTTCGGTCTCCATCAGGCGCTCCAGATTGACGGAGTGGTGAAATTACAGGGACAAGAGGTTCTTCATGCCTCAAGTTGATGAATGCAGGGCGTTGCATCTTAGATAGGTATCATAATTCCAAAAACCTGACCTACGATACAATTCTTTGTGATAAGGTAATGGTTACCACTTAACGTTAGGTGGGCAATGTGCTTGTTCCATCTTCAAGTACCATAAAAAAAGCTTCTGCGAGCAATATGGCCGAAATATTATCCAGGGTCTATTCGCGACGCGGGACAAATTTTTATAATGTTATATTTAAATTTGTCCCAAGTCTGGGTGTTTTCCATGTTTAGTAAGTACCTATGTATTTACAAAAATACATATTATTAATATAACAGTCATGTGGTTCTTATAATAAATATTATAATAATAATAATGCTGTGCTTAGTTTGGGGCTGTGATATAGTGTCCAGCATTATTTATTTATTAATTATTTATTATGAAAAGTAAGTTAGTGTGATGAAAGGTGCAATTCACCGACTCCTTTGAAGTAAAATCGAACAACAATTAATTATTGTACGTTTAATTACGTTCTTTGGCTAACTGGAAGACTTTGATGATTTTGCTCGCGCTTTCCAGACAAATTAGACTTCAATGTTAAATGAAAATGGGTTTCTTTATAAAACGTGAACTAACTTTTATTTGTTAGCACTCTGGTCTATACGTAGTATATAAATTATTATATAAATTTCAAAAAAAAAATGGAGTTCTTCGAAAATTGGGCTTTCATTTTTTACTTGACATTTTTTGGTCTACATTTTTAACGACCATGGTGGCGCAGTAGGCGAAGTCGTGTCGTCTACTGCGCCCCAAAGGTCGGTCGTCGAAGTTGCAGAAAGTTCAGACAAATTAATTTCAGATAATAATTTTCTAGATATTATCTGAAATTAATTGTCTTTATTATGAGTGTTTTCTATTTACCTATGTGTTTGTAGGTATATTGTATGGATGTATTAAAAGTATATAGGTAGTACATTATCAGCCATATTGTTCCCATAATACAGGTTTAATTTACGGCTGCATGATGTTGTGTGATATGGTCTATCATTGATTTTTTTGATTTATCTAAAGCTTTGTGAAAAATGTCTCACACAGGGAAGCAAACTCGCACTCTTACATCTCAGTTACTAGTTCATTACACTCGGTGGATGTCTACCCTTTTGAATCCGTAACAATGGCCGAAATGGTATGGGGTGCTCCCACGTACACAATTCTTTGATGTGAATCCTCACAATATTAAAATGGCAATATAAAAAAGTTCAGAGATACTTATTTCAATAAGATACCATGTTTTGTCGTATTTATCCTGACCCCAATTCGAAGCTTTTTCATTTTGGTCTTGTATGAGAAATCTCTGAAATTCAATTCTACGGATGTTTGTTACCCCTTGCACGCCAAAATAACTAAATTGCCGGATAGAGCTGAAATTAAACTTTAACATGATATTTAGTATACTTAGTTAAAAAAAAAAGTTCAAGCACTTGATAGTGCACTTGATAGCATTATAGGCCAATTGTTATTTATGTGACACGCTGAGAGTTGCTACAGTGATGGAAACTCTTTTTCGTATCAGTCGTTTCGTCATCTACGTATGAAATATGAGAATGAAACGGGACAGAAATAATCGCCATTAAACTTAACTATCTTCTGAGATTGTCACTAAAGGCTGAGTGAGGTGTGGGCCGAGTTGACCAAAGAATCCTAGAGAATACAATTACCGGACAGATTTTTATTTTGTCAACCTTTATGAGTTTTGCAGAGAAAACGTGGTCCGACTATACACTAAGTATATATTGTTTACAAACATATCTATGACAGGAGTTGATTATTTTTGTCTGTGTGTAAGCTGCGTAGAGCTCTTTGTCAAGGGCTTGTCCGGGGAGGTACTACCACCATGCTTATTTCTGCCGTAAAGCAGCATTGCAGTGTTTCGGTTCGAAAGGTGTGGGTGTCGGTGAAATTACAGCCATGAGGCTTATCACCTTCATGACTCAAGTTGATGAACGCAGGGCGACGCATGGTAGGGCACGTTTCAAACATGCGTGAACTACGACGCAATGCTTTGTGATAGGTAATAGTTACCACAAAAATCAGGTAGGCAATGTGCTTGTTCCATTGTCAGGTACCATAAAATAAAAGCATTTTGTGTTTTTTAGATTCCGGTTTATGCCTTTGACAAGGCACTCCAAGCGAACAACAACATAATGCATGTGTTCCTCGGCCACAATCCTTGGCGGTGCGACTGCCACTTCATACCCCGCTTCCAGGGTCTACTGCGCAAGTACAAGCGCGTTATCAGGGACCAGCCGGATATTCGGTGCTCGAAGACCAACGATAAACAGACTTCGCTTATTCAGGTAAACCTTTAGTAACTGGTATCCCCCTTAATATTCAATCAATCATTTGGCCAAAACCTTATACAAAAAATATCAGACCAAATTTAGCAGACTCTGTATAGGTACCTTCTACAACTATAAAGGCTTCTGCCCGCGGCTCCACTTACGTGGTACCTGGATAAAAAGAAGCTTTATAGATGAAAATCGACTAAACTTGATAACTTAGAACAGCTAAGGAATGGAATGCTCTTCCGGCGTCAGTGTTTCCTGATCACTATGACTTAGGAGTCTACAAGCGAAGAGTAAAGTAAAGTAATGCGTGCTACATCGTTGATCACATCATCACTTACTAAAAGATGAGATGGCGGTCAAACGTTTGAAAAAAAACTGAAATGAAAATCAAGAACATTTTTTTTGCTGACTGGGCATAAAAGTATGGCCCGAATCGCTTGGGTGGCTATATATAATTCAGCAGTTTTGGCGTGGTAATAAACATTCATCACCCAAACAAGACCAAAGACCAAAGTTATGGTCAATGACCGAATTAATCCGAGTCCTGTCGTCGTTAATGGACACCTTCTTGAAGTTGTTTCGGAGTATACATACCTCGGGCAGATATTGCAGTTGGGTAGAAACAACTTCGAGAAGGAGCCCAAGAGGAGGATTCAGCTGGGTTGGGCAGCATTTGGAAAACTACGCCGAGTTTTCTCGTCACCCATACCGCAATGTTTGAAAACAAAAGTTTTCAATCAGTGCGTCCTACCCGTCATGACATACGGAGCCGAAACGTGGACACTCACAGTACGGCTAGTCCACCAGTTTAAAGTCGCTCAGCGAGCTATGGAACGAGCTATGCTCGGGGTTTCTCTGAAGGATAAAATCCGTAACGAGTTTATCCGACATAGAACTAAAGTTGTCGACATAGCTCAGAGAATGAGCAAGCTGAAGTGGAAGTGGGCTGGCCACATCTGCCGAAGAACCGATAACCGATGGGGTAAACGAGTTCTTGAGTGGAGACCGCGGCTCGTCGCGGATGCGTCGAGCTCAGGACAGGGCGCAATGGCGCTCATTAGGGGAGGCCTATGTCCAGCTGTGGACTGCGATAGGCTGATGATGATGATGATGACCAAAACAGGCTTTTGTGTTTAATGGCTTAGGTTATCTCAAAAACTGATATTGCTGGGCTCACTGCAAATAACCAAGTAGGGAAAATTTGGGTCAGACTAAGTTTAGGGAATGTTTGTTCACCACCATCACTTTGTTTGTTAAGACTGTTCACACAATCTGGGTACAGTTTGAATGTCATTATTATAATGCGTAGAGTAACGTACAGCTAAGAAGCTTATAAAGTTCAGAAAACTCTGAAATATATTCAAGATATTTTTATTTTGTATTTATTTACTGACTAGATGACCCGCTTGCAACGTCGCTTCATGTGTTTCGATTCAAGATTTAAGGTGTTCATTTACCTACTTAAAAAACTTATTTGCCTTTTTCAAGCATGGCAAAAAAGAGTAGGTATTTGAAAGAAAAAGGAAAAAAAACTAAACATTATTAACATAAAATAGTAGTACTAGAAATCTTTGTGGAGAGCTCGTCCGGGGAAGTATTTGTGCTTTCATACTTGTCATCAACATTGTATTTTATTCCTTCAAAAGCATGATAACACTTCTATAAGTGACTGTACCGACTTGATACCTGCTTTGAAACAAAAAAGGAATCGGATGAGTTAAAGCACAAAAATAATATAAATTATTCAAGGAGTCAACTCATCCGAAGTGGATGAGGTTGGCGTGGATGAGATGACCACTTACTCGAAGCAGCATTGCTGTGTTTCGGCTGAGCAATGAAATGACAGGCACATAGAGGCTTATCATCTTCATGTCTCATGTTGAATGACGCAAGGCGTTGGGTCGTAGAGCACGTTCCAAAAAAAACGTGATCTACGGTGCAATGCTTTGTGATAGGTAACGGTTACCACTTAACATCAGGTGGGCCATGGGCTTGTTCCTTATTGAAGTACCTACTATAAAAAAACATAAAATAATTAAGAAGGTTATAAAGATACCGGTCAGCGTGGCTCTCCATCAGAAACCGATGGAGGCAGACAGTGAAGAGACTGCACCAAACGAGTCACGATCCTCAGAACTGAGGAAACGACGGAGGAGGAGGAGGTCATAAATCTTTATCAGGTTTTATGTTTATCTAAAGGATAATCGTAATAGGCAAAATAAAATGCAGAAGACCGAGAGGGAGGAGCCCTAAGCGCTGGTCTGACCAGGTGTCGGAACAGCTGAAAACTCCAGTAAACGTCCACCATCTCCATCAAACCGAAGACCGTGGCAGATGGAGGAAAACCATTAACAGTGTCCTTGCCCGGAAACACGATCCTCAACTATTTGGGAACGATTGAGGAGGAGGAGGATAAAATCTTGAAACTAAAACGGCTTCGATTTCTGTGGGTTTTCCTTTTCCATAGGCCACCCCAGCATTAAGGTGAAAAAACAAAAACAAAAAAACGAAGTGGAGACTAATAAGAAAGAAAGAAAGAAAGAAAAGTTATTTATTTTACCCAAGATATAAAAGTTGGTACTATAATATCTTAATATTTATAATTATCTTAAAATTAGATTACCTAGTTAAAAATAAATAAATAAATATACAACCAAAGGGTAAAAGGACATCAGAGATCAAGCTCAGATGCTGGGCTAATAAACTAAACTAATACCTAAATAAATTTATGCACGCTAAGTAATTTTTAAATAAATAGATTGTTGACTTGTTGACCGTTCACATCTCGATTTAACTAACTATGTAATTAAGTAACGATCTTATTATTATTTACTTTCTCTAATGAGTACTTATAGACCCATGTCACGTAGGCACTGATAGCGCCCTCACTTAGGGATTGATAGCGATTTAAAAGGGTATTCTCCTCGCACCAGGAGGCAGTCAGTCTAATAATCATTATAATATTCTAAGAAACACATCTAATTTATTTATTTACTTATTAGACACATAGACTTCATAGATAAGAGATTCATTATAGTGCTCCTAAAGGAATAAAAAGTCAATAAAAAATCACCCTAATCATTTAACTTATGTGCAATGCAAATGTTGCCATTTGACTTGTCAAACATATTTGGGCATAGACATTATTAACGGCCGGTTCCTATATTATACTGTTACCGATAACTCTTCGTTTTCCCTTGAAAAACTGACAAATTTTCGCCGACTCGTTGTTAATTTTTGACAGTTTTTCAAGGGAAAACTAAGCGTTATCGGTAACAGTATAATATAGGAACCGGCCATTAGTGGGGTGGTGTTGTAAATTATTATAAAAAAAACTATATAAAAACTGTATATTTTAAAGTGGGTTAGTGTTATAAGTTCTGTACATTTTTGGAATGAGACATTTTTAAACCGGACAAAATTGCCTTTAGTTACGAGTTTAGACTCTGCAAAGTAAAAATATCTTGTATCTGAACTCTGTTAATTTATTTTATATAAATAAACCGAAGGCGAAGAAATTTGGTATTACTCCTAAATAAAGTAAGACAATTTAAACATTGCGTTGTTTGTAGCTTGAAAAAAATATCGGACGCGACCTTATGATGCGACTTTTAGCTTTCAGGGTTAAGCTCGCTTTTGTACATGAGGAGTAGGCTTGCCCAGTACCTATGTTGAAGTCCTGTCATATTTCGGCTATACCGACTATTTGTATTTTGGACAGTCATAATCACATGAGTATAACAAAATTTAGTCAGGGTTTTGTCGATCTGGCCTTTGGTTGGGCTCTTTGATCACTGAAGTACCCAATCTTATTGGTGAAGGTACGATTGCATAAAAAGCATGTCAGTATACCCCGTTGATGTAACTGTATTTGATGGCTGCTGGTGGTCTGGCCTTCAAGTCCCGCTTCCTGCCGAGCTGTTGGTCCCGGCTTTTTCGTCGTTAAGATATTTCGGAGGTTTGGCCACTAGCTCATACGAAGAAAGAAAGAACACAGTATTTGGGCCTAACAGCTTGTCCAGATAGAGTGAGTTACACTCGCGCTACAAGCAAAATGCGCGACTGTATGTGGACGTACGTTAATGTATATAAGTCGCGCGTCACGGTCACGATACTTATTGTCATACTCCAAAATATTTTAAGCCTAAAGCAATATTGTTTTTGCCTTTACTTGGTGCGAAAACCAATAATACCTATTTTCAATAACGATAATTGTTTATTTACTTTCAATCTACACAGGGTTAGAAGCTTTGAACTGTATTCGAACTAATTCTAAAAAATATCAACATCAAGAGAATTTTCATTATCAGAACTAAAATACCTGCTTTACCTTAATTATTATAATGTCTGTGACTTAATTTACGAATAGGTAACCTATACTGTATAAGTGTGTCCACGAGCATGTTTTAAAACTTTTCCTTCTTTAAGATCCAACAATAAAACAGTCATTTTTGTTATTTATTTTAAAGTTAAGGTAAAGCGAGTTACCTATAACTCGTCCACATTACATGTTTTAAAACTTTTCCTTTATAGGAAAAGATAAAACACAATTTGAAAAATACATACGAGTACTTTAATAGCTGTTTTTTGTCGTGTACGTAATTTTTTTGTTTGTTTGTTACATTTCGCACACATGAATGCATTTTTAAGTTGAGAAAAAGATAATATCTATAGATAATCCATAAAGATTGTACTCTTTTTTTCCCAGATAAGCACAATGCCGCTAGGTGTTGTCTGCAGCAGCGGCAAGGAAATGCCTATCAGTGTCATAAACATAGTCAATATAGTACTTTTTGGATTAATTTTAATAGTCCTAGGACGGTTTTTATATGACTGGCATAGTTTCAAAACGACTGGAGAGTTACCTTGGCTCTCTTCCATACTACCGTAGTATCCTAACATAAAATATTACCTATAAATGCGACAGTAATGTTTTAGTAGTAAGTTTTTGTGAAGGACTCATCATTCTCATCCTAAGTACCACCATGCCTTTTTCAGCCGTGAAGCAGCATTGCTGTGTTTCGGCTCGAAGGGTGCCGGTGAAATTACAAGCACATGAGATTTCACCCTTTAAGCCTCAAGTTGAGCGTTGGGCGTTGTATTGTATTGTAGGGCCCGTTCAAAACATACGTGAACTACGAGCAATCTTTTTTAAGTAATAATATAACAGCCCACTTAACATCAAGTTGCGCCATGTGCTAATACCTATGGTTTATATCTTTTGGTATAATAAAAAATGAGTTTGTTTGTTTGTTCCACTTTCACGCCTTAACTTCTCATCATGAAATAGGGACATACATTATCATCCAGAAAAAAGAACTTTAAAAGTAAAATATACAAAAGTAAAAAAGTTACTTTTAAATAACTTTTAAGCAAAAGCTAACTGCAATAAAAGATGCAGAGACAATTCTTATTTCTTTAGTTTGTAAGTCGGTACCTAATAGTTATTTTAGTACATAGGTACGTGTTAGTTTTAATGTACTAGCTAAACGGTCATGTACCTTCCTAATAAAGTGGTCCAGACGGTATAGCTATTTTATTTTATACAGGTTGTAATTGAATTGAGTCGATAATTTTTTTGGGGTTTAGGTATCCGCAGTGCTTACGGCTCCAATTCGAGCATGGGTTGGGAACGTGTTGCGAAAGTATACTGCGGATATTTCACGAAATAAAATTGTCAACTCTATACAATTTCATCGTATTCGTTTTCAATAAGTAGAATACATAATACGTAACGTAATTACTACTTATGTAAGGATGTTTAATCGTTATTTTCATGAATTTTTAATTTAATTTTACTTTATATTGTTTTACCGCATCCACCAAATAACACTTAAAATTGTAAATAATTATGAATAAGATGTTTTTACTTATTTATGTACCATAATGTTTAATACCTATCATTAAGAGAAGACCTTTATTTGGCTTTCAGTCTTCTATTTAGTTATTAAGATTCGTGTGTATTGCGGTTGGCATCACAAAATAAATAATACATGTATGTATGCGTTTTCACTTAACCCTGACTTAACCCGACTTGTTTATTGTTTATGTTTTGTGAAGATTCGTGGTCTCATTACATGAAGGTAGAAAACGGGTATGACAGTGCTCGATTGTCTATTTATATTAGACTCTGATTAAAAACATTGTTTAATAACAAGTGGAAACCTTCGAGCAAAATGTGGAAACGCAATACTTTGTTTACCAGTTCTTTATAATTTTTTATTTTTCTAGCGATTATACATACCTACCTATTAACTATGTCCCTATCAATGAAAATATTTTACCTCGTTTATGATTATTGTTTTAGTTATTTACAGCTATGTGTTTGATCTCGTACTTTAAAAGTTAACCCCCTATTTTTGTGATACATAAAATTAATAAATGATTTGTTAATAGATTATTCTGACTTTTATTTGGTTCAAAATTGTTCCCTGGCAAATGAGCAAAAACTCGCTGTGTGTTCGAACGTAGTGTAATAAATTACACTATCATCACATCACACTTCACACTAATAGGTACGGTACCTACCTATTATAAATGCGAAAATTTGTGTATTTAAGAGTATCTGTGTTAGTAGTACAGATTTGGATGAAACTTGAAATAAGCTTTATGACCTGGAACTAACACTTTGTACCGGTGCCCCACGAGCGGAGCCACGGGCAGAAGCTTGTAATTTATATAGAATAATAAATAATATATTAACCTTTTTACTATTAAACAAAACCTTATACTAACTAAGTTAAGGAGTTTGACAAACTCATTGGCGCGGAGGTCAAATTGCCAGCTGAGATGTTATATTGTGTGGGTTTGATTCTCGCCCAGGGAATAATGTTTGCATGATGTTCAGATCAAAGATTGCCTTCACCTTTCTTCCATAGGAGCTTCAGACGCACTGCTAACTACCATCCGCATCAAGTTGATATTCCATTTAACAGGACTAGCGCTTTCAAACATCATTTATATTGCGCACTGCTAAAATATGGAATCAGCTGCCAGCGTCTATTTTTCCATTGACTTACGACCCTAACGGTTTCAAAAAGAGAGTTAATAGGCATCTTCTAGGAAAGCTCGCCCCATCGTCTACCTCATCCTTGCCTATACAAGCCTCGAGGTCAAGAGCTGGCCCATATAAAATAAAAAAAAGAGTGGATTTTTTTAAAATTATGGTTCAGATAACGGACGTAATTCAAATAGTACCTACTTGTTTATTGAATTCTCTTTTGGAATCGCGTATTTAGTTTTATGAAAATGTATAAATGTAGTTTTTCTATTGTATTCGTTGATTCTTTGGAAAAATAGACATACCTAATAATAGTTGTCAACTGAAACTGACCCATAACGATGGATGACTCTGTTCTAAAGACAACAAAAAGTGCCAAGTATGTTTTTCTGAGTTTGCTACAATTCGAAGACAAGCTAGGTGCGTAATAATACTAAAATACTTACGTAACTCTGTCTTTTGAAAAAAAAATATTTCAAAACAATAGGCAAGTTGTTAGTAACTTCAATTCATTTAGGTACTAACGAATAAATAAGTTGATCAAATAAACACCGTTGTACCTGATGTCTACTCAAGTTTCATTGACTTTGCTTTCTTCTAATTGTGATAAGCAAAATAATAAAGTTTTTCAATTATAAAGACAATATTTCCTTTGATCTAGTTACATGGGCCAGCGCTGACCTAAACGTAAATAAAACACGTTTTATTAAAACGGAATGAGGTAAGTACTTTTCACTCGATTACGGCAAGCAAATGGATATAGACAGTTTTAATTGACCTATGTTTTGATGGGTCGGAATAGTGGGCTGGTAAGGCGGTGGAATCGAAACAAATTGGCCATAGACAAAGCTTCAACTCGAATCAACGCTTTCTTATTGGCTAAAATTTACGTCTACGATACGATTACTTTATTAGCTGGTCTTTGTGATCGAGCTTCTGGTCACCGTTGGGTATGTTGGGGAAAACGATACATATTCTAAACAAATGGTCTGACCAGCAGAGAAACAAAGAAACGTCATTCCGCACTACTGTGGCGCAGATGGTCACCAATCGTAGTCGCTGGAGAAGGCCGTCCACGCCAGTAGAACGACGCATCTTGTTGATCACGATCTTCAGCAATGAAGTACCAACCATCTATCTATCTACTTATCTATTCAGCCGGAAGCACCCATTGCGGAGTAAAGGTCTCTCCTCTATCATGCCACTCCTGGCAATAGTGTCAGCTGGATCCACTGCTCTCCTAATGCCTTCACAATATCCCCCAACCATCGCGCAGGATTCAAAGTTCTCGTGTTATTAGGTACTTAGCCAAGGTCATGGTGGTTTATGATGTAAGTACCGACTACAATGAAATAATAATGTTCTGCCCGATCCAGTAATTAACTGGATCAAAGTACTGGGTCCGTGAAAAGAAACCTTAATTTGTTCAACAATAACAATAGAAAGAGGTGTTTGTTATATTTATTGAGTTTGATAATTATTCTGATGAGGGATTGTTTAGGTATTCAACTTATTTCAAGTAAAAGTTTATAAAGTATCAAAGTTTTTAAGTGATATTAAAGTTCCTCTATTTTGAGACTTTGACAATTATACTACATTCGAATGAAATTCATTTTTGTGGAGGATTTGACAATAGGTACCATTTGAACCATATTCATTAACCATGATGGACTTCCGTTGGAAGGTACATATAAGTCTGATCACGGACTCAATGCCAATTTTGAACGTTAGATAAGTATCACCTATGTGTTTTACCTAGAGTCTTTTTCATGAAAGAAGTCCAAAAGAAGCGAATCATCACTATCATCATCATGTCTCCCACTAAAACATGATGCAAAGAAGGATAGGTTGTTAGTTGTCTAGAATTTCTTGATAAGTGTTCGGTGATTTTACTTACACTGGAGATTCGGCTTCAGTTCCGCTAATGCCACGAAACTTTTTACGTGGAAAGGACTCTCCAATTGGTCTTTCCACCTACGAATATTTTAGGTGAAGACGTGTACCTTCTGTAGGGAGGTGTTACGCAGTTTGCGGTATTTAGCTTGCCAGCACATCAGTCATTTGCACTTTGACCAACGCGAATCGCCAAGAGCTTTGAATAAAGCTTGAATTTGCAGCTCAGAGTCAGCCATCCGACAGTCAGTAACTAGAACACGGTAAACGGAAAAGCGGGGGCCAGTTCTTGCGGTTTAAAGATGTTCAGAAGAGGCATCTGAAAAGATGTAATATAGAACCATCCCGTTGGGAAAATCTTGCAAAGAATCGTCTGGAATGGAGACGTTGTGTGCAGAAGAAGGTGTATGCGTTTGAAGATGATAGGAGGCGAGAACTTGACATAAAACGAGACCAACTCAAATGTAAACCGCCTTCAAACATTATGAATAATTTTGTAAATAATATTTTAACGTGTGCTGTTTGCTTAAGAACATTCAAAGCCAAGATAGGATATATCAGTCACTTAAGAGCAAAGCATCCAAGCACGTAGGACAAAACGTAAAAGCCAGTCACCGAAGCCGAAAACGGCTAGATTGATTATTAATTAGTCAGTAACAAACTATTCTCTGGCAGGAAGCTTACTAACAGACAGGCATGCGGACTGCGGCTGTTGAAACGATTTTTGTATATGCATACTTATTTACCTAAAAGTAGACTACCTACTTATACCTACCTACTGATATTTATCGACACATTTCGAAAGCCAAAAGTGCTGTAAAAATTATTAAAACAACGCTGCAGTGACCTAAATAAATAGGTAGGTATACTTATTCATTTAAAAATTATACTGAATTTCATCGACATATTTCGCCAGTCAAAAGTGCTGTTTCTTTGAAATTGCACTGACCTAAAATAACACACAACAACAGCATTGTAACAAGAAGCAATAATGTCATAAGCATAACATTTCTCACATTAGGAGCCGATTCGACAAAAAGATAATAACTTGTTTGCGTAGGTAGAGGTGTAGGATAAAGTAGGTAGGTACTACCTGTGTAACTGTTCATGCTATGAGCTAAATAGAAACCTACAAAATAGTTTTTTTTAATAAGTATAGGTACTGGGGTGCAAGAGCTTTTAATTTTAACGTTCATACATAGATAGATATAATTTTTATTATAACATATGATAAAAAAAGTATTTGCGTTGGATCATTTTCCTGCGTTGCCAGCAAAATAATTTGTTTTGAGAAACATGTGGCATGCTAGTTCTCATGAACTTTGAAACTTCTAAATTGCTTATTATGCATAACAACTTCTAAGAAAGGGGAAGTAGCTGATTGGGCACATAGCCATTTCAGAATCAACGACTTGCTAACCGTTTGTTTGTTTCCTAGAACTTGGTGCGTAAGTCTATAAACACAACAGGTTGGCTATCAGTAGGTTTCATATTACATAAAGTCATATCTAAAGTAGATTTTAAAACTTACCTTGGGTACCTACCTACTTAGGTATTTAATAGTTTAGTTAGAATAAATGCTGCTCTAGGTACTTACCTAAAGGTTTCGTCAAAATAATATGTGGGGTATTATAACTAAAACCTATCTGCTGAACATAGGTAGTTTCTTATTTCTACCTAAGTTATTAGGTACCTTTTAACGCTTTCATACCTTACCACCTGTATACCTACATAAGGAAACAATAAAAATATTGAGTATTGACTAGGTATTGAGTGCTGAATAACACAACGGGGCGCTGCACTCATCGTGATATTGTAACTATAAGGCGTTTGAGTGTTGATACAGTAAGTTGTTTCAAAAATCAAGAAAGAAAAAAAACAAATAGGTATATCTGGTATACAGGTTGGGGCAAAATGAATAATTTTCGCAAATATCGTTTGATTTGGTAAGTTGAAAAGTGTTCCTCTTGTGAAATAAGGTCGATTGAGACCTTTGTATTTTTTGACAAATGTCATTTTCTAGGCTGATTGTAAATTTTTTCAAAATTTCGAAAATGTAATTGTTTTTTTCTTTAAACTAAACCTATAATTGACTAAGAACAAAACCGTCTAACCACAAAAGAAAAGGTGGCTGCCTCAATGAGGTAAATTTTTGTCCCAACCTGTATATATACAAAAGTTTTGTAAAAATACCCCTCATACATTTTGACTTTTCAACTTCTTGTAGCGCCATCTAGATTTATTCTTACAAACTACATTGATAGCAAGCAACCTTTGAACTTTGAACCTCTGGTGTTTTATTACATCAGCTTGCTATTTAGTTTCTAGTTTATTCAAAAGATAACGTTTTCACTGATAAACAAACCTGCATATCTTCCTCTAGAAAATCCCCGATGATGTTTGGATTTAATTATTTTTAACCGTGACTGCATTGTGACTGCCCGAAATTACAACGAGGTGAGGAGTTGACTCGGTAGCGCGTCCCAATACTTATGTTCAAATGTCGCCTGAAACGAAATTTTTGGGATATTATAAAAATCTTAGATTGTATTGAAGTTAAGTACCTACCCCTTCTAGACCAACAGAGCCGTGGTAGAGTCCTACAGTACTGGAGGGGACCATGATGCCATCAAGTGCTACTGCAGCATCGAGCCCTTCATCAGGTGATGAATGGTTCGATGATGCACTAGAACTACAGTGAGCGACGGAATACTGTGTGCTTTTAGTACCGTCCACTGAGCTAACGCAAGCTAGAGTCGCCAGCGGAGAGTCCCACAGACTCCTCTGACTCTCTCCGAGTTGGAAGATACATAAAAATATAGAAAACATTGTCGCACCGTTTAAAAAAATTAGTCAGCAAACATTAACCATTACCTACTCCTTCGTGTCGAATGAAGTTTATCATCTAGCCTCATCTTGGAGCTTTGCATATCAGTCTTCCAAAGCTTGGAGGGCATATTTTCTGTTACTGTTGGAAGGCAAGTTCATAGATAAATTAAACACTACGCTGGCAAGTTAATTCGTTTCGAAATGAAATTTAATGAGTGGAACCATTGAGATAAATAACAAGAGATGCAAACCTCCTTAACAAGTGTCAAAATATAATAACCACCACAGAAAGTAGAGATCAGAAGATCAGCAGTATGAGTTGACGTTCAGATTACAAAGAAATAGGACTAAAGCATAGAAAATGTCTTAAAATTCATTTATGCTCTGAACATTAACTCATACGGCTGATCTCTACTTTTTTATGTCCATATATGTTAGCTAGAAAGAGATGCATACATTATCTCAATGCGAGTTCTGAAGAATTCTGATCACACTTGAATTGATCTTAAATATTCTCCTGTATGTATTGTGAATTCTTTTACCGAATTAAGAGGCTAACAAAGATTTTATTCCATATCAAAATATCCCACAATAACCGGGAAAACTGCAAATTTTTTTGCTGGCAACATAACATGGCATGAACTATTTAACAATTTTTTTTTTTAATATTTTCTGCGATTTTAGCAAAAAATCAATAGATATACATGAAAAAAGTTATTCCGCGTGATTCTTTACGCAATTGAGTTCAAGAAATGCACTTTTTCATCACATTATTTGCCTATTTGGTAGAAGTGTCACACAGTGTCGACTTCAAGATGGCTACTGTATGAAGGAAGTAGAAGATCTTGGCTATGGCCAAGACCTGAGCCTACACGTGGCCTACACGCATTATGGCCGATACTACGCATCTAGTTACGATTGTAACAATGTTATATCTAAAACGGTATTCACAGACGGTATCCATTTTCCATAGTCTTGCCAATGACATTAAATCAGAAAGAGTTTGCATAGATAATGACGTTTATTAGCTGTCATAAATCGCCAAATTGTGATTACTATAGATTGTGATAATGATATCCGCGTCGTCCCATATTTTGTGAACAAATCTTTTGGAATGATCATTTACCTCGATTTATGTAAAATATATTTATGAACTAGCATCACATCACAGTGTATCATCAATGGCAAAAATGTCTTACAGTGACCCAGATAAATCATTCAACGTTGTTTTCGAACGGCAAACTCCAATGAGCGATGATGAAACACAGGAGTTCCCTACCCTCAGTCCCCGTGCCAAGACTTTGATAAGAGATGCAACAAAACAGGCAATTAGAAATAAAGTCGTTGATATGAAATCACAACATCAGAATAACGACTCTGTTGATACAAAGTTCTCACGGTTGTTAGATGCCGTTGGACATTCAGCAGTTAAGGAAATCAGAGCCACGGATAAGTTTGTAGATGGTGTCGAGCAGATGATGAATAGCTTTAACAAAGATATCGGGAAACTCCAGACGACCTACAAAAATATTATGGAAAAATTGCCGAAAATCTAATACGTAAGCATTCAACATAATTTACCTTTAGGCTGTGTTGGGGGTAGATATTTCCGAATTTTCTTGGTTCTTCTTCTTCTTTATTTAGTCTAGTTTTAACTCTATATACTTAATATATAGTAACTCTGTTTAAGCTAGTGGAAGAAGAAGAAGAATTTTCTGAAGAAGTGTTCAGAAGAGTGGCAGCGAAGAGACTCCCAAATTTTACTATCCACCATAATCTTTAGCATTGAAATGGGGTCTAAATATTGAATAATCAGTTCTGTTCTTTCTAACTCCTTTATTCTTTAGCAGCTAGCAACATTAAACATTATGGTAATGCTAGGGCTCTCTGTGGAAAGTTAGGTTTACTTATTATGTCTATACAACTAGATAAGTATTATTACAACTCATTTCTTTTCCTCGTAGCTCTGGAGTATTGTTCGCAAATTCTTCGTAGCTCGCAGCGGAAATGTCTAAGAGTAGGCTTCCGGTAACGTCACAAATAGCTGAACCAGTTTGAACCAGTTTCCGTCATTTGGGTCGAGTCATTTCCGGCATCCGAGCGTCCGATCCAGAATTTATTGTAAACGCATTGCATCAAAAGAATAGTAATTGGTAGCAAGATGTGAGTAAATTTTTGTTCGGTTCAGCAAAAAATGGTTTTTATTATAATTACCAACTTTTTTTAACTACTTAGCTTGTATTATGGAATTAAATAAGTATAGCATCGCCTCTCTTTCTCCTGAAAAACTGTAAAATTTTACCCGACTTATTTTAAATTTGTAACAAATTTCAAGGAAAACCGAAGCGTTATCGGTTAACATAGTGTATCACTTCGAGTGCTGAAAGCACAACTGTTTAACTGCAGTGACTCGCCCGCAGACAATGTTTTAAGAATTGTTATAGGAGTGAAACGTTTATCTTAAATTGTGTCGAACGATTTTTTTCGCAAAATTTAAATATATCTTATACCGCAGTCTATTCTAAAATAAAAACGAGAAAGCCATACGAAATCAAACACAAGTCCACTGTTGGACGTAGGCCTCCTCTACGAGAATGGGATATGCCCATGATCCCTACGGCGGATAATTATGCGGGTTAGGAATCGCAGGATACAGCTTTGCCCACCGCCACTGACACTGCTGTCCATTGCGTTGAAGTCCAGGGGATTAGACCGTGCTAGTATGAGGCTGTGCTATGCCGCAATAGGGCCGGCCAAAAGATGGTGAGGTTGGCTTAAGTTTCAAAGATGGAGGTTAGAACCCCTCACACCCTTTCTCCTCGATCTCCTTGACAAAACCAAACAATTTGTATAAATTTTACTAAAGGGTAAGTATGTGAGTGGATAAAATATCGATAGCTTTTATAGGTATACCTACTTAATTATGTAGTGAATCGATGCTATCATACGAAAATATCTCCTAATGCGCTTGCTGAAGTAATTGGAAGTGCCCATGTGCCAATAAAATGTTCAGAAAGTGATTTATCTTGGTAATGCTGACATCTTCGCGATCCGGAAGAAACTAGACACGACCGGATAATTACATTATGAATACATAGTTATTTTACGTATGTACATAATATGCTATCATGCTATCTTGGGTTTTAACATTACATTTTATTATAAATGCGAAAGTTTGTGTGTGTCTGTGTGAGAGTAGATAAGTCTGTTTCCACTCAACTCCGTAACGGCTGAACGGATTTGGACCGATTTTGTATTTGTAAATAGTTTGTGACCTGGATTAACATTTTATCCGGTTACCACGCGAGCCAAGTCGCGGGCGGAAGCTGTTTAGATAAATATCTGAATACATATGACTGACCTCAAAGCTCAGTTGGTAGTAACTCTGCCTTCTGAGCTGCAGATCATGGGTTCGATTCCCGCCCAGTACAAACATTAGTGGGATGAACATGAATGTTTGGTCTACGTCTGGGTTTTAGATAAGTATTAATGTTTACCAGTCTCTGGTACCCATAGTAAAGGCTGCTGCCTAGTTTGGGATCAGTGAGATGACTATAAATTTTTTTTTTAGTTTTAATTGTGTAATACGCTAGTCTGTGGTAATACTGACAAAACTGTGTGATAAATTTGGATAGGTGGTACCTACCTTTGAGGACATCCAGCCAATGATGTTGCATGAGTTGGTACAAGTATTTTGATAGTGACATGGTAAATATTGATTATTAATAAACAAAGTAGACTATGTTCTTGCAAAAAACTGTTTTTAAGCTATTGCATAGCTTCTATCGAGGGCCTTGAGCGCGGGGACCGAATCCAGAAATTCCGTAACGAAAAAAAACCTCACGCTCCCCACTCCGACGGGCACGGAGGTGTGGCTTGAAGGCCGTGCATTGTCTAACGTCGTTTCTTTTCGGCAGTCTTCGACACGGTGTTTGTGTGCGTGCAACTAGACGTATTGTACGACTCTCCGAAGCTCGTTTATTTAATAAAAGAAAAAAAAAATGTTTTCTTATCGGTCACCACGCTCAAAAAGTGTAACTTGAATTAATATCAAAGAAAAAGAAATACTGCATAAGTAAAATAAATAAATAATTATAATTGCATAAGTTGATACAAAATGCTATGCAATAGCTTTACCGCGGCAGTCCCCGAGTGCCACACGTCTTTTTTATTTATTTTTAAGATAAACTATAAAAAAAGCAGCGCTGAGAGTATAAAACTATAAGTTATTTTTCGTGTGACATAGATTACTAGATATATGATAATGATAAGTATTTCCTTGTGACCAATAGAATTACAAATACGCGTACACTCACGGTCAAAACACCAATAAATCTAGTCCTGCGTCAATTTATCACTCTGGCAGCAGCTGAGTCGGGAGGTTGCAGATAATGACGTCATCCGTCCGCGGTGAGTGCCATACGAACCATCGAAGACAGACATCATTCGAAATCCTCAAACTTAAATGAAACCATCCGAGGGGGGAATAGGGTAGGAAATGAAATGACGGCATCTCGTTGATGGTGTAAGTACCTAGCACGTACGTCAGTACAATGCCTTCATTATGTCCTAACAGCTTGCTTACCATTGTGATGGGTGTCGTCGGCTAATGGAAATAGACCGGGCTTGACAGTGGAAAGCTATTTTTGAGCTTTGTCAGCGAGTTTTTAACCGATTTTAATCTAAGATCTTAGGTACCTATTGAGCGATGAATATATCTTCTTAACTTGAACTTGGGTCCAGTTTCCTGGAGTTTTTTTGACCGTTTGAGTGGAATTCAAAGTTGATCGACGAAAGCACAGAATCTGTCAATAAATCTAGATATGACCATGAAATTACTACTATTACAAACGTACAAGCACGTACAAGGAAATTTCGCGCTTTGAACATAAAATTGTGAGTAATGTATTCTCCCAAAAGATGGTTTTGTCTCGTCAGTGGTACAAAAGAGGAAACGAGACATAATCCCTTTTTCGGCATTGTTATTAAGAAAAATAAGAGAAACTTTTGTTCAAAGCGCGCACTCCCCTATACAAATTACTTGAATAAGATCAAGCCATACAGATTTGAATTTATGTTTAAGGTTGTGCAATAATTGTAAGTCAGCTATGGCCAAGTAGTGAAGAAAATTAGTCAAATTAGGGCACGAATCTCGGAATGAGTAATAGTCGGCTATAAACTTGTATAAACCTTTATTTGAGCACCCTAAAATTTGACTCAAAACCTACTTATCGTAGGGTGTTAGCTTCTTCGGATATTCCAATGATTCCAATGATTCTGAAGGTTGCGGTTCGATTCCCGCTGCGGGACAAATGTTTGCATGTTCTGCAGATATTTGTCTCGGGTCTGGGTGTTTTCTATGTAAGATATGTATGTATTTACAAAAAAAATGTATCTATGTAGTATATCAATCATGTGGTTTCCATAATACAAGCTCTGCTTAGTTTGGGGCTACATGTTGCTGTGTGAAGACGTCCAGGATTATTTATTTATATTTTTATTTATTTATACTCCAAATAGTTAAACATTGCGTGCGCTCTGCCCTCTATCTCGAAAATGGTTCAGGATATTAAAAAAATGTCTGAACAAAAGATGTAGATAATTTAATATTCTACAATATTTATTATGATATAAATAGCATAAAACCCATAGGAAACATGATATTTCAATAAATAGATTTTTTAACCTTTGACCTTGGAATATCTGTAGAAGCTAACACCCTACGATAAGTAGGTTTTGAGACAAGTTTTAAAGTGCTTAAATAAAGGTATATACAAGTGTATAACCGACTTTCTCTCCTTCCGAGGTGAAACTCCTAATTTTCCTGGGCTAAAGGAGTTTTATAGGGGAGTGCTCGGTTGTTTGCTCAATAAAAATGCCCAAAAAGGGGCTGTGTCTCGTTTCGTCTTTTGTGTAACACAAGAGTGGAAACGAGAACAACACCTTTTTGGGAAAATACATTACCTTATAGACACAGATTTTTGTTCTTGGCGCGCATTCTCTTGTACGTTACTTGTAGTAATTAATGGATCAGTCAGAGCTTTTTAACATTTTTCTAATTATTATTTAGATAGAGACACAATCCCTTCATTAAATAGAATAAAACTGATGATCTTCAAAAGGCTGAACAGGCTTTATTGAATCCTACTTAACTCATACTCATACTATCGATATTGACCCTCGATCAAGTCACATTTCAAACAAGGCTTTATAATGTGGAACCTATAATGCCACAGACAGGCAAAAAACCCTCTGCGTCGATAAACACGACCATTGAGCGATGTGGGCAATATTTTGATGTTTGTAGTAAAGACGATGTAGTCCTATAACGATTTTTATCTATGATAATAATTAATTAATATCTATTAAACTGCTATCTGAATGTCGCTATTTAATGATAGACACATATTAGTGGGCATAGAGAATAAAGTAACAAACTTCTGTTCAAGCGGTTTAGGGTCAGTTGAGCGGGTATCAAATTTGGCCCCAATCGCATGAGTGGTTGTTTCTTGTAATGGTTTATCTTGTCTCATTGTTTCGTGCAGGTAAAGGTGGACGATTTCTCTTAGGCATATACGTTCCTATGATTTTAGCGTAGGGCTGTTCTGCTCGCTTTGGGGCGGGCGTGTTCGAGTGTTCCAGTTCAACTTGAGCATAAATAACTTGCATTGGTTCAGTCTGAAATAAAAAAAACAATAATTTATTTATTGCATGAATGTACTTTGTTATGTATGTATTAAATCATCATCATCATCAGCATATAACAGCCCACTGCTGGACTTAGGTCTCGTGGCTTGATGTATCATATGACACTAAAATTGATGCGTTAAGTTTGTGTGATCTTGTGTTTGTTTGTTCCTACATAACTCCATTACGGGTATGCGGATTTGAATGAAAATTGGAATAAGTAGGTACCTTTATTGTACCTATGTACACTCGAGAGCAATGAATCCGGGTCACTCAAAGAATCCAAAAAATCTCGGAAAGTAAGAATGCTAGGTTAATGCAATAAATTGTATTTAATAGACAATTTAATACTCCTTAAATGAAAGTTAAAAAAATATGAGTCACACATACATTTAATTTACACAAAATTACATAAAGAAAAAAAACTGCTGATCTCTCCTTAAAACAAAAATAGGAAACATGAAATTTTTGAACTTTATGACGATTTTCTTGAATTTCAATACTTCGTATTACCTCCTCGTGCTTCCATTACTGCGTTTACGCGGTTTGGCATGCTGTACACCAAGTTCCTTATACGATTTTGGGGAATATTCTCCCATTCCTCTGTGAGAGCAATTTTGAGCTCAGGAAGCGTGATTGGGGGAGGGTTTCGTTGTTTTACGCATCTCCCTAGCTCGTCCCAAGCATGCTCGATCGGGTTGATATCCGGGCTGCGCGCTGGCCACTCCATACAAGTAATGTTCATCTCTTGAAGGTAGTCATTCACAATCCTACCTGTATGAGGTCGGGCATTGTCATGCATAAATATAGCATCCTCACCCAAATTGACCATAAATGGACCAACGTGTTCGTTGAGGATTTCTTCCACATATCTTACGCTAGTTAAAGAGCCGTTTTCTATGATCACCAGCTCTGTGCGACTTTCAGAGGAAATTCCGGCCCACACAAGTACAGACCCACCACCGTAGGCTACTTTTTCTTCGATGCATGCTTGCTTGAATCTTTCCCCTGGTCTTCTATACACTCTGTGTCTTCCATCGTGCTTGTAGAGCATAAATTTTGATTCGTCGGAGAACATAACTTTCGACCAATCTTCAATACTCCAATTTACGTGGTTCTGGGCATATCTTAGTCTTGAAATACGATGGCCACGCTCCAGTTTAGGGCCGTTTGCAGGTCTAAGGGGTTTTAAGTTAGATTCAGCAAGCCGACGTCTTACTGTCCATGCACTTGGGTTACTTCCTCCGAGGCGTCGAAACTGATTTGTGAGTTCAGTTCCTGTGAGAAAGCGATTTCGAAGCATGGTGTTCACCAAGTATCGGTCTTCTCGTGCTGTGGTACACCTAGTTCTGCCCGTTCCTGGTCTGCGTAGGTTAGAACCAGTTTCTTCGTAACGTCGGAGAACTCTTTGTACTGTTGACAGCGACACACCGACAGTCCTGGCTGTATCGCGCTGACTCCGGCCGGTTTCCACCAATGTAAGTATTCTGGTGCATTCTTCAAGTGTAAGCGACATGATTTCAGCTTGAATAATGAATATTGAGCACTATCAACCTGGTTTATGTACCAACATAAATGACAGATTACAAACAAAAGCAAAAACAAATCCTGTAATTTCGTAGTTCCATCTTCGACAGTGTTCCCTTTTCAAATTTGATTTTTTTATGATATAACTTTACAATAACTAAGAAGTTTTAATACTTTCATTTAAGGAGTATTAAATTGTCTATTAAATACAATTTATTGCATTAACCTAGCATTCTTACTTTCCGAGATTTTTTGGATTCTTTGAGTGACCCGGATTCATTGCTCTCGAGGGTAGGTTAGTGAACTGAAAATCCTACTTCATATTCTATCCTATTTCCTATTATACCTAGGCGAAAGTTTGTAATGTTTGTCCATCTTTCACGCCAAAAGTACTGAACGGATTGGGGTAAAATTTTGCACATATGTAGTTCTAGACGTGGAACATATAAGCTACCACGAGCTGAAGATAGTAATAAATATGTAGACTATTCTTATAAATCTAAGACGCAACTGAAACCGCGGATGGGAGGCTGATCTCAACTAATATAATGAAGTTAATTATTTTGATCTCCCCCTTTTGTAAAAGCTTGCCATAATTTACTAACTTTGTATGTTAGTTTTTTTTTATAATTCTGTAATCATGCACCATGCAAAAAATAAACTTTTCTGCCAACAATAAATTAAAAAATTGGAATAATTCAGGTTTAAGAATCTTTTTTTCTTAAAAAAGAATAACAGTATGCACTTACTGAGAACTTGCTTCTAAATTAAATACATAAATGTTTATATATGGGCTAAAAGTACCTATTTAAAATTTACTTTTCATTTCATAATGAAGATAGATTCTCGATTGTAGGTAATTGGTTAACAAATAAAATAATTATAAATGAAATTCTTAATTATGTATGAAATATTGTAAATCTATTTATTTATTTATTTTTACTTTAATTAATACGGATAATTAGCTAATTACATTAATTTAAGAGCTAGAAAAGTCACAAAAAATACAATAAAAAACATTAAATCAATAATTATTCAGGCAAAAATAAACAAGTAAACTTTTTATAAAAAATAAACTGACTTCAAATAAATCACTTCTTACTTCTTGCCCTAAAGAATTTTGAAAATCGGTTCACAATTGACGGAGATATGGATCATAGGGTGAATATAAAGTGAGGATGAGGTTTTTTGAGTTTTGCGGGAAAAGTACCAATCCCTCAGGAATAAAATTTATATGGGACCACCTGTGAAGTATATTGTTTTAAACAAAAAAATAATTTTGAAAATCGGTTTACAATTGAAGGAGATATCGGTGAACATAAAAAAGTCGGAAAAAAAAGGTTCTGACTAATTGAGAAAAGGAGGAGGCCTTTTAGAAGTCGGTTAATAATAAAACTAAATATAAACATACAAACATAATAATTTAACACACAGTCATACATCCCGCTCACAAAAATTCAGGAATTTCCAAGAAAAGGAATTCCGCCCTAATTACCGCAAATAAGTCGCAGTGAGGACTAGCGTTTAGGGGAGCGTTGAGCGCGGCGAGGATGCGTGGGATAGGTGATGCGGCTTGCGCCGCAGTTCGACACAGCGGCACTGCGCATAACCTATTTCCGCCCCGACAACAGTTATTCAGGACAGTTATAATCATAGGAATCAAATAAAAAAGATGCACTCACATAGATATGATCGCTGGTATCATCTGGCGTCTCTCGTCGTTTGCAACATTTGTAGTACAAGCAGAAGAGTGCAAATAGAGTTGAAATCAAGCCAAGTACTAATAATACTATAACATATACTGGAAACTCCGAATCTGTAACTTTTATAGACAAGCTATTGTAGCATCTAAAATAACCTTTATTTTAGTTGGCTCTAGAAATCTCTCTCTTTTTCTCTCTTACAAGTCTTAGAACGTTGTAGGAGCTTGTCCTGTAGGAGGTATAGTGCCGACAGACCGCAGGGCAGGTCATTTTATAATTCCCTACCAGCTGTATATTGTTTGTGCCGTGTCTGCCACGTTACGTGCATGCTATGCATGCTATGTGCTGGTAATTATAGACGAAGCTATATACGGTAACCACGCGAGCGAAGCCGCGGAAAGAAGTTTAGTTTAAAATGGAAGATATTTTTATAAATGTAGTTTATCAGTCATGTGGTTCCCATAAAACAAGCTCTGCTTAGTTTGGGGTTACATGATGCTGTGTGATAGTGTCCAGCATTATTTATTTATTTGACCGCAATAATTAATCAGCCTATTAGTCCACAGCTGGACATAGAATATGCCCACAATGCCCTGGTGCTTGGGGAGCGCAGGATACAGGTTCTCGCCCGTGCTAATGCTACGGCGTGTCAGCGGCCAGGGGATTTAGTTATGCCAGTGTTGGCTGTACTATGCCGCAATCAGCAGGCCCCCAGAGTCTCGTTTGTTAGAGCAGGGTGTACCACTGGCCGGTGAGGTTTGCTTCGGTTAATGTGCATTCCTAAATGCAAGGGGTTCTAACCTCTATACGATATAATAACTAATAAATTGTATCTGGACGATATAATAAGAAACCAATTACCTTTTCTCAATACAGTATTGACGATGAAATTCTTTTTAGTAACATAAATACGTTCACTCTTTACTTCTTGAATTTTCCAAATAGAATAAACAGTGCCGTTATCTTTTAATTTTATTCGATCAAATATATTTTGACCGGGTTTAATTATTTTATCTACCGTCAAATCGTTCCTCGGTCCTTTATATAATACTATGGGGTCTGAAATTATATAAATAAACAGGTAAATACACTCGAGAGCAATGAATCCGGGTCACTCAAAGAATCCAAAAAATCTCGGAAAGTAAGAATGCTAGGTTAATGCAATAAATTGTATTTAATAGACAATTTAATACTCCTTAAATGAAAGTATTAAAACTTCTTAGTTATTGTAAAGTTATATCATAAAAAAATCAAATTTGAAAAGGGAACACTGTCGAAGATGGAACTACGAAATTACAGGATTTGTTTTTGCTTTTGTTTGTAATCTGTCATTTATGTTGGTACATAAACCAGGTTGATAGTGCTCAATATTCATTATTCAAGCTGAAATCATGTCGCTTACACTTGAAGAATGCACCAGAATACTTACATTGGTGGAAACCGGCCGGAGTCAGCGCGATACAGCCAGGACTGTCGGTGTGTCGCTGTCAACAGTACAAAGAGTTCTCCGAAGTTACGAAGAAACTGGTTCTAACCTACGCAGACCAGGAACGGGCAGAACTAGGTGTACCACAGCACGAGAAGACCGATACTTGGTGAACACCATGCTTCGAAATCGCTTTCTCACAGGAACTGAACTCACAAATCAGTTTCGACGCCTCGGAGGAAGTAACCCAAGTGCATGGACAGTAAGACGTCGGCTTGCTGAATCTAACTTAAAACCCCTTAGACCTGCAAACGGCCCTAAACTGGAGCGTGGCCATCGTATTTCAAGACTAAGATATGCCCAGAACCACGTAAATTGGAGTATTGAAGATTGGTCGAAAGTTATGTTCTCCGACGAATCAAAATGTATGCTCTACAAGCACGATGGAAGACACAGAGTGTATAGAAGACCAGGGGAAAGATTCAAGCAAGCATGCATCGAAGAAAAAGTAGCCTACGGTGGTGGGTCTGTACTTGTGTGGGCCGGAATTTCCTCTGAAAGTCGCACAGAGCTGGTGATCATAGAAAACGGCTCTTTAACTAGCGTAAGATATGTGGAAGAAATCCTCAACGAACACGTTGGTCCATTTATGGTCAATTTGGGTGAGGATGCTATATTTATGCATGACAATGCCCGACCTCATACAGGTAGGATTGTGAATGACTACCTTCAAGAGATGAACATTACTTGTATGGAGTGGCCAGCGCGCAGCCCGGATATCAACCCGATCGAGCATGCTTGGGACGAGCTAGGGAGATGCGTAAAACAACGAAACCCTCCCCCAATCACGCTTCCTGAGCTCAAAATTGCTCTCACAGAGGAATGGGAGAATATTCCCCAAAATCGTATAAGGAACTTGGTGTACAGCATGCCAAACCGCGTAAACGCAGTAATGGAAGCACGAGGAGATAATACGAAGTATTGAAATTCAAGAAAATCGTCATAAAGTTCAAAAATTTCATGTTTCCTATTTTTGTTTTAAGGAGAGATCAGCAGTTTTTTTTCTTTATGTAATTTTGTGTAAATAAAATGTATGGTGACTCATATTTTTTTAACTTTCATTTAAGGAGTATTAAATTGTCTATTAAATACAATTTATTGCATTAACCTAGCATTCTTACTTTCCGAGATTTTTTGGATTCTTTGAGTGACCCGGATTCATTGCTCTCGAGTGTATTATGAATAAGAAGATAATAAAAAAAAATACAGTAAAAACATTTTGAAAAACAAAGCCGTAAAAATAAAATAAAATAGTAAAATAAAATGAAAGAATCCGTTTGATGAAGTCCACGCTCCGACTCAATCTACTCCAGATCATGGCGGGCACCGAAAAGTTTCAGAAGCTTCTCGGTGATAGATTTGTTGCTGTGGAACCCACCAATGACGTTGATGAGGCCCTACAAAACGTGGTTGGGACGAGGGCATCAAATTCTGCCAAATGCAGCATAAAAGTAAAATCTCGGATGAGGCTCTTCGGCTCATCCGAGAAAAAGACGAAAAAAGACGGGAAACCACTGAGGCCACTTCGTCAGAGAGGTCAGACCTTGACAAGCGAATTGCGAAGATGATACGGCGCAACCTTAGGAGCTCCAACACACGCCTCATTGAAGAGGCAATAGAGCGAAACCGAGTGTCCAAAGTATTCACTCAGCAGCTTGGCAGGAGCCACTTGACGAAGTTAGCGACACACGATGGCCGAACCGTATTGTCAAAGCCGGAGATATTATCAGAGATCGATGACTTCTTCTGACATGCTCCTTGCCCCCAACATAACAACCAGGATTCCACAGACACCCTCACCCGCCACTACAACGACGAACTGAAACGAAATCAGCCAGGACGAGATCGTGTTGGCCCTGAGACAGCTTAAAAATGGAAAAGCCCCCGGTGAAGACGGAGTCACTTCAGAACTTCTGAAGGCAGGAGGAGCTCCTGTTGTGCAGGAACTGCAGAACCTCTTTAAGTCAGTCCTTCACTGTGGGAGGACTCCAAAGGCGTGGAACGAGAGCTTGGTGGTTCTGTTTTTTAAGAAGGGACATAAAACCCTTCTTTAAAACGAACGAGCTATGCTCGGAGTTTCTCTGAAGGATAGAATCCGCAACGAGACTATCCAACGAGACTATCCTGGCCTATGTCCAGCAGTGGACTGCTATAGGTTGATGATGATGATCCCTACGAAGTTTCGGCTCTACTCTACATCGGTAAATAAATCATCCGTGGGACCTAATTCAAAGGTATGTCGTGAAGCGCATAACATGTCGGTATCGTCTTTCGAGGCAACGATATTCGAGACGTCACCGGTCTCTCTGAGACCTCTGCCTGGCAAGGCGGGGCCTTGCCGCCTGAGGGGCTAACCGTTTGCTTGCTGCACCCTCGCAGCCTGCAGCGGCCTCTACGAGGGGGAAAAGGGACAGTTGTTGACTCGTCCGCAGCGCTGGACCTAAGCCGGCTCTTAGGAAGGAGCCTCGAGATGAGAAGGGATTCACCGAGGTTATATGAAAAATAAGGAAGCCCTCCTGCCGTATCCAGAGCGGTGGCACCGCGCGACCGGGCCAAAGCTACAACAAACGGCTATGCCTTCGACGCTGCTCTGTTTGTCGCGTCTTCCACGAAGGTGGAAGATATCATGGAATACGTGAAAGGGAAGGCCAATCTGCAGGTAAGGGTCGTGCGGGTTCTTACCGAAAACATTTCGACCTTTACAAGGGAAAAGATTTGGGCTGAAAATGTGTTATTCCGACGCCACAGACTTTGCGTTTAGTAAATAGTTTTAAGTACCTAAATAGATATTGAATATAATTGTATGTATATATTTCTATGGGCCGTAGATAAAGTAATTAATATCTTGTACCGTGTGTATTGATGATGCCTTATTATTACTATAAAATTATTCAACTAGTTAGGTACTTACTTTTCTCTTCATTTGGAACCTTTTGACCATCAGTAAAATTTCGACTTTTCGGTTCTGTAAAAGTAAAACGTAAAAAAAATAATTTAAAATAAAAAAAACCGACTTCAAAAACATTTATTGAAAAAACTGTTAAACTAAAAAGTTAAAAATAATTGCTTATTTTTTGGTTCATCCACCTTTTTTCTATAAATTTATCCCTTACGATCTATGCGTTTACCACATAGGTAGATCTAGATACCTACCTGTTATTTTTGGAGTTGGAGTCAGCTTTGGAGTACGACATTATAGCAACTACACTTCTCCCACCTCGGACATGCCCTCCTGCGCCGCCCACGCAATAGTTACCTACCTTGGCGATGGTTAATAATACACCTTACACATGTGATACGTGAGATACCTATAATATTAGGAGAAAAGTGGCAATCCTAGAGTTAATTTTGTAGATTAACTCCGGAACCGACACATTAACGTGCCTTCTAAAGCACAGAATGATTTATCAAGATGGGCTATTTAAGAATTGATTGCCAAAGACGGTTTGCAAATACAACTGCCTTAACTGATAGACTGTTGAGTCTAGTGATGGTTATTAGTAAGTGTTTCAAAGTGAACACCTACCTACCAAAATTATTGTCTGATAAGGTTCTTAGTCTTGGAGGTTTTGGATTCTGACTCAGCTTAAATTTGGCACTGACATGATCATCGATGACATCGTTAATTCCATGACTAGAACATCTGATTAACAAACCTTGGTCGTCGCTGAAAGAAAAACAACTTAGTATTAAGAAGTTACACATTTAATGGCCTTACTTATAAAATACTGTCAAAGTTAAAAAATATTTACGGTCCTATTCTTACAGTTCTATAAACCTCAGATAGCTAAAATGGCTAAAATATTGACAGGGATAAGCTTACTTTATCGAACCGTTATAAAATGACATTTGGTTATGAATGAATAAGGGGGTAAGACTATTGCCATCCCTTACCGTTGCTTATTGACAAACAGTGACAGGGCTAACTTTTAGCTACGGATAATAACTTTGAGTAGCGTTTTTAACCCCCGACGCAACAACGACGGGGTGTTATAAGTTTGATGTGTTTCTCTCTCTCTCTCTCTCTCTCTCTGTGTGTGTGTGTGTGTGTGTGTGTGTGTGTGTATGTGTGTCTGTCCCATCGCTTTCGAACGGATGACCCCGACGCAAATTAGTCCATCGAATTTTATAGCTCAACGTTCGTATTATTTTTGACTTCTTAAATGTTTGCGTTTTGAGTTGGGGGTTTTTAAATTTTTAAATTTAAATTTTATTTTGTTTTAATTCATTTAGGCACACTGCACCGAATTTTGTCGCATAGCGTGGGGCCGCATATTATTACATTGTACGCCGACAAGCTACGCGTCAGCGCCCGCGCGCGTGATCGTGATATGCCACTCCGCCATCGAGGAGTTTCAATTTGCACCCCGCGCACCGCGTCGGGTCGCATTGCAACTTGCAAGAGGGTGAATCGCCTTAATATCGTTTTCTTTTTATCGTCAGGGCTTGATCTTGATTAGTAGGTTATTTTATTTGAAGCAGCATTTGCTTGTGCAGTATGAGTGACCACATCGACACACTAACTTGTCAAGATTAAAGATCATCGTAGAAACTTCTGTATATTTTTCTGATGATAACTTTACAGCTTCTGTTTTCAACAAGTCCTCGTCAAATATTTGCACTGAAAGTAAAATAAAATAGTTGTAAAGTAGAGAACGAGGATAAAGGAGTGTTTTATTTTACGGGTGCAATATTAAATCACAAGCGCAACAAAGGATTCTAGAGTCCTGAGTGCATCGAGGGATTCAAGATCGCCCAAGTTGCTTTTTCCCAGAGGATCACACTCCTTGTACTGTTAAATAATAAAGTGTAGTGACCCGCTCGTTGCTGTCTGCATGCGGCGGTCGTGGCGAGTGGACGTGCTGCTGCGATACAATTTTGTGCATTGTCATTCGTTTTTATTACACTCTACTTTTCTCATTTTCGCACGCTAATTAAACGCAAGGCTAACAAAACCTAACGAAGCAACTCAGTAATCACATAGCCGTGTGCCACATGGATTTTAGCCTGTATCGTGGATATCAGGAACTATGAGTACCTAGACCATGGTGAAAATGGTGAGCATTTGTCGCGCAGCGGGAATCATAACCGCAATTCATGCTATTCAGTCAGCTATTGTCCTATTGGCAGGATTTTTACCAAAACTTTGATACCACGCGTTGAAAAAATCAATACCATTTTTATACAACATGTTTCACCCCTTTAGAAGTTGAAATTTCACAAACTCCTTCTTAGTGGGTGTTTTTGCTATAAAAGGAAGGGGTATAGGTTCTTTAGCTTTCTACCTTTACTGGCTTAGGGTGTGCGTTGATTCCAGAAATAAAAGACCTTTTCTTTTATCATTCCTACTAAAATTTACCTAGGAAATTGAAACTTAAAACTTCCATTGAAGAACATCTATTGTGCAACGACAGCAGATTTTTTTTTTATATGAGTATGTTTTTACTACTTAATAGCTTAAAGGCTGGAATACACATGCTACGTAGTAGCACATAAGCATGATATTATTGAGCAGATGCTACTTAGTAGCATACAATTAGCACGTGTATACGAAAAGAGCATGCTTGTGAATAAGCACGCTACTAAATCGCAAACCGGTCTATTTTTCGTGCTAAATAGCACACGGTGTCAGGTGCGGTTGAGAGGCGGCTTGGCTTCAAAGCATGTGTGAACGTGTTCTATTCGAGCATGCTACTTGGATGAGTTGGATGCTCGGCATCAGACTCTGTATAGTGTAACTTTTTTTTATGAATGGTTAAATTTTTTCAAAAGTTCATAAAATTTCACTGGTTCCATTCGTACATTGTTCCTGAAACCACCAATATCTTCTTCCCTCATTTCATTTAGTAAACAATCACTTGCTCCCAGACTTTGTCTTCTGCTAATCCAGTACCCAACTTTTTTCCATCGTCTATTGTCCCTTTTCATAAAAAGTTTTTTATTATATATGTGGAAACTGTTGAAAGTGACAATATAACTGACTTTAATTAATTCCGCAAAGAAACCTGCATTTTAATGAGCATGTGTATCTCAGACGTGCTAGAAAGAAGTATGCTCGTAAAAAGTATGCTTCTGAAGTCTGTGCATTCTTGAGCAAATGTACACTCTCGCAGAGCATGCTATAAATGAGGATACTATCTAGTAGCAAACAAGCGTGCTTTTTTAGTAGCATGTGTATTCCAGGCTTAAAGCTGTGTCAGAAATCAGCTGCCTTCAAAGAGGTCAAGTTCGAATTTCGAATTAGTAGGTAAGTTCTTTTTGGCTTTGATCCTGTGTGGATCTCTATGGTAAAACCACGAAATTACTAGTACTTTCTTAAATAAAACTTGAATAAAACTTGTTCTGCGTATTAACTTGGTAGGTAGGTACATTCAATGAATAACGTATTACCAAGAAGAAAATCTGTTATTGGTATTCTCCCAAAAAGGTATCATGTAACAGTTTTTGTTGTCACTATTTAAAAAAAAATAGGTTTTACTACAAAGAATTAGAATAGGTGATACAAGTAACATACTTTTCCATTGAAGCGGAAGCGTCACAGGAGAGGAGCTGTTCTTTGGTGTAAGTGGTTTTTTTCTTTTACATTTAACTGTGATCTGGGTTTTTGCATTGTACTTGTAGTAACGTTCTGACTCGTTTTTAGATATACAAACTGAAATAAAAAATAATAAGAATAAGTGCCCAAATCGATATTCTAGTGACTTACAAGAGTTTTTATACACACAATAACGCCTGCCACATGTAGAGTTCGGAAAAGGTACAATGTAAGTAAGAAACAAATCATGTAAAAGCAAACATTTAAAAAGTCTAAAATAATACCATCGTTTAGTCATCAAATTCGATTGAGTAATTTGCGTCGGGGTACCGCTTTGTAAGCGAGACCCTTTATTTGATTGACTATTTATTAATTTACTAGCATTTCTGACCTAAGTGGGAGCGCTATGAGTTTGTAATAGCCTTATTTTAGCTATTTAGTTATTATTTTAAACTTAACGGTACCACGACGCGAATTACTCAATCGAATTTGATGGCTCAACGATGGAATTATTTTTTAATTTTTAAATGTTTGCTTTTCTAGTAGTTTTTCGAGTTTCGGGGGTGTTTATTTTACATTTTTAAAGAGTATTTCTACTAGTGTGGATATCCTGGTTTCAGCGACAGCTCATCATTTTGCCACCATTGCATTCCTTGTAGAATCAAATACTGTTCATTAACCTTTATACCTTTAGAAGACAAATCTTCTTATTTTAATTTCGTTGATATTCCTCGTTCCCTTTTAATATAGGGTACATTATTCTACTAGTCAACCCCTTTCATTTGATAGGTACCCATATTGAGGCAGTTGTGAAAAAAATATAGGTACTCAATTCACCATTTTGTGGTGGCTTTGAAATTTGTCATAGTGTATTTCATGCTTCTAGTCAAGCCCTTTCATTTGATACCCACATTTAGGGAATTGTGAAAAAATATGTAATTCGCCATTTTGTGGTGGCGGCCATCTTAAACAATACAGTACCAGGCACGGTTATTTGTGGTCATACATGTGCGGTCAGTGGTTATATGTGACTATTAAAAAAAAATGCGTAATGAAACTAACAAATTGTTACCTATAGACATGCATTAAATTATAAACGTGGTATCAAAAGAAGAGTGTGACCTAACTTACCTGTGAGACGGTTGTCACTGTTAATTTCTAAATATAATTCTGAATCTGTAAATGATAATATGTAGGTATTTATAAGTTTTCACGAGGCCGAATTATTAAACAAAGTACAAGTAGCGAAACGAAACTCTAGCGCTGACCGTTATTGCGCGGAAGTCAAAAATAAGGTATCATATGGGAGCTAGAGGCGAGAGAGAGCGAGAGACCCATGCACAGAAGTTTCTTTCACCGCTAGACTTACGTGCTGTTAGCTATACTGACAATATTCCCTGAGGGTTGCCCCACGCCTCCGAGGCGCCTTTATGGATATTGATACTTTTAGGAGTATATACACCAGACGGTCAATTGGTGCCATAGGTGCAAAAGTCAACACGGAAATACATAATTATGTCCCTTTGAGCGAACTTCAGTAAGTGATTCGGCCAATCCGACCCAAATAAAGAAACTACGCTACTTGCTGCCAACGTCATAGCTTTGTGACTATTGGAGATAGGAACATAATACTTTGTGACTATTAGAGATAGTATTGACCCCTCCCTAGGAAATCCGACCCAAATAAAAAAACTACGCTACTTGCTGCCAACGTCATAGGAACATAATACTTTGTGACTATTGGAGATAGGAACATAATACTTTGTGACTATTAGAGATAGTATTGACCCCTCCCTAGGATATCGTGTGTTCAGGGTGCCTAGTGCGAGTTTAGTTGCTCGATTGATATGTGTAATCGAGGTAGCGCCATCTAGTGAGAAACGCGTGGCAATGACTCCTTTCCATACAAATTTGCGTAAACGCAAACGCGATCGAGCAACTAAACTCACATTATGTACCCAGTACCCCTGTATCCTGAGTTTCACAATTCGAAAACATTCATAGTTTACGTATTCGAGGTCAATTTTAAAATATATTTTTTCGTTAATAACCAACTGTTTTGAGTGAAAAACGTTGCAACCTGCAAGAAGATTATATTACCTACGTAGTTGAGTAATTGCCAATAAAGTAACATTAAAAAAGAGGTCGAGAACTAAAACTAAGAAAGATTTCGGATGGAGCAAGCCATACTAGGGGTACAGGAACTATGGGTGTCCCATCGTATCTATTTGTACTTCGTATGAGCTACCAGCTAACTCCAGTGTCGGAGTTTTAAGCCGCCGCGCCGTTGTAGGAAGCGCTCGTGGCGTGGCATGCTTTGGTATTAGCAGATCACATTGAACAAGAACATCATCATCATCATCATCATCAGCCTATAGCAGTCCACTGCCGGACATATGCCTCCCCTAATGAGCGCCATTGCGCCCTGTTCTGTTGAAGCCGCGGTCTCCACTCAAAAACTCGTTTGCCCCAACGGTTGTCGGTACTTCGGCATATATGGCCAACCCACTGCCACTTCAGCTTGCTAATTCTCTGAGCTAAGTCGACAGTAAGAACGCAACGGCAAAAAAAACTACTCTTGGATAGGTGACCGTTTCGTGGCAAATAAATCTGAGCTCTTCCGGTCTTCGGAAGGCACAGATGCTGGTCCCGTATACAAAAACTATAATAAACCAGATCATGCAATTATTTGTCCCAGAGCAAAAATAGAAATTGGGACCTTTTGCGCTTCACTCAAGATAGTCAAAGAATAACTATTTTCCAGCTTTTCACTGATCACTGTCTATTGCTAATTACACTGGCAATTTACTAATATTTTACCAAAGTGATTATAGCGGTTATCACAATCTTTTGGTTCACAAGAATAAAAAGGTAAGTTTAGAAGTATGACAAGTAAGATCCACATTGTTCGGCCAGTAAACCTCTACTGAGGTTAACATTAGGTTCGAAAAGTTACGGTCTCGGTCATGCATTTGTGAACGGTAGCATTGAGCAAAATTTGTTTCTAAATTCAGATGCAATTAAATAACTATAATTATCCTGTCCTACTATATCATATTTCCTACTAATTATTATAAATGTGAACATTTGTGAGGATGGATGGATGGATGGGTATTTGTTTCTCTTTCACGAAAAAACTACTGAACGGATTTGGATAAAACTTGGAATAGATACAGATAGGTTATCTGATGGCATCTGAGGCGCAGAGGGCGAAAGTCTACCTGAGACGCAGAAGGTTGCGGTTTCGATTTCCGCCCCGGCACAAATTTTTGTTGACAAATAAGCAACAAATAACAGACTGCGACTTCTGTATGTTAGTAATAGGTAGGTACTCATCTAAATTATATTATGTTATTTTCGAACTCGGGTATGATCAATAATATAAATAAGATTTTTCCTCCTTCACTACGTTTATAATCCAGTGGCAGTGCCATATTCCCAATAAATAATAATCGTTTACAGTGCTAACAATGCTGTGTACCTATTTAGTAATATAAACACACCTAAACTAGGCTTAACTACGCATCTTACCTTATAACAATTACAGCCATTGTATATAAACTATCGTAGAAATTCAAAATGATTATCAAGTATAATTACTTACTCCAACAGCGCAGAGACCCAAAGTGAGTCTTGGCTTCCGACACGAGAACTCTCCACTTTTCCCTGACCATGATGATGATATGGGCGGTGCTGATTTTAGGATAAGCCCTGGGTGACATAACGCAAAAATACTATTCACGAAAAACAGTATTAAATAAGTAGTAAGTGGTCGCAGTAGGGGGTGTATGGGGTTCCATGTTTCATCT
The DNA here is from genome assembly GCA_951804965.1 of Horisme vitalbata. NCBI lineage: Eukaryota > Metazoa > Arthropoda > Insecta > Lepidoptera > Geometridae > Horisme > Horisme vitalbata. The sequence goes on along the minus strand of OX638091.1, from coordinate 26,981,408 downwards.
TCGAACTTTCTTCAACCTCTTCAGCCCGTGCTTACTAACAAACGGGGCTATGGCAGCTGCTGATTGCAGGATAGCACAGCCTAACACCGGCACAGCTACATCCCCTGAACGTTGAAGGGCAGAAGCGTAGGCGGTGTAATGAACTGTGCCTTGCCCAACCCACCGTTGACAGACAAGTCAAAGAGGACATCATCATTGGCCTAAGTACCATACGGTCAACAGCATCCGCATTTTTAAAACGTTGTGTAATGAATTAAGTTACTTTCTGGTAGTATGTTGGGAGGCTCAGTGCAGTGATAGGCCTTCATTGTAGTACGTCTTTATTCGTTGGTGGTTGGGTGAGGAGTCTCATACAGACACATGCAATGCTTAGTGACTATTACCTAAGCTGTATAAGTGTGGATAAGTGCTAAATTCGCGTCTTACACCACAGTTGACTGCTGTCCTCGGACTTGAAGCTCCGCGCCGGCCTCCCCTAATAGGAAGGGGGATTTATCCATAACCCCCATGCTGGGCAAGCATGGATGGCAGGGTACGGCTTCTTGCACTGTCCACACTAGTTGTGCCAATGCCCGTTGGCGATCAGGGAATTTAGCTGTCAGGCTGTGATTCAACACCCCGTTTGTTAGTAGCGGGATGAACCACGGCGAGTGAGATGTTCATGGTTTCCCAAGATAAAAGTCAAAAGTCAAAAGTCAAAAAGTCAAAATTCATTTATTCAGTAGAAACTGTATAGTACACTTTGAAACGTCATTTTTTTTTAATTTACCACCAATTCGTAACGTGACCAAACAGAGAAGAATTGGCAAGAAACTCTGCTTGGCTTATATTTTTTTAACGTCATTGTACTTAATATCTATTACAATGTTTTTGATGGAGTTGGAGGCAGTTTCATCCCAAGCTTTTTTGTCATCTAAATAATCAGATATTTTATAATAAGCTTTATTACATAGATTACGTTTAACAAAATTTTTGAATTTATTTATAGATAGATTAATCACATCATTTGGGATTTTGTTAAAAAATCGTACAGACATCCCTTTAAAAGATTTACTAACTTTATGGAGATAGAAGTTGGTACCCCTGTCACACCAGCCATATCATAGATATAAGATGTGTTCTCGTAGGTACCCAGCCTACTTCACTGTCACTATTTAAGCGCGACAAGAACACTCGCATCCTGGCGGAAGTTATAATGCACTTTGTTAACTTTGAAGATATGAAGAAGTTCGTCTTTAAACTTGTTTTATTACTCCATCCTTAATGTAAGTCTAAAGACATGTTAATGTATGGAACTTCTACTGTTATTGTTTGCAAATCTTATAGTATTACAAAAGTTCTTTCTGTTATTGAACTATTTTATGGTTTAACACTTTCAGTGCTGAATCACAACTGTTGTGTGTAGAAAGCATAGAACCAGCTCAATATAACAAAAAAATATTAAAAAGGAAAATAAATAATAATAAATAAATAACGCTGGACACTAACTCACAGCATTATCATTAACCACCATATAGACACCCAGACCTGAGACAAATATCTGCAGATAATGAAGACATTTGTCTCGCAGCGGGAATCAAACCCGCAACTTTCTGCGTCTCAGGCGGACCTTCGCCCACTGCGCCACAGAGGTTGTCATCGTCGATACAAATACAAATACAAATAGTTTTATTGATACAAAATAACATGAGTACATAATAAAATTGGAAAACGATGGTAACCGCAATAGTTAAAAATAACTGTGGCGCAGTCACCAACGCCCACTTCCTAGGACTAGGTACAGTTTGTTCCTATTTTAAAAGTAATTAAATGTATTTTTTGCTTACACAGGGAGTACTATGATTGGTGTGGTGTGGTGTGGGTGTGTGAGTGTGTTTATGTGTTCTTGTATGGGTGGGGAGAGGCGTTTGAGGGGGAGTAGTAGTTTAGTGTAATTATAAGTAAGGTAAAGTTGGTTATTTAATTAACTTTTCAGTTTCCTCATATACAGGGTTTGCAACCAGGCTTACATTTTCTGTTTACATTTATAAAAAGTGAGTGGGTATATATTTAATACCATATTGATTTTATTATATAACTTTGAGCTTATTAAACTAGTGTCTGCTCGCTACAGCAGTTCTACGGGACTCAATGTTACAAACTTGGTCAGATCTGCGCTTATAGCTGTTAGATGTATCATACGTAAGTTGAGAATGCCTGCGGAGAACTGTGTTTAAAATAAAAAGTTGCCTAACTGAAAGCACATTGCACAGCGAGTAGTGTTCGGATGTCGAAGTGATGTATGTTAGAAATTTCCCTATGATTTTAAAACGATTACAAACCAAACTATCAAGAACTAGCTGACCTGATCCTATCTTAATTCTTGAGTTCATGCAAATACCCCATAAAAATATCTCACACACAGTCAACTGATGCCAAACTGAGCAGAGCCTGTACTATGGGTACCAGAACGAATATATATACAATAGATATCTACTTACTCTGAAAACATCCAGACACAAAACAAAAATTCATGTTCAAAATATACAAAATGTTAGTCCTGGGTGGGAACAGAACCCGCAACCTGCAGCTCAGAAGGCAGAGCTACTAAGATGAGAGGCATATCAATTCTTTCCCTAAAACCCTTATTTGCACAACCATAAAAAGTCTAATCGGTCCAGCCGTTTTCAAGTGACCTCCTAACTAACAAACACCATATTTTTATAAGAAAATCTGATAATCTGTACCATAAAATGTTTGGTCAATATCATACAAAGCAATCATTTACAGTTGATTGATGGATGGGACATAGGTAATGTCGTGTCCCTAATCCATCAAGGTTGTCCTTGGCATTGGCAGGCTAATGGGCCGTGCGAGGTCTATGATCATTCACTAACATTGGGGGCTCAAATCAAGGATAAGATTGTGATGTTACGAGTTTAATAACATAATCGATTGCATGGCAGTGGAGTGAATAAATCCTACTTTCCTACTATAGGTATTGTAAAGGCGAACGTATTGATGTAGTTATGGATGAATGTTTGTTAGTCTTTCACGCAAAAATGACTGAACGGATTTGTATGATTCTTGGAATATACACAGTTTGTGACCTGGATTAACACATATGCTTTTTATCCCGGTACCACGCGAGCGAAGCCGCGGCTAACTGCGCTTCTAAAAGCTAGTAAAAAATAATGCTGGATATGCAGGACATTATCCCACACACCACCAGCCACCAGCCAATATAGGCAGGCAGTACTGGACTGATATTAATCCACTACTGGAGGACATACCTGTCTTACTTGTCGACATAACTCAGAAGATTCGCAAGATGAAGTGGCAGTGTGCAAATGCGCAAATAAAAATGCTAGTTTCGGCGAATCGAGATAGGTACTCTATAGAGTCAAGTCTTCCGAGCGAAGACTTAAACAACACATCAAAAAGTCATAATTATTTGCACTAATTTAGACCTTATGTCGCTTGAAAAGTGAAAGTGTTCAATGTCGGCGCAATAGGCAGCGTGAGCTGAGTTTTGGTGGGGATATTATTTTTCCACGTTTATGGCTCTGAAGTATGCTATCTCGATGCAGCGAGTGAGGTTGAAAATTTTGACACTGCTTGTGCATTGCAGACATACAGTGTACACCAAAACATCTCATCTACTTAGCTCATAGCGTGATATAATCAAACTACCTAGGTACGAGTAACTTAAGATTTCCGTCATGTTAATATCAAGTATTGGATACGTGTGCCTCATGTAGTTTCGGAGACATTAATTAAAGGAGCCTGCCAACGCAAGAAGGCGCCTCAACGAGATCAGACAAGCAACATATCCAAAATACCTAGACCCGAGCGGTGGCTAGGAACACTAACTAGAAACGTTTTCACAATAGAGATTTGTTCACAGATAGGGGCCAAGGTATATTGGAAGTATCTGATATTACGCATCCAATAGATTAGTTTAATTATAACACGATATTTAAACTACACAGATAATTCACTCTAGAAATCTAATTAGAAACAGAAACAGGTGTTACTGAGCTTCTTTCCTAGGCTCGTTACGTTTTAAGTCAAAGGAACCTTTATGATAATTCTAAGGAATATTGATTATTTGAAATTGGGGTTTAAAAACGAAGGAATGTTTGAAAACGAAAGTTTTCAATCAGTGCGTTCTACCAGTCATGCGACACACATACGAAGCCGAAACGGACACTCACATTATGGCTAGTCCACCAGTTTAAAGTCGCTCAGCGAGCTATAGAACGAGCTATGCTTGGAGTTTCTGTGAAGGATAGAATCCGCAACGAGACTATCCGACATAAAACTAAAGTAGTCGACGTAGCTCAGACAATAAGGAAGCTGAAGTGGCAGTGGGCTGGCCATATCTGCCGAAAAACCGACAACCACTGGGGCAAACGAGTTGAGACCGCGGCTCGGCAAACGCCGGGTGGGACGCCCTCCGGTCAGGTGGAGTGACGATTTGCGTAAGGCAAAGGTGGATGCTGGATGCGTCGAGCTCAGAACAGGGCGCAATGGCGCTCATTAGTGGAGGCCTAAGTCAAGCAGTGGACTGCTATAGGCTGATGATGATGATGATGATGTTTTTTTTTTATTTCGTTTATTTCGTTCATTTAGTTGATTTCGTTAATTTTAATTTAGTTAATTTCGTTTATTTCGTTAATGTCGTTAATTTCGTTAATTTCGTTAATTTCGTTAATGTCGTTAATTTCGTTAATTTCGTTAATTTCGTTAATTTCGTTAATTTCGTTAATTTCGTTAATTTCGTTAATTTCGTTAATTTCGTTAATTTCGTTAATTTCGTTAATTTCGTTAATTTCGTTAATTTCGTTAATTTCGTTAATTTTGTTAATTTTGTTCATTTTGTTCATTTTGTTCATTTTGTTCAATTTGTTCATTTTGTTCATTTTTCATTTTGTTCATTTTGTTCAGTTTGTTCATTTTGTTCATTTTGTTCATTTTGTTCATTTTGTTCATTTTGTTCATTTTGTTCATTTTGTTCATTTTGTTCATTTTGTTCATTTTGTTCATTTTGTTCCTTTTATTCCTTTTATTTATTTTAATAATGTATAATCTCAATCCATTTAGTTTTGACGTGAAGGAGGGACAATATATATAAATATAAATGTATCGTTCTTTTATGCCATATTACACTTACCTACTGTATAGATAAGTATATTTATTATGGTTTTATATTTTCATAACATTTTTAGGCATTCTTGTTGTTTCTATATGTTTATTATTACCTAAGTTATTTCTAGATTTCATTATGGCTCAAAATTTGTAATTTTGTATAATTTACTTGTTTTTTGAGACCAAATCTCCAACAGCCTCTACGGAAGACTGAGCTGGGACCTTTTGCAACTATGTTAATTATAATTTGTTACCTACCTTGTGTGTTAAATGTTTTTTGTTGGTTGCAAATATACAATTTGATTTATATACTAGCTTCCGCCCGCGGCTTCGTTCGCCGATTACCCAGATAAAAAGTAGCCTACGAGTTAATCCAGGTCACAAGTAAAGTATAAGTATTCCAAGTTTCATCCGAAACCGTGCAGTAGTTTTTGCGTGAAAGAGTAACAAACATCCCTCCATGAATCCTTAAAAATTTACACACTTACTTATGAACGCTACTTAAATTTAATCAATGCTCAAAGTTAGCCCTGTCACTGTTTCCCATTATCCAACGATAAGAGATAGCAAGAGTTTAATTATCGTTTATCTTTTGAAAGATGTTCATAAGTAAGGCCATTACTTTTTAATATTACTCGAATACAGTAATATCATTGAACATTTTCATTCATAGAGTTGTGTTGAAATTGAGCACTATGAAATAAAAAAAATGATTCAGTGAACTATTTGATATATTCAGGCGGAATAGAGGTTACACTATTCAGGCAGAATAGAGGTAACACTACTATGGTGGAATAGAAGTTGCACTATTCAGGCGGAATAGAGGTTACACTATTCAGGCGGAATAGAGGTTACACTATTCAGGTGGAATAGAGGTTACACTATTATGGCGGAATAGAGGTTACACTATTCAGGTGGAATAGAGGTTACACTATTATGGCGGAATAGAGGTTACACTATTCAGGTGGAATAGAGTTTACACTATTCAGGCAGAATAGAGGTTACACTATTATGGCGGAATAGAGGTTACACTATTCAGGTGGAATAGAGGTTACACTATTATGGCGGAATAGAGGTTACACTATTCAGGTGGAATAGAGTTTACACTATTCAGGCAGAATAGAGGTTACACTATTCAGGTGTAATAGAGGTTACACTATTTAGGCGGAATAGAGGTTACACTATTATGGCGGAATAGAGGTTACACTATTCAGGTGGAATAGAGGTTACACTATTCAGGCGGAATAGAGGTTACACTACTATGGCGGAATAGAAGTTGCACTATTCAGGCGGAAAAGAGGTTACACTATTCAGGTGTAATAGAGGTTACACTATTTAGGCGGAATAGAAGTTGCACTATTCAGGTGTAATAGAGGTTATACTATTATGGCGGAATAGAGGTTACACTATTATGGCGGAATAGAGGTAACACTATTATGGCGGAATAGAGGTTACAATATTCAGGTGGAATAGAGGTTACACTATTCAGGCGGAATAGAGGTTAGACTATTCAGGTGGAATAGAGGTTACGCTATTATGGCGGAATAGAGGTTACACTATTATGGCGGAATAGAGGTTACACTATTCAGGTGTAATAGAGTTTATACTATTATGGCGGAATAGAGGTTACACTATTCAGGTGTAATAGAGGTTATACTATTATGGCGGAATAGAGGTTACACTATTATGGCGGAATAGAGGTTACACTATTATGGCGGAATAGAGGTTACACTATTCAGGTGGAATAGAGGTTACACTGTTCAGGCGGAATAGAGGTTACACTATTCAGGCGGAATAGAGGTTACACTACTATAGCGGAATAGAAGTTGCACTATTCAGGCGGAATAGAGGTTACACTATTCAGGTGTAATAGAGGTTATACTATTATGGCGGAATAGAGGTTACACTATTATGGCGGAATAGAGGTTACACTATTCAGGTGTAATAGAGTTTATACTATTATGGCGGAATAGAAGTTACACTATTCAGGTGTAATAGAGGTTATACTATTATGGCGGAATAGAGGTTACACTATTATGGCGGAATAGAGGTTACACTATTATGGCGGATTGAGGTTACACTATTCAGGTGGAATAGAGGTTACACTATTCAGGCGGAATAGAGGTTACACTATTCAGGTGTAATAGAGGTTACACTATTCAGGTGGAATAGAGGTTACGCTATTATGGCGGAATAGAGGTTACACTATTCAGGTGGAATAGAGGTTACACTATTATGGCGGAATAGAGGTTACACTATTATGGCGGAATAGAGGTTACACTATTCAGGTGGAATAGAGGTTACACTATTCAGGCAGAATAGAGGTAACACTACTATGGCGGAATAGAAGTTGCACTATTCAGGCGGAATAGAGGTTACACTATTATGGCGAAATAGAGGTTACACTATTCAGGTGGAATAGAGGTTACACTATTCAGGCGGATTAGAGGTTTCACTATTCAGGTGTAATAGAGGTTACACTATTCAGGTGGAATAGAGGTTACACTATTCAGGCGAGGTTATACTATTATGGCGGAATAGAGGTTACACTATTATGGCGGAATAGAGGTTACACTATTATGGCGGAATAGAGGTTACACTATTCAGGTGTAATAGAGGTTACACTATTCAGGTGGAATAGAGGTTACACTATTCAGGCGGAATAGAGGTAACACTACTATGGCGGAATAGAAGTTACACTATTATGGCGGAATAGAGGTTACACTATTATGGCGGAATAGAGGTTATACTATTATGGCGGAATAGAGGTTACACTATTATGGCGGAATAGAGGTTACACTATTATGGCGGAATAGAGGTTACACTATTCAGGTGGAATAGAGGTTACGCTATTATGGCGGAATAGAGGTTACACTATTATGGCGGAATAGAGGTTACACTATTCAGGTGTAATAGAGGTTATACTATTATGGCGGAATAGAGGTTACACTATTATGGCGGAATAGAGGTTACACTATTCAGGTGGAATAGAGGTTACGCTATTATGGCGGAATAGAGGTTACACTATTATGGCGAAATAGAGGTTACACTATTCAGGTGTAATAGAGGTTACATTATTCAGGTGGAATAGAGGTTACGCTATTATGGCGGAATAGAGGTTACACTATTCAGGTGGAATCGAGGTTACACTATTCAGGCGGAATAGAGGTTACACTATTCAGGTGTAATAAAGGTTACACTATTCAGGTGGAATTGAGGTTACACTATTATGGCGGAATAGAGGTTACACTATTCAGGTGGAATAGAGGTTACACTATTCAGGTGGAATAGAGGTTACGTTATTATGGCGGAATAGAGGTTACACTATTATGGCGGAATAGAGGTTACACTATTCAGGTGTAATAGAGGTTACACTATTCAGGTGGAATAGAGGTTACACTATTCAGGCGGAATAGAGGTTACACTATTCAGGTGGAATAGAGGTTACGCTATTATGGCAGAATAGAGGTTAAACTATTATGGCGGAATAGAGGTTACACTATTCAGGTGGAATAGAGGTTACACTATTATGGCGGAATAGAGGTTACACTATTCAGGTGGAATAGAGTTTACACTATTCAGGCAGAATAGAGGTTACACTATTCAGGTGTAATAGAGGTTACACTATTTAGGCGGCATAGAGGTTACACTATTATGGCGGAATAGAGGTTACACTATTATGGCGGAATAGAGGTTACACTATTCAGGTGGAATAGAGGTTACGCTATTATGGCGGAATAGAGGTTACACTATTATGGCGGAATAGAGGTTACACTATTCAGGTGTAATAGAGGTTATACTATTATGGCGGAATAGAGGTTACACTATTCAGGTGGAATAGAGTTTACACTATTCAGGCAGAATAGAGGTTACACTATTATGGCGGAATAGAGGTTACACTATTCAGGTGGAATAGAGGTTACACTATTATGGCGGAATAGAGGTTACACTATTCAGGTGGAATAGAGGTAACACTATTATGGCGGAATAGAGGTTACACTATTCAGGTGGAATAGAGTTTACACTATTCAGGCAGAATAGAGGTTACACTATTCAGGTGTAATAGAGGTTACACTATTTAGGAAAATAGAGGTTACACTATTATGGCGGAATAGAGGTTACACTATTCAGGTGGAATAGAGGTTACACTATTCAGGCGGAATAGAGGTTACACTACTATGGCGGAATAGAAGTTGCACTATTCAGGCGGAATAGAGGTTACACTATTCAGGTGTAATAGAGGTTACACTATTTAGGCGGAATAGAAGTTGCACTATTCAGGTGTAATAGAGGTTATACTATTATGGCGGAATAGAGGTTACACTATTATGGCGGAATAGAGGTAACACTATTATGGCGGAATAGAGGTTACAATATTCAGGTGGAATAGAGGTTACACTATTCAGGCGGAATAGAGGTTAGACTATTCAGGTGGAATAGAGGTTACGCTATTATGGCGGAATAGAGGTTACACTATTATGGCGGAATAGAGTTTACACTATTCAGGTGTAATAGAGTTTATACTATTATGGCGGAATAGAGGTTACACTATTCAGGTGTAATAGAGGTTATACTATTATGGCGGAATAGAGGTTACACTATTATGGCGGAATAGAGGTTACACTATTATGGCGGAATAGAGGTTACACTATTCAAGTGGAATAGAGGTTACACTATTCAGGCGGAATAGAGGTTACACTATTCAGGCGGAATAGAGGTTACACTACTATGGCGGAATAGAAGTTGCACTATTCAGGCGGAATAGAGGTTACACTATTCAGGTGTAATAGAGGTTATACTATTATGGCGGAATAGAGGTTACACTATTATGGCGGAATAGAGGTTATACTATTCAGGTGTAATAGAGTTTATACTATTATGGCGGAATAGAAGTTACACTATTCAGGTGTAATAGAGGTTATACTATTATGGCGGAATAGAGGTTACACTATTATGGCGGAATAGAGGTTACACTATTCAGGCAGAATAGAGGTAACACTACTATGGCGGAATAGAAGTTGCACTATTCAGGCGGAATAGAGGTTACACTATTATGGCGAAATAGAGGTTACACTATTCAGGTGGAATAGAGGTTACACTATTCAGGCGGATTAGAGGTTTCACTATTCAGGTGTAATAGAGGTTACACTATTCAGGTGGAATAGAGGTTACACTATTCAGGCGAGGTTATACTATTATGGCGGAATAGAGGTTACACTATTATGGCGGAATAGAGGTTACACTATTATGGCGGAATAGAGGTTACACTATTCAGGTGTAATAGAGGTTACACTATTCAGGTGGAATAGAGGTTACACTATTCAGGCGGAATAGAGGTTACACTACTATGGCGGAATAGAAGTTACACTATTATGGCGGAATAGAGGTTATACTAATATGGCGGAATAGAGGTTATACTATTATGGCGGAATAAAGGTTACACTATTATGGCGGAATAGAGGTTACACTATTCAGGTGGAATAGAGGTTACGCTATTATGGCGGAATAGAGGTTACACTATTATGGCGGAATAGAGGTAACACTATTCAGGTGTAATAGAGGTTATACTATTATGGCGGAATAGAGGTTACACTATTATGGCGGAATAGAGGTTACACTATTCAGGTGGAATAGAGGTTACGCTATTATGGCGGAATAGAGGTTACACTATTATGGCGGAATAGAGGTAACACTATTCAGGTGTAATAGAGGTTATACTATTATGGCGGAATAGAGGTTACACTATTATGGCGGAATAGAGGTTACACTATTCAGGTGGAATAGAGGTTACACTATTATGGCGGAATAGAGGTTACACTATTCAGGTGGAATAGAGGTTACGCTATTATGGCGGAATAGAGGTTACACTATTATGGCGGAATAGAGGTTACACTATTCAGGTGTAATAGAGGTTATACTATTATGGCGGAATAGAGGTTACACTATTATGGCGGAATAGAGGTTACACTATTCAGGTGGAATAGAGGTTACGCTATTATGGCGGAATAGAGGTTACACTATTATGGCGGAATAGAGGTTACACTATTCAGGTGTAATAGAGGTTACACTATTCAGGTGGAATAGAGGTTACACTATTCAGGCGGAATAGAGGTTACACTATTCAGGTGGAATAGAGGTTACGCTATTATGGCGGAATAGAGGTTACACTATTCAGGCGGAATAGAGGTTACACTATTCAGGTGGAATAGAGGTTACGCTATTATGGCGGAATAGAGGTTACACTATTATGGCGGAATAGAGGTTACACTATTATGGCGGAATAGAGGTTACACTATTCAGGTGGAATAGAGGTTACACTATTCAGGCGGAATAGAGGTTACACTATTCAGGTGGAATAGAGGTTACGCTATTATGGCGGAATAGAGGTTACACTATTCAGGTGGAATAGAGGTTACACTATTCAGGCGGAATAGAGGTTACACTATTCAGGTGTAATAAAGGTAACACTATTCAGGTGGAATTGAGGTTACACTATTATGGCGGAATAGAGGTTACACTATTCAGGTGGAATAGAGGTTACACTATTCAGGTGGAATAGAGGTTACACTATTATGGCGGAATAGAGGTTACACTATTCAGGCAGAATAGAGGTAACACTACTATGGCGGAATAGAAGTTGCACTATTCAGGCGGAATAGAGGTTACACTATTATGGCGAAATAGAGGTTACACTATTCAGGTGGAATAGAGGTTACACTATTCAGGCGGATTAGAGGTTTCACTATTCAGGTGTAATAGAGGTTACACTATTCAGGTGGAATAGAGGTTACACTATTCAGGCGAGGTTATACTATTATGGCGGAATAGAGGTTACACTATTATGGCGGAATAGAGGTTACACTATTATGGCGGAATAGAGGTTACACTATTCAGGTGTAATAGAGGTTACACTATTCAGGTGGAATAGAGGTTACACTATTCAGGCGGAATAGAGGTTACACTACTATGGCGGAATAGAAGTTACACTATTATGGCGGAATAGAGGTTATACTAATATGGCGGAATAGAGGTTATACTATTATGGCGGAATAAAGGTTACACTATTATGGCGGAATAGAGGTTACACTATTCAGGTGGAATAGAGGTTACGCTATTATGGCGGAATAGAGGTTACACTATTATGGCGGAATAGAGGTAACACTATTCAGGTGTAATAGAGGTTATACTATTATGGCGGAATAGAGGTTACACTATTATGGCGGAATAGAGGTTACACTATTCAGGTGGAATAGAGGTTACGCTATTATGGCGGAATAGAGGTTACACTATTATGGCGGAATAGAGGTAACACTATTCAGGTGTAATAGAGGTTATACTATTATGGCGGAATAGAGGTTACACTATTATGGCGGAATAGAGGTTACACTATTCAGGTGGAATAGAGGTTACACTATTATGGCGGAATAGAGGTTACACTATTCAGGTGGAATAGAGGTTACGCTATTATGGCGGAATAGAGGTTACACTATTATGGCGGAATAGAGGTTACACTATTCAGGTGTAATAGAGGTTATACTATTATGGCGGAATAGAGGTTACACTATTATGGCGGAATAGAGGTTACACTATTCAGGTGGAATAGAGGTTACGCTATTATGGCGGAATAGAGGTTACACTATTATGGCGGAATAGAGGTTACACTATTCAGGTGTAATAGAGGTTACACTATTCAGGTGGAATAGAGGTTACACTATTCAGGCGGAATAGAGGTTACACTATTCAGGTGGAATAGAGGTTACGCTATTATGGCGGAATAGAGGTTACACTATTCAGGCGGAATAGAGGTTACACTATTCAGGTGGAATAGAGGTTACGCTATTATGGCGGAATAGAGGTTACACTATTATGGCGGAATAGAGGTTACACTATTATGGCGGAATAGAGGTTACACTATTCAGGTGGAATAGAGGTTACACTATTCAGGCGGAATAGAGGTTACACTATTCAGGTGGAATAGAGGTTACGCTATTATGGCGGAATAGAGGTTACACTATTCAGGTGGAATAGAGGTTACACTATTCAGGCGGAATAGAGGTTACACTATTCAGGTGTAATAAAGGTAACACTATTCAGGTGGAATTGAGGTTACACTATTATGGCGGAATAGAGGTTACACTATTCAGGTGGAATAGAGGTTACACTATTCAGGTGGAATAGAGGTTACGCTATTATGGCGGAATAGAGGTTACACTATTCAGGCGGAATAGAGGTTACACTACTATGGCGGAATAGAAGTTGCACTATTCAGGCGGAATAGAGGTTACACTATTATGGCGAAATAGAGGTTACACTATTCAGGTGGAATTGAGGTTACACTATTATGGCGGAATAGAGGTTACACTATTCAGGTGGAATAGAGGTTACACTATTCAGGTGGAATAGAGGTTACGCTATTATGGCGGAATAGAGGTTACACTATTCAGGCGGAATAGAGGTTACACTACTATGGCGGAATAGAAGTTGCACTATTCAGGCGGAATAGAGGTTACACTATTATGGCGAAATAGAGGTTACACTATTCAGGTGGAATAGAGGTTACACTATTCAGGCGGAATAGAGGTTACACTACTATGGCGGAATAGAAGTTGCACTATTCAGGCGGAATAGAGGTTACACTATTATGGCGAAATAGAGGTTACACTATTCAGGTGGAATAGAGGTTACACTATTCAGGCGGATTAGAAGTTTCACTATTCAGGTGTAATAGAGGTTACACTATTCAGGTGGAATAGAGGTTACACTATTCAGGCGGAATAGAGGTTACACTACTATGGCGGAATAGAAGTTACACTATTATGGCGGAATAGAGGTTACACTATTATGGCGGAATAGAGGTTACACTATTCAGGTGGAATAGAGGTTACACTATTCAGGCGGAATAGAGGTTACACTATTCAGGTGGAATAGAGGTTACGCTATTATGGCGGAATAGAGGTTACACTATTATGGCGGAATAGAGGTTACACTATTCAGGTGTAATAGAGGTTATACTATTATGGCGGAATAGAGGTTACACTATTCAGGTGGAATAGAGGTTACACTATTCAGGTGGAATAGAGGTTACACTATTCAGGCGGAATAGAAGTTGCACTATTCAGGTGTAATAGAGGTTATACTATTATGGCGGAATAGAGGTTACACTATTATGGCGGAATAGAGGTAACACTATTATGGCGGAATAGAGGTTACAATATTCAGGTGGAATAGAGGTTACACTATTCAGGCGGAATAGAGGTTAGACTATTCAGGTGGAATAGAGGTTACGCTATTATGGCGGAATAGAGGTTACACTATTATGGCGGAATAGAGGTTACACTATTCAGGTGTAATAGAGTTTATACTATTATGGCGGAATAGAGGTTACACTATTATGGCGGAATAGAGGTTACACTATTATGGCGGAATAGAGGTTACACTATTCAGGTGGAATAGAGGTTACACTATTCAGGCGGAATAGAGGTTACACTATTCAGGTGGAATAGAGGTTACGCTATTATGGCGGAATAGAGGTTACACTATTATGGCGGAATAGAGGTTACACTATTCAGGTGTAATAGAGGTTATACTATTATGGCGGAATAGAGGTTACACTATTATGGCGGAATAGAGGTTACACTATTATGGCGGAATAGAGGTTACACTATTCAGGTGGAATAGAGGTTACACTATTCAGGCGGAATAGAGGTTACACTATTCAGGTGTAATAGAGGTTACACTATTCAGGTGGAATAGAGGTTACGCTATTATGGCGGAATAGAGGTTACACTATTCAGGTGGAATAGAGGTTGCACTATTCAGGTGGAATAGAGGTTACACTATTCAGGCGGAATAGAGGTTACACTATTCAGGTGTAATAGAGGTTACACTATTCAGGTGGAATAGAGGTTCGCTATTATGGCGGAATAGAGGTTACACTATTCAGGTGGAATAGAGGTTACACTATTCAGGTGGAATAGAGGTTACGCTATTATGGCGGAATAGAGGTTACACTATTCAGGTGGAATAGAGGTTACACTATTCAGGCGGAATAGAGGTTACACTACTATGGCGGAATAGAAGTTGCACTATTCAGGCGGAATAGAGGTTACACTATTATGGCGAAATAGAGGTTACACTATTCAGGTGGAATAGAGGTTACACTATTCAGGTGGAATAGAGGTTGCACTATTCAGGCGAAATAGAGGTTACACTATTCAGGTGTAATAGAGGTTATACTATTCAGGTGGAATAGAGGTTACGCTATTATGGCGGAATAGAGGTTACACTATTCAGGTGGAATAGAGGTTGCACTATTCAGGCGAAATAGAGGTTACACTATTCAGCGGTCAACTAAATTCTGCTATTAGTGACAAATAGCTGTTCCGAAAAACAGATACACCAACTTCTCTACGTTGCAATTCAAACTGTCGAAAAGTTTAACGTATTTTATACGTCGTGTCGTGTCGTTGACAAATATCGCACTGTTGTCATCGATCACATCCACTGAACGGGAACAGATAAATTGATGGAGCATTTTTCGAAATCGACTAAGTTGTTACATTCACAAAGAAAGCAGACATCTTGAAAACTGAAATCAAATATTCTAAAAGGGAAAAAAAATAATACAAAAGGAGGATATGCCCATAATCCCCACGCTGGGCATGTGGGTTGGGGATCGTATGGCAAAGTTTCTTGGACCACGACGGTGCTACCCACCGGAACCAAGGTATTTATTTGTGCCAGTGTTAGACTGCGCTTTGCCGTAATCAGCCGGCCGCCAAAGCCCAGTTTGTTATACTCCATGGTCATACTATGGGTGCTCCACGGGCAGGTGAATTTGGCTTGGATTCCAAAAATGGAAGTTGGAACCCCATGCACCCCATTCATAAACATTGAGCGCTAAATAGGCACAAAGTTAACCTGTTTTTTGTGAAAATGTCATCAAATACCGAACACAAAATATTGATACGGTAGTAATAAGCAACGATGTTCTGTTTATCTTGACATCAATTTCCTGGTAAATGTTAACAAAAAAATGTTTGCCTTTTATTGTTTGAGAACTCACTTTACATAAGTGTAATACAAAAGTTTTTGTATATTGATGAAAACTAGCAAGTAGTAGCTTGAATAACTTCAATGTTTTCAAAGTTAGGATCAAATAAACTGATGGAGCCTGTATTTCAATCGTGTCAAATTTTTTTGAAGTTCTTGATTACAAAAATAATTATTTTTCAATAGTTAATCTATTTAAAAAGAGATACCTACCTAATTATTAACCTAATTATTATTATGAGCCCTCAATATCCTACTGCTGGGCAAAGGCCTCCTCCCACTCTCTCCATTCATCCCTCTCCTGTGCTAAAATGGTCCAATCGGCACGGAATTTAGCGAACTCATCCCTCATTAAAGGATTGGACGATTTGGGTTACATTTTTATTTAGCTCAAACTTCATATTAATCTCTTAGTCGTCGACTCTTATAAGGTAAAATGATTATTTAGAATCTTTCTAACGGTGCATGCTCATGCTCCTTAACTTTCACAAAAGTAGTTAAGGAAAAGTACTGGCTAAGTAAAAACACAAACTAATGAGTAAGTAAGCTCGGGTGTTCCTATTAAATAAAAATTAATGGCACTGCACTGGCATAAATATATCGGCAGAGTTCGGTAGAATAAGTATTATAATTGATCTATGTAACACACTAGCTTTATTTAGACACGTAAATTAAGCGAGTTTAAATAAATCTTCTTCTTCATATGAGGTAGTGGCCAACACTCGTGACGGAGTTTTTAGGGCGCCCGAAGGCTTAACGTGCCTTCCGAAGCACGGAAGCGCTTAGATATAAATCAGCGGTGTGTTGCTTTAGCAAAGATAATTTGATAGCCACGCCATGAGCATGAGCTTTATTGTAAAGTCATTATAATTATGCATTAGTTATGTCCAAGAACCGTGTACAGAAACGGCGGTCGTCCAGCAGCAAGATGGGACGATATTTCATCCATTGTCGGCCGAAACTGGATGAGACAAACTTTGAACCGTGGGGTACACACAAAGGGAGGCCTTTACCCTGCAGTGAAGTGCAGTAATGGCGGAGTCGCTGGATGAGCTGCAACAGATGCTGGACGGCCTAGCATCAGCCTCGCGAAAGATAGGTCTCGGACTCTCGGCATGAATTTGGACAAGACCAAAGTTATGGTCAATGACCGAATTGATCCGAGTCCTGTCGTCGTTAATGGACACCTTCTTGAAGTTGTTACGGAGTATACATACCTCGGGCAGATATTGCAGTTGGGTAGAAACAACTTCGAGAAGGAGGCCAAGAGGAGGATTCAGCTGGGTTGGGCAGCATTTGGAAAACTACGTCGAGTTTTCTCGTCACCCATACCGCAATGTTTGAAAACAAAAGTTTTCAATCAGTGAGTCCTACCCGTCATGACATACGGAGCCGAAACGTGGACACTCACAGTTCGACTAGTCCACCAGTTTAAAGTCGCTCAGCGAGCTATGGAACGAGCTATGCTCGGGGTTTCTCTGAAGGATAAAATCCGCAATGAGTTTATCCGACATAGAACTAAAGTTGTCGACATAGCTCAGAGAATTAGCAAGCTGAAGTGGCAGTGAACGAAGAACCGATAACCGATGGGGTAAACGAGTTCTTGAGTGGAGACCGCGGCTCGGCAAACGTAGTGTAGGACGCCCGCCGGCCAGGTGGGGTGACGATCTGCGAAAGGCTGCTGGTAGAAGCTGGATGCGTCGAGCTCAGGACAGGGCGCAATGGCGCTCATTAGGGGAGGCCTATGTCCAGCAGTGGACTGCGATAGGCTGATGATGATGATGATGATGATGATGAAGTCAGGCTGTGGATGATGATGATGATGCATTAGCCTGTGTAATGACACAGAATAAGGCAGGTAGGTGAACTGTATTGAAATCTGTTAATAGTTGCTGTAGTGCAACAGCACCAGCCACAGTCCTCTGTTGAACATAGGCATAGGGGATATAGACATAATCCCTACGCTGCTGCCTGTCGGCGGCCTACGGCGGATTTAGCTGTGCTAGTGTTAGGCTGCACTATGCCGAAATCAGCTGGCCGCCAGAGCCGTTTGTTATTCAGCAGGGTGCACCATGGGCAGGTGAGGTTTAGGTTCCAAAAATGAAAGTTAGAACCACTTACACCCTTTGGTTGCTTTACAGATCTCTAATTGAAAGTGAAGGTATGTTGATTACCTTATTTTGATGTCCTACTAAATATGAATGTAGTTTAAGAAAAGGACACTTACGAAAATTCAGTGACACAAATAAGGATAATGATATACTTAATTCCTACGTATAGGTACCGTTTTATTAATCATTCAAAGTGTCATATAAGGAAATAAATTTTATTTATGCATATTATTAACAAGTATTTTATTGGTAAATTAGGTACCTTATAAAGTGGTAGGTAAACATAATTCATAATCATTTATTCGTAACGAATATTTGTTCAAAACAGTAAGGTTATTATTTGTATTAACATAGAGGAAAATCTAAGATTAAAATTGTTTACCTCATTCATTTTCATCGGTATTTGAAGAGTCACGAGTTTTGTATGGATTGAGACGAAATTTTTGGAGTATTATAAAATCTCACAAATACCTACTAATATCTAGTATTTATTGATGAAGGTGTTGTATTCCAGAATCACTAGATCATTTACAATGATTTCCTACACCTTAACGTACGTAAGAAAGGAAATAAATAAAACAGAAAGGAGTGGCGTGATAAAGAGGAAGCATATACCCAACAGTGGGGCAGTGGGTGTTAACGGGCTGAATGATGATGATGAAACGTAGGTACCTTCTGACTCTCTCCTATCACCTGTAGGGCAATCACGAGTATTTCGCGTACCTGACGAAATATTTTGGCAAGTGACAAAGCCTTATTTGGAATCTACGCTTTCTCAATGGCCATTTTTTTCTGTCTACTACACGAATACTTTTTCTCTGGCATCTGTCGATGTCGAACCAAGGAGTTACAAGACTTTAGTAGACACTAGCTTGTTAAGAAGACGTAGTAACTACAACTACTGCAAATCGTATTGATACCTCTATCTAGCTAATATTCAGTCTAACTTAAACTACGTAGACGTCAAAGCTCTAACAAAAGGGAGCTACTATTTTTAGTATTTATTCGTTGGGGCAAGTCCAAACATCACGTTCGATACATGCCCACTTTTTACAAGCAGCTAGAATTCCACGTGACAGGTTGCAAGCTCATCGCCGTTTTTTATTATTTCTCAATAGATTTAAGCAACATCTGAAGATAGATATCCATGATGGGGAAAAAGTCGTGAAGATGTTTGTTTTTATAGAATATTAATCAAACTATTCTGGAATGTACCAATAAAGCCTTTGCATATGATTTTCGACACATTTAATTTTGTCAATTATTACAATCCCTTGGCTGCCTTACCATTGAGGCGAAGTGAGGCTGTAGAGCGGAGAAACGGAAAAATATGACCCAATAGGTTTTTTTACAGTTTATAAGTTTACGTTTGACCGCCATCTCACCTGTTGGTAAGTGATGATGCGGTCGAAGATGTAGCACGATTGCCTAGAATGTACCTATTTACTCTTCGCTTGAAGACCCCTAAGTCGTAGTGATCAGGAAAAACTGACGCCGGAAGAGCATTCCATTCCTTAGCTGTTCTAAGATTATTATTCCTCAATATATAGGAATATATATAGGATTGCAAAAAATCTCCGCTCAGCTCCAGTGGACAGGGATTTTCAAACTAGTTTAAAAATTGATACATTTTCGGAAGCGGCGCGTAGTAGCGGAGTGAGGCCGCGGAGTGAGGCGGCGGAGCTCCCGCTCTATTCAGCGGAGGGAGGCGGAGGAGAAGCAGACCGGCCTCGGGGAGATGGGACAATCCGAAACTCCGCTCCGCAATACTCATTCGCTCCGCTCCGCTGTCTCCCTCCGCGTCAATGGACCGACACAGTCCGCAAGTCCGCCCCGCAATACCCGCTCGCTCAGCTCCGTTGCCTCGCTCCGCGTCAATTTACCGGCAGCCTAAGCATGAGATTATGTCATTTTCAAAACATATACAATTATATGAATATAAAATAATAAAAATAAATTTGATTGATTAAATTAAATTAAATTTGATAAGACGAGCTTTGAACCGTGAGGATTGGCATATACAAAGGAGGCCTATACCCAGCGCTGGGTGAAGTCGGGCTGTGGATGATGATGAAAAATAAAATAGCCCTTATTTACTCTGACCTTTTCACAATTTTTAACATAATAAAACATAAACTATACTAACTGTACTTATTTATATATTTTCCTATATGTATATAACTTAACATTTAATATCAGTTATCATAAGGCTGTCTTGCGACATAGGCCTGTTCAAGTTCCCTGTGTGTGTTGTGACAACCAGTGACAACCAATCATAATTGAATGCTTCCCAGCAAATCTTCATGGTACAAACTATTTGCTCAAACATACGTCTTCATGCAGATTTGAAAAACGGCTCGAAAGTTTTGGCAAAACACAATACACAACCGAATGCGGTGCCGATGCCGTTAGTGCAGAACTTTGTTCCACCCCACTCCAATTTAGAAGTAAAATTAGAAGTAAATAAATAAATAATATATTTCATATTTCATATTTATTTATTGCATACAAGTACATAGTTTGGTTGCTTAGGTCTAAGTAGCTTTAATTAGTCTGTACATGTACCCTGTCAGGGCGCAGCAAATTGGTTCGAGTTTGTCATCTGTTACATACAATATTAATAAAAACTAACAAAATCATCCATTTTAGAACAAAATTATTTACACAAAAATTAATTACCTATGTATTCTAATCAATAGAACATATTCGAAGTAGTCAAATTTAATAATGTCAAAAAAATAATAATGATAATAATAATGTCAGTTTACATAAGTTAATAAATGTAGATGAACAATTTGAATTTGTCAATTTAAAATAAGTCAATAATAAAATAAAAATAAAATAGTTATATAATGTCAGTTTTATAAAGAAAAATCAAAGCTGTTCTAGTCTAAGTCTTTTTGTCGCTTATGAATTCGTTAACAAACATTTTGATAATAAATTATTCCGAAAGGTTGAATCTTTTTTTATGTCTACAATATTATAAGGGATTTTGTTATAAATTTTAATCAGTCTGGTTTAAGGGCTTTTGTCAAATGTCTTTAAGGTAGATTTAGGCAAAAATAATTTATCCTTGTTTCGTCTGTTGTAATTATTGTTAGCTTCTAACTTTGATTTAAATAGACTTCTATATTTTCTTACGAATAGGGTCATTTGCATAATGTATATACTGGGTAGTGGCAATATTTTCATTGCTTTAAAGTGAGGTTCACAACTTTGTGTGTGTTTAATTTTGCTAGTATACGAATCAGCTTTTTTTGTTGTATGAATATGTCGTTGAAGTCTACACTGTCCCCCCATAGGACAATTGAATAGTTGAACCATGCAAATGCGTTTGCGTAGTATGCTGATAAAGCGGTCTCATTATTTGTGTTACGTTTCAAAATACTATAATAATATAATAATTTATTTTCATATCAAGCATGCATACACATTTTTCTACAAGAAAATGGCTTGTTACATTACATGAAGAAGAAAATACCTATAAAAAATACCCACATTAATCACTATGTACTCGTATCTACTAGTCATTAATGTTCGCGATAGATATAGTTTCAATCGTACCAATTTATCGTAGTATGGAACATCCCTCCCAACCAAAGGCGGTGGTTATCGGCACGTCCGACTCAACTGTCTGAAACCTTCAGAAGTGCTTAGTACTAAACCACTGGCGACCTATCAGCCGCCAACGAGCCTAGCTTAGCACCAGTTCACATTGTATCCAAACTGGATTTGGTCAGAAAGGAGAATAATTAATCTTCCAACGTAATCTTAAAATGTGTTTGCTTGCTTGGTATGAAATAAATAATGTATTTATTCATTCTTCCACTTTGTAAGATATATATTGACGGAGTTCTTTATTGTCTGTGGTATGAGTTAGTGGCCACCTCTGGTGTCGGAGATTTGAGACCGCCTGAAGGCCCTGACATGGCTTAACGACATGACTGAAAATGCCGAGACTAACATCTTAACGTGCCTTCCGAAGCAGGGAAGAGTTCAAATCTAAATGCCACCCATCCAAGTAGTGACCGGGCGGAGTGTTGCTTAACTAAGGTGATCTGCTAAAAACACCGAAGTGTACGCCACGAGCAATTAATGGAAGTTATACTTCCAGAGTTTTCCAGGTTTTAATATTAAGATAATAAGGTTTTAGAAACAGTTATTCATAGGAAGGTACGTAGGTACAGATATACTCACACATTTAAGTAGCGACAGCGGTATTAGATACAATAATTTGGATGAATTCTAATGAACTCATCAAAATGTGAAGACATAAATGTCAAAAACGTCAAATCTTGGAAAAATACAATAACTTGACCTGTGACGTACCATCACTTTTTTTACGTGTGAAAATCCTCATGGATACTATTCCAATACGGGGTAACAGAATGATTATGCCGGACTCCTACCGGCCAAAATCACCATGATGTTCCATCCTTGTGCCTTTATGCCTAAATCATGGGTGCTCTTGAGGACTCTTCCACAGAGTGACTACCACCCTACAATAAGGGGCGTGTTACGTTATGAATTGATAGAACGCAGAAAAAATAATGCTTGCAATAATAAGGCGTTAACTAGTAAATTATGTAGCCGTCCCGTATGTTTCCACCTTTATCGATAATAGGGTTGTAACATCCCTAAATAATAACCCGCGGTGAATGCCACACTGCGATAACATAAGCGTGCGTGAAATGGGTTGGGGTTTTATAGAACTCTTTCGACATTCAATCTACAATTTGCACAAATTCACTTACGCAGTTAATCATACCCTGATTTTTTTTTATCCCCGAATACGTCTCCAACTAAAAGTAAAAGTAAAACTTATTTATTATTAATTTTATAATTATGCGAAAAATATTACTTATAAAAATACGAAAAATCATGCACGAATATCTTCAATTGATAATACATTTTTAAAGTGTTCTTAACAGACACACGGTTCGGTCACTACTTGGATGGGAGACAGTTTAGAGGCATTTAGATCTGTACCCCTAGTACAAGTTGCATAATACGAAAATGTTTATAGATTTCATTTTCGAGCTAAACTTTAAAGTTACTTTCTTCAGCAATTAGCTGACTGTTTTTATTAAAAAAACATTGCAACCTGCAAGACCTTACGACATACTTATACTTATATTTGCTTTTCAGTAAGTATATGTAAGTGCATTAAAATTGAGCTCGAAAAGTAACGTTTCAGTATTGTACAAATCGTACTAGCGGTGCTGAGCGCTTTTGTTTCGGAAGGCACGTTAAAATGTTGGTCCCAGTTTTTTCAGTCGTTAAGTCATGTCAAAGGCCTTCAGGCGGCATATAAAACTACGACATCAGGGTACTGAGTGCGAAGAAAATACTTAAAGTCAAAGTTGAGTTAACTACTTATATTTTTGTATGGAGATGTCAAGGTTTTACAAACTTCCCGCTAGAGGCTCATTTTCATACAAAAATAAAGTTAACGCAAACTTTGAGGTTAGGTATTTTCTTCGCACTCAAGCCACTGTACTGTAGTATGATTTTTCGGAAGTTACTGTATTGGTTTCAAATATAAACCTAGGTACCAATCGACATTGGTGAGGTCTTCTTGCAGTTTGCAAAGTTTTTCACTAAAAACAGTCAGAACTATGAATGTTTGCGTATTCAACTCAAATGCAACTCGTATTAAAAGGTACATAGTTGGCCTCTAGCTCAAACGAAGAAGGAAGTGATACAATTTTTACTGTATTGTATTTCTAGCTTAAGCATTTGAGTGCTCTCAAGGTTAAATCCAATATCCTGGATACCGTCAATCTAATCAGTTAATTAAAGAGATAAACAAGGCATTTCCAAGGATCGCTAAAAGCGAAGGTTCGTCCGGGAGACAATGGCAGTTTATTTATATTTGTACGGCAAAGTATTCCCACGGTTTTAAGTAGGCAGCTAGTTCACATTCTACACAGAAAAAAACTTGATCCCTTATTGTGCAACTGTGGTTCACTTTGCTTTAATGCATCCTTATCTTAGCTTATATTAGTAGTTTGCCTTGAACTGAGAGCACGCGTGGGATATCCAAAAGAGCTCAATGTACGAAGATCGAGACATTAAGCCGACTTGTTGGCAAACTCACTCAACACGATACCGCTAAATAGGGCTCAGGTCAGGGTTTTTGTTAATTTTAAGTTTTTTGTTGTATTTCAAACCTAAAATAAAAACCATATTGTACAAATAAAAAGTCCTTTCATAATGACAAACTTTATTAACACTCTTGGGAACTCAACAACTCTACCTAAAACCCTTTTAATTAACGATTAAGCTCACATGCACATACCAAGTTTTATGTATATTGAGTAGACGTTCGAAAGTTATGCTCTAACAAACATATGGTATCCATATAAATGCAAAAACACCCCGGTTGCCACTTCACTCGCTTCGCTCCCACAATAAATAATATTTTGTTTCAAAAAAAAGTCAAGCGTTTGACCTCTAACACCACCTAAAACAGATGAAGATAAGGTGTAAGATAGAGCACGCTTATCTAGAAGGAATTATTTTATGCGAAAGTGAGTTTGTTTTATTGTTGTGGCTTTCACGCCTTCAGTACTTAACTGATCATCATGAAATATCGCACACACGTTGTCAGGGGCCGTTGTTATTATTGTCCTTATTATTATACTTAATTATAAGATTTGGTAACTAAGATCAACCACTATATTATTATTTTATATTGATTAGCAAACAGGCTAAGGGTCAATATATTGTCACTCTATTGTCTTTCTGCAGTCTGCAGTGTAGAGTGAGTCAGCTGATACCCCTATGCCAGTATCTCCGTGAAAGCTCGTTAGGGGACAAAGCCATTCTGTTTATTAGCTCTCACCTGGCTGTTTGTTATTATTACAAAAGCTGGCAAAGATTTTAAAAAGAAACGGTGTTAATGTGGTCCAACCATTTCCGATTTACATTTTGAGTGTTTGTATTTTCTTAAGGTTCTGTGTTGGAACAGCAACTTTTTCAATAAAAAGTAACTAAGGAGGTGGTTGCACATTTTGTTCTTAGGTGGTTATAGTACTTCTCTCTTGACTTTAGGCATAATTGGAAGTTCGGGTAAAGGTGCATGATAAGTATTGCAACGCCATCTATGCTGCAAAGGAACTGCTGTCCCACAAGGTAAGTGTGAATAAATTAGCTAGTATTTCATAAAATAGGTAAATAGGTACATGTAAATCTCGCGACAAGCTTTTATAACATGTAAATTGTGTACTATTAAATAAATTTAAATTGATGGGTTTGATTGAATTTAAAGTTTATTTTTCTCTATAAAAAAAACTCTTTTAAAGCTTTAAATAAAAGCTGGTTTTTAAAAAGTTTTTTTTTACTAATGATTTTTTTATATTTTTTTTTGTTATTACTATGTTATTGTATCTAATTGTTTATTAATTTTTAATTTAATTTAAAGCTTCATTGTTGACTGGTCGTTTGCATGTTAATTTAGTACAGTCTTTATGTTCTTCAATAGGGAGATGGAGCGTTGAAGGCAGAAGTCAGTTTATTCGTATTCTTCTCAGCAAACCCTTTCATTTGATATCTGTATCATGAAAGTGCACAAAAATAACTAGTCCGCCAGCTTGGGTCGTCCGCCATATTAGATTTAGATTTAAGTCATTTTATTTTTCGTATTCTTTTAAGCAAACCCTTTCATTTGCACCTTTATTGTAAGAGTGAAATTTAAAAATTAAAAATTAAGAGCCCGCCATTTTGGGTGCTCCGCCATGTTGAATTTCGAATGACGTCACACTGCTTACCATAAATTGTCACCCAAACTTAATGTGTATACAAAATTTCAGCTCAATCGGTGGAAGATATCTGCTTCAAAATTGAGTTGCAAGATTTCACCCGAGTTACAATGCAAAGTTATCTTGGGTGCTCCGCCATGTGAAATTTATAATGACCTCACACAGCTTACTATTGTATTTTGCCACCCAAAATAAACGTGTATACAAAATTTCAGCTCAATCGGTTGAAGATATCTGCTTAAAAATTTACTTGCAAGATTTCACCCGCACAAAACATAGTTACAAAGCAAGTAAAATAAAAGCTTTTAGTAAAATTAAATACCTTTGCGAGTAATTCCAGTACTTTACAAATCACACTTCACACTTTAAAAATGGCGTCTTGGGTACTCTGTATCCGATAGCGACAAATTCCTACAAAATATATTGATTTATTCTCTTCTAGCTGGTTTTTTCCTTTGTAGTTTTCTTCCCTGCACTATCATACACCGTTTAAGTTACGTCTATTTCGAAAATTTTTAGTACTTAGTTTTAAATCTAAGTAATTAATCTTTTGAAAAAAATGAATGCATAAATGCATAAAAAAAAATTCGAGAAAAAATATGCTACTGTATGGTAGGTGAATAGGTGGTACCAAACTACCGTATCTAATTGGGACGACGTGGAAAGCCACAAAAGGCTGTCACTTGATAAATCTGTGAATGTATTTCGCGGTGCGATCCTGATTTTCCATGTGAATTTTTATCCAATTCTAAAAGGCAACCAGACTGGTTAGTTACATTTTTAACAGTCCTGTGCGTAAGAACAAAATTGTATTTACACGTTGACTGCAAGCCTCGAGCATGGCGCGGAGCGTCATGTTGCTGTCGGTCGCTGAGAGATGAGAGAGGACTTGAGGAGCAGGAGCGCCGTTGCTGTTGTCAGCATTCAAAGCGTTATACATTATTCCAAAAAGTTTTGAACCATATATATTTTTTTTACAGTTTGTAGGCTTACGTTTGCCATCCACCTGTTTGCAAGTGATGATGCGGTCGAAGATGTAGCACGCTTGTCTAGAATGTACCTATTTACTCTTCGCTTGAAGACGCCTAAGTCGTAGTGATCAGGAAACACTGACACTGACAAATATTACTAACTAGCGGATGATCCGCAAAGTTGTTGCCTGCTGCACCCCTTGAGGTGTTGTATATTACCTTCAAACCTTATTGCACCCCTACATTAAGTAAGGAACTGACTACCCTCTGAACGAGATTAACAGTTACAGTTTGTTCAGTGCGTTAATTCGACTGATTGACAACAATTTCCAGAACAAATTCTGTGCACTGAGGGTTCCGTAGAAACTTGTAGTTTTTTATGTGATAACGAATTAATAGTTTTTTGATTATTCTTTACTTGTGCTATAAGACGTTGCTTCTTGCCAAATTTCATGATTTTAGGTCAACAGGAATTACCAATTGGGTTTCTATTGAATAGAATTGCGAGTGTCTAATTATGCGGTATAAACGGCTGTATCTTTTGATTGCGTTGACTTAGAAGTTACATTTTTGGAGAAGAAGTTACAATTTCAACTTGATACCTTCACGTGTTCCTAAGAAAACGTCCTTGAGAGACAGAGAGACAACGAAGTGATCCTATAAGGATTCTTTACCGTTTTGAGGAACAGAACCCTAAATATGGACCAAACTTGCGGGAGTGCAATACGAGTTAATATAAAACATATCCAAATTCACTATAGGTGTGCCTATAATATTTGAAGACTTCTCTAGATTTCCCAGCATCACATCATCAGACGTTGATCTAATGACAATGGGACCACCTGGGAAGTATAGCTTTTCAAAACGAAGGGTTCTGTACCGGTGTATGTTAGCCACGCATAAATATTTATTTTATTCTGTTTTATGTTTGTTGTTATAGCGGCAACAGAAAAACATCATTATGTGCAAATTTCAACTGTCTAGCTATCACGGTTCATGAGATACATTGTGGTGATATTGTAGATACAAACAGGCAGACAGACTGAAAGTGGAGTCTCAGTAATAGGGCCCGGTTTTTACCCTTTGGGTACGGAACTCTAAGAAGATTCCGGGGCATTGAGAATGTACTCCCTTTTAGAAGTTGGTTAAAAAGCTATAAAAAGCACTGACACGGTCACTTATATCATAGCTCATCTCAACCGTGTATGTGACGTTTTCATTATAATAGGGGAGTCAATTTACTTCTAAGGAAGCCGCGAACGTTATGCCCGCTCATATATCAGCTCAAACAACCCACATTTAACTTTATAATGCGCAGTAATGTGAGTCTAGGTGATAGAAGACCCCGTGTGAAAGGAGGACGATTATTTTTGTACAGAACTATTTTGTAATAATGTGGTATATCAGATACATGACTGAACTAAGCAGACATATAAACAAAAAGAGCTCGGTTCTCATATTACAAGCTCTGCTTAGTTTGGGGCTACTATGAAGCTGTGTTTGAGTTTTTCGAGATCTTTATTTCTAAGTGTTAACATTACGATTGCCGCTATTTTTAACCGACTTCAAAAAGGGGGAGGTTTTTCTTATACAAATTGATAATCTTTCAACATAAGTACATACAGTTTTCACAATATGTATTTAATTATGATCCTTATTTCAATAATTACTCACCCCGCTGTAAGGTAAAAACACCCACCGTATTATATCCACACCCTACTATTGCTTATTAATTTTCCTTACCATCACTCGTCAAAGAATTCTGATAACAAAGACGATGGTTTTCTTTGATCCCTGCATTTGACGTCCTCGCTTACGATATCTCGACAATTGGGCTTCACCTACGTACAAGTAGCTATCTAGTGGGTGTCTGTATATTCTGGTTTTGCTGGCTTTTATCGGGTAAAGTTGTATCTTATTATCATTAATCAGTATTCCAAAACAGTATTGATTGACAATATTGAACTTTGTGGGGGTAAAACTGATACATAGAATTCATCGAGAAAGGTCAATAATTACATATACCCAGTAATGATAGAAGTCGCGCTATAGTTGATGATGATGATGCTGATGAGTCTGCTATAGTCTGGCCGAGTTATCTCTGTAGAACTCAGACATGTGGACGAAAGGAAAATTTATTTATGTAACACCTTGTGCAGTTGTAAGTATCTCTTTTAATGTCAGTCATTTTCACACCCGGGTGGTACTCACTAGCTATTAAAAAACATGGCAATACTAGGTATCCTTATTGGCAAATTACAATAAATAATGAATAAATAAAAATGAACAACTGCGGTTGTTATCGACGGAACAAATCGGTTACTGCACCACCGTCGTTCAAGAAAGGTTCAAGATGAAAACAAATACTTCTACGGCAAGATTAGATTAGTACCTGTTTCGCTGTTTTTTTAAATATTGACTTTTAACAACTTTCAGTTCAACTTCACTCAATCCGACATACCATCTGTGAATTCGACAATCATGTGTCACGCACCGAATTCTTTCGATTCATAAATATATTATATCTACTACTTGCGATTTAGTATAGGATATAATATTAATAAATATGGAAATAGGCAGTATTTTTGGTGCAGTGGATTTGCAGGATAATGAAGCTGTGGTCAACGCAATTGATGGTCTCATAATGATGGGTGAGGGTCTGCTACAAGCTATTTTAAAATAAAGTCGACTGGTCCCACCATAGGCATCACCTCCACGAGCGGGTGTATCACAACGAGTCCGCGATTCTATCGTCGGGTATTTTCCACGAGATGACAATTTTTCTGTCAGCGTATCGATGGGAATCGCCGCGTGATCGCGCCGACTCGTACAGTTGGTTTTTAGAAAAGAGTTCGGCTATGTGACAGACAACGCTCCGTGGCGAGTGAGCTGCGAGTACGCGACGTGTGGCAACAGGCGCGCAACGATACGTTCACATTTTGTTTGTATTCAGCCTCTCGTTGTATCGTCGCGATAACATCGCCGTGTCGATGCCGTGCCGTGGAGATGCGTTCTATGAGAGTTTATGTAAATTCGTGGCACGACGATAATAGCGTCACGATGCATTCGCTTGTGATTACGAGATGGCGTCTTACGTACAAGTTACAACGTCTTACGTTGCGATGGTTGGTAGCTTGGTACGTATTACGTACCATAGTCTTGCAGTACCGTTCTATCGAGGTACGTAGCATTGATACTAACCATGTTCCGGACCTGGAAGAAACAGGTCCATCAAAAAGCTAGGGTGGTGGCCTCTAGGCCCGTTTCAAATCAATTTTCAACTAAAAGCAATTTCCTCTTAATGTTTCCACTACCATATCATCATCTCCCAGCCCTTATCCCACTCTAAGTGGGGTCAGCACAACTTCGTACTAGCAATGGCATTTCGACTACCATATAACCACATATTTTGTTGTAACACCGATAGGGCAAGGTGCTGGAGGCGGTGCGGGAGACGGCTCGTATCCGGCGCGCCCGGAAAACCTGCAATGCAACGATGGCGGTCAGTAAGAATCGCATTTTATTTATACACCGGCGAGATATATGTTTTTAAAATACTGGTGGTAAGTATGGATGGAACAAGCACATGGCCCGTTTGATGTTATGCTATGCCATAACAAAATAATATTGCGTAGTTAGTCACGTGTGAGACCTACAGAGGCTCTGCGTCCACCAACTTGCCTCATGTGATAGTTGTACTTCCTTGGACGAGCCCACAAAGAGCTTTACTACTAAAACTGATACTTAGCATTGATTCGATGTAAAACTTTCTAAGCTATACAAAAAATGGACCAGAGCGTGAGAACTTATAACGTCGTCTTTGCTTATAACTACCAAATGTAAAAGAGTCCATAATAGCACATGTGATAAGTTCATAAAACAATCTTAAATGTATTGTTGAATTAATGTTCTCGTGAATTAGAAAATTCTTTAATACGCTTCTCATTTTAGTCTTACCGCATTGCTGTACCTTCATAAAATCCGAAAAGACGACTTAGAAGTCCTAAAAATGTGTATAATTTAAAAGAAGTAGGTAAATTAAACGTTTCATCGCAAAATTAAATACCTTAGAAGCCCCGCCAATACTTTGTATTCAAATAAAAAAGCTCTTAAACGAGCCTGATAGGTTATCTACACTGTAATTAATTAAAGGTTAATCTTGCACATCCAACTTAACTGAACTCCACGGCAAGTTAGGAATTTATTATCGACTTACTATAGCGGTGATGCTAGCTGAGGGGTCAACAAGCTCATCCGCAATGATTTTGCGATGAATTTTGCAGTTGCCTCGTTGAATTAAGTAGAGCAGTGAACACTAGATAGCGTTTCGTATAGGCGTCACAACCCAAATGACACACAAAGCTTCTGTCAGCTTAGACCAGTTTGCTCGAAGAATTTTGCAGTTGCCTCGTTGAAATAAGTAGAGCAGTGAACACTAGATAGCGTTTTGTATAGGCGTCACAACCCAAATGACACACAAAGCTTTTGTCAGTTTAGAACAGTTTACTCGAAGAATTTTGCAGTTGCCTCGTTGTATTAAGTAGAGTAGTGAACACTAGATAGTGTTTTGTATAGGCATCACAACCCAAATGACAAACAAAGCTTCTGTCAGCTTAGAACAATTTACTCGAAGAATTTTGCAGTTGCCTCGTTGAATTAAGTAGAGTAGTGAACACTAGATAGCGTTTCGTATAGGCGTCACAACACAAATGACACACAAAGCTTCTGTCAGCTTAGACCAGTTTACTCGATGAATTTTGCAGTTGCCTCGTTGAATTAAGTAGAGCAGTGAACACTAGATAGCGTTTCGTATAGGCGTCACAACCCAAATGACACACAAAGCTTTTGTCAGTTTAGAACAGTTTACTCGAAGAATTTTGCTGTTGACTCGTTGAATTTAGTAGAGCAGTGAACACTAGATAGCGTTTCGTATAGGCGTCACAACCCAAATTACATACAAAGCTTTTGTCAGCTTAGAACAGTTTACTCGAATAATTTTGCAGTTGCCTCGTTGAAATAAGTAGAAAAGTGAACACTAGATAGCGTTTCGTATAGGCGTCACAGCCCAAATGACACACAAAGCTTTTGTCATTTTAGAACAGTTTACTCGAAGAATTTTGCAGTTGCCACGTTGAATTAAGTAGAGCAGTGAACACTAGATAGCGTTTCGTATCGGCGTCACAACCCAAATGACACACAAAGCTTCTGTCAGTTTAGAACAGTTTACTCGAAGAATTTTGCAGTTGACTCGTTGAATTAAGTAGAGCAGTGAACACTAGATAGCGTTTCGTATAGGCGTCACAACCCAAATGACACACAAAGCTTCTGTCAGTTTAGAACAGTTTACTCGAAGAATTTTGCAGTTGACTCGTTGAATATTCTCCGAGTCAACTGCAAAATACTCCTATACGCGTCACAACCTCACAAACTTTCACATTTATAATATTTGTAGGAAGAAGGATTAGCAGGACACGATACTTTGTTACAATTGTTATTATTTTCGATATTGAATTGTTCACGTCGTTTCATCCTCAAACTATACAATTTCGTGTTTGTCTCTCACAAGTTGAAGTAGGTCGTTAATGTAAATTAAAAATAAGAATGCTCAAAGCATTGACCCTTACACTGACCGGTACACCCATCTTTGCCACAGACCCCAACGAATACTTTCCATTTACTTTGTATTCTGTATCTAATCAGGTTAGATAAGAAATGAGAATGACTAACGCTATAAAGCTATAAAAGCTATTTGCAATGGTAAATGTTTTAAAAGTTGTGTGAAAAGCTATACTTTCACCATCTAGTTTCAAAGAATCACTATACCAGCTTCTCTTCCTTAAGCTATTCCGATACGCTGCCTGATAGGATAGTTTATGGTTTTAGCAACTCGCTTGGTTACCACCTACATTTGTTTTGCCTACAGTCGGCACGCAAAACAGTTAGTTTCCGACTAATGACGTACTTTCTGCAATGAATACACCAAGTTTTCTGCACCTAGGTGTTAAAGTGGTCTTTTATATTTTTTGTCTGAAGCAAATGGCCAACCTTAATAAAGTGGTAGCCCACTGTCTCACTAAATCTAATACATCACTAATATTACTTACCCATATCTTACAAATTCGAAAGTATATTTCAAAGTTTGAATTTTGTATATTTGTGTCTTTGGATGTTTAGTATGAATATAGTCTATACCCTGGTTTAATACCTACTTAAACTACTTTTCATTCGGATACTACGTCAAGGGGTGTAAGGGGTTCCAAGTTTCCAACCTTCATCTTCAGAATCCAAGCCAACCTCACCTGCCTGTGTGGTGCACCCTACTAACTAACAAACAGGGCTTTGGCGAGGGCCTGATTGTGGCATAGCTAAGCCTAACACCGGCACAGCTAAATTCCCTGACCGCCGACGGGTACCAGCGTCTGCGGTGTGAGAAACTGTGCCCTGCGATAAGCAAACCTTATGCCCAGCGTGGAGATTATGAGCATATTCCTCTTCATTATGGGAGACATATATCTAGCAGCAGTGGACTATAGAGGGTGTGGTGTGGTAACTACGCGAATGAAACCGCTAGCAGACTATTTTATAAGCGACTACAGACTTCTAATCTTATGCCATTGTTGTTTGGATGGATACAATTTTTGTTACTACTTCACGCCAAAACTTATTGAACGAATTGGGCTGAAATTCTTCACTTAATACAATACTTTAAAGGCTACTTTTTAGGGTTCCGTATCCAAAGGGTAAAAAAGGGAATACTATTACTAAGACTCCACTGTCCGTCTATCTGTCTCTCTGCCAGTAACCAGGCTGTATCTTATGAATTGTAATAGCTAGTCAGTTGAAATTTTCACAGATTATGTATTTCTGTTGCCGCTATAACAAAAAATACTAAAACAGAATAAAATATATATTCAAGTGGGGCTCCCATACAACGGCACGGAACCCTTCGCGCGCGAGTCCGACTCGCACTTGGCAGGTTTTTATTTTTATTCAGATTTCCACGAAAAACAGCCTTGAGCCTTTTCATCCACCGACTTCACGCAATTTAGAATTGTAGCACGATTCGAGGCCGATAAAATACCAGAAATAAACTAGCCTTGAAATTGTGAAAATACATTTCCAGGAGTTGATTTTAGTACCTAACCTAACCCTCCCACGTCAGAGCCAAAGAAACGTTTCTTATTCTTTAATATCCTTCGCAAATATAAGCTAGGCCTGTGTATCCAGTTAAGAACCTCGGAGTAGTAATAAGTTTGGCTTGGTTTGAATATGTTAATGTAAATAACATGAACTGGTTACTCTCTTTGTTCCTACGTTTAACTTAATCCTCTCCATCCAAAGGTTGTCTGGAAGAGATCGCTTCCTAGCGATAAGACCGCCCATTGTACCTTTTTATCTGTTTTAAGTGTCTATCTGTTGTTTCTAAAATTAAGGTGTACAATAAAGAATTTTAATTCATTCATTCATTCATTCATTCATTCATTCATTCTCTTCTGCTATTTGACGGCCTCTGTGACGCAGTGGTCGAAGGCTCGCCTGAGACGCAGAAGGTTGTGGGTTCGATTCACGCCGCAAGACAAATGTTTGTATGATCTGCAAATATTTGTCTCGGCTCTGGGTGTTGTATGTATAAAAAAATATGTACCTATTAAAAAAAAAGTTTATAAGTAGTATATCAGTCACGTGGTTCCCATATGACAAGTAACATTACTTAACTTTAGAGTAACATTAGCTTAGTTGTAAATTTGTTTCTTTTTTCAGTAATTGTTGTTCATACCAAGTTCACATTGGCATAGACGCAAGTTACATAAACCTGAGAGCTTATCTTATTATTACTCAGTTTCGTATATAACTTTTACTTAAATTGTGTCTCATACAAACTGCTGGCTCACGTTCCATTACAGAGAATAAATAAAGCGTAAAGCCCAAATTATTTCAACTCTTAAACGAAACTGCGAAGGCTACCTTTGCCATGATTCGGCAAATCACGAGGAATTATTTGAACAATAGTTACAGGCTGAATTATTATTTTCCATATCGATAAACAGCAATTTTTAAATTGCCTTCGACAATGTTTACAATGGGAGAACGTTAAACGAGCTTTATTTGCAGTCAATATTTGTATGAAATGATCAAACCAATGGTTCTATTTTTCAGGTTTTAGATGTGCAAATATTTAATGAACACATTCATATTCAAACAAATGTTTTCATACGCAGACATCTTTTTGCTTTTAACGATACCATCAACTCATGTGAAAATGGAATCTCTCTACTCATTCATTAAAGTCACAGGTTAAGCAATAATCGCTACGCGGCCAATTACAGGCCATGTGTCGCTGAATTTTTTACCGCATACAAAAACGCGGTCGCAAAGAGTTTACAAAGCAAAAAAGCTCGACAATTTATTCGGGGGCGGGTTTGGGCATCACTAATCGACGTCATCAATCAGCTCTTCCCGGCGCGCGATCGGATCAACTGACGGACATAACCCCCCACCCCCTTACTGTCCCTGTAAACCCCTTTTGTACAGTTGCATGCTGAACTCTGTTACAATAACTGACGAAAATAGGACGTTGGGGCATTTTATGTCAAAAATAGGAATTTAAAAGTTTGACGCGATATTTAAAGTCTTTGTATGATGAATACTATAAGAGCTGGGAGAGGAAATCCTCTTCAAATAACCCAGAACAGTTGCAGTCATGGTTAAAAATCGCTCCGTAGCGCAGTGGGCAAAGCCTGCCTGACACGAAGATTACCACTGCGAGAAAAATGATTGTATAATCTGCAAAAATATTTGTCTCGGGTCTGGGTGTTTTCTATTTATAAGTATAGGCCTAAGTCCACCAGTGGACTGCTACATGATGATGATGAAAATCTCATGACTACTTAGATATAGGACTCATGAGATTCCCAAACTTTGCTTAATTTGGGCCTAGAAGATGTTGTGTGACAATGTCCAGCATTATTTATACATTTAATATTTACAATAAAAGTTACATAAAACTAATAAGGATGTAAAAGTTTAAAAGGAATTAACCTCCAGGCGAGCAAAGTCTAGTTTTTTAGTATTGAGCATATTTATTTCATGTTTTCCAAATGCAGATGCAACGAAAAAACTTTTGCAAGCAACTGTATTTTGTGTTTAATACCTCATATAAGTGGCGTTCCTAGGGTGACATGCGTGGATAAAAATTATTATGGGATTTTATTGGGCTTGCCTGGATCCAAGCTTCCGCAGAGATTGGCGCAGCCAGGATTTTGTGCTTTGTAAAAATTTCGCTGCAAATTTTGCAAGAAAAACACTATGCCGTTTTTTTTTACAAATTTTGCAACCATAAACATTCTGTCAGTTTACAAGTTTTGCTGGTTTGTATTTTATCGTTAAAACGCCAAAAAGACTAACTCTTCGGACCTATATCACTATCTTAAGGAAACGTCTAAGTAAGCTATTTGATAGTTAAAGTGACAAATCCCTGGCCGTACTTGTCTTGTTAACCGGCTTACTTATATCGAATAGTAACTGTGTTTTTAATTGGTGATTCACTCTGAACTTTAACTTGGAGATGGTGAAATAGGCACTTAGACGAAAAAGGAGGTTTATCTCCGCTCTGAACAACTTTGTACTAATCCGCCCTAAATTTTTGGAGTTCATGTGGTCGATCAAGCGATTTATTAGACATCTGTGTCTATTGCTATTCTGAAATGTAGGTCACCCTGCAAACTAAACTAAGATAGTCATCTCTCTAAGAAATTAAAGTTATCGGTTCACACGGTGGGAGCCGGAGAAAAAAGAGCTAAGTAAGTTAGTTTAGCTGTAGGCTAGAACACTTTTAGAAATCGAATACAAAAGAGTCCTTCAAATTCTTAATTATCAAGGTGTGTGTGACCACTAAAATCAAATACCTAAAAGATAATTTAAAAACCTCCAAAGCAACACAAATGTGTCTGTAAATTTCAGTGAAAATTCACTAAAATTTAAAACAATCTCTGGGTCCGGAAATCACAGGATATCATTCCATTTATACCTGAAACAAAGAACACTTGAATTTTCATCCGCATAATATTTGACAACGGCAATGTTTACCTGAGTCGTCTGCCCGTTCTGTTATCCATGACAACAGTGCAAGAGCTACGAACTACATGACTTCTATTACTGTGGAGTAAGGTTCATTATTAGAAACAATCATACATCGAATATGGGGCCTTCGCGCCTCGCTGACATGGGTATGTTTGCGCTCCCACTGAATTGATTTACCCACATCCGTAAATGTCACGGTTTTTCGCTCGGGGCTAGCCTATTATTGGAATGTAGACATTCTATATAATTTCGAATTTGTTATCTATGGCTTACTTACTTTGTCTTCTTTATAAAGAAGCGGCTTAAAAAAGTCTTAACAAGTAAGTATAAACTGTAAAAACTCTATGATCCGCCATGCACTGTGCTTTACTCTTATCTTTAATTAAATAAATAAATAAATTACAAATAATGCTGGACTATCACACATCATCATGTAGACCCAACTAAGTAGAGCTTGTATTATGGGAACCAAATGATTGATATATTACATAAATACTTTTTTATAAATACATACATAGAAAACAACCAGACCTGAGACAAATATCTACAGAATACGCAAACATTTGTCCCGCGGCGGGAATTGAACCCGCAACTGCGTCTGCGTTCTACGTCTTGCGGACCTTGGCCCACTGCGCCACAGAGGTCGTCTATTGACGTCATCGATTGCTTTATTACATCTCTTTATTTTTTATTGCTTTTTTCACATTTATATTATATTTGATTGTTTTTTCCTGTAGGGGTTGTGACAAATATGTTATCCGCCATTTTGTGGCGGCGGCCATCTTAGATTTACAAGCCTCATGCTGATGGACGCAGAGCTTTGCATATCTATATAGGACATGACATGGCCTTTGATACAATACTTTGTTAATAGTCTTGTTTAGGGTCTATTTAGTAGCTCAGATAATCACTAAAATGATAAGCATCGGTCCTGTTTTTACAAACTTTGGCAGTTTGTCAATAATAATTGACGTTGTTTGAATTTCGTCAGATGAAATGCAAAGTTTGCAAATAAAGGTACGATGCCGGCCATTTCGTTGGGCAACTGATTTACTTAATGATTCCTCAGGTGGGCCATTAACTTGTTATGTTTAAGAATTTGAAAAATATATCTGAGTACTTTAATTCCGTTTCAAAAACGTTAACATTCCTGAAAGTTCCCGAACGTGCAGACTATCTAAACGCGGCCTTGTATATTTTAATATCCGTCGTATATAACGACTATCTACCATACAATATGCCAGCAATGCAAATAATGCTCGCTTAATAGAAGTTATTTGACCGGATTCTCATCTTGTTACAGAGCGGGCCATATTGGAAGGATATGTATCGCTTGTACGTAGATGCAACGAGTTTGTGGAGAAAGTTGGTGCGGCTAAGGCTTTGTTTAAATAGAATTTTGTAATTTAAACTAATATGCAATGTTTTATTTAAGACTTTGTAATATAAACTACACTAATTTAAGAATTTTGTTTATTTTATTGTAATGTTTGTTATTTGAAGCGCTCGTGGCGTGAAGCTTCGGTGCGCTTAGCAGATCATCAGATCATCTATGGCTCCTTCCGGTCACTTCTTGCATTGGTGACCGTTGAGTATCATTTAGATTTGAGCGCTTCAGTGTTTTGGAAATAGCGTAAATATGTTGTCCCTGGCTTTT
Source organism: Horisme vitalbata (assembly GCA_951804965.1). NCBI lineage: Eukaryota > Metazoa > Arthropoda > Insecta > Lepidoptera > Geometridae > Horisme > Horisme vitalbata. The sequence goes on along the minus strand of OX638091.1, from coordinate 26,942,644 downwards.
TCAGTCGTTAAGGCGACTATAAGGGTCAAACCTCCCTCTCGCTCGCACTATTCAACATTGTAGAAGATATAAAATCACTGAATGAAGTTATGCAAAATAGCAAACCTTCACGGCCTAGAAAATAACAATACAAAAGTTCAGCAATAATATCATTTTGATTCTATCACGTTTTCTTACCAAAAAACTTGCACCAATGTGATCAATTTTGGTGCACTTGTTTTGGTAGGAAAACGTGTTGGGTTCAACATGATATTCTCGCTGAATTTGTATTGTTATTTTCTAGGCCGTGAAGGTTTGCTATTTTGTATAACTACATTCAGTGATTTTATATCTTCTACAATGTTGAATAGTGCAAGCGAGAAGGAGGTTTGACCCTTATAGTCGCCTTAAGCCATCTCAAAGGCCTTAAGCTGGCCTAAAAACTCCGACACAAGAGTTAGCCACTAGCTGATAAGAAAAATGAAGTTAGTTTTATTTATTGTTCTCTGTCTTATTATTTGAAGATTTGATTACCTGAAATGAGAAGAACATTCACAAAGCATTACTAAATATCTAGGTTTTCTTATAATAAGTACAAATAAAAACATTGCTTAGTCAAATTGTATAATACCCATTGACAAATTGTAAATTTGTTAATACCATAAAAGTTAAAATGATTGCTTGAGACGTAGACGACTCTGACAGATCTAGACTTCTAATATAAACTGTTTTTAGGGTTTCTTGGGTTTTTATCCTCCATCTGGAGGTTTTCCATGTAAAATACTTGTTTGTAAGTACCAAGTACAACTCGTTTGGTTCTATTTAAAAAATAAATATATTACGTAGTTTATCAATTCAGTCATGAGGATCCCTTAATACAAGCTCTGCTTAGTGGGGGGGATATGGGATATGCTCATAATCCCCACGCTGGGCGAGCGCATTGCGGATCGCAAGGTACAGCTCCTCACACCACCCTGCTGCCTATCCGCGGTCAGGGACTTTAGCAGTGCCAGTTTAAGGCTGAGCTACAATCAGCCAGCCACCAGACCAATGTTTGTTGTACAACATGATGCACCATGGGCAGGTGAAGTTGCCTTGGGCTCCAAAGATAAAATTATGCTGGACACTATCACACATATGTACGTGTGTGATAGTGTCCAGCAGCCATCTGCGCCGCTTCTTGGAGATTTATTTTATACTAGCCGACCCAACGGCTACTTCTTTTATTTTATTGCACAGAACCCTAAAAAATTCCAGAATGAAAAGTAAATGTCCCTTCAAAATATGCAGCTCTAGCGTTTTTTTTATATTACTCATAGAAAGCCTTTCGTAGGATATCCTATAGGTTACATTATTAACCCTAAAGCCTTCCAAAATTCAAAATACCTTTCCATTTCCCACGCCATCAATTTATCGAACAAAGCCGCGACATAAAACTGAAACACACTATACACTCTGATTAGTCGTATTTGACGACCCTGTGCTAACCCACATCTGAACCCTACACTGTGATTGAACCCGGCCATTTTGTATAACTTTATCTCCAGCATACGTATAATATTATTCGCCATCTCTGACGTAGAGAAAGGGTCTGATTTATAAAAACTTAGGCCTTTACATCTACCTGTTCTTCTTAAAATACAAGAAGATGGATGTTGGAACCGCTGACAAGTGGTTACAGGTCATTTTTTTTTCCACCACACCAGCCTAGATCAGTCCACTGCTGGACGTAGGCCTCCCCTAATAAAGGGGGATGTGCCCATAATCCAGATGCTTCTTGGCACAGCTTCTCGCACCACTGACGCTGCTGCCCATCAGCGGTCAGGGAATTTAGCTGTCCTGGTGTTAGACTGTGCTATGCCACATCCAGCCGGCCAAAATAAAATCCAACCTAAATCTCCAAGCTTGGTTACCTATGCCACTTAAAGAAAGTAGTTAATATAGGCAGGTCAGGTCAGGCAAAAAAACCTTACCCATAAGCATAAAAATGGGTGTACTCAGTGAAAATATTCGAAACAGCTTTCGAATTACTGAGGAATGTTTCCGTAAATTTGTTCGTGTCATTTCCCTTGGCGGGCATTCCCTTCGTTTGGACGTCTCGCCATCAGCCGACTACGTTTTATGGTTTTATGAATGAGGATGGTTTTTATTAAGGAAATATTTGAAAATATTTTTAAGGGCGAAAGCACACCTCCGCCGCGTAACCACCGCAGTTTTCCGCATTTCGTCTAAAAAAAGCAGCTGGTCTAATTAGCAAGTGGTCTAAGTACAAATTGGTCTAAAGCACAGATGGTCTAATTAGCAAGCGGTCTAAAATGGATATGGTCAACTGGTAATCACTTTGTCTTTAAAAATATTAAGCATTTTTTTACCAGTTGACCTTCATTTTATTTATTTTATTTTATTTATTTAACAAAATCCACAGCTCTTAAGTACAGCACGTACAAAACTTATGATAAGTCTTACAGCCAATAAGGGATGTACATTTTATAAGTGTATCCTATAAACTAAGAATATGAATATGATATATTATATATAAAAAAACGGTCTAAAATGAACAAGGTTCATTTTGAACATGCTAAAGCATGCTAATCAGACCATCTGTGTTTTAGACCAGTTTGTACTTAGACCAGCTGCTTTTTAGACCTCTTCGTAATCAAACCAGTTTGAACTTAGTCCACCTACTATTTAGACCACATGGTAATTAGACCAGCTGCTTTTTAGACGAAATTATACTCATCCGTCCAATTCATAAAAGTTTTATAAACATCAGATAGCTAAAATTGCGTTAAAATATCATGTCATCTCTTTTTATTTACATTTAAATGACAGGGATCAGCAAAATTTATCGAGTATTAGGAAATGACATGGAAATTATAAAATATGGGAGTAACCTACCTTGGTTACTCCCATATTTTTATTTTGGGAGTGCGCGCTTTGAACTAAAGTCTGTGCCTAATGTATTCACCCAAAGAGGGATTGTGTCTCGTTTCATATTTAATGTTACACATAAGAGGAAACGAAAATAAGGCACAGATTTTTATTCGAAGCGTGCACTCCATCGAGATATGGTGCACTCCCTAATAAAAACTACTAGAATTTGACGATGATCTACTTTCCCACTTCCGCCGATCTGCTCTGACGCCGGTTAGGTACCCGCACCAATTTATGGTGGTAGGGTTTTTGGGCCTCCGCTGCAAAAATCATGATCATCTTATTCCTTATCTTACGATACGTGGCCAATATGTGTTCGATTATTTTTGCAGCGGAGATGTCCCATCGCACAAAACGTGCTAATAACAAAGTTATACTCGTAAATTAGACCAAGAGTTGTATTTTTTGAATACGCTTTTTGACTGTTGAAATCAGATTGCACGTAGAGGCTCGGGTTTTCTCTTTCGTAAGTTTAGAAAAGTAGTCATATCGTAACCTCACATAACCGTCAAAGTATTGACAAAAAGGAAGCGTGACTCGTCGAAATGAAGAAATACTGATCGATGTAACACTTTTTAGAACAATAAATAAAACACACTGTTGTACACCCATATGAACACACATTCAGCAATATCTTAGAATTATTAAGTTATGATATGATAGGATAAATCTTTATTCAGCCAAGAGAATTAGAGCACAGAGATTATAGACTAAGTAATATGGTTACAATTTCTTCAAAATTACCTACATTGAACACCGATATTTTCATAGCGCCATGTAAGCTGCACCAAGCGATCCCTCCGGTTCGCATAAACTTTAACCTCCGTAATATTCGACCATTTCGCCTTTCTGCCTACGGTATTAATGTCTTGCAATGACATTTTAATGAAGAGTATTATGCTCATACTCTTAAATGCAGAGAATAAAAATATCTTGATTTCAATCGCACCAGCGTTACTTAAGTAGGTACCTTTACAAAGTTTTTAGTCAAAGTTGACTTCTGATCTTTTTTGTACTCAAGCTCACTGACTGCATCCGAAACACCATACTGTGCTCCCAGACAAAAATCGCCGATGTTACTCACGAGTCTGCTAAACTTAAATGGGACTGGGCCGGACATGTTTGCCGGATGCCGGACCAGTTGCGGGCTAAGATCGCTACTGAGTGGGTTCCACAGGTCATGACGCGGCTGCGTGGCCGTCCCAGACAGAGGTGGCGTGGAACTGAATGATTTTTTGGTATCCTGACAAGTGGATTCCTAAGATCGGGAAGTATGGAAAGAGGGAAGGTAAGCCTTCGATTAGGACACTGGCGCCATTAAACAAAAACCAACCAAACGCGTGCTTTGTTAGTGGCAGTTTTTTTTTAGACGGTTGACATTGGGACCAAAGATGCACAATGTGGATGAAAGTGCGTTGAAAAACCATGATACGCTATGATAGGGCGTATTGCGATCAATATTTATTATTAATTTACTAAGTATTCCGGCTTTAATAATTAAAGTTATCAGTTATTATTGCAATACTCCATTATCAAGAATATTTTTACATAATTCGTATTTTTATTCGCTTCGATTTATAGTCAGGTCTGAAATGACCGGCCTTCTTTAGCATTACGTCTATAATATCTATGTACCGCCCGTGATGCACCCTCCTATCAAAGAAACGTGGCTTTAGCGGCCGGCAGATTTTGGCGTAGCGCAGCGGAACATCGGCACAGCTGAATTCCTTGACCACTGACTGACCACGTTACTGACCCCCGTGCCCGTGGAACCGTGCCTGTCGGTGCTCGTGGTGCACCTTGCTAGATAAAAAACGGGGCTCTGGCGGCCGGCTGATTGCGGCATAGCGCAGCGTAACACCGGCATAGCTAAATACCCTGGCGGCCGACGGGCAGCAGCGTCGGTGGTGCGAGAAGCTGTGCGCTGCGATCCCCAACCCGCATTCCCAGCGTGGGGATTATGGGCATATCCCCCTACTTATTAGGGGAGGCCGATGTCCAGCAGTGGACTAATATAGACTGGTGTTGTTATTAGTGTTGATGCAGTAGACTGTAAAATGCTGATGTTGTTGTTGTTGTACTTACATTATAAGAAAAAACATAAATTTCCCATGTAAAAGTAATGTATATAACAGAATCTGGCAGAATCAAGAGTGATAAAAGTGACATCCAAAAATTATCCAACTGCCACAGATTTATAAGAGAACTATAGATAAAGTCTTAAAATTCAATACGGCTGATCTCTACTTTCTTATGTCCAATATCATCAGTTAGAAAGGGATGCATACATATAACAATGCGACTTCAAAAAGTTTCTCGTACCAAAGTGCTCGAACAAATTTCTACGCAGGTTCATCATTAATATAAATTTTTACGATGTTTTTTTTGCCAATTACGCAATCTGCCACGTCCTAACAGAGTTTTGAAAGTATGGTAAGGAGGTCCGCCATATTAATGTATGAAGCATTGTAATTCTGTTATGGTATGAAGGGTAGGTGAACGATTAGCATAGAGAAATTAAACGCTTACGCTACGATTAGTTTTTTTCGTTTATATTCTGCTTTTAGACATTGTTGAGAAATAAAATGCGCAACTGATCCGTAGTCACACCAGTGTGACTATGGATCATTTTATTTATCCGTAGTCACACCGGTGTGACTATGGTTATTTTTATTTCTCCGTAGTCACACCAACACACACTTGACACAATTTGCGTCTCATAAATAAATACTTGTGCTTTTTGTACAGACTGAAAATATGTATTAAAATTCCATTTATTCCTAACAGTCCGACTATCGGACTACTGGAAATGAATTTCCAAAAAATTGTCCTAGCTGTCCGACTCCATAGTTAGTTGGACAGATTGGACGTTGAATTCCGGTCAGGCTAGTTAACATTTTCTTCCTGAAGTACCAGGGTAGCATAAGTCATAAAGAGATCTTACATTTTGAGCCAGTAGGTAGGTATAATTATGGACTGGTCTGAAGCCCATCATCATCATTCGCCCTTAGCAGTCTACTGCTGGACATAGGCCTCCCCTAATGAGCACGATTACGCCTTGTCCTCAGCTCGGCGCGTCCTGCTTCATACATTAAAAAATAATAATTTTACTAAGAACAGCATTTTATTCCAACCGTAGCCTCTTGGTCAGCTATGTTCTCCTGGTATTTGATGTCGAGAGTCTACATCAATTACTAAGGGCAGTATGAGTTGTATGGTAATTTTTTTTTGACATTCCACAACCATGTTATTATACTACTACACACACATGCATCGTAATATTAAATATCGATGCATCCATCTTTCTCGATGAATGCATAGATCTTAGGGTGCGTTTGGATTTGGATTTGGCGGAGCGGAGCGGAGCGAGCTGCAAGTGGCCAATTACAGTGCTCGAAATCTTTGCTCAAGTGATTGCTCACGTGACGCAGTGGAGATTTCAAGCATTGTGATTGGCCAACTCGCAATCTCTGCTTCAATCGAAACGCATCTAAGACACTGTATTATGTTGTGATCTAAAAGCACTAGGCAATCAGAAAACAGCAGGAGGTAATAGCAACTGTTTCTAGTTTTCTAATGTACCTATAATGACAGAGCAAAAAAGAACGTCAAGAGGACAATACCATGATTAAAGGGGAACTATTATAGGCAAAAATGGATCACATACTCCTTTTACCTATTTGGACTAGCTCACAGATATAGAAGAGAACAGCTCTTCCATAGATTTATCACGGTAAGTCGATAATAAATCTATGAGCTCTAATAAGAAACCAAAAATATCTGTACTGTAAATGAACTCTTTACGTGAAACCTTCTTGTTTCCTATGCTACCCTGGTACTTCTGAATGAAATAATAATACTTACTCGTGTTATCCACAGCTTTTAAAAATATGTTACATCTCCTGACTTATACCTGCTACCCTGGTACTTCAGGAAGGAAAATGTTAATTTCTCAGACCCCAATAGACCGTGTGCAATTTGTCCAACTACGGTTTAGATTTAATTGTCCAGACATTTCTACCGGTAGGACAGTTTGGAATGAACCTACCGGATTGGGGCTTCAACTTTATTAAAAGTTTTGTTAGATCTCCTAGGTGCACTAAGTTTACCATGCATATTACAGATGATACTCCTAAAGACGCAAATTGTGTCAAGTGTGTGTTGGTGTGACTACGGAGAAATAAAAATAACCATAGTCACACCGGTGTGACTACGGATAAATTAAATGATGCATAGTCACACTGGTGTGGTAAACTGGGGCCCGACCGCGCCAAATTATAACAGTTAAACCGCCAAGGTTTAACTGTTAAATAGTGATCGAACCACAGCTTTTTCCATTTTTCGTACCGCGAATTTTTTTTGACAGAAACTTGAAACGTAGCTTTTTGCGGCTGGAACATTTTAGCGGAAACCCAGTGAACCTTTATCGTATCACAACATTTTCATGGTTTCGTACCGCGCTAAATTATTTGACAGAAAGTTGAGGCCAGCGTGATCGTAAGAGCACTCAAACAAGCGTCTTTGATAAATTTGCTCCGGAGGTACTTTTTCTGAAATGCATCGTAATCGTATGAGATAATTATGAGTATTGCGAAGAATTTTGTGATATATTTTCTTGAAATAATAGTGCAAAATGCATATCACGTACTCAAGTTTATTTAAAAATGCAGTAAACGATGAAACGGAGGCCTTTTGGACGATCGCAAAAATCATAGAATCAACACACTCAAACACTCCAAAAAGCAATAGGCCCCTGTTCCTGCTGCAAAAATAACAAATGCGCGCTGTTTGCCGATTAATACGCAGCATGCGCACTAGTAACCAAACTTTATTAAAAAAACGGGCACTTAATAAAATTGGTATTCCTATCTAAAAAGGTACGGTACATCTATATCTCAGTCAAAATATACAGATTTCATTTCCACTGAGGGGCAAATGCTTGCATGAGCTTCCTACTATCCTATCTTAGAGTTATTTCTACTAATATTAGCGGCAAAGTGGAATGTTGAATGTAAGCATGTGAAAATGTTCGTTCCTCCTTGACGTCAATAATCAAGTACTTCTTAACCCGGAATAACATAATATGCTAGGTACTTTTTATCGGGGTGCCACGCAAGTGAAGCTCCGGGCGCACACTAGTATTTAATTATCCAATAAATTAATAAAGGAAAAAACATCTGTGTGGGATCTGGGTGACTAATGCACCAACCTATAAAAAATACCTAATTTGTTACTTATATACAAACTATGTGACTACTGGGCGTAGAATAAAATAAAATAAAATGTATCTTCAATAAAATATAATCTCATAAAAGTTATTATTAAAATTGTATTTAATATAAGAACAAATCGGTTTGATCAAAGCGATCGAAGTATCCATAACCCCCAATAGAGGGTGCACGGTGTGAGATCAATTCAGTGTGTGGCCGCACTGCAGGGATGTTGGCTAATCTATCTAGCATCTGCATCAGCATCAGCAAGCTTCTTTTTCGCCATTTTCCCGGACCTCCGCTATCCTCATCCGCCGTTCTCCGGCTACATTGACCATTACCAGCGCGCGGTCTGACTCTTGCTCGTCGTACATTTTTTGGCTACCATTTCGTTCCATGTGTTATTTTCTTATGGATTGCAATACGCACTAAGAACACTTTGTAAATGTAATCATTTTATCGGTGGTGGATTCCAAATTATGTAGAAAAACAAATTTTCTGTAGACATTCGATACTATGACATTGTCAACTATTGTCAACTGTCGGAAACCAATGAGGATACAATACTACGTAGGTCAGAACTAGAGTTGCATTCGCCTAGAAAAGCCAATCGACACTTGTTTTTACACAGACTAAAATATATTCCATAACGACGATCGTTCACGCTACGACTCGGTTTTGGTTGATGCTACATTGGCGTTTATACATTAGCGCGGAACCAAATTTCGAAAACTTGGAACATAGTCGTTAATGACTCGTAGCGTCATTAGAAACGCACCGTTGTTTTTTGAAAATAGCGCGGTCGGGCTCCTGGTGTGACTACGGATCAGTTGGAATAAAATTCTAGCTTATTTAGTAATTTGGATAGTAAGCTTTCTAATTTTTAAAGTTCATCAAAATCCGTTCAGCATTTTTCGCGCCAAACATCCAGACAAAGTCTTCCGATCCAAAAATTTTATTCGGTTCCTTTTTTTTATGCTTTACTGAATTCACTTTTGCTAAAAAACATGTGTACATATTTCTTTTCTGTATTATTATTATGTATAGAGTAAAAATCTGAAAGTACTTCCAATTAAGTGCTTGTAATAAGTTTATAGTTAAAGGCTTATTATATTTTATCATTTTTGTCCTAACCTATCCACTTTTTATTCAGTATTAATTTTATTTTAGTTAAGTGTTACCTGCTTGATAATATACACGTTTGAAATGTTGATGAGCAGCTGCACTTGTTGGTGGAATATTTGAAAGCTTCACAGGTTTATTAAGTTTTGTAGACTTGACGTAATGCATATAACGAAGATGGTCGAGACTTTTCACAGATTTCGGAGCATTATAGACTGCCAATAAGGGTTGAGTTCCACTCTCTAATAATCTCTGGGCCGAACAATTTTCTTCCTCAAATGCTGCAGCTAGTTCATCCAAATTTGTCAGTTTCTTCAAAAACTTTAAAAATGTTTTTTTCCCTTTTAAAAAGCGCAGAAGTTATGTCACAGCCACTTAATGCGTGCAGAAATAAAATATGTGTTTTGATAATACTCTACTAAAAGTTTTGATAAATAAAACCGTTTAATTTTTAATTTAGGAAACGGTTATCAGTATTATTGAATAGATATAGATTTAATGCATGAAGATAATGATAAAATATAATGTAATAGTTAATAAAAATTGACAAATATTTATAATCATTGATTTATCGATAGTTCATCAACTATATATGGCGCGTTTTCAACCGGAGGCACCGGTTGACCTGAAGTGATGCTGTGGCCGCGCGCTCTCCGCCCTCTATCTTGCAAACGGTTCACCGTATGAAAAATCTTTTTAAACCAAATTTGTAGAGAATGTTGTATTCTACAATATTGGTTAAAATACAAATAGCAAAAAAACAAAATTGGAATAAGACAGATAGGAAATGAGATTTTTACAAAAAAAGCGCATAAAACCGATTTTTGTGACCTTTGACCTTGAAATTTAATAGTTGCGTACACCCTACCATATGTAGGTTTTGAGACAATTTGAAAGTCTGACCTTGTAAAAATAAAGGAACTTTTAGGGTGTCAATATGTATTTACAGACTTACAGCTGGGTATCTGGAATTCCGAGATTCTTACCTAATTTAAGCTTAAATGACTGGACATATAGTATGTATTCAGTTTATAGATTAGTTTGTTTTCAAGTTAGGTTTTTTTAAAGCCCAAGGCCAAACGCTAAAAGTTCTGGATCTATTAGCTATTTTTTGCTCAGTCAGCTTGGCTCTGTCACGTGTTAGCTGTATAATCGTTTAAAGAGAAGCATCTGTTTTTTTTTGGGGCGCACCTCTGCGGTTTAGATCACTTCCGTCAGATTCCACTTTCGTCAGATCATTTATTTTTTCCGTATAGGTCAGGATTTTGAACCTGGTGACGAAACAGCAATTCTCGTGATTCCTCGTCCGTCAGATTCCGCTTTCGTCAGATAACTTTTTTTTCGGTATAGGTCAGAATTTACTTATGTATCTCGTGGATGCTAAAACAGCATGTATACATTATACAACTGTGCCCGTGACTTCTTCCGCGTATACTACAGATCTTGTTTTAATATTAAAATATCGTTCAATTTAAAATTATGCTATGTTTTTGTCATGGCCTATCTGTTTGCAAAATTTTCGGATCGCTGCATTAATTGCTGCTCTACCTTTGATACCCCATGAAAGCATTAAAGAAGGATTGGAGTATGTTAAATCTGAAAGCATTGATAGCAAAAAAATATTACTCTTCTTAAAGTACGTTGAAAGTTTTTGGCTGTCTGATAAATTCAGTGAAATTTTGTGCGTATTTGGTGAAAGACACCGCACCAATAACACTGCAGAGTCTTATCATTCGAAATTGAATAAAGAAGTAAATAAAAGAAATGCAACGGTAATAAATCTATTAAAAGGTTTAACAAAACTAGAAACATCAAGTTTCAAGACAACATCGAAGAGAAGAAAAATATATATAGATAACGACGATGATATTATGGGGATACAATTACAGTTACTAAATGGTGAAATTCCAATCAATTTCGCATTGGAGAACCTACGTTGATAGAGCAATTTTAGTTTTAAGTAATCATCATTTAAATTGAAGTAAATTATTTCAATAAATGAATTTAAAAAAAATGCCATTCGGTGTACTTTTTAATTTGTCGGGATCAATGTTGCATAGATTTAATCTAGCCAATGAAAAGAGGTGGACAATAGGCATTTCAATAAAAATAATTTACGCGATTATCAGGTGGACCACGGAAGAATATGTTTACCCGTGGTCCACCAGGTGGACAAAATAGGTGAACCACGGGTGGGGTGTGCAAAATTTTAGCCGAATTCGTTCAGATGATTCGGCATGATTGTAGTATAAACAAACTTTCACATTTATAATATTAGTGGGATATACCCAGCATCTGGGAGAACAAATATATATAGTTCCTAGTCTATCTGCGAATAGACTAGTTTAGGTCACATCCGTCAGATTCCGCTTTCGTCGGAAGATGACGAAAGCGGAATCTGACGAAAGGGTCATTAGAATTTTCCTTATATGTCATTCATGACAAAACTGAACTGAAATTATAAAGAAAACGGCTTTGCCGAAAGAGGAATCTGACGGATGTGTTCTAAACCACCTCTGGGCCAACCCACCGACGCGGGAGCGCGCGTGGCGACGAGGCGAGGATGCATCAACTTTATACCGCAGTTACACAACTAAGGTTATGGAGAAATCACAACTTTTTGTTAATTTTTTTTATGTTATTTATTCTTTCTAATTTATTAATAATCCTAATTTATATAACTAAAAATAGAACTATATTTACAATTTACAGATTGTCGCGCGTTTTCACTCCAAAACTATTGCACTGAGTCATAGTCGCTCACTTGTCGTCGACAGCTCGCCCACTCGCTCAGTTCAAGTCACGATCCTCCAAGTACTCGAAGGTGAAACCTTTTTTTTGCGCTGGCCCCACTTCTCGTAGTCAAAGTAGATAATATTATATGCCCTGGAACAAGGTATGCCGAGTTAACAAAACTTATAGATCAAGATTCGACACCTAATCATCATCATCATCAGCCTTAGCATAGCAGTACGCTGACTGATGGACATAGGCCTCCCCTAATGAGTGCCATTGCGGCGTGTCCACAGCTTGACACATCCAGCTTCTACCAGAAGCCTTTCACAAATCACTCCACCTGGCCGGAGGGCGTCCTACACTAAGTTTGCCAAACCGCGGTCTCCAGTTCTTCGACAGATATGGCCAGCCACCTGCCACTTCAGCTTGCTAAACTTGTTAGCACCCAATAAATAGTCCATAATATTGTCTTCTCCTACCATTATAAACGTTAAAGTTTTTGAGGATGTATCGATGTTTGTTACTCCTTCACGTAAAAACTACTGAAAGGATTTAGATTAAACTTGGAATATAGTTTATGACCTGGATTAACACAAAGGTTGGTTACCACACTAGCGAAGTCGCAGGCGGAAGCAGTATTAGTATTTAATACTTGAAGATGGAACAAGCACATATCCCACCTGATGTTAAGTGGCAACGTTTACTTAAAGCAAGTATTTCATCGTAGACCACGCATGTTGGGAATATGCTCTTCAATTCAAAGCATTGCGTCCTGTAATTTCGTTGCACCTAGACCTTCCAAACCGAAACGCAGAAATGCTGTTTCACGGCAGAAATAGGCACGGTGGTAGAAGGTACTTCCACGGACGAGCCCATTACAAAGGGCTCTATTAATACTAAGACAAGCAATGTTCTATAACTGCCCCAGAGCAGCAGAGCAGCAGAGCAGCAGAGAGGTGGATGGAGATAAGAGGTAACAAACATAAAAAAAACATACGTACCTTTGAGCATTGACCACACCAGAAATATAATCGATCAGGAACATTAAATATCGGGGTGAACAGGAGCCAGAGACCCACCGGCGTGCAGTTACACCCACAAAATACGCTTCATTTGAGAATAATGTGCGGCGCATTAATCGATTCACTCGTGGCATCTGGAAAAAATATAAAAAATATAATTATAACAGGACCTTAAACTATCGGGATGAACAGGACCCAGAGACCCACCAGGTTTCAGTTACATTCATTTTGGGCAAATCTGATTCCCATTTTGTTCTATGGCATGAAACTCGGGTGAAATGCTAGTATGTAGTTCTATGGAAAAACTGGGAAGATTTTCGATGACGTCATGTTCTAAAGAACAAAATGGGAACAACCCCACTGCAGGGCATGCGCAATGCGCATGCTCCTACCACACATTACAAAGAACAAACCTGGAGATAACGCGACCATGGCTTACACCTACAACTACACCTACTTCTCCTACACAAATTGATTACATATTAGTTACCTACTATGTGCTACCTACCTGCCGGTTGCGTTTGCAACATCGCAATAGTTTGTTCAGTGCATTGGCTGTCTCGGGTGAAATAAATGTGCTTGGGGCTCAATTGTTGTCGAGTCACCCATTGGACTCGGGTTTTGTTGGGGTAACTACGAGGAAGTATTTCATCGTAGGTCACGCATGTTGGGAATATGCTCTACAATTCAAAGCATTGCGTCCTGTAATTTCGTTGCACCTAAACCTTCCAAACCGAAACGCAGAAATGCTGCTTCTCGGCAGAAATAGGCACGGTGGTAGTAGGTACTTCCACGGACGAGCCCATTACAAAGAGCTCTATTAATACTAAGTAGGCAATGTCCTCTATCTGCCTTTGCTTCTCTGGGGCAGCAGCAGCAACAGCAGCAGACGACGACGACGACGACGACGACGACGACGACGACGACGACGACGACGACGTCGTCTTAAAACAACCGAATTGAGAACCTCCTCCTTTTTTTGAAGTCGGTTAAAAATAGTAAATGGCGCGATCGCGTAACGCAACATAGAGCCTAAACCGCTGGATCTAGAAATATGTATAGACTCTAGCTATCACACATGTTTAGTAAAACTTTAGCTTGCGCCTAAATGATTGAAAAGTTTCAAGATGTTTCTATTATTTATGTATTGACAAAAATAAATGACCGGTTCGTTAACTTCACCCTAAAAATGAATAAAATTCGAACCCAAAAAATCTTCATCTCTGTTTTCTAGTTCTTCTAGCATAGCATTATGTCGTACGGCATTTTGTTGTGGGGGAATGCTGCAGATATCAACACCATATTTGTGTTGCAGAAGAGGGCTGTTCGTGCAATTTATAATATGGGCCCCAGAGAATCACTTAGAACTAAGTTTAAAGAAATAAATGTTATGACAGTGCCATGCCAATATATATATATGAAAACTTAATGTATGTCCGAAAACATATTAACATGTTCAAGAAAAATAGCGACTATCATAATGTTAACACTAGAAATAAAGATAAACTAGCTGTTCCCACTGTAAGGCTCCATAAAGTTAGTCAATCTTTTAAAGGGATGTCTGTACGATTTTTTAACAAAATCCCAAATGATGTGATTAATCTATCTGTAAATAAATTCAAAAATGTTGTTAAACGTAATCTATGTAATAAAGCTTATTATAAAATATCTGATTATTTAGATGACAAAAAAGCTTGGGATGAAACTGCCTCCAACTCCATCAAAAACAATGTAATAGATATTAAGTACAATGACGTTAAAAAAATATAAGCCAAGCAGAGTTTCTTGCCAATTCTTTTCTGTTTGGTCACGTTACGAATTGGTGGTAAATTAAAAAAAAAATGACGTTTCAAAGTGTACTATACAGTTCCTACTGAATAAATTAATTTTGACTTTTGACTTTTGACTTTTTGACTTTCTCGCCCATAACGTTGATATTTTTACTTGAAATTAACATGCAACCAATAGCTCTCTATCGCAAAAAAATCTTAATCGGTTCATAAATGACGGAGTAAAAAGGTAACAAAATATAAAAAAACATACGTACCTTTGAGCATTGACCACACCAGAAATATAATCGATCAGGAACATTAACTATCGGGCTGAACAGGAGCCAGAGACCCACCAGGTTGCAGTTTAACCCACCAAATACGCTTCATTTGAGAATAACGTGCGCCGCTTATAATAGATTCGCTGGTGCCATCTGGAAAATATATAAAAAATATTAATATATCAGGACCTTAAACTATCGGGATAAACAAGAGACCCACCGGGTTACAGTTACACCCACAAAATACGCTTCATTTGAGAATAATGTGCGGCGCATTATTCGATTCGCTCGTGGCATCTGGAAAAAATATAAATATAACAGGTAACCTTAAAACTATCGGGATGAACAGGAGCCAGAGACCAGAGGGTTTCAGTTACATTCATTTTGGGCAACTCTGATTCCCATTTTGTTCTATGGCATAAAACTCGGGTGAAAAGCTCGTATGTAGTTCTATGGAAAAACTGGGAAGATTGTTCGATGACGTCATGTTCTAAAGAACAAAATGGGAACAACCCCACTGCAGGGCATGCGCAATGCGCATGCTCCTACCACACATTACAAAGAACAAACCTGGAGATAACGCGACCATGGCTTACACCTACAACTACACCTACTTCTCCTACACAAATTGATTACATATTAGTTACCTACTATGTGCTACCTACCTGCCGGTTGCGTTTGCAACATCGCAATAGCTTGTTCAGTGCATTGTCTGTCACGGGTAAAATAAATATGCTTGGGGCTCAATTGTTGTAGAGCCACCTATCGACTCGGATTTTGTTGGGGTAACTACTAGGTATGTCCTAACGATAGGAAGCGCGCGGGGTTGCCTATCGCAGCTGCAAAATAAACGCTCTAGCGGTCGGCTGACTGCTGCATAGCACAGCCTAACAACAGCACAGCTACATTCTCTGACAGACGTTGACGGTGCGAGTAGCTTTATCTTCTTCTTCGTATGAGCTAGTGGTCAACTTTGTTGTCGGAGTTTTTAGGCCATTTAGGCCACCTGAAGGAGTCCGGGCTAAACGACTGAAAAAGCCGGGACTAACTTCTGAACGTGCCTTCCGAAGCAAGGAAGCATTCAGATCTAAATGCCACTAAGCGGCCACCCATCCAAGTAGCGACTTGAGGGAGCATCGCTTAAGCAAGATGATCTATTAAGAACGCCGAAGTAAGCTACGCCACGAGCGCTTCGGTGCGAGTAGCTGTGCCTTGCGATCACCAACCCGCATACCCAGCGTGGGGATTATTGACATATCCCCATTAATTAGGGGAGGCTTATGTCCAACTGTGGAATTATATAGGATAGTTAACACATCAGTTACTTACCAATAAACAGCAATAAAATATAAAATTTTCTTGCAAAAAAATATTGACGAAGCAACAAAAAATAATGACAGAATACTAAAAATAGAATACTTCATTTTTCAAAATATATTTTGAATTGAGAATTGTATTTTTTTTAATCAAGGAGGTGCAAAAGTAGTAATAAGTATTTATAGCAGCAAGTGTTTGTTATAGAACGCAAGGAGGTTTACTATTTGAGTGCTGGCTTTGAACAAACATGTGTACCTTATTTGTTGTAGAACGCAAGGAGTTTTACAATAGGAGTGCTGGCTTTGAACTAACATTTGTATCATATTTGTTGTAGAACGCAAGGAGGTTTACATTGGGAGTGCTGGCTTTGAACTAACATTTGTATCATATTTGTTGTAGAACGCAAGGAGGTTTACTGTAGGAGTGCTGGCTTTCAACAAACATGTGTACCATATTTGTTGTAGAACGCAAGGAGTTTTATAATAGGAGTGCTGGCTTTGAACTAACATTTGTATCGTATTTGTTGTAGAACGCAAGGAGGTTTACTATGTGAGTGCGTGCTGGCTTTGGACTAACATTTGTATCGTATTTGTTGTAGAACGCAAGGAGGTTTATTGTAGGAGTGCTGGCTTTCAACAAACATATGTATCATATTTGTTGTAGAACGCAAGGAGGTTTACTAAGGGAGTGCTGGCTTTGAACAAAGAATTGTACCTTATTTGTTATAGAACGCAAGGAGGTTTACTATGGGAGTGCTGGCTTTGAACAAACAATAATTGTACCGTATTTGTTGTAGAA
Source organism: Horisme vitalbata (assembly GCA_951804965.1). NCBI lineage: Eukaryota > Metazoa > Arthropoda > Insecta > Lepidoptera > Geometridae > Horisme > Horisme vitalbata. Next base: position 26,925,476 of record OX638091.1, on the reverse strand, counting down.
CGCAAGGAGGTTTACTATGGGAGTGCTGTCTTTGAACAAACAATTGTACCGTATTTGTTGTAGAACGCAAGGAGTTTTACAATAGGAGTACTGGCTTGAACTAACATTTGTATCATATTTGTTGTAGAACGCAAGGAGGTTTAATAGGGGGTGCCGGCTTTGAACAAACATTTGTACCGTATTTGTAGTAGAACGAGAGGCACGCTATGTATGGGTGCTTTACGATCTACTAGCTGACCCACCCGCAACTATCGTTTGCTTGTATACATGAACTTTCACGTGAAACGTTTTCCGAACATGTTTATTTTACGCAGATCTCTAATATGAACGGACCTACCTTACCAATGAAAATACCTGACAAGTCTTTAGGGTTTATTACTTTACTCTTTTATGACAATTCCAGTAACAGATATGACAGATAACACGTAGGTGTTCCATGAAACTGAAACATTTTATTCGAGCACCCTGGTACCATTTTTGTTTGAGCTCATTTGAAGTCGCTTTGGTATTTATATGCATCCCTTTAGAGCTAAATTATATAAGGACATAAGAAAGTAGAGATCAGCCTTATGAGTTGATGTTCAGAGCATGAATGAATTTCAAGACTTTTTCTATGCTGTAGACATAGTTCTTTGGTGTCTATAGTAGGTACTAAACGCCAAGTTGGCTACTGCCAACTTGGCGTTTTAGTAGATTTAGTAAAAAAAACTCTGGATATAACCAACAAAAATCCAGTTGTGAAGACAACTTACCAAATACCTAACTGTTTTCGTCCACTGCCTATTTTCATCAATCATTATCATTTGCTTTCCATTCTTTATTGCGGGATAAAAAAAATCTCTGTGTGGGATCAACATGTTTTTGTTTTGTTTTCATTGACGTTTTGGAGACGCTCAAGCCAGCGTAGCGTTTAATTTCTCTATGTTCAAGCATATTAAGTCATCCTCCTCAAAGAATAAAAGTTTATCTCTACCATACCGTTCACTTGACTCTAAATAATAACATAATAACATGTCAAAAGCAGTTTACTGAGAATATTTCAAGGCGTAATGCGTTAAATTATAAGCTAGTAAAACCTATTTACTTGGCTCGAAGCATAATGCTCCGTTACTCTATTACTTTCAGAACAAGGTATGCCGAATAACTCAGATTTAATGGCGCAGAAGATATTATAAGCCCGTACAAGAAATGATGAATCGGGTAGAACTTGCGAATTTTCCTAACTTTGAAGTATTCTGGCCGCTGAGTGTAGAAAAGCGCACTGAAGTGTTTCTTTATGATGGAACTTGTAGGAATTTATCGATTTAACTTGAAGCTATGTAAAAACTTTGGTAACAATACAATTTATTAATGTCGAAAGTGTTTTAAATTCTCTCGTCGAGTTTGGTGCCAAAGCCTCTGCCAAATCGTGTAGTTTCGTGTTCCATGCAATATGTATGGAGAGTATTCAGCGCATTAATGATATGAGATTTTTGGCGATCAAATGCTCATAAAGGACAATGATTTTATCATAAGTGGGGATATCAATTTACAATTTAGTTATGTTTATCGTACCATTCAATGATAGTTAGGTATGTACTTACATGATTCCCTCGTATTTTTTTCTTAATACAGCAATTAACAATATTTGATTTTCTCAACACTGATTTTATGATCTTGTTGTGACTATTAAACTTATTTGTTATTACTTACCACAAAGTAGCTACTAGTATATGATACCTATTAGTAATCTACTTATGATGACGGATAAACGTAAACTAGTACGACAATAATGGTACTACTATATAATACTTTATATAATACTTTATATATATCAAACCAAATGAGTTTGCAAATACCCACAAATTCTGACCACCAGGGATTTTGAAAGTAATTGGTAGGTACCTGAATAAAATATATATCAGTATAATATTGATATTTTTTTAAAGATATTTTGAGTCTCGTATTACCCATACATCCTAGCTCATAAACTTTAGCTATTTGTCCAGGGAATAAATTGACTGAAACTTGTTTGACAACATTCTGTAATGAGCAAGGATGCCAAAAGAATATTAATATTCAGTATAAGTCTTCAGTTTCGATTGGTGTTATATTACCTACATAAAGAGAGTATGTTATAGGTAATTCAGTCAGGTCATAAGAGGGTTCCGGAGAAGCTTTTTTTCATATAAACGTATTCCCCGATTTCTTCTCTGGGAATTGCGCAACGACTTTTTGACAGAATATTTTTTGGGCAGATTGTTTTTAACGAAGCTGGGTAAAAATCACCTGAGGTAATTTTGATTTCTCGATTATTTCTATTTCGTGCGGTAAAATGTGCTGTGCGTTTCAATAGCTGCGCAGGGGGAGGTAAAGCATCGATGAGTGAGACAAGTCCGTCAAGCGACGCTCGGCGAGGAAGTAAGACGGTGTCGAAGTGTTCAGTGGGTGAGTTTTACCCGCCGAACACTTTTTTCAAATAATTCTGGACGTAATCACACATGAAGCACCAAACTAAGCAGAACTTGTATTATGGGAACCACATGATTGATATACTACACATAATACAGTTTTTTTAAAATAAATACATACATAGAAAACACCCAGACCCAAGACAAATATCTGTAGAACTTCCCGCGAACTGTCCCGCGGCGGGAATCGAACCCGCAACCTTTTGCGTCTCAGGCGGTCCTTCGCCCACTGCGCCACAGAGGCCGTCACTTTGAACTTTGAATTTTGGGGAACGACTTGAGGCATGAATGTGATAAGCCCTTGTGCCTGTAATTTCACCGGCACCCACACCATTCAAACCGAAAAACAACACAGCTGCTTCACGGCAGAAACAGGCATGGTGGTAGTACTTCCATGGACGAGACCTCCACAAACAACTCTAATACTACTAAGAAATAAGTGCTTTATTTTGTTTTTGTTCAGTACATGTAAGTATAAAGTACTTATTTCTTCGAACAACGCTTTCTTTCACGAATACCTCAAGTCCAGTAACTGTGCCGATATACACGTACAGCGTTATACGAGCTCTCAAAGGATTTAACGTCCATCAGCAAATATTTGTCACTCTCTTTGTTTCCATTCAGTCTATTCTTGCTCCATATAATACTTCTTTTATATACGTCGCAATGTTTGCAGTAGTGGATTGTTGGTAGTTGTTTTGTGACACAAGAATAAAGTTCACTTACTTAGCAATATTTTTCTTTTGCGCGTTTTGGTCCTTTTAGGCTCATCAATTACAGTAGTATGATTTATTGACATATTATTTGTTTATTTTTTAATCAGTTGTTATGATTAAATAATGAAAGAGTTTATTTATAAAATAATATTAATGTTAGTAATACTGCACACTATTGCATGGCATAATTTAGCCCTATATATTGTATTATGGGAGCCACTTGACTGATATGCTAAGAAATCAAATAATTTAATAAATACATAGGTCCTTATTAATGTACAGAGAACTCCCAGACCCGAGACTAATATTTGTAAATGATACAAACATTTATCTCGGAAATCGAACCCACACTGCATCTCAAGCGGGCTATCGCCCTGTGTTACCTAGGTTGTCGAATTAAATTATTCTTACTAAAAAAAATTTATAACAGTGCAATTTATTGGGAACTCATTTTCACAGCAGCAAAAAATAATCAAATTTAAAGAATATAAAGTTACATTGAATGTTCGTTACAAATAGGTACGTCCAATAAAAACCGAACTGAATAACAAAATGTTTTCAACATGTCCTCGTTCGGTTTTCATCGAAGCTGGCAATATACTACCATTTACTTTCAATTAACAGTTGATTTTAAACTTTGATAAGGGAGAGGGATAAAATGGTGTTCATTCATTTATTTTCATCAAAGTTTTTCCTGTTTTTCTCGTGTTTTTGTCGACGCCGCTGATATGGAGAGCACGAGTGATGTCGACCCCTTACTGGCACGTTACCATGATTTATGCGTTCCGGAGCCCTGCTGGGGTTTTTCATTCATTACACAGGATCGCTTTATTTGACGTAATCGAAAAAAAAAATTAATATATAGCGAAACTATTGATTTCTAGTGTAGAGTTTTATAATCGGCAAGTTTCATTTACAATTTTACTAAAAAGTGATTTTAAAATCGTACTGCGCCTGATATGTTTGCCACATGCAGGATGAGTTATGGGCTAAGAACGCCACTGAGTGGATTCCACAGACACTTAGGTGGTGTGACAGACTGGACGTGTTTTCGGTATACTGGCAAGGGGCTTTCGAAGATCGGGAAGTGTGGAAAAAGGGAAGGAGGAGGAAGGGGAGGGAAGCTTTTGCTCTGCATTGGGATCAAACAGACTGTGGGGATGTGCCGAATGTTATCTTTGGACTTGCCAATATAGATTTGGGTAATGACTATACCTAATGGGAAAAAAATCGTGATGACGTTATACTCTTACCTAAACTCATGAAATATTTGAGCAAAACTAGGTAAATAGATAATTTTATTAAAATAACTGATTTTCATAAATTGATTCTGAATTAAAAACATACTACACTAATAAATTACTTAGCAATCTGTGAAATACTTGTAGTGGGGTGTAAGGAGGTTCTACTGGTGGTGATGCACCTTGCTGAATAACAATGGTACCAAACAGGAAGTTAACCTCGCGAACAATAAAAATATTTTTCCCAATCGGTTAAAAAATGACGGAGCTATGAGGTGACAAATACATATTTTATATGATAAAAATACAAGCGGATTGAGAATTTTTTGAAGTCCGGAAAAAATCACATTATTCAATTTGTACAGACAGCCTCGCTGCTGCGATCCATCGAAATCATTTCAACACGACCACCACGCCAAGATCTTCAGGATAGAACATCAGCATGAAACAACAACAGAAACAAAATTCAATTCGAACTCTAATAGAATTTGAATTATTCTCAATTCGAAAATACATTTATATTCATTGATATTTAGATCTTGCTCAGCGTTGATACACGGTGTGCGCGTTTTCTCATTCGCGTAGAATTTTCGATAACCGCGTGGGCCACTTATTTGAGCCAAATTTTGTGTACCAACGTGCACAAAATTGGAGCACTGAATTTGCCAGTGTATTCTGCCGAGCCGACTATAAGGTTCATCGACCGGATTTTTACGGTATGCCTGTCTGTAAACATGAAACGAAATACCTAGGCTAAGCGGTATTGTTTTTCGTTTGATATACAGCACCTACTTTTTATAGTTTTTTTGTTAAACCTAACAACAATAACGTTTGAGCTACTACTACATTTTTACAGAGCTATTCGAAACTACTACTGAATCATGCAGGTTCATTTGTATTTTTTTGTTCACTTGTACTCGGATCAAAACGATACATTACAATAATATTGAGTAAAATATTATCCATACATACACAATAATACACATACATACATTTACTTTTGCGCTTAGTATAATTTAGATTGGTATTATATTCAGTTATCATCACCTCATCATAGCAGTCCACTGCTGGACAGGCCTCCACTAATGAGCGCCATTACGCCCTGTTCTCAAGTCGAGGCATCTAGTTTTCGCCCGCAGAACACTACGTTACTAAAAGCCGACTACTATTTCTCTATGAATAGTATCTATTGGAGCTGTGAAGCACACTACGTTCGCCGAGCCGCGATCTCCTCTCAATAAAGTGATATTTAATAAAGCGTAATAAACGAAGTACATAATCTTCTCAAAAATTCAACCTAGCTAATGTAACGTGAAAGTTAAAACATTTTAAGTACGAAATACAAAAGAAAACTCTGTAATTACGCTCAAAAAAAAAAAACAGATACTCTTAATTGAAGTTTAATTTATGCAGATGAATGCAGATAAGTCCTCTCATCTAGAATCCAGACGGCTAAATGGTCGTGTCTGTCACGTGGATCAATAAGTTCAGTATGGTTTAAGTCAGTTTTGGCAGCCTGTGGCATTTTTGCATACTTTTTTTTAAATATAAAACTGACTTATAATTACGCACAGCATTAACTGTAAATCCTAGAAATTAAGAGCGTAGGTATATACTTTATATGGTTTTGTAGGTGCACTAAGAAAGGAATACATAAAATTCAGGCCCTGAAGGGGTAAAGAACTCAATCAAATTTACAAGAGTTTAACGTCCACCTACCAGTAGGTTATGAAGCAGACGAACAAACAAAAAAAAAATACAGTACTAGTAGGTCTCGCTGCCGAAATGCAAAATACACCACGGTACTCAGGCTGAGTTACTCGTGCGTGGAAGGCGCACTACTCTTTGTCCGTATTTTTAGTAGTAGTAGAGTTCTTTGTGGAGGGCTCGTCCGGGGAAGTACTGCCACCATGCCTATTTCTGCCGTGAAACAGCATTGCTGTGTTTCGGTTTGAAGGGTGTGGGTGCCAGTAAAATTACATTGTGCCTGTAATTTCACCGGCACCCTTACCTTATCATCATCATGCCTCAAGTTGATGGACGCAGGGCGTTGCATCGTAGAGCACGTTCCAAAAAACGTGATTTATGTTGCAATGCTTTGTGATAGGTAATGGTTACCACTCAACATCAGGTGGGCCATGTGCTTGTTCCAAGTTCAAGTATCATAAAAAAATTTTACGGGTTTTTACCGTGCGAGTAGTTTTTCTTCGTCCCCGGTGTCGCCGGCATGGTCAAAAAGCGCCGGTAATGCTACTGACAAAGCCTGGCGGGTCAAGCCGGCATAGTGTGTAGGAGCCTTAACAAGTTTCTTATAATGGATCACTCACAGATCCTTCTATTAGCCATGTTTGACTCTTTCGCCCTGAGCTCATGAAACTAACAGCTTATTGCGTGCAAAGGGTGACAATCAGCATCCACTGTACCGAGCAGGCAAATACGTCCCCCCTTTGCATCTAACCACAAACCACCATGAAACCGAATTCAAGTCAGGCCCATAGGCCGTAGCCAAATGGGAGGTGACTTGATGCCTGTGGTACCTTGTTAAGTAATGGGACCCTAGTTCCCGCCTGTTACACCTGTAACCACTCGGTTCCCTGCTTCCAGGAGGGAACAAACTGAAAATGACCCCTGTAGGGGTACAGCGGAAAACGAATTCCCCTGTTCACTGTCTCGTTGGTTGAGATTTGAACCCGACTTTCGGATCGGAAGCCGGGGTACATCTCACTACGCCACCACGGCTCAGAGCATTGTACCCATAGGTAAAGGCTAGTAAAAATAAGAGTTTGCCATTAATAATACGGTAAACGATTACTTTCTTGATACATTGTTACCTTTTGATCCCCTTCCCAAATATCTATGATTAATATCTTTGTATGAATATATTTGTATTAGGTGGAATGAAATATAAACCTTCATTCATAGAGCAACATTTACGTAAACAACGCACTGCTCACATTAATCAGCCACGTAAATGGTTGTTTAGATTCACGGTCCGATGTTTGGTAGATACTAGGGATCCAAGCGCTGTGTATGATTTAGTACGTACACCAAATATCGATGGTTTAGAGCAAATTGCAAGAACAGTTCAATTTTTTAAGTTCTCGACTATCTCCAGCCTAAAAGATATGAGCAGGGCTGCTTGGGTAATTTTACATAATCACCTTGTTTGGCAGCCGAGATGGTGATCGAAGCTCTAAGCATCGATATAAATACTGTTACTCTTGAGTAATGAACGTAAGAAGTACGAGTACTATTTTACTGTAATAAAGCATCTTTGGACTGCTGTGATGTTTCTGTTTTGGATTAACACCATAACCATGTAGGTTGGACACATCTGGGGGGACTCTTTCGGTCGTAACTCATTGTTGTAATGGTTCTTCATTAGTTTGCTTACTCGTTTTAACATAATAATTAACACTGATGCCCACATCAATCATATCTCGATGGATGCTCACAACATCAATCAGTCAGTTCCATGGTCTATTACTACTCTTTGGTCCTGCTGGTTGATGCTGTTGACTACGGGTTGAAATGGAGATGGCTTATATTTTATTATGCGCCAAGACTGTTTTCTAAACATTTTCTATTTTATTCTGTTTGTATTATAATTATAATACGTTTGTCAACAATTTCTCAAAGCAAGCGTATTGTCCCATTTCCGCCCCGTCCGCACGAACTCGCTTTATTAGAATTACTGTGTATCCAGTAGTATCCTTAATCTAGCGATTATGGGGCGCGTAAAGAGTTATGATTCGATTATGGGTAACGGCACTGCAGGTGTTCTAGTGTTTATTCTTTGTTCGATAAGTTACAGCTTTCATACAAAAGAAAAATGTGTTTAACAAGCAAAGTGAATTTATTAGTTGTATTATAAAAAAATATATACAAATTTTAACGATCTCTGGGGGTCTTGGCCCGCCTGAGACGCAGTAGATTGCTATTTCAATCCCGCCCCGAGACAAATGTGTGTACAATTTACAAGAATTTGATACTATCAAAGAAATTAAGTAGGCACTCAGTATTATAATATCAGTCATGTATTTCCCATAATACAAGCTCTGCTTAGTTTGAGGCTAGATAAAGCTATGAGATAATGCCCATTATTTATTAATTTAATAATGAACAAGCATTTCTCAAGAATTTTATACAGGTCACGATTATAATCAAGAAACAGTTTCTTTAGTTCTAATTTGGATATACCTAGTTAATACCTACATAAAATTAATACCAAGACTTTGATTGGATAGATCGCAAGAAAAATTAATAACCAGCTATAAGATTATTCCTTAAAGATTTTTTTAGTAAACATGATAACAACCACATGCATGCCTACTGTAAAAATGCCAGACTAAACTACTACCATAACCATCATCATCATCAGCATCCGCTGCCCGAGTTCACTAAGTGCTGAGCATTCATAGTAGCAATATATCAATGCTCTTGAGTATAGGCCCTTTGCACCTGACACTTACCACAGTCAAACCTTACAGTAAATCCTTCATTCATTAATTTATTTGTTCCAATTAAGATTTTATCTGAGTTATAAAAGAGAAATCTTAATTATAGTTAGACGCTGCAGTGGATGGGATTATGTGCGTTGCAAAGTGTATTAGACAAAGTTTGGTCTCCGTTGGAGCAGGTCGATACGAACGTGGATGTAAAGACAAGCTAGAAGTAAAGTCTAAGAATTTATATCACTAAGTTATGAACTTATTCATATTATGAAATGAATCCTACTACCTACTAGTACAATAAAGGCGTTTGTTAAAACAAATATAAAATAAAATAAATAATTAAATGGGACATCTCACACAAGGTCAACTGATCCCAAACTAGGCAGAGCTGATAAACGTAAATAGATATTTATTATATAACGCACCGATACAAAACAAACATCCATATTCACCACACAAATGTTTGTCCTGGGTGGGAATCGAACCTGTGACCTGCAGATCAGAAGGCATAGTTACTAACGACCAAGCTGTGAGGTCAGTCAAAACACAATGTGAGATGTTTATTATTTTTTCACGCAAACTACTGAACGGATTGAGATGAAATTTTGCACAATTATAATCTAAACCAGAGATAATATGATAGGCAACTAGCATCCACCCACGGCTTCGCTCGCGTGGTACCTGAATAAAAATTAGCCTATGTGTTAATTCACGTCACAAACTGTGTTAATTCCAGGTCACAAACTACGTTTATTTCAAGTTTCATCCAAATCAGATCAGTAGTTTCTGCGTAAAAGTGCAACACACATCTATCTATCCATCCATCCAATTCATACTATTGCATTTTTAATATTAGTAGGATTTTATATTCGGGTACGACGCGAGTGACGCCTTTGGTGGAAACTATTAATTTATAAAAAGTGCGCAATAAAATAGTACGAACATCAATCCAAAACTAAAACTAAAATGTAAATCAGTAATAGAATAGATTGTAACAAATGTTTGCAATAAGAGTTCACAAGTATACAAGAGTTCAGTAGGAAAGTAATCTAAGTATACCACCACGGTCTTTCGTATCACCGACGACTAAGATACTTTAACATTTCATCATAAGATAAAATAAAATGAAAAAAATATATAAATAATGCGAGACGTAATCACACAGCATCATGTAGCCCCAAACTAAGCAAAGCTTGTATTATGGGAACCACATGGTTGATATATTACACATATTTTTTTTTGTAAATATATACATATCATACATAGAAAACCATAACATCAAAACTGTATGAAATTTGACAGTTCCCGCGATATATATCTAATAGAATCAAATATATCGAATCGTCAGAATGAGGCCCGACCCGAGACAAATATCTACAGAACATGCAAACATTTGTCCCGCATATATATAATATAATATTGCATATTTATAATATTGCTCGCCATACAATCACTATGAGCCATCACACACGAATAATATAACAAATATATTTTCATATAACGTTATCTTAAGATACTGAGCGATAGGGTGACTTCATCCTATGATGCTTTGCTATGTAAATATATGTGAAAAATACATGTTTCATCAATATCGTATCTAAACAATGTGTGTGACCTTAAGATGCTACCTTATATTTTATTGTAAGGTATTATAAGATAAAATGATATAGTATTTTTACCGTGTGTGATTATCTCCATTCGGAATAACATACGAATTCAAATGCACCTAGCTTAAATACTAGCTTGACTGCGGGAGGAGTATAGCCTGCGCCTGCATCTCAGATGCGTTTTTAGCATTCAAAACGTTTACCAGCGCGAGATCCAGCACACGACACTCCTTGTGAAAATAGGTGTACGACCGATCTAAGCAAGGTTCTCTAGTCACGTCCGCTACGTTTATCGCGGACACGTTCAGAGACTGTAATAAAAACTTCTCTAAAATGAAATATTTAATGCTACCCCCGGTTGAGTGCTTCGCTTCAGCCGCGCCAATGAATGCCATGTTTATTCTTAAAATAAACCGAGACTCTACTGACAGGTGCAAAGTTTGGAGACGGTAATGGGAGAGACAGACCGCGTTTTATGTAAAGACAAAATTTTCCAAAGTTATATGTCTGGGAAGAGAGTGTGGTTGGAGTCTTTAAAAGTTTTATAAATATTACTTACGAATGAATCGGTTGTGGAACATAATTGTAGAGTTGGTGAAAAATTACAATGACTCATTTATAGTTTGATAAAATGTGTGGTTTTAATGATGAAAAATGCAGGGAAAGCAAACAGATTATAAAAATAAAACAGTTCGTATTTCTGTTAATTAGTAGACCAAAAGTTTGTACATAATGGACGGTTTAAATTATGTACAGTTTATTATCGTCATCCTCTCCTTACCCTTATCCCATGTAATGTCTCCGCGGTCTACGAACAGTCACATTACTAAACGAAATGTAGGAATCAAGCGAATAGTTAAAATATTCATTGAAAGTAACTTAGAGCATGGGAATTTTGAATCAGCTTTTAGTTCATTTTGTTAAGCCAAAGAAAACGAGATTTCCTTTGTATTTCTTCAAAATCCTAGCTGATTCAACTTGCAAAATGGATTCAACCATCCAAATTTCCACGCGATGCAAATTTAATATTCCAAAGGCGGGTTAGACTACTAATTCTCCAAATTAGAGTTCATAGAAAATTACCGTATGTAAAGTGACCACAAAAGCCAAATGAAGGCACAACTTGCACGACAAACACGCTGGTCAAATATTAATTCGGGTCACATTTGCCGTTCCGAATGTCCGTGTTTGCTGAGATACAACTTTCGGGCCATCGAATTTAGAATGGTTGACTTTGGGTCTCGCGTATTTAACTATTTATGTAAATTTAATCTGACTTGGTAGCGGGCGGGGTGCACTAGGCATGAAAGGCCCGACTATATGCCGCCTGCGTAATCCGATATTTTACGCACGAGCTGGAATTAATTTGAAGTCCAAAGGTTTTTCGTATCTACATGGCTTCAGCGTTTTGGGGCAGCAGCACATTGAAGGCATATTTCACGGTCGGCTGCGGCGGTGGCTAGGTTTATTCGCTTTACGATCTAAAACCCTTTTAAATTGCGAAGTCATAAATTAGGGATTTAAAATATGTGATACAAGAAAATAAATCGTGCAAATAAAATAAGCGCTATTAATAAGGTTCCAAAAACATTGGTTTCATAATCATTTTAACAACATGGTACCCCGATCCACTAACAAAATTTGCAGCCTCTAGTATCTTCAGCAAGATCAGCAATTTTAAAACATTCGAAAAGTTTACGAATCCGTATTTTTTTGTAATGTTGTATTTCTATTACGACGGATTTTTAGGATCTACCTCCATGCCTATTTCTCCCGTGAAGCAGCTTTGCTGTATTTTGGTTGGAAAGGTATGGTTGCTGGTGAAATTACAGGCTAAAGAGGCTTATCATCTTCATGTCTCAAGTTGATGGACGTAGGGCGTTGCATCGTAGAGCACGTTCCAAAAAATGTGATCTGCGATGCAATGCTTTGTGATAATTAATGGTTATCACTTAACATCAGGTGGGCCATGTGCTTGTTCCGTCTTCAAGTTCATAAAAAAAACTTAAAAGCTGGTAAAGCTGCTGATGGTGATTCTGAAGGACGCCGCGACATGATCGCGCATCATTGTGGCTCAATCGTTTGTCGGAACCGACTAGGAAAGAACTTTTTAAAATACCCCTACAGATAAGTCCTGCCTTAATGTCTGTTACAAGCCTTTTTAAAACGCTTATGTCCAGCCTTCAGTCTGTCAGTCTGTCAACTATCGACATGAAATTACTTATGTTTGCTATCGATTATTTGTTTGAATTTAAAAAGGTGGGGGTGGGGGGCGGGGGGGCTTTTTTTTTAATTTTGAAGGGCGGTTGTGTCATTTTTGTTTTATTTATTATATAGTGTTTTTGTATCTATGTTGTTTAGAATATTAGCATTTTAACAAATCGACGTTAGTAACATTGAATATAATATGAAATGGAATAAAAATGAATGTGGACTCATATTCTCTGATAAAATAATTGTTTCCCGATCGTCCGATCGAACAGGATCTGACTGAAAACTGGACCAGTGAACTTATAAAGCTACCGTACATAATATTATTTCCAAAAGCCATTGAATAAAAATTTAATGAGTTAATTTAAAGAGACAGTTAATAGAATGAGCCAAACAAGGTATTATCACAGGACAGTTAGCCTGCGATCCTCAATTTGATCGGTTTCAGAGAGGAGCTTGACAGATGATGCCGTCTAGCGCTCGTCTGTTGAGGTATTACAGGTGAATCCAATAGATTACTGTCTGCATTATATCAGCTGGGTTAACCCTCAATTATTGGAATCTTCCAGTCCTAAATATTGTGCAAATTATATTATAAAACTTTACTGCACACCATACAAATAATTACATCTTAATAAAAAAGGCTGTATAAAATTGAACAATCGGTGACCTTATCGCTTAAAGCGATCTTTTCCTTGACCTTGGGATGGAGAAAAACTTCAAAAGAAACGGGATATTTGATAAATATTATGCAATTTTTATGCAGGGATAAAATTTTTGGTTTTAAAATGTAAATGCCAAAATGATTAAAAAATATTTTTTTATATAAATGATAAAATATAGATGAGTATAATATATTATTAGCGCCCTGCACACGTAAAGATCGGACAGCGCATCGGGATCGATCTGTACGGTTTAGACTGCGGATCAAACTGTCGTGCTTATGGCGCGTAAAGATCGGACCGCGCATCTGGGACTGATCACTGACGTGATGCGCGGTTAGAACTGTGAGATTTGCTTTCGCGTCGATATGCCAGATCGGACTGTCAGCCCCGCGCATCTACACGTGCGTTTCGGACTGCGGGTTGGAATGGCACGTGCTGTTTCGGTCGCGGTCCGAACTTTACGTGTGCAGGGTGCTATTATGTGGGTACATTTTTAATTGGGCTTTTGAGACAAAGATTTGGCGTTCATATAATTGCAGACATGTATTATAGCAAGAGAATATGTACACTCTTGAATCGGATTCCTAAATGCTCCAAGGCCGAGGCTTTGCTGATTAAGTAGTTTAACTTCTGCGCTTCATCGAAGGTTTCCGTGTTGCTACTCTATATACCGAGTGAAAATAAATAATGTCGGACACTAACTCACACATCATAATTATAGTCATAAAATGAGCAGAGCGTTTATTATGTGAACCGCAAGACTGATATAATACTTATATACATTTTTTTTGTAGAAACATACATAACAAACAATACACCGAGACAAACATATATGTCGCGACGGGAATCGAACCCGCAACCTTCTGCGTCAGACAGGCCTTCACCCACTGCGCCGCAGAGGTCGTTGAACCATGATAGTGTAGTTTCTTTAAAGGTCTTGCATTGCCTGGCTTTCCGTTCTAACAAATAGCACTACTGTCTATTATCTTTATTATAACCGCAGAAGCATCACGGCTATTGCAAAATTTTATAGCAAGAGCACATTTGGTGCACATGCTCATAAAATTTACATGAGTGTGTTAATATGCAAAGCGTTTTCGCCACAGCAACACACTGGATGTGTAAGTGCTGTTATATTGTTCAATTTACAACGTAATACAGAAATGTGTAGTAATTCATATCAAGTTTTATATTTTTCGTTGCATATCGGAGGCGTTGTACATGGACAAATTAAAATACTCTTATGTTCCTATTATAGAAGAAATATTGGAAAATATTTGTTTTTTTCGAAATTATATAAGATAATTTCGAAAAAAACAAATGTCAAGTATAAGATTTGAGGTTGCGGAAACGGAAGAGGAAGTAGCTATGAGGGAGAGGAAGCAGAAGACGAAGGAGCTATGAGGAAGAGGAAGTGGAAGAGGAAGTAGCTATGAGGAAGAAGAAGCGGAAGTATAAGCGGACGAGGAAGAGGAAGCGAAAGATGAAGGGAAGAGGAAACGGAAGAGGAAGTGGAAGAGGGAGTAGCTATGAAGAAGAGGAAGCGGAAGGGGAAGTAGCTATGAGGAAGAGGAAGAGGAAGAGGGAGCGGAAGAGGAATTAGTATAAGATTTGAGGATGCGGAAGCGTAAGAGGAAGTAGCTATGAGGAAGAAGGAGCGGAAGAGGAAGCGGAAGAGGAAGCGGAAGAGGAAGCGACAGAGGAAGTGGAAGTGGAAAAGAAAATTAAACTAAAAAGGAAAAATAATTAAATTACGCATTTATTTAATTAGTTGTTTTTTTTTTGTAGGAACAAATTACAGACACCATGTAATTATTAATCTTACTAATAATCCAAATTAACAATGAGGAGGTTAATTTAAAAAAAATATATAATTTTGATTCAGCTTCTCCAGATAATTTTTTTTTTCGGATTTCGCAATTTCAAATAAGACGATTCAGTAGCATGTTGCAGAACTTCTGCAACATGAGGAAGCGGAACAGGAATCCACATGAACCCTACTGCTGAGGGGCAGTAGCGTTGGCGGTGCGAAAAAGCTGTGCCCCACGATCCTAAGCCCAGTGGGCCTATGTAAAAACGGCCTATGTCCAGCAGTGGACTGATATAGGCTGATATTGAAGTTTTATATTGTTGTATACCCATTATAGATGAAAAACAAAGCATAGAGTGGAAGAGAAAGACTAGATCACTATAAATTGACTAGTTTTACATTGAAAAAAGGGTTGACGATTCAGTGTTTCTAAGTTAAGGTTTTAGTTGAATTAAAAAACTTGAAATATGATGTTTTGATAACTTAATAGCACCATATTACTACATGTTTCAGTATCAATACAAAACAGAAGTGCGGTGTGGATACTCGGGGCAAAACGAGGCCTATGTTTATCTGTAACTAATCCTTGGGTTAAAGAGTTTTGTTCTAGCTCCCGAGTGATCCTTGAAAATGCTCATAGGCTTATGTTTCTTCGAAACAATTTGATCTATGTGCCGTAGGTTAAGTAAGTTTGGATCTTTTTTGTATTAACCTGTTTTTTTTTACTGCAATTCTCAACCCGCTTGCCCAGACAGAATCAGGCCTAATTTTGTTAACAATAGAATGATATGCGCTAGTTTTGTTGCTGTTGTGATATTTTTAGAAAGGTTAGTAAAGTAAAGGTTTAACCAACTTAACCATTCTTATACCCACTCCCGCTCCTGCCTTCGCTCCTTTTCCCGTTCCCGTTCGCGTTACCGTTACCGTTCCAGTTTCCGAACCAGTTCCTAATCCTGAACCCGTTAAAAAAAATCATTGAAATCAGTCGATCCGTTCTCAAGATATCATAAAAAACCATTCCATACAAAATGCATAGGAAAAATAAATTTTCTTTATTTTCGTGAATGTTTCGGATGGTTTTATTGTCACCCTGCTACTCGGGGCTTATACTACTCCAAAAAATAAATGATCATGAAAATCGGTCCGGTCGTTATCGAGTTTTAAATAGGCCGCTTGACTTTTTTCGACATTTTCAACAATTATCGTCATATTTCAACCAATTTACACAAAACCTCAACAAATTATACACTTAAACCTTCCTTTTAAATCACTCAGTATATTGGTGAAAACTCATTTGAAAACCGCGTAGTTTTTGAGTTTATCGCGAACAGACAGACGCGACGCTTGGTTTTTTGAACGTTGTGAAGCCACATAATGAAGCCTAAAAATTAATCAAAAATGTTTCCGGCTATAAATATCTATTTTAGCCGGTCTGTTCCTGCGATCTATCGCTGTCACAAATTACCAAATCACGCTAAACACACGCGCGAACCAACGACCCGTACAGATGACCGTCATTAATAATAATATTCAATGTAAAACCATACGGATTGCTTGACAAATTACTATGGCACGGCACGACACCACAGTGAATAATATTGTAGCTAGATCCTTCCGTTGGTAGTCCAACAGATACCTACAACAGCTGTTTACAAGTGAAGAAGGATACGAACTTATTATATATTATATTATTTAAACTATTTATGTATGCTGAAAATTAACAGCAACTTGATTATTCACACGTATTATTATAAACCGCACTTGAATCAATTATTAAACTAAAGGGCCATATTTTCCGATGTGAAACATGGCAAAAACGTTGCCGTAAACCGGGGCGGGGCTACTTTGACATAGTTTAGAAGGTTTCTGATGTGTATTTTTTTTTAACTATCTTATAATCTAGGTTTTTTTTTCCTTATTAGAACAATTGATCTCTAGGCTACATGTCCGGCAAAAAACATGATTTTTAGACCCTCCTTTATACATAAATAATTTTCTATTTTGGTGTCGAAGTAGCCCCGGGTGTACTACTTTGACACAAGCTACTTTGACACAGCGTATAATTAAATAAAAAGTTAATGTTATACTAGCGCTAGGTTACTTCCACACCTAAAAAAACAAAGTTTCTTTCACTATTCTATCTTAAGACCATAAAAAGGATAAAAAACCAAACAAAATGTAGAAAATTAACAATATTTATTCATATCTTCAAATATTTACTTAATATTTACAAATAATTGTTCTTTAACGCATTACAACTAAGGTTTACATAAAAAAAAAATCAACTGCCGGGCTACTTTGACACAGCGTATAATTAAATAAAAAGTTAATGTTATACTAGCGCTAGGTTACTTCCACACCTAAAAAAACAAAGTTTCTTTCACTATTCTATCTTAAGACCATAAAAAGGATAAAAAACCAAACAAAATGTAGAAAATTAACAATATTTATTCATATCTTCAAATATTTACTTAATATTTACAAATAATTGTTCTTTAACGCATTACAACTAAGGTTTACATAAAAAAAAAATCAAAAATACTTCTCATAAACAATATTAGGCACTTAAATTTCTATTTGGCATGATTAGGTGAAAGAACTTTTTTAATACGAACATCATTGAACTTTTGCAATAAGTTGCTCCTCTCCTCTGAGCAAAACCGTTGGATAATTTCACGTTGGTAATGGATCCTTTTTAGAATGATGGTTCTACCAACCTTCTACTTCAGTACTTCTGCCGCGACATTCTGCCCGGTCTAACTGGTGCAACCGCCTTTTTGAGGTCATTTTCACCGTAATTTTTATATTTTCGCCTTGATAACTTCTTTTTATAATTTCTTATCATTTTTCATTTGTTTTTGGAATCTAATAGACTTTATTAATCTATATTGTGAAGTTTTATTATATTTTTCAAGTAATGTAAACCAATGACGTCGTATAAATTCCAAATTACTCTTATGTCAAAGTAGCCCCAAAATGTGTCAAAGTAACCCGTCATGTAGCCCCGGTTTACGGTAATAGCAGTCTTTTTCGTTTTCTGGCCAAGTTAGTTCGGGAAAAGTTATGTACAAATCTTGTGCACACTAAAAGGGGAACTTGTTTTTTTCAAATTAACTAAATTAAGCTTAGAGATGCTTTTCAATTTACACTGTGACGGTGCGCCACGCGTGCCCTTACCACCCTTAACGTATAGCAGGGATGATTTTTCAATCCGCGCCCATTATCTGGCGATTACAAGGGTGGGTCCGGTTTCCAGACATTTGGGGGTGTTTTTGCCAGTTTCCGCGGACCGCTGACAGGGGGCGCGAGGGAGATAGCAATGATTTATTGGCGAATGTGTCGGTGGCGAAACGTTATTTTTTA
Organism: Horisme vitalbata; assembly: GCA_951804965.1. NCBI lineage: Eukaryota > Metazoa > Arthropoda > Insecta > Lepidoptera > Geometridae > Horisme > Horisme vitalbata. The sequence continues at coordinate 26,906,959 of OX638091.1, read as the reverse complement.
AAAGGTTTATCTTAACCGTTTTTCGATCAAGTTGATTTTAGTGATGAAGCGATACCTTAGTACATTGTAAAGGTTAATCTATTAAAACTGGCCCATTGCAAGTTGGACTCTAGCTCCAACGGTTCCGTACAAAATCGTAGGTATGAAATTATATTTTCCCGGAATCGTACCCGCAACCTTCTGCGTTTCAGGTGGACCTTCGTCCACTGCGCCACAGAGGTCGTCGAATAATTCATATTATTATTTTTTAACAATCAATCAGATCACGAATGCCATTGAACTCTGAAGCTGTTGCGATCATTTGACTAGAGCAATAAATAAAACATTGACTAGAATTTATTCCTTCGTTAACTTCAAAGTTGAATTTTGATTTGAGTTGATTTTACCTTCGTTTACATTATAACGCACACACTCTCCGTTTTTTGTATTTGAAAAAATAAATTTTAATGATGACTACATTATATTGACTCTTGCTTTCTCTTATTCGGGCTGAAGCCATTCAGGGTAAATAATATTTTTGTCCGAAATAGGTACGGACTGTGAGTTAAACTGTAACCAATGCATATCGTTTAGTCTGAGCTAAATCCCAGTACGCGAGCGCGTCCAATCACAGAGCGCCAGTTTCCTCCTTCATTAGAGCTGCATCAAAAAGCTTATTCCGCTCAAATTAAATTGCTCCAATAATCCGAGCTCAGCGATAGTTGCTTTGTTCAATGAAGCCACTTTTCCGATGGTTCTCGCAAAAAAGAAAACATAGTGTATGCAATCAGCCGTTCCGCCGCGATTAGCTCGCAAAAGCCGATGACACGTACACCCTCCTTTATTATGCCTATATGCACATTCAGTGCAGCTTGTTATTTTAAATTGGACGGCACACGAGAATAATCGAATCATCTGTATCGATGACGTGCCGGCTGTTCCTATTGTTTAAACATTTTAAATGCATAAACCGCTACAGCCAGCAAAATCTACGCGTTTTCATACCCAAACTGAATTGGACACGTAGCCCAAATTAAGCAAAACCACAGTTTATTAATATGGAATTCGTTATCGAAAAAGATGAACCTGTAAAACTCTGTTCAAGTGTCGAACTCATCAATTTTAATTGTAAAGCCGTCATTAAGCAGAATACGATGAATTTAGAGCGAAAATTAAGTGAGTGATCATCCGCTGTAGTTCCTTTTGTGAAAAGAAGAAATTCTGAAACAACTTTTGAGCTTCGGCGAGTTAACAGGAGCTGCCTTCTGAAATACCATCCGATATTTTCCGAGCAGCGTGGGCCAAGTTTTGGTGAGATACGAGACGAGACTTGAAGTCTGAATTGTGCCCGAGATAGTTGAATATAATTTTTTCGTGAATAACGAGTTGCGAAGTTTGAGGACGTCGATTTCATCAGGCTTACAAACATTATGTGGGACAAGTTGGGACGCGTCCGCTTCAAATTTCGTAATACTTTAAGCAAACTTGTGAAGTAAAGTTGCAAGTTGCAGAGCAGGTGCTGCATCGAATACGTCCCGATATTCACGGGCGGGTCGAGCATCTACAAAGAACAGACTCGCTTGATATAACGAGTTGCATACTTTATGGTAACAATGCAAAACTGCGCTCACAAACTGACAGTAGCTGTGTCTTTTTACGTAGTTCTGGATAAAGGCAGGGACTTGAAACAAAAATAAGTACCTTTATCATTATTATGTTTTAACTGTAAGGATTTTTGAAGGTAGCGAAATGCGATTGGGTTGAACACGTTAGCCGAATGCCGCTTAATAGGTGGGAGTCCACCACAGGCAGGATATGACTTTGCAGGCAGTGTCATTGATATCGGCCCAGGATGTGTTAGCGGGACAAGCTCGATGCCTTCGACAGATAGTGGTAGGAGATAGTTCAGGATAGAGATATTTGGTAGTCTTTGGTGAGACCTAATCAGTGCGACAAAAAGGGTTTAATAAAAAGGTACCTAACGAAATGTAACCAAAATATTTAAAAAATTATTTTTTTTGTAATTGTTTGTTTTGTTTGTAAGTAAACTCAATTAATACCACACCGATATCACTAATACTTACATGGACTGAAAATGTTAGCCTTGCCCGCGCGATTGTCGCAATTGTGTGCACGCACGTCACATTCACGGTGTTTTCTATGTACGATATGTATGTATTTACAAAAAAATATATATGTGTAGTATATGAATCATGTGGTTCCCATAATACAAGCTCTGCTTTGTTTGGGGCTACATGATGCTGTGTGATGACGTCCCGCATTATTTATTATTATTATTTATTCTAATCACGCAACTCGCACGTAAATCGCTCATCTGGGAAGGCTCTTAGTATTTTCATAAACCGAACTGGCGCAGCGGGCGAAAGCCCGCCTGAGACGCAGAAAGTTGGGGGTTCTATTCCCGCCGCGAGATGAATGTTTGCATTATATGCAAATATTTGTTTCGGGTATAGGTTTTTTTATGTATTTACAAAACAAAATATAATGTCAGTCCTGTGGTTCCCATGATACAAGCTCTACTTAGTTTGGTGCTATATGATGATGTGTGATAGAAGTGTCCAGCATTATTTATTTATTTTTCCAATCTTGTATGATAGTACAACGGTACTTTATTTGTACGAACTAGTGGCCTAGAATGTATAAAAAACTATTGTGTTATGTGTTATGTATCATTTTACGCTATCAAAAGTTTATATCTTAATACATTTTCATTTTAAACAATATATCTACTCTCCACATTTATATTTCCATGTCGGGAAACCCGCGGTATGCAGCAGGGGTGCATTGGACGAGATAACGAACCCGCTACGTGCTCCCCCCGACTTTGCCTGTCAAACTTCCGATTGATTTGTCAAATAGTTGCCCGCTCCCGGCCGAGCTTGCGAGTCAATATCTGAGATGTGTTATTTTGTTTTCAGAAGCGTATAATAAAGATATCAAAGATTTTATTGCATTTAGTAAGTATGTTCCTCTGGAAAAGAAAGTTCTTAGTTCATGCAATTTATAATATATAATTTATGGGGGAGGCCTATGTCCAGCAGTGGACTGCTATAGGCTGATGATGATGATGATGATAATATTCGGCCCCAGAGAATCACTTTGAACTATGTTTAAAGAAATAAATGTAATGACAATTCTATGCCAATACATAATTATAGGACAACATAAAGTATGTCTGAAGGAAATTGATACGTTTAAGAAAAATAGCGATAATCATAGTGTTAACACTAAAATAGACATAAACTCACTGTTCATCAAAGATCCATTTGAAGGGCAATGTGTGCGCTAAAAATGCGTATAAAATCAGTTATAAGGCCTTTTTTTTATTTCTAAATATTTAGACGATAAACAAGCTTGGATGAAATAAAGACAAAAAAAATCAATTCTTCTTTGTTTGATCGCGATTCGAATATTTGTAAATTAATGACGAGTTAAAGTACTTCATAAGGTTCTTCCTTAATAAAGTTATTATAAATATTAATTTGACTCTTTTTAAATTAACAATAGAATGTCATATTCATATCTATTTTGAATTTTCTTTAAGTAATAATTAAATCTTTAAATAATAGAAAATAACCAAAAAAATTTCTCTCAAGAAAAAAATAACATCGTAAACCTTAGTTCATTGAGCCGTTAAAAACCCAAGTCTAAAGCTTTGAACTTATTGAATTGCTAGTCTAGGTAATCTATGGTAAGAGCAACAACTCACGAGGCAAAAATGCTAAAATAAAGGATCGTTTACCTTCATATTTGAAATGAACAAAGATTAAATTGTGTGAAAAAAAAAACCGAACGTGATGCATTTTTTGCAATCTCAGTCTCACTCAACAACAACATCAGCTCATGAGTACACTCTAGATATAGGCCTCTCCTTATAAGGGGGTTATGCTCAATCACAAAGGACCGTTACTTGCACAGGTCCGACGGTGCAACCCGTTGGCAGCAATGGAATTTAGATGTGTCGGCCTGTGGCTGTGCTGTTATGCAGCAGCGAGCCGGTTGCCAGGGCCTCGTTTATTATTTTGTAGATGTATCACGGGTAGATAAGGTTTGACTGGGTTATTTACACACTTACATCCTTAGGTATTTTATTTTATTTTGTTTAGTTACTTTTAAATATTAATATAATATATTTTTATTTATTAGTGTAACATTTACTTAGGAGATAAGTACATCTAAAAAACCAAATTAAGTTTATGTAAGATGTAATAAAAGTAATTCCTCTAATGTCTTATTGATGGAATAAAAAGTGCTACTTATTATCTACCTTCATCATAAAATAAATAGTAGTAGGTACATAAAGTAGGTACAAAACGTGGCGGCCCCTGTGGCGCAGTGGGCGAAGGTTTGCCTGAGACGCAGAAGGTTGCGGGTGCGATTCCCGCCGCGGGACAAATGTTTGCATGTTCTGTAGATATTTGTCTCGGGTCTGGGTGTTTTCTATGCATGATAAGTATGTATTTACAACAAAAAAACTGTATATGTGTAGTATATCAATCATGTGGTTCCAAGCTCTGTTTAGTTTGCGTTTGGGGCTACATGATGCTGTGTGATAACGTCCAGCATTATTATTATTATTATTGAAGTGTGAAGAAGGAATTGACGGAAACGGAACCAAATGTTGTGTATAGTCACACATACCACAATCCTAGTCTTAAGGATTTACTAGGATTGCAAATTTTTGTAGTATTCATTTTTTATTAAGCTTCTTTGGTGATGATCCTCCTGGCTGATTTCAGCTACGCCGACAATTGTTCGTAATAAATTACGATGTGAGGAGGCTTCGTTGTTTTGCCATTTGATGTGCTTTAATAGCTTGTGTACCTGAATTTGTACAAAAAGATTCGCATTATTTTAAGGTAGTGGAGTTCTTTGTGGAGTGCTCGTCCGGGGAGGTACTGCCACAATGCCTATTTTTGCCGTGAAGCAGCTGAGCTGTGTTTCGGTTTGAAGGGTATGAGTGCCGGTGAAATTACAGGCACAAGAGGCTTATCATCTTCATGCCTCAAGTTGATGGACGTAGGGCGTTGCGTCGTAGAGCACGTTCCGGAAAAACGTGATCTACGATGCAATTCTTTGTGATAGGTAATGGTTACCACTTAACATCAGGTGGGCCATGTGCTTGTTCCATCTTCAAGTAGTATAAAAAAAATTGGTGCACGTCAATACTCTACTGACAAAGTTATAGGAGATTGCCGCATTTGGTCTTCCTATAATTGGTCTAGCTTTTTGTCAAGATCGAGTTGACGTGCTTCTTTTAACTCGTTTACTTGAAGGTGGATTCGCCGTCTGTACATTATGCTGCGTTTTTCTTCTGCTCAGAAGGCTCAGAGGGCTTCTGTTATTAGTTTGAAGTGGCAGACAATTCTTTCATAGAACGAATTATTTTGACAAGCTGAAAAGCTAGACCACTATTGTTTAAGCTTGTGCATAACGTGAGATAGAACTGCACGATGCTGGGGTCTCAAACATTTTTGCACAGCGTTTTTCAATTTGCTTTGTTTTCAATCATAGAAATATTGGTAATTAAAATATATTTTTTTACATTTCGCCCTTCTTGTCCCACTACTGGGCAAAGGTCTCCCTCCATAGACTTCTAAACATCTCTGTCCTGAGCTATCTCCAGCCTCTTTCGAAGGCATCGAGCCAGCCCCACCGCCAATGCATCCTTGGCCGACCCAAACGCCACTGTCCCTTAGGTGTCCAGGACCAATAAACCACCATGACCACCCATTGGGAGGTGATTTTATTTGTGAATGAATAGATTATATTTTTTATAACAAGCTACTGATCATTACATAATCACATTTATGTACTAACAAAATATGGGCCATGTTATCTGACAATAAATGAATTGAAATGAAATGAATTACTTTCGAAAAAAAATGAAAACAGTTTTCAAGCAAGATCTCGTAGTGTATTGCATCAATTTGAAAATCAGAGTGGACGCTAAAAGTCCATTCGTTTATATAGGTATAGATGCATCTGATTCTAATGATCAATGTTACTACTTCCGAAGTAAGTCTAGACAACAATGTAAGTTTTCTTCGTATCTGTACTGTAAGATTAGGTTTACATTAAAATGTACATTTTTGATCACAGCATTATGCATTATAAAACGCCGCTTTGAATTTCTTGGTAGATCTGAGGCTTTGCGGTTGCACTGTCCGTCTGAAAGGGCGAGTTTCCTCGTGGATTATTATTTATGAACATTTCGCTGCATTCAAGTTAAGTTTGTTCAGTGAACAAGTATGACTTTTCAGCTTCAAGACGGAGCGTTTAGTAAATTTAAGAGCTTGTTGAGTTTTGAGTATTTGCGGTTGAACTTAACAAAGAGTTTTGTTGTAAAAGGTAAACACTCATTTGTTAGGCTATGCGCCTAAGGTTTATGTGATGATGCTTATAATGTAGTAAATGATTTTAATAGATCTCCTAAGTAAAGCTACCTACCATCCAATAGGAGCATCTGGAATCATGCAGCATTATCCTACTTCTTACATAATATTATAAATGCAAAAGTTTGTGAGAATGGATGAACGTTTGTTACTCTTTAACGCAAAAACTAATGAACGAATTTAGATGGAACGGAATATACATAGTTTGTGATCTGGATAAAAACATAGACTACTTTTAGAAACTAGCGCATAATAAAGTAATTGCTTACTTTATTTTGTTTGCAGTTTTATAATACTATTTACGTACTTACTTGTTGGGTATTGCATAGAGGGCAAAGCAAAAATATATTGAAATGTCGCATCGTAAGCGTATCATAAAATGTTGGGCAATGACAACGCGTTATTTCGAATCTACGCTTTTTAACAGCCCAAAATTTTAGGATACGCTTACGATACTCAAAACAAAAAGTCGAAATATTCTTGCTTAGGCCTCAGAGTCCATTTGTATTCGACAATAACCTCATTGAATTTTGCATCGTATGACCCAATTATTCAGACTGTGATTAGCAACAAAACCAGCAAGATAACTGGTTGCTTTACGGCCGGCCGGGCATAGATCACAGGATTAATGTTTGCACGGCGATTTCTAACTAACGTGAATTGCCGTGCCGGCAAATATTATGCGGACAACGGGGCCCCGAGCACTCTGTGAGATAGCCGGCCGCAACGTCACCCATACATTCATTCCAGCTTTATTATGAAAGCTGCAGAATAGAATTGCGCAAAATGATATGAGCTACTGGTCGTATCAGTCCGTATTAGTTCATATCTGTTAGATACCAGATATGAATTAATACCATTTGCGTCGAGCTGAGAATAGGGCGCAATGGTGCTTATCGGGGAAGGTCTATGTCAAGTAAAGACTACTATAGGCTGATGATGATGATGGTGGTAACTGCACGTTAGATTAGTCTTAGCACCAGGGTCATTTGTAAGATAATCGCCCCTAGCCTCACCCATCCATTGCATCACTGAGAAGCACAGTTGGCTCAAGATATTTATAATTCTATTAAGAAAGGTCAAAGAACGTTCTTTATTATATACCAGTACAAGTACCTTATTAAGAAAGGATTAATAGCATCTGATATAATGATTACGTTGTACTAGTATGATACTATTTAAAACACTTCTGCAAGTGTGAGTATATATTTACATTATCATTTTCATCATAAGCCTATAACAGTAGGTACACTACTGGACATCACCTAATAAGCGCCATTGCGCCCTGTCCTGAGCTCAACGCATTCAGCTTCTACCAGCAGCCTTTCGTCACTCCACCTGGCCTGAATAATATGACGACTCCTTTTTAGTACCCCTTAAACAATATTAATTATGATGTATCACTATATCGAGCTAACTGTGCTTCTCATTGATGCATTGTCGCAAGTCTAGTAGTCTCGCTGGCATTATGAAAGCCTTACTGGCTATGTGTATCAATGCTTTCAGCTCGTTGATTATATTGACGTGACTGTGCCGGTGCAAGCTAATTGATTTTCGAATGGTAGAGATAAAACTCGAACTTGATTAAAGGTCCATTCGGTTATACCTACCTGAGTTATTGGTTCAATGTATAGCTTATTAATAAATTTCTTATTTCATCGTTATATATACAAATATTGATGCTCGGTTTATATTTTTCGATGCCAAAAACAAAAACTGATGTTATAAAAGTATGGAATTGTGAACATCTACAACTATAGTTACTCTAAATTATTGTATGCAAGAACATGAAATTTATGTTTTACTAGAGCGCTATAAGTAAAATGCTATTGCTGTACGCACATTCAAACTGATGGTTCAAAGCTCCTATACCTACCACAATTTATTCGGCATGTGGTAGGTTAGTATTCCAATAAAATCTCGATGGGCTGGCAACCTGTCACATGGAATGCTTACTTATGTACTTGCAAAAAGTGGGTATGTATTTAGTATGCATTATATTTATTGAATTCATGAAATTTAATCGAATATAACAATCCCCTATATGGTATTTTCAATAGATTTTATTACAAAACTGCCATAATGAGAAAAATAGCCTTGAAGATCTTTGTTTTTTGTATTTTTATTTAACAGTGTTCCATAAAAAATGTTGCTACTGATGAAAAAGTAAGATCACTATTGCTACTTTACTAAAATCACCATTATTCATATAAAATTGTACCGAAGTTGACTTACTGACTGACTGAAAATCGAGAGTATTGAAATATGGGGGTATGTCCCTCTCTTCATAGTCTAGGGGCCTCCCGCGCACTATGCAGCCTGACTGCGGTGGCCGAAATATTTGATCAGCCAGTAATATTTGAGCAGCCAATTGACGGCCTGTTGAGACCTTTTCGTCGAGCGATATGGATAATAGGCCTGTCACGTCTATTTCATACCTAATACAAAAAAAAACGTCGATTTACTACAAACAGCTGTCACATTACATTCGCATACACACGTAAACTGCCATGTAATCAGCCGCGTTGTAAGCCAAGACTTCGTGGCTGCTAATGTACGATTCTCACTTACCGGCGCGCGTCGTAGCGCGTCGGAGCGCATTTTATAACATGCTAAAGGAAATTGAAACATCCACAAAGCAGTTAAGTTCCTTATTTGCATGCAATTTACGTATCTATTACTGCTTTATCTACTTACAGATCTATTTATGTTAGTGTTTGACAAAGCTCAAAGCTGCGTAAATTGCATGCAATTATGGAAATTAACTGCTTTGTTGATGTTTCAATTTCCTCTAGCATGTTTTCAAATGCGCTTCGATGCTCTCCGACGCGCGCCGGTTAGTGTGAAACGTGCGCGAGTAAACCGTCATACGTTTGTCTGGCTGCCGCAGCTGCCTAATGCGCGGGACGCCTAAAAAATGATTTCCTGAAATTCCAAAAAAAAAGGAAAAAAAACTTCCAGCATGAGATTATTATAAAGGAACTTTACGCGAATAAAATCACAGGGCATTGACTAGTCAACATATTTCCCATCCCTCAGTATAAAGCATTTCATTAAAATTATTTTTTATTTTATAGAAATGTTATTGGAATAAGTAAATTATCATTAATGATGGCAACGCAATATTTTACAGTGTCAATTTCATTGAAACTTCGCCGCAGTTTAAATTTTAAATAGCTGGTCCCCTTCATTATCGATCCTAACTATATTCAGACTATATTCAGATCCGTGTTCCAGAAATGAACTTAAACTTAACCCGGGCAGTGATTATGTAACAGTTTTCAATGAAAATCTATACCTACTCAAATTCTATTTTATTCAATAACTCTACCAATTGACCAAAAAAGAGCCTACTTATTATGTTGGATCATATAATGAGAATACGTTGGTACTAAATATTCTACAGTTTGTACTAAAATGTCTGTAGAATGCAGTGACCGTGCTGTTATCATAATTGTCCATCCCGCAGCCGAAATATTGCACTGCAATTATGAGCCGTTCGTATAATTATTGGTACAATTAGTTTGGATTCAAAAATTATGTCGAATAAAACTCCTAGGTTTTTATATTCAAGGTTGAACCGACGTTTCATCGACGCTTCAGTCAATAACTTGAAAAATGTTGTGTTACGAAATCTCTACCTATATTACCACTTATTTTAAAAGTTGCCCATAGAATTAGAAAACGCGGGAAAAAACTGAAAGTGTATTTTTCTATATTGTGTATTGTGTCCTTTTTTTCATATACTGAAACACGACGGCCTCTGTGGCGAAGTGGGCGAAGGTCCGCCTGAGACGGAGAAGGCTGCGGGTTCGATTCCTGCTGCGGGACAAATGTTTGCATGTTCTGTAGATATTTATCTCGGGTCTGGGTGTTTTCTAAGTATGATATGTATGTATTTCAAAAAAAAAAAAAATGTATGTGCAGTATATCAATCATGTGGTTCCCATAATACAAGCTCTGCTTAGTTTGGGGCTACATGATGCTGTGTGATTACGTCCCGCATTTTTTTTTTATATAGATACGACAATATCTGTCGGGTCAGCTTGTCAGAGCGCTGACACTAAGCCTAACGGCAAAAACCTCTCCTAAAAACATTATCACCTGTCTATTTTTAATTACTTTCTTGAGAATAACGGCGGGACTAAAAGTCATTTTTCACTTCTCTTGCTCAAAAAGTGTATCATAATAGTGTAGCTTAGCGGGCCTAAAACTCGAGTTTAATACCTAGGGCTAAAAAGTATTTTTTCTTTTTAATTTTTGTCTAAAATCATCAGCCCGTACAAAGCATTCGTTCTCTTATATAAAAACTCGACTTCTTGGTGCTCCGTCAATCTTTTTTTTTGAAAATAGAACCGTCTTGGTGATGTTTTATGAAGGTTGATTCTTCCCTTCACGGTAGAATGCGAACTGTTTCGTTGAGGGTTATTGAAGGTATAGAGATTTAAAAAAAAAGATGGTATTGGCGCTAAATCTCTAGAATTTTCTTCATTCCAAATCACAAACTTTTACGTTGAAGATGCTAATATGCAAATGGAAGAAAAGGGCAAAGAAATAATTATGAATCTGTTGCCGACAAAATCACGTGAAATATATTTAAAGAGTTACGAAAATTTTATGAAATGGAGAGATGAGAAACGTGTGGATTCTTTTACAGAAGGGGTTTTTCTCACTTATTTTGATGAATTATCGAAAAAATTCAAATCGTCGACTCTTTGGAGCACATATTCAATGTTAAGAATGACCTTAAAAACGAGACACGACGTCGATATTAAAAAATATGTAAATTTAACGGCTTTACTGAAGAAATTGTCCACTGGATACAAGGCAAAAAAATCTAAAGTCTTGACGACACAAGAAATCGAAACATTTTTAAATAACGCTCCAAATAAACAATAACTTGGCAACAAAGGTAACCTACTTATGTACTCTACTCAAACTAAATAAATAGATATCTACCTACATACCTAAATTATGTACCTAGGTTATTACGATTATTAACACACTTATTTTTTTGTTCAACAGATTGCTTTAATTTATGGAATCAGCGGTGCATGCAGAGGAATAGAGCTTGCCAATATAACGCTAGAAGACGTAGAAACGGATACAAACCTACAAGCTGTGAGTCTGCCGAACACGAAAACAAACAAAGAGCGTAAATTTGTCATCAGTGGAGAATACCTTAATATAGTTAAAGCCTATCAGGAGTTACGTCCCACTAATGTTTCAACGAGAAGATTTTTTCTAAATTATCAAAATGGTAAATGCACAAGGCAAGTCATAGGCAAAAATAAATTTGGTAACATGCCTAAAGATATTGCCACTTATCTAAATTTACCAAATCCGGAACTCTACACGGGCCATTGTTTCCGCAGAACATCCGCGACTCTGTTGGCGGACTCTGGTGCGAATATAACGACATTAAAACGCCACGGTGGATGGAGGTCCGATCAAGTGGCTGAAGGTTATATAGAGGACTCTATACAAAACAAGTATCACGTCACGCAGCGGATTATGGAAGGAATCAATATTCTACCAAACATTACAGAACCCCAAGCATCTACATCGCGGGATTGGATGAATATGTGAACTCAGCTGAAGCCGCGCAGGAAACTCAAGCATGATTCGAGTCTCTCCAACTTTTACTCCACAACAATCAACTCAAAATATTATCACATCCCAATCACAGAGAACCGAAATAAAATTGCCCGGGAAAAACATATCACTAAACATTCAAAATTGCTCTAACTGCACATTTAATTTATAATAAAATTTCTGAAAATTGACTAATTTGGAATTGTTTTATTTTCTCGCAATCGAAGTGAAAAGTAGAGTGTTTTACTCGGGCCAAAACCACCCATTATAACTCGGTCTTGTCATCCTCCCTCGCTAAGCTCGGGAGTATAACAACCTCGTATATAATGGGATGGTTTAGTCCCTTGTAAAACAATCTACTATTACGCCACGATTTATCAGGTGAATAAAGCCGACGGTGAAACATTGACGTCATTAATACAATCGCTATATTGCTTCAACAAAACAAAGAGCTTTGTACATGACAAAGTATCGGGCATCAGTTGTTTAAGATTTTAATGGGGGGACTTGAAGATAAATAAAACATAAGATTATTCTTTGAAGTACAAAGTTCAGTTTAATTTTGTATATTTTTGAATTATTTTTTTCGACTTGTTTGATTTGAGATACGTACTTAATTTGCATTTTAGTATAAGTATTGTATTTGTTTTGGTTTTGTTGGTCTTAAAGAATCAATGGAAATCATATGTTGTATGAAATAAAAGAAATTGCAATGAACTTTCTAGTAAAAAAATGTAATTCTAGGTACTCACTTAGAACAATGAAAAGCAAAATTAAAAATTTTGAAAAAAGCCCAGGGCCATTAAAATTAATTGAAAAAGGATAAAATAACTTAAAAACCCCCGACTTAATAAATAAATGTACCTCTAAAGGAGAATACCGATAACCCGTACCAATTTCGTCAGAACCAAACGTATCCCATAAAATTGCCCTTATTTTATAAATAACATTAACATTTTCTTTAGTTTTACACACCGACTCGATTAATAATCACGTAAAAAATTCTTTCGTTTATTTGTTTTCTTTGTCACTTTAGCATTGGTACCGAGTGCCATACATCAGACGGCATTGTCCTCTATTATAAACCCCAACAATATCCGCCAGGCAGCCCGCCTTATGAACTAGTTTTGCAGTTTTATAGTAAAGTGAATAATTGGAGATTTTTAGCGCTTTACTTACACCCTTAATGGGTAGGCCGTGCTTGGGGGCCTGTGGAGACCTTTAGAAGTTGATGATGATACTTATTTTCTATATGATGAAATTTAAAATAGTGATGGCAGCCCCCGAAAGATATTCTTGGGATTTTTTATTAAATTTATAGGTACATTCATTTTTTAAGTAGAGGTTTTTAAATTATTTTATTTTGCTTTTTATTTTAAAGTTTTTAGAGAGCGTAGATGCGTAACACCTATTTAAGAACCCTCACGAATCAACCAGAAACTGCACCAAAACCGGACTAGTATTTTTATTTTTGCACAAACAAATACTGCAGCGCCCCTGGTGAGTTGTCACCGTAACATCTATCTAAGAACATGCACCAATCAAACCCAAACCCTTATCTGAATACTACATCAAAATCGGAATAGTAGTTTTGGAGATAAATGGCAACATGGATTTGCACAAACAATGTTTGCTGCAGCGCCCCCTGGTGAGTTGTCACCGTAACACCTATCGTAAGAATATGCACCATTAAAACTTAAACCCATAACTGGAAACTGTATCAATATTGGACTAGTAGTTTTGGCCAAAAATGGCAATATGGATTTGCACAAACAAGTATAAAAACAATCAACCTCTCACCCCAAACGCATTTGTCCCTCTTACACCAAAACTACAAACTACAACCACTAACAATTTGGAATATCCTAAAGGCTTTTTATCCGAGTACCACCTACCACGCAATCGAAGCCGCAAACGCAAGCTATATACGAATAAAGTATTTCAACTAGACCACGATCGATATGTATGAAAAACATTCTCACCTTAAAAAAGGGGTTATTTTTCCATTACCAACCGATTTTCAAAAAGCAATCAAAAATTCGTTTGCCGCTTGTGACTGGCCACTTTTATAATTACCACTGATCTAACGAGGCGACCCGGCAAATGATGCGTTACGTGGGGTAAAGAAGGAGAAAATTGCCATAAGTTATGCAATTCTCCCACGCACCATTAGGCCGGGGTTTCCAGACGGGAATACGGGAATTTAGTACTCAACGCTTATTGCATCCTGTGCAGTGGATTTGCTTGGTAATGCCTGCTACGATCACTATAGGCTTTGCTGGAATTTAGGCACAGATTGTGGATGAATGTTGACTCTGCATGTAAAAGATTATAAAGATGACTATTATTACAGTTGAAGAAATGATCATACATAAAAAGAGAAGGAAATTTAAATATTGAGTGGCTTGAGTAAGTAAGTCTTTCGTCGTTTTTCGAAGAAACAAGTATACATTTGTGTTATTTTTTTACATTTGAATTATTAGCTATTGCTGGACACAAATTTATTATAAAATAAACTTAATTTCAGACCTGTAATGTCTAGTGTAACCATTTGGGCGCTGAAAGCACAAGGACAAACCTGCCGCAGGACTTGCTATTCTCATGTCCTCGGGCCTCGGCCCGCAATCAACGTGCTCAATCCATATTTGACTGCCTCTGTGACGCAATGGGCGAAGGCCTACCTGAAACGCAGAAGAAATGAATGTTGGAATTGACCTAGCGAGGTTCCAACCGCGAGTAAAATGTTTATATGATCTGCAAATATTTTCCTCGGGTCGTATTTCCTATGCATAATATGTAAGTATCTAAAAAATATATACCTTTATAGTAGTAATATTAGACATGTGGTTCCCATATTACAAGCTCTGCTTATTTTGGGGAAAACACAGTTAATGAAGCTTTGTGATACCGTCCAGCAGGATTTATTTATTTAAATTCTGGTTATTACTTATTTTAACTAAGACCTACAATCAAGATTAGTACTTAGATTATAAAATAGGCCATTATAACTTTACATAGAATCGGCCGTAACTATGCTATCAATTAAAATTGAAGGTTAGTTGTTGAAGCTCATTGTTATGCTACGCATTTTTATAAAGTATCTCCTCTCAAAAGTATTTAGGCTTTTAATACCCTCTTTGATGGATACTACAGTTTAATTGGTTTCAAAATACGAGGTCGTAAACGCGAAATAAACAGTACTAACACTTTATTGGTTCTAAAGCACCAGCGTCCTTTAATAATGTCCCATTTAATGCATTTGAATTTTATTATAATAAGCTATCTTTTGGTGTTTATGCGTAATATTGTACTGTCTGTCATGTGGTCACATTATTATTAAAGATGCGAGTTGAATCCGTATGTAACTAGTGGTATGTCAAAACTGAGGTGTAAAGAGTACCAAACTCCAGCTGAGGAACTCGAGCCAATCTCAGCTGCCCATGGTGCACCCTGCTAACTGCTGCCGGGACTAGGGCAGCCGGCTGATTGCAGCATAGCGCAGCCTAACACGAGCACTGCTAAATTTTTTGACCGCCGACGGGCAGCGGCGGTGCGAGAAACCGTACCCTGGGATCCCCAACCCGCATGCCCAGCGTGGAGACATTTCCCCTTCTTTTAAGGGGAGGGTCTATGAAGGGTCAGTAGTGGACTGATATAGGCTGGTGTTGTAGTTATTGTATGTCAAAATATATATCTCTACAAGACTACCTATAGAATATATTTTCAATATTGTAACTGGAATCTGGGCATATAATATGTAGGCTAGGTTGGATATGTTACTTGTAGACTTTTTTTCATTTTCTTTTGCCTGAATCTGTATGTACATTGTTTTTAGTCTATGAAACCATCTTGCATTTAATTTAAAAATAATTTAACGTAATCTCAAAATCATTTTCGTAAATATAAAATCTAATGAAAAAATTAAATTTTTTCGTCTATTTAAAACATTGCGTAATTATCCGTAGTAGCCTAAAAGCATTTTTAAAGTTACCCCAAAATTGTTTCCAGGTCATGACATCAACACACCCCCTTCATTTTACTTTTTCAAACTTGTTCGATAAAAGGGATCTTGATTCTGTATGAAAAAGACGCTGGATGAAATTCACAGTACTGCAAATTCGGTAAAAATAATAAATGTATCTAATATGTAAATAAGTCTGAAACTACTGTACGTATAAGCATTTATATTACATAGGCATATGTATGTATTTACCTATCGACATCATAATCATCATCATCAACATCATCAGCGTAAGCAGGCACTGCTGGTTATAGGACTCTGATTATGAGCGCCATTGCGCCCTGTCCTCAGCTCGACGCATTCAGCTTCTACCAGCAGCGTTTCGCAGATCATCATTCCACATCGTATTCACATAATTGTCATACATTTTTAAAATAAATTTGGGTGCTTACACCCGAATTTATTTAACCCCTTATAGTTCCCACCCCCATCTTCGGAACACAAGCCAAGCTCACCTGCACCATCACCCTGCTAACTAGCAAACGAGGATGATTTCGGCATAGCGCAACCTAACACTGGCCCAGCTAAATCCCCTGGCCACCGACGGGTAGCAGCGTTAGCGCTGCGAGAAGTTGTGCATGGCTATCCCCAATCTGCATGCCCAGCATGGGGATTATGGGCATATACCCCTTTATTAGGGGAGCCCTATGTCCTGCAGAGGACTTATATGGGCTGGTGTGGTGGTTATGATTTGTTTTGACGAGTCCAATAATACAAATTTTAGTCTCCCTAAATTATATTTATTAGCATAGCATGTGTATAGCAACACATGCTATGCTATATACTTGTTATAAGGAATATAATTTGATGGTGGTGATGGATGGCGTATCACTCGGCTACTAATAACCTTGGGTTTGGGCTCATTATGATTTGTTTTGACGAATTCAATAGTATGTATTTTAGTTTCCTATGCTATATACTTATTATAATGAATATAATTTAGGGAAACTAAAATATATACTATTGGACTCGTCAAAACAAATCCTAATGAACCCAAACTCAAGGTTACTAGTAGCCGAGTGTTACGCCATTCATCACCTAGGTTCAAGATACCAAATTACAGATTTGACATCCAAACTACATATAGTAGGTTAAAATTCTGTCTAGATTTTATTACAATGTTCATTACAAGTGAAGCTTCAAGCGGCATATTAGCCGAGCAAAAAAGCTCTATTAAAGAAATAAAACGCGTTAAAAATTAATAGTTTTAATTTTCTTCCTAACGGGATCAGAAGAAAAACAATACAACGCCCGTGATGCTATTTTTTATTTTACTTTTTATTGATCTTGAATTTAGCTTGATTTCATTGAAATTCAGATTGGTTTCATAGGATTTTTACAGAATTAACTCTCCAAACTCAGCTTCGTATTTTTTATGTTTCTTGTTCGGAAGTTCCTTACGCCTATTCAACTGAAAGCAATTCAAATGTTTTTATTTTGAAAAGTAATGTAATCGTTTATGAAACAGACAGGTATATTAATTTAGAAATGCCGTTTTTAAAAATTCCTTTTTTTTCAGATTTCTATCCAAAATACCGAGAATTTTAAGAGTGTCCAATAAGACATAATTATTTGCACGCTTTTTATTCTACGAAGTTAGATAACAAGCATACGGTCCTCCTAGTGGTAAGCAATTCCCGGAACTTCTGTTACACCAAATGGTATTACATGCGCGTTGCCAACCCCTTAGACATTTTTGAAAAGCTGCTTATTAAGCTAAGAAACCATCGAGATAACAGTTTAACGACCTATGAAATAATAACAAATAGTGCAGCTGTAGGTATTAATTGCTGTATTTACAGTAATTATAATTAGGTTTTTGTGTGTTTGTCCTGTCTTTACTCCACTATGGTGAAGGAAATTATATTTGGGATAGAAATAGGTTATACCTTAGGATTAAAATCTTTGTTTCTATGGTTGCTTCACTATATAGTACAACTACGGCCAAACCTAGTGTTTAGTAAGCAGTCAAATCAAGGGAAGTCTCCCCGCTGTCTACTTTCAAAAGTTGGTAAAATCATTATTTAGTTCCAAATCAGTAGTTTTCGTTTCTTCAAGGTTAATGTTGGAAGTTTCAAAACAATACCGTAGTTAGTGCATTGCGTAACCAACAAACTGCCGGAAGCGCCTCGCGCTTCTCGGAAAGTATCAGGAAAACATAAAGTGAACTTGTAAATCGATGGCCGAATTGGCGTCGGTCCAGACCTCGCTTACCAATACAGAACATTACAAAAATCTGTTGTAGCACCATTTGGCAGGGTTCATGGCACAGTTATTTGGCGAACAGAAGAGTAACTTTGTATTTCAAACCGCATAGCTCAAAAGTAGTGCAATTTTATAAGGATAAGTTACCATTGGCCTCTATTGCTTTGTCAGCGTCCACATGAAGCTTTAAAACGAACTATTTCCATTTTATGTAGTTTATAGTAATAATAAAAATACTAGGTAATTGACTCAAACAGTAGTGTTACTCTCTGATAGAGGATCTGTCGTAACAAATGAGTTATGGAAAAAAAACAGACTCCTTCATTATCTTGACTAGATATGCGATGCTATGCGTACTATCGTGACATCAAATAACAAAAACAGTCAGGGCCAACAAATAGATCATGGTGAAAGGTTTGAAAAATACATTAATTATAGACTTTTCCTTTTGTATAAGGTAATTTACCTTTCTGTGCCAGTGCGGAGAGGATCACGTACTAACTTTATTTAAAAGATTTTGTATAAATGCCCCTGGAGCGATGTGACTATTAATTTTACGGCAAACGCTTAGAGCTTAAAAGCGCAGGAGTACTTACACTTAAACAGATAATTTTTATGTATATTCTATATAAACAAAATGGCTCAGAATGTATAGTTTCCAAATAAATCTTGTGTAATTCATATTATTTTGCATTATTATAAGCACCTTGGGTCTGCCAGCGCGTTGAGTCAAAGACATAACGAAAGTCGCTGGGCATCCTGGATGAGAGAGCCACAAGACAGAGGAGGCTGGCAAAAACGAAGGGAGGCCTATAACAAGCAGTGAGTGAGTTGAGTCCCGGCTGTTATGATGATGAAGTACTTATATTTTAGACTGGTCGTTTGGTTCACACAAAATGAGAATTTCCCATTCCTAAAAACCCCTCCTTAGTTTGCTTTACCTTTGCTTTAGTCGGGTAAAAAATAGAAACAAAATTCAAAATTCATATGTATTTATTCAATAATAAGCACTATAAAGTACACTTTGAATCGTCATTTTTTTAATTTACACCAATTCGTAATGTGACCAAAAAGAGACGAATTGGCAAGTAACTCTGCTTGGCTTATATTTTTAAAAATTTCATGTTACAATCTGTATTCTTAACCATTACATTGATTTTGAGTGAGTTGGAGACAGTTTCATGTCAAGCTTTTTTGTTATCTAAATAATCAGGACTCTTTTTTTGGCACACCATCGATCTTTTTTATGTAAAAAGATCGATGGCGCAACTGGTTGTGCTAATGGTTGGTCCGTTTTTAACACCAATATCCAAGCTATATTGAATCTACTAGACTATAAAGTTTGTTTTACACTGTAAGCCAATTTCGAGTGACACAGCAGCCCGCCTCGAATAACGATGAAAAATGAGAGAAAATTAAAAAGAAATATTTTCATAGACAGGTTATTGAAGTTCACAAGCTCGCTCTACGTGTAGGAGCGGAATTCAATCATGTTTCTTTTTAAATTAGATTTTCAATTCGCTGAAAGATAACTATCGACATAGCTCAGAGAATTAGCAAGCTGAAGTGGCAATGGACTGGTCACATCTGCCGAAGGACCGGTAACCGTTGAGGTAAACGAGTTCTTGAGTTTAGACCGCGAATTGGCAAACGGAACGCCCTCGCTGGTGGAGTGACGATTTTTGAAGGGCTGCTGGTAGAAGCTGGATACGTAGAGCTCAGGACAGGGCGCAATAGCGCTCATTAGGGGAGGCCTAGGTCTAGTTCACCATTTTCAAGTAAAGTCAAAGTAAACTACATAGCTTGTTTCTTCTTCTTCATATGAGCCGGTGGCCAACTCTGGTGTCGGAGTTTTTGGCTACCCGAAGGCCTTTTACAGGTCTGATTCACTGAAAACGGTGGAAAGCAGGGACCAACATCTTAACGTGCCTTCCGAAACACAGAAGCGCTCAGATATCAATGCCACTAAACGGTCACCCATCCAAATAGTACCTGAGTGTTGCTTAACTCAGATGATCGGCTAAAAATACTGAAGTTAGCCATGACACGAGCGTTTCATTATTTAGCCACTTCATGCTGCGCTTTGCACGGTGGTGCGAATGAAAACCAGCGCTATAGCTGCTATCATATTTCTTCAGCATACACTGAATGGCCTTTTACATTTCAACACTTGAATTGAATTATAATTTTTTGTTGGTTTTGTTTTTTTTTCGACTTTTTTTATGTATGTTCACCGATATTTCCTTCAATTGTACACCGATTTTCAAAATTATTTTCTTGTTTAAAAGAGAATACTTCACAGGTGGTCCCTTAAAAATTTTATTCCTAAGGGAAAAAACTCATCCTCACTTGCAATTTTCGCCCTATGATCACCAATATCTCCGTCAATTGTGAACCGATTTTCAAAATTCTTTAGGGCAAGAAGTAAGAAGTGATTTATTTGAAGTCGGTTAATTTAAAAAAAGTCCTACTTTTTGTGTAATTTATGACGCAAATAAATGTTTCTTTATCAATTGTAGTTTTTAATTGTTTTCAAAAAGCTCTGTAATCTAAACCCAGCATTCAGCATGATGCAGAAACATAGCCCTTAGTTTCAAAAAACATAAAACTTCTTTTACAACTACAAGACGTAATGAATTCTGAAACTCATTTTCACTAATAACAACAAAATACACCGAAAACAAAAGGACAACTTTGTCATACTAAATTATTCAGTATCACATTACGAAACAGACAACATATTCAAGTTTTCAAAGATAATTTATTTACCTAGGCCCCATTGTGTGGTGGCGTCTACAATGCATTCCATCAAGCACAGCTTATAATATTTAAGAAAGTTGGTTTTCTCCAGAGCTTCTACTAATATTTCACAATTTATGTGTACTCTTATTTAACAGTACACATAAATATGATGTAATGATTGTGTAATGAAGGTTAAATGATTTGTATCCTTAAAATCTCGTAGATTGGAACCTGTATTTTATTCGTACACTTGTAGACACATACACGAAAATTCGGTAGGTATGTCTGTGAATTAGTCTCTTTCAACCGCTATGCTACATATCTCATGGAGAAGGTATGTCAATTTGGGCTTCCCAAGTAGGTAGTATTCAACCAACGCGGCTGGTCTTCAAAACTCCGGCATCAGTGCAATACAGTACAAATATAAGACATTTTTGACTTGGATAAAATACTTAAATTAATATGTAAAATTACAATTTAGAGTCAAATACAGTTCCATTACAAGATTACAATTTATCTTCTATAAATGGGTCTCCATGTGACCCAGAGACAAATAATTTGCAAACTATTCAAATATGCTGAATGGAGAATCCCTTTTCACAACTCCACTGGTCCAACCAACCACTAGCAAAGATTACAAGAAATGAGTAAGCTGTTTTTAAAAAGCTGTACATCAAGTAAGGCAAGATTCATTTGCATAAATTCCTTCACTCCCGTGTCTTCGTTTCCGCACGTAATACGTCTCAGGACCACATTCTGGAGAAGCAGTTCTAGGTTTACGGTCTTAAAAATCACCTCTATTTCATGTTCATAGTTTGAAAGAGAGAGAGCCAAACGAGAGAGTGTAGACCGTAGTTTTATGAAAAGTTATGTGGTTCCCATGACATAGCTCTGCTTACTTCAGGGCTACAACCAGCAATACCAGCCCAAACAATGCTATTCACCATTATGTTTGACTGTGTACTTGTTTTATCTTGTGCAATAAAAAATGTCTATCTATATATCTATCTAATCAGTCCACTGCCGGACATAGGCCTCCCCTTTAAGAAGGGGGATAAGCCCATAATCCCCACGCTGGACATGCAGGTTGGGGATTGCAGTGCACAGTTTCCAGTTTCGGCCGTTGGCGATTTAGCTGTGCAAGGCTGCACTAGGCCGCAGTGAAAATTTATTGGAACGTAACGAATTGTTGTAAATTAAAATGACGTAAACGGACTCCAGGTTGGCCCATTGTACGTGTGGGAGATCTAACTACTACCTACAAATATCCACCTGAATAAAGATTTTCATTTATTTAATTTACTGAAAACCCACGTTGAAATCCGTTAATATAACTCGGTACTACACTAAACCAAAAGGGTAAGTGTACCAATTTAATGGGGGGCTGGCAATAAACTAGAACACGGTATTGTACGCATTACGACGCAATAAAATCATGTAAGTGACATCGGAGTAATATAATAGTGACTTTTAGTAGTGGCCCAGTAGTGTCCTTCTCGAGTTTCTGAGGTTAGGGTTATTATGTCACCGTGAATTTTCTAGCTGGACCTAATGTAATTTTATTTGGGTTATATGTAACTAGGAGTTGCTAGAACTTGACATTTGACTATACTACAAGTATAAACTTTTTATAAAAAATATTCTGATTTCAAATCGGTTCACGATTGACGGAGATGTTGGTGATCATAGGGCGAAAATTACAAGTGAGGATGAGATTTTTTGTGTTTTCCGGGAAAAGTTCCAATCCCTCAGGAATAAAGGAATTTATATGGGACCACCAGTGAAGTATACTCTTTTAAACAACATTCAACAAAATTCAAGGAAATATCGGTGGACATACATAAAAAAGTCGAAAAAAAGGTTCCGACGATTTGCAAACCTCCTTCTTCCCTCTTGAATTCGGTTAAAAAAATCAAAAGTGTTGAGGTTTGGATGATGTTTGTACCTACTCACCACAATCAGGCTACATACTACCCTAACTTGTTTATATAAATAGTACATGTAAGTAAATAAATAAATAATAACATAATAATAAGTGCCCTGTCGTCTAACGGAGGTCTGGTGGCTGGCTGATGCGGTATGGCACAGTGTAAAACCGGCACAGCTAATTTCCATGACCAGTGACGGTCAGCAAGCATCGTCAGCTGTGCGGGAAGCGATCCCCAACACGCATGCCCAGCATGGGAATTATATAGGCTGGAGAGTGGTTTGTAAGTGATTGTTAAGACTAACTATATTGGAATCAAATACCTACTAGACTATTACAGATACTTCGAATCACGACTCGACTCAAGACTCGACACAAGACTCGACTCAAGACTCGACTCAAGACTCGACTTAAGACTCGACTCAAGACTCGACTCAAGACTCGACTCAAGACTCGACACGAGACTCGACTCGACGAGATAAAAAGAATACTTTTAATGCTTCATCGAGATTCGATTCAAAACTCGACTCAGACTTGACTTAAGACTCAAGTCAAGACTCGGCATTCGGTGGCAACCCAACAGCTCGAGCTAAAGAAAGAAGTTTGGTCAAAATAAGAACTCGACTTTAAATGCTTGCTCACATAATATTTATATATATAATGCCGAGCTGAGGACAGGGCGCAATGGCGCTCATTAGGGAAGGCCTATGTTCAGCAGTAGACAGTAGTGATGATAATGAATTTAATGACTTACACACAACATCAAGTAAGCAGAACTTACTTTTCAGGCGGGCTCTCACCCACTGCATCACAGAGCCAAGCCAATATGTATAAAATATTTTGGGAATAAGTAAACTTTGGAATATCCACGAAGTACTGAAGCAAACACGTGAACGAAATAATCATAAAGCTTTATTAAACCACTCGCGGTTTCATAAGGAACGTTTAATATGTAAGTAATTACCAACTAATACAGAGCGAAATAACTTTTATGAACACAACTTAGCTAGTTTTAGTTTCTGTTCCAGTTGCACCAATAATAAAGAGTTATAATTTTGAATGCCAGTCTCATAAAAAACCAACAAAATAATTATTTGAAGTAGTAATTGAACTTCAGGGTAAATTCATCGCCAAAGCAAATAATTTTTAAATATTAATAAAGAAATCATTTGCCGTGAGTGTGTTTCGGAAAGCTTGAAAAAGGCTGGACCAATTTGAATAATATTTATTTATGTTTGTTTCGCCTTGAGTCAGATCAGGATCAGGGTTTTTCCTATTTCTATTAACCAACCCGGATCAGGGTTGGTTAATAGAAATAGGAAAAACCCTAAGTAAAATTGGAAAATACGGCTAATAAACCTGAAGATTTTTTTTCTATGACATATTTGTATGAACTCTAGAATTATTACAGGACAACGACTATCTTTCTCCTACTAATGTCCTACTTATTTACTTGCAAGTAAAACAAGCGCCCTGCACACGTAAAGATGGACCGTGCATCGGGACTGTGTTCCAAACCGCAGTCCGATCTATACAATTTGGACTGCGGATCAAACTGTCGTGCTAATGGCACGTAAAGATCGGACCGCGCATCTGGGACTGATTACTGACGTGATGCGCGGTTAAAACTGTGAGATTTGCCTTCGCGTCGACATGCCAGATCGGACTGGCAGCCCCGCGCATTGACACATACGTTTCAGAGTGCGGGTAGGAATGGCGCGTGCTGTTTCCCGCGGTCCGAACTTTACGTGTGCAGGGCGCTACAGGTATACACACGCGCTACGCGCGACTCAACTGCGCATAAGTCACTCCAACAAGGAATAAGGACAAGCTCTGGGGGGTGATCGGCTAACTCTGTTGCAAACCAAAACGATTAACACCGATCCTGTTTTAGCAAACAGTGACAGTTTGTCAATTGACGTCGATTGAGTTTTGATAGATGAAATGTCAAAGTTTGTAAAAACAGGAACGATGTCAATCATTTCTGTGCAACAGAGTTAGCCGATCACCCCGCTGATGTTTGGCGTTATGACGTCATAGTGTCTAAATTATTGGTATAGATATTCAGTTTCTGGAAAAAGCAACTTGAGGTTTACGATTTGGTGCAAGTGGGAAAGCTTCAAAATGCAGTGCGCCTTATGTGCCATAAATCTTTGTGTCGCAAACCGTTTATATAGTGTGCACCTGTCAAATGTTGCGATCGTTGTGCAATGCAGTAAATACCTTTATGTAAGAAGTGAATGCATATAAATAAACATAACTGTGTACATTTATAAATAGGGACGTTTATATATTAATTATAATTATTAATATTCATCATCATTACCATGTAGTCATCAGCCTATAGCAGTCCACTGCTGGACATAGGCCTCCCCTAATGAGCGCCATTGCGCCCTGTCCTGAGCTCGATGCATCCAGCTTCTACCAGCAGCCTTTCGCAGATCGTCACCCCACCTGGCCGGAGGGCGTCCTACACTACGTTTGCCGAGCCGCGGTCTCCACTCAAGAACTCGTTTACCCCAACGGTTATCGGTTCTTCGGCAGATGTGGCCAGCCCACTGCCACTTCAGTTTGCTAATTCTCTGAGCTATGTCGACAACTTTAGTTCTATGTCGGATAAACTCGTTACGGATTTTATCCTTCAGAGAAACCCCGAGCATAGCTCGTTTCATAGCTCGCTGAGCGACTTTAAACTGGTGGACCAGCCGTACTGTGAGTGTCCACGTTTCGGCTCCGTATGTCATGACGGGTAAGACGCACTGATTGAAAACTTTTGTTTTCAAACATTGCGGTATGGGTGACGAGAATACTCGACGCAGTTTTCCAAATGCTGCCCAACCCAGCTGAATCCTCCTCTTGGCCTCCTTCTCGAAGTTGTTTCTACCCAACTGCAATATCTGCTCGAGGTATGTGTACTCCGAAACAACTTCAAGAAGGTGTCCATTAACGACGACAGGACTCGGATCAATTCGGTCATTGACCATAACTTTGGTCTTGTCCAAATTCATGCCGAGACCAATCTTTCGCGAGGCTGATGCTAGGCCGTCCAGCATCTGTATGTATTATTAATATTATTATTAATATTAAAAAATAAATATTGATTGACATTTTCACACATAATAAAGCCCCAAGTAGCATTCACAATACATCAGCCTATATTAGTCCACTGCTGGACGTAGGCCTCACATAATAAAGGGGAATATGCCCCTAATCCCTACGCTGGGCATGCGGGTTGGGAATCGCAGATCACAACTGCATCGCCGAGGCTGCTGCAATCAGCCGGCCGCCAAAGCCCCGTTTGTTAGTTAGCAGGGTGCACCACTTGCAGGTGAGGTTAGCTTGGAGTCCGAAGATAGGGGTTGGAACCGCTTAACGCCCCAACATGCTTTAATATTATAGCTCAGGTGCAATAGAAAATTGCATGCTAAATATGTATCATTAGTAAGGACATGGACATACCATGATCACAAATCAAAAGTAATTTTATATACACTATAAGCAAAATAGGTATGTACTGTACAGATATAATAAACAAATGTTCGTTTCGTACGCCACCACTCTTTAAAGTCCTGGAGTGGGTCCCATTTTTCTCACGATATTGTGTGACGAATTAGCATGCATCGTGGACGTAACGTCACAGTAGCTGGGGTTGAGAATAGGACATTTTTATTTACAGCTACACACAATAAATGAAAATAATAAAATCTGCGGATGAGGGTTGCAAGGGACCAAGAGAAGTGGCGCTATGAATAGTACCAGTGGGTGTTAATGGGCTACATGATAATGATGATGATTATGTGATGAGAATATGAGGCTTATCAGAAACTGGTTCAAGTAACACATCACACACTATGAACACATTATGAATGCGAAAGTTTGTATTGTGTGTGACTATGTTTGCTCCCATTCAAGTCTGTAATGGATGAACGGATTTGGAAGAAACTTTGAATATTTATAGATTATGAACTGCATTAAGTGGATTAACACATAGGCTTTTACTTTTTATCTGGGTACTACGCGAGCAAAGCCGTGGGTGGAAACGCTGTTTACATACAACATCATGTATGGTACCAAAGCAAGCAAAACTTGTGTTATTGGAACTTCGTAACTGGTATATTACTAATTATTTATATTTTGTTAAACTAAAGAATATATATCTTCTATAGTTTTTTTTAACATTAATAACATTAATACATAATGCATTGCATTGGTAACAAAATATTTTCTATGTGTTCAAGAATTTTAAAGTTTATTTTCAAGTGTAGGAAATAAAAAAAACATTTGCCTTTTCCAAGCAACGAAAAAAAATTGCTAATGGTAATAATATGAATAGAATTCATCATGACATGACGTATAAAAATCACAACTGGCCACCAGACTACATGGCAACACATGTACGAGGCATAAATTCGGTCCTGCACGTTAAAATTAGAAATGTAACCATGCCACTGTGAAATGTGTGCCTTTAAAATTTATACCGCATTAAATTCACACCATTTGCCAATTGTTTTATTGCGGGCATAATTGTACACTATTTTTTAATATGCTCCTTATATGTTTATTGAATTTTTCACTTCGTACATGCTTTATATGTAGGGCAATCATGAATATCTGTATATTGTATATAAGAGGGGTAATATAATATAAGGGTAAAGGATACAGACAGACAGAAGTTTTGATGACAATAGAGACAAACTCCATCTTTGGAACCTTTTTTTTGTCGATGTGAAAATGCTTTACGCATGTCCTTCAACCCGGAAAGAGTTGTAGGGGTCTGTCGGGTCTCCACCAGTGACTAACTTGACGGCCAACCGACTAAAAACACACCGTATTCCTTCACTCACCGTAGTGATAGTGCATCATCGAACCACCCATCGCCTGATGAAGGTAACGACGCTGCAGTAGCTCCTGACGGGGTCAGGGGGTCCCGGTAAGATTCTACCACGGCCCCGTCGCTGATAAACCAACCTCACCTGCCCGTGGTGCATAACAAACGGAGTTTCATCGGCCGGCTAATTGCGACATAGCGCAGCCTAATACCGTCACAACGAAATCTCTTGACTGCCGATGGGCATCGTCGGTGGTACGAGAATTTTTGCCCTGCGATTCCCAACCCCGCAAGCCTAGCGTGGAGGTTAAGAGTATATTGGTTTCTCATAGGATAGGGCTATATCTAATAGTCAGTAGACTGAATAAGCTGATGTTGCTATTGCTATAGGACTATTTGGAGTATAGTTAAACACTGCGCGCACTCTGCCCTCTATCTTGAAAAAGGTTCAAGATATTAAAAAAATGTTTAGGCAAAAGTTGTAGAAAATTGAATGTTCTACAATATTTATTAACAGATAAATAGCATAAAACCCATAGGAAACATGATATTTGCAATAAATTGATTTTTTGACCTTTGACCTTGGAATATCTGAAGAAGCTAATACACTACGATAAGTAGGGTTTGAGACAAGTTTTAGGGTGCTCAAATAAATGTTTATACAAGTTTATAGCCAATTATGTTTGATTCCGAGGTAAAACCCCTAATTTTCCTGGACTATTATTCGTTACGCGACTAAACAGAAGAATTGGCAAGAAATTCGGCTTGGCTTATATTTTTTAATGTTCTAGCTTTCGCCACATGACTGATATGCTACGGCTTTACTCGCGTGTTAGTCAAATAGATAAAAAATAATATTTCTGACTGTGTATATGTATTTCCATATTTACAATTACATTATGTGATCTTTTTTTATCTCTATCCGTTCAATAGTTTTGGCGTGAAGAACCAATCTTCACTAAAATTTTACAAATTTCCTCCTATATAATAATGGTAGGATGTATGATTGTATGATTGGATGCGTTATTGCTACATATATGTTTCTTTCTGGTAACATGCCATCAGCACCTCCTAAAGTAACACTACAGAACTAAGCTTTATCAACAAAATTAACAAACACATTCTCTAAGGAGTGCAACTACTTCAGTTAGACTTTGATACTTGGACGGTTTGCGGCACTGTTACTTAGCTGTTATTTAGAAATAAGCCTTGATACGCTTGGTTAAAGTTCGATGCTCCATTCATGATGAGCTGATGAAGATTTATCTGGCTGATGAGAGGAAGAAGAAATCATAGTGTGAGACAGGAGCAAGTAAATAATGATGTGACTAAGCTAATTATATTTAAATTTAGCCTTATTTACAGTGTTTTTTTATTTGCCATTAATACTTATATACATAGTTTGTCCGTCCGTTCAACTATGGTTTTCTTATGTTTTTTTACTGCGTGCCTTGTACGTACATAGCAAATTTCGGCTACAGTCCAAAAGTTGGTTGTTCAATTTGTGAGTGACAGGAAGGTCTTAATATGCTAAGAATATCCGAACTATGCTATGACCATTTCGTCAATAGTGAAACTTCGAATCGCAAAGTTACTACTTCTTCTGTGCACAGAGCAAGCAGTCAGTGCTATTTGAGAAGCAAAGATTAACAGAACTAACCCTATCTTGAGATAGGAATCCGAACGCAAAGTTGCTCCGCGAGCTATGTCTGGACTTGGCTATTTATAGAGTGTTTAGCTGTCAGTATTTGCTGCGAAAAGGTATCGTAGAACCCCTGTTTAACCATAGCTAGCGATCTAGAGCGACGTATTATCCATGCTTAGTTAATTTTTCAAGATAGTCCTATAAGTTTCATTAATTCGCCGTATATCTACTGTAAAATAACATCCAGCAGTTTTTTTCAAAATATTGAAATAATTTCGAATCAAATCCGTCAGTGAAAATTAATCAAATTGTATTATTGTGTCGGGGTTTGTCGTGTTGTGTGTTTAGCACCGGCCAGGCATACACTGCCACACACAGTCAGAAATTTGCCTGAACCGGAGGTCTGATATGTGTGAATGCAATCAAATATCGGACAGACATTTTGCGGACCCTCTGCAGCCGCCATAAATGTAAACCATTGACTGAACAGGTAAACTAAGTAATCACCATAAAGTATTATTGCCTCAACGAAAGTTTGGAAGGATACATAATGCTGATATTAAATGATTGCTGTCTCATGAATCAATTTGCAGTTTTTCATTGCCGTAAAAAATAATGTAACCCGTAACAAAAAACTTCGTTATAAATATTAGACCACAAAAGCAATATTGCTGAAGTAAAACTGTCCTTGGTAATAGCCCAGTGGCTCACACAAAGGACTGGAGCCCATATTATCTGAAAAAGATTAGATTCTGCATATAAAATGCTGTGTTGCATGTTACGGCTAATACTCCTATTTTAGTAGGATTATCTCCCCATGGTTGCTGTTGCTTATAGTTTGTTTCTTAAATTATTTTCAATGTATTTTGCAATTTTAATGTATTATGTATAATAATTTCAAGGAGAAAGAAAGAGAGGTAGGGGAAAACCAAGGATAAATTATATGAGCCACATTAAAGAGAAGATATCTGTCAAGTCGTTTATAGAAATAAAAGAGGCTGCTTTAGAGATAGGCAGATGGGGGAAAAGCTGCATCAGTTGGGCCGACAAGAGCACAGCTCAATAAATGATGATGAATTATTGCAATTTTGTTAACCTAGTTTTCATTATTTCTTCACAAGATCTAGGCCAGCTCTGGTGTTTGAGTTTTTAGGCCACCTGAAGGTTTAAAAATTATAAAGTCGGGGCCAAAATTTCAACTTGTCTTCCAAATTATGGAAACATTCAGATTTAAATGCCACTAAACGTTCACCTGCTGTTGTTTGCTGCAAAATGAGCATATAACACTGTCAAAATCGCGAGCAGTACGTGGGTTAGACTAGCGCAGGATCGTGGTGGATGACACAATTTGAGGGAGGCCTATACCCAGGTGGGTGAAATCGGGCTGTGGATGATGATGATGATGAAACGTTCACCCATCAAAGTAGTGACCGGAAAATGATCTTCTAAGAAAACCGAAAAAGACAGGGCACAAGCGAACTAGTTATTATAAATAGAGAGCAGTAGAGCCTTACGCGAGCCAAGTTATTGTACGTCACGCTTTGGTAGTATATAAACTAAGATTATTCATGGTTTGGATAAGATATTTATGGTACGATCAAAAATTTTCTATTAAATAGCATTTTTAAGTTAAATGATTGATCAATATATATATATATATATATAATATATATATATATATTATATATATATATATATATATAATATATATATATATATATATATTCCAACGTATAATATATATATATTGCTAGACAATGTAACACAGCATCATGAAATCCCAAACTAAGCGAAGCTTTAGGAACAAAATGACCGATATACTACATATATATATTTTTATAAATACATACATATTTATTATAAATAGAAATCGACCCACACACAATGCTGCGAACAACCAAAAAAACATATAGACACTATTTTCCAACGTATAAAACTTGCAAGTACACCCAAACTGTGCGTTGACGAACCAAAATCCTTCAGAGCACTTTATTTCCAAGTTTCGGTACAAGTTCAGACGAAAAATCTACGTCACACAGAATTCTTTCTAAGCGTGGAGCTTAGTGATTTTCTTCAGTGAAATGATTTACTAACTCCCGCCCGGCCCGCTCCATTGTTTCACCTCATCACAATTCTCGCGACGTGCCGGGGGCTGTTCTGTTTAGCACTCACGGTTTCGTGGAAAAAATTGCTAAGTTTGTTATCTCGTCGAGGTTTCTTTAATGTTCTATAAATACAAATAAATATGCTGGAAATTTGTACACATAGACATAATATTTATTTGCAACTGAACACACAATACAAAACAATACAAATTAAAAACTTAAAAAAGGGAGAAAAAGATTTTATAACGCATGGGGGATCACACAACATCAAATAGCGCCAAAGTATATTATGATGCTACGATTATTACGCTGACTATATGCTTATATCATACTATACCATGAAGGTTCGTAGAGGTTTTCTGTACCAAAGTTATAAACTACTACCTATGTTTTTTTATGCCTGGTTGTAGTATTTTGCATTATAATAAACATTGCACCTGCCTCTGACTGAAGTGAGCCAAACTCAACTGTACGTGGTGCACCATGCTAACTAACAAACGGTGCTCTGGCGGCCGGCCGATAGCAGGATAGCGTGGCCTAACACTAGCACAGCTAAATCCCCTGGCCACCGACAGCAGCGTCGGCGGTGCGAGTAGCTGTGCCCTGCGATCCCCATCCCGCATGCCCAGCGTGGGGATTATGGGCTTATCCCCCTATAGGGGAGGCCTATATCCAACAGTGGACTGAATAGGCTGGTGTTGTTGTTGGTGTCTCTGAATATCTTTCTAAAACTGGAAAAGCAAGTGTATTTTATTTTTTTGTAATTGTTACTCTGCTTGTTTTGTAAGCAAGTCGTATATCAGTCATGTGATTCCCATAACACAAGCTTTGCCTAATTTGGAGCTATAAATAATAATGTTGTGAGAAAATATTTGGCATTCGATATTTTTTATTTTATTTATAACGCACACTGTTTAGACTCGTATACTAAACGAAATGATGTTCTTATAAAACCTCGTTTCAATAGAAATTACCTATAGTAGGTGAAGATAAGCGGGTCGTAAATGGAATGGACCTTTTAGACAAATGGGTAGTCACATTTTCTTCGCTATGTTCAGTACATGTGAAGCATGTTAAAAACAATCTCGTTGTTTGGTCAAATCTTTTAACATTCTAGTGACATTATTTTAGGCAACATTTCTGAATTAGGCAGTTATAAACAAAATAATAACAATATTTCAAAATATTTTTAACAGGAACATTAAATCAGTACATGTGAAGCATGTTAAAAACAATCTCGTTGTTTGGTCAAATCTTTTAACATTCTAGTGACATTATTTTAGGCAACATTTCTGAATTAGGCAGTTATAAACAAAATAATAACAATATTTCAAAATATTTTTAACAGGAACATTAAATCAAAGCAATATATTTTATACAGAAATGTTTGCCTAAAATACCGTAACAAAAATATTAAAGGATTCCAGATGATTAAAGGATCAATTGGATTATAATATTATGTAGTTTTAAAAATTATAGAAATCCAAATCTTAACTAATATTATAAATGCGAAAATTAGTTTATTTGTTTGTATGTTACGCTTTTACGCCTTGATGAACCGATCATCATGAAATTTCGCATACATATTGTCAGGGGTACAAAAAAAGGACATAGGGTACCTTTGACCCTGAAAAAAGTTCCCAAGGGATAAAAAATAACTTTAACACAAGCGAAGCCGCAGACCGAAACAAGTTTTTTATATTATTTTTAACCGACTTCATTTAAGATTATTATGTTATTGATAAAGTAATATCTGTAAATTGTATAAGAGCCACATAAACTTGAACACACAAACCAAAATAAACCCAGACATGAAGGGCCGTTCTTACCCTTGATCTTCAGAACGTTAAAAATGTAGAACAAAAGCTTCCTTTCAGAAGTAAAAAGGTGTACTTTTTGTTTTGTTATACGTATGTGAGGTTTGTTAAAGAACCTTATTTCGTCATACAAAGGGACCGTGCTTTGGAATAATGAGGTTCTCACGGAAGAACCCTCGAGTGCCGTGCCTCCTATTTCAAACTTGACGTAAGAGTCACAATGTGTGGAGAAAAATATTACGAGGTAATGTTGGGCCTGGAGGTTGGGGTTATTTGAAGCGCGGCTGGAGATCATTATGCTAAACAAATGAAGGCGCTTCATTACAGAGACAGTTCTTGTGATGTTTTAGTGAATTTATTGTTAATTTAGTTTTGATTTTTTAGCAAAGGAACTTACATTTCCAGCACTAATTACCTTACCACGATTTTTTTTATAATATTAGGTCCTTACCTATGAAATTGGCGTTTTGTATGGAGAATTTCGTGAAAATTGATTTCTCAATACATATATTTTGTATTTTTTTCTGAAACTACAAATCCTATTCCCCTAAATTTTTTGCGTATAATTTGACAACATTGTGAAAAGTATGCGGAGCCTTTATTTATAAAAGTAAATTAACAAATAAAAAATATTTTCCTCCATTTGTATCGTAAGCGTTATTTCTTTTCCACGCTTAAGAAATTTTCATGATTCTGAAAATACGAAATTTTTATGACGAATCATGCCAATTATTAACATTGCTTTTGCCCTATTGATGGATAGGTACCGTGTTTTTGTTACAATTTTGCTCAAGAGAATGACATGTTTTTTTGAAACATAAATGCACTACAAATAGGTACAATAATAATACCTTCACTATTTTGCAGTACGTAACTGCAAAAGTAACAAATTATGTAATATGTTGCTGCGTTTTGCATGGTGGCGTCACTGAAAACCAGAGCTGCAATTGGTACTATGCTTCTGCAGCATACGCAGAGTGGCGACTTTTTTGTGTCACTATTTCTATTAATAGATCTAAACGTATGTTTATTGTCTATTTTGTAACTCAAAATATAGGAATCACGCCTAGAGTTATCAAAAAAACCGAAATGATTTTGAACTCTATATTGAGTTTACAAAGTTAAAGTAATAGGTACACTTAAAAAAATGAACGAAATTATAATCAAGCAGTGGCGAGCGGAGTGAATCACGCAGTTTAGCCTCATTGTGCTGGCCCAGCGTACATTAACGTCAATGGTCATTCTGTTATTGCCACATAATTGGAGAATCGCGATGTTAAATATAAGCCTTTGATTTTAGGGTTCCGTACCCAAAGATTAAAAACGGGACCCTATTACTATAGACTCTACTTTAGACTCCACTGTCCGTCTGTCTGTCTATCTGTCTGTCACCAGGCTGTATCTCATGAAACTTGATAGCTAGATAGTTGAAATTTTCACAGATGATGTATTTATGTTGCCGCAATAACTACAAATACTGAATAAAATAAATATTGTGGTGGGGCTCCCATACAACGGTACGGAACCCTTCGTGCGCGAGTTCGACTCGCACTTGGCCGGTGTTGCTATGATTTGTGAATGAAATTCCCTAATAATTTTTTCTTTACGTTTTTACTTTTACAATTTCCACACCATCGCATCGTCTACCGCTATCGATAAAGTCAGATCGGCGTATCATTGTTTATGTGGAGTCATTCAATCTGTAGCACAATAGAACATAACGTCTGCTGGGTGCTCGTTAATCTTAATCTTCGTATTGGTCGCGGTCGGATTCGATTTCCTTAGAATGGAATATGAAATTACTTGATCAGGTCGAATGAATACTGACTGATTTTGAAGAATGATGTTGAATGATTTGTTTTTTCCGCTTTTATTTTGATAGAAGGGAGTAATTCATTCTAGTTCAAGTTTATTGGAGTTCCCAAGGGTTATGTTAAGTTTTATAATCAAGGTGAAAGTATAGGTTATTACTTAGGTTCTTAAGGATGTAAATTTATAATATTTATAGGATTATAAACGCGAATATGAGTTTTTTTGCACCACCAGTCATCATGAAATTTTGCAAATACGTTGTCAGGTACAAAAAAGGACATACAGTACTTTTCATCTAGGAAAAAGTACTCTTGCCGAGGAATAGAATTTTTTTCATAAGGATTGACAAAATCTTCGTTACCAAGAGCAAATACGCGGATAAAAGATGGTAGGCGAATAAATCATTCATTAATTACCATTGAACGTTATTTTCTTTTGAATTAATTTTTTTTCTTATAAAAGAGTGATATTCGCAATTCTAAATTACTATTTTAAGACTAGCTGACCCGGCGAACTTCGTACCGCCTTAGCGTAGCAATTAAGTAACCACGTTTCCGAACAAACAATGCTCTTTCAATATAGTCTATGGCTGTGAATGACATTGACATTCGTTACGCGCGTTTTTTTAAATATGCAAAATTAAATGTATATTTTTCAATATTTCTGAGAGATTTTCTTAATATTTTTTTCCGTAAGAACCTTCTCCTAATAATAACAAATACAACAAAAAAAGAATTAGTGAAATCGGTCCAGCCATTCACGCGTGATGCCGTGACCAAGGAAAACGGGTTTCATTTATATATATATATATATATATAGATAAGAGAATGTAGAAATATACTGCTACTATTTCGTAGCTACATGTTCTAATATTCAATGATGCGCCTGCTGGATGTCAACGTTATCATACTTCTCAGTGTCTCGGTCAGCAGGCTCTGAGAAATTAGTCTGACCTGTGACAGACAGCCGGATGGATGGCCGGCCTGTTCTATTCTGAGCTGCAATAATTTCGAAGCATTATTGTTTGTGATATGGCTAGCGAGAAGATTGATTATGAAATGACGTGAGAAGGAAGTAGTTCTGATATATCACTAAACTGTAGAGTACGTCTACATATATAATCAGATCTTGATTGAATTGTACTTTGGTACCCTGTAACAACATACTATGCCTATATCCAGCAATATACTGCTACTACTGATGATGATGATGATCCTGTAGACCCACCACCAACTCCCTTATGGTAGATAACCATGGATGAGGTCTAATCATAAGTGTCTCAAAGACGCAAGTGCTTAAACAACCAGCACGCGGTACTCCACTAGACCCATCACCGATATCGTTGCACGGAAAGATACTTGAAGACGTTAAATCATTTCGATATCTTAGCAGCTTCTTTCGTGATGATAACCGCCTTGAAACCGAAATCTCCTCGCGGATTGCAAAGGCATTTGCATCATTTGGGATGCTTCGTAAAGTTTAAGTTGAAGTTGTTAAAGTTTGGGACTCGCATGACCTTCGGCTACACACTAAGATCGCTGTGTACAATTCAATTATTATCCTCCCAATATTGCTGTATGCCACTG
This sequence comes from Horisme vitalbata, assembly GCA_951804965.1. Classification (NCBI taxonomy): domain Eukaryota; kingdom Metazoa; phylum Arthropoda; class Insecta; order Lepidoptera; family Geometridae; genus Horisme; species Horisme vitalbata. The sequence continues at coordinate 26,870,281 of OX638091.1, read as the reverse complement.
AGACTTGGTGTCACTACAGAAGCGATATAAAGCGCCTAGACAACTTCCATAATAAAGTGCTTACGATCAATACTTTGCGTTAAATGGCAGGACCGACTACCAAACTTTCAAGTTTTAAAACGAACCAACCTTAGTGGCTTAGAGTCCTTGGTTATGAAGGGACAATTAAGATGGTGCGGACATCTGGTGCGCATGGATGGTAGTAAACTACCTAAAACTGTATTTTACTCCCAGTTTAAGTAAGGAAAGCGTACTCCTGGAGGGCAGTTCCTTCGTTACAAGGATGTCCTAAAGCGCCACCTTACCGTATGTAATCTCATGCGAGGCTTGGGAAGAGCTCGCACAACAGAGACGTGAGTGGCGTAGCTCTGTTCATAAGGCTGTAACCGACTTTGAAGAGCATCGCTTGAGACCTCTTGACTTTGCATCGCTTGACTTTGAGACCTCGATACCAAGCGCCTTATAAGAAAGACCCGCCCAAAGCCTTCCTATACCTATACTTACAATGCAAGTGGTCAGTTGCAATGTGCGCCATGCAACAGAACCTTTAAAACCAAATTTGGTTTTGCTAGCCACATTCAGGCACATGATCGGCAAAAACACAATCAGGTTCATTGTCAAATACAACAAGGAGGATGTGATGCATGATTGATTTTTCGTGCATACTTCGTGTTACACAGACAGATGTCAGCTTGTGCCAAGTACTCTAAATAAAATTACTTAAAATTTAAATTAGAATGAAAGATAATTTGATAAACGTACGAAATATTCAAGATTAATAAATAATAATAAATAATGCTGGACACAACATCATATAGCACTAAAATAAGCAGAGCTTGTATTATGGGAACCGCATGACATGAATATACTACTCATATTTTTTTGTAAATATAAATATTACTTTCAAAACATCCAGACCCGACAAATATTTACAGATCTTACAAACATATCTCTCGCGATGGGAATCGAACCCGCAACCTCTTGAGTCTCATCTCGTAGCAACAAAGGAGTATGCAAGAGTAAGCTGGGCAGTATTTGGAAAGCTACGTCGAGTTTTTCAGAAGTGGTCTGCTATAATTTGATGATGGAGACGATCATGATCTTTACTCTGGGGTGCTTAATTTTTTAACCTTATCTCTTATCTTTTCTATCTACAATTGTTTTATTATTACATACCTAAGATCCCATTTTCTCAGTGACTACGAGGAAATAAATTTATTTATCATTTTAGTTTTGTACAAATAATAATCATTCGCCTGCCTATTCCACTTGAGGTAGGTTTTTTTGCATCTACTCCCATCAACCGTCAGCACTGTATATTTACTCATTTCAATCGCTTCTTCTGGTTCCCTTCGTGCATCAAGTCACATTCATACTCATACGCTTTGCTAAGTTAATGATAAACAAAAAGCTCCAAACTCATTTTGAAAATGTTGTAAAAAGGCTCCCCAGTATCTGATTGGAAGCATCAAGCCAAAACTGCAAGGAACTTTTTGTTTAAATCCAGAATTTCCTGCATACGCCAGACTTGGCGTCTAGAATAATCTCCTTTGAATTGCGAGCGTACAATCAAAAACAAAAGCAAATTAGAATTTTAAAATCGATTAGTATCAGTTTCGTAACTTTGCCTCCTACCTACTACCTAATAGAACAGTAATGCAAATAAATTGTATCAGAACAGCTGTCGCTGGTTTATCTCTTCATTTAACTCACCCATACAACAGATATGTATGGGACATTTATGTAATCTATGTTTCACTTTTTCACGCGGTAATCGTGGCCACAAATACAGAATTTATACAACGTTTAGTCCCGCATGTCAAAATACATTAGATTTTCAGGACAGTTTTTAGGCCATCCGAAAGCCGATATAGCTTAACGAATGAAAACCCCGAAACGAACATCTTAACTTGCCCTACAAAGCACTCGGATCTAAATGGCCACTTAACGATCACCCATCAAGTAGTGACTGGACGAAGTGTTGCTTAACTAAGATACAAACTGATCGTAAGCGACGTAAAGCCAGAAATTCTAATCAGATTTCAAATTATGTTTCTGACTATAAAGGAAGTCTGTAGATAATAGTATTATTTTGGTTTGAATACTTGACTTGCTGTCTGTACTAGTACTGTGCTATTTAATTTAATTTTGTAGGTAAATGTAGCTTATTTAGCTATCTTGATAGAGACAATTTACTTGTTTATTTGTTGTTCTCTCAGCAAATAGCTTTGGTCTCAATTTTGTGTGTGACTCCAAAAGTAAAATAAATTGTAATCATAATAGACCTTGTATATAATGAAAAGTATGAAGTGTAAGGGGTTACAAGCTCAATCCTTAGAAACCTAGCCAACCTCACCTGCCCATGGTGCACCCTGCTGTATAAAAAATAAGACTCTGGCGGCAGGCTGATTGCGGCATAGCGCAGCCTAACTAACCAGCACAGCTAAATCACCTATCACCGACGGGCAGCAGCGTCGGTGGTGTGAGACTCTGGGTACTGTTCACAATACGGATTAAATTATTTATTTTTCGTAATAATATTATAATAAATAATATTTTTTATAATAATAATAAAAAGGTTACATAATAATCCATTTCAATAAACAGTCTGAACAAGGGCCTTCAAAAGCCTACTTTACATAGCAATTACAATCCAAATATCAAAGGATTTCGAAAGTTCTTTGATAAATCGGGTATTGCTAAGTCTAACTAAACCAACGAGAACTTGACAAGAATCTGTATTCTGTTCAGAGCTCTCAAAGAAGTTATTTGCAACATAATTTTCAGATGTTTCACAATCGTACCTAACAACGAAATTTTCAGAGACTGCGAGACCCAGCGACTCAAGTCGCGTATCGTTATTTTTTTTTATTATTTTTATTTTTCGTGCTACGAATATATCTATCGACCAACGCCATCCAACTGGCGAAGCGTACTATGTCGTCGACCCATCTCGCTACTGATCTTCCTACACTACTTCTACCGGGCGTTCGTGGATGCGACTAGCACAAGACCTTGGTGAATGGCACAAACTTCAACAACAACACCCGCGTATATCAGTCCACTGCTGGACATGGGCCTCACCTAATAAATAATAAATAAACAATGCTGGACTATTACACAGCATCATATAGCCCCAAACTAAACAGAGCTTGTGTTATGGAAACCACATGATTGATATATTACTTTTTTGTTGTAAATTCATACATATCATACATTTTAAGAAGGGGGTATGCCTATGGAGACATCAGACGTAGATGTGCCGATGTTAGGCTGCGCTATGCCGCAATCAGCTGGCCACCACAGTACTAACAAACGGTATTTAATAGGGTACACAACAAGCAAGTGAGGTTGGCATGGGTTCCAAAGATAGAAATGGAACCCCGTGCGGGTTGCATTAATTTAACCTTTGGGAGGCCTATATCCAGCAGTGAATAAATTTGGCTGTGGATGATGATGATTTACATATTAATTAACTAGTTTCCACCTGCTCACGTGGTACCGGTAAAAATGCATTTATTATATACCAGGTCTTAACCCATGGGAGCTGTCATGGCGTATAAGGTGTTCAATCATTATTCCTCTTCTTTCATTCTTTAATTCTTTATTGTACACGAAAACATAATACAGGAGTAAGGCGAGCTTAACCCTGAAAGAGTTTTCTTACAGCAAACCATTCTTTCTTCTGTTTTGTATGGTTTCCATAAAGACCATTTAAAAAGCACTACGATATAATAATCATAGCAAAATATTTCGAAATCAACACGACATTATGCCAGCGGTCGCTTGTTATAGTCTCTATAACGGAATGCGGCCTTTACGAAGATTGGTATTTGAAGCACGCTACAGATCTCATTTCTTAGCCGAATTTCGAAGCAAAAGGCAGAATATTATCATCCTACTACCTGGAAATTTTGCGGGATATTACTGTTGCCAACCACTACTGTGTTCTGAAGAAAATTTTCAAGACTTGTAGGTAGCGGTAGGGATGGAAGTGGTTCCAGCGTCCATTTTCTGAACCAAGGACCATCTCATCAGCTTGAGGTACACCCTACTTATTAACAAACATGGCTCTGGCGGCCGGTTGATTGCGGCACAGCCTAACATCATCATCATCATCATCATCATCATCATCATGAATTTAAGTTAAGAGCACTCTTCTCTGCGCAACTGATGTAGCTCCTTCCATCTGATTCTCTCTAAAGCGGCCTCCCTAAGGGAAGTATATAACTAAGACCAGCACATCAAATTTCAAGGGCCGCTTATAAGCAGTGATCTGCGATCCCCAACCAATACATGCCCATCCTATATCTGTCTACTACTAGATATAGGCCTCCCTTAATAGAAGGATATCCCCATATTATGGGCATATCCTCCTTCGTATTAGGGGATGCCTATGTATAACAGTGGACTGATATAGGCTGGAGGTAGTGATGATGATGACCTTGAGTTTTGGACATGAGGCTGGAGGTGGTATGTACCTATAGTCCATTTTTTCACTAAATTGTTGCCTTAAAAAAGACGGAACTTACCTCTCACATAGGAACAACCTGAATTCAGAGATATTTTGAACCTTGGTAATAATGTATGGCACCAGTTTTACCCCTGCGACAACCAGACGGACAGTCTGACAGCGTAGGCTTTAGTTGGTTCTCCGTCACTCTTGCGGAATATAATCTTATATAATCTACTACAAACTTAGGCATTTGCATCTATTTTAGATTATTTATATACCGTCAAGAGGTAACTTACTCACAGATCGGGACGCTGTAGTGCCTAATGTGCCCTAATACATAGTTAGATCAAGTACGCTTGCCCAGCATCTATACCATCTTTTCAGCCTAGTCGACCTTACCGACAGGAAAGTCATGATCAATACGTGTGGAGCTGACTAAGCCGCGGGTTTCCTAACGATGTTTTCCTTCATAATTTGCTTAATACACAGTTAGATGAAGTAGGGTTGCCTAGTCTCTATACCATCCTCTCAGCCTAGTCAACCTTACCCACAGGAAAGACATGTTCAATACAATAATAAACAAAATAATATATAGATATTAAGCAAATCAGCTCCACACGTATTGAACATGTCTAGATGAAGTGTAGAGCTGACTAAGCCGCGGGTTTCCTAACGATGTTTTCCTTCATCATTTGCTTAATACATAGTTAGAAAAAGTAGGCTTGCCTAGCCTCTATACCATCCTCTCAGCCTAGTCGACATTACCCACAGGAAAGATATGATGAATACGTGTAGAGCTGACTAAGCCACGGCTTTCCTAGCGATGTTTTCTTTCATCATTTGCTTAATACATAGTTAGATGAAGTAGGCTTGCATAGCCCCTATACTAACCTCTCAGCCTAGTCGACCTTACCCCTAAGAAAGACATGATGAATACGTGTGGAGCTGACTAAGCCATGGCTTTCCTAACGATGGTTTTCTTCATAATTTTGAGTACGTGGTAATGCGTACATAATTTTTTTAAATCGAAAAATCCATTTGACGCAGTCGAGATTCGACCTCTGGATTGGAAGTCAGGATACATCCCACTAAGCCACTACGGCTCAAACTAACAACATCAAGATGCGTGCAGATCTATATCGCTGTGTTACGTACGTATAAAATCACTTAGAGATTTTTTTATAACATTAGTCTTCAGCGCAGTTGGTCAAGGTGTCCCGGTATCCATTTTTGAGACGATAATTAATCTACCTAGCTTTCGCCCGCGGCTTTACTCACATAGTACAGGGATTAAAAGTAACCCAGGTCATAAAATAGGTATATTCAAAGTTTCATCCAAATCCGTTGACCCTTTTCGGAGTTGAGTGGGGAAAAACATACACACACACACATACTTTCGCATTTTATCAAATGTGTTTTATAAATAACAAGCATAAAAAAAATAAAATCAATGTTATATTTTGATGGAGTATGTACAACTTTGTCAGCTCGTTTGGATTTGCGCAATGTGAAGTTATCTTGGAGTGCATCGGAATTACAACGTTCTCCCAACTTCAGTTCGAGCGGTGTTACGAGTTGTGGATATTTAGATGCTGGAAAGATCTGATCAATATCTAGATAAAACACCTGACCTATAAAAAAATATAGGATAAGAATATTGTAGGGCCCTGATCGACTTTACCTCATAGTAACAGTATATATATCTAGATGTTTTACCTACACAATTATATTACACGTGATTTAATAAAAAAATACCATGACACCATTGTGGACAAGTGGAGATGATATGGAGATGGTGGTATAATTCTCAAAAATTGTTTTAATTTAATTACCAACTCAATGTCACCGCATCTCTCTCTAAAGCCAGCAGCGGTCTTATCCAATTGAGCTACATCCATCACATCACACCACACCAGCCTATATCAGTCCACTGCTGGACTCCCTTGGGATGTACCCATAATCCCCACACTGGGCTTGAAGGTTGGGGATCGCAGTGTGCAACTTCTCACAGCAACGACCCTTCGGTGGCCAGGGGATTAAGTTGTGCCGGTGTAGGCTGCGCTATGCCGCAATCAGCAGGCCGCCAGAGCCCCGCTCGTTATTTAGCAAGGATGAGGTTGGCTTTGGCACTAAAGATGCATGTTGTAACCCCTTACACCCCTTATTATATTACAGTATCGAGCTACATGTCCGAGTGACGTCATGATAAAAAAATCTTGTTATTTTTACTAGCACAGAGATAAGTAAGATGAGTAAGCCAACTTACTAGGTACTAGAAAGTGCATGGAGCATTTGGGAGCTTCGACCCAACTATGAGCATTCGCTTAAACTTTCATACTACTACTTTTGAATGAGTTTATTGACGTGCGTGAGTGAACGTTATAGATAGACTTAGCGTCCTATTCCGTCCGTTACAGTTCTATAGACCACAAACTGCGTTAAATATCATTATATATCACCTCATTTTATTTACATTTCAATAACAGGGACAAGCTTACTTTATCGGGTCGTTATAAAATCATATTTGGTTATGTAACGTCTTAAGGTTAGTTTCTTTATATTTATGTGCAAACGAATGGCAGTGCCGATTTTTGCGTGTGAAGGAATTAAAACATAGATTTGTAGAAGAAACAAAACTGCAACAGCAGTTCTGATACCAATTCTCAAGTAATGCCCTTCTATTGGGCAGTAAGTTAACTTCTCTGTGGTTTCGAGTTTATAATTGTTGTTGAAAACATGTTATACCTATTCCAGTTCCACAGATCCACGTCATTAAGGTACACATTTGTGTAAAACGCTACGTGCTAACTTTGAAGAGATACCTACGAGAGTACAAACTTTCAGTGCACTTGAATGATAAGTTTTCAGAGTGGAATAGGGAATTCAGCTCTAAAAGTTGATGAAGTGTTGGCCACCTCTCACCTAGATCAATACCGGTAACGTTGGAGAGGATCGGCTGCTCTATTTGTATGGTAATCTTTGACAAAAATTTTTTTAATGACTGGATACGTTTTCAGTATTGAATATTATCACGATACATTTCTACAAGCTTTTATTATATTATTTATTTAACTTGCGATGCGATGTTGTAACGCATTGGTATTAGATAAATTGTATGTTGGGCAGACTATCTCAGTCTAAAAGTGCTCTGTCTCGCTCACTATCTTCTAACACCGCAGTTAGACCCTAAATTAAGTGAATAGACTATCCTTTTATAGTTATGTAACAAATGCATTCGTGATTTTTATAATAAACTTGTGAATTATACAGTGTTTCTTTCAAATCCTGAACAAACGCTAATTACTTTTGTTACAAACAATAACTTTGTTTAATATAAAACTTTTGTTGCTATTAAAAAATATAAGAATAAAATACAGACACCGTAGTCCATAAACTTTGAAGTTGAGTTTAACTACCTAGTTTCTAGTTCATTACTCATAAATTACGAGTTTCATAGTTTCTCAAGGAATTCGTTGGGGTACAACCGCGAGCAATATTTAAAACTTTGCTTACATAGTTTTTGCGTTCTTTCTTACACGCAAATACTTAAAGATAGAGAAATTTTGAAACTTAATTTGAAATAATGCTGGTGTTCTTTTACCGCAATTTTTTTTTTCATACAGCTGCAATTTTTGGTTAAATAGTGCAAGTTCCAAGTTCCAAGGTGTCAGTGCTAAAGTATATAATGGTAACTTTTTGAAGCTATCTATAAAATAACACGTATTTTTTTTAGAAATCTAACGATCCACGTGACGGCGTGCTGTGCCTCCAGATCTTAAGTAAGGGTACATCCCACTAGGCTACCACGGCTACTATTTAAAAAATATTATTATTAGTTTTATTATTTAAAAAAAAAACAACAAATTATAATATGCTCTATGATTTGTAAGTTTGAATTATGCTTCGTACATGCGTCATTACACTATTGGATTTCTAAAACAACATTTTTACTTCATTTATACTTGATATAAACTAGAATTCTATATTCTAGTTTATATCCAGTCAGGACTTGACTAGCAACTGAGTAAATTCCGCAACAAATTTTTCAACTTACTTATTCTTTTCAAAATAAAAAGCAATTTACTTTATTAACAAAGTTCCGTGGCTGGTTGTACTTCATTTTTCTACGGATTTCCCACGGATAGTTGAGGTCGTACTAGTTGATGAGCTCGTCTAAAGTATGCTGCGAGACAGTTTGAGAGATATAACCAGATGAAATAGATATTACTGATGTTCTAGGTATGATGGTAACTATACCACAGCAGAGAGTAGAGCTCTTTGTGAACGTTTTGACGGGGAAGTACCTACTCGTACCATGCATACATTCTGCTGTGAAGCATTATTGATGTTTCAGTTTCTAGAGCTTACTACAGTTATGCCTCAATAAGTTGGACGCAGAGATTTGTATCGTAGGGCGATGCAATACTTATAGGTAATGGTTAGGACTTAACATCAGTTAAGCTATGTCAAGTACATGGCACACCTGTTGTGTTGGCACAATATGTTTGAGGATAAAGAATTTATTTTTACCTTAGTTATGGTATAATTTATAAACCACCATCTTTTTATGCTCTTTCTTTCTATCTTCGCACCGCTCGACATTGGCTGAGATATCATCCACATACATTGCCACCTATATCTTCTCGCACTGTGAGGTTCCAGAGAAATTTCCTCCCGCGAACAATCAAGCTGTGAAATAGTCTCCCTGCCGAGGTTTTCCCGAGAGACTACCTAAGCAGCGTTTCAAAAAGGGCGTTTTAAAATTTTTAAAAGGGTCAGCAACGCGCATTTTATACATCTTGATGTTACAGGCGTCCATAGGCTACGGGAACCACTTAACATCAGGAGGACCGTATGCCTGTTTGCTAACTTAGTAGTATAAAAAATAAAGAAATAACCAGAGGAAACAGATTGATTCGCTGGGCATGCAGGTTGGGGATTGCAGAGAACAGCGTTTCGCACCACCGACGCTGCTGCTCATACGTGGTCCGGGAATTTAGCTGTGCCGATGTAAGGCTATTGCACAATGCCGCAATTAGCCGTCCGCCAGAGCCCCGTTTGCTATACAGCAGGTATCCCAGACGAGGTTGGCTTGGGTTCCAAAGATACAAGCTGGAAAACCTTACACAAAATTAAATAATTGTAGCATGACGACCTCTGTGGCGCAGTGGGCGAAGGTCCGCCTGTGATGCAGAAGGTTGCGGGTTCGATTCCCGCTGCGGGACAAATGTTTGCATGTTCTGCAGATATTTGTCTCGGGTCTGGGTGTTTTCTATGTATGATATGTATGTGTTATGGACAATGTGATTAATTGGTCATGATACATAATGACCGGGCATTATGAATAATGACCAATATGTGAGGGCAATGTGATAAGAACTATTGAATAAATCAAATTGCCCGGGCAATATACATAACGCCCATCACCTGTTGGGCAGAATAATAAAAGACACAACATTGAACTATTATTTTTATTTCAGACTTTAAATCAAAATTTAAAACACAAATTTCTTCCTTTTAGCGATGCCCTATGAACTTCGCTAGTTTTTCTTCACTTTAGTTACGAAACTGAATTACGAAATTATCCGTCTGCGTCCGTCCGTATTCGCTTGGAATGCAAAACTGAGAGCTGTGTAGTGAACAGTGAAGCGATGGACGTTCGTACGCCGCCATGACGGGCTCTGATTGGTTAGCGCGTGTCACGCGTTCGCTTCCCTCCCCTCACTCCATCCCCAAAGTAGCTATATTATCACATTGCCCGATGATCACGTAGCATTATTCATAATGACCGGTCAATGTGATAAATAATGAAGTTTAGGTAATAATTAATCACTTTGCCCTAAGTAGCTGGTCATTATTCATATTGCCCGGGCACTATGAATAATGCCCGCACTAATCACTTTGTCCATAACATATGTATTTACAAAAAAAAAAATATGTATCTATGTAGTATATCAATCATGTGGTTCCCATAATACAAGCTCTGCTTAGTTTGGGGCTACATGATGCTGTGTGTGATAACGTCCAGGATTATTTATGGATGAAGATTTTAAAAAGTTGGCAAAACCTCACTTACCAATGAAAGCCGGTAAAATAACAACTTTTTTTTATTTTTTTTTGTCGGTGTGAAAATGCCTTACGCATATCCTCAAACTCGGGGAGAGTTGGAGGGGTCTGTCGGGCTCTCCGCCTGTAACTAGCTCTCGAGTGCTAGTGCATCATCGAACCATTCATCGCCTGATGAAGGGCTCGACGCTGCACCAGCACTTGACGGGGTCATGGGGTCCCGGTAGGATTCTACCACGGCCCCATCGGTGATCGTTACGCCGGTAACATAACACCTCTTCCAGCTAGTGATGATGATTGTCATATACGAAGAACGGGGTCACATAAATCTAAGCTGGACTGTCCAGGCATTTGAACGATTCCTACTGGAGTAACATGGGGAGGGTAAATGAAAAAGTTGCCTCCGGGAACGTTGACGATACAGGAATCGAAGCAAATGGAAAAACTTTGTCGAAACGCTACAAAAAGAAATTAAAAGCTTTGATTTGTGATGACATTTGTTGCTATAGCTAGTGTAGAACGTGCAAGTTTTGTGTATTCTCAAAAACCGTGAAAAAATATTTATTTGACTTTGGTATAACTGTTAGACACTTAATTTTTTAGGGACGACCTCCATGGCGCCGTGGGCGAATACTCGCCTGAAACGAGAAGGTTGCGGGTTCGATTCCCGCCGCGAGACACTATGATCTGAAAATATTTGTAACGGGAAAATGAACCTGTACCCTATGTCCTTTTCTACGTGTTTCTTTGACAACGAGTATGAACAATTTCATTATAATGGCTTGAGTAAGACTTGAAAGCGTAACAAACAAACAAACATGCATAGAAATCTACTTTCCAACTTTTTGACAAAAGTAAAACATTAATTTTTTTAATTTATTTATAATACTTAAACTATGATAGCAGTTACAAAATGTTATACTACGCTGACAATAAAAAAAATCAGTAAGCATTTACTTAATCCCTCTCCCAGCCGCCTATATTTTAATTGAAAATTGCATTCCAACTTTCCGCTTTTAATCCGTTCAGGGACAAACTAAAAGCTGCTTTCGGGTGGGCTTATATTGTCGCGCGCGCGGCTTTTCCCGGACAGTTGGTAGCGCCTGTACTACGTAGATACGTAGGATATACGTACTTGCTACAGGCGCTACCAAATAATCTACGGTAGATTATTTCGTAGCACGTTTACTAAATACTACGCTTGATGTTAATGCTGATTTGATCAAAGTTGCGTATAATACAGGGTGGGGCAAAATTTTACCTCATTGAGAGCAGCTACCTTTTCTTTCGTAGTAAGAAGGTTCCTCAAAACAAGGAAACTATTAGGTTTATTTTTAAGAAAAAAAAACAATCCCATTTTCAGATTTTTGGAATTAGGTACAATCAGCCTAGACAATGACATTTGTCAAAATAAACAAGATGGTTTCAATCAACTCTATTTCGCAACAGGATACACTTTTCCCAAAATAACTTTTCAAATCAAATCGTAATATTTCGCGGAAATTAAATGAATAGTTTTCCATACAATGTCTAGTTAAAAACTTTGCACATTATAATCTAGACCAAAAATAACTTTAGACTACATGATAGATACTAGATTCTAGAATTATATGTAACTACAAATATCTCTACTACATTCTAATGTTGTCTAGAGTCTCTAGAAAATATAAATTATAATGCCTACACAGCTAACACAATACATTACTGAAAAAAATATCATGAAAAAAGTTTAATGAATAATACTTTACCAGCTGAACATAGATCCCGAAAAAGTCTTCCCTTTCCATCCAACAAGATCCTTGAAACTTGACGATGTCATTCGTCGATCGAGAAGAGGGTCTTTTTGCACTTCGTCTTCCAGAACGCAATCGTTATCCGAAATCCTTGACTGTTCAACAGTTAGTCTTACATTAATGGTCATCATGATGGCATTTATAGCATGATGTGGTCACCCTATAAAGGCAACACTGATATCTTCGTCTGCGTCTTTAATATCAGCTTCTATTGTTGTAAACAAATAGTAAGATAAATAAACAAATAATGCTGGAGACTATCACACAGCAGTTCAGTTGTTTCGCCTTATGTGAGACAAATTACCTTATATCTCTTGTCGGCGACCTATTAGATAAATAAATAAATAACTAAACGTACTTACATAGTACGAACATATACAATAGCCAACCATGTGTGATTCCCCACAGTAAATAAATTAACACTTTGTCACCGAAGCGCGAGGGATTCGGATGTACTACTAATATTGGTCGCACGGACCCCTTTTATTTGTGTGGGAATTTTATTCCCTTGGAAATTGATTATAACCTTCATGCGGGTAGTATTTGGACACGGGATATGAATTTTTTTATTGATTGTGAATTATAAATGTAGGTATCGCGAATGAATGATTGTTGGATAAATAAAACAAAATGCGGATTGCGTGCGATGTTTACTCTTTGTTATTGTATTCCCTGTATTTACTTATATTGTTCTTTATCCAATTTCGAAATGAACCAAGGACCGACTAAACAAAGATACGGGATAAGAGATCTTATTAGTGATTTTTTAAAGTACCATCGTCATGACTACGAAAAAGAAGGTTCCTCCTGAATAAACTTAAAGTTTTTAATCCTGCAAACATTATAAATGTGAAAGTTTGTAAAAAAAATATGAAATGAAGTGAAAAATAGACGCCAAAAATACTGAATGGATTGACCTGAAATTTTGTACATTGTGGTACTAGACCGGGAATAATAAATAGGCTACTTTTGATCCGGGTACCACGCGTGCTAGCTAGATTCTAGGTTGCGGGTTCGATTCCCGCCACGATTTTATATTTTATTATTTTATTTGCATGATTGGCAAATATTTGTCTCGGGTCTGTGTGTTTTCTATGTAATATGCAAGTACTTACAAAAAGTAGTATAGCAGTAATGTGGTTCCTTTATTACAAGCTCTGCTTAGTTTGGGGATCTATGATGCCATGTAATAATGTCCAGCTTTATCTATTGTTTTATTATTATAATCACAATACCATTTTATAGAAACAAAAAAAACTTGAGAGGTGTCAAGGGACACCCAGATGGAACGAAGTAGCTTTCTATGAGAGAGAGAGAGAGAGAGAGAGAGAGAGAGAGAGAAACACGCGCACGCCGCACGGCTTCATTGAAATACAGATCATATTATATAAATTCATATTAAAAACACAAAAAGACGTGATCACCACAGCGATTTGAACTGGGTGTCGCGGCGCGGCAGCCCAAGCCTATACGGCGAGGCTAACGAGCACTTAGCAATAAGCGCACAAGTCTTTATACCATGAAGTCATCAGCCCAACCATTTGACAATTACAAAGTGTCGTTACAACTTTTGGTCTTAATTTTTCCGTCTAGCCCCCTTTCGCAACGTGCAATAAGGAACTTCGTTCCAAAACATAGTCCAGCAAATTTGAAAATGCCGTTTTATGAAAATATAAATGTTCACAATTTTATACAATTCGGTCATTGTAATTTCCGTAGGTATAAAATAACATAGGTCAGCAAATTACATAAAAAAAGTAACCATTTTCCATTTAAGAAAAATTGGTTTCTCAGCTTCTTAGAGCCATTCCACTGAACCAGGGTCGAGCCATTTCAGTAAACAATCATAGGTATGTCCATCCGAAACCTATCAGATAAAGTAGCATTAGACTGTTACAATAAATGATTCAATTTCCTTTACGCAAGTACCAGACCCACTTAAGTATTATGAAAGTAATAGTAGGCTTGTGTCACTTCAAATGCCGGTCTTAAAATAAACTTTATTGCGTAGTTTTTTAGACACAATATGGTGTTGAAATCCATAAGAGAACTAGAGTAATGGACATAGCTGGCAGAATCAGCAAGCTGAAGTGCCAGTAGGCAGGGCACATAGCCCTTAGAACCGATAACCGTTGGGGAGTAAAGGTTCTTGAATAGCGAACATGATCTGGAAGACGAAGTGTAGGAACCCCCCACCAGATGGACCGACAACATTGTCAAGGTTGCAGGTAATTGGTGGATAGAGAGGGGGGGTCAAGACCGTTCTTAGTGGAAATCCTTGGACGAGACCAATGTTCGGCAACGGACTTCTATGTGTTGTTGATAATGATGATGATGATGAAGATGGTAGAAGAGGCATACTGAGGTGTAGTGTGGTGCTTTTAGCGATAAGGCCGTGAATTATATAATCTTCATAATGCTTAGACGAAGTTATATTTATTTTCAGAATGAATAATGTTCTTACCTTAGTAAATCAAACAATTAGATTCGCATTAAAAATAGCTCTGATAGAATATTTTTTGGATACTTGCTTTACCTTACATTTAAGTTCATTATAATCCCATCAGCTTTGAGATTCACATTAATTTTATAAATATGAAAGTTTGTGTGAGATACTATGTTCGTTCCCACTAAACTCCGATGAACATATTTGAATGATACTTGGAATATACACAGATTACTACTTTTATCCGGGTACCAGGTGAGCGAAGCCGCGGGTGGAAGGTAGTATATCAAAAAATTCAGGGCAGTTAATTTTCTAATGATATGCTTTGCTTCATTTACATGTTAAAAAGTTAAATAGTACTTACTATAAGAGCACATTTCGTCAGTTTCCGTCATTTCATAGTGTGTATCAGAAGGGACAGTGTTGTTTTTATATTACTTGAGCTTGAGATGGAACAAGAATATAGTTAATTATGAATCGTCACATCATCATTGCCATCTTCCTATCAGCTAGTTCACAGCTGGACATTTGGACATAGACCTTCTCTAATGAGCACTATTACGCCTTGTCGTATGGTAATCAATTTTTATCTGCCTTATGCAAGTAAGGATAAGTTCACGAGACATAGATGCAGACATAGTATTTTGGAGTATCTGTGCGTTGTTCCTATAACGGAATCTGTGGTAACAGAGGGGAACGAATAGTTTTCTTGCTGACGCTCCTTTTACGATAATGACAGAAAACGCGGTCCAATATCTATAAAATATTACAACCTAGCCGTCCGAAAACTGGACCGGGCCGGACACAGAAAGAATAATACTTGCAGAAGTCCTATTCCTTGAAAACATTGTGAATCGGCGCTGGCAATCTGTGGTACTTAATTTACACGAGTGGCGTTGTGCCTTACTTTTAAGACCTTTAATCTTGAAGGGACACCGCTAGTGACATTGTGGCCTGAATGTTTCAATTTGCTAGCTATTCTATGCTAAAAATGTCATAAAAATTATAGCAGTCCATAAGTGCTGGACATAGACCTCCCCTAATGAGGGTCATTGTACCCTGTTCTCAGATAGTTCTTTTGCAGATTGTAAACATAAAAACCACTTCACAAACCACACTGGCTTATATCAGTCCCCTGCTGGACAAAGTTCTTTCCTAATAAAGGGGGATAAGCCCGTAATCCCCACGCTGACCATGCGGATTGGGGACAGGTAGCAGGGCACAAGTTCTCGCACCGCTGACACTGCTGCCGGTCGGCTCGGTCAGTGAATTTAACTGTGCCGGCGTTAGGCTGTGCTATTCCTGTGCCACATTCAGCTGGTCTGGTATACATATATACATTCAGACCAGCTGATTCTGTAATGTACATTCTACATATATACATATGTAGAATGTACATTACATTAAAAACAAATGGATATATATATACATTTATACATTCAGACCAGCTGAATGTATATATATGTATAATGTATATATATATATATACATTATACATATATAGCTATTATGGACCACTAATTTAAACGTGATAAAAATTGTGTCTTTCATATGTTGCTTTCACTTATCTAAGAATTAAAACAAAAATAAAATAAATCCAAGCCAACCTCATGTGCTCGTGGTGCACCTTGCTGTATAACAAACAGGGCTCTGGCGACCAGCTGAATGTGGCATAGCACAGCCTAACGCCAGCACAGTTAATTCACTGACCGCACAAATTACTATTTTTACTCCTATACCTATATACTCTGTAATGTACTTCAGAAAATAGAAAAATAGTATGTATTAAGATTTAAAATTAAGAAAGGTACAATGAGCAGTCTTATTGCGATGTAAACGATCTTTTTTAGACAAGCCTTTGGATGGACCAAAATGATAAACAAAACAGGATAGTATTCAAAATCTGGTAAATGTAACTCAGAAATAATTCTAGAGAAAGAGACACTTGCCGTATCGCTTTGCGTACCGAAGCCAAGTGAGCGGAATGAAGTATTCACATCCAGGCTGGTTCTAGCTAACAATAGGCTTTTTCAGACTTGGGATAACAAGGGCTATGAAAAACTGGTTGTCCTAAAATCGGATTAGGCCAGAAACAACGTAAAAGCTTTTAGCTTGGTACGAGCTACTTTACGGTTTTCTATTCATTTATTGACCATCGCTATGAGATATTACTTTGGTAGACAAGTGACAATCGTTTGCTTTGTATAGCTTGACCAAAGTTAATATATATCAGTGGGCAAAAGCAAGAGAAAATCAACTCAAAAGTCAAAGTCAAAAAGTATTTTTTTAACTTTACACGCATTCGTGACACGACCAGATATGAATTGACAAGCAACTCTGCTTGGCTCAGATTTACAATCATTATTATTCTTATCTTAGTATAATGTTTTTTGAGGGATTTGGGGAATGTTTCATTCACCCAGATTCAGAGCTACTGAACGAACAAGATCACTAGTAAGAGCCACTCGTCTAGGCAGGTGCCGTGTATCCCCCAGTTTGTTTGCACTAAACTGACGCGGCTAATGAAGGGATTACCGAGAAAAAGTAGTCGGCCCCTCCGTAACTCCGGATTAGCGCGAAGATCCGATCATTAGTGAATGATATACCTAATTTTGATACCGGTACGTTACCGGATACGTAGTCTTTGATACCGGTTGATGTATGACTTAAGCTTGCGTGACAAAGCGATCTGGATTTTTACCTGAAAACGGTGAACCTACATAAGCTTTCCAGTTGCAATACCTTTTTTTGCGTCATCGTTCGGAGAAGTACTAGAATGTTCTGCAAATAATTTAGTATTAGTCGAAATGCCTATTTCTATTATTGATGACGACGACCTGTTTGCATAAGACTGCAGGGAAAAACTCTTTAGGGGAGGTTTAAATCCAGCATTGGACAATTATGTAAATACAGATTAGACCGATTATGATAATTATGAGTTTGTATTATTTCTATAACACATTTATAAATGCGAAGGTTTGTATTATTTTTTCCACTGAACTCCGTAACAACTGAACGGATTTGAATGACACTTGGAATATGCATTGTGAGCTGGAATATAATTATATGCTTGTTTTTATTTGAGTATCACGCATACGAGCCTGGCAGATGGCTAGTGATATAAGTAAGTGGGGAAATAATTACTTTTTGCTTACACAGAAACAAACTAAGCACAATGTTTAAGCAACATCCAATCAAAACATCTGTATTCTGGTCGCTTTTAAAGTTACATGTAATCTCGGTGGTCCGAGCGACCGCGGTGTAAGTTTTAATGGATCTAGATACTGTATCTACAACGCAATGTTCTACAAAGTGAAATCGTTTGGTGCGAGTACTCAATACCTCGCTGGAGAGTTAAAATGCTCTCTGAAAATGACTTTTCTGTGAAGTTTTTATTGAAAATAGAAAACTACGCCAAATTTCTTTTCGCTTATTTTCTGATTGCTTGGATCATAGAAACCAATCGTCTGACTAAATTGGTCTGATAATGCGTTCTATTAATCATGATTGCAATGACTGAGATTGAAGATTAAACGACTTAGATTCAAGATCAAAGAGACGAGATTCAGATGTTATTTAACCAAATACTAAACTAGAAGTCCTCTAGAAGTAAAATTATATTGAAGTTTTTTTATTACATCAAGCTTAAAATTAAATATATGGCAAAAGTAACAGTATATATCGATGTTATAAAGTGGATGATTTCATTGACAACATGGTTACAACAATCCCTATATATATTTGGGAACAAAATAGGTACCTAGTTCAGGCAACACGACGGTTGGGCTGATTAGTCTATCGTGGTTTTCTTCTCATCGAAGAATTAACATATAACTTCTGAATTGTATGAAAAACTGTATGAAATGTTTCTGGTTGGCCGGTAAAAATGTCTACGGCATTAACCCCATCTTTTATAATATATTATGTATTTATACAAACAAACAAAAACGTTTTTACCTTTACAATATACACTCAAAAAAAATATATTTCACCTATTAATTTAGTAAGTAAAAAAATATTATTGCATATAGTGGTTTTCAACAAAAAATTGTTATAATTTCTAAACGACGACATTGTATTTTGGCACGTTTCTTTTTCACCTACATGACGGCAAAGATCGAGTGGTCGAGTGAAGAATCAAATTAAAAGGCTTGATTTGAACAGTATAGGTATATAACAGGTTTTATTTATTTGATATCATGCACAGTTTTTTATTTAGGATAAAAAGTCCGAAGTTTGCGAAGTAAGAAACCTAAAATATATACATAAATGTAAAGATAGTTGTGGTCAAGCTATAAAACAAGTTACATGGTCAAATTTGGTGTTATCTGAAAGGCACTATTTAGCCCATTCTAAAGGACGTACAGATTTTAATTACGAAGAAACCTTACTGATTAGTATCGTACGCCATTGACGTCACCCGCGGTGGGCGAGTCAACTCGCACTTAACCGGTCTTGTTTGACAAGTTATTACGAAAATATCTCATTTTTTACCGATTTTAAAAAAGGAGATTCTATGTTAGACTATACGTATTTTTTTGTAATAGAAGCGATTTTTATGAACTTGGTGCATCGTCAACATCATGCTGCGTTTTTATTATTTTGCTTAAATTTACGTCTCCTTTACTCAATCTTACCGTTGCCTTATTCACTTATTTAATTAGAGACTTATATTACCTTTTGCTACAGCAATCTGAGTTATAGCATAAACGGGAGTAAGTATTTTCCTAAGTGTTTAGCGTGAATGTTATCGGTGACAATAAAAATACAATAAAAAATCTGAATGTTTCATATTTACATCATTTTACTTTCCCAGGTAAATGTTATAGGTATGATCATAAAATGAAAGGGCTCATATTACGTGTAAGTAACGTCTCGATAGTCCTAAATCAAGGAGGTCGTTACTGGTAGGAAATTGAAACTCCGCGAACCTACTTAGAGATTCTAACAAGCTCCACCAGAATTTGGTTCATGATTTCGCGTGAATTATTAAATGTTTGATGTTTCGCTTGAATTTGCGCAACTGATTTTATATTTTGAGTTGGTGAGTAGCGCAAGAAAATTTCGTTATATTTTCTTGGATTTTGTAGAGCTTCGCTTAGTAACGTGTTTGAATACTGGTAAAAGAAAATCTGAATCTAAATGTCGGTCTGAAAAATATTATTGTGTCGTAATAATTATTAAATCAGTGATTGACGACGACGCGTCGCGAAATTGCATAACGCATACAAAATGCTGTGGAAATGCCGCACCATAAATAAATGTGCGTGCTAACTAAATAGATGCTCAGTTTTCAAAATGTATGCTTTGCGGTGTGTCGTCATTTGAGCGATACATTGTATTGTATCCCATTAAAGATTTATCAGTAAGTAGTTGTCAGTCACACAATGTCACAATGATCAGCGGGGTGATCGTCTAACTCTGTTGAAAAAAGGTACCAACTTTAAAGCTAGTAAAGTGGTAACCAATTACCTTCCTATTTAATGAAGAAATTTTTAAATTCATCAAAGCTATAGAGGTCGTCAACATAACAAGGTAGTATTGATTTTCCCCTCACATTTGCTCCAAGAACTGGAACGGTATTAAGAGCGAATGGATATTTTTGTCCGCTTTAATCCGTTTGCACACTTCAAAACCAACCAACGTAACGTTCCGAAGCAAATCAAATAGAGTTGGAAATAAATAGCGTTTTCGTGTTGCCTTTCAAAATAAAATCTCGTTAGACATTTCCAGTTTTATTCGCTCGCTACATCCATACATTGAAGTGGATCTTTGATAACGTTGATGGGTTTTCTAGGATCTAGTTTTGTTAGGTTTAAGGCTTTTAGGACAATCGGATAACCATCTTATTCGACCAAACTTGGACAGTCATTCGGTATACTCAAACTTATTATAATTTCAGTTCAGTTTAACGAATTTTACTCAAAAGAACAATCTTGAAAGTATTATCAATATTATTTATATTATTTATATTTTTATACTCAATATTATTTCTAAAAGTGCTTTTTTGTTAATGTTTTGCACTATAAGCTTGTTTGTATCGCATATTTTTTTTTTGTTTTTATATTAGTACTAACTGCTAGCTTGTGCTGGTTTAGATAGGGTGAATGACCTAAGACGCCAAAAGTTGTGGGTTGATTCCCGCTGCAAGACAAATGTTTGTAGGTTCTGCAAATATTTGGTTCCGGTCTGGGTGTTTTCTATGTATGCTAGATGTATATATTTAAAAAAAAACTTATGAAGTAGTAGGTATATTAGTCATTGTGGTTCCGTGTGATATTGTCTTTTCTATTATCATTTGGTTACATTTTCTGTTTTTTTTGTACCCTTGACAACTGTAAACTCACTTTCGTATTTTAACTATTAGTTAGATACATTATATTATTAAAGTTATTATAAAACATACTTTCTAATGAAATAACTTTCATATTAAAAATGATGTGCATCAACCACGATGGTAACTATAATTTCCTCACTCAAACAATACCACCGTTTTACGACGCCATTAAAACCAAACAGTTAACTTCAAATAAATTAATGACATTAACAAATTGCGAGGAGCGTGCAAATAAAGTGGACCGCGTTATTTTGGACTCATTATACAGGCTGATTTTACACCATATTCGTCGGTAGATAACTTTGGCCGTTGTGCAGTTAAACGGATTAAATTCGGCCGCAGCTGGATTGTTCGCGTAATGGACACCGTGTTTGCGTAGTGACTGTTAGGTGAGCTGTGGCAAACTTGTTATTGTTGCGCGAAATTATAGCGATGTTTTTTGGTGAGATTGTGGCGCTTTTCGCGTCCAGTTAGGATGTCATTGCTTTTTGGTGGCAAGTTGTAAAAGTGTCTCTTAGTCATATATATTTTTCCCTATACAAGGTATATTTGAATTCGTAGTGTATGTTAACCCGAAATGGGGCGGTCTGGATAATGATTGTCCACTAACAGTGAGAACCTCTATTATAACTAAAAGACTTAATTTTTTTCTCAAAAAGCTAAAACATTAATAATCTTGAAGCCCTAAAATTAGGGTGGTGCTACAATTATGATCATCAATAAGTCAAGAACAAAGTTTAACAAATTATGCTGTTGTTTTTCGACTTGAATTATGGCACAAGTTTTGTCCAGTAACTAATGACTACAGGTACCTATCTAGGGGACAGGGCGTACTCTTGGGAAAAAAATATATTATTCATCACATCATCATCAGCAAATGAAATCGACATTCCACCGGGCCTGAGGTTGTCCTTCGCTACGTTTGCCGAGCCGCGGTCTCCACTCAAAATATTCTTGTAAAATAAAAATAAAATATTTTTGGAAGCTTCCGTTTCATCTATCCTCCTTACTCGCACACTATTAATATTGAAACACACCATTACAATGAAAATGAATTATCCTTAAATTTCTCCCATGCAATGATTCGTAGGCGTAATTCTCAATAATAGAGCTTAGTGGGAAAAAAACATATAAATACAAAGGCATTTATAATATTAATGTAAAGATAAAAATCTAGCTGTATTAAAATCAACCATTTATTCGTCAGATGGCGAGTCCCAAAGAGAACATTAAGCACGGTTTGTAATACGTGTTTCTCTGTAAGTTGCTCTATTTCGGGCTCTCAAAGACTACTTGACTCAAACGACCGAGGATTAGCTACTTCACCTTGCACAAGTAGCCACTTATCGTCTCAGATCATAATAATCAGATCTGAAGAAGTTTTTCTATTAACTTCATGACCTTCTTTCGGTGACTGATTTCAATAGCGTCTCATTTGTAGCTGTTACTGTCAAAGTGAAAATAAGATTTTATAAATTTTATAATGTCTAAATTTCAACTCAGGAGTGACTTGAACCCTAAATCTTTACCCATCTTATTGAAAACCCATAAAAGTGATGTTTAAAAATTTAAAACACTTTAAAAACAAAATAATACAATTGAAAAAAATATTATTGTGTGGTTGTGGATTTTTTCTTAAAACAGGCAAGTGAAGTCAATTTGACCTTGTATTACTATAAATACTAAGTATAGCAATGCTGGATTGTATCACACAGTATCCTAAGGCCCCAAACAGAGCCGAGCTTTTTGAATTTGTAATTTTTCCAAGTAATGCGTTTTTTTTACATTTTATAGGCTTACGTTTAACCGCCATCTCACCTGTTGGTAAGTGATGATGCGTTCGAAGATGTAGCACGCTTGCCTAGAATGTACCTATTTACTCTTCGCTTGAAGACCCCTAAGTCGTAGTGATCAGGAAACACTGACGCCGGAAGAGTATTCCATTCCTTAGCTGTTCTAAGGATGAAAGTTGCTGCGAAACGCTTCGTGCGGGCAGGAGGAATGTCTACCGTGTATGTGTGTGTGAAATTAATAGAAAAGAATATGCTCTATACTATAAAGCATGGAAATTAACGCACTGGAAGTTTCTGTCCTATTTCTAAAATGTTAAATATTAAGTACCGTAGCCCTAGAGACTATATAGAAAAGAATATGCCATGTATCTAGGGCTATCTTACTTAATATTTAACATTTTAGAAATAGGACAGAAACTTCCAGTGCGTCAATAAATATAGAGTAGTTGAATAAGTATACATGTATAGTAGTGGTGGTTGGTAAGGGATTTCCTTTCCATTTTCGGAATCCAAGCCAACCTTACCGGTGTCGTGAACCCTGCTAACTAACAAACGGGGCTCAGGCAGCCAGCTAATTGTGGCATAGTGCAGCCTAACATCAGCACAGGCAAATTCCTGGACCACCGACGGACAGCAGCGTCGGTGGTGTAAGAAGCTGAGCCCTGCGATCGCCAACTCGCATGCCTAGAGTAGGAATGGATTATGGGCATATTCCCCTTCTTATTAGAGAAGGCCTTTCCTTTTATGAACTTATCCGGGAAATTACTACCGCCATTCTTTTTTTCCGAGAAGCAGCATTGTGTTTTGATAAAAAGGGTGCCGGTGAATTTAAACTTTACAGGCACATGAGGCTTATTACCTTAATGCCTTGATGGCCATTATGGTGATAAACGCAGTGCTTTGCATTGAGGGGAAGTTCATCAGGAATGCGTAATGCATCACATGCTTTACAAAACCTTGCATATGCTTATATGTTATAGTTACTACTTAACACAAGGTGAACCACGTGCTTGTTCTAACTTAAATTATTATAAAAAAAACTAGGCTTTACTTAACTAGTTAAATAACTTTGCGACCATAAATCTAACTTTGACTGCGGCATATCAACATACAAATCAGAGTGGGCTGTCAGTCGTAGGTTGTTGCGCGACAAAGCCTTTTGACTCTCCCTTTTCGCGATCCTTCCAATGTTGGAAAATTAGCTTTTCAGTTGATTGAAAACTTTCTAGACGTTAAAACAATACATTTATTTTTCCACGTTCTTTTACTTGTAATTATTTTTCTCTACTATAATTAATTAATAGATTCTTGTTCAGTGGACGGACATTGATTTATGCCGATGATGATGATTATATGAATAGAAAGATAAGTAAATACTTATCAAATTAATTTTAGCATATTTTCATGGTTATTTTACTTTTTCCATATACTTTGACTTGTAGTTATTTTTCTCTACTATACGTAATTTATGATCTTAAGATTAATCTTGATCAGTCGACGGTCAATTTTCTTAATATTGCTGATGATGATTGTATGAATAAAAAATAAGCGAATAGGTACTTGTCAGACGAATTTCGATATGTTTCATCATTGTTTTAAGATTATTTTATTATTTTCAAGTGGGCTACGGATATGACGCTGCCTGCCATGCTGGAGGAGCCAGCAGCTCCATGTGGAGAGTTGTATTTTCAGCACTCAAAACGTTAAGAAATATCGCATACTGGGAAGCTTTATTAAGCTTTGAAAATTTGTACTGTATTTACTTCGGCTGTATAAATTCAAAGATGCGCAATTATAAAGCCTCATTGATGCCCAAACCAGACATCTTATTAATGACACAACCAGACAAGCAAAATAAAGAGAACTTCATTTTACAGTTTTAGCTAGCTTTCACACGTGGGTTTCTCGCGTGGCAATTGCCGTAGCCTATAATGTATGCCTATGTATTTTTCAAGTCTAGAACAGTAGGTACAAAAATGTTGCTTAATCTGTTCATTACTTTTTACGTAAAATTTTTCATTTCATATCTACTTACTAGCTTCCGCCCGCAGCTTTACTCGCATGGTACCAGGATAAAATGTAGCCTAATGTGTTAATTCAGGTTACAAACTATTCCAATATTTCAAGTTTCATCCAAATGCGTTCAGCCGATACGGAGTTGCATGGAAACAAAACGACTCACAGACTCACAAAAACTTTCAAATTTATAATATTAGTATGATGTGATTTATAAACTTTCGCCTTTATAATATAAGTAAGATTTGAATCAATGATTGAAACAGCAACCTAATCGCAATTCTCCATTGATTTTATAATAAAATTCGGAAAGCGCTCGCCATGTTTTCGCAGTTCCTTTTCCCCATTCAGTTCGGGAATTACCCGATTAATCCCATTGCGTAGACCCATTTTCCTCGAGTTAAAAACTGACGCACAGTTCAATGGTTTTCTTCCTTTCACACTTTTTGCGTACTATCGAGAGCTATTGGGCATGAACGTACTTCATTTAGTTTCAATGAAGAAAGTAAATTAAAATCAGAGTCACCGTTGTCATAGTGAGATTACTTGATGGGTTAAATAGCATAATATGCAGAGAACAACTAGAATTTGTTGTATTGTTAATAAGCGGGGGTGTACGGGGTTCCAATATATATCTTCGGTACTCAAGCCAATCACACCACACCCTACTAAACTGTTCCGTTAGTTAACGGAGCTCTGGTGGCGGGCTAGCGCTGCCTACATCGGCACAGCTAAATCTCCTGGCCGCTGACGGACAGTAGAGTCTTTGGTGCGAGAAGCTGTGCCCTGCGATTCCCAACCTGCATGCCCAGCGTCGATTATGGGTATGAACCCCCCGAACACACAAAAAAAATGGCTCCTTGTTCCATGCCCCTCGCAATTCCTGGTCATGGAAGAAAAGAAGTACCGGCATGAAACGTAGCTTATTGGGTAATCCAGGTCACCTGTTACGGAGTTGAGTGGGGACAAATATATACAGTGTGATGCAATTTTCTGGAAAACATCAATTTTTTTCGTCTAGATTTTGCATCGTGATTCATAGTGTCTCCAGATCTGCCTGGCTCTTGTACTACACTCATTTTTTATTTGCGTTCTTGTGACACTTCATTTATAATTCTGCTTAATCCGACCGAGTGAGTTCTTACCGCATGAATTTGTAATGTAAAGATTAATTATACACAGCTCTTTCAGTTCCCAAACAGCTATTTGTTATCGTGTATGAAGCCTCTTTGGTTAAAATATTATCCACGGGTGACAGTTACAGCCTTAATATTAGGCAATTTTTTTAAGAAACGTGTAGGTGAATGTTCATTCTTATGTTTATTGCAATGATATATATGAACTAGCATATTTACTGTTACGTACCGTAAAGTGGTAAGTTAAAGTACTGTTACGTACTTTAGCTTACCACTTTAGGTGATGAAAAAAATTTGTTCTAGGGCGCGAGCTGCTACTCGACCCGCTGCTGCTATGAGGCCCGCAGTAAACGTTCTAGGGTTGTAAGGGGTTCCAACCTCTATCTTCGGAACCCAAGCCGTAACCTGCCCGTGGTGCACTCTAACAAAGTAACTGCCTATCACGGCACAGCTAAATCCTCTGGCCGCCAACGAGCAGCAGCGTCAACGGCGTGAGAAACTATGCCCTGTGATCTCCAACCCGTATGCCTAGCGTGGGGATCATTGGTGTATACTTATGAATTAGTCTTATTCATAATAGCGGGGTCCTAAGTCCAGCAGTGGACTGAAAAGGCTGTTGTTGTTATTGTACGTAACGCTTGTTTTCATGTTAATTGTAGTTAAATAAGTTCTAGCATATTTACTGTTACGTACTTTTACTAACTGCAGCTATGGGGATGTACCTATGGTTAGTAGTTGCAGTTGCTTTAGACATCGGAACTCAAAGGATCAACCCATGCAAACGTCGTGATCCCGTTTATCATTATGTATCTCCGCAATATGCTTACACCGAGTAATGCAATACTTCAGTGATATTTCTTGTAGAAGCTTTGTCAATCTGGAGCGTCACGAGGTAGAAGTCGCGATGGACGGACCAATTCTCCGAACATCTGAGGATACCAGTCAGCGTGGCACCATCAGGCAGACCCATGGAGACAGACAGTATGAAGACTTCACCAAAAGAAACACGATCCTCAGAATTGAGAGAACGACGGACTAGGAGGATCGATAAGTACATGTACGATCAATAAATATACACCGTTACTAGATAGAAGCTTTATTTCGTCTACCGTCATCTCGATTTGACTAAATAAGGTTTTACTAGATCCTTTTATGATCTACTAAGTTTTTTCCGAATCGAATCACACTAACTAACTCCTCTCACTGAAATTGGCGTTTTGTATGGAGAATTTCGAGAAAATTGATTTCTCAATAGTACAAACATTTTTGTATTTATTCCAGAACTAGAAATCCTATTCTTCTAAAATATTGTGTGTGTAATTGGACAACATTGTGGAAAGTATTATAAAAAAAGTAAACTAACACAAAAAAATTTAGCATTGTAAGCGACAACACATAAAGTTAATTGTTTTTATTTTTTATTTTTTGGGATGAAATTTTCCATAAATTGTAATAATGGAATTTTCAATCTTTGCAATATTGTAACGTTCAGAATATAAATTAATTTTGTAGATTTATAACTGTTGAATATAAAAATATATGTACAAAATAAAATAGAGTGAAAAGACGTCAATTTCATAGCTAATACCTAATTGAAATATACATTGTTTGTGATCTGGATTAACTCATAGGTTTTTTATCAGGGTACCTCGCAAACGATTTTATAAATTATTCGCATTTTATAAAGAAAACGCCAGAAACATTGAAAGCCCAAAATTAGAATCTGTTCGCAAATTCGTCACTGCCACAAAAGTTGCGAAGAGAAAAATGGAATGACAAACAAGAAAAATTTAACCGATCCCATTATTTCGTTATTGAAATATTATGTTGGTTGAGTCTTGGGAGTAAATTTAATTGTCGAAGTTGAGATTGAAAAAGTTACTGCGGCCGCATAATTCTACAGTACGAGCCTCAGTGCCCGGGGCGTAATTATTAGATATGTTTGTTTTGTACAATTTGGTTAATGCGGTTGCTGGTACAAAATTTTATGACACACATTTTAAGGGTGAACTTTTAATGTGGCCTATTAAAATATTGGGCCGTTTTGGTAACCGCGCGATGCTTACCCGGGAGCGATGTTTTCGATTAATTACATTTGACTTTCAGTGGTTGTTTTACTGCATTTTATGCTTACATTTATAATACGACCCAAATAAAAAAGTGATACCAATGTGATAAGACGAAGCCACCTTTCAAATCCATTAAAATCATAAGCTACTTGCTTTTGTACACTGCTTCACTCGCGTTAAAAGTTATTTCTAACGACCCGTCCCGGTTTTGCACGGGTAGTAGAACATTTTATCCTATACCACAATACATTTTTTTGTTATATCTCAATGGAATGAGGCACCGTTTTTGATGACAGCTCCCAGGCGGCTTAACTTTTTCTGACATACACGTATTCAACAATTATCGTCATATTTCAACCAATTTATACAAAAACCTAACAAATTATACACCCACACCTTTCTCATGAATCACCTATTATCTATATCAATTGGTGAAAACACATGAAAATTCTAACAGTAGTTTTGAGTTTATCGCAAAGGGACAGACAAGAAAAACGTCGCGGGGACTATATTTAAATATGTAGTGATTCCTCTGGAGCTGTACTTTTTTCTGGTACCCTATGTCATTTTCTGTACCCCTGACAACGTGTTTGTGAAATTTCATGATGATGAGTTGAGAAACGTAACAAACAAACAAATGAACTAACTCACATTCGCAATTTATGGCCAGGTTAGTCAGAGAGCATTTCTAAGTCCATCAATATTGAATTTTTTTCAGACAAACTGTGTAATTTTAGGAAAAAATTGTATGCATAACCTGGCATAACCTTATTTGTAACCTACTTTAAAAAGGAGGAGGTTCTCAATTCGACTGTATGTTGCTTTTGTATTGTATGTTCATTTATTTTTCTCATTATTTTTGATCCTCATTTTTATTTGTAAATTATTACTCACTGTTACATAGCGTATGTAGTCTAAACCTATAATTGTAATATCACTTGATCTCTGGTCTGTGTACTAGCCTATTTTTTGGCGTTTATTATGTTGGTGTTCGTGAATAAAATAAAAATAAAATAATAATATTACTAGCTTCCGCCCGCGGCTTCGCTCGCGTGGTACCCGGATAAAAGGTTATGTTATTATATAATATTTGCAAAATTTCAATAGGTTTGGCGTGATGCAGTGACAAAAATGTCACATACATTTCAAAAATCTTCGCTAAAACAAAAACTTCTTTAGTGGGACAATAACAATAAAAGTAAAAGATTATTCAGTAGACGTAAGTCTATTAAATAACCCAGTTATTTCATCGATAGCACCACTGTTCATAAACATAAATCAATCTGCAAATTGTTTTAGAACAATACAATGTCAATTCAAAGACAAGGTACAATTGAATCGTTCAAGTTAAATTGTTTTGGCGCGATATTTATTACGTGAAGATAATAGAAAATAGAAATAGAACCTAGAATTTCAAATTATTTTTTTTATAAACGAAACGAAAATAAGAAATGTGAAATTTGGAACACGAATACCAGAGACTATGCGTTAGAGTATACCTATCTTCATTTACAATTGATATTTATTTACTTATTTATAATACTGGAAAAACTGGGCCCTTATACCCTATGAAACAAACGAAAACTTAACGCATCTCGTTTTGATATCTGCGTGGAATCTGCGCGTATTCGTATTCTCTATGTCCATGTCAAATTTCTTACAACGCCATGGCGTGTTTTGGAAACGCGTTTGTGTTTGAAGCATGTTATGACGTCACACGTTATCGGCAAGGAATCATTTGTGTCATAGAGAATAAGGGCTCTGTTCAGTCAACTGCTGAGACTTAAGTCAAGTAGGTACCTATATCCCCCGTCGGGGATACGTGTTGGGGATCGCAGGGCTTGTCGCACCGCACCAACCGCGCGACGCTGCTGCCCGTCGCGTTAGTAGCCAGGGAATTTTGCTGTGCTAATTCGCAGTCTGCCGGCCTAGATCTCCGTTTGTTGGATATCAGGGTGCACCACTGCAGCTAAGGTGGCTTGGATCCAAAAGATAGAGGTTAGAACCCCTTACGGGGTGTAAAGTGTTAACATGAGTACAATAAAATCATCGCCTTTACTTGCGAGTAACCTTGATAAAATAGCCCATAAATTCAAAACTTATTTTTTTTTGCCTAAAGGAGTAACTAACATACCGTATTTTAATTTTCACTTACAAACCTTCACCTAATTATTTAAACTTATTTTTTTAAAGATATTTAGTTCGATATTGATTGTTTTCAAAATCGATATAATTAAAAAGTACTCCAAATGAAATACAAACATAAAAATAAATACGTAGGAAAAATCCAGATAATATTTTCTAACATACTATATTTCTCAATAAGAATAAGAATAAGAATAAGAAAATTTTTATTTGCAACTACACATAAATATATATAAAAGAACAATTTAGGAACAGATTTTTAAACATTAAAATAAGAGTACAGGTAACATAATGATGACACATAGAAAAATAGTCGCAAAAAGGACCTGAACTCAGCATGTAGCGGGTTGAAGGAATTGCCTACAACGCGCACTGGTCTTCCGTCAGGACCATTTTCTAAATTAGCGGACATGAGGAAGAAAACACAAAACATGCAATCCGCTACCACAGTGAAAAAACTATCAATAAAAGGTACACAAAGAATAAACTAATTTAAAGAAAAAAAATGGCTTCTGAATCACAAATATACAAGATTATTATTATTATTATTATTATAGTTGTAAAAGTATATGTGTATGTATAAGTATTATAAAGAATTTATATGATTTATTATATAGCACTTGTTTCGACCACAAGATTTTCCTGCTCTATCTGCCAATCAATAAGATGTTGCTTTAATTTTTTCCTAAAACCGTAAATACTCTGCAGGTTCCTTATTGGCGGCGGGATATTATTCCAGCACTTCGATGCAGCGTAGCGGAAACTGCCTCTAAAGGCACAAGACTTATGCCGCTGAGTAGCAAGCTGCATCGAGCACTGGCGTGGATTGCAGGATCTCGATTTTGACATCCTTTGTATTTTCTCATAGAGATACAAGGGTGCGTTGTGCTTTATAACTCCAAAAAGAAGGCATGCTAGATGAAGTTTTTGCCGGTGCTTCATTTTTAGAATAGAGTGAGCATTTAGAAACGGGCTAACATGTCCTCTGAATGGAATATTAAAACAAAAACGAGCGCACGCATTCTGGACTCGCTGAATCAGTCTTTGGGTTCTGGCTAACAACCGCGGTCCGAAAACGACATCCATATAATTTAATTTAGAGAGAACTAGTGACTCGACTATCCTAATACGCAATTCTTCAGATATATATGGTCTCATCCTGTAGAGAACCTTTAATCTATAAAAACAGCTTCCAACTAATGCGGCAATATGATCCTCAAATCGTAATGCGCAGTCCATCTGAAGGCCTAGATTACGTGCTTTATAGACACGTTCTACAGACTCACCCATAAGTTCAACTTTCACTGATGAGCTTAAACTAGCTAGATTAGATAGCTACCAAAAATTAAAAATTTTGTTTTAGCGGGATTTAGCAGTAGATTATTGCTTTTGCACCAGAGAGCAATATTTTCTAAGTCAACATTAAGTTTTGCTATTGCGTCGTCTATATCCGAAGGCTTGAAAGAAATATAAATCTGGGTGTCATCTGCATAAATATGGAACTGACAATATTTTATATGCAGCCTTAAATCTGCTGAATACAAAATAAAAAGCATTGGACCCAATATTCAAGTAAGTGTATAAGTTTATTGCACAATATTTACCAGCGAAGTAGAAAAATTAACCTTTCAAAAACTTTCCGTGAAGCCGCAACACCAATAAATCACTTTCCAATTACTCTGTAAAAGAAAACTTGTCCAACCGTCTAAAAAGTTTCACTCAAAATATTCCATGATTCGTTTCCCTTCAAGAAATTGCGATGAATCACTAAGGTAGGTTATGAAAATGGCCTATTATCTCTTCAGCAAATATTCCAAGTGCTTTTCTTGGGAAGCTTTATTAGTTTAGTCAATATTACATTATCATAATACTCTGCGACATAACGAGTACTTATGGTTTGAGTAACTGTATAAATCTCTGATATTAATTGTATTGAGAACATTGAAAACTCAGCCGTTTTGTAATAAGCTCGGGCGCGGATCTAGCTTGCCTAGGAATCTAAAACCAAATCTTTAAACCTAAGAAACAAAATCGCCTCAGTCAAAAAAACGAGGCAGTTTTGTTTCTTACGTTTAAAGACCAGTTGGTGTTAGATTCCTAGGCTAGCTAGATCCTCGCCCAAGCTTAGTACAAAACGGCTGAGTTTGAGCAAAGCAAAATTGAAACATTTTTTATGATACTATCAAACTTTTTTTTTATGATTTTTGAAGATTGAAGAAGAACATGGCCCACCTAAAACTTGTGGGTTTGTAGATAGAAACGACCCCACGAAGCCCAGAGATCGAGAGTCTCAGCATAGAATTCATTCAAGACCGTTCGTCGACGAAATCTTGGCGGAGACCTAAGTTCAAAGGAACCTACTTGGAGATAATATTCATGATCATCATCATCAATAGCACATAACACTTCACTGCTGTACAGAGGACTCCCCAAATTTTTCATTGACAAACATTTCTTAAATATATAAATATATTAGTGGTAGAACCACATAGATTTATGAATTGTATTGAGGATACATTTATCCTCAATACAATGTTAACTTATTCTAACATGTAGACGCTACGATCTAAAATAAATAAATTAAGGTCTTCTAGATCTTTTTCGTAACTACAAAAGAACTCAAGACTTCATTAAATCTTTTTCTCGATAAATTGCAAAAAGAAGTTTTGTTACTACTTTCACTGAAGTTCGAATTGATGAACTTTTAAAACAATGGGGAATGTTTTTTGCTAAAATATTTTTCGCGATAAAAATACGGATAGATAATGAATTGAAAATTACTTTTCATCTCTTTCAGAACGTTACCATGTAGTAAATATAAGTATGAACACACATTTACATTTAACGTAAACATTAATTAAAATACTTGGCCATATTCTGACTGCCTCTGTGGCGCAGTGGGCGAAGGTCCGCCTGAGACGCAGAAGGTTGCGGGTTCGATTCCTGCTGCAGGACAAATGTTTGCATATTCTGTAGAAATTTGTTTCGGGTCTGGGTATTTTTTATGAATGTTATGTATGTATTTACAAAAAAAAATATATATATGTGTAGTTAGTTTGGGGCTACATGATGCTGTGTGTTTACGTTCCGCATTATTTATTATTTATTATACAATCATTACATATACACATTATGATTTATACTTTAACCACAATCATGAGCAGATCTATCCTGTAGTAATCTGTGCAGAGGTTTGCAGTGAAAACTGATAAACAAACTGTGCTTGAGACACGACTTGACCAGCGTGTCGAGTGACTTCTGGATTTAGGCTTTAGGCAGCTCTCGAATTTAGGCCTAGTGCCTTATTTTTATCCTTTGTTTTTGTGGTGCATAAAAAATAAAAAATACGCATTGCGTTCGACCAAATAAACCAGGACAATCCACACGAACTCTTAGACAGCATCCACAAAAATATTCTCCGTCAACATCACAAATAGTAAAAGGTTGTACCACACGGTTCTGTTTGAGTGAGAAATCAATTTGTTCCACCGTTTTCATTTATGCGATTCGAGCATTTCCATTTATTCGAACACAAATTGGAAAGGGACTGAGTGAGTTGTCAGCTGCGGCTTATGCAGTCTCGACTTAGCGATTGACTTGGCGATACGAGACGAAACAGGATCGTCGAATGGCGGGAGCGTTGATACGTAAATTCGTTTGCGAAATGTCGAGAAAATTATGCTACTTTTGCGATTTGAGACGTCGTTGACGTGGCTAAATCTAAGTCATTTTTAGGCTGGATGTATGCCGCGTACGGCCTTACGTTTTCTTAATACATGGCAATAATTTTTAGTCTTTTCACGATTCTCTACTCGATTGTTCGTAACCCAGACTAGTTTAAGGATGTACCTACGGTTCGTATTTTACCTGACGCTTGAACGGTGGATGTAGCACATACATTTTCAGTTTTTGAGATAATTATGTAGAAACACTATAGATTGACAGTCTTCAAGTGAAATTTAACATTAATCGTCGTAGCGTGTTTGTATGCAATAAATAAACTTCAAAACGCCAAATTCTCACCTAAAATCGCTATAAAAGTGTTCAAACTCCGCGCAATTGACAGCGTGCGCAGACTTTTTTTTCCACGTTTTCCACTCTACGAGTATTAATATCTCGATGGTTTCAGTGAAATGGTTAAGTCAATTCTTTGTTCAAGAATCAAGCAAAATCTTCTTGATATATTTTGATGATTAACGATCAAATGCATCATTTTCTGAATATTTACCACAGGCCGGCTACATTTTATGAAAATTCAAGCGCAATGTTTTTAGTTGTAGCAGAGATCTTTATTACGATTTCTTTACCAGCCATAAAGCTTCAGTATTTATTCGGACGTTACCCTCTCAGTAGTTACCTTAAATAGAAACCTAACTCATTTCCTCTCTGCAAAACTTATCAGCGTAAAAATATTTACTCTGACGCAAAAAGAACGAGCACTCTCAAAGCCAAACTAACGGGAGCTAATCGAAAACTGTAATGAATCAAAGGACCTACGTACCTATCTGTATAGCAACTAGATAGATAGCTTTTCCCAGGATCCCTTACTCTTTTATTTGAGTCTGTCGTCTCGTTAGCTGGATCTGAATGGAAATTATCTTGTTATTTCAATTTCGTTTTCAATGCTATCCGACTTTTTGTATTTTATCGGATTTGAAGCAAAAAGCGTAAAAATTTTGATTTGAATGAAAAACTCAGTTAAATTTCTAAATAGTATTTTGAGAATTAACCAAATGTAACTAGTAGCGAAAAATTAAGTCAGTATATTATGTCGGATAACAATAATAAAAAATCACGTTAATTAAATTTGTTATTTACAATGATTAAATGGGCTTATTCACATAGTATTCAATATGTATGAATAAATCTTGTTGCAATTTTTTTGTCTACAAAATTAGCCAAATTACAAGCAAGAAAGTAACTTTTGAACTGTCATTTAAAATAATTCATGTTTTCATAATGAATTTATCCTAAGCTTTCTGTATAATCCCTTTGACGAACCACACAATAGCTGAAAATTCAATTACTTAAGCATTTGTCAACGGTTGGCTGGACTTCGTACCGTGCGTGATGCCCGCAGGATCACGTAGAAGGGTCCCTTATTTTAACATTATGTTCTATTGGGGAGGTTTAGGCACTCTGGCGGCTGTAACGAGATGACTGATTTATAACACGAATTAATAGACCATGAAGGGCGAGGGGATTAGAAAAAAGATTCCGAGGGGATTGGATAAAAAGCATTACATTTTGCGATACGATATTTAAAACATCCAACAAAAGATAACTGTTAGGTTGTTGTAAGCCGATTTTTTTAAGATGCGTAATTTAAAAAAAAAAATGTCTCAATCATCAGTTCAATATATATGCATGTTAAAATATATACTAGTGTAGGTGTAGGTGTAGTGTAGATTACAACGACGCGACTTTGACACGTTGGCTGCTGGCCTCGCACATGACGTTCCTCGTCATGCATGAGGAGGCTCCTTTTCCTCATGCATGACGAGGAGCGTCGACGTGCAGAATCACATTTGTATTTTCAGCACTCAAAGCCAATGTGATATGAAATTTATTTTCATTATTAACATCTCAATCGGTATGATGTCTAAGATCAAACTGAAACAAATACCGTTTATCCTATAACAAAATGATCTAAACATAGAACAATCTAAAGCTGACCCGAATTTGTGAGCAGGAAGATCTCTCGAAGGCTTTCTAGGGTGCTTCAGTTAATTGAAAGAGATCGGTTGAGACCGTGTGGGGAGACGCCACTCGAGCAACCGATGTGTTTGGCTTAGACTTTTGAAACTCCTTCCTTGAGATCAAACTTCTTGACTCCGAGAATCCTCCCTAAAATATTTATCTAACTGGGTTCAAAAAATCAATATTACGGTTATGTAACATGAGAACAGATTCTGAAAACTTATATACTCATTAATTTTAAATGTAAGTGCAGAATCTTAGGTTTTAGATCATAAGATTAAGTTATATTATATTACATTTTGAGAAGGCAGGCAATAGATTGTTGAGCATAGGGAATTAAAGGCAGGCTCATATTGATAATGTTAAAGTGCCTACCTACCTGCTTAACGCGCCTTTCGCTCGCACAAGGTCGACGGAAGCCGCCGATTTAAGGGAAAAGTTGTTTTTGCGGTTCCCCGGGAAATTATAAACTTTTCAGAGTGTAAATGCTCACCTTAATATCTATTTAGTATGATAAGGTAACACATCAAAAACGTTCAAATGTTGACCAAGTATAGAATTTTAACATCGTTATAGGTTCAAAACAGATTTATCTGCAAAGTAATTTACTGTAAACGATATCACAAGCATTTTATGTGAGTTTCATTATCGCATTATCTCTTTATCATTTTGGAATACCATTGTAGCGAGAATCCATTCCGTTGGATTCGTGGAATGACCCATATTCACAAATTACACCGAAACGTTCGTCACAAAAAGTTGAGTACGTCATTCGTATTTACGGTTCTCGATTCGCATTACTTACACCAATATTTTTGTTCCAATTCTATATTTATCTGAAGACGGCCCGCTTCCGGTAATTCCTCGGCCTGCTTCGAGGGTGTCGTAAAGTTTACGAGGAGCGATGAGACGAGCTAGGTCAAATAGACGCAGCTGACTTAGCAATCAGCTACGTTAGCACTAAATTATGAGCGTTAACTGCTGTCGTGCGCGGTTTTGGCACTTGCCATTTCATTCCAATAAGCAGTACTCGCGATACTTCCACGACGGCGATAGCCCCTCATTCATATGCCATGTAAGCGCCATTGACATTCGCCATACTTTTATTGCATCATGCACTTCATTTATAAAGTACCTCAATTTGAGTACAAATGATATAATTAAAATAATTTTCTATTTTTCTAAATACGTGATTAATTAAAATAAAAAATCTTTCATAATTCATATCCAAATCAACTTTAATAGCCATGATCAGTTGTGTATTTAAGGAAGATAACACCTACTAATAACCATCATTAGGGCCTATCACGTTTGAGACAAAAAATAACGGGGTCGCAGTCATCGAAATCGATAATGAACACTATACAATAAGCATAAATAAATTAATGAGATTGAATACGCCGTAGTTCTGAGCACAGACCTGTCGAGAACACTAAGGGCTTATATTTCATTGGGACAACCAGTCGCCGTTCGCCGTTCGCTAGTCCGTTTGGTTGCAATTGGCGGCGCGACTAGCTCGGTCGCGGGAACACACTAGTCGCGCCGCCATGCTGGTCACTCCACCACTAATTACTATAGTGCTGTATTGTATCTCACTCACTCGGCCGCCAGGCCGGCCAATCAGTGACCAAATACCACTTCATCGCATGCAACACCTCGAAGGTCCATTTTGATACAGTCTCAGTGTGGTGTGGCGACTCTGGTGTCTGTATGCTGTCTAGTTTGGTAGCTTACGGACACCATGGCGGCGCAACCAGTTGCCGCTGCCAACAAAATTTATAAAGCTCTATAAAGAGTCACTCACCTGGTTTCCACCTCCATTTGGTTGCGCACCACCATACATTTTGTCGGTAGCAGCGACTGGTTGCACCGCCATGGTGTTCCGGTGAAATATAGCCCTAACGGTCTTGAAGTTCATAGAGGTACCTAGCTGTCTCTATCTAGCCTAGCAAGTTCAGGTCAAACGTTCCGAGCTTTTGCACTAAAAGAGAATTCAGTTTACAGCACTATTCCTATTGCAGTACTTGGCATAAGTAGGTGTCGATTCTTGTTTATTTTATAGACTGATGTAGTGGCATTGTTGTGGATAGAATTGCTGATGTTTATGCCCTCGGGCTGGTTGACATTTAGGTACCCTTGCTCACGTGAGTATCGTGCAAGAGATTGCTGTCAACCTTATACTATCTAGATAGGTAAGATATTATTGAGCTACCTACGATACAATAGTTTTACCGACAATTACCTTTAGAGTCTAAACACACTATAGTCGAAATTACGCGACGTAAGTTCCGCAGCTGATTTTGACAAGTTCGGCTGTATGCCATAACGCAACGTAATTTCAGCATAATGTGTCATCTGTTATTCAAATAGCATTGCAGGCGTAATCATGTCGAACTTGTCGCGTCAATTCAGCTATAGTGTGTTTAGACACTAAAACTACAAAATATTCTGTAAACAACTTAGTCCATGAAAAGTCCGCCTTAACCCAAATGTTATTAAAACAGATTGAGAAATTTTAGAGCGATATACTATACTGAAGAACTATTCAAATTGTTTGCGAATGATAAAGAGAGATTCATGTCTGTGCGAAATCCCATAGTAAAATACTCTTTGTGGTCATGGACATATACAAATACACCCCAAAACTAAAATGGCCTGTTCGCAAATTGTTTTTCCCAAGGGCATTAACCAAATATCCCTGTATTCAACACACGCAATCTACCCCAAATGGCGCGTCAAGATGCGCTAAGGGTCTCCACAGACACAACACTTTGGGACCACAAAGTACACAATGACAAAAAGGTTGTAAAACCCTTTTTGAGGACTTTTCAAGAGGAGTTATAAGATTTTTATTTGAACGATAAATGTGGTATTGTAAAGGGTTTTCGTACAGTCACCTAAATTATATTTAAGATTTGGATACTTATCATTTAGTTCCTGGTTACAGAAAGAACTTGCTGGCATGTAAATAGTCGATGAAAATATCAACTCTTCAGTAGTATGGTACTAAACTGTGTACCTATAAGTTATAGCACAAGACTAAGAATAAATATTAACGCCTTACCTACATTTTTCAAAGGACTCTCTAAACTTTTTAAAACTAGGTGCTACGCAAAGTGCACTGGATGCAGAGATATGATAAATCTAAATAAGATCTGAAAAAGCCTTTAGACTACCCCATGACTTGATACAATTTTCTACCCAGTGCCTTGATTTGACAAACGTGATGTTACAATTTTCTTTCGGCGGATGACAAAGATTTTTTATGAAATATCGATTCGGCATTAGCAGACATTGCACAAGGGCATGAACAATATGGGAAGATTTATTTACTACTTCATCAACATCATCATCATCATCAGCTTATATCAGCCCACTACTGAAAATAGGCCTCCCCAAATGAGCCCTATTGCGCCCTGTCTTCAGCTCGACGCATCCAGCCTCCACCACAGCAGCCTTTCGCAGATCGTCAACTAGTTTTTCGGCAGATATGGCCAGCTTACTGCCACTTCAGCTAGCTAATTCTCTGAGCTATGTTGGACAGTCTCGTTGCGGATTGTATCCTTCAGAGAAACTCCTAGCATAGCTCAGTGAGCGACTTTGAACTGGTGTACTAGCCGTACTGTGAGTTTCGTTACGTTTCGGCTACGTATGTCACTTACCACTAGGGTAAAAATAATAGAATACTAAAACTAATGTACTGCTAAAATTAAAGTCCACTTGACCACAGCTTATTCTAGACCGTAAGATATTGACGTTCCTAGATGATCCTAACCTAATCTAAGTTTGCTTTGTAATTCAAGCGCTGTTTCACCTGATCAACGGTTTGATCTTCTTATAATTTTTCAATGGTAACAACAACTTGTGGACAACAACAACAACAACCAAGAAGAAACGGTTTGATTGTCTGGTCCGATTGTCCGGTGAGTACTCGGATGGATGACCATTTAGGGGCATATAGATCCGAGAACCAGTGCTTGTTAAGGCACTTGGTCCCGGCTTTCTCAGTCGTTAAGCCATATCGGAGGCCTTCGGGAGGTCTAAAAACTCTAACATTAAAGTTGGCCACTAGCTCATACGAAGAAGGAAGAAGGCAGGAAGGATCATTACTTGTGGTGTAGGGCTCTTTGTCTTTCTCTAACTATTGCTCATTAGGGTCCTTAAGAACTTACCTCTACCACTAGTATGCCTCCATAATTATGAAAACAATAAACATATCGACTATGTAGTATCAAGTACCATGCAAAAAGTATATATAGTATTTTTCTTATTCAGGAAAATACCTATAGTACTTTTTTATTCCGGATAATTTTTATAATGACCCAAATTTATGAATCACGACTTTTCGTGTTTTCTACTTGTTCAACATTATCCAGAAAAAGTCGGGAGAAAAGAAAACGTTTTTATCATGAGAATGTCAAATTAAATAAATTGTGTCAAACCGAATTTTAACTCCACTTAATTATCAGTCTATAATGAAAGAAAATGTCGAGCTCAGATATCGTCGATGCGCTCACAAAAACCAACTATTTGGTCAGTCTGCGAACTAATATCATAAAGCTTAGTCAATTACCGCGAAACAATGAGACAGAAGATGCAAATTTAAATTAATTTGAAAGCAAAAGAAAATACTAACACAATTTACCAAATAAACAAACTACAAGTAGGTTCATACATCCGTAATTACGTAGCTACATTCGCATCGCGTAGTTACCGAAACAGTCTGATGAGAAAAGTTTGTTCAGTTATATTCCGTTGGTTACTTACTGCGAATCGGAGCACCTGTGTTTTGGACCAGCTTTTTGTAACCAACTAGATAGATTGATGGATAGGTAGATAGTTATATATTTATTTATTTTACTGTACAGCACAATAATAGAACGAACTAAGAAAGAATATACAAACTATGAATAAGGCACAAAAAAAAACACATAGTGTATAGTGTATTACAAACATGAAGAAAAGCTATGCTCGCCAAGTTTTAGTGAGTCCGTTCCGTGTCGGTTGCATGCAGCCAAACAGGCCCAGTCTCAGCATATTGCTGATTAACACAAAGCAGGTACCAAGTACTCCGGTGCAGTGAAAACAGTGCTTATTTTCAGACAACCTAAAATTAGTTTGTTTTTTACTAGGTATAATTATTTGGTAATTATGTGTAATTTGGTAAGTCAAACTAGAGCAGTCCATAAAATAATGATACGTCTAGTTAATTTTAATTTTGAAATCCACTTAAAATTATATGGGGCGCAAGTTTGTATGGGAAATATACCATGTGACTAAAACAAAACTATTATTTACTAACAACCTTCAGTCGAAAACTTCAGTGGCAT
The DNA here is from genome assembly GCA_951804965.1 of Horisme vitalbata. Taxonomy (NCBI): domain Eukaryota; kingdom Metazoa; phylum Arthropoda; class Insecta; order Lepidoptera; family Geometridae; genus Horisme; species Horisme vitalbata. Next base: position 26,828,994 of record OX638091.1, on the reverse strand, counting down.
TTTGGAATATATAGATCTATATCAATTATAAAATTATCAAGAACATATAAAAATCTTATACAGGTTGTAGTTGTAGTTGTGGGATATATAAAAATCTTAGATATTCCCTGAAGTGTGGGCTAACACTTAAAATACAAAATATCAACCTGTAAAGTCCTCTACATGCCATATTTTTCTCAAAGGGGTTTCAAATTAAACGTTCAAGGGGGTGTAAAACGGATTAAAATATTTACGTGCCTTAAATCGCGCGGGTACGAATGCAATAAATATCCCACGTAAGCCACCTGTTTAACTGAATAAATAGCTATTTATTTCTCATCAGCTCCAACTTTTCTGAGTAACAAATCGATAGTAACCCTCGGTTGGTTGGTATTAATTGTGAAAGTTACCCGCTTAGTTACACGAACTAATCTGAGTCAGACGTGTGTGTGATACGACGGTGATACGTGCAATACTTACACTTCGCACGTTGAAAACAAAAGTGACACGACACTAAACAAAATTTGGCGATATTAAGTTACAACGACCTGTGAAATCTACGGAAAAAACTACGTCGACTCCAAAGATTCGTTGATTAATATTTCACTTTGATATCGCAAGATGTGACCATGTGTCTCTTAATACATATTTATTCATATTTATTCATATTCATTTATTCATGCTTCAATGTCCTACATTACAGTGGTATAGCTTAGGTCTAGTATAGCTTATGAGTAGGTTAGTAGGTACATTGACCCTGTCAGGGCACTGCAGGAAAATAATTAATTTACAGTAGTGTCAAATGTATGTAGGAACAATAAGGTACAATAAGGTTTTGTGCTTATTCGTTTATTAAAAAGACATATATTGTTTAGTGACAGTTAAGACGTAACTTATAATGAAACAATTATAGATATTGAGGCGTCATGAATAGGCATTAATCAAAAAAATACTCGAAATTTGATAGCCAAAATGGCACTATGCTGATTTTTTTTTTCATTTAAGGCACTAAACAAAATAATCTTTGATAATGTTAGAACAAAGGCTAAACTTATTTCAAAATTATTTTTTTTGTAATTTTTACCAGTTAATGTAATTAAAATCGACCAGATTTAAATAGAATACTATCTAAACTGTAATTTTAAACAACAAGAGTACAGTTATTTCAATTTATAGGCGACTTATGGACCTCAAAAAAACTACAAAAACTTTAAATGGCTATACTGAATTGAGTTTTTCGTTTTGCGCCACTTTTGTATTCAACGTGCGATTTATTGTTTTGATATACCAATGTAAAACCAACAACCGTTGGGCTAAACGTGTTTTTGAGTGGGAGACGTCCCCGCAAGGCCTAAGTTTGGCTAAGTGTGAGGACGCCTTCCATCCAGGTAGAGTTGCCATCTGCAAAAGGCTGCTCGTAGACACTGCGTCGAGCTAGAACAGGGCGCAATGGTGCTCATTAGAATGATGGCCCTATAACATCTACCCATTAAACGTTCGTAGCGTAGTCGAATCCAACAGTGACGATTGAGCCTGAATTACATTATTGTGTTGGGTTGTGTTGTGATGCGCCATCGTATCGTAACTTAATTTATTTATTTATATAATAGGAAAACTAGAGGTTGGGTGGTGCGCGAGCTGCACGCAGCTCGCGGTTTATGTTTTAATTCGTAAAGTTATCAGAGAGGGTTTATCTCTGTAGAATCTGACCAGGAAAGGAGTGTGATGGGGTCTGCCATTCGCCAACTCAACGCGAGTTATACCGTTACGGAACCTCCACCAAGGCTCCCTCAACTTAGATTTGTTGGCGTGATGAATGACATTACCAACGACAAAGTCGTTGAAGCCATTCGCCACCAAAACAGGGGAACACTGGGCTCTCACATAGAGGAGCATATCAGGGTGCTTAGAAGAACCAAGCATCCTTCCGAATACCTCAGCAACATCATCGCTGAGGTAAGTCCGGGGGTGTGGCAGACGTTGAAAGACCAGAGAGTGAAGCTGGGATACCAGGTGGTACTATGTGTTGATCAGACACCTATCCGGCAGTGTTTTAAATGCCTCGGCTATGGGCACGAAGCTCGGAACTGCACTGGTAGGCGAGCCTGTGGCTACTGCGCCGAGGAGCATGACACCAGGTCTTGTCCGCGCAGTGGAGGACCTATCTGTGCCAACTGCAAGCCGGCCACCGATCGGTCTCACCCAGCATACTCTGATCAGTGTCCAGAGTGGAGGAAGTATGACCGCTTGGCTCGCTCGGTCATAAGCTACTGTTGAGCTCTGTCCGTCAAATCCTTTTAGCATTGTAGCCACAGTATAAATAAACCCGTGCGGGGGAGTGTGGCCTCACATTAATGACTTGAGGAGGCTCTAGACAGAAAGGTTTATGTCCTAATTCATACAATGTACATGTGTAGTTTTAGTTTAGTTATTAATAGAACATAGTTGTAAGAGTAATTTTAACTGTAGGAAATCAGAAAATCCACACAACCCACGTGTACTAACATCTGAAGACCCATATCTACATGCGTCAACCATCCAGTACAGCCAGCACCAACTCGAAAGCTGACGAGATGCAGGAGCTTCGCAATTGGGGATCCAAACTCAATTTCAATTCAGCATAGAGAGTAAAGAACCTACCTAGGCGAAAATACGAAGAGGCCAGTCACCATCCCGGAGTTACCGGGGAAATCGACCGGGAGCTCAGACGATTTCCATATCACCAATTCAACTTCTGACAGAAGCTCGCTTGATCTTCTCCATAACAAACATCTTCACCAGAATTAAATGTGGTTTACGACAACATATTCAGTGGCCCAGAATATCGGTGCTCCGAACACTGGAACTGCATCCATTGGAAATCGAGACTGACACCAAAGACCCAGAAAGTTATTGCCGAGCATCCTATAGTCACAAACCAGTTTCCACCTATCGTTGAAATTGAGATATCCAATTTGGCCCTATCCCCGTTCTGCAGGAGCAAATCAGCAACACCGGAGAGAAACTGCTATAGAGAACATAAGAAGTAGGGTACAAGCATGAGTAGTAGTTAAGAGAATTTAGTTTTGGGTAAGAACGTAACCACATTGTTAAGTATAAGCATGAGTAGTAGTTAACAGAATTTAGTTTTGAGTAAGAACCTAACCCACATTGTTAAGTAATTATAACGGAGTAAAATAAGTAATAATGTCAAATATGTCAAGGAACTCAAGTTAACAATCTAAAGGCTAAACAATTTAGAACTTACTTAATATTATGCTAAGATATAAACAACTGTACAACAGTAAAATAAGTTTATCTCTAAGGCTAAATTTGTCAAGTTAATAGTAAGTATTTTGTTATATAATTAATTGTCATCAATATCAAGTAATTTAGAAGAATATTAGTTAATAGAAGTTAAGAATTTAGTTAATAGAAATAGGGTCCGGGAGCGGACCACTTACTTATAATTCCTATTGGTATAATTAATAAAGTTTAAAACACCACAAAATAAATAGTGGTGATAGCACGCTGGGCGTACTACACGCCACAAAAAAAAAAAAAAAAAAAAAAAAAAAAACCTACCCTACACCTACCCTACAACTACCCTACAACTACCCTACACCTACCCTACAACTACCCTACACCTACCCTACAACTACCCTACAACTACCCTACAACTACCCTACAACTACCCTACAACTACCCTACAACTACCCTACAACTACCCTACAACTACCCTACACCTACCCTACACCTACCCTACAACTACCCTACAACTACCCTACAACTACCATACAACTACCATACAACTACACCTTCACCTAACCTACACTAAATATCTATACGATTCCACCAAACAGCGACACATGTCATTAAAGTAAAAAAAAAAAAGTTTTGTATGAGGGGGTGAAAATTTTGTATGGGACTATTTTTTTTTGTATGGAACCCTAATTTTTTTTTTCGGATCCTTACATAAAAATAAACCCTGAGCAACATTAGTTTTAGCACGAACCCTCTACGACCTATAGTTTCCGAGATACATGGGGGGTGGGGGTGAAAGGGGGTGAAAAGGGGAAATGTCAGATTTTTCCTGAGGTCGCCCCCACTCCCTCTATACGAATCCACCAAAAATTTCAACCCTACAAGGTGGCATCTGGGAGAACAATCATGTCAATCAGTCAGTCAGTCAGTCAGTCAGTCAGTCAGTCAGTGAGTGGTAATCGAGCTATATATAATATAACTAGAGGTTGGGTGGTGCGCGAGCTGCACGCAGCTCGCGGTTTTGGTGTTGCATTGAAGAGCTATCAAAGAGGATTTTGAAGTGTAAGAAGCAAAACGAAAACGAAAACGAAAACCAACACCTACCCTACACTTACCCTACAACTACCCTACACCTACCCTACACCTACCCTACAACTACCCTACACCTACCCTACAACTATCCTACACCTACCCTACACCTACCCTACAACTACCCTACAACTACCCTACAACTACCCTACAACTACCCTACAACTACCCTACACCTACCCTACACCTACCCTACAACTACCCTACAACTACCCTACACCTACCCTACACCTACCCTACACCTACCCTACAACTATCCTACACCTACCCTACACCTACCCTACAACTACCCTACAACTACCCTACAACTACCCTACACCTACCCTACACCTACCCTACAACTACCCTACACCTACCCTACACTTACCCTACAACTACCCTACACCTACCCTACAACTATCCTACACCTAACCTACACCTACCCTACAACTACCCTACAACTACCCTACAACTACCCTACAACTACTCTACAACTACCCTACACCTACCCTACACCTACCCTACAACTACCCTACAACTACCCTACACCTACCCTACACCTACCCTACACCTACCCTACACCTACCCTACACCTACCCTACAACTACCCTACACCTACCCTACAACTACCCTACAACTACCCTACAACTACCCTACAACTACCCTACACCTACCCTACACCTACCCTACAACTACCCTACACCTACCCTACACTTACCCTACAACTACCCTACACCTACCCTACAACTATCCTACACCTACCCTACACCTACCCTACAACTACCCTACAACTACCCTACAACTACCCTACAACTACTCTACAACTACCCTACACCTACCCTACACCTACCCTACAACTACCCTACAACTACCCTACACCTACCCTACACCTACCCTACACCTACCCTACACCTACCCTACAACTACCCTACAACTTCCATACAACTACCATACAACTACCCTACACCTACACCTTCACCTAACCTACACTAAATATCTATACGATTCCACCAAACATCGACACATGTCAATAAAGTAAAAAAAAAAGTTTTGTATGAAGGGGTGAAAATTTTGTATGGGATAATTTTTTTTTGTATGGAACCCTAATTTTTTTTTTCGGATCCTTATATGAAAAAGCGCCCTGAGCAATATTAGTTTGAGCGCGAACCCTCTACGACCTATAGTTTCCGAGATACATGGGGGGTGGGGGTGAAAGGGGGTGAAAAAGGGAAATGTCAGATTTTTCCTGAGGTCGCCCCCACTCCCTCTATACGAATCCACCAAAAATTTTAACCCTGCGAGGTTGCATCTGGGAGAACAATCATGTCAATCAGTGAGTCAGTGGTAGTTTAATTATATATAGTATAACTAGAGGTTGGGTGGTGCGCGAGCTGCACGCAGCTCGCGGTTTATGTTTTGATTCGTAAAGCTATCAGAGAGGGTTTCGAAGAGGAAGAAGCAATCAAAGAAGATATCGATGTGGGAGAAGCAATCAACGATGATATCAAAGAAGAAGAAGCAATCGAAAATATCGAAATCGAAATCGAAATCGAAATCGAAATCAACCAACAACTACCTTACAACTACCCTACACCTACCCTACAACTACCCTACACCTACCCTACACCTACCCTACACCTACCCTACACCTACCCTACAACTACCCTACACCTACCCTACACCTACCCTACAACTACCCTACACCTACCCAACACCTACCTTACAACTACCCTACACCTACCCTACAACTACTCTACAACTACCCTACACCTACCCTACACCTACCCTACACCTACCCTACAACTACCCTATAACTACCCTACAACTACCCTACACCTACCCTACACCTACCCTACACCTACCCTACAACTACCCTACACCTACCCTACACCTACCCTACACCTACCATACAACTACCCTACAACTACCCTACACCTACCCTACAACTACCCTACCACTACCCTACCACTACCCTACACCTACACCTACACCACACTAAGTATCTATACGATTCCACAAAACAAAAGAAATAAAAGTTTTGTATGAAGGGGTGTAAATTTTGTATGGGATACTTTTTTTTTTGTATGGGACCCCTTATTTTTTTTTCGGATCGTTACATTAAAATGCACCCTGAGCAACATTAGTTTGAACGCGAACCCTCTACGACCCATAGTTTCCGAGATACATGGGGGATGGGGGTGAAAGGGGGTGAAAAGGGGAAATGTCAGATTTTTCCTGAGGTCGCCCCCACTCCCTCTATACGAATCCACCAAAAATTTCAACCCTACAAGGTGGCATCTGGGAGAACAATCATGTCAATCAGTGAATCAGTCAGTGAGTCAGTCAGTGGTAATCGAGCTATATATAGTATAATATAAAACGCCAACAGCTTAAAAATCAATCAATTGTTACACTGACAAAGTTTTCATTCTGATATAGAAATCAATTACACGCGGACACAGAATTCATAATAATAATAACTAAGTAGTAGGTACATTATGGTAACTAAGAGATCAATAGGTACATGTTTACTTTAATATGTTTTTTTAACTTTCTTTAGAATCACATTATTAAGCAGCTTTTAAGATCCTAGAAGTCCATCAAATTGACGGAAGTTTACCAATATTTTAAATTACTTCTGCTAGGCACTAATAGCGTCCAGAGGTCTCATTTAGTAACTCAGTTGCACACTGAAGTGATAAGCACTGGTCCTGTTTTTACAAACTTTGACAATTTGTCAATTGACGTTCTTTGAATTTTGACAGATGTAATGTGCAAATTTGCAAATAAAGGTTTGATGCCGACCATTTCGGTGGGCAACTGAGTCAGCAAGTAATTGTTACCTTTTGACACTGTCTAAATAATCTAGATTATTCAAATGCCAAGTTTGCCGTTGGGGACAGCTAATCCTAGAATTGCTTAGGCATCCTCGTTATTATTAGCTAAGCCTGCATTATTAGCAGCCGTATTGTATTAAAATAAGCAGATGTTTAATCAACAAAGCTTACACAAACACGTTTTATATTAAACAGTTGGTAGGGAAGGGCTGTAACTACTTAGCTTTAAAGAATTTGGCATTATTTAAACGGCGTTATTTTGCTTGAATTTTTCGCAGAAAAGAAAAATTGAAATGAAAGTAACGATTTAAAAAAATGAAATAATAGGTTTTTTACAGAGGTATTCCTTGTAGCGCACCAAGTTGAGGCGCACCAAAGTACTTCCTCATAGCGCACCCGTTTTGGTGCGCTTCATTCAGTATGTGTAAATTTTACGTTTTTATTCCTAGCTGCGCACTAATGATAATGTATGGTCTAGTGATGGCATAATAATGTTTCGATATCATTGATGAAACCGCCTAACAATTCAGTAACATTTGAGCAATGTGAATATGAAAGTACCATGAACATTTTAATACGTACAATTTTATTAAGCGTTATTGATTAGCTAAATTATAGCAAATAACTCGCGCAGCAGCGCATGCGGGGAGAGAGCGGGAAGGAAAGCGGTGTCTTATACCAAGCGGAGCACATACCGGTTAAGTGCAGATTTAAAAGCATTTCACGAGTCCATCCGAGTACAGTGAAATACTCGCGTACCTTGTTTACGTCGCACGACACTCGTAGTTTGTCAAAGTTTTTTAAACCACCAGTTGTTACGCAATGGTCTATAATGTTCGTGTTTTAGTCAGTGAGAAATTATTCAGTTGTGTTTTGCATGTGGTTTGATAGCATGAATTTTGTGAGTAATTGAACATGGAAACGACGTCGACGACATAAACTGCATCTGCCAAAAAAAAAAACAACTTTATCACAAGCAGACCAGGAAACCAAAATAAAGGTTTTAATTATGGAAAATATAGAAAATCTAAATAATATAAAGGAGGAGGCACATTGTGGCGGTACTCTCTAACACTCTAAACAGCCGCGAAGAATTAATTAAAGTCATACAACATAGCTGTCTGACAGTTTTAAGTTACAACTCAAGCAATATATAATGGGTAATCTCAACAAAAAAGTTATATCTTTAAATGAGCCAATACCCACCTTATATAAGTCAAAGGAGAATGAAGTTCTGGATAAGGGGTTTGATATGGTAGTTAACATAACTGATTTTAATTAAATAAAAACGGGCTTCTACAGCAGAAGAAACACATATCACGGTGTCTATCCCCAAAAACTCCGAAGGAAGCCCAAGTAAGTTTCTCTAATTACTTAAGCGTTAGATAGTCCATCTAGACGTCAATTATCTGTAGTATAAGTCTCCAAATTTTTCACACAGGATAATATGCATAAGGTTCAGTTTGATCATATAACTGTCCAACATACCACAATTGCTGATAGTCCCCTAAATCGCAAATCCCGTCGAACAGTCTCGAGTGTCGCGCCAACTGGAACAGAACACCCCACGAGCCCTCTGCAGGCCTCTCTTCAAGGTTTTCATTAGTAACGTCAAATTGATTGAGTGGCGCTAGTAGGAATTTGATTCGCCTACGATAGTGTAGATGGCGTGGCTGGTGTCAACAAACGACCCCATCACTAGACCCTACATTATCATAGGTGCCCAACGAGGAATAAAAACTTATCATTTCTACCTACTGAATGAAGCGCACCAAAACGGGTGGGCTATGAGGAAGTACTTTAGTGCGCTTCAACTTGGGTCGCTTCATCTGGGTGCGCTACGAGGAATACCTCTTTTTACAAGGTATTATTCAACTTATAATATATAATAATATACTTAGCTACTATAACTCTAACGATAATAATAGCAGTAAACTAGTCTTAAAATTAAATTAAATATCTTTATGTTCAGACACGAGATCCATTGACAATATCTAAAAATTAATACACACACAATAAAATTACAAAAATATATAATACCATACTAAAAAAACAAAGAAGGTACGTAGGGTACCTAAGTCCAAAAAAATAAACAAAATAGTGTTCTAGGTGGCAATAGCCACCCTTCGTTTATATTAATAATTTTTGTATAAAGCTATATAATACAATCATGTGAAGGAGAAATCATGTTCATGTTGTAGCGACCTATTGGATGAGAGCAGGGAAATGATAATGATGATGAATGATGATTGTTTGTTTTGGTTTTATTTGATTATTTAACTAATTATTTCATCATCATCATCATCAGCCTGTAGCAATCCACTGCTGGACATAGGACTCCCCTAATGAGTGCCATTGCGCCCTGTTCTGAGCTCGACGCATCCAGCTTCTACCAGCAGCCTTTCGCAAATCATCACTCCACCTGGCCGGAGGGCGTCCTACACTACGTTTTCCGAGCCGCGGTCTCCACTCAAGAACTCGTTTACCCCAATGGTTATCGGTTCTACGGCAGATATGGCCAGCCCACTGCCACTTCAGCTTGCTAATTCTCTGAGCTATGTCGTTAAGGCGGGGGTGGTGGGTTTGTTTCTTTAGCAATCTGGATATCAAATGATACAATATAGCGAATAGGACTGAATAGGAACCAATACCTTCACTACTCTTTACGATCTTAAAAATACCATTACAAAAATATATACATATGTCATGTCACGTTTGAATTACTGTTTTAATACAAATTGTCAATAATTAAAATAAAAAGTCTGATTTTTATTAAAGAATCTAAAAACCCGACTGCTAAAAATTAATGAACTGAAAAGAGAAAAACAAGTATCTTAATATCTATGTATATTCAGATAAGTCAAACTAAATACTTTATGATGTTGCAGGTGAGGATAAACAATACTTTGTTGCCTACGGGCGAGAAAGATCTTCCAAAACTACGTTTGTAAGTCGGGTTTTTTATTTCGTACATAGGTAAACTCTTATACCTAACCATAAGCTAACAAAACATAGTCATGTCACCTAACTGAAATCATTTCCCATCCCTAGTCGTACCCCGCTAGTGTAGTGAAGGTATTCGCTCCTATTCAGTCCTATTCGCTACATTGTTTTCATTTGCGAGTGCACTCACTCTGTTGTGGATTGACGTGGTTTGTTTGAACGTGTGGGATCTGTTTTTTTTTTACTGTGGTCTATTATTTTGTTGGCACAACTAGGTATGTTCTTTGTTTTGTTTAGTGAGAAATGTACAATAGTGTCATACAAGTTAATACATTTTGAATGTTCACTTTTAGCTTATTATGAAGCGGTCATTACGTGGCTTTCTTCGGGGTTCCTAGCAGAACATCATGGTTAAGCTCATACGAAGCTGATTATAATTGAAAAATATTGCAAGTATCTGTGTAGAATCCCTATTATTTGCTTACATACAAAAATAGAATTTTAATACTCATCATGTCTATCAATTGCTAAAAGACTAACAAATCAAAATTTGTATCAAAAGAAATAGTAACACAAATGACACCCCGAACATTATAATTTGTCCTTTCCCATCTTCTATTTCCTTGTCATGAAATGAAAATGGTACCAAGTTATGGCCCAAATCTACCCAATAAAAGACTTGACAATAGCAACATAAGCATCAGCGATTCCATAAAATTAGCGACTATAATACTATCACAATAGAACAGCAGGGACAGTCGCGGCCCTTTTTAACCGAAACGATTGACACAGCTAAATAAAACATAGACAAGCCAATCATAATAATAAAAAATGACTTCAATGAAATTGATTCTCAGAGATGGTGATATTTTCTTCAAATGGACCAAACGGGAACTCTGCCCAACAAAAAAATAATTTACGATATCGGCATAAAAATGACGGAGCGTATTATGAGGTAGGTAACAAACATACAAAAATACAATAAAGACCTCAAGACCGTTCTTAAAAAATAAAATAAAATAAATAAATAATACTGGACACGATCACACAAAATTAGGTAGGCTCAAACTAAGCAAAGCATTATGTATTATGGGAACCACATGACTGATATATAGGCTAAATAAATACATATTTTTCTGTAAATACATATTATACATAAATAAAAAAGACACCTGAGACAAATATCTGCAAATAATGCAAACATTTGTCCCACGGCGGGAATTGAACCCGCAACCTTCTGCGTCTCAAGTAGACCTTTGCCCACTCTGCCAAAGAGGACAGCCGGCAGAGGCCGTCTTTGTGGAAATCCTTCGGGGAGAATTATGTTCCGCAGTGGACTTCTGTAGGTTGTCAATGATGATTATGATGACCGAGCTGAACTCATATGCACTGTGTAATTGCGCAGGCGTGAGCTCCCAAAGGAGTTTTTAATCCAGCCCCAACTTGCGCAGTCCCATTAATGAGGAAATAACACCGAAATAAAGGCCCTATTCGTTCCAAAGTTAGATTGAATAAAAGGTTGTGTACCTAACATTACCGTCAAAAGTTTATGATTTAATTTTATTGTATTTACCTGGTTTAAATTATGAATTCTCGGGAGTACAGATGTTTGAAAGTTGATTTTATTTGTTGACTTTAAAAGTACGTGTTTGTTGTGTCTTATTTGCAATTATGATGTTCTTGCGAAGAAATTACATCGCCATAGAATTCACGTGTTGAAAAATTTAAATACGTATTACCCTGTGCTCAAATCGGTAAAAGACAACATTGTGAGGAATCCCGGGGCTATGATATAAAATTGGTTACTTAATAATTGTTTTATAGCATATATTAATATTTAAATGGTTTGTTATTGGTACTACTGTAATGACACTGAATATTTTTACATGCCTGCATGTACTACCTACCATATCTGTAGGATCTAATTGTTAAAATAATTATGTACTAGCAACATATTATTATGATAAATAATAAATATTTGAAGCGACTCCATGCGAATTGAGAGGATAGTACCTATCGGTGCTAGGCAAGCCTACTCCTACAAAGAAAAAATATCTATGTAAATCTATCTATGTATCTACTCCATCTTATTATGTCTAAGGCACTATCGCTCCTGGTCAGTAAGTAAAAGTTACCTCTTGATCATTTAGAGTAAATACAATGGCTTAAGAATACGACATTCCCAGGGAAATTAAAAAAAATTAAAATTAAATTAGGAATTAAAGGGGCTCATATTTCCACTACAGGCTTGGACACAGGGCCCTGTGCATGCACCGAAAAAAATTGGATGACTATTATGACTATTCTAATGAAATGGTTTTTTTTGTATGCAAAAGCTGGCAGACGAACAGATGGGCCACATGTCAGGAAGTAGTCACCGCCGCCCATGGACACCTGCATAGGCACCTGCAGAGGCCATGCTGATACGCTGCCGGCCCTTGAGGAAAATAAAATACCTGCCTTTTGAAGGACCCCATGCTGTATCTCTGAGAGAAAACCGCAAAAGGGCCACCACACCACACACACACCACACCAGCCTATATCAGTCCACTGCTGGACATAGGCCTCCCCTAATAAAGGGGGATATGCCCATAATCCCCACGCTGGGCATGCGGGTTGGGGATCACAGGGCACAGCTTCTTGCACCACCGACGCTGCTGCCCGTCGGTGGTCAGGGGATTTAGCTGTGTCGATTAAGGCTGTGCTATGTCGCAATCAGCCGGCCGCCAGAGCCCCGTTCGTTGTTTAGCAGGGTGCACCACGAGCAGGTGAGGTTGGCTTGGGTTCCAAAGATGGAGGTTGGAACCCCGTACACCCCCATAGAGGTGCAAAAGGGCGCTCGTTAATATTCCGTCAAAAGAATGGTTAGGCTAAACATCGACATTTGTCGTCGGTGCCATGGGTTTATTATATCAGTAAATATAAGAATAATAATGCTGGATCCTAACACACAGTATCATTTATAACCCCAAACTAAGCATAGCTGTTAATAAATACATAACATACATAGAAAATACCCAGACCTCTCGGGTCTATAAGGTCTAATATTTTTAGATCATACAAACATTTATCTCGCGACGGGAAACGAGCCCGCAACCTTCTGTGTATCAGGCAGACGTTCGCACACTGCGCCACAGAGGCCGTCTATAGAGAGAATTATTATTGGTTTACATAAACCGATTTGTACATCTGTATTTACGCTGTACAGATTTACAACTATTAAACTGTGAACAGACTGCGAAACTATTCGTGTTTAGGTATTATAGGATGTCATAAATTGTTCAGAGTACACATTTCATTGTAAAATTGGAAACAGTTGGACTGGGTTTTCCGTACAAAATATGACTTTTTAGTATTTAGGTGGATACTAAGGTTTATTGGTAATATTAACTTTATAAGAATGGAAGTCATACTACGAACAAAATTATTGATGAAAAATAACCCTAAAAGAATTGAAAATGATAAACAAGACCAGTTAAGTGCGAGTTGACTCGCCCACCGCGGGTGACGTCAATGGCGTGCGATGATAATTAGTAAGGTTTGTTCGCAATTAAAATAAAATAAAATCTGTACGTCCTATAGAAAAATAGAAACTGGATTTACAATAGGCAAATTAGGTCCTTTCAGGTAACACCATATTTGACCTTGTAACTTGCTTTATAGCTTGACCACAGCTGTTATTACATTTTTGAGGTTTCTGCAAAAACAATTTTTGCTGCAAACTTCGGAGATTAGGGGGGTTATGGGCATTTTTTGGACATTTTTGATCATAAAATGAAAGCCATCCATCGTATACGAAAAAAAACTGCTTTAAACTGGGCAAATTGACCCCTTTCATATGATAGGCCACTCGACCTATTGGCACCAGTTTGAAATTTTGACGTTTCTATTATGGACCTTTTGGGGCTGAGCATGAATTTTTTTTTCTTTTTTACTGTCAATCTTATTCAGTAAGTGCATTTTAAATCTATACCAAATTTCAAGTCGGTTAAAAAGGCACCATTGGAATCAAAATAAAACTTTTTTTACGAAAAGTTCGATAGCATTAGATCCATACATACATAAACTTATGATGATATTACTTACTTATGGGTATTTATAATATGATATTGAGTACTAGGTTTTACTTATGGCTGTTCCAAGCCTTTAGGCATACACTGATCAACGTAAGATAACAACTGCTAACCAAGTTTTAGCAATAATATTAATCATACCAAATCATGTTTTGAAAGATAAGTAAGAATGGTGTCTTTATCATAATCATGATGTATATTATTTAAAAGCGATGATCTTAACATACATAAATATCTGGAATGGCCTGTTAATAGAGATATTCACGCGCGAGTCGAGTTGCGTAGCCAATCTGGGTGCCTAGTGCGAGTTTTTTACCAGCTCGATCGCTTTTACGTTTACGCAAATTTATATGGAATCGAGGTAGCATCATCTAGTGAGAAACGTGTGGTACTGACTCCTTTCCATACAAATTTGCGTAAACGCAAACGCGGTTAAGCTGGTAAAAAGCTCGCACTATGCATATGACGTGTGATATGATTGGCTACGCGCGATTCAACTCGCGCATAAATCGGTCCATCTCACAGTCCATCTGTAGAACGATCATGAATATCGCGCGCGTCGGAGAAATCGTCGGTTGAATGCTATTTACGCAGCTTTGACACGCCGACTGGCTCGAACTCCGCTACCCACTCGCATACGCGGCTGGCTGCTCTTGATTACTTGCGGCTGCTCGCGGATGCTCGCGACTACTGTTTCGGCTCGACGCGTCCGTCAGTCTTCAGTCAGATTTTAGCCGTCAGGCGGCTCCGGTCGGCTGCCGGCGCGTGCCCGCGCATCCACTGCGACGCCTGAGGTGTCGTACATAACGAAAAATTTTGTCCAATGAAAAAGCGGTATTTTCAATCTACGCTTTCTCATTGGTTAAAATTTCACTACAACACGCTCATATAAATAAATAAATAAATAAATAATACGGGACGTAATCACACAGCATCATGTAGCCCCAAACTAAGCAGAGCTTGTATTATGGGAACCACATGATATGTTGAAAAATTAAAATAAGAAGGAATGATATAATCTCATTTTTACTTTATTTTTGGGTAACTAAACAGTAGCACAATACAATATTGGTAATTAAGAGGTTGGCCTATTGCACAATTATTGTGGCACATATAATATTAGTTTGCTTAACGAGGCTATCGAAAAGTTGGCAAGTATTTACAACTACAGGTACCTTCTTTTTACCTTGCTGTAACTACTTGCCAAAAGCTGGACTTATTGTAGAGCCATTATTTCCATCTCGTGACATGAGTATATTGTGTCAATAATTTATTTATTTATTTAAATAGGAACGCTATGAGCTTAATATATATACATTGCAGGGATATCATTTTATCATTTTCTTGCCCTTGTCCCACTTTAGGTGGGGTCAGCATAACAGGTTTTTTTTTTCCATTAACTCTTATCAGCCAACAACTCTGTGTTCACTTCTTTCACTCTCCTCTTTCATACAATCTATCCATCTCTTTTTCGGCTTTTGTCTACTCGTACATCCAGTCACATTCATACTTATCACTCTTTTAGTAACATGATTTTCATCCCTCCTCATCACATTCCTATACCATGCTAGTCTTCCACTCCACACCTTATTTGCCACAGGTGCCACTTTCAAGCTTTCCCTGATACACTCGTTCCTTATTTTTAACCGACTTCAAAAAAAAGGAGGAGGTTCTCAATTCGGTTGTATTTTTTTTTATGTTTGTTAGCTCATAAATCTGTCATTTATGAACCGATTTGGAAAATTCTTTTTTCGTTGGAAAGGGTATACCTTCCAATTGGTTCCATTTAAATTTCAAGAAAAAATATTAACCCTAAGGGTGAGAAAATTGGGAATGAACCTTTTTTGGGCTCGAATTTTATAATTTTTTTTATGTTTCTTACCTCATATCTCCGTCATTTATGAACCGATTTAGAAAATTATTTTATCGTAGTGTAGGGTATACTTTGCAAATGGTCTAATATAAATTTGAAGTAAAAATACCAACCCTAAGGTTGAGAAAACTGGGAATGAAAATTTTATGGGCTCATATTTTATTAGTTTTTTTATGTTTGTTGCCTCATAACTCCGTCATTTATGAACCGATTTAAAAAACTCTTAGTTTTTTGTATAGGATATACTTTTTGATTGGTCCCCTTAAATTTTGAAGAAAAAATACCAACTCTAAAGGTTAAAAAACAGGGACTAAGATTTTATGGGCTCGAATTTTATTCATGTTTTATGTTTGTTATCTCATAACTCCGTCATATAAAAACCAATTTGGAAAATTCTTTTTCGTTGTGTTTTTCGGGGATAAGACAATAGGGCATAAAATTTCTATGGGCTTGAATTTTATTTATAGTTTTAGTAATCGTCTTAAAGTCAGATTCACTAAAACTTCGGAAATAAAAAATAATTTAAAATAAAAAAAACAACCGACTTCAAAAACATTTATTGAAAAAACTGTTAAACTAAAAAGTTAAAAATAATTGCTTATTTTTTGGTTCATCCACCTTTTTTCTATAAATTTATCGCTTACGATCTATGCGTTTACTGCATAGGTAGATCTTAGATACCTACCTGTTATTTTTGGAGTCGGTGTCAGCCAAGGCACGCCATGGTAGGTAACTATTGCGTGGGCGGTGCAGGAGGGCATGTCCGAGGTGGGAGAAGTGTAGTTGCTATAATGTCGTACTCCAAAGCTGACTCCGACTCCAAAAATAACAGGTAGGTATCTAGATCTACCTATGTGGTAAACGCATAGATCGTAAGGGATAAATTTATAGAAAAAAGGTGGATGAACCAAAAAATAAGCAATTATTTTTAACTTTTTAGTTTAACAGTTTTTTCAATAAATGTTTTTGAAGTCGGTTTTTTTTTTATTTTAAATTATTGTTACATTCATTCATGTCACACCACACATCAATCTTAACATTCACATCTCAGTAGCATGAATTCTTATTTCATCAGTGATTTTCATTACCCAACATTTTGATCCATACAATGCTACAGGTCTGATGACTGTCTTGTAAATTTACCCTTATGTTTAAGGGGGTATTCAAGGGACGCAAGTTGTTCCCGATACCTGTCGCCATTTCATCCATCCCTATACATTGGTTAAATTTATAGAGTTTTGTTCTGTCATATAAGCCAATTACAGGCAAACTTACACAGCTTGTATCCAAGCTAAAATATATTTATTTGCATCAAATTATGTGTAGGTAAGGTAACATTATGACTTAGGAATAGTTATGAGAGGTACATAACTTATTTACCCTTTTCAAGCATCGCATTTGGTGGGGGCAGAGGGCGCTTTATTTAGTCCACTGCTGGACATAGGCCTCTCCTAATAAAAGGGGATATGCCCATAATCCCCTCGCTGCAGCGGGTTGGATGCGGGTTGGGGATCGCAGGGCAAAGCTTCTCGCACCACCGACGCTGCTGCTCGTTGGTGGCCAGGGGATTTAGCTGTGCCGATGAAGACTGTGCTATGCCGCAATCAGACTGCCGTCAGAGCCCCGTGCGTTTTTTAGTTCGTTTTTACGAACAGTAAATACTTATTACTCTTAAAAATAATGTGCCACTTTGTACAGATTCCTCGAGTTATATCAGATATTTCAGTCCATCCTTCTCGCGTGACTTCATTAGTTCTACCATATTGTGTTTGGTGGAATAATTAAAGGCAGCAACCGACCCGCATTCACTGGAGTTCGAGGTGAGTCCGATAAAAGCCAGCCTTAATAATATTGGGCCGAGCTACGGTTTTGGGGTGAGAATGGGTGGGGTGGCTGTCAAATTTCATGCACTAAAGCGCTAGCAATGGTCTTCCACCGTGGTCGCTTGGACAGGTACAGCTATGTCCACTAGGGTCATTAATTAAATAATAATTGATGATTAATCCTGATCGTTAATTATTATTCATGCTTACGGCATAATCATTAATAGATTCGATTATCTAAAAAAACAGTAAAGAAACGAAATTGCTATTTAAAAAAAGCTAGGTTTACATTCATTTATTAAATAGGCCTGTCTATGTATTCATAGTTCTTATTGATTGGCTCATCCGGGGAAGTACTACCACCATGTCTATTTCTACCGTGAAGCAGCATTGCTGTGTTTCGGTGGCTCAAGTCAATGGACGCAGGGCATTGTATCCTAGGGCACTGTAAACCCCCCCTCCTATACTATACTAATAATAAAGCCTAATAATTATAAACCTGCCTAACTTAATGAAGAACCTACGTACGAAGTATACTAATTGGTTATGGCCACGTGAATCGTCTAGTTTAGTAGTTAGAACTCTATGAAATGGACGTAGCAACTCAACGGATCTTTCAAAACATTTGAAACGATATTTATTCTAGCATTTCTATTAAATTCCTAATCTATGTACATTCTAACACCTAGTTTTGAAAGAGGAGAATAACGCTGTTTAGAATATGTAAATAAGCTTAGGTTTTAGGGAATAAAGAATTAGATTTCCTTAAGAACATGAACGATGTACTTACTATTATGTTCGTAGTTTGTAATAAAGATTGACAAAGAGTTTATTATATTCTTCCCACAGTCTAGCTTTAGTTTTTATCGACTTGTGAGTAGAATTTTTCTTTCATTCTGTTTCAAGATTCGTGTATTATTCTTCCTGATTTTACAACCAACTTAGATTTTGTGCAAATATTATCTCATACATTCCGACTCTACATCAGGAATAGGATTGGAGCTCTACCTACACAACAACCAGTGAAACCTATTCTTCTCCGATCGATAATTCTCTTTCATTCTGACTCTGTTGACCGGCATGTGGTCATGAATAGTTTTATCTCTCTCATACTGAATCTAAATGGCAAAGGAAGCGCTCCGCCCCGCGCCATTCTGTGGGCCTCGTCTCCAGACTGGACAGCCCCCCACAATAGTTTCATTTTGGAATTGGGAGCATGCCTCATCACTGGCTATGTTAATATTATGGTAAGTCTTTTGCTATGCAAAGAAGTAAGGAGTGATCTGCAGCAAAATGCATCAAATCACTAAATGGTTAATAAAAACCTTTATTTCAGGTAAAATGAAGCAGCTATTTGTCTGCTGATACAATACAAAATATCCAAGAAATTCAATTCTTAAAATGTTAGCTTTGCTAAATAATATGATGTTTCAATGATATATTTCATCAAGAGTCCCGTAGGATTGTCTAAAAGAACTGCATTTGCTTGTCTTTGTAGAGTAAGCCTCATATTTTTGGCTGTAAATACCTCTTTCTTCTTAGTGAGGATTTATTGTGACGATAAAGACTGCTCATGCTAGTCATAGTAGGTTCAATAGCTTCAGTAGCTTAATCAAATATATCAGCAGTTACCTCTTAGGTACAATATTTCATGTAAATATAAAGAATCTCATTTCTTAGACAGTTTTATAAAGAATCATAGAACTGAACAGCTCATTCTCCCGAAGAATCATTACTTTGGACAACCGTATCACGGTTAAGAAGGGGTATTTTATATTGAATTTATATTTTAGATAACTAGCTTTCACCCGCTATCTCACGGTAGAAAGGTATTTTGTTATCCCGTAGGAACAATAATCCTCCTCTGGATCAAAGTAGGTACGTCATGTCTTTCGTTTCTCAGACAATGTAAATGCTATGATAATTGGTTGAACATTCATAGTGTGAAAACATAACAAACAAACAAACTTACACTCACTACCATATGATATAAGGTTTACTTTTATTTAGTTCCATAATCATTGCTAGATGGCAGTAAATTGTATCTATTTCACAAACCTTGTGATTCAGAGTTTTATAGTACCATAAAACATTAAAGATAAATATTGGCAACTCACCCAACAGTAGCAGTACATGTTCAGACCATATCTTTAACAGTAAGTGAACAATTATAATAATTTTATCTCACATAGTATAACATTGAATGCTTGGATTGATGGAGACTCCGCTGCTCTCTCATCCACAGCTTGCCACTCTTTCCATCTGGCTCCCGCTTAGTGGACCTTCTGTCTCACTATGAAACGCAGTAGTCTTTGCTGTAATAAATTAATTAAACCCGCCGGACCTGCCTTTTATCATCAGTCCATTACTGCACCTATTTGGGCTCAACCCACCTACATTTCCATCCCTTAGGATGAGCAGAATTCCACATTCTAGTACTCACGATTACACATAACTATAGCCAGATTTTCCGCTCATTATCATTGTGTACACTCGCCAATTGACATGGAGAACATCAGCTCTCATCGTTCCTTGTTTTTGAATTGAACATTCCATGGTTTTCATGCTGATTATTCCCTGAAAAAACCTCAAAAACATCCTCTCAATCAATTGCCGTAAATTTTTCCTCCCTGACTTCTCCTGTCACTCCCCATTTCTTCATTAATTTTTATCTAATCAAAAAGTATTTAGTTTGGAGTTTATTTAGATAAGTTTGCTTATATTTGTGAACGACGGAACACTCTCCTGAGACCTGTTTCGTTACAGCACCCTCAAAATATGCGTGACTAACGAAGCAATACTTTGTTATAAGTAATGGTTAGTGCATAACAGGTGGGCTAAGCGCTAGTTCCATCTTATCATAAAAAAAATGTTAACCATAAAAAAGAACATGATTTAAAAAACTTTCAAAGAAAATGCCTTTGTAATAAAACCTATTTACTGTGGTCTTGTTTATCTCAAACATTAGACAAAAATTATAGAGCAGTTTACTTACGAATAAAAGCACCCAAAACATATTACAGTAAAAAGTGATACCGTACCCCATTATTCGCAACACTAACACGCAATTACCTATTTTTAGTTAAATTTCGAAGAGCTCGTGGCGTGGCTTAGGTCGGTTTTCAGTCAAGCAGCACTCGGCCCGGTCACTTCTTGGATGGGTGACTTTAAAATATTGGTACCGGCTTTTTCAGTCATTAAGCTATGTCGGAGGCCTTCGGTTGGCCTAAAAACTCCGACTCCAGAGTTGGCCACTAACTCATACAAAGAAGGAAGTAAATTAAATTCCGAAATAATTTTATACTCAACTGAAAATAACTATTTTAGAATCTAATTAAGATTCTTTCAATGTTGCAAAACTCTATGAACAATGTATCATGCTTATTATGCTTACAATAACCCATAAACCAAGCGCCGCTATAACCTTTATTGCCCATAAAACCGAAATCGAATTTGTATTTTGTACGTGATTGTACAGAAATGCACTCTGGACGGCGTCGTCCATCCGTGGTCCGCTTTATCTTTTACCATACACTGACTGATAAGGAGCTTACGAGGCGAACTTAATAAGAGTTGACATCCTATTGCCAGATGAAAATACACCTTCTATTCCCAGTAAATAAGGTATAACATAGAATAACAGCAAGGGACCTCTCCCAGGTTCGGTTTATGCATGAAGCACTTGGTTTTTCCAAGAGAGTTTGTAGAGTATTAACAACGCTATAAGTTTAATAGAACACCTTGTTAGGCTTTGGAAGGCTTGGTTGATTTTGTTTGATACTTGGAATCTAAATGAATAATGACGTTTAGCTATAGCGTGAAACCGATTTTGGCGTTAATAAGATTTGGTTTGGCTTGTATGATAAAAAAGTATCAAGATTTTCCAATTCTCTTTTAACACTAACTTATTTTATACTAAACTGTAGGACAATCACAAATATTTAATCCTGTCGTATCGTAAGCGTATCGAAAAAGTTGGCGAATGACAATGCGTTATTTTAAATCTACGCTTTCTCATTGTCCAAAATGTTAAGTCTACGATACGAATACATTTTTAGTAGTCTTTTTGAATACTGTAACCGAGAAGAGCCCGTTTGTCACATATCGGATGAACTGTGGGACAAGATTAGCACTGAGTGGAGCCCTGAGACACTGAGATGGCATTGCAGGAAACTTTGCAAGCCATGGTGCGATGAGCGTGACGCCTTCAGCGACTATCAGTGGCAGGCATTGGCGTTAGACCGCAAAGAACAGATAACTCGAGGCTCTCTACGAGCCATATCAGAGCTAGGTACAGATACCTTTGTCCAGCCGTGGAACAGTGCGATCTAGAAACAATAACGACAATAACTGACCACATGCTTTCTTCAGTCTTAAGGCATGACAATAACACAGTATTTTGATTCAGTATTTTATGCTTGAAGCAACGTGCTTATAATTTTTAAATAATTTACGGCACAGATTAGATTTGAACTTTTCTTTCAGCGTTTTGAGCACGAGGCATTGCACTAATAATTTAAAAACAAAAGTCCATAACTGCATGGCTTGGATTTGAACTCACGACCATAACATACCAACACATTCATAACAGCCAAGCACAAACTCGTCACCATGCCGTAAAGTTTTATTATGAAAAAGTTTAAGAATAATAACAACACTCCATTTTGCGTTGCATACAATATACGCATCCGTCGCACCAACACAAAACATTCGTAACACAAATAGTAAACTATAAACTGTTGTTACAAACAAAAAAACTAACACTGAAATATATCTGTGAAAAAACATAGAGATAAAACGTTTGCAATATCGAGGCAGTTTTAAATAACGTTCGTGTTTTTGTGCTTAACTTTGTTTTGAGGATATTATAAAATTATTATACAAACAGCCTGTCTAAACCACCCCAGCACCCCCAGCTTATTATCAGACTACTGCTGGACGTAGGCATCCCCTAATCAGAAGGGAAATATGTCCATAATCCCCACGGTTAAACATCGCAGAGTGCTTCTTGCATCCAACCCATCGGCGGTCAAGGAATTTAGTTGCGCCGGTGTTAGGCTGATGTTTTGCGCTTTATCACAATCAGCCCGAGCCCCGATGGTAAGTGTGTCCACCACGAGCTGGTGAGGTTGACTTTAGTTCCAAAGATGAAGGTTTGAACCCCTTAGATCCACGTTGAGTTGAGACTCGTGTAGCCAATCAGACTTGCGAAATGTCACGTTGAATGTGAGGTGCGTCCAGATAATTGGCTACGCGTGACTCGACTCGTGCTTAAACTGCTTTATCTGGACGGGCAGTAAAGTAAACAGATTGTATATATAACTGGTTTCATAGCTCAGTTGTTAGTAGCTCTAGCTTCTGAGCTGCAAGTCGCGGGTTCAATTCCCACACAGGACAAATATTTTGTAAACTCCATTTTTACATATTTTGTGTCTGGGTGTATTATGTATGTTTATCAGTCTCTAGTATCTATAATACAAGCTCTCTCTGCCTATTCAGAGTCGGAGATGAGTTGACCATGTGTGATATGTCATGGTGTATATATTTATTTGTTTAATTAGGTACAAGTTATGCTTAAAATGTGAAAAAAATACACAAAATTATTTTTTTCAAAAAACACATGTTCATTGCGTACATTCAATATCCAGCGGACCCCGCACTAGAATTAGCCTGTATTGTGGGTGACCGATACTATTGAACATACAACACAAAAAAAAAGTTCCCAGTGAAATTAAACAATTATTTTGAAAATAATTAGACTAGATCATACAACTCGTTCACATGTTTTTTCACACTCGACTCCGTAACTGTACAGAT
The DNA here is from genome assembly GCA_951804965.1 of Horisme vitalbata. Taxonomy (NCBI): domain Eukaryota; kingdom Metazoa; phylum Arthropoda; class Insecta; order Lepidoptera; family Geometridae; genus Horisme; species Horisme vitalbata. The sequence continues at coordinate 26,805,338 of OX638091.1, read as the reverse complement.
TTGGTTGTTGAAAATTGGAATATGCATATTCCCAATTTCAACAATTTATATAAAAATAGCCTATCTATAGGCGTTTTTTATTCGTATTCTACGTGAGCGAAGCCCCGGGCGAAAGCTACTTATTATATAACGTTATCTGCAAAACTCAAGCACCTGCTGGAAGGGACAGTGGAACCTCTTGTTAAATACGTTAACAATGAATAAAAACAGACACTGCGCAATTAAGTAACCGATTCTCGTCCCGTAATCAAATCCCCAACTTTAGGGTTCTTAGCAAAAATTCTAACATAATTCTATAACTTAATTACATGCCGTTCCGAACTAATTCGTTTAAACTTGTAGCTGCGAAGAATGTTATCTGATCAAGCCTCTGTCACTGTACAAAGTTTTTTACCTCCAGGAATATAATTCTATTTTTGGTCAGAATGATCACTGTAATATATATCTAAAAACTCGTGTCCTAAAATGGTTTTTGATGTATACAAAATTATTAGGGTTTACGTTTAGGGTTGGTAGAATAGTTTGCTGGGCCAAACTACAGAGGGACAAAGATCCATTGTGATGACTGTTAGTGCCCTTTATTATTAGATTAAAATAGACCTACTACCCCCGAAGATAGTAGATGATAATGATGACATCGTGGATGTAGCTGAAAATCTGTGGATGAGGCTTGCAAGGGACCGAAAGGGGGGGCCTATACTCAACAGTGGGTATTAACGGACTAAATGATGATGGTAACCCAAATATCATCATTTGGGTTTGTCACTTTGGTGTACACTGTAATGGCAGCGTAAAAATGAATAAAATATATAATTCACAAATACGAAATACGAGTGAACATATAAAATACACTGATAATATATTGCTTAGTTGAAAAGTATTGCATTTTTTGTCCAAAATAACTTTTTATAGAACACCACTACGCCAATAGTTATCATCATAGTTATCATAGCCTACTGCTAGACATAGGCCTCTCCTTATAAGAAAGGGGGTATGCCCACGTTAGGCAGGTGCGCTGAGGATGCCTTCTTTACAGGTTTGAAATGTTTGGTGGGTGTAAGGCTGTGCTATGCTGCATCCAGACTATGAATATGGACATATAATCATATAATCAATACATCTTCAATGACAACTATAAAATATACAAATATAAAGTGCTGGAATATTTCCGGCAAGAACCCCCTACTTAAGTTATGTTCAGTTTAAGCATGATAATTATGTTACTAAATAATAACTGTTACATTTATTGGTTAAAGTTTATTAAGTATTCGTTTAAAGTTTTTAGTTTTAAATGTTTTAAATATTTTAAGATCTAATAATAATACATAATGTAGCTATTGATCTCTTAGTTACCCTAAGTACCTACTACTTAGTTATTATTATTATGATTGCTGTGTCCGCCTGGAATTGGTTTCTTTATCAGAATGAAAACTTTGTCAGTGTAACGCTACAATGTATTGATATTTAAGCTGTTGGCGTTCCTATTAAATAAATAAATATCTCTCTTTATTATGGGATTCCTATGTCCAGCAGGAGACAGTGGTGTGGTCTAAGTGAAACTTCCGTATAAGTACTATAATTTCTTCCATGATCGGGGCTTATGAATATTCAGATCAGGTAATCATGGCGGGGTAAATACGATTAGTTTGTGTCAGGTTGCCGGCACCAGCCACTTGGTTTGATGAAGGCAATTTACGTTACCCTCGGCTTGAACTTGGCACTTTTAAGTTGTTCGTTTGCGCTTAGATATGTTTTGACATGATCTCATCTTGTTAGTTACCTATATGCTTGTAGGTATTTATTCATTTCTTGACTTCCTTTAAGTAATCAAACAATTCTTTCAACATCACTTATAATACACAATCTAACTATCCTATCCTACTTCCTATACTACTTCCTACTATCCTACTTCTACTATTATTATAAATGCGAATGTTTGTGAGTATGGATGGATGTATGGATGAATGGATGAATGTTTGTTGCTCCTTCACGCAAAAACTACTGAACGAATTTAGATCAAATTTTTAAAAAATACACATAGTTTATGACATCCAGCTTTTACCAGCAGCCTTTTGTAGATCGTCCGCCTGACCGGAGGGCGTCCTACACATAAAACCAACATCTCGTTTGGTAAATAATCCATTTGCTGAAACATATTAATAAACTATGTCAAAGAATTTACAGTTTCATTTAAAGAAACTGTAAATAACTTACAAATTATTTTGACTGACTGTAAATTGTCTTATTGCGTGACATTGAAAACTAGCAAAATACGGCTTAGCTAGTAAACGCTTCAAATCAGTAATTTATTTTGATCACATTCATTTTGTGAAATAAATACTATATTGCCTGGTTCTAGAAAGATCTCAAACAAAACGAGCTCCTAGGAATACGAAGCCCATTCATTAGTGTTTATCTTTCACAATTAGCAATTTGTTTGATGTTTAACAAATCTATGAAAACGGTATCATAATAAATAAGTTGTAACAATGTTTTGTAACAAAAATAATGGCAGTAATTTTCATTAGTGTTTTAAAAGAATAAAATAGAATAAAACTCCGTACTAAGCAATATAAATACTAGCTTCCACTCGTGGCTTTGCTCGCGTAGTACCGGGATAAAAAGTAGCCTATGTATTTATGCAGGCCACAAACTGTATATATTCCAAATCCGTAAAGAAGTTTTTGCGTAAAAGAGAAACAAACATTAATTCATACATCCCTACATCCTTACTCACAAACTTTCGCATTTAATTATATTATAAGTAAATTATAAGTATAATATTATAAGTAAGAAGGATATATCCTGTTTTTAATTAGTCAAAATATTCGTGATGATTACCCTTCCTCCGTTGTATGAGCTAGTGGCCAACTCTGGTGTTGGAATTTTTCAGCCACCCAAGAGCCTCCGACAACGACTGAAAATGATAGTATCGATATGCTGAGGCACGTTAAGAAGTGCGTACCAAAGCACTGAGGCGCTTAAATATTAATGTCAAGAAACTGTCACCCATCCAATTAGGGACCAGACGTAGTGTTGCTTACTTAAGAACACGTAGGCCACGCCACGAGCGCTTCAAATTACTACTTACTTTGTTTGGAACATTTCGCTCATAAGAGAACGATTCATGGTCATGTCCCACTGCTGGGCGAAAGCCTCCACACGATCCATCGAGTCGTTTAAATCTTGGGCTATTTACCACATATACCCATCTGCATCAATCAGAACACCATCTGTATTTAAAAAAAAATGAAGAGAATATTGTATTGTAACAGCGTACGTTTCAATCAACATATAAACACAACGCCAACACATTTAGGAATCAAGGAGGAAATCAGCGCGGAAATGAGAATTGTCATACATTTTCATGTCACAAAATAAAATATTTTACCAAAACCGATTTCTCAATTTCGTGAAAAGTCTCTGGTGATGTAGCTTGAACTACAGATAAGTACATTATTTAACGCGGTGGAAAACATTAGTAGGTAAGTCAGTGGACAGTTATCAAAATACAATAAATAAAAATTATACATTGTCTCTATTCGCTACAACAGTATTTATGTTACTTTGACAATTCACCTGTCGAACGTCGAGCAACGACGACACACCCAAAACTCCCAAAGTTCGCCAAAACAGTTAAATTTTAATTTTCAATGGCAACTGTGATATTAAATAGGTAGCATCATCATCAGCTTATAGCACTCCACTGCTGGTCCTCCTAATGAGTACCATTTCACTCACTCTTCTACTTGTCAGAAAATCATCCTTCACTGCGTTAACCAAGACGCAGGCCCCACTCAAAAAAATTTGAACGAATTGTTACGTAAATAGTTATACTGATCATAATTCTCCATTGGTTGGCTTTTTAGACCTAATTACGCATTAGCTAATTATCGAATATTAAAATTGGGTAGGCTTTCTAAATGTTTTTTCATCATCATCAGCTTTTATAGCGGGATTAGCAGTGCTGGACATAGGCTTTCCTTAATAAACGCCCTGTACTTAGCCAAAATTTTCCTTCAGAAAATTGAAAACTAGTAGTGCTTCTTTCTAATTTAGTTTTAAAAGTATTTTGAATGCCACAATTTCGCTTAATTAAGTTGTTATAATGTGCGCAAAAGTTTTCCTTAAAACATAATCATAAAAGTTTACCTTAGCAAAATACAAAAAACAATAGTAGGTACTGGTTTAGTTTAAAAAGTATGTCGAAAGTCACAGTTTGAAGAAGTAATTAAGTAGTTAACGACAGTTTAAAAAGTTACCCAACAAACTCACAGCAATTACATAAAAAGTAACTAAAAGCACGAAATGAAAAAAAAATGTCGGGAATAAAACTTTTTGACGATATTTCCCTTGGCAAGCTATAAACCAAGTTCCAAAGGGAAACATTCGGATCAGTACAAAGGGAGAGTTCATAATATTCTCCATTCTCTGTACCGTAATCATCTCCCATTCGGAATTTATACAAAACTTTTTTCATCTTTGTTCACATCTGTTCGGCTCTTTGGCTGTCGTTTTTCGATTTTCTCGCTCTTAAATTGTACGATTTTACTTCAGCGAGATTGGATGTGTCTAAACAAAGACTATAACTGTTGCGAAGAAATGAAGTCCTGTGTTTGATTTTTTTGTTATGAAAAGTTATGAGTTTCCGTTTTCTTTTACTTATGTGTATACCTGCTTATATCATTTTATGATTTTGATGAAGCTATGATGGTTGATTTTAGTATGTAAACATATCTAAGTATTTTTGATGTACGTACCGTTTAAATATTTTTTTAAATTTTGAATGTTCTGTTAGTCTGTACCCACTATAATTTTTTCTAGTGTATAGTATTTCTTAATATTGAATTTAATTTTGTAGTGAATAAATAATATTGAATTTAATTTTGAATTGAATTGACCACTTATTTGGACAAAATTTTGTTGATTGCCAGGCCTTCCACGAAAAATTACACGAAAAACTTCAAGCATTTCCTTGACAATTCAGGTATTTGCTAAATATTAAGTTATTATAAATCGAGCTGTGTTGGCCTAGTTGGATAACTGAATTTCAATCCAGAGGTCGTGGGCTTTGAACCTCGGCAAAAGTATGTGTGCCTTTACATGCTCAAAACAATGAAGGAATACATAGTGAGGAAACGCGCCGCATAATCAGTACCACACGTTTTGACTATGTCTCTCTTCTGTGGGTAAGACCAACTAGGCTTAGAGGAGGTACTGGGTAAGCATCCGTCCTAGATACTAGCATCTGGGTCAGTGAGTTTATCAGTTTTCTCTGTACATATCATCTAGAATAGGTGCAAAGCCCTAAACATTTTTTAAAACAATAAAAAAAAAGACGTGTGGCTCTCGGGGACTGCCGCGGTAAAGCTATTGCATAGCATTTTGTATCAACTTATGCAATTATAATTATTTATTTATTTTATTTATGCAGTATTTCTTTTTCTTTGATATTAATTCAAGTTACACTTTTTGAGCGTGGTGACCGATAAGAAAACATTTTTTTTTCTTTTATTAAATAAACGAGCTTCGTAGAGTCGTACAATACGTCTAGTTGCACGCACACAAACACCGTGCCGAAAAGAAACGACGTTAGACAATGCACGGCCTTCAAGCCACACCTCCGTGCCCGTCGAAGTGGGGAGCGTGAGGTTTTTTTTCGTTACGGCATTTCTGGATTCGGTCCCCGCGCTCGAGGCCCTCGATAGAAGCTATGCAATAGCTTAGTAATCCGAGTATGTAGTAGGTATCTAACGTATACGCATACACACCTTTCGTCCATAGATGTTTGTCAAAACATCGATAGTCGATCAAATGTAGTTGATAGGTGTTTTACACAGCCCTATTCTTACCTACATAATTTTTGAATATTCAAAAACGAATGAAATTGATGAATTCGTTTCGTACGATGCTTATTTTACTATGTTTGTATATTAAAAGTACATGGGAATCTACTCACTTTGTCTATCTTTTGGAATCCCACTGCAAATTTCTGCCGCCGTAAACAGAGTTGGTCGCGCAATAATTATGCCTAAAAGACGACCGTTTTCGTAAAATTTACGCACGAAATGTTTGGAACAAACTTTTTTTTCCATTAGTTTATTAATTTTAGGTGAATTCAAAAATGTAGAGTTTATTTGACTAAGCCACAAACTTTGCTTAAAGGGCGTTTGCAGAAAACAGTGTATTATGATACCACTATCATTTTTTGATTCACACGTAGGGACACTACATTTAGTAGCACCCATTTTATACGATTTCACTTATAATTGAAACACATAAACATCTAAAAGCAATAAAAATTCCAAAGAAAAGATTGTGATGACAGAAATTTCAAAATTAAATCTGAAATTAGATTCAGGTGAAAAACGTCAGACGTCAGTTAGTGTCAGAGGCCAATCATGGATGTGTAGCTATCTTTACTGTGTTGAACACTAGCGCTGCGACGTTGCGACGAAGAACTAATAGAATACAAAAGTTTGAATATGAACTCTATTTCCAAGCAATATATTATAAAATTAAGTAAAAGTGGGGAGCGTGAGGTTTTTTTCGTTACGGAATTTCTGGATTCGGTCCCCGCGCTCAAGGCCCTCGATAGAAGCTATGCAATAGCTTAAAAAGTTCCTAGTAATATTTATTTCTTTGGCCACTTTTCTCTTACGAAGAAGAAAGGAAAAAAGCATTAAATTATGTTCCCTTTTCTGTACATTATATACCTACCTACAAATTATGTTCTGTTCAGATTATTTACCTTCATACCTAGATACCGATGTTTTTAGCAGAACTCTTAAAACTTTAATACAAGCAAGTGTGACTCTAACGTATTCCCGTCTTGCTGTCGGTGATTGGTCGAACAGGGCTCCAAGTGTCTTCCTACGTGACCTGAACACTAATGGAATACGGTAGCGTATCTAAGCCTGGATGGGTCAAACTCTAGACGCGCCACTTAGGTATTATTATTTTTAACAATTAACAACAACGTGGAAAAAATATGAACTGAAAAAAAAAACATAAAAAATAATTTTCATAAATGACGGAGGTATAAAGTAATAATGTAACAACAATAAAAAAAATAGAATATAATAATGTAATTTTGTAACGAAAATTAAATATTTTATTTTTTTATAAAAAAACATAGAAATAAATTTGACATCTAACTTAACTTAACCTTAAAAAATATGTCTTTCAAAAACTTGAAAATAGTGACAACAATGTCAACCTTAGCAAATAAAATTGAAAAAATCCTCCTTTCTTTGAAGTTGGTTAAAGGTCTATTGGCAAGTAGAGTCTAGAGGTTGTTGGTCCATTGCATCCAGGTACATCCGAGTGTAGTCAGTTTTACAATTTTATGCCCTGGTTTTAGTGCTGCAACGTGATTGATAGGATGTAAGGCGGCGAAGTTGATGTGTGTAAACATTTGTGTAAAACTGAAGTTTGTTTATACTGTCCTTTTTCATTGTATTTATAATGTAGGCAAGCTTTCCATGGATACTTTTTGATGGATTTAATTTTCACAGTATTTTGGGGATAAATGTCTTCCATAGTTTCCTCTCTTTCTTATATGCAATTATTTATTTTATCCTATTCACAGATCAGAATGTCCTTTTTTAAATGCCATTCTCCAATACTTTATTTTTTCCAACATCATTTATTTCCCAACGTCTATATTATGTTTAATTTTATTTAAATTTAAACAACAGTCATTTCAGTTCTATATTGACAGCAACGTTATAATAGTTATGATATAACAGTATATAGCGGTGGTAACGACTTAGAACATTTATAAAGAACTAGCTTCCGTCCGCGGCTTCACTCCCGTGGTACCCGGTTAAAAAGTAGCCTTTGTGTTAATCTAGGTCATAAACTAAGTATATTCCAAGTTTCATCCAAATCCGTTCAGTAGTTTTCGCATGAAAGAGTAACAAACATTCATCCATACATCCATACATACTCACAAACTTTCGCATTTATAATATTAGTGTGATATGACTAGATTCTACTCTATTAGATTTTACAGCACTGATAACTTTTCAATAGATAACGAGCACCATATAAATACAATACCTGCCAAGCGCAGAGAAAATTCAAAGAAAACTGAATACGTAAAAACCAAACAATGCAAAAAAATATTCGAAACATAAATGACGTAGAAGGAAAGACAATTTAACCTAACAATATTCGTGAAGTGGAAACTCCTCGAGGGGCGCATTGAAAAACCCTAATTGGATAGGTACTCAAACATCGCTGACGGTAAACGTAGTGTTCCATCCTTTTAGCTGAAAACGCTCGTGGCGTGGCTTATTTCGCTGTTCTTAGCCGATCATTTGAGTTAAGCAGAATTCCGCCCGGTCATTACTTGAATGGGTAACCGTTTAGTGGCATTTAGATCGGAGCGCTTCCGTGCTTCGGAAGGCACGTAAAGATATTTTTTCAGCCGCCAAGCCATGTCGGAGGCCCAAAAACTCCGTCATCAGAGTTGGCTAAGCTCACACAAAGAAGAAGATCCTTTTATCTGACGCTAGCTTCAATATTTTATAGCTGGATAGTTAGATAGATAGATATAAAGACAGAAAACTCTTTATTGCACTCACACCAATTTATTGTCTTATGGAGAGCGTTATATTCAATGCTAAAGTGTTAAAATACAACTAAACTATTGATTATTGAATGCTTGTTATTATTTTATATCTAATATTTACTGTAATTATTTACGCTTAGTAATAAAAACATAGGTAAAATTACGCCTATTTTCCGGAAGGGTAGGCACAACCATCTCCATTTGCTACGATCCTGGCATACCTTTTTTGCTTCTTTCACTCTAATCATATTATTTATCATCACCATAATCATCATCATCATCATCACCATCATCATCATCATCATCATCAGCACCATCACCATCATCACCACCATCATCATCATCAGCCTATTGCAGTTCACAGCTGAACATAGGCCTCCCCTAATGAGTGCCATTGCGCCTTAATGACACTGGATTATCACCTTTCAAATCTGTTAGTTGAACTATTCCTATCCTTTCCATTTATGACTGCCATAACTTGCTTGTAGCTCCTAAAGTTTATTTACTTACATCAATCCAATTATTAAGTTAATCAATTTTAGCCTTCATTTGACATTGTTGTTTGACTAAACTAAAATTAGTCAATTCGCTAGTCAATTCGTTAACTAAAACACAGTTGTTTTAGGTACATTGTTCTACAAAATTTATCTAATGCCGTAGTCTCGTAGCGATTTGGAAGCAGTCTGTCCCTCAGATTGATTTATCTGGGCTCGTGGGCTTTCGACGCGTTTCTAAATGTTAATGGAAATCGTAAGGCGTGTCTTTTTAATTTTCCACCAATGAGGGCTATAAATTTGGTATTTCGTAATTGTTGGGAGAATGTTATTTTTATTTTTGAGTTAAATATTTATTATAGTATAAAATTTCACAATTCCACTGTATTGTAACAGAGGAAATATAGAGGATTTGATAACCTCACTTTAATTATAATATATGAATTTACAGTTACATACGCTTCCCATGTATAAGTAGAGTGTTTCAGTAGAGGTATCTACTGAAACACTCCGACCAAAATCTGTATCATACAAATAGTAAAAAATTGTAAATAGTTTATTTGCACTTTAAAAATTACAAAAAACAGATCTTACAGTATGTAAGTTACATAGGCCTAAGATAGTTTTATAGTTCTTTGCCTTCAAACCATTTGCGAAAATCCATCTATAATTTTGTGCTAAGATTAATAAAATATTAAAGCACGTGGTTATTTTTTGCGACAAAAGCTGCTGAAAACACATTGCGATTGATACGCATTATTTTAATACGTGTAAAGCTATTACCGTGGATTGATTTTTACGTTTGACGACGCAGCGGCAAACGGAATGCGTTTATTCAGTTATTTATGTGTTTATTCCGTAAAATAGTACGCGTCAATCGCAATGCGTTTTCCGCAGCGTTTGCTGCAAAAAGCCAGAGCGACTTAAAAGCTTTATTTAGAATACGTATTAAAAAGAGGCTAAAAAATTTCTTATGTGGCATGTTCTATTTATGAAATCGAAGGCATTTAAAATTAATGTTCTTAAAATATAAATTCAGTGCTGCGCAACGAATTTTGTTTTTTGATGAGACGCCTACGGGATGTCTATCGCTTCATTTATTTTAAATTTGGCTTATTTATGGAGTTACATGGCCAATTTGCTTTCATAACTTTGTCTTTTTACAATGTAACCGTTTTACCATGCTGAAAAATCTGGAAAATTTATGGTTGATCATCAATTTTGAAAACCAAGCCAATCTCACCTGCCCGTTGTGCGCCCTGCTAAATTACAAACGGGGTCCTGGCAGTTTGTTGACAGTAGTATAGTACGGTCTAACACCAGATAAATCCCTTGGCTGCCGACGGACAGCAGCACATCAAAGAAGCTATGTCCTGCGATCCCCTGCGATTTTTATTAAGGGAGGCCTATGTCCAGCAGTGGACTGTGATATAGGCTGATGTTGTTGATGTTGTCTGTCCCTACTGTACATTAGGTATTTTGATTATCTACCTAAATATTTTTGTATAATTAGTACTCTCAAATATTTCATACTTATTTGTAAAATTTTGTATCATTCTTTATAAGTAACTATGAACAGTAAAAATGCAAATTAAACCATCATGCCCGAGTTTGAATCTTACTTGGCTGATTGGTTTATTACAATACCTAATTATGTAACAGATTACTAGATTTCACCCGCGGCACTGTTTGTATAGGTACCTGGATAAAAAGTACCCCAGTATAGAACTAAATGTGTAAAATTTCAGCTCAATCCCTTATGTAGTTTTGACGTTAAGTGGTTACAATCAAACATACAATGCAAATCTTTAAACAATCTTTAAACAATTGCCTTTATCAATGCACTATTGGACCACTTTCATTGATAAAAAGTAAAATATGTTCATAAACCTCATACAGGGCATGCGGCACAGATTCTCGTACTGCCAACGATGTTGCGTCGGTCGGCGGTCAAGGAAATCGGCTGTGCCGCGCCAGCCGCCAGAGCCCCTTTCGTTAGTTTGCACGGGCCGGTGAAGTTAGTACCGATAATGGAGTTATACGCCTTACAAACCTGACAACAAATTTCACATTTACAATAATAATAGAATAGGAGCTGAAACAATGAAGTTTGCCAATTCAAGGAAAACTATATTTTCTCTGTATTCAGCTGTTCACGTTTTAACTAACTGACCCTAATTGACAATTTACAGCCCGGGTTCCGTGTGTCCGTTCTATTTTAGGACGTATGCAACGTGCGATTTTATCTGTTTTCCATGTTACGTTCAGTTATGATTTTTCCTAGTTGACATGTTGAAATAGATATATAAAATTGGTTGAAAGTTTTGTGTGTTTCGTTAGCTCAAATACTTTTGACTTTATTTTTTAATTGAAATGTAACATGAAATACTCACTTTGGCATTTACATAATTTGAAACGACTACACGTGATTTCATTTTTTGAATGAGTTCAATAGCTATTTATGAAATTGTTGTTTATATAAATTGATATTTTAAATGACATGTAATATGTTTGTTAGTCAACCATTGATACCTTTTTATCCGATTTCATAAACAACTAAAGCCAAGATACACAGTAGATCCTACACAAGTCCAGCTGAACAACAAGCCACTCGTGTAAAGCGACCCTTTTCAACACTAATCCTTATCAAAGTGACTTTGGATTCAATTATTTTGAAACACAAATAGGCTTTAGCAAATTAGCTTTTACTAAAACACAAAGAAAAAGTCTTACAAGATTCAATTATAGGTATAATCCGTTCTGATTGTGGAGTGGGTCCTTTAGATAGTATGCTATATAGCCATACAACTAGCCATAGGTAGGGTAGATCCTATTCAGCTTTCTAATCAAGCGATTCAATCAAATCTTTAGGCCCAGCCACACTAGCAAGAGTTTCGCTTGTTGCTTAGGGCTACGCTGCTTGCTAAGTAACATGCTCTTACGAATCAACGTATTGTTTTGTTTCATAGACCTTAATTTTCCTACTTCCTATCCTATTCTACTTCCTACTAATATTATAAATGCGAAAGTTTGCGAGTATGATGTATGGATGGATGAATGGGTGAGTGTTTTTCCTCTTTCACGACAAAACTACTGAACGAATTTGGATGAAACTTGGAATATACATACTTTGTGACCTGGATTAACACAGGATTTTTATCCCAGTACCACGTGAGTAAAGCCGCGGGCGGAAGCAAGTATAAAATAAATTAATAATACTGCACATCATCAGATCGAACAACATAAACCCCAAACTACGCAGCCCCTGTATTAAGAGAACCTCATGCCTACTTTCTATTTTTTGTTGTAATTATACATTATCTACTCATTGTAAATACAAAACACCCAGACCTGTGACAAATATTTGCAAACAAACCCACAACCTTCTGTGTCTTAGGCGGGTTTACGCCACAGAGGTCGTCAATACGAGTATTCTGTTGTTAATTTACACAATACAGCAAATAGGTTAACTTCAAAGTTATAAACCTACGCGCACCGCAGCCTTAATGGCTTACCTGCGCGTTCAAGGCACCACATGCTTAAGCATTTGTGGATCTGGATGCTAGGATAGCCATTGATACGTTCGTTCTGCATTTTACCTTATCTTGTACGTTCACGTGCAATAAAATGTACACCTTTTTGGACCGTGTTGCTATAAAGTCGAGCTTAAATCAGCATGCTACACTGCGATATTCAAGCTACGATTCTCACCATAATGTGGATTTAGTGTAGCTTCTGCCGGTGTGGCTTGGACCTCACTACTTGGTACTGATTAAGTTGTCTACACGACAAAATATAGAACAGGTATTTTACTTTTCAAACATTTAGGAATTAGATAGCCCGTTCATACGTTAGATCTTTCTTTGCCTAATACTAGTACTAAATAATCTATTACCAACCACGAAACTAACTACGCAGTCTAAACCATCTCCTAGATACTAAAACTTTCTAGTGGACTGGGTAATATTGCCACTTGAAGCTATGTAAATCAATAATTATTATCTATTATCTTAAGATATTCAGAGTCCGTAAGGGCTTGTCCTCATCACCACGTCTCGACGTCGTCAACGTGGTACGGTGCGGTGTCGTGGCGCGGCACGTTGACGACGTCGTCACGTGGTGACAGGGACGAGCCGTAAGACTGACTCTGAATGTATTGTGCACTGACATAATCAGACAAGACAATAGCGCCCGCCATACGTAAAGTTCGGAACGCATGCACAAAAACAGGAAACAGCACGCACCATTCTAACTCGCGCTCTGGAACGAACCTGTACAGCCGCTGACAAACCACGCCAGTCTAAAATGCGGTCCAAACTATAATAAAACTTATTTTACATGCACAGATCGGATTTTAGGTAGGAAAGTTGACTGAGATATCAACTGTGGTCCAAATAAAAGCCTAATTAGCAATACAGCTTGACTGCGCGGAACTGTCCTTCGGTTTGGAACGCTTTCCATATGTGTAGTATGAACTCCACGTGTGGCAGGCGCTAATGGATGAAATAAGTTTGCCAAACGCTGCAATTGGCTCTTTAAAAAAACATCACCACCACACCACACCAGCCTATATCAGTCCACTGCTGAACATAGGCCTCCCCTAATAAAGGGGATATACCCATAATCCCCACGCTGGGCATGCGGGTTGGGGATCGCAGGGCACAGCTTCTCGCACCACCGACGCTGCTGCCCGTCGGTGGCCAGGGGATTTAGATGTGCCAATGTAGGCTGTGCTATGACGCAATCAGCCGGCCGCCAGAGCCCCGTTAGTTATTTAGCAGGATGCACCACGTGCAGGTGAGGTTGGCTTGGCTTCCGAAGATGGGTGTTGGAACCCCGTACACCCCGAAAAAAAAACATAGCTACAGCTGAACTAAGAACATTTTTCTATTTCGAAAACGGTTAAAAACAAAACCTACTAAGTACCTTGAATGATACAAAATTTTAAGATATTTCTAAACATTTGTATTTCCGTCACATCTGTTCACATCTATAAATTAGGAAGCTAAATCTTGCGACGTCGATATAACCGCAGACAGTCGCGCTTGCAAACAAAATACTTTGAATGATTTATCGATGTTCGTACCAATGTGCCGTGTTTGCGTATACCTAAGCTAATTCTATCTCTTTCTTTCTCGCCCTCCCTTTATTTCGAACCCATTCTCTATGAATAGATATACGTTCCTGTTCTCATCTTAGTCACTTGTCTATGGGACACGTGATCATTCTATTTTATTCAATGTCTATCCCGGCACCATCCCATCTCTAATACCTATTATAAATACGAAAGTTTATTCAGATATTTGGATGGTTCTACCTATTTAGACTAAAAAAACATATTAGGTACCTGCTTTTTATCTATCAAGCCAACCGCGAAAATTCAGTCAATGATAGAAACCGAAATGTGATTCTAACCTTTTTGACTATTTGTTATAAAGAATAAATCGACCCTGCACCTCTCGCATCAACCAACTTAGTACGAAGATTTCAACTGCCACAAATTGGAAGGCTAGGTCAATAACCACTACACCAAGCTCCCAGAAAATACTTGTAAATGATTTATTGACGGCCCCCACCATTGTGGCGCGAATCTCTCGCACGAGCTAAATATCAATGACAGTAAGAAAGATTTATTATGTTTCGGGAAGAGGGTAAGTTTTGCTGCAGTCGGCTAACCGATAACTTTGAAGAAGAGTTGTCTAAGTGGCTTTGATTCGGACGCTTTCAGTATCGCGCTGAGTTATTTGCATTTAAGATTGTGCAAAAGTTGAATGTAAAAATATCTAGCTTCAGAATAGAATAGTTGGGATTTTAAAATATTCAGCTTCAAAACTGTGGTACATAACGACCTCTGTGGTTTAGTGGGTGAAGGCCCGCCTAAGACGCAGAAGGTAACTGGTTCAATTCGCGCCACAAGATATGTTGTGGGCTCTGCAAATATTTTCCTCGGGTCTGGGTGGCTTTTTTTCTTTATTAGAGCTTTTATGCTTAGCGAATCTGTCGCTCCCGGTTTTACAAAGTACTAGCTTCCGCCCACGTTTTCGCTCGCGTGGTACCGGGTTAAAAAGCCTATGTGTTAATCCAAGTCACAAACTATGTATATTCCAAGTTTCATCCAAATCCGTTCAGTAGTTTTTGCGTGAAAGAGTAATAAACATTCATCGATTCATCCATACATCCATTCATACTCACAAACTTTTGCATTTATAATATTAGTGGGAGTAGGATATTAGTAGGAACTAGGAAGTAGGAAGTAGGATGTTTGTATTTAGATAAAAAAAGTAAATCAGTTCACTTCATCTAGTTCCCATAATACAAGCTTTGTTTACTTTGGGGTTACATAATGTTGTGTGAAAAATGTCCAGCATTATTTATTTAATTATAACTGAAATAAAAATCTGGACTAGTGAAAATATTGAAGTTATTGTTAGGGTGAAGGGGAACTACGTTTTATGGATTTTTTTTATTTTACTTGTGTCCCGCCCCTGTTCTCAGATCCGAATCAGTCGGCTAAGTTACGTTTGAGCTTGATTACACCAAACACCAAAATAAAGCTTTGGTAAACATAGACATTATGAGACGACTCAAACGAACTAAGAATTTGGAGCTAGTTATGCAATGATGCTTTATAAAAAACGTACCCAAATAAATCTTTGGTCACTGGATTACATAGGTATCAATTATATAAAAAAAAAGTTTACTACTCTAAGAATATCTTTTGGTAATCTTTTACAATCTTTCGACTTGTAGGAATGTAGCTATATTTGTTGTCCAAAAATTTCGTTGACTTTTTCCATCTCACAAAATGAGAACATGATAATGGAAAAGGGATTGTCTAAACGAAAAACAACAACAAAAATCGCCAAATACCTTATCCGAGCTATCAAACGATAATCGATTTCCAAAAGGAAATCTTTTGAAAACCCTTACGATATAGTATAAAGCGATCGTTTAGCAAAGAAGAAAATGCGATTAAATTAAATTTCCGTTAGAAGTCTCAAAGGCCCTCCGATCTCCGCAATATCTGAGATCGTTGAATTCTTTACCAGAGTCGTGTCTTGCCGTGTTTTAGTTCTATGGTAATATGCATTTACAAAATAGATGAGCGAGTCTCGTTTATTGTCAGGTCTTCTTCTTTTTCATCATCATCGTCATCATAAACCAATCATAATCCACCAGGAGCCAGCAGGATATTGCATAGGCCTTATTTTTATTTCGTACTCTGAAGCGATCGTTGCGTGACTTACTTGAGTGTTTTTAGCAGATTATCTTGGTTAGAGTCAACACTTTCTCCGGTCATTACTTGGATGAGTAATCTGGTGCTTCAGAAGGCACGTTAAGATATTGATCCCGATTTTCAGTCGTCAAGCCATGTCTGAGGCCTTCAGGCAGTCTAAAAAATCTGGGTATGTTGACCATTAGCTCATACGAAGGAAGGAAGGGTACAATCACAGACGTCAAGTCTGTGGGTACGATTTATTTCAGTTTTGAGGGTAGATTTAACGTTTCTAAAGTATATCTATACTGGACAAGCAGGGCTTTTTAAAAAAAATAAACCGCCTTCAAATAAATCACTTCTTACTTCTTGCGATAAAAAAATTTAAAATCGGTTCACAATTGACGGAGATATAGATGATCATAGGGCGAAAATTACAAGTGAGGATGAGGTTTTTTGAGTTTTCCGGGAAAAGTACCAATCCCTCAGGAATAAAATTTATATGGGACAACCTGTGAAGTATACTCTTTTAAAAAAAAAAGAATTTTGAAAATCGGTCCACAATTGACGGATTTATCAGTGAACATACATAAAAATATAAAAGAATAAAATAAAAAAAGGTTCCGACGAATTGAGAACCTTCTCCTTTTTGAAATCGGTTAAAAAGAGCCCTAACAGCTTAGAAAGAAATATTGCACGTTAATGTCCGCTTTGAAACGGCAAATGGACTTGCCGACTCTATATTATTGTTACTTTATTTACGAACTGCTTTTGGAGTCTATGTGATGTAATTAATTAATTACTGATATATACTTTTTAGTCGGTAACAACCACTGCTGAGAACGCCCGTCCTGGCGGTCTTGTGCCAACCAGATCCACTGCTCTCCTACTGACTTCATATTACTTTGCAATTAATGAAACATAAGAGCCTACACCTTGCTGGTATAGTGTGGACCTTCTCTTTTATAAGGCTCATGTAACTTATGCTTCGTCTTCTTCTTTTTCGCTTTCCTTTACCTGTCGTAATAAAACTATCATGACGTATAATGCGTCCAATAAATAATTAGTTAACTAATAACACTTATGAGTCAGTCTGCCCATTTTATAAAAACAAGACCGGTAAAGTGCGAGCTAACTCGCCCATCGCGGGTGACGTCAATTACTTCATACTTCGCTTTTTTATAAAAAATGAATCATCCACGTGGCTGACCACCATAATTTGAAACAGGTAGTGGAAGGAATTATCTAGCAGTTTTTTAACCGACTTCAAAAAAAGAAGGAGGTTTTCAATTCCTTTGTATTCTTGTTATTAGTAAGTTTTCTTCGTAGTTTAAAATAACTAATAAAAACCTGTAATAGAAAATCAAGGCCTTTCAGATAACACCCTATTAACCGTGTAACTCTCCTTATAGCTTGACCACCGTTATTCTTACATTTATATTGTTTTCTACAAAACCGTTAAAAATAGAGACTTTACAAAAATTTTCTTGTAAATCTTTCTATTTATTCTAAACAGTTTGTTATTTATTTATATCACGCACAGTTTTTGGTTAATGATAAAAAACGTTATTATACCCCCCCCCCCCCCCCCCCCCCCCCCTCCCCCCACGCCTCGGAAGTTTGCGAAGTGAGAAACCTGAAATTTTTAATTATTATAGAAGTATATCTATATTTTACAAGAAAATTATAGTGAAGTCTCCACCTAAAACAGTTTTTGAGAAATCCAAAATGGGGGTGGGAGGTAGGGGTTAAAAATAAAAGAGGGAGTGATGGGTCGAATGGGGTATCAAATTAAAATACTTGATTTGAACAGTATATAACAGTTTTTATTTTTTTATATCATGCATAATTTTTGCTTTAGGATGAAAAACGTCCAAAAAATGACCATACGCCCCCCCTTAACTCCAAATTTTGCGAAGTGAAAAACCTGAATTTTATACATATTATTTAGTATATCTATATTTTACAGGAAAATTATAGCAATGTCTCCAGCTAATATGGTTTTGTTGAAACCTCAATACATGTAATGACAGCTGTGGTCAAGCTATAAAGCAAGTTACACGGTCAAATATAGTGATATCTAAAAGACCCTAATTTGCCGGTTTCTAATGCCGGTTTTTATTTTTCTAAAGGGCATAGACATTTAATTTACGAAGAAACCTTACTAATTAGTATCGCACGCCATTTATCGTATCACGTGCAATATTACGTATCACGCCACGATACTTTGCTATCCGATATTATAGTAAAGCCAGCCGTTGCTGAGGTTTTTTCCAATACGCACCGTTTCAAAAAGGGCGTTTCAAAATGTTTTTAAGATTCAGCAACGCGCATCCTCGTGGTATTACTGGCGTTCATTGGCTACGGGAACAGTTTACCATTAGGAGGACCGTTATGCCTGTTTGCTAACTTAATAGTATAGAAAAATCAGCTTTCTATTACTCATAATCAATTATCATCTTATAAACCTCAAAACAGGTAATAGTAGATTAGTAGCCAAGGGCTGTAAGGCGTCAACGCTCGTGCGCCTATAGGTCGAGAATGCAATTAGTTCTTACACCCGAGCTAACTATTCTGCTTTACATCTCGATTGTGAGGTAAGTAGAATAAAACCGGCATTACAAGAATAAAACATTTTTTTTTTCAATAACGAAATTGAGCTTCGCCGTTCGATATTTAAAATTGATGACTATTATACTCACACAAAGACAAGGCTAAATAGCAAAGCGACCTCTTTGGTCATTGGGCTGAATGCATGATGCCTATTGCCAGTATGATGGTTAGATTTATGCAAACTTTTTGAAAGAAAGAAGTGTTTTTTAAATTATTTACCGCCCTAGGGCTTTTCTAGCTACATTATTACCCTAGAGCGCTAATTAGTCACCTACAAGCCCCATTTGAAGGAGACATGAGATATGTAAATAAAATAAATCTCATAATATTAATGCGAAATATTGTGAAAAAAAAAGACGTGTGGCACTCGGGGACTGCCGCGGTAAAGCTATTGCATAGCATTTTGTATCAACTTATGCAATTATAATTATTTATTTATTTTATTTATGCAGTATTTCTTTTTCTTTGATATTAATTCAAGTTACAATTTTTGAGCGTGGTGACCGATAAGAAAACATTTTTTTCTTTTATTAAATAAACGAGCTTCGTAGAGTCGTACAATACGTCTAGTTGCACGCACACAAACACCGTGTCGAAGACTGCCGAAAAGAAACGACGTTAGACAATGCACGGCCTTCAAGCCATACCTCCGTGCCCGTCGAAGTGGGGAGCGTGAGGTTTTTTTTTGTTACGGAATTTCTGGATTCGGTCCCCGCGCTCAAGGCCCTCGATAGAAGCTATACAATAGCTTAAAAACTCAACTCTGTAACGGGTGAACGGATTTGTATGGAACTTTTAATATAAATAGTTTGTGACCTGTGCCACACACGTCAGGTTTTTTTATTCCGATACAAAGCGAGTGAAGTTGGCAGAAGTTAGTGGCCAATATAATAAAGTATGTAGCCATATTTGCTTAACAGGTACAGTGTACGGTCAGCAACAAAAGTTGATATACAAAATGTTGAGAGGTTCCCGGAGTGTGAGAAGTCCAAGAGCCTCTAAAACTAACTGAAATCCTTCTTTTTACTAATTTTATAAAGCCGAAAGTTTGTGAAATAAGAAATTTTTGTCCCTCCTTCACGTCAAAACTTGTTAACAACGTGCCGTGCCGCGAAAATGGTCCATGTTGACGACGTCATAACGTAGTGATAGGGATAAGCCTTAAGTGTGATAGTCGCATCGCATCGCGTATCTTAAATTCCCCTCCTAGCACATTACAAAACTCTAGAATGATTTGAGTGGCTGTTTCAGAGCCTTAAACAAATTTTCCCTTCAATCAACCGTGGAAACCTTGGACGCCTAAAACATTATTAAGAAAGTTCGTATCTCGTTTTGTAACAGAGTTTAATTAAGGTGAAAGTTGAGTTGAGTGGCGGAGTGTCACATCTTAGGTATTCAAGGCGTTTCGCACTTCACATTGTGTGAAGGTATTATTTTCATCAGCATTATCACAAGAGTTCAAAAAAGCTGTTGCGGAACTGGAAATATACACCTACATGGTGTAATTGAATGAATGAATGAATGAATGAATGAACACTTATTGTGTGAAACATTATTAATAAATACAATGACGACTTCTATGGCACAGTGGGCGTAGGCCCGCCTGCGACGTAGAAGGTTGCAGGTTCAATTCCTGCCGCACGACAAATGTTTGTATGGTCTGCAAAAATATTTGTCTCGGGTCTTTTTTTGTATAATAATGTACGTATTTACAAAAAAAAATAGTTAGAACATTAGTCATGTGGTTCCCCATAATACAAGCTCCAGTTAGTTTGGTGCTATAATCATGATGCTGTGTGATACCACAGCATAAAAAAAGAGATTTTTAAAAATGGTACAATGAGCGTTCTTATCGTTGAAAGTGATAATTTTGAAATTGTTTCCAGGCAACCTTTGATTGAATAACCGATAAAATCTAAAAACATAACAGATGGCAGCACAGTTCAAAAACAAACTAGCACATAATAATGCTGGACACTATCACATAGCATCGTGTAGCCCCAAACTAAGCAGAGCTATGGGAACCACTTCTACACAATATTAATATTATAAAGAGGAAAATTTTGTATTTTTGTGTGTGTGTGTGTATATTTGTAATGAATAAACTCAAAAAGTACTGGGCCGAGTTCAAAAATTCTATCACCATTGAAAAGAAAAATTCACCTTGAGTAACATAGGCTTTATTTATCGCTAGAAAATATTAGGGATCCTTACAAAAACTTAAGTAACTAACCCATGCAAAGCTGAGACGGGCTGCTAGTGACTGATATAATACCTAAATACATTTTTTTTGTAAATACATACATATTATATATAGAAAACACCCAGACCTGAGACCAATAACTACAAATAATGCAAACATTTGACTCGCGGCGGGATTCAAACCTCTTCTGCGTCCCAGGCGAACTTTCGCTTAGCGCGCCACAGAGGCCATCGATAAATCGTCGATATACCTCCGCACAATATAAATATAGTGAGCAACATTAACTCAATACGAATACATGTATTATTATAATAATAACAATAGACTAATTCATACTTTTTTTGGGTATAAGTGTCCTTTCATTTTTTAAATATATTATTACTGTTTGCATGTTGGTCGAAGGTGTCCGACGAATTAAAAATATTTAAACTTGATTGTACCAACACTTCACGCAAGTAAAATTAATTTCATTTTATTTCTTAAATTTTTTTGCAAGTCATTATGTTTGCGGTTATTCGATTTTACATACCACCACCATAAGCACGAAAAATGGCTTGTTCCTTCTTTTAGTCATAGCCACTGCACTTCTAAATTTGTAAAATTACTGTTTAAATTAAAGAATTTCAGATAATTAATTCCAAAAAATCATCGAGTAAATTAAATATAATAAATAAAATAAATAATGCTGGACACCATCACACAGCATCATGTAGGTACCAAACTAAGCATAGCCTGTGTTATGGGAACTACATGACTGATAAATGTTTATTAAATACTTTTTTTAAAACATAGGTACCTACTATACAAAACACAATTCAAAATTAATTTAGTTAGAAATTTAAGATTCATTTTTCAGAATACAATTATTTTCTTTCTTTATTTACTTACTAGTTGACCCGCCCACAACTTCGTTAGCATGTGCATCACGCATAGAGGATCAACATACAAATATTAATTTTTATAATATAATAGTAAAATAAAAATAAAACATACAGTTTTATACATCAATTTAAAACTGCAACCACGCTTTGTCAAAACAAAATATTATTTCCTTGTAAAACTACAGTAGCAGCCTTTCATTACTAATTCATATTTGCATTGCAAAGAGCTAAAATTATAGAGCCAAGCAAGTTCACTTCAGCATTCATATAATTACAGTATTACTTATGCATCACGCTTGCTTGCAACTGTACGATTTAATAAGCCACGACATAAAGCAGAAATAATATCGACTGACCTACTTATAAACGAATTTCTCTTACGCTCCAAGGAACTACAAATCTCTAGAATTGAAATCATCGTTAGGGATTACAAGTTTAAATCGCAACGTATAGGCACAAGAGCAGTTGCGTCGATACGTCGGTGTGTGTAAATCAGGCGTGTGACTGTGTACATTGCTTTACAGGCACAAAAATGTTACTTTCCCGCTTCCACTCGCAGGGTGTTGTAAGCTATGTGCGTGTGTAGGTGTGCCGCGTCTTGTGAATATGCGGCCGCGAGCTCGTTGTGTCTGTGTGCGTTCGGTCCGGGTCGGCGCGTAGCCCCCGTCAGTAGCAAGCCAGCCGTAGCGACACTACGACGTAGCGAAGCGCTACGGACAACCACGGACAATGGAACCGGCGACGAAACGCGACGGTTTTGTTATTTTTTGTTAAACGTGAATGATAGTGACTTCTCGTGAAGGTATCTTACAATAAGTTGCTGTCGTTATCTACTAAAATATCGGTTGAATGATAAAGAAATTGGGACGGTGGTTGCGGTGGACTGATAGTATGTAAGCGATCCGCAACTGGACGTAATGTGTTAATAAACGAGACGATTTTGTTGTACATTGGTACTATGTGCCGCTTGTGTTGTGCAAGTAAATAATTTGGACATATCACCGGGTGTTATGATGGAATTTGTTCTGATTGCTGTTTAGTCGGGAAAAGGTAAATATTTTTTTAATTAACTCTATAAATCAACCGTGTGTTTAACATGAATTATTTAAAAGCTGGGAATGCTTTACCAACTGACTGTAAAATTAAACTCTGAATTATATATTACATAGTTACATATTAAACCTAAGTAAGCAATGGTTATCTTCAACGTCAATAAGCTCTACATTTTCAGCGTAACACTGACTATGGATTATTTTTCTTAAATCATAGCTTTGTAGGTTTTACTTTACACCAACAATCGTTAACGTGAGGTATTAAGTAGTAGTTTTTATATGATTTTCTTGCATGTTTATGTACCGAGATAAAAAGTAGCCTGTATGTTAATCCTCCTGGATTAACACATAGGCTACGTATATTCAATGTTCATGCATTCATGCTAACTATATATATTCCAAATTTTATTCGTTCGTTCACGTCCTGTCGTTACGGAGTCAAGTGGGAACAAAACATACTAACACACAAACTTTCGCATTAAATTATAGGTGTAATTTTAGTTTCATTTTGATAGTCAGGTCAAAATCACTCAAAATTAGCTAATATCTTAGTTAGTTTTTTTGAGTTGGAGATCGTGTAGAACGTTATCTCGTAGCATTTACAGAAAATAACCTTTATTCCAGAAAAGGTACGAACAAAAAAAACACAATTCATTATTCTAAAAAATTATAAAGATTATTCATTTTTATTTAAAATCGACCATATCATGCGCATCATCGAGCTCAGGACAGGGCGCAATGGCGCTCATTATAGGAGGCCTATGTCCATCAGTGGACTCCTATAGGCCGATGATAATGATGTTATCATGCACTTAATTAAACTGAACACTATGTTCATTATACAATAAGGATAAAAAACCATTTACTTAACTGTACAGTGAGAGAGAAAATATCTCCAAATTAGCTCAGTACATCCACGAACAAAGAGCTTGATACCTATTGAATTGGGATCTGCAAGAACGGTCGTTTCACACAGCGTGCGAATAATTCCCAAAGGTTGGGTCAAACAAAAAGGTTATAGGGGTTCGTAACTACTCTTCCGCTTTTGGTGCTCGCGGTTTTTTTAATGCGGCAGCTGTTCGTTTTAGTTCCAGATTTGCACGTTTATGGGTTATATAATTTTAATGGTTTGGTTTGAACCTTTGTATTATGTAAACTGCTTCTTGTTACTCATATTCATATCCTTTATTTGCCAATGGAAAGATTTTGAAACTCTCGGTCTCGGGTTATCAAATTCATATTTTTTGAGAAGCCGTAGTATGTCCGAGTATGAATTTTGAGTATTATTGTTTGGAATATTCTAAGATCGCTTCTGATTACCTAAATTATAAGGGTTAAAAGACGATCTAATCCACTACTATGGGATAAATGTAAATATAATAAATTTGTGTTTGAGCAGTCTCTTGATAATTTTTAAGGTTTCGTACCTCAAAAAAAAAAACCACGATGTTGTCCTTTCCGTCTGCATGTCTACATGTCTGTCTGTCTGTCTGTCTGTCAATCTATCTATCTGTCAGTATGTCTCTATGTTTGTCTGTTTGTTTGTCTGTCAAATCTGCAATCCCTAGGAACAGTAAAAAAAACGAAAGTCTAATTCAACGAAATCATAAATACGACCGTTTACACATCATAGCCACATCATAGGAATCAATACCTATAAGATATACCTTGATCGGATAGTAAAAACAATGCAAATAATAACTATATTGTTTGCTTGCTCTAAGACGATAATTCCTGTTTATATTCTAATAAAAAACATTTTTTTTATAAATTTATTACAAGATAAACACCATCCATTATAATTGAAACCTATCTTATTACGTGGCACTGCTAAGATGAATAAATGATAAACCCCAAAATATCCATCCAATGCTCGAAAAGGACTCGGAAACCCTAAGTGGTATTAATATTCCATCTTCTAATGATCCTTTGATTTCTGATAGAGATAAACTTCAGACAAGTTTTCCGGGACCCAAGAGGCTTAGAATTAATAAACTAAGGAGATCCGTATACGATATCGAAGCCAATGTAAATAGTTGTAATGTTACCTGTTGATGCAAACTAGGGGTTATGAACCTCTTTTGATTGTCTTTGTTTAGTAAAACTCTTTGGTTTGCGGCTACGGCAGGTGCTACGGCGTAGAACTACGCTACAGCGTAGAGCTCAATGTATCTGTTGGTTTGGGGCGATCAGATTAAAGATGGAGATTAAGAGGGATTATAGTTGCAGACTAAAAAACCGAAGAATCACAGAGAATACATTAGACAATATTGACACACATATTAGACAGTGGAAACATGGTGAAAACATTTTTTTTTGTTTTGTTTAAAACTTTACAACACAATTACGTGTAATTTTTGGATACAGTAAACTTCTTTTTTCTTTAGAAAATAAGCCCACTATAGTACTTTTCTTTCGCGCTCTCGTCGGCATCGTATGATTTTTTGCAAAATCACTGCAAATACTTACAAACCTTTACTATACAGAGCTTGGTAATATGTGTCAGGCTATATCTAACTTATTAGAACTTAGCGCTGCACTGTTTGTGCAGTCATTGTATTGATCAATATATTTCTCCAAGATGTTTCTAAGATCAAAGCCTAATGGGAACGTTAGATTTCTTGTTAATCTTAAACCCCCTAACTAATCTATTGGCATTTTTGAATGGAAGATATAATTTAAGTTTCTTTAAGATTTTATTTGTTCTATTCTTTAGAAAGAATCCTATTGTTTAGTTTCTATTGCCCAAAAACATAAAATTTGATTTTGATAATAATCTGTATAAGTTCACTGACCTCCTCCATGGGCTATGGTATTTGGCACCTAGAGGTCTTTCACAAAGTTATTAAAACCTGTGGTCAGTATTCTCCGGAAACAAGATTTTCTATCAACAATATATATTGATAGTTAGTAATTTGATTACTTATCCATACTTGGGAGGTTTCACGTTCAATTCACATCATTTTTCATGCCTTTCTGCCGTGAAGCAGCATTGTTGTTTCTTTTTGAAAATATAATGTATATTATAGTCAGTATATAGTATATGGGTGTCGATGAAACTATAGGCACTGAAGGCTTTTCACCTTCATGCCTAGGGTTGATGCACACCAAGCGTTGCATTGTAAGGAATGTACCAACTTGCGTAACCTACGATGCAATACTTTGTAATAGGTAATAGTTATCACTTACTATCAGGTGGGCATTTGCTTTCAGCGGCGCCACTGAAACCCAGCGCTGCAGTTGCTTCATGTTTCTGCAGCATATGCTGAGGCGACCTTTTTACGTCACTCTTTCTCTTATTAGATTTAAGCAATTAGCTATTGTTTATTTTGTTTAACTTTAACGTGACTCTTTAAAATTAAATTTTTCGTTACGTTTGTTCGGTTGAAATATTTGCTCTTTAGAAGGTATGTGTCAGCTTTGTATCGTGGTCACTTTATGCGCTCTAGTGTGTGCTTGCCTTTTCTGTTAGTGTCGATACATCGCCTGGCTTTATTGCCAACGTAGCCATTGTAAGCATGTTAGCAATACAGCACCGTGTGACTACGCATTCGAAATAGGCATGTGCGTGTCAAGTAACACGGTTTATTTTACAATGTGGTTTTTGTTATTGGTCTTTATGTTAGGTGGTTCAATTGAAACATTTTTTTTGATATCATAGGTTGGTATTACTTAAGATTATTAATTACTAAACATATAAAACGACATATTGACGACCTCTTTGGCGTAGTGGGTGAAGGTCCGCCTGAGACGCAGAAGGTTGCGGGTTCTATTCCCGCTGCGGGACAATATTTGCATTATTTGCAGATATTTTTCTTAGGGGTTTTGTGTTATTTAAGTATAATAATGTATTTCATTATCATAATTTCATCCTTTATCGACCTACTGCTGGGCATAGGCCTTCCTTTGATTATGCCACTTGCCTCGATCCTGCGCTATTCTGAACCAGGTGCCGCCCACGGTCTTTCTAATATCGTCAACCCTTCATACATAACATATCGCTGGAGGACAGCCCCTATTTCTGTTAAGAACTCTCGGCCACCACTCGGTCAGCGTTCTGGTCCACCTGTCGTCACTCCGTCTGTCATTTACATAATACAAGCTCTGCTTAGTTTGGGGATATAATGATGTTGTGTGATAGTGTCCCGCATTATAAATGTGTTTCTTTCTGGCTATATTTGTTTGTGATAATATCATTTTTGAGCTTGACACACCATGTATAGTAAGATAATGAGTAACAGTTAGACACAATGTGTTAACTAACTAAATGGTCGCGATTATGTTAGTAGGTATATTGATTTTAAAATAAATAATCAGAGCCTAGTGGATATATAAATCAATATAAATATCACGGTTCAAATCCCGGCCGTGCAACAATGAATTTTTCGTTTTGAAATATTTATGTACGCATTTCTATGTGTTCAAAACGGTGACAGCAAACATCGTGAAGAACCTGGTATTCTCTACAAATGGAAATTCGCAGAGCATCTGGTTAGCGTTCAAATAAAAGCGGCGATGGGCTTCCAGCCTGTCACGTAGAATACTAACTGCTTGCAAAAAGTGGGCATGTGCAGGATGTCATTTTTGGATTTGCCTCTGAGTACTCCCTATATGGAATCTTTTATAGATTTACGCAAAGAAAAAAACTGTGAAGATGTGTTAAATTAATATCTCGTTCATTAAAAAAACGTTACTAGTCATAACTATGAATGCTTTGCTGAACTGTTTATAAACAAAACAGTTTTTGCATTCATATTTATTTACATTAAAAACTTTTCGGGATCATTGCAAAAGTCTTCGTAATCACGATGGCAGCATTCACAAAAATAGGTCATGTCAAGGAACAACTAAAGTTGACATTGCAATGGAAGCCAGTCCAATTCAGACTAAAAGTTTAAGTATTTCATAACCGAACTCGGTTGAGGTTTCAGCGAATTTACTGAAACTGAGCGCATTGTTTGCAAAGTGGCCTATTTGCAGCTTTGTTGCGTGGAAGTCCACTGTCCCCGAATCAATAAGGGCATTTTGTGACTGGAATTTGTTGGATTATGAGCTTTATCGACATTTACGTAGTAATCTGTCAGATTATTACATCGGGCTCGAGTAGATTGAATACCAAGTTTCACAACATGAGGGAGTATGGCGAGGCTGTGGATTTGTGTCATGCCATGATCATCAGTAGTCAACCAACGGGGTGATCGGCTAACTCTGTTGCAAACAGAAATAATTGACACCGATCCTGTTTTAACCAACTGTGATAGTTTGTCAATTGACGTTCATTGAATTTCGATGGATGAAATGTCAAAGTTTGTAAAAACAGTCAGTCATTTCCGATCACCCCGCTGGTCATAGGTAGTTTATATCATCATCATGAATTGTGTGTGGTAGTTGAAGTCGGCGAACGAAGCGAGCCGCGAAATTTTTCCACCTCGTATTTTGGTAATTTTTTATTCTATTATAAAAACAAAAACATACTATTTATTGAGTTTTATAACTACAAATCTGCATAATTAACAAAAAACGTGGACGATCCTCATCGCGGAAACCGGATAACGTTCCCTTTCTTGTTTTTGTATGGACACAGTCAATGCCGTAAATAGCATTTTACGCACCCGGTGCGAGCTTCTGCTGCTGTGCCCTAAATTTTTTTTTCTTAACCTACACCTTTTTGACTTACTTATGTTTGCGAGCTGTTTTCTATATCCTACATCTCTTGCGACTATTACCGTTGCTAAGCCGTTGTCTGGTATTCACCAGACACAATAGAAAATATATCTCGCGTTCCGGCATATATGAAGTTAAGTTCGACTTCTCGGTGACTATCCTTACTAATCGGCGAGCACAGAGAGCCACAAAATTTTTGGTACACAAAAGAAAACAGTGGCATTTTTTTAAAACACCTAGGTATCTACAACAATAGAGGTAAATAAATAAATGATAGGTAAAAATACTTTTAAACAAGCTTTTATTGAAAGCTCTTAAAATAAAAAAAGAAACTTTTAATTAAATCAAACCCATCAATTTATAACATTACACAATTTATATGATCTACAAGCTTGTCGCGAGATTTACCTGTATGTGAAGTATTAACCTATTTTATAAAACAAATACTTCTTCATAGATTTAAATATAGATCAAGATCAAGTTACATAATTATTGTATTCTTGTCTTGTTGTTTCATCAAAATCCGTTCAGTGGTTTTTGGATAAAGAGTAATAAACATCCATTCATCCTCACTTGCTAACAGTCGTCAACTACATATCGACGAGGATGGACCGTGGAGGGCAGGTCGACGTCCTTTACTTCGACTTTCGCAAAGCCTTTGACCGAGTCAACAATGATATTCTTCTCGTAAAGCTCAGTAAGATAGGTTTTGCACCTGGTCTACTTGGGCTGGTTGCAGATTATCTTCGGGACCGGCAACAGTTTGTGAGGCTTGGATTGTATGAGTCTTCTCCTTACCATACGCGATCTGGAGTCAGTCAAGGCTCCATTCTTGGACCTCTTCTGTTCATTCTGATGGTCAACGATATCCCTTCTGTCATAAAGCATGCTAAATGCCTACTGTATGCAGATGACTTAAAACTATTCTCGGAAATAAACTCTGTGGAGGATTGTCTGAATTTGCAACATGATGTGGATGAGATGTACAAATGGGGCGAAGCAAATAGAATGGAGTTTAACCCGTCTAAATGCTATGTCATGACTTTCGGTCGGATGCGGCACCCTGTTTCTTTTCAATACAAGCTTGAGTCTAATCTTATCGCAAGAACCACAACTGTTAAAGACCTCGGTGTCACTTTCGATCGTAAATTAACCTTTCATGATCACATTACTACCGTTAGTAAGGAATCTTTCCGAAGGTTAGGTTTTGTGCTAAGAAACTGTCGTGATTTTCAGAGTGACCACGTCATAAAGCTTGTCTTTGGCGCGCTGGTTCGCAGCAAACTCGAAGCGAGCTCATGTGTATGGCACCCGCACGAAAGCACGTATGCTCTTCTGTTGGAAAAGGTGCAAAAGGCTTTTCTACGCTTCATATATAAGCGCCTTTATGGATATTATCCATACAAGTACCCAACAAAATTTCTCCTGGGCTGCTTGGGGTATAATAGCTTAGAAGTCCGGAGAGCGAATGACCAGCTAACAACCATGTTAAAAATTCTTCATGGAAAAATTGACTCCCCTGATCTTCATGACGAACTTTGTCGGCTTTATGTTCCCCCAAACTACCTTCGCTGTAGGAAACACAGGTTGTTCTCTGTGCCAGCTTGCCGAACTGTTGCACGCGCTCGATCTCTCATTCCGCGAACTCTCTCCGCGCTCAATGCCCTCCTGGACGCAAGCCCTGACTCTGATGTATTTGCGAACGGATGGAAGGTGATTTTGACTGACTGCCTGAACTTTTGTGAGAAGTGTGTGTAGGATTTTTATCTGCTTTATTTTTTTTTTTTTTTTTTTTTTTGTTCGACTTGTGATTTGACTATTAAGTATTGGAATTTATAATTACTGACATTATTATTATTATTATTGACTATGTACTAAATATCTACTAATTTAATTCTGACAGAAGTGTGTATGAGTTTATTGATAGTGTGTGTGTAAGTAAGATATTGATTGATTATTTGACTACCTATTGAATTTGTTATTACTGACTATTTTTATTGAATTTTGACTATGTAGAGATGTATAGATGTAAACTCAACCAAATTTTTATAATTAGAGTAATTGGCGCAAGCCGTTCTAGTTATTAAGTCAATAAACAATAAACAATAAACTCACAAACTTGCATATTTATATTATTGTAAGGATTGTCTTTTTTTGGGAATAAATTATGCTCTACCCTATAATTTTTTTATTTAACCTTTTTACCGTCGAAGATCAATACTCGAAAAATCAGCTGTTTCTCGATTGAAAGTCCAAAGAATGGACTCAAAGTGGCGATGTCGCGGTCACAGCTCGCTCACGCCTCAAAGCGTGCGATAGTCGTTCGAAAACGTCGCCCAAACTCAATTCCAACGCGTGAAAACGAGGAAATTGAATTGAGTCTGTAGTATTCCTTTATCGGAAATATCTGTTATGGGGTACACGAATTTCTTTGTTAGGCGGCGAAAATGGAATAAAGTGACTTTCTTTTGTACATGTAGGTACACCTACTTACCTGAATCGCGTAAGAGTAGGGTAACAAAACATCCTGTTACCTGTTACCTTGTCACTTTTATTTGCCAGATAAAAAACCTTTTAGAAGCGCGTGCATAACAAGGTGTCATATTTATCACTAGAAGTGTGGGTAATTTTAGTATGATAAGAACTTATTTTTTTTACTATTATCTGTAATGTTTTTCCTAGAGAGTGTATACATACATGGTGGTATGTTGTCTTTACGAATCTAATCCAAGTGATTATTTTATAAACCTTTATTATCATTAACTTGAAGAAGTACACTGATACACTATTCTCATTCAAACCTTTCTAACCCCTTTTCGGTGTTCTAAAAAGTCCAAGTTCATAATCGGGTTTGCCGTCACTGTTCGATTATTTTGGGGATTTTTAATTTTCTTTGAATGTAAATAATATTGATTTTTAGCACACAGTTTATCTATTCTTATTAGTCAGTGGCTGGAATACTTGCTTTATTTTTTCAAATTTTTAATAAGGAATCGAATATTACATTTTACAATTTTGCAAAACACGCGTGCCTTACTTTGCTGTTTTTAGCAGATTATCTTGGTTTAGAAACAGTCCACCCGGCTTCTATTTGAAGGGGTGACCGTTTAGTGGTATATAGATCTGAGCACTTCCGTGTTTCAAGTTACGTTCGGATATTGGTCCCGGCTTTTTCGGAGGTCTTCGGCTCCGACTTTAGGCCAATAGCGTATAAGAAGAAGTATTTGTGTTACCAAAAGAGCTTTTAACAAAAACCCATTGCTATTTCAGTAAAAGCTGTAGCTACACGATACTTAATACTAGTGCGCTCGTAAAAGCGCTTTACGAGATCCAGCGTGGAGCGTTTTCAAAAACTCAAACGTTATCCAAGCCGAAGCTATAACAGAATATAAATAACAAATGAACGAAAGCTAATAAAATTACCGACAGGAAAACCGGCCGAGTTACACCAGTTATTAATAAAGATATAATTTCCCTCGCCCTTTATGAGTGCGAATAACCATCCGAAACGCAATTAAAGCTGAAACGACCCCGTGTCCATTGAGATTTGCATACAGATATGTGATTATAGCGGGAACGGCTCTGTTACTGACGTAGCATACTGAAAATAACTGATAGGACAGGTTTTTTTTATATGACCCCTCCATTGTACAATCTTATCTAAACGCGGTCATTTGCCCAAGAGTTTGACCAGATGGCGCAATTTACGCGCGAATCGAGTTGCGCGTAGCCAATCATGTGGACGCGCGTCACATGCCTCGTGACATTTCGCAAGCCTGATTGGCTATGCGCAACTTGCGCGCGAAATCGCTTCAGGACAGCAAAGTAACAGTTTACAACATATACCTGTCATTATTGAAATTGGGTAAAATGCCAAATGTATATTAGAAGATCACACAAAAACTACAAATTAATTTTGGTAAGACTTCATAACGAATAGCCAAATTGATATTTTATCAAAATCGTGTAAGTAAAGAGGGTTTCCAATTTCCATCTTTGGAACCCAAGTTAACCTCATCTGCACGTGGTGCACCCTGCTAACTTACAAACGTTGCTCTGGTGGCCGGCAACATTCCTTGACCGCTAAAGGCAGCAACGTCAGCGGTGCCCAAGCCGCATGCCCAGTATGAGAATTACTGGCACATCTTCATATTCTTATAAGGCCGGTATCCAGCAATGATTTGTGGAATGTATGCGTGAGGAAGAGAAATAAACAAATCGGCGATAGCTGTTCTAATACAAATTCCCACGCATTGCATTTACATAAAATTGTAGGTATATAAACTTACCTACTTAAATCATTACTGGCAAAACAGTCTTTGTATTTTATTAACATTCTGATAGACAATTTCGAACGCCTTTGTGTTTATACCACAGCCACAAATTCTACCAGATATTCGAGTTTCTAGGTTTCCAAGAGCCTCAGAAATTTAATACTATGGTAAATTTAGTTACAGATAACAGATATGTTTCCGTGTTTTCGACCTCAACTGCGACTGAATTTATGAATGAATATTTTACTCCACTGTATATTGTAAAACGCTTGAGTGCTGAAAATACACTTGCTCTAGCCGGGCTGCAAGCTGCTGCTGCTTCTTATGCATGGCACGCAGCATCATGTCAGAGGCCCGCAGTCAACGTGCTAATGTAGAAACCTTGATAAAAAATACGAAAGTAATTTTGTGCTCTCCTTTCGGCTGCGGTACTCTCGTGGTACCCAGAAAACGTTCTCTATAGGTTATTCCAGGTCACAAACTATGTACTTATTCAAAGTTTCATTCAAATGCGTTCAGCGGTTACGGAGTTCAGTAGGAACAAATATACTTACATATTATTTTGTGAAAGGTTGTCGAAAAGAGATTGCTTTCAGCGATAAAACCGCCCATTGTACCTTTTTAATTTTGTTTCGTTTAATGAAGAGTTTGTTTATCATCTGTCTTATGTAATGAGTGTTATTTGAGACTATTTTGGCAACCTCTATTTTTATTTCGTTCTATCTTTATCATAAAGTATCTACTCTTTCTCTCACTACTTTGACTGTATCATTGCTCCATTTCTTACGATCTGGTTTTCTTATCTTATGTTTTTTGTACCAACTTCATTTCCACTCGGAACTGAACAGAATAATGTAATAATATTATTCATCTCGAGAAAAGAATAGTAATTCTCTACTGAAACCCTAGGGAAACGATCGCTGCTTTGGATTCAACCGAGATTTCTCTTTACCATAATATTTTACATGAGATTTGTTTACGGATTGTGTACGGTACAAGTCGAAGTTTTACGGCTGAATAAGGAATTACATGCTTTTGTCTGGAAATTACACCGATTCTTAATTGCTTGTAAATAGATAGTTATTGTACTTGTACATACATAGTGAAAATATGCACTAGCGAAATTGCACAATCATTTTTTGACCTTTTTTGATGAACCTAAAAATAAATTGGACATAGACAAAGATGTATATTATTCAATTTAACAGTCTACGGTAAAATACCTTAATTCGTCGCTGGTTTAACTAAGTGACGTGATTAACAATTTTAGAATTTTACAGGAGAAGCATTTTTCTGTCAGAAGTTTCTAAAAATTAAGGACTTTTAAACATAAATCAATTTAAATTAAAATGCACACCTATTTAGTTTATGTCAACGCCCTCCTGAGAACAAGATTTTGTTATTATTTTAACAATAAAAATTAATAAATTTTAAGCAGATACGTCATTTTTTTAGATCTTGGTTTTATTATCGGTGTTAAAATGTCAGATACGCCAAGATTTTTTTAGAATAAAAGTCATTATTTTATTCAAATTGTGTTTATCACTTTACTTATTTAGTCAAACTAAGGTGATTTTTAAGAATTATCGTAGGAAAATCTAAATTCAAAAATAATAATGTCACTTACGCCTCTGTTTGAGTTTCTTTTTTTGTGTGTGAAAACCTTACTACAAGTCGTAAGTGACCATTTACGACACTTAGAAGGATTTATAAATTTAATAACTGTAGATACGTCAACAGACATCTTGCAACTGGTAGAAGATACAGATATGTCGATTAGATAGATCGGTTCGTATCAAAAAGTAGATGAAAGTTACATTATAATATCAGTTACGCCAAAATGTCAGTTACGTCACTTAGTCAAAACAACGACGAATTATGCAAAACTAATAAGTAAAATATGTTGGTACCAAAACTGTTCTTCTGCGTGCTACAGCAGTAAAAAAGTAAGCTACCGACTCAGCATTATGCTTCGATATCCGAAGGCTGGTGGTAGAAGCTGGATGCTTCGAGCTCAGGACAGGACGCAATGGCGCTTATTATGGGAGGCCTATGTTCAGCAGTGGACTGCTGTAGGCTGATGATTATCCGTCATTTAACCCTATGAGAAAAAGATGCAAATAGTTTTAGTGCATTAGAAGCGCTCGTAGGTTGGCTTCGATGTTCTTACTAGATCATCTTGGTTATGCGACACTCCACCCGACTACTTGGATGGGTAACCGTTTTGTGGCATTTAGATCAGAGCGCTTTGGATGGCACGTTAAGATGTTGGTTCGGCTTTTCAGTCGTCAAGCCATGTTGGAGGCCTTTGGGCGGTCTAAAAACTCCGACACCAGAGTTAGCCACTATCAGACGAAGATCAAGACCCACACCAATTTAAATAATATTCAAGCTCGTATTGTACAATATCAGTGACAGTAAAGTTAACCGGACGTTCTAATAAAGATTTATTGATCACAATACCGACTGCTCAATATGTTCTAAAAATATGAGATTTCTTGGTATTAAAGGGGAATTGAAATGACTAATACGCGGTGTTTGTGCTACAATCGATTGCCGGGCAATTTCGTAGTAGGAAATATAATTAGGTCACTTTATGCCTTGAGCATGCAAAATAACCTATTTTTTACAGTTGCTATCCTACTACATTTCAGATTTTAATTAACGACCTCTGTGGCTGGGTGAAGGCTCGCCTGAGATGCGGAAAATTGCTTATTCGATTCCTACCGTGAGAAAAATATTTGCATGACATACCATTATTTGTTTCGGGTCGCGGTGTCTTCTTTGTATAATAAATATGTATTTATAAAACAAATAGTAGGCTGGGCCCCCACGGTGTGTTCGCTGTGTGCTTGCTACGAACACGTAGCGAGCTCGCACTCTCACCTCGCTGTCATTTTGTTCGCAAATCGCCGCTTCCATAATGCCCGAATGATAGTAACCATTGGGGTCCGCGGCTCGGCAAACGTAGTATAATTCGCCCTTCGGTCAGGTGAAGTGACGATCTGAGAAAGGCTGCTTATAGAAACTAGGACAAGGCACAATGGTAGTCATTAGTGTAGTGTAGCAGTGGATTGTTATAGGCTGATGCTGATGAAATTTTGCTAAATTTAGGTATAAAAAAAGGCTGATTTATCAAATATTTTTACCTCACTTGATAGGTTCACTCCGGTAACCCTATAAACTGGTTACCAGATTTTCGGAAAAAAAGATAACCCTCTATTTGACCAGTAATTACTACGACGAAGAGTTTTTACGGCCGCGGACGGGCAGAATGCGGCATTATACTCCGAACGGCCTCGAGCTTCTAAAAGAAACACCATTAATACTCAGCCTTTTATTTGCATAAAATGTCCTTTATTTACCGCTTATTTTATGGCACAATAATTTTTCATTAAATAATAAAATTAATGCGCGCTTTTCATTTCAATATAGCTGGTTTAATTCTACTTCCTACACTAGTGTATAACGCTTTAAATGCTGAATAACTCACCGCCGTACCTGCTGCAGGGGGCGTGCTCCTTGAGTCCGCTCGGAAGCCCGCAGTTAACGTGTTAACATTAATATTTATAAATCCAAAATTTGTGTGTTTGTTCCCACTCACCTAATTTGCACTTTTTGATATGTATTAACACATACTTCATACTAACACATGCTACTTTTTATCTCAGTAATACGCGAGTGAAGTTGCGGACTAGCAATATTATAAAGGCAAAAGTTATGAAGATGTATATGCACAAATATGCACATTCCTACGTATGTGCATATTTGTACCTCCTTCAAGTCAAAGTCATTGAGCTGAAATTTTGTACATTATATTGCGTCGGCTTATTGTGAGAAGTCATTAACTACAAAAAGTCACTAACTGCGTTTTTTAGATCGTTGCATTTGCCTGGATGAGCTCTACAATAATAAAAACCCATTTATTTCTAGCTCTTCTAGTTTCGACGCTATGACACCTGCATAAAGTCATTATTCGACATTATTGGCATATTTGGTTTGAATAAATTCATTACCACTCTTTTTAAGTTTTTAACAATGAAATAAATCTAGACTTTTAGCATTTCTCTTCTGCAAAAAAACATTTATAACATTTAATTACGTTTATTAAAATTATGTTACGCGTGCAGCTTTACAATGAGTTTGGTAGAATTCATTAACTGCATATATGACTTTTATCAAAGTAATCCATGCTCAAAAACATGATAATAGCTGCCTGGAAGTCGTGTCTAAATGCTACCCACGACGGCACGACAGAAGAGACTGGTAGTGATACAGTCAGCGGGGTCTGTCTGCCCGCTACAAAAGGAGATGGTCACGAGAGTAGTGGTGAAGACAGCGGATCAACGCTACCCGCGCCGCGCCGCCGACATCAAACCGGACACAAGCGCCCTCCCCCCCGGCCTCAGGCGTGTCGAGCCGAGCAGCAAGAGCTGCCGCACGCAGTGCAAGACGGGACGCGGAGGGAGAGCGTCGCGTTCACTCACCCTGATGAAGACTCTCTTAACGAGTCGAAACGCCGTCGGTGCCTTCACCGATGTGCGTGAAACGGTACGTGAAAATTCCCGTTTTTCAATATGAATGAGTTCACGTTAGTTTCATGAGTAAAATGATAATAGCTACTTTAATTACCACTATCGAAATATTTTACTAACCTAGCCATTTATTTAGAATGGGTATAAATTGGTTATTGTATATCAATTATATTTTCATTAAGAAGAAGCCCCACAGAACATGGACGTGACGAACCCCCAACGCTGTGATCAAAAACGAGATCAACTTCATCATGACGGATAAAAGGCACTTATTCAGAGATATCTCCGTGATCAACAAGTTCAATATCGGATCTGATCACAGACGTGTACGAGGCTCTCTAAATATTCATCTCAAGGTTGAAAGAAACCGTCTGATGAACTCCACGCTCCGACCCAATCTACTCCAGATCACGGCGGGCACCAAGAAGTTTCAGAAGCTTCTCGGTGATAGATTCGTTGCTTTGAACCCACCCATGACGTTGATAAGGCCCTAAAATGTGGTTGAGACGTTAAGGCACGAGGGCGTCAAATTCTGCCTAATTCAACCTAAAGGCATGAATTACAATCTCTCTGATGCAACTTTTCGGCTCATTACAAAAAGACATGAAACTACTCAGGCCACTTCGTCACAGCAAGCGAATTGCTAAGATGATTCGGCGCGACCTTAGAAGCTCCAACACACGCCATAATGAAGTGGCATTTGAAACCAAGTTTCCAAAGTATTCACACAGCAGCTTGGCAGGAGCCACCCAGACCCGCCACCCAGAACTTATGAAGGCTGGATGGAGGAGGATTTGCAGAACCTGAATAGGATCGGAGTTACGGAGTTGAATTACCCATCCTTTACTGTGTGATAATTCCCAAGGCGTGGCAGGAGAGCTTGGTTGTTCTTTTTTTTTAAGAAAAGAGAAGAGGCTTCTCAAAAATTACAAACTCATCTCACTCTTAAGCCACTTCTATGACCTGTTCTCTCACCAGAAGACTCGACGAGTTCCAGCCACCGGAGCAGGCCGGGTTTCGCGGAGGATATGGCACCATAGACCACATTCACACAGTAAAGCAGATTATACAGAAGCCCGAAGAGTATAATCAGCCCCTGTGTCTAGCTTTTATGGACTATGAGAAGGTCTTTGAGTTTGTCGAAACCTGCGGGCTGT
The DNA here is from genome assembly GCA_951804965.1 of Horisme vitalbata. Lineage (NCBI taxonomy): Eukaryota > Metazoa > Arthropoda > Insecta > Lepidoptera > Geometridae > Horisme > Horisme vitalbata. Next base: position 26,766,671 of record OX638091.1, on the reverse strand, counting down.
CCTAGAATCCTTACAGCGATGCCAAGTAAAAAAAAGTAAGTAAAAAGTAAAAAAGCATTTATTTGTGACGGTAACACGGAAGGAATACACATAAAATAGCAAGTATTATACAAAGTTTAACAAGCTCGGAGCAAGAAGGTAGATAGGTAACTTGAGACTTGGCACACTAAAAATGTTTTGTAGAACGACACATCAAGTCAAGTGGTCTACCTGCTCACATCAAAAAATGTCAATCAAAGATTATTATATAGTGCATCTCAACTCAAACAAAGCACGGCGGTCGTCACAAAAAGGCGTCCAATTCAGCATCTGCTGGGTAACAAAGTAGTACCGAAACCCAGCGCTGGTCTTCCGTTGGAACCTAGGTGGTGGTGACAGCACGGATGTTTGCCACACAAAAATAATGCCGAAGACTAAAATATGTATTTACTTAAACTGCATAACAATGTGTATATATATACATCATATTACATTATTATCTACAATAAATAATAACTAAAGTAGTAGTAGTAGTACAATTATTAAAGACGTATTGACTATCGCGTCGACTATCTAGAGGACTATCGTTATATCGAAGTGTTGAGATGTAGGAAGCCGCCACTATGAGTGTCCGAGTACAGGACCAGCAGTCTAAACCCATCCATCTGCGCCGAGGAGTGAGACAGGGAGATGTCATATCTCCGAAATGGTTTAAAAGCGCGCAGGACTGGCAAGATATGGGCATAAACATAAACGACAAGAACATCTTACACTTACAATTCGCTGATGACATAGTCCTACTGGCTGAGTCGTTGGAGCAGTTGCAACAAACGCTAGACGGCCTAATATAGCCTCACGAAAGATAGGTCTCGCTATGAATTTGGAAAAGACCAAATTCATAGGCAATGACCAAATTGATCCGAGACTTTTCGTCGTAAATGGACATCTTCTTGAAGTAAGGAGTAGGTACACGTAACTCGGGGAGATTTTGCAGTTAGGTAGAAACAACTTTGAGAAGGAAGCCCATAGGAGGATTCAGCTAGGTTGGGCAGCATTTGGAAAACTACGTCGAGTTTTATCGTCATCCACATACCGTAATGTTTATGCGTCCTACACGTCATGACATACGGAGCCAAAACTTACGGATAGGTCTCCAGTTTAAAGTCCTATGAACGAGCTATGCTCAAAGTTTCTCTGAAGGATAGAATCCTCAACGAGACTATCAGACATAGAACTAAAGTTGTCGATATTGCTGTGAGAAAAGCTGCCGGTAGAAGCTAGATGCGTCGGGCTCAGGACAGGGCGCAATGGTGCTCATTAGGGGAGGAAAGGAGAATGCCGAGAATCCGTACCAATTGCGTCAAAACAAAACGTATGCCATAAAATTTATTATATTTTATAAATGACATTAACATTTTCTTTAGTTTTACACACCGACGGAATTAATAATCAAGTAAAAAAATATTTTGTTGATTTGGTTTCCGCCGCACGCAGCCATCAGACTGCAAGAACCAATGATATTCACGTTACTATGGCAACAAACATTGATGTAAAGTGTTACTACTCATTTTTAATTATTTCGACAGTAGAATCGACTAAAAACTTATTGGAGATTATTTTGATGCATTCACTTTAGTCTTGGTACCGAGCGCCATACATCAGTCGGCATTCTCCTTTATGATAATTATAAAAAATAGATGAGAAAGGTAATTTATGATTAGGAGAAAAAATTAAAAGAAAATTATTAAAGTCTGATGTAAGGTTTTAGCTTTAATTATGGTACAACCCAAAAAATAATAGGTAAATTTTAAAATATTACTGATTACTCTAAATTGGCATTATTAGAAGATATGTTTTTCCACCACATTTTATGGATTATTGAACTGATTTGGTGCCATTATTGGTAAAAACGAGTTGAAAGCTTTAAAGCAAACTGATATTATTTTTTATACAGAAAAGACACATATTTTTTATATTTTGTATGACTAATCATTATTTAAAATACTATATGCATATTTTATACTAATATATTCCTTTTTGAAAATCATTCAGTTCATTTTGTTAGTTGATTTTCGAAAATCATTTATGCCAAACCTCCCTCTCGCTCTCACTATTCAATATTATTGAAGATTTAGAAACCTTCACGACCTAGAAAATAACAATACAAAAGGTCAGCAAGATTAACATGTTGAACCCAACACGTTTTCTTACCAAAAAATTTTGACCAAAACATTAGTGCAAGTTTTTTGGTAAGAAAACGTGATAGAATCAAAATGATATTGCTGAACCTTTGTATTGTTATTTTTTAGGCTGTGAAGGTTTGCTATTTTGCATAACTATATTCAGTGAATTTATATCTTCAAAAATGTTGAATAGTACGAGCGAGAGGGAGGTTTGACATGTATCGTCGACATAAATTGCTAAAAATCATTAACTGGGTATATAGGCTTTTAAAACAAGAACACTAAATTTTTTGTACCTTTTATAGTTGACAATTAAAAAAAGACATTAATGTAAATAATGGCGCTTAAATTTTTTAGATAGCTCTTATAGTTAAAACGGAATCGATGATGAAATACAATCAAAACTCAAATGCGTTCTCCCAAACTTTTAGTTTTGTCACGTAATGACTTCTAACAATAAGCCGACGATTGATAGTTCTAAACCAGAAATATATGCTACTTTTTATCTGATTACGGAGGAAACAGTGATTAAATTTAAGAGATTAAGTAGATTTACGCAGGGTAGTGCAAAGTAGGGTACCTTCTTAATAAAATTTTATACAAATCAATATGTATTGTTTTCTAGCTTTTCCCGGCTTCGCTCATATAAAAAGTTCGCTCTAGTAAAAAGGTTAATCCAGGTTTATATATTCCAAGTTTCATCAAAATCCGTTCAGTTGTTGAAAATAAGAACAACGCTTTATCTTCAAATACCTGCAAATTTTTTGCACGTCTATCATAATAAATGTACGTAAAACATGACGAAGTTGAGTGAAACATAATCACACCACACCGAACTTTTGCATTTATAATATTAAGCGTCATTAGTGTAACCAAAAATCTTTTATTTTACTAGTTTAAACTTTCAAAAGTGAATAGAATAGAGTAAAATAGAACTGATTATCTACTTTTTAAAATGTTTTTATTAATGGCTCAGAAAAAGACCCATCGCAAACCAATAACCTATTAAATGTATTCATACCGGCCTAAACGTGGAATGAATAAAAATAAGGTTGTAAAAATAAAGATGGCATTCCACGCATATTTATATCGATCAAGTGACCGTGGTCCGTTCCCCTCATGTATGAATAGACTACCCTTTTGTAATCAAAACGGTAATCAAAAGCAATGAATTGGGGAGGAGGGAGGATGCCAGTTAAAACTTTATTTGAATTTTTAATACGCCTGCTGATTGTATTGCGAATTATTAATTAAGATACAATGCTGATCGATTTCTAAAGTTCTAGTCCGAAAAATTGTTCGCTAATGACGTCCAATGACTTTTGCGAAAACTAGCAAAAAAATATTCGTATCGTAGAATTAAAATTTTGGCCAATTACAAAACGTAGATTAAAAATAACGTTATTTATTACAAAGCTAAAAAAATCGTTACGGTTACGATACGTCAAATTGAAACATTCCTAATCGTTCTATGGTTTGTTTCTAAAAATAAAAAATAAATTAAAATAATCTCGGACTAAATACTTCTTCAGTTAAACATAATTAAAACCTTGAGCTGACGATGCTAGTGCAATTAGTTCTGTGGTCCAGTTGGCTATTCCAGTCCTTAAGCGAGCCAAAAGAATAACAGATTTTCATTTTTTATATCCTAAATCGAGTTTTTCCCGAAGTATTTTTTAAGGCGTTCTAAATTTAGCTTATATATAAGATAGGTAGGTAGCTATAAGATAGGTAAAATAATAATAAGAACCAGTTTATTTTACACATATTATTAATATTGAAAAGAATATTTTTTATTAGATTTGATGGTAGTATTGGAAAACCAATGTCGCCGGACATTGGTCAAGTGGACTGCTATAGACTGATGTTGATGATGATGATCATACTAGTTTATCTATAAAAGATCTGTCTATATATTTTTATTTATACTAAAATTTTATGGATAAGCATTATTCACCGCACAGCCGTTGTCAGATGTTGAAACATAGCTTAGAAATTTGTAGTATAGGGGAGACAAAAGAGCTTAAGCATGTGTGCAGTTCTATATATCACTAATTCTTGCGGTCTCCGCGTGGGCGCAATAAGCTTATTACTTTGTGTTTAAGTATACTCGTAAACGTGCCGTTTGGTGGAAATAAGCGTACCTATAGTAAACTATAGTTATATTTCAAGTTTCATCCAAATCCATTCAGTAGTTTTTGTGTGCAAGAGTATAAAAAATCCCTCTATCCATCCCCACAAACTTTCACATTTTTAATATAAGTATGAAGGATTGATTGTCCCACATACCGATGTTAAACTGTACTATAACTATAAAACGATACTTTAGAAGTTACTCTCTGTTAAAAATCTTTATATATAGCTTGCATTATTTGATTCTATGTGATTGGCAGCAGCGTTGTTGGTATGCCAACCGTAAACACTTTAGAGGCAGAATATCGATGTTTTGTTGTGAAAAAAATGTTTGCACGGGTTTCGACCATTCCTGTACAGCCACATCGCTGCAGTCAGCCATTGGGTCAATATGAATCAGCTTTTATCGAGTTAGCCTATCCCGTCCTATGTCCCTGGAGCTATGAATTTACACCTTACATCTGTTATCATCATCATCATTTAACTGCCCTTAATCCACTCTAGGTAGGGTCTTCACAAAATGTTTTCGTTCTCCATTCACTCTTATCAGCCGCCAACTCTGTCTGTTCACTCCATTCACATCAACAGGGAAATCAGTATTGCCTCTGGTTATGTCGATGTCTATGGGCGACGGTAACTACTTTCCATCAGGTGGCCCATCTGGTCATCTGCGAGCTTTGGCGAGAAAAAAAATGTCCAAGATTCCAATGAAGCCATGGTCTTGGGCCTCTTCCATTCACTGACTTTCCGCAATCTGACGACTTCGATCCATCTGACGTCAATACATTGAACGATCTCGGTAGCGCAGAGAGCAAAGGCCGGCCGTGAGATCCAGAAGGTAGCGTGTTCGATTCCTGCCGCGAGATAAACATTTTATATAATTTTCTAATATTTGTCTTGATTCTGGGTGAGTCCACAGTTTAAAAGTATGTATTTACAAAAAAAAAAGTATGTGGTTCTTCAAGTTTGGGGTTAGATGATGCCGTGTGATAGTGTCCCGTATTATATTATCGAACAAGTAGGACTTTCTTTTTTTAAAAAAAAACCGACTTCAAATAAATAACTTCTTACTACTTGCCCTAAAGAATTTTGAAAATCGTTCAAAATTGACGGAGATATTGGTGATCATAGGGCGAAAATTACAAATGAGGATGAGGTTTTTTGAGTTTTCCGAGAAAAGTACCAATTTTCAAAATTGATTTTTTTTTAAAAGGTTCCGACGAATTGAGATCCTCTTCCTTTTTGAAGTCGGTTAATATGAAGTCTTTCTACACTTCTTCTTCCGTGTTCTTGATCTCTAATTATATCATACTTAGCCCTTTAAAAGTTGAATTAGCTCTCCCCTAAACTATCAAAGATTTTCACCATTCAACGACATTGAGCAATCTTGACGATGACACTGGCCTATCTGGTGGGACAATAAATTAATTTATCATGTTTATGTTAAATTAACGTTTTTTAGTAGCTGTTTAATTAATTTTACAAATATTTAGTTCTGTTCAGTTTTAAGTCGCCTTAACACTTAACTAGAAATTTGACATGTCGTATAGTCGCCTATACGAACTTCCGTCTCGCTCGCACTATTCAACATTTTTGAAGATAAAAACCACTGAGTATAGTTATGCTAAATAGAAAACCTTCACATTCTAGAGAGTAACAATTCAGTGGTTCAGCAAATATATAATTTTGATTCTATCACGTTTTATAACCAAAAAACTTGTACCAATGTGATTAATTTTGGTACAAATTTTTGGTAGGAAAACGTGTTGGATTCAAAATGATATTCTTGCTGAACCTTTGTAATGTTATTTTTGAGGCCGTGAAGGTTTGCTATTTTGCATAACTAAATTCAGTGATTTTATATCTTCAAAAATGTTGATAGTGCGAGCGAGGGGAGGTTTGACATGTACCTATAGTACCTTAATGTTTAAATTCGAACAACCCATATTCCAGACAGGTTCCAACACCGTTGTCCTATCGAGCCGGCTACTTACATTCAAAGTAATCCAGTTAAGCTGGCACAAAGTAAGTGGTCCTAATACGGCCCCTATTTCACGTAGATAATTGCTTGGCTAGGAACTTGCCAGATTAAGCCGCCGCGCGCCGCTACCAGCACTGCGGACCTGTGTAATATTATTGAAATTAGAATTTAGCTTCTAAAATATAAAACTGATATTGTTTGCAGTACACTCGGGTGTCGATTGGTGGTCTGGGACAAAAGATTATAACTTGCAAAATGTTTATTTTTATGCAGGTTTGTAATTTTGTAATTGTAAGGTATTTTGCTACATTTAAAATTTTTATTTTATTTATTATCATTGTATCATATTTTTTTTTCTGTACCTTATAAACCATCTTGAGTTTGTATGGGTACTCACACTCGACATGAGTATTTATGAATGTAGGTATGTAGGTATCCTAAGTAACCAAAAAATGTGAAATACAAACCAACCCTCACTCTCTGCATGTTTTCTGAAGTGCTGATCTGTGTCTACATTTTCATCAAAACGGTCACTTAGAGAGTCTTGTCACAAATTCGTTATCATCATTATCATCCACAGCCCGATTTCACCCACTGCTGAGTCATAGTCATAGTCATAGTATAGCTGAGTATAGGCCTCCTTTTGCTCTTGTGACAAGACTCTCTAAGTGACCGTTTTGATGAAAATGTAGACACAGATCAGCACTTCAGAAAACATGCAGAGAGTGAGGGTTGGTTTGTATTTCACTCAAATCTACGATTCTAGGAGCAATAGCAAAAATAAAGATAAAGTACTCAGCCTCGAGTACTTTATCTTTATTCGATCGATCTTATACGTAGGAAAGATACGGCCAATATACCTGGAGCTGATTATGCTTTAAATTATACAAAGAATAGTATACACAATAGTCTTTGCCCAAAATCAGTTCAAAGCACATAAAACACAGTCGCCCCCAGTCGAGCTAATTAGGGCAGGGCAAAGCTCTTGACATTCCGCTTTAGCTTGCGCAATCATAACTCTATCGCAGCTAAAACTGTTCTCATAATTCACACACTACTGAACACGCAACAGAATAACCTTGTAATATCTAAAGGGGGCGAAATAATGCTTAGAAAGTTCACGATTTATATTGTAGTCTTGGACTACCTACGCCAGAACATTAGATTGTCCGTCAAATTCAAATTCAGATTCAAATTCAAATTTATTTATTGCGTCAAACATGTTATGTGTAAATGTGGTCTTAGTCTAAATAATGCACTCATGTCTCATATACTATACATGCAATAATAATCATAATAAATTATCTAAGATCTAAAATTTAAAAATTCATTTAATAAATATTTTGTCATTCAGCCACTTAAACAATTTGATTTTAAATAAATAATTATTCATATTATCAATATTATCGTCTCTAATAACAATTGTTTATTGAATTTCTATATTGGTCTTCAAGACTCGTTTTCAGAGCCATAAAATCTAAGATCTAGTCTCAAATCAGTTTGATCTTTGTCCTGTTTTTATATTATAAAAAAGATGTTAAATGTGAAATATGAAATGCGAAATGTTAATTCCTGCTTTAAAACGAAAATGGATTAAGCTGAAATTTTACCCATTATGTAGTTAAGACCAGGAATAACATAAAAAAAACACTTTTTATCAGGTTATCACGCGAGTGAATCCGCGGACTGGCAGTAGTTCTAGAATACAAGATTATGAAACCTTTTACTAAAGTCAAATCCCACTGTCCAACGAAGCAAACGATTTTATGTAAATATAGTTATCCGACTGCTAAAGCCACTTTGAAACATGTTCAAATACAGTTTACCCTACGTTTGCCCATATCGCGGTCTCGTTGAAGGACAGAAATCTCGTAATAGCTCCCACACGGCTCCTTATTTCAAGGACAGATACCAAAATGTTTTCACAGAATGGTTTTCTAGGAGTATTGACATAGATAATGTACAGTGAGACGCGAGCGCGTTTTCCCAAGAGAGGCTTTTATAAAATCTTCCCTTGGGCGAACTAAACTGTAAAAGGAAAAGAGATTAGTGTTGATACGAGCTCCTGAACTTCTTTTAAAAAGGCAGCTTCTGTTGTGCTATTTGTGTGCGGATGGAATATCGCTCAAGATTTTTAAAAACAGGACTGTGCAAAAATACTTGACAAAATGTATGTACAGTGAGCGAGGTATGGAAATAACTTCAGGGAATTAATATCATCATAAGTTAAGTTAGTATATTTGTTAAGGTTGATAAGGTCAATCTAAGTATTATTTTACAATATAATATACTTAGTGTACAAGTAAGTACAATGTGCGTGCCGCTAAAACTTAGAAACGAGTCCCGGTAGGATCAAGATAGTTATATAGTTTGGTAGGCCGCTATCCCCCAATGAAAAAGGTTCCCGTTTTTACAAGAAAGGCGTGCTTTTTTAGTTATGAGGGCTGGAAGTCTAGAAATTTCTAGTACAGTTCAAAAAATTTGAAATTACACAATATTCCAGAATATTCCAGAAGATTCTAGAATGTTTGGAAATAGCCTGAAATATTGGGGACCGTTCGAAACCTTCTTATATTAACTCCCTGAACTAAGCCCAGCTAATAGTTTATAAATCAATCATTTTAACACAGAATACTTATATTCATGGTATCAAAATTACTATAAAATAATTTATAAGGTTTATTAATCTCCTTTCATTGTAAAAGTTCTCATAGTTTTTGAATGAATGAGCCTTGATATGAGATAAAAGGCTATTCCCAACTGCGTCTCTTTGTTGTCACATTTCGAGAACCTTTATTTGGGTCAGGTCAAGAGATGATTCCCTACGATGTGTATGAAAAATGTGATGAAAACGAATGAAGCTACAAAGAATGTCGGATCCTATGAAACGAAGAGACGTCTCTGTCAACCTCTTTGAAACAACCATGACTTTGTATATCTACGTATGAATTATATATGTAAGAAAGTTGGTATTTATTGTTCCCGTTGTGAAACTATTAGCTTCTATTATAAAATACTTACTACTAGTGGAATTTGTCAACGAAATTTTGGGCATATTTCTCTTTATTAGGGGAGGCCATGTCCAGCAGTGGACTAATATTATAGGCTAGTATAGTGCGGTGTATTTGCAAAATGTATCTTTCTTCTTATTGTTATTAACTAGAAAACTCTGGAACTTCCTCCGCGTAGAAGTTTTTCATCTTTTATTCCCACCTTCAAAAATCATAAGAGCTGAATATCAACCAATTATTCGTAGTGAATTCTAACAGTGAGTAAGAGTTTGATAAGAGAGAGAGAGAGAGGTAAAGGTCGTAAAGGTCAGTCAGCTTCATTACAGTTTAATAATTACAGTTTTATAATTATTTAAGTTTTTTTTTTATTAAAAACACTTAATTAATAACTCTTAGGTCGCACATTGTACCATTATTTTTAATGCCTTATGCTGTATTTTTTTATTATTTTTGTATGATGTGCAGTAAAGTTATATCTATCTATCTATCTATTTTAAAACGCATGATTTTACAAAATAATAGCTTCCCTTGCTTCTCGTCTCTTTGCGTTTCACATTACTGGTAGCAACATGCGGCGTTGACCAACCCATCTGCTTCAAATGGCACGTTAAGATCACGATTTTGGCTTTTTCAGTCGCTAATCCATGTTGGAGGCCACGCCTAAAAACTCCTACACGAAAGTTAGTCACTAACTGACACGAAGAAGATAAGTGGTTTGGAAAAAACAATGATAAAGTTTTAGATGCCACAGAACTTAAGGCTTATGTTGAACGCTATTACGTGAGATCTAAGCATTGATCGCCGAGAGGTCTAGAGATATTCATCTGGGTCAGATAGAACTTTCCTACAATTTCACCAGTAAATTGTATAATAAATATTTACTATTTTTATAGACGAGTTTTGAAGGTTACATAAAGATCTTAAGGGTAGGAAAATACCCGGTAAATGGTATTTACTTTATTTTTCTAAACGTCAAGATTTTTGTTTTTTTATGACTTTGTTGAAAAATTTATGCTCGGGCTATGTATTTACAATAGATGAATAGATAAGATATGAAATTATAGTAATATATGCCAATTGTTACTTACATAAGTAAAGCTCTTATAATTACAAAGGGCTGTAAGGAGTTCCAACCTTCACCTTCGGAACTCAAGTCAACCTCACCCTGCCCGTATACCCTGCTATAAAAAAGTGGTGCGTTGGCAGCTGGCTGATTGCGGCATAGCGCAGCCTAAGACGGACACAGCTCAATCTCCAAATCGTGGACGGGCTGCAGAGTCAGTGGTTCTAGAAGCTGTGGCCTGCACTCCCCAACTCACATGCGCAGCGTGGAGATCATGGGCATAACCCTCTACTTATAGAGGAGGCGTATGTCCAGCCGGTGACTGAATGGGTTGGTGTTGTAGAGAAAAAATTATAATGCGCACTGCTAAAATATGGAATCAGCTACCAGCAAACAACTTTGTGGCCTACGTAGGCCACAAGGCCTACATCTAACTCAAAGAAAAGAGGAAAATTGAAGTAGAACTACTTTGTCGAATTGATAAATAAAGCAAAATTAATCTTCCATTGCACAGCAACGTAGCTTCTAAAATGTAGATTCCTCTTTAGCAGACTTGTACTTATCCATCATCCCTTTGCTTGTTTTGTTTAAAGGCTCTCTCGACACCATGTGGCGTTGTAAAAACAGGCGCAGACACCCTCGTCCTCTGTAATCCAGGACAGATACAGTGAATGTATGTGTAGCAGGTTTGCTCTATAATTCCTGTATTCAAGAAATTTACCTTCGTTTTTTTATAAATTGATGACTTGAGCATAGATTTTTATCAGGTTTTTTCAGAAACTAAAAAAAATCTCCATTTTGAAAGAGCCCGATTGTTTGTTTACCAAATGATTTGTTTTTAAAAAGCGTATTGACTTTCGTAAAGACAATTTCTTTTTTTGTGGAAACTTGTTTGCTGCATCCACCATCATCTGGAAAATTAATTGATTAGTTCTTTTGAACAGTCATAACTTCTTTTAAAAATAGTAATAACAAAAATCTAAGCTCAGGGAGTGTCAAACAATATTCTGAAACATTTTATGCCTACATTAATCAAGGAGTAAATATGGAGAAAACGCCGCTTGAAGTAGTTAATAAAAATAAATAAAAAGATAAAGAAAAAAAGCATACTTTTATATACCAGCTATTCCTATCGACTGTGTCACAACATGGTACCCTTCACTCATTTGCATAAGTCCTGTCCGTCATAAGATGGGTCGTTAAACTTTAATAAGACTTTTTGATGGTGCTCCACCCTGATTTAATGGGCTTCTAGCGGGATTATGCTGAATAGTTTTGAATATTCAGTTAGTTTGATTTACTCGGTTCGACTACTTTCGAATAATGAGGCAGAGATGCCTGCTTGAATGTGCTTGTAATCTATCTATCAACATAATTTGATAAAGCTAAATTTGCTAAGCTTAAGTACCAAGTACCAAGGTTTTAGATAATTTTTAATATGACTTTGATTATAGTAGTAATTAATTTTAGTCATTTAAATATTAAAATAAGTAGAAATAGTTCATGATAAAATAAATAATACTAAATGATTAATTATCTGTATTATTTTCTGTTTTGTATAATATGTAGGAACTTATTTGAATCAAAATGTGGTCAGTGTGTAAAAATGGATGTATAAATCATGCAACAATGGCCAAAACTTTTGTTCCATTATTATGTTTTATATTTTACCGCCCAGTATTTCGTAAAGCGGTAGAATTTCAGAAATTGTTACAATTGGCTAAAAAGCGACTGTCACGCCACAAGTTCATTCAATAAATATTCCTAACTGCCGCTCCGTAAGGAAACAAATGCTCTAAAATACAATGATGGCCGACACAATACAACTACAGCTTTGGCACAGCTAGGTCACTGAATACTGTTATTGTAATGCGACCATAATAAAATGTATCCCACCAAAAACATTTTCATGTGAAGTAACGCCGAGACGAGTACATACATATTGTTTTACTCATAAAACTAACGTGAATTAACTCATTCATATTGAAAAACGGGAATTTTCACATTTTGCATCGGTAGAGAGAGCGACAGCATATCTTCCATTTGTTAAGGGGCTGACCGACAAAATCAGTCATTTTCTAGAACGAAAATTTAACATTAAAACGATTTTTCGACCCCTGACACAACTAAGACAAATGTTGCGATCTCCTAAGGATAGAAACCCACTGGGTGTCCCCGGTGTCTATGCAATTCCCTGCGACTGCGGCAAATGTTATGTTGGCGAAACCAAGCGGAATATTTCTACCAGGCTCTCTGAACATATCCGCGCTGTGAAGAATGTAGATATCAACAACTCTGCATTAGCGGAGCTTTCGTTGGTCTCTGGAGCAACACACTATATCCGCTTTGACAAAGCCCGGGTCTTGGCTAGAGAAAAGTTTTTCGTCCCCCGCAAGATCCGTGAGGCGATCGAGATAGATCGTGTACCAAATTTCAACAGAGACCGCGGATGGGCTTTACCACCTGCCTGGAAGTCGTGTCTAAATGCTACCCAAGACGGCACGATAGAAGAGACTGGTAGTGATACAGTCAGCGTGGTCTGCCTGCCCGCTACAAAAGGAGATGGTAACGAGAGTAGTAGTGAAGACAGCGGATCAACGCTGCCCGCCGCGCCGCCGACATTAAACGGGACACAAGCGCCCTCCCCCCCGGCCTCAGGCGTGTCGAGCCGAGCAGCAAGAGCTGCCGCACGCAGTGCAAGACGGGACGCGGAGGGAGAGCGTCGCGTTCACTCACCCTGATGAAGACTCTCTTAACGAGTCGAAACGCCGTCGGTGCCTTCACCGATGTAACGGTACGTGAAAATTCCCGTTTTTCAATATGAACATACATATTGCTTTTTTACTGTTAAAAAAGTTATCAAATTTTATGGAGAGTCTAGCTACGAGCTCTACATGCCCTAACGTAGCACTTTCTAAACGTATAACGTTCTGCGTGAATCCTAGTCTTAATTTCAGTAGTAGGGTAGTGCCCTGCGATCTGGACTTGTCGGGGGCACTAACCGTGGCCGTAGATAATGAGTCTACACACTGTAACTGCCGATATCCCGTCAACACATCCCCACACGGCGATTCAAAACATTATTTTGATAAACGAAAAAGCTTATTTTAAACTATTAAGTAGGAACTCCATGGGAAGATTGACAGATTTATTCTATTTCTGGTGCCAAGTATTTCGAAAGAACTTAATATTCGAAATTGTAACAATTTGCTAAAAAAAACACAAATTGACAAAAATTCAATAACTCTCTCTCCCTCTCTCTCTCTCTCTCTCTTCCTGGCTTTAGATCCCACATGAAGATTGGGCCTTCTTTCAATTTTTCTTCCACTTCGTTCTATTTTCGACGTCTGAATCGGCAACGATACATTGTCATGAACCATATCTTTGTGCAAAACCTCTGTCCAAGTTGTCAACAGTCCAAAAAAATAATAACAAAAATAAAATATAAAAAAAACTTAAAAAAAACTAAACTTATGTTGAAGTTCTAAAGTTGTCTGAACTAGCTCATTCGCTCACTTGCTGCGAGCCAATACTGCTGGGAACAAGTGAACCGTATCCAACATATTCTGTTTGCGAACTGCGGTTCTTGTGTTTTTCACGATGTTCCATCTTTTAATGCCATTTGTTCCTTAATGTTGCACGGAATGGCTATTTAGTGCTATAGTTTGTATCTGTTCTTTCCTTTATGATGTTCGTAGAAGATTAGTGTCTGGTCTTTATTTAGCTCCGATAACAAGGTTGAAGAGATAACTCTAAGCAATAAGACCGTCCCTTGTACTTTTATTATTGTTTTTTGTCCGTTTAGTTCTTTATGTTTATGTTTGTGTGAGTAGGTGCAATAAAGTTTTTATTATATATCTTTTTAATTATCTAATGAATAACAAAAACAATTGATTGATTTACTGTAGTATACTCGTATTAAACAGAGTATATAAAATCGAAACAATTCCTCGTTGTGACTATAAAAAAATATCTACAAACACAATAATTATCGAAATTAAAGAAAAATAAACAAATAGATATAAAATAAGAAGCTAATGACTCTAGCTTCTACCCGCAGCTTTGCTAGCATCAAAAGCTATTTTTATCCAACTGCCAAGGAAGAGTTATGGTTTTCCATCCTTTTATCAACACGTTACATCCGTTTTTTACACACACAAATTGTACTTTTTTCTGGATTTAAGTACTCTATGTCCTTTTTTGTACCACCTGACTACATGTATGCGAAATTTTATAAAGATTGGTTGATAAGGCGTGGAAGCTTAACAAACAAACAAACTCACTTTAGCATTTATAATATTATTTAGGATTTATTTAATAATATTTTTATACTAGGTATTAAAAAATACATACTAAATAATATTCCTATGTAATTTTCGGAAAACAATATCAAAGAAAATAAATCATACCAATAATCAAACAACAAACATAGAAGTTTCAATAACGTAATAGAATTATATCGCCAGCAATATAACAAAATAACAATAACAACGAAGCTAAGAATAATGGACACAATAAATAAGAGCTCTCAGACCTCCCAGTCCTGTGATGAAGTTGTTTTCATCTGAAAAAATGAGACGAGCACCGATATATTATCCTGGGCATTGATAAAACGCTTCGGCGATCCATAATTTTAAGGCCCAAGCCACACAGGCGGAGCCAGTAGCTGTCACGCGAGTTTGCTTGACCCACGCAGTGTGGCAAACTAAAATGATCACAATGTGTTTTCACTACAAGGTTCGTTGCAAGGCTTGCAAGATCAATTATTGACGACCGCTGTGACGCAATGGGTGAAGGCCCACCTGAAACGCAGAAGGTTGCGGGTTCGATTTCCGTTGCATGACAAATGTTTGTATGGTATGCAAATATATATCACTGGTTTGGGCATTTTCTATGTTTATTAAGTAAGAATTTACAAAACATATATGTAGTAGTATATCGATATACTACTAGCATATATCACAATCTATATAGTTTGGGGATGATGCTGTGTGATAATGTCCAGCATTTTTTTTATCTACAAATTTATAAGTTATTTAATTCATAATACTTACTCTTGACTAACTAGTCACTGTAGTACAGCATCAAGCTTCAATAAGCGGCCAAGTCTGTCAGAATTTTTACGTCACCTGGGCAACTGAAAACCTGGGGAGTGCCTTCCTAAGGACGGTAGCGCTCCTGATCTAAATAATTATTCGACCAAGCACCAATACGACCATGGCCATTGTCGACTTCTTCTTCATTGGAACTAGTGGTTAGTGGAATTTTTACGCCAAAAATTCCAGAAGGAAAAAGGCCAGAAGGCCTCCTACGTATCCTAAAGACTGAAAAAGCCGGGACGTGCCTTTCGAAGTTCAGTAGCGCTAAACTAATTTAATACTCAATGACTGGTGGTAGAATCTCATGTGACATAGTGAAACTGAGGCAAGTTACGCTACGAGTCTTTCTTACAATTGTAGAACAGAACGTTAGTTCACTAGAACAAAAGAAAGAGGAGGAGGGTAGAGTAGGGTAGGGAAGTTGTTGTTGTTGTATTATTCTCATTGATTACTTTTTCCACTTCGATATACTCATTGATTACTTTTTCCACTTCGATATACTCTTTATTTGCTTTTCCCACATCGATTTCCTCTTTAATTGCTTCTTTAACATCGATATCCTCTTTGATAGCATTTTCCACTTTGATATCCTCATTGATTGCTTAATCCTCTTCAATATCCTTTGTTGAACGTTTCTTTAACTTCGATACCCTCTTTGAGATAGGACAACGTCTGTCGGGTCAGCTAGTAGCTGAATAAATTAGTAATTAAGTAGGTAAGTAATTATGTCTGACCAGCAAACATTTTGAAGAGTAACTGCCTATGTAAATGACTAGTATCCAATTTACTTGCCACTCGCCTAAATAACTAAGCGCCAAGTAAAGCTCTTGTGTGGCTTAGGTTTAAGAAGATTGCCCGCTCACTCCTGCACGAATTAATCCAGAAACTTCGAGGGTCTCTGAGGTATATTTATTTTAATTTTCGGTTTCTCAGATTTGTTCAGAAATTTATCTTTAGTGCTGGAAAAGTTAAATGGTAATAACCATTTTATTTTACTTAAGCTTGTTTTAAAATATTGTTTTGGCACAAATTGTAATGTTAGAATATAAGCTATTATCAGTACGTACTATGTGCCAATACACTTTACAAAAAACTTTACAATAAACTTTTTTAAAAAAAACTTGTATAAAATAAACAATAACCATTTAATAATGTGTATTGTTATCCTATGATGCATGCCCTACAACATTACACCTAGAACTAAAATTAAAAGAGCATGTGCTATGTGCTAGCAATGTGCTTGAAACATGTCACGTGGAATGCTTGCCAAAAGTGATTGTAGAGAATGTTATTATTTATTATTGAATTATTTATTGCACTTTACAAAAATAAATGTAAAAATGGTGGACTTAATGCTAAAAAGCATTTTCTATATATTTTATAATATTGTTAAGTTTGGACTTGTTTTACTTACCCCCAAAGAAAACCTACAAGCCATTAAAGAAAGGTAATGCGCGAGAATTTGCAGCAGAACCGCTGTCGGTTTGTTTTTTTTCTATCCCTTCACACTATTAATAGTTTTTTCACGTGAAAAAATGGCGCTGCCTTAAGTTTGCATGCAAATACAGAGACTCTACACTCAAGACCCTCAAACTCTTGGCAGAATGATAATATAGTACTGATTACCGCATTGTAAAGAATGACATACATGAAATCAATGTTATAGCGAATGACGTTCCTTAGAAATTGTAGGTTGAAAACTTTTTTTTGCAAAATTTTACGGTTTGAATTGGTGAGAAAGTAACTCACTAAATAAAATCACTTCTGTCGGGAAATAGAGTCGATTGAGACCAAGTGTTTTTTTTGACAAATACCATTTTATTATAATTTTTTAAAAAAAACGGAAAATTCAAAACCTAACTACAAAAATAAAGGTTGTTGCCCTCAATGAGGTTAAATTTTGGCCCGTCACAATTTTTTGCAAAATTGCATGAATGTATGAGCTATGGCTGGAGCTACGCTCCGTGACGCTCGATGTTCTTTTAACTTAGTACTAAGTAAGTGGTCGGTCGGTTTCATCTTCTGAACTCAATGGTATCTTCAATAGATTTGCTTACTGAGTATGAATATTTGAAGATAACATGTATGGTTACAAAGTCATCATAATTTTTGATTTCGTAGTATTCGTTTGTACGTACCTAGTTCTTGTCGATATTCTTTTTAATTACGGCCGTCATTATGACGGTGCCGCTAATAAAAGATCTCTGGCTTTCGCTGAATCAGGCGTGCATTTTATTTGTATGAGGAAAAT
The DNA here is from genome assembly GCA_951804965.1 of Horisme vitalbata. Classification (NCBI taxonomy): domain Eukaryota; kingdom Metazoa; phylum Arthropoda; class Insecta; order Lepidoptera; family Geometridae; genus Horisme; species Horisme vitalbata. The sequence goes on along the minus strand of OX638091.1, from coordinate 26,748,971 downwards.
GGCCGAAAATATTTTTTCCTATAAGTGAATTATGTCAACTTTGGTCAGCAGAGGAAAAGAAAACGTTATCTTTAAAGACACCCTGGGTGTGCCCCGGGCTATTATCTTGCTATCTCACTTCCTTAATAGGTTGGTAGGTTTATGACGTACCTATTAGGTGTACGTATCTTTTTCCGGGTCCCTCTTTTGTCTGTATACAGCCTTCGATTATCCGGACTATCCACGATTAGGTACTTTTATTTACCGGAAAACTCAATAGGTAAGCTTGAGTTGAGCTTTTTACTTCTCTGTATGTGAAATTTCAGAAATAAAAGTTATTAAGCAAGTTGGATATACTGCTAAAATATCACATATAGGTTAAAGTCGTAGTTTTTCAATTCATGACAGAGGAAAATGTTGGTCAAATCGTACGTACCACCTCATGTAAGGTTTTTAATTTAAAAAAATGAGTAATGCTACCGCTGGTTAAATTTTCTATTCTCTATAATTATGTGATCTCTTTGACTAATTTATTTGATCAAAGTCATATTGAAAAAATATATAAGTGGACCACATTATATCACAACAGTAAATTAAGTACCTTGTTTAGTAAGATCGCAAACCTGGTTTTCTACCACGAAAGGTTGTCTGGCAGAAAAGACTTAAGCCATAAGTTTTCCTTTTTAATCGACTTTTTAATAAGGAGGAGGTTCTATGTTCGGCTGTATGTATGTTTTTTATGTATGTTCACCGATATTTACCGTCAATTGCGGGTCGAACAGGTGGTCTCATATAAATTTTACTCCTGAGGGATTGGTACCTTTTCCACAAAACTTAAAAAACCTCATCCTCACCTCTTTTATTCAGTATCAACATTTTATGAGCAATATAGTGTTAAATGAATAAAGAAATAAATTCTACTCATCATGAAGAAAAAAGTCGTGCTGATGTTCTGTTGTTTATTATGTTTCCATAAATTGTGTATGAAATTAACTGAGCTTACTCAGAAACATACAGGAAATCCCAAGGTATGATGAGAAATGTCGATCTATTTTTCACCGTCGTCTGCGTAATTTGGATCATGTGGTTGGATGCGCGATTGCGCATTGGAGGATTATAATAAAGTTACGAAGAACAGACTTGAAGGGTCATTAATTTTATACCGCCTTACGGGCGTTCGATGGGTAGATCCCTTTATTTTGCATTTTTGCGTCTCACTAAAGCAATTTCTGAAGACAATTTTTTTAAAGTTCTTATGCTATTTTTTTTGTATGTTACAATGTAACCTACTAATATTATAAATGTAAAGGTTTGTGAGGATGGAGGGATGAATGAATGGGTGTTCGTTGCTCTTTCACGCAAAAACATTGAACTAAGATTCTGATAAGACTTGGAATATACATAGTTTGTATCCATTGATATATTTATAGGCTTTATTTTGTTTGGGTACCATACGAGCAAAGCCGCGGGCGGTAACTAGTCTAATATATTTTTACTATAAACTTTCACAACTGCACTCCAAAATAGTATGAAAATATTTTAAATATTTTAAGTAAATAAAAATATACTTTATATGTTTGGTCGACACCGATAAAACATTTTTTAAAATCAACATGTTTATTTAAAATAAAAAAGGAAAAAAACATCCTACTTTCGTGTTATTTTTGTGCGTGTCAGAGTGAGACCAAAATAATATCAATGCTAAGTAGAACCTTCAAAAGTTTCATTAGCTCTATGGCTTCTAACAATAGCTTAACTTATGCAAAGACCAGCCTACATCAGGGATTTAACTCTTAGATGCAGATGGTCTCCAGCCGACCGGCATTTAGAAATTTGCATGCCGATACTATCGAGGGCAAATCTAACGAACAAACTTTGGTATAAACTACCTACTACTATGGAAATCTTTTGTATATTTAGAATGAAAATGGAACTTGTATCAAATTGAAGTATTTTTGCAAAAGAGAGTGTTTCTTACTAACATAATGTATTTTTAACATAAACGAAATAAACTGCAGGAGATTTCTCTTTTCTTCTTTTTCCGACACATTTTAAACTTTGCCTTTCAAACTAAACATACTATTCAGAAATTAAACATTGAAACATGTTGTTTGTCGTTTGATAGAAAGTATCTATCAAACGATGATGTAATAGGTTTCATCAAAGTAAGTTCAAAATAAGCAATTTTATTAATTTACTGGTTGAATTGAGGTTCAATAAAATTGGCTTTAAGAATTATAGGTTAAAATAGTTATAGTTTTATCAAAGAACTTTTTGAAATCATGGTAAAATTTTATAATATTTGTCAAGCTATTTATGGAACAGTGATACAATAATTTGGAGGGTATCTTATTAAAACCTTATAGTAGGCTTTATGTATTTTAACACGTTACGGGCCTATGCATGTGCATAGGAGGTGTGTTGTACACTAGCATCGAGGAAATATTGGAGAAAAATAATAATTGTTGAATTTGTGAGATAAATTCATATTCCATAAGCGATTTTGACATAAGACCAAAATGAATAAGAGATTGCATATTCTAAATACCATTGCGTCAAAGTATTTATGTAAATCCCTTAAATATTTAAACTTTAATACTAAGAATTTCGCTAAGGAATAGGAGTTCTGTTACCAAGAGACCTGTGTGTGTATATATGTGTGTGTGTGTGTGTGTGTGTGTGTGTGTTTGTGTGTGTGTGAGTCTGTGTGTGTGTGTTTTACTCGGTATTCTTAGCTGATCATCTTCGTTAAGAAACACTCCTCTCAGATCTAGGAGCTTCCGTGCTTCGGAAGGCACGTTAAGATTTTTGTCCTGGTTTTTCCAGTCGTCATGTCAGAGGCCTCCAGGCGGCCTAAAAACTCCGACACTATTGACAGAGCCACTATTTGACAGCTGATACAAAGATAAAAAGACAATTTATTTGTCCATACAATGACATCTCCATAGGTGTTATTGTTTTACGAACTTTCCGCCAGGGGCGCTGTTCTATTTCCATACAAAAGAGAGTTAAGACAAACTTTGTACTAAGCTGTATGTCGCACTCAAGCACACAGGTTTCACGCCCTAGTTCAATTACGATTCACTCCGCCTAATTTGTTTCTGAGCTCAGTTGAGTACAGCTGAATAGCTATCCACAATCTGATACAGCAATGAAGATCACAGTTGCAATTTGCTACCGATAAGTGCCAACGGAATCGCCTTACCACAAAGCTAAATTGCCGCATTGCACACACCTATGACTTTAGTGTAGAGCGATCATATCGAATAGAATTGTCTAGTCTTCTATGTTTGAGGTAGTGTACTCTGGTGTTGATGTTTTTAGGCCATCCTAATTTCAAAGTCTTAATAACCGATTGTTATGTTATTCATCAGACTTTTATCATTAAAATGTACTCAAATAAATCTGCCTTTGTAATCACCATGTCAAATAAATAATAATAATTTATTAAGTGTAGCTGTTTCCAACTGTTTTTTTATACTTATAGATAACTTTGAATTATGGCATGATTCTTTCAGCAAAATTAGCAATAGTTCTTTTTCAGTTATAAAAAATACCTTTTTTATTGAATTTGGTGTAGCGTCAACATTAGCACATTATTTTATATCTCATTCATTCAATCATCTCTTAACAATAGCGCCCTGCACACGTAAAATTAAACAGAACGTGCCATTCCAACCCGCAGTCCGAAACGGACGTGTAGATGCGCGGGGCTGACAGTCTGATCTGGCATGTCGACGCGAAGGCAAATCTCACAGTTTTAACCGCGCATCACGTCAGTGATCATTCCCATTAGCACGACAGTTTGATTCGACTGCGGTTTGGAACGCAGTCCCGATGCGCGGTCGATCTTTACGTGTGCAGGACGCTATTGCCCTAACGTGTCTTCCAAAGTAGGAATTGATAGAATATAAACGAGTCATCTAAATAGTGATCGGGCGGATGATCCCTTACTACAGGCTACTTGAATGTGTTGAGCTAAGCCAATTTGTAACACAAAATCTGTTAAATTTGTAAAGTTAGTGGACTAAACCGTGGGCCCGAGCTATGCGGAGCAGCGCAAGTAGCCATTATATAACTTACTAGCTTCTACCCGCGGTTTCGATCCAGTGGTCCCGGGATAAAAGTAGCCCTTAATTTAATGTAGGTTAAAAACTATGTATCTTTCAAGTTTCATCTTAATCCATTAAGCTGTTACGGAGTTGAGTGAAAAAAAATCACGCAAACTTTTGCAATTACCATAAGAATGAATGAATCTTTTGATGATATCTAGGATTTTTAAAAACACTAAAGTAAGTTACGCCACGAGCGCACTACCTCTCCAGTGAATGAAGTATTTCACTCAAACAAAGAGGGATAAAATGTATGAACAATCTCATTTTTATGGAATTTAATTCGGATTTCGCGTCATGTAGATCTTTCGCCCTCCATCTTACTCCTAATGAGGGCTTTCTAAACTGTTACGCCCAATTCTCCTCGGTGAGTTGGGCAAAGGTAGGCGCGCTTCCCGAAAAATGATACTGATTCTCTTTGTTGACACAATCAGTTTGCAGCTTTTAGGGAAACAAAGCGTTACTTTTGTTGTTGCTTTGATTATTGTATATGTTGAAATTGAGAAGCTTATTTAGTCTGGAATGGTAGTAGATATAAGTACCTGGGAGATACTTTTCAGAAAAGCGTAAATTCAAAAACGGCTTTACAAAAGCGGCAACGTTCTGCAACCCGAGGCCAAAGAATGAATATACATATAACATTGTCGTATCGTAAGCTTTTTTAAATTTAGCTAGTGAAGGAGCGTAGATTCGAAATAACGCGTTGTCATTGGCCAACATTTCAAGATACGCTTACAATACGACATGTCAACATTTTTGTACTTCGGCCTCTGGACCTTAATTCTCAGGAATAGAGACTAATGTAACATTATTTCGCGAGAACTGTCAAAACTGTATGAAAATTTGACAGTTTTCTGACTATCTCACAAATATCTGGTAGTACCTATTTGGTATTTGGGATATCCAAGACATAAAATCGTTGATTTTTACGCCATTACCGTAACGCCATTTTCTCTTGTATTAAAAACTATAAAAAACATACGAAGCATTGTTAATATTACGTATTAATATTTTATTAAATTTCCTTAGACCATCCCAATAATGAAAAAAGCCCCTCTCCTCTCATATCTTCAAAAAAACATACGCTTACAAACTGAAATTCTATACACCCTTCTAAATAACTCAAATGAAAACTAAGAGGCTTGGAAGCAAATCTTGCGAATGTAAACTAAGTTTAAGTTTTCTATAACGAGACAAGAATACTCTGGAATATTTTATGTCCAAGTCTCATCTGCGGCTATGCTGAATAATGGTTCGCATTAATAAACAGGAACGGTTTGCCACGCGAACTTCAAGATGGTAGAGTTTATCAGTGAACAGCTGGTTCACTTACTAGTTTCTACCAGTTTTATGCGTGATGTTACCCGCGTTATTCAGTCTCTTGTTTACATAATTGGTTGTTGATTTTAAAAAAAAACACCACCACCACCACCACCACACCAGCCTATATCAGTCCACTGCTGGACATAGGCCTCCCCTAATATAGGGGGATATGCCCATAATCCCCACGCTGGGCATGCGTGTTGGGAATCGCAGGGCATATTTAAAAATACAACCGAATTTAATTTAAATTATGTAATTCCGATTGTACCAGTTGAACTGTTTTGAAGCAATAAACTATTTTACTTTACTTTACTTTAAAACCTCCTCTTTTTTTTTGAAGTTGGTTATAAAATTGAAAATTGATTGTGTTTAGTCTATTGTTATCTAAGCTGAAGTCGGTTGGGAGGAATATTGTACACTAGCGTCTACCCGCGGCTTTCCATGTTTAGAACCAGATAATAAAACATGTGTAAAATTTCAGTTCAATTATTTTAATAGTTTTGGCATATAGGAAGAAAAAACATTTCTTAATTAACATTAATTTAAAAACTTTCGCCTTTATATAATGGACGACAATTTTGACGACATTAGGTTATTTTAGACCATATGTCGTCAAAATTGCTATTACGTTGTTGATGTGATAACGCGATACGTTACAGGCATAATACAATTAATTCGGTTGGATATTTTATAACTAAATCTATGCTTCATCCTTTCTTCCCTTGAAGAAATCGCTTTTAGCCATAAGGCCGCTTATTGCGACTAACTAAAACTTTTAATGACATTGTGTTTCATAAATGTTTTACACAATAAAGTGTTCATTCTTACGTATAATTCAATTTTTGAATTTTTTAAAGTTATGTGCCAGCTCTATCAGTTTGAGCTACGGCAGTGGGATGTAATTAATTACTGAGTCTAATAATAGTTAACGTGCCAGGGTCTTGTGAGACAGAAACTATCATTTAGGATTGAGTGGGATCCAGGAAGTAGGCTTTTGTTTAAGTGGGTGCCCCATTTGTAAGCATCTTGTAAGGGTAAGTACTGTATTACGACTGTCTGGTGGTTCAAAATTAATTTAAGCAAAAGGTTTAACTTTATGGGGATTTTCTCTAATTTGAATAAAATTATGCAGATTCAGTAAAGTTTATGGTGTTTTCATACCCACATACTTTGTTCGCTGTAAGCAATAATACCGCTTATTATACGTTTATGATCGTTAGTTTCCGTTATATTGTCCTTTGATTTTTATTTTATTACAATAGCCAATGGCTAACACCCTTTTTTGACGTACTGTATCTGCGTTCTTTTAATGCTACATTAGGGTTCTCTGTGTACACTTGTCTTTTTCAGCTATTTTATTTTTCAAAAGAAGTAAAAGATGGTAAGTTCCTGAATATTAAATATTGACTCAATGCTGATGATTCAGATAATGCCATTATGATTTCACAGATTGTATGAACATGCTGTGAGATTGCAATTTTAACGAAGCTTACGACACTTGTGATATTGCGTTGCATTTATCACCTGCGACGTAAACGGAGTTAAAAGTTTTATAGCATAATATTTCAGTTATTTTATTATTAATAAAGATTTTTATTTTCTCTTGGCGTTGCTGCTTAGTGACCTTTCTATTCTAAATAGATTAATTAAATGCCATTAGCCAATGAGGAGTTTACGATTCATGAATAAATAGTTCCAACTGACTTGATGGATGGCTGAAATGAATTGGAGACACATTCATTCTTTTTTAAACAATAACACTTGGAATTATAATATCACGTATATTGTTCACGTTTATATCATTTGAATTTTTATGAATATTAATATATTCGTAGTCTCTGAAAGAGGGTGGTTTGGGCCATGGTTGTCAAGTTGTGAGAGACCTCAGTTATAAATACATGATGGGAAACTTTTAGACAGAAGTACAAACCAAATCAGCTGTTCTAGAGCTGCCTTACAACTCTTAAGTAAAATTATGGCGTAACTATACAAGCAACAATAAGTAGACAACAAGAGCATTCCAGACTCCAACCAATTGAAAACCATCTTCTCGATTGAAATTCCTGGGTTTGGTAATCTCAATCGCCTCTTGAACCAGTCTTGGTATATAGTGGCGTTCTGTTGAGATTAACTTTGGATTATGTAGTGATTTGAAATTGCAGTGATTTGAACCTGATTCCAGCAGTTGTTCAGCTATGGCAGACTTCTGAACATCAAGGAATCCTGTTGTTAGAATGTGTAGGAACCGAAGACGTGATGTTTCAGAAGTGTTGTGTGTCGTGATCGAGTTAGAAGTGACATTGAAACCAGTGGCGTTGGTGTCATTCGTAATAAAAGACTAAGAAAGTGTGTGCTAGATTCGTCTGCCAGTAACTACCCACTCGCACTGACTTCTTACTCCCGTGATCATGGCGCATGCAACGAAATATCGGGAAACAACAGGGTGCCTAGTGCAAGTTTTTTTAACAGCTCGATCGCGTTTGCGTTTACGCGAATTTCTATTGAAAGGAGTCAGTGCCACGCGTTTCTCACTAGATGGCGCTACTTCGATTCCATATAAGTTTGCGTAAACGCAAACGTGATCGAGCTGGTAAAAAACTCGCACTAGGCACCCAGAACTCACAAATCATGGTAAATATTATGTTAACAACCATGATATAGTTTCAAAAGTTATAACCTGATATTGTATGATATATGTACAATGTGTACAAGCAAGAGCAAGATCATGCAAAGATAATTGAATGACCTGGCGTTAGATAGAGCTTGTAATCGATACCGATGGATTCGCTAATTATATTAGTGCAAATCTCCAATGGTTTCACATACCGCAAAGCCTTCATTATTGGTCTTTGATATTTTAGAACATTATCGTACTCAAAATGAAGACTTTATAACTTTTCTAAATAAATTACTTCCGCAGTCCGCCCACTCTTAATTATTAGTATAATGTACTTTGAGCGTGATTGTACCTAATTTCTCGATAAAGTATTTTTCTTTGAGAACTTCAAAGCATAAACAATAGTATAATGGCTTTGAAACAGGAACACTGCACAATAAAGAAATGTACGTAATCTTTTTAAAAATTAAGTCATTATAAATAAATAAATCGCTGGTATTCTTACTTATGTGAGTTGGCCACTAACTCATACGAAGGTGAAGAGGAAGAAGAAGAAGAAGATGATGGTTTTCTTATAGAACTAAGTTGGCCACTAACTCACACGAATAACGAGGAAGAAGAAGGTGGTATTCCTATCACTTGCCTATTTTTATGCATTACAAACCATCTGTAATAGCATTGGGAAAATAAAAAGGCAGATCTTCGGATCCAAATAATAAAAGACATGAAATAAAGTTTCCTACCCAAAAATGGCTACAAAATATCAATTTAAAGCGTTTTTTTTTAAACCATTAATAAATTAAACAGTTTCCGACTCCTTCACATTCCACACGATTTTCTTCGCGTGGTGACCGTATAAAAAACATATTATGTTATTTAAAGTCTAGAACCACATAAATGTGCAAAGTTTCTGCCTATGCCGTTTAGTTTTGGTGTGACAAACATTTCATATATCACATGTTTACATTTCACAAACTTTCGCCTTTAGAATATTATTAAGATAGGAAAAAGGTGATATAGCAGTCCACTACTGGCTATAGGCGTCCCATAAGGAGCGCCATTGCTGCATGTCCTGAGATGGACACATAATAATATACTGGTATATACATTTATCATAACTGATTATATTAAGGCTCTTATACATTAGCGGCATGCCACCAACGGCAGAGCAATGGCAGCCGTCTCGACGCGGCATTCATTAACGTCGCTTCGACGGCAGCCGTGGGGCATGCCGCTCGTGTATAAGAGCCCTTACATCGTCCGTTTATCCAGTTCACTGCAAAATACATCAGTATTTTCAATACTGCTCAATGAATGTTCATACTCATTATAATATAAATGACTGTGAACGCTTTGCTTTACTTAAACTCTCACATTTAAAAGTTTCGAGTAGAAACGTTTTAATAATTGTCGCATTATATTACTCCAAACCACGCGAATGCAGTTTGTGGCTGCACGTAATGCCTTCAAGTGTGTTATTTATGTTCCTTAATAAAAATATTTAATCGCTTTGAAAGAAAATCGTCTCCGAAGGTGGGTCGGTAAGTGATTTTCGTCGCAAAGCGGCCATGGAGGCCAAAGAAATGCTTTCGCAATGACTGTTAATCAGATTACTTAGAAAATGAAATACATTTTGCTTTGTTTTTTTCCACTGGATCAAAAGCAGCATCATTTTTCGTCTGCAGAAGCAACATGACCTCTCCTAGATATGGTGGAATATGACTCCAAAAAAGGTCGAGGTTTTCATTCACCACCACTACCACCACACCACACTAGCTTATATCAGTTGACTGCTGGATACTACTGGGTTCCGAAGATGGGGGTTGTTTGGGGACCTTCTGGCGTTATACACTACATTTCTCGAGTCGCGGTCTCCACTCAAGAACCCGTTTACCCCAACAGTTATCAGTTCTTCGGCAGATATGGTGAGCCCACTATCACTTCAGCTTGTATGTGGGATAGTCTAGTTGCGGATCCTATCCTATAGAGAAACTCTGACCATAGGTCGTACTGTGAATGTCTAGTTTAGCATCTATTTAAGTGCTTTGGAAATAGACCGAAGTTGTGATCAGCAATGGACTGCAATGGACTGCCCAGCATGATTGTGGCAATTCTTCAAAAAAGAAAAGGTTTTGTCCTACATACACATTATGGCATATTATTGTCCTGTGCTACATATACTTCTATCAACTTATGCAGTTTCAATGTAAAAGACCATTCAAGGATAAAAACTTAAAAACTCTAAATACTCTAAATAAGAAGAAGTCAATTTGTTCAGCTTTAGGTAAAGCTTGAATTTGAATAGCGTGATTATTTTTTCCACGGCTTCCCTTGACAAATAGGTCACAATGTCTTGCGGGCAGTTTTTGCTCGTGATCATTATCAGGGCATTTAGTCGTTAATTTATCTTTGTCCAGTGGATATCCTTATTATCCCTTTAGAGGCAACGGAACCTATTTATCTTTAGGATAAATCATTTTGTTGAATTTTGTTTATTTTGTGTTTTTAAAAACCAATGTGGTAAAAACTCAGATTTTTGATGATTTTAGTTTAATACCGACTTTAAAAAAAGAGAAGGTTCTCAATTCGGTTGTTTGGTTGTTCGGTTGTTTGGCTCAAGTTTAAAAACCAAGATTTTTTAGTTTGCAAATAAATTGTCATTTTTAATTTTTGTAATTAGTCTTATTTATTTCGTTATTTGTATGATAATAACCCAGTGAAATTTCGTGTGAACAACCCAAAACTTTCATCATAAATGGCATACCTAACAGGACTCATGAATTACTAACTGATATTGTTTCCCAATTTGACACAGTTTCGTATGCCAGATTTATTTTATCTTCCGTGATATCTTGGCACATAATATGCATCATTATAATGGTTTTTAACAATTAATTAAGCCGTTTCAAATTGAAACCGGCAACGGACCTTATGTTGAAGCGGGCCTAATCCTAAATTGTAACACAAACTTTAAGCCAAAATAATAGGAATCCACACGGTAACTATTCCAATTCATTCATAGATGCGATCCCACATTCGACCGTCAAACTATTCCATCGGTTCTACATTCGGACGTATTATCCGCATCGTTTATAATAGAATTGCAAATTTTAACCCTTTGTAAGCGTTTCGCATTTGGAAACACAAATTTGCTTTTACGTTCATTTGCATTCGGTGTCGAAGTTGCGGTGACTTCCGAATGTTGCACGTTGCAGACATAAAATAATAAAATGTCGCCAGTATGAAATAGATAACATAAAAATTGAATCATTGAATTTATTTGGCAAACAATGTAGGAAATTCCTACAAACCATGTCACCTTATAATTCTGGACACATCACACAGCATTATATAGCTCCAAACTAAGTAAGAGAACCTTATGACTGATACACTACTTAAATAGTATTTTTTTTTGTAAAAACGTACATTAAAAAACTCAGACTGAGACAAATATTGCAGAGCAAAACGTTTATTTGGCGCTCATTAGTCTATCAGTAGACTGCGGCTGATTACGATGAAACGTTTGTCTCGTGTTGAGACTCAAACCCATGCCTGCGTATCAGGCGGACTTTCGCCCCCTGCGCTACAGAGATTGTAAAATATAATAAGTATAATATTTTTATTTTGGGTCAAACATAATTGGATGTACTTAATACTACCCTTACTTGAAGCAAAATTGAAAAAAAATATATTACCTTACTGCATTATCATCAAGAATATTTAAATACTTTTTATGCTCAGCCTTTTAATAAAATCTTTTTTCCCCGTGCCTTTGTTTAAGTGGCTATTGGGCGTAAAATATATTCATATCTTCAAAGCTCAACTTTCACGACCCGAGAATCCCCACTCAAAAGTTTCCCCCCGCTAATCCTCTTTTACCAATAAATCTAGCTAAGTGCAAATTCAATCATAAATCAAATAAATGCAGTGAAACGTGTATTAAATTTCTTTATCTAGGCGCAATCTAGTTATTCCAGGTGTGAGGTAATTTATGAGCTACAACATGTGTTGGAAAGAGGGGTAAATGTATTGCCCCACTTAAGGGGAGGGGGTCGATCGTGCTTTCACACTTGCCATATGCTCCCGTGAGCTCAGTGTCATGTGATTTGTATTATTTTCTACATTTATTTTCAGTATCACGTGTTGAGAATTGGGTCAAGTTTTGTTGTTTTGGTGTAAATACGTGATGAGAGTGTAAAGTTTTTGCTGTTTTAACCGTAGTATGTGACAGAACTGAAAAGATCGAGATAATGTGGTATGATTATGTGTATTCTTTGTATGGTGTGCAATAGAGTTATTTATCTAAATACACATATATTTATGCTATGGCTTGTTGAAACTATTTATTTATAATTAAGATTTTGAGCGGCATTGGAAAATACACTTTGATTGGAAAATTTCCGAACAGAATATTTGGCTTAATTCTTTGATTTTTTTGAATGGCTGATTCGACCACTGAATTAATGACTCCGGATGCTCAAGGTTTTTGTTTTCTTATTTTTAATAAATTAGATTCAGCAAAGATCAAAGACTTTGGAAACTGCGTGACGGAACTAAGATTAAGTTGCGCACGACACATCGCAAGGCGAGGTGTTGACAGGTGGTATTATGTATCGCGATGTTGATGATGATGATGATAAATGAAACTTAATGAGTAACTCTCAGGCCTTTGTATAGTTTACAGGTAAACCTATCAAATAATTTCCCCAAATATCATTATCATTATAATAATTTTCTACTTAAAGTGCTTCAATAAATCTACCTTCGTAACAAAATGAGCCAATAATTACCCAATCAAATTAGTTAATTCATATTAAACAAGTCTGTAAATTACTGAGTGAGTTCAATCAATACGTTAATAGACTGTAATTAGATTTTAATTATACTTCAATCATTTTACTGCAGTAATTAGATTTTGGGTATAATGATCGGTAATTATTATGAAAAAGCTCTAAGAGATTTATTATTTTTTATTCAGGGACTACGTTATAATTCCTCATCATCATTGTCATCTACTTAAAGCACTCCACTGCTGGACAAAGGCCTCCCCTAATGAGCGCCTACGCCCTGTTCTGAGCTCGATGCATCCAGCTTCTACCTTACAGCCTTTCGCAGATCGTCACTCCACCTGCCTGGGGAGCTTTGTATACCACATTTGCTGAGTCGCGGTCTCCACTGAAACACTCATTAGCCCCAACGATTGTCGGCTCTTCAGCAGATATGGACATCCCATTGCCATTTCAGCTTTCTAATTCAATAAAAATAAACCTATTAACTATCGATGTATGTTTTTAAAGTTTATTAAATAAAATATATATTTTATTAGTCAGTATATAAACAAACTTTATATGTCTGATAAGATAAATGAAAATAAATAAATAAAGTCAGTGGGTAATCATCTAGATAATGCAACGGTCTCTATAAATGCTATTAGGTCACTCCATTCCGCTTAGCCATTAAAGTTGAGTGGGAATAAACATACACACAAACTTTCATATTTATAAAATTGATCATATAAACCGGAATATTTGATAGATGATAACATCTAATGGATTTTTTTAATATCCAAAAGATTTCGACTCAGGTGGGATTTGTACCCGCAACCTTCCTATAAAATACCGGGATTATTTATTTCATAAATATCCTACGATCTAATAGATGCGTATAGATAACTATATAATCGGTCCACGATATCGGAAAAACCGTGGGCTTAAAAACCTGGCTCAGATTAGCGCAGGATCGAGGCAAATGGCCTAGTCAAACGGAGGCTTATGCGCAGCAGTAGGCCGAAAATGCATGAAATAAATGATGGTATAAAACTTATATTTCCTTCACGTGGGTGCTTTAAAAAATATTATTACAGAATAGCAATAGATGCTTACGAATAAGATAGATAGGTAGCATAAATTCATTATTGTACACCAAATTAAAAAATACAATTTGCAGAAACTTTACAATTTAAAAAAAGGTACAATGGGTGGTCTTATCGCTAATAGCGATCTCTTCCAGACAACCTTTGGATGGACAGGAAAGCACGATAAACAAAGGACGGTGGTGTACATACATACGAAAGTAGCTGGATAAATAATATCATACACACACCTAACTACCCACAAAATATACTTTATGAAATATACCTACTACATAAAATATTAATTTAATAAAAATGAAACTATAGACTACTTAATTATAATACATAAAGTATATAAGTACCTATTTAAATATATAAAAAGAAAGAATAAAAAATATTTATTTGCAACAACATCAGCACTCAAGAATGCATTGGTACACGCTTCATAATCTTATATTTAAACAATTTATATTTAACAAATTTTCAAAACAAATTTATATTTAAACAATAAACAAATCTTGTTCCAGGTACAAAAGCTGGTGCAACCACAAACCAAAATGTTGTGACACGCCGCGACGAAAGAGATCAGCAAAATGTGTCTTAAAAACTTTCACGATGTTACGAGTAACAGGACTTTGTTGTTCATAATAGTGTTGTTATCACTAAAACTGTGCAGTCCTCAGGATCTCAACGAGGAGTTCGTTAATGAGGATAGTGTTGAGACGTCTGACGTAATGGTACCTGTCAAAGTGCAAAGAAACGATAGCCCGTGCAGACTGAGTGAGATGTTGTGTGACACGGGACAGTGTTTATCTTTGGATAAGTTCTGCAACGGTGAAGATGACTGCGGGGATAAGAGTGATGAGCCGAAATCTTGTACACGTAAGTATCTGAACTTATTTTTTTATGGTACCTTAAGATGTAACAAGCACATGGTCCACCTGATGTTAAGTGGTAACCATTACCTATCACAAAGCATTGCATCTTAGATCACGTTTTTTTAGGATCGTGCCCTAAATTGCACCATCAAAATAAAGGTGTTAAGGCTCTTGTGCCTGTAATTTCACCGGCACACGCCCTTCAAACCGAAACACAGCAAAGCGGCTTCACGGCTGAAGTACCTCCCTGGACAAGCGCTTCACAAAGAACCCTAAACTAGTACTATCTATAAACTATACTTGCTATTATAAAAAAAACTAGTACACTACTAAAACTAGTAAACTAGTTTCCGTCCGCCGCTTCGCTTGCGTGATACCCGGATAAAAAGTAGCCTTTATGTTATCCAAGTCAAGTCAAGCTTATATGCTATCCAAATCAAGTCTAGAACTACTCTTACAAACATATGTGTAAAATTTCAGCTCAATTAGTAGGCTTTTGGCGTGAAGGAGGTGTAAAACATTTCACAATATTTATAATGCCATTAGGCATTTAACCAAGAGGTTAGATAGATAGATATAACGTTTATTTGCAACGACAATCATACAATTTTAAGGTTTAACAAGTAGGTAATTTCACATTAGCCCCCTTACTTATGAACGCTACTTAAAGTTAATCAATGCTCAAAGTTAGCCCTGTCACTGCTTGTCATAATCCAACGGATAGAGATGGCAATAGTTTAAGCATCGTTTATCTTTTGAAAGATACTCATATGAAAGGCCATTAGTATTTATACAATATGAAGAGTAAAGACATTATAGGCCTTACTTATGAACATCTTTCAAAAGATAAGCGATGCTTAGGCCATTGCCATCTCAAACTGTTGGATAATGACAAACAGTGACAGGGCTAACTTTGAGCATTAATTAACGTTGAGTAGCGTTCATAAGTAAGGGGGTTAATCTAGAAGAAAATAGAAAAATTAAATTGGAAAACAATATGTACGACAAAAAATTGTGAGAAAGTGTTCGATCACATTGTATGTGTGTTTTCCAATAAATAAGTAAATAAAAAAAAAAATACTAGCTTCTGCCCGCGGCTTCGCTCGCGGCAAAGTTACTTTTCTATCCTTTGGAAACTTTTCTGGATAAATGGTAGCCTATATATAAATTTCATGATGATTTCATTTACAAACCCTATGAATCAATCAATCAATCTTAGCGGGAATCGAGCCCGCAATGTACATCTTAGGTGGACCTTTGCCAACTGTGCCACAGAGGTCGTCAACTTTTTTAATTAAGTAGTTAAGGCTGTATTTTTGAGTGGCAGTGCTATCACGTCATGTGGATTGTGGGTCCTTAAGTAAATATCTCCATTGTGCCTCCATCAAAAGAAATGGGACTGCTTAATTCAGATCCTTCGAGATACCCATTCTCGGGTTCCGTTTTTAGGTCATTGAAGCGTAATTTAATGTCTCCCCTTGTTGATCTGCTGACATCTGTCACAAGGGAGAAAAGGAGGTAGAGTTGAGGCTGGTATCCGCCAATAATGTGATGCGGAAATTCAACCAACGCGGTCGACCACACGATCAGTTGATTCCGACTGTAATCATTTGAAAAAAATGTCGTGAATTTAGCATCAACTAATAAGCTGGAAGCCCGGAATTTTCATATTCAGATTCATTTGTCTTGCTTACTATCAGCAGTAATGCTAAAGGTTACCTGATAAGGAAACTGGGAGGCAAGTGTAGTACATATGTCAGTGCAATAGAGTTTGAGTCATGAGAATTTTGGAGTCCAGCAGTAACATTATGTTACTATTTCGACACGACATCATTTGTTTTGAATTTTGACGTAAATATTTATGAATGTTTATAAAACATATAAGTTTATTCAAAGTTATTGATTACTGGAAAATAGATTTAAATAAAAAAAAAATGTTCACTGGCTTATTCACCTTCTCATCTAACAATATACTTTATTTCTCAAGAATAGGTAGATAGACATATATTATTTCACCCATGTCATAACTAAATAGGTTGATCATCAGCCAATATCAGTCTACTGCTGTACATACGAGTAGGCCTCCCTTAATGAGCCATATTGAGTCCCTGAGCTCGACGCATCCAGCTTCTACCAGCAGCTTTTCGCAAATCGTTACACCATCTGGTCAGAGGCCGACCTACACCAAGATTGCCGAGCCGCGGTCTCTACTCATGAACTCGTTTACTCCAACGGTTATTGGTTCTTCGGCAGATATGTCTATATTAACATAATAGGTTATTGTGATTAGGTAAATTGTAATTAGGTACATATTCTTCTAAGGTTACCCAGATAATATGTAATATATAAATTCACTAGATTATTGGGTAAAATAGGACCCTTACTCAAGATATCAGAGATAAAGCTCAGTGGCTGCGCTGGAAATCACAAAAAAATTACAAAAGAAGAGACAAAAACAGCATTAGTATCATTTTTAAGTGGCTTATATTCAAAAATAATCATTAACTGTTATTCTGATCACATTGACCATTCATGATCAACAACCTATAGAAGTCCACTGCTGAACATAGGTCTCCCCCAAGGAATTCCACGAAGAACGGTCTTGAGCCCTCTCCATCCACCGATTACCTGCAATCTTGACGATGTCATCGGTCCGTCTGGTGGGGGGGTCTCCCCACACTTCGTCTTCCAGTTCGCGGTCGCCATTCGAGAACCTTTATTCCCCAACGGTTATCGGTTCTACGAGCTATATGGCCTGCCCACTGCCACTTCAACTTGCTGATTTTGAGAGCTATGTCGGTTACCCTGGTTCTCTTACGGATCTCCTCATTGACCATTAACTATTGAAAATCATTCAACATATTTTATATGATACTGCGATACACGTACGTATTTATGCTCGATCATGTTCTATATCTGACTGATAGTATCTACCTCACAAAGTTTGAATGATGAGCTTAAAGAGAGTATAATAAATAAATAAATAAATAAATAATGCGGGACGTAATCACGCAGCATCATGTAGCCCCACACTAAGCAGAGCTTGTATTATGGGCACCACATGATTGATATATTACACAGATAATTTTTTTTTGTAAATACATACATATCATACATAGAAAGCACCCAGACCCGAGACAAATATCTACAGAACATGCAAACATTTGTCCCGCAGCGGGAATCGAACCCGCAACCTTCTGCGTCTCAGGCGGGCCTTCGCCCACTGCGCCATAGAGGCTGTCTAGACAGTAAATATAAGTAGATAAGTCTTATATAAGTCTTCAAACCCCGATCTTGCGAGAATGAACGCAAAAACATCGAGCATGTGCGCAGGAATAGCATTCGAACTTTGATCCTAGCATCGTGTTGTGACTGGCATCTAAATAACGTCATAGTCTTACGTACTAGCCAGTCTCATGGCCCCATTACGTAGCATGGCAGTGGCTATGTCAGCGATGGACTCCACTTCCGTTTTATGTAATATTCATCCCCTGAATCTATGCAGAAGGTCCGCCAAAACATATTACGCTGATGTTTATGGATTTACGTAATCGTCTAGATGGGACCAATTTCTTTGGCATGTTTCAACTTTAGGGGAGCATTGCCCTGCTTTTATTGTACTTTAGAATAGGGTGTTTTTACTATTGATCGTCTAAAATAGGTAGCTGATAGATTATTCTGTTTCTTACCATGTATTTTTTCGTCATCCCTGACACCATTATTGACTTTAATATCTAATTATTTTTGTTCCCTTTTATGTAACACTGTGGGTCCCCTCTTCATCTTAAAGATAAATGCCGAAATAAAATAGAAACGATGCGAATATACATGAGACTGACATTACTGCCTCTTGGTGCTTTGCTAACTCTAAAATAGTAAAATCAGTATCGAGTATCCTAGATGTCAAATGGTTCAAAGCACGAAATCTTAGTTAGCTTCACAATTTTAATGCCCTTATCGATGCTGGTCAAGTTTACTCTATGAAATCAGGCATCTATTATCATTTATAATCAATTAGCCTCATAGCTGAGTTCAATATCAACCGAGAAAAAACATTGTATTTTATAAGCGTGTTTATCAGTTTTGGTACCAATAGTAAAGACAGCGTAGTTTGAAATCCGCCAAACGTGTGTTAGATGTCCCGTAAATAAAAAACTGTACTTGGACCTACTGCGTCCCGTATATTAAGTAAAATTCATCGAGACCACGTTCAAACACATATGTTTCAAGACGTGTATGTTTCAATTTTTTTTTTAAACATGTCTTTCACCAACTACATTCAGTTTGTTCCGTGCAGCTGTCCCTTGCAACTCAAACGGGTCCATTTCATTTCGCAGTAAATTACTTTTTTGTGGAGCTCTCTCGCCGACGATAATTGTCTTACACAAAAGACCCTGGAAATGTACTCACAAAGGGTATTGAAAGAACTAGATTACATTCAGCGGACGCTTTCAGCCTTTACCCGTTTGTGATCTCAAAAAGAGACCGTAAAGATGCTGGCATTGAGTATAATTTGCAAGGAACTGAGTTATTTTAAGTGAATAAATATGCTGCGAATGCTATGGGGAATATATAATTGGTAAAGGACTTGGGTTATTATTATGACCTGGTTGAAGTGCGGGCGAATAACCGGCAAAGAAATAAATGGTGCGGATTTGGTTCCTTTGACACATGTATGCAATATCTGCAGTGTTTGTTCTGTATCCAGTGGTTGTGGTACCGTGTGTACTTACCCTAAAAACCAAGAGACCTAAAAAATACTTCGTTTTTTTTCTTTCAAAATCAAAGATCCAAAATATCGCAAGGTTTTTGCTTAACGATCTTTTATAGTTTCTAA
Source organism: Horisme vitalbata (assembly GCA_951804965.1). NCBI lineage: Eukaryota > Metazoa > Arthropoda > Insecta > Lepidoptera > Geometridae > Horisme > Horisme vitalbata. Next base: position 26,729,374 of record OX638091.1, on the reverse strand, counting down.
ATTCCACTTCAAGAAAAGCAGATGCACGGCTCTGTAACTTCCTTACTTAGACGATGTACCACCAAACGGTTTTTACTCCTTTTAATATGTGAACTGCCAATGATTGGAACTTTTTACGGGTCTCTGTCTATCCTGATAACTATATAATTCTGGATTATTTAAGTTAAGACTTAAAGTCTCACTCTAGTCTAGTCTCTTCTGAACCTTCGTGCTTCATCTTTGACCACAACATTACTCAATATCAAGTGCGTTCGTGGTCAAACGATAAGGTCCATCCAAAAAAATAACATATATTTCAGCTGAAATAGCTATGTTACATCAAACTCCCTGCCATAAAAACCGTCCTTCAAACTTGCTATCAAAACAATAAAAATTCATACCCCAGCGGATAATTCTAAATGACCACTCAAACCAACAATAAACCTTGTACGTAATTGTACAAGGTTTATTATTAGTCTTTCGGTCGGTCTTGCTTTTATCGCGCCCGCGTAGGTGGTCATTAAGCCGAAATATAGCTACGATTAACAAAAAAACCCACGTACCATTTAATAAGGTGTTAAGTTTACCGTGGCGGTGTTTCGGCGTAATGGTATCTAATTAGTCACGGGTCGTTCGTGTTTAATTAAAAAGATAATAGTATGTGCATTAAAAAATGAGCTACGAGTAGAAAATCGACTTCTAAAACGCAGGAAGTTGGGGCTATATACACTTTGGAAAATATACTGCTACGTGATTAATGCAGACTGCTACACGATTTTTGTAGACCGCTACGCAATCTACGCAGATTGCTACGCGATCTACCTAGACGCGATTCTACGCGCATCTACACCGCTAACTGTATGGTTTTCGTAGACTTCTATCTGTGTAAACTGCTACCTATTTGCTAAAATATCAACATATAAAGCTAAATGGTCTATTTAGACTATTTACAATCTCCGTAGACTGCATACCGTAGGGATTATTGGAAATTTTTGGGGCGGCTTGGTGGGGATTTCCGGAATAATTCCTTCATTTTAATAAAGTAAACTGAGTATGTGATCTTTTGCGATCTGCGAAAGGTTGTTAGAAATAAATATATAAATAGAAGCTAATGCGGTTGAGCTCAGGACAGAGACCAATGTCGCTCATTGGGAAGGCTTATGTCCAGGAGTGGTCTTCTATAGGCTGATTATGATGATTATGATGATTATAATAATGATGAATAATATTATAAATACGAAAGTTTGTGAGTATGGATGTATGGATGAATGGATGAATATAAATAAGAATGTTTGTTACTCTTTCATGCAAAACCTACTAAACGGATTTGGATGAAACTTTAATTAAATTAAAGTTTCATTAAAATTTACATAGTTTGTGATCTGGATTAACATACTTTATATCCCAGTACCAAGCGAGTGAAGTTGTGGACGGAAGCTAGTGATGAATAAAATAAAAGTTGGTTTTGGTCCAAAATTAGGCTATAACAATAATTCCTACAAACTTGCTTATACTATTATTTTTACTATGTAATAAAACCCGTGAGTTTGTTTGTCACATTAATTATGCTTACACAAAACATAAAACTATAACATAAACTTTGGTTATTTTTCAACTGTTATGTTGTATACAATTCATACATAAATAGGAATAAATAAATAATGCCAGACGGTAACACACAGCCAATTAAGCCCAAATTAAACAGAGCTTGTATTATATATGGGAACCAAATGATTGATATACTACTTATATTTTTTTTGTAAATACATACATATCATACATAGAAAATACCCAGAATAATAATACTCATAATTCTGATCATACATCTTATGATTCTTTAAGCTAAGGGTATCAGAAACTGTAGATAGGTATGAAAAGTAGTACACAGATTCAAAATAAAATCTAGCACAGTATTGTCTGGCAGAAAAAAACCCGCTCCTTAAGAATTTGAACTTGCTCAAGTCTTTAAAAGTTGTGAATCAAAATGCACATCTCATCATCATCATCGTCTTCAAAACAATCTCAATCAAACAACCTTTGTGCATGCCAATCTCCATTGCTCGTCTCATCCCGGTCTAGCCTGCAATTAATGTAATAACCACCCATCTTGCTGCTGGACGATTGACGTATCGTATTTGTACCCATTTCTTGACCCCATTAAATTAACTTGCATCTACGCAGAACCATGCGATAGGCTGATGATGATGATGATGATGATGATGAGGGTGAAGGAAAGCCTTAGCTTTAGTTCTTAAAAACATCCAAACTCTTGAGGAAAACTTAGTAAGGAAACCCTCATCATCATCATCATCCTATGAGCCTGCTGGGCATAGGCCTCCTCTAATGAGCGCCATTACGCCCTGTCCTTAAAACTCGTCCGAAACTTAGTCAGCTCCACACATATTTCCTATGTCTGGTCCAGTGGATTAGACTGACCAGGCTGAGCGGATGGTATAGGTGCTAGGGTAGCCTTCTCCATCTTTTCATAAACCAACATTACATCGTCTCGACCAGTGAATAATAGTTACCACTTGACGCTGTATTTTCAAACAATTTATGTACCCCAAAAATTACAACTCGGCGGTATTTGAATCTGTGGCTATAATAATAATACCGAGACGTGGTTTGATACTTTAATAAAAACAAAATACCCGCTGTATAAGTAAATAGTAAATAATGCTGGAAAACAACACACGCTATCATATAGCCACAAACTAAGCGCAGCTTGTATTATGGGAATCACTGATTGATATTCTACTTAAATACTTTTTTTGTACATACATACATACCTACATATAATAAATTAATAACATCCAGACCAAAAACAAATATTTGCTGATTATACAATCATTTGTCTCACGACGGGAATTGAACCCGCAACCTTCTGCGACTCAGGCGGACCTTTACCCACTGCGATACAAAAGCCGTATATATCTAGACATCTAGACTAGACATCTAGATAGATATGCAAGGACTCAAGTATCTACGCAGAGTATAATGCTATTCAACCTGTTATTGACTGTATCGAAACCCCAAAATACAATTACATAATGTTTGTTTTGTCAAACATCCACATTGTAATTGTAACTTAACAAACAATGGATCTGACAAACAAGTTTATTCAAATAGCAATAATGCTGGGATAACTAATTTTGCTAATGTGTCTACCGCCGAAACCCGACGAGTTTGCGCATAATTAGTGCACAGTGCACACGTGAGAATTTTCTGGGAAATGCACTGGTGGATACTGAAAAATTGCTAGTTTTACTGGTCAAAACTTTCAACTTTTTAATCATTTGTCCCTGAAAATTAATTGGATTGGTTCTACGTTCCCCAATAGAATAATAAATAAATACTAATAAAAAAAAATAAACTCTGAAAAAAGTGACAAATGATCTAGTAGGGTATTATGTATAGCTACATGAAATTTAAGTATGATATAGATAGGTATTATGTTAAAGTTAGTATACTCAAAGCTGGACTAGATATTCTGTGTCTCGACTGTTAGTAATAAGTAGGTACACCATTTAGAATTGAAACCTCATTGCTAGAGTACATCTCGCGTTTACCCGGTTTCTTATTATGAGGGTTTAGTTTTGTCCTTTCATCATCCTCTGTATTAAAATCTGTGGATTATGGTATAGATCGGACTATTCAAAACTGCGTAAAACTATTAAATTTATTAGTTATCTTCCCCAATAGGTGTTAAATGGCTACAAATTAATTATTGTCTAGTTTTTTATGAAATAGCAATGGATTTTTAACCAAACCTATGCAAAACTGCGTAAAACTATTAAATTCATTAGTTATCTTCCCCAATAGGTGTTAAATGGCTACAAATTAATTATTGTCTAGTTTTTTATGAAAAAGCAATGGATTTTTTACCAATGTGTACTGCCCAATATGACTTACGGTCACATGGACGCTCATAAAGGAGGCTGTGTACCTGTAAGTTGCACAGAGACCAATGGAGCGAGCTATGTTCGGCATTACGCTTATAGAATATAATTATGCTATCGGCGTTTTTAGGCCGCCCGAAAGCCTCCGACATGACTGAAAAACCGGGACCAACATCTTAACGTGCCTTCTGAAGCACGAAAGCGCTCAAATCTAGGTGTCACTAAACGGTCACCCATCCAAGTAATGACCGGGCGGAGTGTTGCTTAACCAAGGTGAGAACACCGAAGTTAAACACGCCACGAGCGATTTAATAGCGAATAAGTTTCTAAGGTAATTGGCAGTATTACTTGAAATTGTAACAATGTTTTCACATTGTAACATTACAATTAGGAACAATTGGAACGCCGACGTAAACAAAACTGTTTGCTTTGAGAACATAATTGGGACTTAGTGAGGACGCTATTAGAACCCAACGAAGTTCAACTCAATGTGAGTGAGAATGTTCACAAACTTTCTTAGCTTAAAATGCGAGTGCGGGACGTGATGAACTGAGCTTATTTTCATATTAAAATGTTAACCTAAATACTTGTTTACCAGTGCTTATAATTGTGTTCTTGCTAATTCTCTTTAAAATTTATAGATCTGTTGTCGACGTAGCTTAGAGAAAAAAAATCATGAAGCTGGATGTGCCAAGCTTAAGACAGGGCGCAATGACGCTCATTTGGGGAGGCCTATGTCTAGCACTGGATGTCTAGCTTATATAGGCTGATGATTATGATAATTTAACTCGCCTTTTAACCAGATAACCGCAGGAACAAGGGTTATGATTATAGTCCATTATATAGAATGGATGACATGTGTCATTTGCATGTCAATAATACTGTTGAAGTTTTACGTCATTATAGCTGAAGTTACTGGCACTTGTGGCTTATCACCTTTATATCACCTTTGTATTGCAGAATACGTTCCAAACATGTGTGATCTACGATGCAATACTTTATTATAGGTAGTGGATAACTATTATATTGTATTTATATAAAATGTATTTTAGAAGTAGTAGGGTTTGTAAAGGGCTCAGGGGAAGTAACACCATCATGCCTATTTCTGCCTTGAACCAGCCATTGCAGCCAGATTTTCGGTTTGAAAGGTGTGGGGTACCAGTTAAATTACAGGTGTATGAGGCTTAACGAGTTGATAGACGCAGGGCTTTGCATCGCAGGGTATTTACCCGACATTCGATACGTGAACTACGAAGCGATACTTTGTTATAAGTGATAGTTACCACTTAACATCAGGAGGGTTAAGTGCTAGTCTCATCTCCTAGTATTATCTGTACAATCGTAAATCAAAATTAATTGTGGCATTATGAAAGATTATCACTTGAAACGGTTCGACCGATTTAGCTAATTTTTCTTGTGATCGGTAATTGTCAGGACAATGTGTATAGATGGATAGATTATAAAGTTTTATTGTTGCACAAAAAAAAATTGTACGTAGGCGTAGACTAACTATTAGCTTAATGCTAAGAAGCATTCTCAACCAGCTAACTTATTATTATTGATTACATGGCTTGAATATCACTGCATCAGTACTGTTACTTACGTGAATGAAAGAAAATAACTTGTGAGACATTAAATTTACCCGTTTACGAACAGGGTGCCTAGTGCGAGTTTTTTTACAAGCTCGATCGCGTTTGTGTTTACGGAAATTTGTATGGAAAAGACTCAGTACTACGCGTTTTTCACTAGATGGTGCTACCTCAATTCCATATAAATTTGCATACGCAAACGCGATCGAGCTGGTAAAAAACTCGCACTAGGCACCCAGCTAGTGAAAAATAAAATCGGACCCCTTGATTTTTGTATCAAAAGTATCCACTGGGCTCCACCAGCCGTTACATAATCCAACGTAAATTACTCCGTGAATAACCGGAGTAAATAATGACTGTGCCAGATGTCATAAAACATAGAGACGCCTAGTCCCAGCGGTAATTGGAATCGGGACGCGGTGCCATGAAATATGAAACAGTGAATGTGCGTACACTTTTTACATTTATTAAAACGTTCATCAACTGCAAATACCGTTCTGTTTTACACATGATAAACCACCATGACTATTTGACAGAAATTTCAGTTAGTATTCGTAAAAATATTATTTAGTTATTTATGTAACTAAACTTTACGATCACGATAGGTCTTCATGGCCGCAGTGATATGAAAGCCACGCAATCAATCAACTAAACACTGAATTTAAATTTGATAAAATAAATTTCAGATGAGTCCGGAATATAATATATCTATCTATCTATCTATGTGACCAAACATGTAATAAAACAAAGTTATTTAGTATATTTTATTAGTGTAGACGTTGTTAATAAAACATGTAAGAAGTGTTATTTATTTGAGGCGGGTACTATGTAACAAAACATGTTTTAAAATGAAATAATTTATATTGTTTTATAAGGTTTGTGCGTGAATCAGGTGTATTCAAGATAGCGCGGCGTCAGTAGACATGTGCTAAGGTGGTGACAATTGTTGTATTGCACTTTATTTAAATAATAATAGCCGCGCGTTTCCACTGAATTAACATGTTAACCTGATTTGTTGATCGTTTACGTTTTGCCAAGACTCAGGTTATCACTATGTATAAAGAAAGTAGCCCCCACCCCGGCTGAGCGATTAAAGCAGCATCTTAATAAATAAAGCGGTCACATTCGATGATGCCCAATTTAGGTGGTTGCGGTGCAACGTAAAAACAACCTCTCCTCATACCACCTGTGTGCAGACCTCAGACATAGCCCGACTTGCAAAATCAAACCTCTCTACTTCGATATATCGCCACAAGAAAGTAGACGATATTATGGCAGTTGTGTGACTGATCGATTGCCTAGTTTAGAAATAGAATAGAAATAGAAATAGAAATCGTTTATTTGACAAACACACAGCAACAGAGCAAAATATAAGATAAATAATACATTAGAACACGAAGACAGTAGTAGACAGGTATAAAATAACATACAAATAATTCAACATATACATTTGGTACTAGGTAGGTAGGATCACTATCTAAACACAAAAAGACAAATAAGTAGGTATAGTATATACCTAGGTCGCTCCGTGCTGGGTGCCGCCAAATTAGTCCTGTCTCAGCTTTAATGCTGCTTGTGAGGCAGCGCTGATTTTCAGACAGGGCCAAAGCGGAGTGACAGCGGAGTTTGATAAGACTCTGCTTATGGTCAGTTCCTATATTAGTATGTAACCGATGACGCTTCGTCAAATTTTTGACACTTTTTCAAGGGAAAAATATAAGGGACTATATAAGCGTCTAATCACACTATGCCGAAAATTACGCGACGTAAGTTCCTCAGCTGATTTTGACAAGTTCGGCTGTATGCCATAACACAACGTAATTTTAACATAATGTTTCTGTAATTCAAATAGCATTGCAGGCGTAATCATGCCGAACTTACGTCACGTAATTTCGGCTATAGTGTATTTAACACGGAACGTACCATAGAAAACATTGTTGATTGAGTAGTGAAAATGCACGGTCACAAAGTGGATGTGCTACCAAAAGTTTTATAATATTTCATTAAATCTGGGCTCACCTTAAAATACGTTTTACACCCTATCTATTATGCTGTCATGTTCACCTACACAAAAACAATAGAATACTACTATTATTTATTCTGCGCTAACATTAAGCGGACAATGATGTTCAGCGGCGAACTGAACACTTGTCTTATGGCAGTGTACGGCTGTATAATGCGCTGTCAGGGCAGACAAAAGGCGTATTTTTTTAAAAAGATGGTAGAAATATGGCCGCCTCTATTGTGTGCCGCTTTATTCAGATCTTTTTACTTCTCATTTCCCTATTTTTTCGTTGAAAGGATTAACAATAGTACAGGTATACGATGAGTGTTTATCATGACAGGCGTAATTTTTTGGGTCTTTGTCGCAAGGCATATTGTGTACAAAGTATGTGTGTAATAACTAAGTAGAATGTTCCTTTAACCCAATCTTTATTTATGTTTTCAATGTATGGTTGACGGCCTCTGTGGCGCAGTGGGCGAAGGTCCGCCTGAGACGCAGAAGGTTGCGGGTTCGATTCCCGCAGCGGGACAAATTTTTGCATGATCTGTAGATATTTGTCTCGGGTCTGGGTGTTTTTTATGTATGATATGTATGTATTTACAAAAAAAAATATGTGTATTATATCAATCATGTGGTTCCCATAATACAAGCTCTGCTTAGTTTGGGGCTACGTGATGCTGTGTGATTACGTCCCGCATTATTATTATTATTTACAAACAAAATATAGATAATCAATAATGAAGTATGTAACACGACTTCTGTTTACTTTGGGGTTAATAATGTTGAGTAGAAGTGATCATTTAGTCAATTTATTTGAGTGGCATAGAGGTTTGAATAGATTTTTTTCTAAAGGTGTGTCCAATCCAAGTGTTCACTTTATTGAATAAATTAGACTAAAACATCGAGAAAATGTACCAATTGTAATATTTTACTAGTGGGAACCCCGCAAACTTTTCTTAGATTTTATTGCACGCTGCTCCTTCAGGGGTTGAATTACAGGAAAACCTTTTTTAGTACACTCCAATATTATGCAAAGAATAGTAACCTCAAAAATTACAAGTCTCTAGGACTCATGGTTAGGGGTGTACGATGATTGTTAGTCAGTTTCTATAAATTTAGCTTTATTATATAAAAAAACATTATTGATGAATTGTAACTATATAATATTTTAAGGTACTAAGTACATACACTATAAATAACATGTGTATATTCGGTCATCATGCCATCACATATATTCACTCGAAAATTCAACTTGAATTTTGTGGTTATTATAATACCTCGTACGGTCTCCGAAAATTTATCGATTCTACGAAATTTCATACGGTACCCAGCGATATTGCAATCATTTATCATGCTGGGAGGTGGAATGAAAAGTCTTACGAACCGTTCGTTTTTGGTGACTCTTGTTTTTTCTTGGTTAATATATGTGAGTCTGCAAATAAGTTAAGGTCAGAAGATAAGCGATCTACGATGAATAAAATCATTGGAAATAATTTGACACGGAAACACACAATTTTATCCAATCTGCATCTATTTTAGTACGTTGTACTTGAGAAATTTGCTGGTAAGTATTTGAATTAAATCAGACAAGGGGTTGATAAGATATGGGGTTCCAAAAGGGGGCAAAAAACACATGTATATATAGTGAGGTGTGATAAGAAAGGCTTATGAATTCCCCCACCCCTAAAGGGGCATACGTCATATACTTCATTGTAAGAAGTACTACGCCTGAAGAGCGTTTTCATCATATTTGATGACTTCATGAAATTTATGCAACTTCTATGATCAATGTCATATTGCACAAAATGGCATACCACCAATTTCAGTTGATGCAAATATTTATAAAGCACAGACCTTTCGCAGTAAAACTTTATAATCCTTTTGTTGAAAACGCATTGGACGCCTGGACGGCACAATACAACATGTGCTCAAAAGCACTATCTTTTTGTTAGACAGAAGGATTTTTCGTGAAAAGATTTCTTGGATTCGCTGAAATGTCACCTTTTATGTCGAGATAGATATTTTATCTCGACTCAGACGTTTAAATACATCATCATAACTTCAACACTAAGGATGCGTTTCGATTGACGCGGAGCGGAGAAGAGCGGGCTGCGAGTGGCCAATTAAATTGCTCGAAATCTTTGCTCACGTGATTGCTCATGTGGCATTGGTGATGATTGGCAAACTCGCAGCCCGCTCCACGTCAATCGAAACGCACCCATGTAATGCCTTTTCGCCGTAGGTCAAGATTGTCGCACAAGATATTAATAAGCTTAGTTTGATTAATTTATAGATCATCATCAGCTTATAGCAGTCCACTGCTGGACATAGGCCTCCCCTAATGAGCGCCATTGCGCCCTGTCCTGAGCTCGATGCATCCAGCCTCTACCAGCAACCTTTCGCAGAACGTCACTCCACCTGGCCGCGGTCTCCACTCAAGAATTCGTTTACCCAAACGGTTAATTTATAAATATTACGTTCAATATCTAGGTAAACGTTTTAATAATCTACGTTTATGTATTTTCAGTATAAATAGTCTGCGGTAAATAATTTTTGCTTTATACGTAACTGGTGACCATGTGTGTGATGTTCCAAAAAAAAAATATAACGTAGGATCTTCTTATAAATATTACAATATATTAAATCATAACATTCGGGCATTTTTATATATGATTTTTTTTTCCGAATGAAGTTAAACGTGGCAATTTCAAATGTAATTAACCACCACATTGAATTGGAAACACTAATTATTTTTATTTTTACAGCGTGCAATAGAACTTACATGGGTGATGTTGGGAGGACCTATGAGCTTGAAGTGCGTCGACCGAGGGAAGACCACCTGCCTTTTATATGCCACCTCAACTTCACTGCCATTGGTGGAAACTATGGTGATATTATACAGGTAACTTGACTGAATTTAACTTGAATCTGAATTAGGCTAAATAGTACAGATCGTTGAAAGAGCTAAATGGATTGGTATTGGCTGAGACCATCAGGGACCATTTTGATTACGGAGATCAATCAAAAACTGGTGCTGATCTTTGAGATTGTGTATATAATCGTCGGGAGCTAGTCTAGATGGAGCAATCTACGCGCAAGTTGAGTTGCGCTTAGCGAATCAACTTTGATCACCTTAATCTTGTTCTATTACAAGAAGGTTCGTGTCAGCCTAGAGGTGGAACACGTCACGAGAGGATTACTCAGTTCATGTCACGTGAAATGTGACGTACGCCCATAAATTTGATCCATCTGGAAAAGATCTAAAAATACATGATTATTTTAGTGTCATGCCTCAGTAAAGTTACTCATGTGACACAACCATGGACCAATGTTGCGATTAAGTTGCTTACAATGAACAAGCCCTAAATTAAGCAAAAAATTCAAGTAATAAAGGTATTAACTAACGTCTATCTCGGCAGAAAGTTTAAATAGTTAACCTTTTATAAAGTGCTGTGAGTTGTAACGCTCATTAAAAAGTAATGCCTTTGCAACTTTTTTCTTACAAAAGCCTTCGGATAGTTTGAAAACGGTTTACGAGAACGAACTTTTAAATATTCAAAAGAGCTACAAGATTGTAGAGAACAATGCACATAACAATATTTTATAACAAGGGAGCGTTGCTATTACCCTGATTATGAGCCTCGATTGTGGCCAAAACTGTCAATGTTTCCACTGAAATTACTTCTTCATCCCGTTTGTAGGGGATGTAATTATCATGTATTGAAGAAGAAGAATTGATTTTTCGGAGTTAAAAATAAATTCTAAAATACTTTGTTTTTTATCACATTTATTTTATTGTTCCAGCTCACATTTGACACTTTCACCGTGGGAAAGTTCGTGTCGTTCACATCAGACGGCTGTCCAGACGGGCACATGACGATAGTGGAACGGAGTCCGTCACCACCTCTAGGACAGTGGTGCGGCTCCGCATGGGGTTATACAGTGTATTTTAGTGAATCAGACTCTATAAATATGACGCTGAGATTGGATAGACTGAGCCAACAGGTGAGCAAAACTTTTTACTAACCTCTTCAGACTTTAGAAGCTTCTCAATTTAGGGAGCTTTTCTGGAATATTACTGTTGTTAGTATGAGAAGTATTCTTTACTAGCTTTTCGCTCGCGTTAATATTGATTTTATCAAATGTTTTATTTGTTACCCTCGGGAATTGTACTGTTTATCTAAATAAAATATACCATTTATCCTTTTCTGTACCTGTCATCATTGAAAATTATGTTGACAGTCTTTGTGAACATAAAAAAGTAGTGTCATAGATAAAGAAAAGAACTACACACAGATATAGAAGAGAACTATATGAAGTCTTAAAAAACACTATGTTCTAAACATCAACTCATACGGCTGATCTCTACTTTCTTATGTCCAATATCATCAGTTAGAAAGTGACGCATACATATATCAATGCGACTTCAAATGAGATCAAAAAGAGCGCTCCAATAAATTTTTATCCAGTTTAATTGAAATGCCCTGGTACGAAGTCGCAGAAATCGCATTGAGATAACATATGCATCCCTAGTTGTTTTCTATAGCTCTGGAACTAAATGAAGTCTTACAATTCACGATGCTCTGAACGTCAACTCATACGGCTGATCTCTAATTTCTTATGTCCTTATATTATTTGCTAGAAAACAATGTATATTTTACCTCAATGTGATTGCTGCAACTTCGTGCCTGGGCATTTGTATGAAACAGCATAGTATTTTATTCGGGTGCCCTGGTACGATTTTCTGTTTGAACTCATTTGAAGTCGTATTGAGAGAAGTATGCATCTTTTTCTAAGTGATTGTATTGGACACAAGAAAGTAGATATCAGCCGTATGAGTTTATGTTCAGAGCATGAATTAATGGGTTCTTCTATGCTTTAGTCATAGTTCTTTGAGTAATGTATTTTTGTGTTCTAAAGTAGCTCCCCCTGCTATTAAACTTTCTGTCACCATCTTGAATCTAGCCGAAGCAATGCCAATTAGTTTAAGTTTTAAATGTATCTCATTATTGTAGCTTGACAGACTTTTATGTATATAAAATTAAAATAATTAGTATACTTTATTTTCTAAAATAGCCCCCGCGGCCATTTCAACGAAGTACTTAGCTAGAGTCTTAAAGTATCTTAACTTTATTTTAGTAGTTTTAAAGCTAATTTCGTGCTAAAAACCACACCCGCTGTTGAAGTTTCTTTATTAATTAAAGTTTATTGAAGTCTTAAGAAATCTTCAAAGGATTCGGTTAGCAACAAATTAAACAATTACATAGGTAATTATCTTCTAGTCTGCAAACTTCTCAGACATCATAAAGTAGATACGTGACTTATTACTCGGCATGTGGAAAAGTTAATACTTTCTTAGTATTTTGAACATTTATTGTTTGTACAAAAGCGTTAAATAATTCTGAGAAATTGTGGCTTTATACATGTTTTTCATAAAGTATTAGGTACATTGCAAGTATTTGCTTTATTCTTCAGTTTCCTCGAAATTTTTGTACCTTTAAGTAATTATATCTAAAAAAGATTATCAAATAGAACCGGTAGTGAGAAAGGATGAAAATCATGTAATGAGATAATGTTAGGCATGTATGTGGAAGGATGTGCTGGTAGAGGTCAAAGAAAGGATGGATTGTGTGAAGACAACATGCGTATGAAAGGAGTGTTTTGTCATCACAAGCGATAGAGGAAAATGGAGGGAGATATCATATTGTGCCGATCCCACATAACGTGGGATAACGGCTGGAAGATGTCGATGAAGAGAAGTAATGCTATGTTTAATCTTGTAAGTATCTTGCAAGTTCCACTTTGTTGAATGTGCCCACGATGCTCATGACCCACTTTCCCCCTTTTACCACTGGACCAGCAGTCGTACTGCTAAGTACCATCCATACCTGGTCGACATTCCGCCTTGCCGCAGTAAACAGCTGGCTTCCACGTTTATTGTTTGTACTAGCAAGTACTAGTAAGGAGTGGAACTTCCTTTCAGCGTCTGTTTTTTTGGACCATGAGGTACAATCTCGGAGTCTTCAAATCCAGAGTAGACTGGTTCTTTCTAATCAAGCGTGCTCTATTTTAGACCACATCTTCACCTGTTTCAAGTGTGATGGTGGTCAAACATTTGACAATTTTATGTAAAAAAAAGTTATAGATGATTATCTATAAGCCTTGTTAATTATAAAGGCAATTCGGAAATTCGCTAAAAAATGGCACTTAGGCGCCTAAATTCAATCATTTTTCAAAGCAGACTCCGAAAATTCCGTTATTAAATTATGCTATTAAGGCTAATAACATCAATTATTGTAATGGAGGTAGCCTTATCCCGGCAGGTCCCAGGGGCGTCCGTAATCGTTGCTTAATTAATTGATCGAAAGTTAAACCCACGGTGCACATAATGTGGCTGCTAACACCAGATAAAAGGAAGGCAACGAACCGTGAACTAGCAATGAAATATAGGGGCAAGTTTACTTGCTTGTATTTAGTCACGTGCCAAGTATTTCTCCCTAGTTTTCATCATCTTTATCACCACGGTCTATTGTTTCTCACTTCTGTTTATGCTTCCTTTAGTGCATGCTATTTTAATCGTTTTGACACTTGCTAATTAGCTTAGTTCTAGTAATTATTGTTTTTTTTTATGTTCAGCTTATTAGGCTTTGTTTTTTTAACGTGAAACCCATTTGTTGTAAGTAAGCTCGATTAACAACTTAGCTCGAGTAACAGGGTATGCTGAAAACCAGCCCTGCGTAGACTTTGATTGAGTAGTGCTGAGCCTATCCCAAAAAATGTATGTAAATGTACGAAACTATACGTATATAAAAAAATATAATTCGTGATGCTTATAATTGTCCGTGAATTTGAACGACCACTAAACCTAGACCTAATACAAATTAATATATGGTTTTAGACAAGTATTTTAGTATCAAGGGTATATAATGGTAAAACGGAGGTATATTTTCTGAAAAATCGAGAACTAAATTTTTATTGCAAAATTGCGTTCGTTGTAATCGTTATTTAATTGATCGGAAATTGTATAGACATTGCGCTTGATAATATAAACGCTGCTAAATTCAGATAAAGGAAAGGCGACGAACCGTGAACTGGGAACGACATGCCAACGTGCCAGTAGGTATTTAGTTAGGAGTACGAGTAAACTCTAATTGGGACTGAGTAGTAATTTAGACGAATTTTCCTTTCGGCCGTCTTTGAAAGTGTAGGTATGTTTTAAGTTATTTAGTTTGTCTCAGGGAGTTACAGAGAAGCCAATACCAATTCTTAGTTGAGAGAAGACATGCGAAGTCCCAGCTTAGACTTTCAGATGCTGGAAAATATTAAAAATGTACGAGTGTTTTGGTAAAAATTATTCTGTAAAATACTTTTCTTGTTTCTACTCCTGCTTTAAAATGTAAACATAATATTGATGCCATGCTTGTTGATACCTGTATTACTATGTATTCATATAATAAGCAAATAGCATACTAAAAATGTTTTAGTATTATAAACCATTATAAGTAATCTAAATAATGTCGAATAAAAAACCTTAGACAGGGTAGAAAGTGATCCGAGCGGGTGGAATTTTGTCATTGCCTCTGCCCGCGACTTCACTCGCGGGGTACTACTTTATTATTTATTTATATTTATTTTATTCCAGGTCTAGAACTACATAATTACAAAATTTCATCCGAATCCATTCAGCAGTGAAGGAGGGACAAATATTTCACATTATCATTTAACTTCACCTTTACAATATTAGTAGTTAGATAACAGTAGGTACACAAAAACTAGCATGCTGTCCAAATCACTGGCATAGTGTAAACAGGGCATAAATAGGGGTTATGTGAAATATTAGGCGTGTCACAGGCGAAAACATGTAGTTAGTTACGTCACGTCAGTTAAACACAAAGGGATCCTTACGTAAGTGACTCTTAATGAAGATAAATACCGTTGTTCATTTATAAGGATTAAGTTTGCGCAAAAAGTCTAATTAAACACGATACGTAGTGGAAGTAAACATTTTGTTCCGTCAGCGTAGGAAAAGTTTAGGGGCGACTGTACCTTTTACAACAACCGTAACAACAACACCAGCCTATTCAGTCTACTGCTGGACACGCCTCTCCTATTGGAAGGGGGATATACCCAGAATTCTCACGCTGGACATACGGGTTGGGGATCGCAGGGCAAAGCATATCTCGCACCACTGACGCTGCTGCTCACCGGCTAGGGAACTTAGCTGTGTCGGTGCTTGCCACAGTTAGCCGACCTCAAGAGTCGCGTTTGTTATAGAGCTGGGTGCACCACGGTCAGGTGAGGTTGGCTTGGGTTCTGAAGATGGAGATTGGAACCCCTTATACCCCGTACTTTTTACATTGTATCTAAAAATATTATGTTACTTTGTTGTTGTTTTATAAAAGTAAACATCTATTTGAACAAATATATACTAGCTTCTGCCTACGGCCTCGCTCGCATCGTACTTGGATAAAAACTAGCCTATGATTATAATTCTAGTGGTTAGTACTTTTAAACGTACATACATTATTATTTCAGGATTGGGATTACCTATGTACCATCGTGTCGTTGCACCCTTCAGAATCAACATCAGCAGCTTTTAAGATCCAAAAAATCTGTCAAAATAGAAATACAATCGAACAAAAATTGAAGGATTTGATTTGGAAGCCTTTGGAATGTTCTTATATACCCTTGCAGAGGTCTAGAACTAAACGCTGTGTAAAATTTCAGCTCATTCCGTTCAGTGGATTTGGCGTGATAGAGGGACAAATATTTCATAGTTTCACATTTCACAAAATTTTGCTTATAAAATATTAGTAAAGATTTCAAAATATCCTTTCTTTGTGTCGTTCATAAAATAGAAGTGGTAACAATCAAGCCACAAAACAACATAACATTGCATTTAATCCAACGTCCATCTCCCAAACTTAATCTAGAGTAAGTGCAGATCATTAACTTCAGCCATAATTTAACTCACCCACGTTTCCAGGGTGTTGGCTACAATTTCGACTTCAAGTTGGCGTACAAGTTTCTAAGACGGAGCGAAGCTCGGCTGCGGTACGGGAATGCCACAGTGGGCGCGTGGAGAGGGGAACGCGTCCCTGGGACGTATTGTGACCGCATACTGAGCGATTGTGATCTTAGAGCGTGCCGGATCCAGTCTCCGAACTTCCCAGGCGTTTATCCTAGAAACGCTACTTGTACATACCGCATTGAACATACTAAGGTAAGATTTTATCACTGTTAAACTTAAAACTGCCATCCTACTGCTACTGGTACTGCCACCATGCCTATTTCTGCCGTGAAGCAGCTGAGCTGTGTTTCGGTTTGAAAGGTATGGGTGTCGGTGAAATTACAGGCACAAGAGGCTTATCATCTTCATGCCTCAAATTGATGGACGTAGGGCGTTGCATCGTAGAGCACGTCCAAGAAAAACGTGATCTTCGATGCAATGCCATGTGCTTATTCCATCTTTAAATAGTAAACAAAAATAAAAAATCCTAAAAGAGTATGTAGGTACCTACCAAGTAATGAAATGCTTTTATACTCCATTCGACTGGCCTCATAGCTCAGTTGGTAATAACTCTGCCTTCTGAGCTGCAGGTCGCGGGTTTGATTCCCGCCCAGAACAAACATTTGGGTGATGAACATGGATGTTTGTTCTGTGTCTGGGTGTTTTATATATTATTATTGTCACGTTAGATATTTATCGCAAGAACTGTCAAAATTTGACAATAATATCTATTCCCAAGAATCAGGGCCCAGTCTCTTCTTTTTATTGACTTTATCTGCGGTGGGCAAGTAAACTCGCACTTTACCCGTCTTGTTTTTGTAAAAAGCATGATTTGATATCCATTCTGTAGGAACACTTCTGTGGTGTTACATTAATGAAGAAGTACTCGTGGTGCTCTTATCAGATCATCGTAGTCGACCAGCACTCCGCCCGGTCACTTCATGATGGGTGGCCGTCAACTGAATTTCCGTGTTACATACAAGATAATTAAGATGTTGGTCCTAGATTTTTTGTCATAAAGTAATTTCGGAGGCCCTCGAGCTATTTCATTTGGCTAAAAACAGATAAAAATATATAAAGCTAACCGCTTACCGTTACAGTTAGAGAAGCACCTCAAGAAGCAGATTAAACTGTATTGGATTCGGAAGGGAATTTATCGAATAAGATGAGATAGTTATAGTGAGACTTCTGAAACAATAAATAGCTTTTCCGTAACGTTCAAGTATTTAACCCCTTCCTTTCTTTTTACGACATGAGGTACGTTTTACTACCGGCATAAAAAAGATAATCGTTCAAGTGAATTTTAGATACTAGCCACCAAATTCTAAACAGTTTTTTACACTCAACGGAACTTAGGAAAAGTTACGCTTGGACTTTCAATGGAACTTTAGGAAAGTTGGACCTTGGATTTTTGACAATTCCATCATTTATAATAAATCGCGTTGATGCTGGTTTTCCTGTAGAGATTTTCATATATTATTTACTTTATACACACAAACACAAAAAACACAATATGTTTTAAACACACTACCGTGTGTCAACATTTATGCCTAAGTTTTGTTTTAGTCAAGCAAGCTGCTGGATAAGCTGGATTTATTGTTTTTTTTAATGTAACTTGATTTTTTACACTACTAGCTTTCTCCCACGGCTCCGCTTGCGTGGTTATTATTCTAGATCTAGAACTCCAAAATGTGAAAATTTCTGTAAAATGTACCTCCTTTTTTACTTACAGTTTACATCATCATCATCATGAGAATATAGCAGTACACTGCTAACATAAGTCTCCCCTAACGAGTGCCATTGCGCCCGTATACATACATAAATATCACAAACAAGTAAATTATGTACAAAAAGATTATATACTCCAGTATCATTATAAAAGCTCATTATGTTGATGCTATCAAAATAAGGTTGCACTGTAAATTATCCAGGATGACTATTATAAATCATTATTAATGGAAATGGAAACAAAGAGGTGCGCTTAGCTCGGCTGGTGCGGTTGCTATAGCCGTTCGGCTTAATATTTAATGTAAAATTCGCACCAATGTACGCAACAGTTACACCAAAAATGTACATAATAAATGAACGTGTTCCGCGAACATATCGCCTCTTTTGACAGGCGAAATTGAACCATATATCTTGGAGATAACGATCAGTTCTGAAATTCAGGCCATTGTTTCAGATACCGGCTGATAAACACGTTCTACTCGCAGTGAGGCAGACTAACAGTCATAAGATACATATCAAAGACCAAATAGTGAAGTACGACAGAAGCCAGCGAGTTCTGAAGTAAGTATCTTCATTTATAGTTCATTATTATCATCATCATTTATTTAAGGACTGTGCTCTTGTCGGCGCTGATGTAGCTCCTTCCATCTGCCTGTCTCCAAAGCCGCCTCCTTTATAGTTCAATATTCAATATATATTGCAATCGTATTACATATTATCGTAGGTACATTAAAATTCAAAGTGAAAAAAAATACCTATCAATGGCAAAATTGGGTTATGTAAGTACTTTATGCGTTGTAAATAATGATTTAATTTTTATTTTGCTTTAGCTGAGGACTGCATCAGCTGTTCGGATGTTCTACTTTGCGGACCCGTCAGCCAAACAACATACGCACGAATTCTTATTGATATTTTCCTCGAAGAGTGTTAAAATACAGATATTTTAACTGATAGTCTTGTGTGATAATATTCTCTTTTTAACTTATTTACAAGTTTAAATATAACTAGCTTCCGCCTGCGGTTTCACTCGCGTGGTATCCAGCATTTTTTTAAATTAAATGTATTAAACCTACGCTGGCGCCAGTCGAGCGTAGGTAGTAATCAATACTTGTTTTATGAGTCGGTAGATTGCTGCCGACTGATTTCAGTATTACAGCGCGGAGCCTCAGAACGTAGTCTTCACTTGTACGGTCAACTCACGTCAGCGACTGACGTCAGCGTAGAAGGAATGCAAGCCCTAAAGTCATCATCATATCCCTGCCCTGCCCCTTCCATTTTCCTTTAAAATTTGAAAATTAGATAAATTATATTGGTTGGATATTTCACCATGATAATCTTGTCTTTTTAAATCCAGTCTATACACAGGTGGTTTGGAAGCGATTGCTTTAAGCTATAGACCGCCCATTGCAAGACCATCTATTGTGTCTTTTTGTTCTATAAGTTTTTGTTGGTGTGAGTACAATTAATAGTTTATCTCTCACTTTATGAGGTTGTCACAGCACACGACTTTTTAGGGTGACGTTACCAAATCGCTCAACGTCTGTCACAGCCAATTATTTGAAATTTGGTATAGATTTAAAATGTACTGACTGAATAAGATTGCCAGTAAAAATATAAAAAATATTTTCATTTTCATCCCCAAAAGATCCAAAGTAATAGGTCGAGTGGCATATCTTCACAAATTCAAAAAATTCAAAATTCAAAATTCATTTATTCAGTAGGAACTGTATAGTACACTTTGAAACGTCATTTTTTTTTAAATTTACCACCAATTCGTAACGTGACCAAACAGAGAAGAATTGGCAAGAAACTCTGCTTGGCTTATATTTTTTTAACGGCATTGTACTTAATATCTATTACATTGTTTTTGATGGAGTTGGAGGCAGTTTCATCCCAAGCTTTTTTGTCATCTAAATAATCAGATATTTTATAATAAGCTTTATTACATAGATTACGTTTAACAACATTTTTGAATTTATTTACAGATAGACAGATTACAGATTAATCACATCATTTGGGATTTTGTTAAAAAATCGTACAGACATCCCTTTAAAAGATTGACTAACTTTATGGAGCCTTACAGTGGGAACAGCTAGTTTATCTTTATTTCTAGTGTTAACATTATGATAGTCGCTATTTTTCTTGAACATGTTAATATGTTTTCGGACATACATTAAGTTTTCATATATATATTGGCACGGCACTGTCATAACATTTATTTCTTTAAACTTAGTTCTAAGTGATTCTCTGGGGCCCATATTATAAATTGCACGAACAGCCCTCTTCTGCAACACAAATATCGTGTTGATATCTGCAGCATTCCCCCACAACAAAATGCCGTACGACATAATGCTATGGAAGTAGCTGAAATAAACTAGTCTAGCCGTTTCTACGTCAGTAAGTTGACGGATTCTTTTGACTGCGTATGCTGCAGAACTGAGTCTGTTCGACAATCCATCTATGTGAGCGCCCCATTGAAGCTTATTATCTAAAGTTATGCCTAAAAATACAGTACTGTCCACAAGATTTAGATCTTCATCTTTTATTTTAATGTTAGGTTTAACTTGTTTAACATTTGGTAATATAAATCTCATACATTTTGTTTTAGTCTCGTTCAGTAATAAATTATTTACATCGAACCAGTTAACAACTTTCGCTATTGCATTGTTCACGTCGTCAAAATTGGTCTGCCGTCGCTTTAATTTAAATAAAAGTGACGTGTCATCCGCAAACAATACAATTTCGTGGTTGTCTCTCACAAGTTGAGGTAGGTCGTTGATGTAAATTAAAAATAAAAATCATCCAAGTATTGACCCTTGCGGAACACCCATCTTTACTACAGATCCCGGAGAACATTTTCCATTTACGTCTACTTTCTGTATTCTGTCAGATAGGTAAGAGGTGAGAAGGGCTAAAGCCATACCCCTGACGCCATAGTGATCTAGTTTCCTGATTAATGTTTCATGGTGTACGCAGTCAAATGCCTTAGACAAATCACAAAAGATGCCTAAAGCATCATGTGAGTCCTCCCAGGCATCGTAGATATGCGATACCAACTCAACACCGGCATCAGTTGTCGATCTGCCCCGCGTAAATCCGAATTGTTTGACATCTAGTAAGTTGTTAAAGTTAAAATGGCTTTGCAGTTGACTAAGAATAAGCTTTTCAAAAATTTTACTAAATGTTGGCAGTACTGATATCGGTCTAAAGTTAGTAGGGTCAGAACTACTACCGGATTTATAAAAAGGTGTTATTTTACTATGTTTCATTAAATCAGGAAACTCACCACAGTCAATACATTCGTTAAATATAAACGCTAGTTCTGGTGTGACAATGTCAATCAACGATGTTACAACGCTAACAGAAATGCCCCAGAGATCCGTAGTTTTTTTGACATTTATCAGTTTGAATGTTTTAATAATATCATTACTGTTTACATATTTAAAATAGAACGGTATTTCACATTTTGGTACATTTTTATTTAGTAATGAATCCGCAATTATAGGAGAAGAGTTTAAGGATCTTGTGGTAGAAACTGGAATGTCTGTAAAAAAGGATTCGAATGCTTTGGCAACATCACCATCTTGTTTGATGATGGTATTACCAATATTTAATTTATACTCCTTAATGTCATGTTTGACTTTTCCAGTCTCACTGTTTATTATTTTCCAAGTGGTTTTAATTTTATTACTACTGCTTCTAATTTTTGAACTAATATAATTAGACTTAGCCGCGCGACATACATTTTTAAAATTTTTGAGTAATTTTTAACTTTATCTTTAAACTCTTCACTAAAATTATACTGTTTTTCACTGTAAAGCTCATTCTCACATTCTTTGTCTGCTTTTGTGAATTCCTACTGTTGCCCACTCACAGAATGTAGGACTGTCAGAGACCATGATCGATTAAGGTTTAAATATTGAGCTAAATTCTTTGATAAAATTATTAAAAAAAGAATTATATAAATAATTTGGATTATTATTTTGATATGAAAAGGGTGATCTATTTAACAAATTAGATTAAAAATTTTCTAATCGATGCACAGTCACTGGTACAAAAGTTATTTGCCGTTTTACATTTTTCTTTATTTGATTTTCTATTTTGATTAACTGACCAAGGTGGTCTGATTTTATGTTACTAATTACATTTTTACTTAGTATATTAACATTTGAATTTGTAAAAATATTGTCTATGCATTTGGCTGAAGTGTCAGTAATTCTAGTTGGCTCCATAAAGAGAGGTTTTAGATTATATGATTTGAATAAACTAGTAATTTTAGTATTTAATGAATAAACTTCTAGAAAATTTATATTGAAGTCTCCGCATGTTAAAATATTTTTGTTTGTTTTAGATATTTTGAACAATATTTCATCCATGACCTTTTCAAAAATATCATATGAGGCGGATGGTGGGCTGTACGCACTTATAACAATGAAACGCTCCAACTCTACGCATGCTATTTCAATTTGGCTTTCAACAGACAAATGGACAATGTCCTTACGTTCTTTAAATTGGATTTGTTTATTTAAAATTATTAATGAGCCGCCTCTTATAGCATGCGTTCTACAAAAAGAACTACCAACTTGGTGGTTACTGAAATTGAACATGAGCTCGTAGCTTTTTAGCCAATGTTCTGTAATACAGATGATGTCTATATTATCAGAGTTCATGAACAATTCTAATTCTAATAATTTGCAACTCAATCCTTGAATATTTTGATGCACCAAGTTAGTATGATTTACAGTTCTGTTTATTTGATTTATTTTACAATGTTTATTAAACTTATTTGAATTGATAATGCTAGAGGCTCCCTCTATTGTCTGATCTAGTAATTTAAATGACTTGGAACAAATTCCAATCTCTCTTTTTGTAAGTCAGAACAGTGCTCAATAAAAGCAGCCTTTTTAGCCAAGTTCTTGGCTGTTGTACAAAAATAGTAAGATAGCGAAATAGCTATCTGTCGCTTAAAAAAGTTAGAAAGGTAATATCTACCTTTAGTCAAATATTTTTTTTTTACTAACAATATTGTTAGAGTTAACCCTAGACACCTAACCTTTGTAAATACTCCTTTAAACCTAACCATACGTCGATTCGACGAGTAATTTTTAGCGCTTATAATTTTATCTAATAATAAATGTGTTATTTATTTTTATTACTCATTTACATAAAACAAGTATTATTTTAGTAAATAAAATAATTAATTTAAGTTTTAAAGCAAAATTATTTGTTTTATACCTTATATATTATACGGCACTAGTTTTTTGAGATCAAATGAGGATACACATAAAAAAAAAAAAAAAAAAAAAGACAACACATAGTAGTTTATCAATCAATAAAAAATAAAAAATAAATTATTTCATAGCTAATTTTATGCAAAAATCAACTTTCTGTTCACCACAAATTGCAGTAATAAATTTTGAGCAATATGACTTTGTCATGCACCATTTTTATAGGAACAGAGATCACAAACTTTTCTTTTCATCACATTTGGGGCCTTCACTAATTGAAGAACTATCTGGATGTTGACTGACCTTCACCTTGACCATCAACTTGACCTTCACCTTGGCCTTTATCTGACTTTGCTCCTAATATGATGATAATGTCTTTGATATTTTTTTCTAGTATCAGATTAGTCATGAATTGCAGTAGATTCAGTATATTCTTAACCGTAGTAGGTTTTTTGGTAACACACAATATTTATCACAGCTGCTCTACTTGAAATACGCCCGTTGCCATGATGATGAGCGCATGATGCGCATGAGCCCAAACATGATGGATTCGGCTACGGATATTGCATTTTGAGAGGTCAATATACTGGAATTATTCCTGCCGATGGTACCTATTGAAGGTATTTGTGGCTCCTGCACATTGTCTCGCAAAGCAGGTGAAGAACAACCTTGAGTATCTTCAAGATTAGATGGGTCGACTTGAGCGTCGCTTTCAGCATCATCCACCTCCATATTATCTTCAGTTTGGTTGTCAGTTAACTCGTCCAAGTTACCGATATATTCCTCAATCAATAATAAACGCATACCTAATATTATCATCAGGAGTAATCGTTGAGAAGTTATTGTAAAAGCTGCTAATAAGTAAATACACTAGTAGTAAAATAGCCACAAAACCTAACCATTCGTCGAAACGACGACTATTTTCGTAATATATCAAGAAATAAAGTACTTACTATCCAGACTCCGTCGCTTTCTAAGGGAGCTCTTCGAACACTGAGTTGACAAGAGACGAAGATAATATCGGCGCTCGCGCCAATAAAATAAATCAATATTACTTTTATGTGTTCGTTGAATTGACGAAGGTTAGGTGTCTAGGGTTAAGTCTTATGAAAGTGATCAATTAGCCTAGTTTAAACCAGTGTTTTATTGTTTTATACGATGCATGGTTTTCATTTTATTATCAAAATGGTGCAAAAAATGACCATAACCCCCCCTAATCTCCGAAGTTTGAAATACGAGAAATTTGAAACTAATTTAGTTTAAAAAAACTATAATTTAAATAAAAATTATAGCAAAGTCCCAACCTCAAACAGTTTTTGAGAAATATTCCAAAATGGGGAAAATTTAAAGGGATTGAAAAATTAAAGGGGGTGTTGATAGGTCAAGTGGGGTATCAAATGAAAAGGGTTGATTCGAACATTATAATTCGTTTTTTTTATATCATGCATACTTTTTGATTTAATATGAAAAAAGTCCAAAAAAATACTATAACCCACCCTCGCACTTAACCGGTATTGTTTTGACTTTATGTCATCTCTCACGTAGTTTTCAATAAAAAAAAATATGAATTATCTCAACTACCACACTTACATTACTGCTTCAAAATAAAAACATACGCCAACAGAAGTACAACTATTTGGCTACATTATTTAATAATTAATAATATATTAGAAGGACCTCTGTTGCGCAGTGGGTGAGTGGGCCCCGCCTGAGATGCAAAAGGTTCGATATAGAACAACAATTTTTTCTAACAAAATTGCTTACTATAATTATAATCACTCAGCTGGGAGTACTAGTTAATTAACGACCAGATTAAATCTCGTCGTCACAGTGCAAAGTTAATTAATAGAGTCCAAGGCACTCGATAACAAAAGATAATTAGGTACTTCTAAGCTACATAATTGGACACGGCTTGTGGCCTGTTTATTGGAATTTGCTTAATTAGCATAATGAATAGATACCAAATTGGCTTAGGATGTAAAATTAATGTTGTATTTAATTAGTAGAAGAGTTCTTTGTAATAGGCTCATCCGAGGAAGTACCGCCATACCTTTTGCTGTCATGAAGTTCGTAAAGAAGCATGTTACGGTTTAACTACTGTGTAGGTGCCGGTGAATTATCAGGCACAATTGAGTTTCCAGACGGTTTTCTACAAATTCCACTGAGGTGAATGTGCCCAAGATGTTCACGACCTGATCCTACCTCCCCCATTTCATCATCAGACAAGCAGGCGTATTGCAAAGTACCATCCATACCTTGTCGTACCAAACGATTCTTTTCCATGTTTATTATTACTACTAGGACAGAATAGAAAAAGGAACATTAATTTCACTCCACAATTTTTTTTTTAACAAATAGCCACTTTAGCTGTGACGCAAGGTGTTAATCAAAGCTCGTACCTAAAATTTTAAATTCACCTATACCTTGCGTCCCTTTCTATACGTAATTCTTATCTCTTCTGAGTCAAACCTACGGACTACCTACTACTAACCTACGGAGCGAGCCCCGCTGTCGCTGTGTAACGTGCGGAGTGAGACTGGCCTCCTACTACTAGAGTAAGGAGTGGAACTTGCTTCCGGCGTCTGTTTTCCCGGACCAGTATAATTTCGGAGTCTTCAAATCCAAAGTGAATCAGTTCTTTCTAGGCAAGCGTGATCCACCTTAGACCTCACCTTAACCTGCCTCAGGTGTGATTGTGGTCAAACGCTTTTTTATGTTAAACAATTCAATATAGTACACAATACAGTTATGTCAAACAAACAGTATTTATAAAAAAAACCCGACTGCATAGACAAGTAATTTTTAGTACTTTGTCAGTTAAGTCGATTTTTTTTAATTTCTTAAAGCCTATGTCACCCTTGTGATCTAGACGAATCCAACGACACCTCATTAGTTAAAATCCATCTAGCCGTTTGGGCTACAGCGACTGACAAATAATATTACACCCAAAAACATAACCTGACTGAAGAGGACTTCAATCGGGTAAAAAAGGCACATGAGGCTTTTCACTGTTATGTCTCAATTAATAGACGCAGAGCTTTGCATCGTAGTTCATGGTCCAAACCTAAGTGACCTGCGATATAATGAACCGCGATGCTTTGTTATAGGTAATGGTTATTTATCACTTATCGGTGGGGCCATATCCTCGTTCCATCTTCAAGTTTTATAAATAATATAAGAAAGAAACATACAAGAGTAGCAGTAAAGACTTCAACTTCACTACTCCTACACACTACACATACCTGGTAGGTAATTTGACAAATAAATTTATCGAAATTCCGGTTTCATAAAATACAAAAATGTTATAAACTGCCGTGGCCTTTGCAAAACTTGTTTTTTTTAACAAATTCATTTTATTTCTAATCAACAACGGCAGCTTCAAAACTGATTACAAAAATAGTTTCAAAAAACAGTGTACAAAACAACTGTTCCAGCGATGCTGCGAAATTTAATTACTCCCAACAAACCCGTTTACCTGCAGCCAAATGTATCAGAAAAACCCGCTCATATTTCACTAGAAATTTCATTTATGCTCTGCAAGTTAGAAAATTGCGTGTAATTTTGCACAAGATGCGATCTACCGGCGAAATAGCGAGCCATTCGGGTTTCTGTGGCGTAGTAAAACCGTAAAACCCAACCACGCGGAACTGGCCTTTTACCTTACATTTTCGCGAAATAGAATTTGGATTTCGTATAGTATAGAGTGAAAGGTAATGATGAAAGAACGTGGATAAATTGATGTAGAAGTCACGTGGAAACGAGATAACGAAGGGTGGGATGGATGAGTTGAAAGATATGTACCGTAGAGAAAGGGTCGAAAGAGATGTAGATAGGTAGGTACATACGTATTACATTTTGATTTACGTTCATACATTTTTCTAATCAGTCATCATTATTACCATCTTTCTGATCAGTTAGTTATTTTTAAGACCCTAAAAAAAGTTATAATGTGAAAAAAATTGCCTAACATTATTTTAATGAAATGGCAACGGCGCTCATTAGGGGAGGCCAATATCTAGCTGTGGACTACTAGGCTGATGATGATAATGAAGAAGATGTTTATTATAAAAAATAAATATGTTTGTATAAAGTTTTCATGATTTGCAATTATAGTAAGTTTAAAGTTTTCATGATTTGCAATTATAAATTAAAAAAAAAATTACAAATTTATAAAAACAAATGCTGTTCACTATCATACAACATCATCTAATACAAAACTTTTTGTCATAGCACTTGAAGATGGAACAAGCACATGGAACCCCCGATTTTAAGTGGTAACCATTCCCTATAACAAAGCATGGCATCATAGATCGCGTTTTAAACTAAGCTGAGCTTGTATAATGGGAACTGCCTCATATATTACTTACATTTGTAAATACTTACATATCTATGAGACATAGAAAAAGCAGACCCAAGAAAAACATACAAAAATTTTGTCTAGCGACGAGAGTCAAACCTGCAACCTTATGGGTCTCAGGCGAGCCTTCGCCCATTGCGCCACAGAGGTCAACAACCAGAAGGTTCATATCACATTTTTTTTCAGGATATGGGATCAGTGCAATGTTGTACAAGACTACCTCACAGTTTGGGACGGAGCAGACCGGAATTCGCCTGTACTTGTCAGATTATGTGGAGGAGACGCTGTGCCAGATATAGTCACCCGCGGTCCGAATATGCTTTTAGAATTTCATACATCGCCGTTTGACAATCCCTTTCATCCAGTACCGCTGAGCTATCTACCAGGATTTGAACTGGAAGTTCAGGTAAGTTTTTCAAACATTATCACGTAAGCTTAACGCATTAAGCGATAGACAAGACCACCAATTCTACCAGCATTTCTGTTTTTATTTCTCAATTTTTGAGTTATGCACAATTATTATTATGTATTGATGTTGTGCACAATAAAGAGTTTATATATCTTTCTATCTATCCATCTATATTTATGAACAACTTAAAAAGAGATAATTTTCATTGTTGCACTCAATGTGGAATTCAAGAAAGATTGCAGAGGGAGCGGCGGCGGCGTGAATCGTACTTGCTCTGATGTTGATAGTGGTTGAAGAAATCGGTGTTTTCACCAACATTTTAGTAGGGATATTTATTTTTAGGGTTCTATAATCGAAGGGTACCAAACGGGACTAAGCCACCACTGTCGCTCCGTCTCTCTGTCAGAAGACTGTATCTTTCTCTGAAAATTCCAAGTCAGAGTAAATTTTTTAGAGACTAATTTGTGTATATTGCCGCTATATCAATAAATAATAAAAAGTATTTAAAAAATCTATAGCTTTGTATCTTGTACGATGATACGCAACCCTTCGTTTGCGAGTTTGGTTCGCATTTGACTGGTTTTTGTGGTTTTTTTTTGTTTATAAGTTATTAATAAAGATAATGGTAACTGTTGCAGAGGCGAGAACATTGCGCTCTTGTTTGTTGGAATTTCCAACTGAGCAGACGATTAGGATATTTTTTAAATTATTGACCAGAAATTTTGTTATCAGGTTAAGCCATAAATTTTCTAATAATCTAAATATATATTCAAATCTGTTTCATCTAAGTGATTGATGATCCAAAATATAACTTGTCTATCTAATAAATGTCTGAATAGGATAAACTCAATAAAGACCGGAAGTTTTTTTCCTATGTGTTGCTAAGGAAAAAGATGAGTTGATTGGCTTGAATTGCGAGCATGCGGATACTTGTATACCTACTTGTTAACAATACTTTCGTCGCCCTATTATATCGACACTTGATATGACATCGACAAAAATCTGATTTACCAGCCAATTATTATAATTGGCAGCTTATTATTTTCTAAATAATACACTCGAGAGCAATGAATCCGGGTCACTCAAAGAATCCAAAAAATCTCGGAAAGTAAGAATGCTAGGTTAATGCAATAAATTGTATTTAATAGACAATTTAATACTCCTTAAATGAAAGTTAAAAAAATATGAGTCACCATACATTTTATTTACACAAAATTACATAAAGAAAAAAAACTGCTGATCTCTCCTTAAAACAAAAATAGGAAACATGAAATTTTTGAACTTTATGACGATTTTCTTGAATTTCAATACTTCGTATTACCTCCTCGTGCTTCCATTACTGCGTTTACGCGGTTTGGCATGCTGTACACCAAGTTCCTTATACGATTTTGGGGAATATTCTCCCATTCCTCTGTGAGAGCAATTTTGAGCTCAGGAAGCGTGATTGGGGGAGGGTTTTGTTGTTTTACGCATCTCCCTAGCTCGTCCCAAGCATGCTCGATCGGGTTGATATCCGGGCTGCGCGCTGGCCACTCCATACAAGTAATGTTCATCTCTTGAAGGTAGTCATTCACAATCCTACCTGTATGAGGTCGGGCATTGTCATGCATAAATATAGCATCCTCACCCAAATTGACCATAAATGGACCAACGTGTTCGTTGAGGATTTCTTCCACATATCTTACGCTAGTTAAAGAGCCGTTTTCTATGATCACCAGCTCTGTGCGACTTTCAGAGGAAATTCCGGCCCACACAAGTACAGACCCACCACCGTAGGCTACTTTTTCTTCGATGCATGCTTGCTTGAATCTTTCCCCTGGTCTTCTATACACTCTGTGTCTTCCATCGTGCTTGTAGAGCATAAATTTTGTCTATTAAATACAATTTATTGCATTAACCTAGCATTCTTACTTTCCGAGATTTTTTGGATTCTTTGAGTGACCCGGATTCATTGCTCTCGAGGGTATTTGATCCGTCAAATTGGTGGTATTGATAGAAAAATACATAAACCATTGTAGCTACTGGCTTTCGGATTTTATTACTATTATTAACTACTATTCAACATGCATACGCAATATATATAGATCCTCTTCGCTCGCACAAGGCCCAACGTAGACCTCCAATTCTCAACTAGAGTTATTACCGCAACTTGTTAAAGTTAAGCCTATATCCTCCTCAAAAGAATAAGATACAAACAAACAAAATATCTACTTCATGTTAGTAAGGTTCCAATAGGCTTGTAACGTTGCTAACTGCAATACAAAAAAGTAGGCATGTAAAGAATACATCATATTATAAACTTGCTTCTAACTTCCCTTTTCATTGTATCTCAAAAGATTGGCGAAATAAAAGATATCTGTAGAAATCATTAAAGAAAAGTCGCGATGATATAGCTTGCTTTGTTTTATCGACAGGGCATAGCTCAGTTGGTAGTAACTCTGCTCTCTCAAACATTGGTGTGGTGATTATGGATATTTGTTTTGTGTCTGGATGTCTTTGTATGTATCTATGTATATTTATACCCATAGTACAGGCTTTGCCTTGTTCAGGATCAGTCGACCGTATGTGAGATGTCCCATTTATTTAATTTTATAAGGTTGTAAAAACAACATATTCCCAGGTGCTGTACGTGGACAAAGAATCCCACTCGTACGTGCGATCAGACGGGCGGTGTCGCTTCGTGTTACGTTCCTCGGACAAAACCAGTGGCGTGTTAAGGAACCCGCGGCATTCCCTGCCCCCGAACACTTCGTGCGTCTACTACTTTCAGGTAAGTAACTTGTGATGAAACATACTAGATAACTAGCTTCCGTGTGGTGCCCGAAAAAAATAGCAATATTCTTGGTCTAGAACTATAAACAATGGAACTGCGGTGTCCGCGTGGGCGCAACAAGCTTATTACTCTGTGTTGAAGTATACTTATGTGCCGTTTTGTGGAAATAAACATTGATGCAAAATTTTAGTTTAATTCGTTTTGTACTTTTGGCATGAGGAAGAGACAAACATTTTCACATGTTCATTTTTCACAAACTTTTGCCTACATATTGTTGTGGGTTTTTTTTTATTGATTTGTAAAAAAAACGTACAACATAGTAAAAAATTTGTATGTAATTATGATTATAATGTGTTTTGGATTTTAAATCATGATCGTTCAATTGGTAGGTAAATGCTGTTTTATTCCTTTTTTTACGTTTTTTCCCGACAATTGTGAACAATATTCTTTGAAATCCACGGCACTTTTACCTCTAAGTACCTTTACTTTCAGGTACCTTCTAACTTTTATAAACTACCCTCAAAGTTGGTAAAGCTGGAATTTCATCGGTTTCTATCTTTTTGTAGCAGCGAGAATTTTTGCCATGGAATCTAAGCAAACTATATCAGGTTTTAAAAATGCGTTATTTATTACCCGACTTATGTCTTCTTCAGTCATGTTATGTTTTTGGGGTGTATGCATGTATGTTATTTGTCGGTCGCTGCAGCCCAAGCGACTGGACGGATTTTGACTAATGAGGTGTCGTTGGATTTGTCTAGATCACGAGGGTGACATAGGCATATGAAATTTCAAAAAATCTAATATGGCGACTGTAAGAAGCCATTTTCTATTTACGATGAACTAGAAAGTACTAAAAATTTCTTGGCTATGCAGTCGGGTTTCGTTCTTTTTTTTAATTAAATAAATACTTGTTTTTATAAAGAGAAAAATATTGTCCACAAGGATCCGCTCAGCCACTACAAATCAAATATAAACAGGAAGAAGTCCAACAAGTACCTATTTTTCCGTTTTTAGGCATCACAGTAGATCAACATGTGAATTGGAAACAACACTGTGAAAACTTATGTTCAAAACTGAACAGGTATATCTATGCACTTAGACGAATCGTTAACATGTCATCCTTTGAAGCAGGCAAAATGGCATATCACGGCGATGTAAGTTCCAATCTACGATATGGGCTAATCATGTGGGGAAACTCAAGTGAAGTACAATCTGTAGACTTTCGACTAGTATGAAAGGTATTCTTGGAATGTCAGTCAAAATTTACAATAAGATTCCATCAGATATTGTCTCTTTGCCGCTTCAAAAACTAAAGACTCGACTTTTCGCATGGCTCCTAGAAAAATGCTTTTATAGTGTTAGAGAACTTCTAGAGGTGAATTTATTTTAACTTAATAATTTATATAATTAACCTATGTAATAAGCAATAAAATCAATAAATAATTATAATTTAATTAACTATCTATAAAATGCTGTATGTTGACTACCTAAGTATAATTATAATAATAATTTTGTATGAAATAGTAATTGTACAGTACCTACTTATAAATGTATTAAGATTCTTAAAATTATGTTGTACACCCGAAAGGGTAAAATGTGTTTGAACTTTAATTTAATCGTAGATCGTTATGTATTGCACCACATTTACAACAAATAAATGGTTTCAATGGTTTCAATGGTATAAATGTTACTTATAATGCCTAACATTTATATTTTTCTCTTTATAAAAACTTTTAATCATAATATTTCTAAGACTTACAAATATATCGCACCCCTAGAACAACACGGAATTATGTCGAAAAACTACTTTTTTTCAGAATCGT
The DNA here is from genome assembly GCA_951804965.1 of Horisme vitalbata. Classification (NCBI taxonomy): domain Eukaryota; kingdom Metazoa; phylum Arthropoda; class Insecta; order Lepidoptera; family Geometridae; genus Horisme; species Horisme vitalbata. Next base: position 26,696,574 of record OX638091.1, on the reverse strand, counting down.
TGAAAAACCGTTATCTGCTTATGTATCGGATTCGAATATGCAATAAAGTCGATTTTGAGATTTTTCGACATAATTCCGTGTTGTTCTAGGGGTGCGATATTATTCCTTCGTTTGAGTGTCCAACTCTGGTGTCGGAGTTTTAAGCCACCCAAAGGCCCCCGATATGGCAATAAACACTTAAAAAGTTAACACATCTTATGTATGTAGCTTGTGCTTATATTCTCAGTAACGAAAGCTTAGAAGCGAAATTATTATAATATTACCTTCATTATAATGTGAGTAGTGTTTTTGCCTTCCACTAATATCAGCGCAGCGCTAATGTGCTCGTTATAACGATATTATGTATAACGTTACCGAAAAACTGGTCCACGCAGAAAACCTTATTTTCAGTGAACAAAAATATTTCTTTTATGGTTTTTCATGTAGCTTTACTTGCGTGATGCTTTGGTAAAATGTATTCATTTATACTTTTTACCCGACTGCGCCAGAAGGAGGGTAATGTTTTTCGAGAGTATGTATGTATATATGTATGTATGTGACTATGTATATCTATTTATTTGGCACGCCCTACAGCCCAAACTGCTGGACGGATTTTGACACATGAGGTGTCGTTGAATTCATTAGAATTGTGGTAGTAACTAAAGGTACTCGTATATAAATATTAAAATAGGCCACCGCAAATAAAAAAAAAGATTTGTTTTTATTACGTACCCTGGCAGTATGGATATCAAATGAAAGATCGTAAAAGGACCATTACAAAAAGATATGTATCATGTCAAATTTGTATTACTGTTTTAACAAAAATTGTCAATAATAAAACAAAAAATCGGAATAATATATTATTATAAAAACAAAAAACCCGACTGCTAAAAATGTATGAACTGAAAAGAGAAAAACAAGTATCACAATATCATTATTTATTCAAATTAGTCAAACTTATTACTTTGTGATTTTGCAGGCGGGGACAAACGTAGTTTGGGTAGATCTTTCTCACCCGTAAGCAACAAAGTATTGTTTGTCCTCGCCTGCAGAATCATAAAATATTAAGTTTGACTAATTTGACTAAACATTGTTATTGTGATACTAGTTTTTCTCTTTTCTCTTCATACATTTTTAGCAGTCGGGTTTTTTGTTTTTATATTATTATTTTTTCTGACTTTTTTGTTTTATTATTGACAATTTGTGTTAAAACAGTAATACAAACATGACATGATACATATCTTTTTGTGATGGTCTTTTTACGATCTTTCATTTGATATCCATACTGCCAGGGTACGTAATAAAAACAAACCTTTTTTTTATTTGCGGTGGCCATTTTTAATATTTATATACCTTTAGTTACTATTTATAGCAGTCGGGTTTTTGTTTTTATATTTTTTTTCAGAACTAGATATGTAGTGTAGATAGGCAGTTAGGGATTTTTTTATTAAAATCGAAATAGAAACACAATTGATGAGTTCTAAACCAAATAATGAGAGTGAAATATATTTTACAAAATTCTTCAACCTATATGATCTAATAGTTTTGGGGTTTCAGCGTACCAGGCTAATTGCTACACATATAAACTTCTAAATTCTAGCTTCTGATGTATATTCACTATCTTTCCTCAGATAAATAAAATATAATATCAAAGAAATAGAAGATAAGTAATTTAATACGAAAGGAATATGCCATGTTTAGCATTTCTAAGCTCTCGGAAATTTGCAGGGCCGAACAAATGAAATAGTGTGGGTGTCTTTCGTAAAATATCATTCGGCGGGGACGGAGCCGGCTGGCTTCGACCAGCAAAAGGACTGCTCATCACAGCTCACTATATGGGACGGACCGGCACCAGATGCAGACCTTGATAGAAAGGTAAGCTTTATTACTTCTGTGTTTGTTACAGCTACATCATCATAATTGTAGTTAATTTAGGTAAGTTTTTACTGTACGAGTACACCGGGTAAATTACTAGCTTATCTTAAAAAAAACTAGTATAATGAGTGTAATCATCATATAGAAATAGGTAGAAGCTATAATTTCACCCTATCTTCAGCATCTATCAGCAGCCTTTCGCTGTCGTTAAAGCCACGATATGGATATTCAGTTATGTTTCAAGTGTACGTACGTGGTCCTATTAGAAAGCATGTTCATTATAAATAAAGTATGTACGAAATAAAACTGCCGTAGGATTTGGGGGTTGTGCAGTGAGGACAAGAGAGTTTGTCCTTTCGACACAACGTGGACGGTTAGTTCTATTAGTGTATCATCATCAGTCTAACAGTCCACTGTTTGACATAATTCTGCCATATTCTGCATTTAGCTCGAATTCATCACGAACGTTTTCTTCAGCATATACTTGTGTGTCCAATAATGCAATGTCATTTTCCGCACCATGCAACAGTTTTTCTATGATATGATAAAAAACTCATAAAATTGTTGTTTTTTAGGTATTTTTTTGTGGTTTTATTCGACTAAATATAAAAATAAACAGGAAACTATCTATTTACGATATAAGCAAACAAATTAAAATATTAAGTAAAATGCATGTAAGTCGAAATAATTTTTTACAAGATTATTAATTATTAACTCAGGCGTGGCTGCGGAAATCCATTAGTACTATTTATACCATTATATACATACACTTAAACCATTATTAAGATATTTTAGACGGCAAAATATTTGTTACAAATTCCGCTTTCTTTCTCTGACGAGATTACAAAATGCATACGCATATAATTTTTTACCAAAAAAGTAGTTTTTTATTTTATTTCTATTGGTATTTTCTTGTCTTGACGAGACTTGTTGGGTGGTTCACTAAAAATGATAATGTGATCATATAAATAAAAAAATTAGTCTGAAGTCATTCTTCTTCTTCTTCTTTCTCCTGGCTTTATGCCATATTATATTGGGGTCAGACCTCCTAGTACTTCTGCGCCACACCGAATATGGTTGTGGGTTGTCTTTGTTGTTGCGCTACTTGCTAGCATGTCATTTTTTATTGCTCGTAGCCAGGTCATTGGTGTTCGGCCACGCCCTCTTTTTTCCTTCCTCTATATTCATAACATTTTTAGTCATATGGTCATCTTCTCGCATCATCACATGTCCGTGCCAGCGTAAGCTGTTTTTATTAAATTATTTTTATATCTTAGCGGCTTTAAAAGTGCCATCATCAATTTTCAAAACTCCAGCAGACCAGCATAACATAAGCGCAAATCATTGTAATCGAGTATTTGGAATTACTTTTGATATTATTCGATTATGCAAGTTACACAGTATTTCAATTCCTCTAAAATTGCTTCATTGGATTGGTTATAAAGTTTGGAATAATATTTGATCTCCGCCGGACGGCTTTGTGCCAAAATTAATTATTCTATTTCCATTGCCAATGCATTTATAATAATCCAACATTTATAATAATGTTGGTTAAAATATAAATAGAGTTTCTATATCAAAAACTGTTGTTAAAATGGATTATGTTATTACAATACTATGAATACAAAATTGTCAATTTCGATTCAAATACGTTGGTATCATTATGTAACATAACAATTTATTTATTAATAAATAGGCTGTTTATATCATCTTCAATAAAGAACATCCAGATGGATGTTCTAAAGCCATTATACATAGATATGTAAAATGATTTTTAATAGAGCACGGTACACTATATGATTGCAGATCGGTTGAATGTATAGTTTACTTGATGAAGGAACAAGAAAGATAATTCAAATTCTTAGTATCTACACAAATATAATAAATAGGAACGTTTATATTCGTATATTTGTAGGGGTAATTCCAGAAACGATTGTACCTATTTTGTTTGATATCATGCAAACGAAGTTGTGATCGGGTCACCTAGTATGTTTTAAGAGTAGTGTAATCTGGAACAAGCCACATGCACAAGTTTTGCGAAGAAGGATATTAAAACAAATACGCTGCAAAAAATAACGAAATGTATAAATAAACTTAGCAGTAATGTCCATGAAGTAAAAAATCTCATTTTGTCGCATAGAACTAGTACGATAGATTCTTGATGTACAAGTAGAAATATATTCTAGTACGCATTGTAGCAAAGCACTGTTGGCTAAGTAAATGTGGAAGTGACTGGCCACTTGCCAGTTTGCTACTTAAAACAAATAAATAACTATAATAAGTTAGCTAGGTACGCTGTGCGATTTAACTACGAAACAATTCACACGATAAGCACGGAACGTTATCAAGAATGAAGAAGGAAAAGATTTGGCAGCGCTTTCGCAGAGATCTGAGAAGTATATTCATACAGAAATACTGAAGAATAAATAGATTTATTACTTGCTTCAGCCCGTGGCTTTGTGTGGTTCCCGGATAATTATGTATATTTTAGGTCAATGTAAATTTAATACTATTTGAGTGTAGGAAGGGCAAACTTTTCTCATCTTTACAATATAATTATAGTATGAATTCAAAAACTGTAATTAAGACTTGAAATTTAAAGGATATCCTTGCATAATAATAAAGGGATAACTTCTTCAAGACTTCTTCTTGTTGTGATGATACATTAACATTTTTAACTCAAGGTGGCCGTTTGTAGCTCATGCTCCCAGAATTTAGCTAGTTCTATAGCGTGATCAGTGGTGGCGCAGAGGTCGCTTAAAGTGCAAAAGGATCTCCCTAAATCTAGCCCTAGATGAGGTACAAAGGTAAAAACTTCTAGGCGAGTGAAGTTGCAAGTCGCCTAAAATCTCTACGTAGACAAAGTTGTAAATCACCTAAATGTCGATGAAGTCGCAAGTCACCCAAAACGTTTGAACAGCCAAAGTTGCAAGCAACCAGTAGTACACATGTAGTCAAAGTCAAAATAGGTTTGCACCAGGATTTATAGTATCCACTTCATGACTCAATGCCAGTAGTTTGATCACCAACTATCACAGGTCAGTAGGTTTTATCATATTGAAAAGAGAATACAACTAACGCTTTAAAATATTCAAATTGTAATACAAAAATAGGAAGAGGTTTATTTAGTACGTTTTATGATATTAAGAATAGAAGAGTTAAAATAGCTAGAGTTTGTAGTTGACTCGGTACAGTAACCTAACCAATACTAACTTACTAGTGTATGAAAAAAGGTACGTATTACCAATATTTTAGGTTAAAATGGCAATTTTCCAACTTCAGCGATAACTATAAAAATAAATATTCAAATTGTTATCGCACACCTTATCAAAATCAATGATTTATCGGAAGCACGCCGTAATGAAATGTGTTAACTTCGTTGGAAGTTTGCAAGACTAATGTGATGATACAAGCCCGAAGCGATATAGAATTGGGCGGCGTTCACACCGCCTTCAGTCGTGCCATTTCACTTTGCCAACTACCTTCAACCTCCCTACTTGACGTCGGCAGCCAAACATTAATTTTCTTTAATGTGTCTGAGCATTTTTACCGAGTTCCAACTGCACTGCGGTGTTTCGTTTCATTCACTCGGACTTCAGTTTGCATTAACAATGGATAAGCGGTTCGGTTCAACTTATTTTTTTGTTGGCACTTTAATCAGAAAAGTTTTTCCGTTTGCCAGTCGGATACACTTTGTAAGTAGAGAATTTGAATGGGATGAATTATTTATTCAATACCATTAGCTCGAATCGCTCGCCGCATTGTATTCAGGTTTAGAAGTATTTGGTTACAATCGTTGAATTTCAGATGAGCTATTTGCTAACGAAATAATAAAACCTATATGGCGATATTGATATGTCATTGAGATTTTTATAAGCACATGGCCTACCTGATATTAAATGGTAAGCATTATCACAAAACATTGCATTGTATTTTTGGAACGTGCTCTACGATGCAACGTCCTGCGTTCATCAACTTGAGGCATGAAGATGATAAGCCTCTTGTGCATGTAATTTCACCAACACCTTTCAAACCGAAACACGGCAATGCTGTTTCATGGCAAAAATGGGCATGGTGGCAGTAATTCCCCGGACGAGCCCTCCACAAAGAACTCTACTATTACTGATGAGTGAACGAGATGTACGAAAATAATGGAAAAGAGCGCGGCATGATCTTGACAAAACACTGGTATGCAACTGATCAAGTGATCCCAAACTAAGCAATACCTGTAATATTAATAGGTATTAGAGATTGATAAACACACTCTCCATAACAACCTCCTTTACTTCCCTATACGACATTACATCTACTTTCTCTTTAATGTGGCTCATATAATTTATCCTTGGTCTTCCCCTACCTCTCTTTCCTTCTACTTCTCCCTTTATAATGTTGCATATAAAGCTATCATGTCATATAAGGTAGAATAAAAACACACATAGATACACATAAAACACTCATGACACCACACAAATGTATTTACTGGGCAGGAATTGAACCCGCGACTTGCAGCCTAAACGGCAAAAAGAAATCAAAATGTAATTAGTTATTTTAAATGGGATTCATATTTTGTTGCTTATTTCATACTGTTCGTTGCTTTACAGCTCCGGTACTATTCATGGAAAAATAGTAGTCAGCTTCACTGATGGCCTAAGCTGGGTTACAAGTTAGCTGTCCTTCAGTGGTTAGCGGGTAATGAGCCACATAACAGCTCTGGCACCATTCATGGACAAATGGTATTGCGTCCTCAGCGCACGAGTACTGGGATGCACTTTGCATCTCGGCAGCAAGACCTACTGTTTGCAGGTCCTGGTATTTGCCAGTTTAATCGTCCGCTTCATAACCTATTGGTTGGTAAGGGGACGTTAAACATTTCGTAGATTTGATTGGGTACTGTTCGTTCAGTGTTGTTTTCCTACATTAGATTCTTGAAAAAGCAATATATTAAAAAAGTTCTATTTGTATTATTTTCATAATCATTCATTATTTTCTTCCAACAGTTGGAGATGAAAGATAAGAAATCGTTGCTCGGATCGTTCTGCCGTGAAGAGTCACCACGGCTCTGTGACCATGCCCTGCTATCTAACGCCACGAGGGCAACCAGACCTTGCGCACCTTCCGAGAGCTACATCACAAGTGGCCCAGCACTCACTATACTGCAGGTGAGCTAGCAGTAGGTTTTTTTTATAGAATTTGTCTTCAAGTTCTTAGAAGTTTTTGAGTCGGGGTCTGCCAACCTGCGTTGGCAAAGCTTTTTTTCACGGAACCTTGGAGGTTGTGTAAGTATGTTTGTAGCACTTGGACTAGTCACATCTTCATAAAAAGGTATGGTAAGAATATTTTTTTTGTTAATACATTGCCATTTTTTTTTTCTAGATTACGCGTTGAATTTACTAATAACACGCTTTGAACCTGTATGTATAATATTATATAGAGCCCTTACTAGGCTTCTTACACAGACTACAAATAACTTATATTTTATGGTTATTTAGATGTTCGTTACAACAATGCCAAATACATTTTGGTAAATTTAAATACACTATCAATATAACCAAGTATTAACCTAAAAGCTGAGTACCGAATACCAGGTCAAGTTCCCCCAACACAACCTTTGCTAGCTAATTCCCAGCCTCCACGCACTCGCTGAAAACCACTTTGAAAGATTTACAAACTACTTCCACGCTAAAATCTCGCTGTCAAAGCGGAGCTAATTACGCCGCCAAATATTTGCCTTCCATTTTCGTGTTCACGTATGCAAAGCAGTGGCACGGGAGTCGTATTTTTCAACGGATTGTAACTTGTGGAAGCAGAGGAACAAGCCTTTACTTCCAGTCTTTGAAGGCCACTGAACCTGTTAGACTTGCACGTACAATAGAAGCCTTCAGAGATTTTAAGGCCCAACCAGCTATATAGACTCGAACTCTTAATAATTGGCCTTTGAGTTAATAAAGAAAATATACCTCATTCAATGACAATAAGGTGCATGTTACTTGACCCATGCTGGTAACGCACAATGCACAGATACCACATTCAACCGGACCTGTAAAGTGCGAGTTGATTCGCACATCGCGAGTGACGAGAGGTACCTAAGGAGAATAAATAAGTGGAAGCGGAACTACGTACAAAAAAAGATTCACAAAAACATTCAATTGTTTCGGGTGTTGCCTGTAGAATTTGTCATTTCAAAATGTTGCAAAGAGAAGGTGCATATAATACCTGAGTGTTCTCTAACTGACAAGGAAAATTCATGAATATTATAGAAGACATGGTAAACGTATCACGTACGCATACTGGGAACTAATACTGAAACTGACTCGTCTTGGTCGGAATTTCACGGTTGTCCTCGCGTGTTAGCGGATGAGAATTGCAGATCTCGGCGTGCAAGTTAGGAGGATTGTGCAAAACAGTTTCTGACAAAGTTACTATTTCATAGTAACTAGTTACGTTTGTATAATATCGTGAAGATTTGCAAAAATGCGTTTAAATTACGTAAAATAATATATTTTATATCTATCGCTCACAAAAAAAACTATGATTTAGTTTTTTCTTAAAAAACATTTAAGCATATTTTTTTTTTACTTTTTACAACTTTGGCTACATAACCTTATTGATAAGTTTTTAAGTATGTATGTGTAGTTGAATTGTGGCAAGTATCCATTGTTATGGCCTGTAAATTCTTCCTCCTTATAAAATAAAGTCGTATTAATATTAAAATGTAAGATATTCTATAAGACAAGATATTTAGTACAAATTCCGCTAACTTTCTCTGACAAGTTCCACAAAATGCATACGCATGCACCGCCCTCCCGCCCGCAGATTCACATGCAAATCAGAGAAAGAACAAGCAAACATGCAATCATTAATAAATGCAACCGTCTACTTACTCTTCCACCAATAAAAACAACACGTTAACCTGTAATTAGCTTGGAGAAACGACACACACATAAATACACAAGAAACTCAACAGAAATTCGACAATGTTTCGCCTTCCCCATAAGGCATCCTCAGGAATGATCGACTCGCTGTCCACCAACGTCGACGTCGCTAAAAAACAACAACGACGCAGAACTCCGCAGACGTGTTGCTCCGCCGAGCGCTAAACAGAAAGTGAGTCAACCGCGTGACATCCCCACTTATATAGTATCGGGTCGAACTCCCCGCCCTCCTAGTGGCGCGATTGCGTCATCAACGTTGTTTTGCGTTGAAAAAATGCGCAATAACGGGGATCTCGGCAGAATATTGGTCTCGTTCAACAATGTAAATGTATTTAAATTATGTTTTATGATTTCTAAATTTTCCAAAACTGACATCCTGAAACCTTTGACACATGAATGTAAAATTTTGAATGTATTATTATCGTTTAAAGAGTGTCCTGTATCCAATAAATGTTTTGCAAAATGTGATTTTTCTGGGTGATTATTTCTATAAGCCGCAATGTGTTCCTTATACCTAGTTTGAAAATTGCGTCCTGTCTGACCTACATAAACACCATTGCACTCGTCGCACGACAATTTGTAAATACCTGACTTTTTATGATTTTCTAACCTATCTTTACCATTACAAATCTGTCTAAGTGAATTATTTGTTTTGAAAGCTACCCTAATTTTATTTTTAAATAATGTTTTTGAAACTCTTTCACTGACTCTGCCTAAATAAGAAAGACTACCTTTATACCTATCTGGTTTTTCTGGTGGCAATGGATACAAAAGTGAACATACTATTTTTCGTTGTTTTGCCTTAATCAAACCATCGACCATGTCTCTTTTGTATCCATTGCTCTCAGCAATATGATAAATTATGGATAATTCCCTATTATAATTGTTTTGTGATAGTGGTACGGACACCAACCTATGAACAAAACTACGGTACGCTGCTAATTTGTGTTGAATAGGATGGCAAGACGTAGCAGGAATTGTGACATCCGTGTATGTTGGCTTTCTATAGATCTGAAAATCATGAGAGTTGTTAAGACGGGATACAGTTAAGTCTAAAAAGTTTATAGACCCGTTTTTCTCTAATTCTAAAGTGAATTTAATTTTTGAATGTAATCTATTTAGTTTGTTGACAAAAATATCTATTTGACGCATCGTACCCTTCCAGCATATGATTATATCATCAACATAACGGTAGTAATATAAAATATTAGGCTCCCCAATAATGAACTTATTTTCAAAGTTGTCCATAAAAATATCTGCCATAAGAGGACTAAGTGGAGAACCCATAGCCAAACCTTCCTTTTGTCTAAAATATTGATTACCAAACCGAAAATAATTCTGTTCCATACATATTTTCGTCAAAGATATCAATTCTTCTGCCTCTCCAGGGTGCAACTTCTTCCTCTCAAAAAGATTTTCAAGTATCTGTATGCACATTCTTCTGCCTCTCCAGGGTGCAACTTCTTCCTCTCAAAAAGATTTTCAAGTATCTGTATGCAGTGCTGTAGGAGTGCATACAGATACTTGAAAATCTTTTTGAGAGGAAGAAGTTGCACCCTGGAGAGGCAGAAGAATTGATATCTTTGACGAAAATATGTATGGAACAGAATTATTTTCGGTTTGGTAATCAATATTTTAGACAAAAGGAAGGTTTGGCTATGGGTTCTCCACTTAGTCCTCTTATGGCAGATATTTTTATGGACAACTTTGAAAATAAGTTCATTATTGGGGAGCCTAATATTTTATATTACTACCGTTATGTTGATGATATAATCATATGCTGGAAGGGTACGATGCGTCAAATAGATATTTTTGTCAACAAACTAAATAGATTACATTCAAAAATTAAATTCACTTTAGAATTAGAGAAAAACGGGTCTATAAACTTTTTAGACTTAACTGTATCCCGTCTTAACAACTCTCATGATTTTCAGATCTATAGAAAGCCAACATACACGGATGTCACAATTCCTGCTACGTCTTGCCATCCTATTCAACACAAATTAGCAGCGTACCGTAGTTTTGTTCATAGGTTGATGTCCGTACCACTATCACAAAACAATTATAATAGGGAATTATCCATAATTTATCATATTGCTGAGAGCAATGGATACAAAAGAGACATGGTCGATGGTTTGATTAAGGCAAAACAACGAAAAATAGTATGTTCACTTTTGTATCCATTGCCACCAGAAAAACCAGATAGGTATAAAGGTAGTCTTTCTTATTTAGGCAGAGTCAGTGAAAGAGTTTCAAAAACATTATTTAAAAATAAAATTAGGGTAGCTTTCAAAACAAATAATTCACTTAGACAGATTTGTAATGGTAAAGATAGGTTAGAAAATCATAAAAAGTCAGGTATTTACAAATTGTCGTGCGACGAGTGCAATGGTGTTTATGTAGGTCAGACAGGACGCAATTTTCAAACTAGGTATATGGAACACATTGCGGCTTATAGAAATAATCACCCAGAAAAATCACATTTTGCAAAACATTTATTGGATACAGGACACTCTTTAAACGATAATAATACATTCAAAATTTTACATTCATGTGTCAAAGGTTTCAGGATGTCAGTTTTGGAAAATTTAGAAATCATAAAACATAATTTAAATACATTTACATTGTTGAACGAGACCAATATTCTGCCGAGATCCCCGTTATTGCGCATTTTTTCAACGCAAAACAACGTTGATGACGCAATCGCGCCACTAGGAGGGCGGGGAGTTCGACCCGATACTATATAAGTGGGGATGTCACGCGGTTGACTCACTTTCTGTTTAGCGCTCGGCGGAGCAACACGTCTGCGGAGTTCTGCGTCGTTGTTGTTTTTTAGCGACGTCGACGTTGGTGGACAGCGAGTCGATCATTCCTGAGGATGCCTTATGGGGAAGGCGAAACATTGTCGAATTTCTGTTGAGTTTCTTGTGTATTTATGTGTGTGTCGTTTCTCCAAGCTAATTACAGGTTAACGTGTTGTTTTTATTGGTGGAAGAGTAAGTAGACGGTTGCATTTATTAATGATTGCATGTTTGCTTGTTCTTTCTCTGATTTGCATGTGAATCTGCGGGCGGGAGGGCGGTGCATGCGTATGCATTTTGTGGAACTTGTCAGAGAAAGTTAGCGGAATTTGTACTAAATATCTTGTCTTATAGAATATCTTGTAATGGATTTCCGCAAAGTCACGCCTGAGTCAATTAATTATTAAAATGTAATACTGTGCAAGTAAACTATAAGCCAAATGTATTCGATACATCAGTGTATCGAGGAGACGAGGTCCCGACGTGTCCAACGCTAATTCGGAGTTGACCCAGGGCGTTGGGACGAGCTATAAATTGTTCTGTCACATGAAGTTTCTGTGCCCGAATATAAACATTCTCTACACTCGGACAAGAACGGATATAGGTTGCTATATCCGGTAAATCAAATATAGGTTTTAGGTTACAAGTGAGTTCTTTAGACCATGGTTGTAAATTACAAGGTGTAAGAACCTCGATTAAAAATACGTTAATCAAAACTTTTCTTCCAAAACTGTATGCTTATCTTTGTGTTGTACGTGGCAGCCCTAAAATCAAGGCAGAGCTAAAATTATCATCATTATTAAGACAAGGACAAAGGTGTTCAAGTTATAAGTGAAATTATGGCGTAACTTTACATGCCCGTTCTTATTTTAAAAACTAAAATTCGAAAAGTCTTTGAATCAAATGTTATTGACTTCGGGACTAGATTTACCACTTTTTGGAATAACATACAAAATAAAACTAACAGTGTTTAACTGAGAACCATCTCATATTTCTATTTAAACGAAACTGTTCTGTCATGTGATGTGTTTCAGTGTCCGATTATAAATATTGTATACACCGGGCGGGTAAAATAACGAAAATAGACACAGGCAGCTATAACCAGATAAATCCGGTATAACACAAATTATAAAGAACTGAGAATAATCACATATCTATTTTGAATTCTCATAATAGTAATAATTTGTATGATTTTGATAAATAATGCTGTACATTTTCACACAACGTCTTTTAACCCCAAGGTAAATACAGCTTGTTGGAAACTCATGACTGATTTGGATATAATGTTAGTGTAAACATTTCAAAAATTGTTTAATAAAAGTAAAACAAGGACAAATATAGTTTTATGGACACATTTTCAAACATATCACACATTTTCATTGGTCGATTGGACCTGATACCGACCAGAAGTAAAAAATAATCATCTAGTGCGGATATCGGGTCGAAAGGACCTGATTCCTGAAAAAAACCTTCTAAATACATGCGTACCGAACAGATACATTCGAACCGATAACGCACCCCAGGACCAAGAGGCTTCGGGCCTTATGCACCTGATAACGCACTGGCTGAAAGTTATCGAAAATACTTGACCCAACGAACGTGTTAATAAAATTTATAAATTAAAATATTAGACAAGGTGACATAGGTACTTAAAATGCTATATTAAAACATTTGGAAATTTCTTATTTTAACACCACTATCCAACACCTACCAAACTAATAAATCGGTTCTGGATATACACACATATCCCTTTATAGAAATCGAACCACCGACCGTGGTCGTGCTCATGGTGCAAGGATCGCTAAGTATCGCAATATTTGAATCACTCTCATTATACCTTTTATTTAAAAATAATGGTTGAATTAAACTTCGACTCTTAATTCTATGAAGGCCAGTTTTATTGTGATTGTATTCCGTATAGTTGTTTCCTGCTAAATTAAACTACGTTTTTACAGTTGTTACGATCGGTTGAGTAATGTTTTCAACTTAACGACTACAACAGAAAGCCAATCTCGGAACAAGATCGTAAAGCCGTGAGATCCGACATTGTCGGCACTAAAGTACGTCTGGTGGATCGATCCTGGCATCAGTGCCCATGGGACACGGTCGTGACTTTATCTTTTGTCCTTCCCTTGGCCCTTTCTTGAATATTTCGAAGCACAAGTCGGTGATTTTGTTTTTTTACTATTTTTCTGTTCTTTAGTTTTACAACTCTTTGTTTCTTGTTTCATAAAATTAGTAGCTTCCACTCACACCTCTGCTCTGCGTGGTTTCAGTAAAAAATAGTCTATGCATGGTCTCTGTCTGTGTGTGTGTATGTAGCCGGGTTACAAGCTACGAATACGCTACGAATGATAAAGCATATTATAAAATATCTGATTATTTAGATGACAAAAAAGCTTGGGATGAAACTGCTTCCAACTCCATCAAAAACAATGTAATAGTTATTACGAACAATGACGTTAAAAAAATATAAGCCAAGCAGAGTTTCTTGACAATTCTTCTCTGTTTGGTTGCGTTACGAATTGGTGGTAAATTAAAAAAAAATGACGTTTCAAAGTGTACTATACAGTTCCTACTGAATAAATGAATTTTGACTTTGACTTTGACTTTGACATCGGATAAAAATCCAAAATAGTTCAGCCTCTATTTATCGATGCCTAAAACACAAACACTAACTTCCAATATTACTAGCCCGCGGCTTCACTAACGTTAATAGTTATTTTCCTATCCCTTGGGAACAGCGCTATTATAGATAATAGGTACCATAATGTACCTCAAGGCATTTCTTAAAAGACATATCTTTTTCTGTACCCCTGACAACGCGCATGCAAAATTTCATGATGATCAGTTAAATAAAGCGTACAACAAGTTGAGTAAGGTAAACAAATAAACAAATATACACAATTTTTGAATCAACTACTTGGTACTACTTCTATTCAGCCATTAACCCACTGCTGTGTGAAGGCCTCTTCTATATCACGCTACCCTTGGTAGTACTTATTTGTCGCTCAAACTTATTTATACTTATTTATTAAATTTCTAGATGATTAAGTACTCGTGTATTGCTAGCAGAGGTGTGTGACATACGTCCAGCTGTGGAGTGAAAAAAGATTTTCAGTTTTAGTGAACTTTCAAAGCATATGTGGTTTGCATTTTAGCGCTTCAGCAGACTTGAAGCCTATTAGTCAGTTCACTGATACTGCTAGCAGCCGAAACTCAAAGGATCATAATATTCATCATCAAACGTAACAAATCGGCAAACGTAATGTAGAATGCCCCCCGGCTAGGGCGAGTGACGATCTGTGAAGGCCTGGTAGAAGCTGGATACGTTGAGCTGAACACAGGGCGCAATTGCGTTCATTGGGGGAGGCCTATGTCTGCTATAGGCTACTGTTACCATTCGTAACTCAAAGGACCAAATTATATCGTTTACCATTTTTTTGTGGATCAGTTGATTGTGATACTAAGACCCGCCGCACTCAGTTCCGTGATTTCATCAGTTTTGCATGCAGTTTTATCACTTGTGATTAGACTCTCGATCACCAACACTGGTAATAAGTATTCGTATTGTAAACGTAAATTTACACCAATGAGAAAGCGTAGCTTAAAAGTAACGCTTTGTCAATGGCCAAATTTTTTCGTCAGGTTGAAATATTAATGATCGCCTTACAGTTTTTAGAATATTATAATCCAAGTGATGGAATTAACTGATTGTAGTTGCCAACTGGTAAGACATACGAAGATAGTAAGAGGCTCTTTCCCTGGCCCTTTCTTCTATGAAAAATTCATCGCCAGCCAGATAAGTCACGCGCGCGCGTCTCAGTTGCATTTGCCATAGTGAATAATGCAAGTGGCACGTGTGAGCACATTCCATTAGTGGAATGTTCTAGAGTAACGCCGAGTGGTGCGCGAACACACGTCCCGCAAATTGTATGAGATTTATTGGTGACCCCAATAAGGGATTTTTTTTATTGGAACGGATATTTTTGTCGCCTGATAAATGTTGGTGATTTATTAAGATTGGACGATTACGGTAATGGTGATGGTAGTATTATTTTTCGTTCTGCTTTACTCTAATATTTTCTTTATTACCTTACAGATTTCTTGGAAAATATCTCGCGGATTTTTTGTAAGAAATTATTTTAACAATAAAGAGAGAATGAATATTATTAAAAGACCTTGAAAAAGGGCTAAGGCTAAGGGCTTTCCTTCTTTTGTTGGTTGTTGAATACCCTTTTTTCTACTTCTAATTTGAACTGTTTCAGTATTTTTTTTATATTTTCTTCCAAAACTTTAAGGTTAAGACGTTATGTTATAACAAGAAAAACTAGCTTATTAGTGTTTTATTAGAAAAGTATAGCTACAAATCTATTACTAATATATTATATTTATTATACAAAGAATACAGTAGTATTCTTCGCAGTTGTTTTAGAAGTGGAATACGCTCAGTTAATATGGGAAACCTGGTCTTAAGCAAGTTGTTAAAGTCACTAGTTGAGAACTGCTTTATTATTCAATATTAAATTCAGCGAAGGAAGGACTGAAGCAAGTTTCTAACTAAATATTTGAAGTTTTACTACACCACGTCTTGCTCCGTGTAAAAGCCGACCCTCTATATACTTACACTTGTATAAAATCCATTATGAGGCAGAAAGAGCGTAGTACGTACTTCGTTGAATGTTTAAATCTACTAACAAGGATAAGAACTAGTTTGTAAGGAGTTTCTAAACTTTTATATTTTTAATTCTTTGCCTTTTTCTGCAGGAACTTCGACAAGGTTCAGCGTTGTATCCCGTCTCGTTTCTACTACGGTACGAGTTTGTGGATGTGAGCGAGCAAGGGCAACCACTGTTGGACTCCCAATCAGCATGTGACAGAGTTTTCAAGTCAGCGCAAACGTACTCCGGGAGGTTTCAAGCGCCTCGAGCGATTTTTTACTATGGTAGAGGTGGCGCACAGAATCTCACTTGTGTTCTGAGGTAAGAAAAGCAATATAACATTTGTTCATGTGTTATCATACAGATAATCCAGAGATTTCCTGTTGTTATTTATGTTCTCGAATTAATAGCAATCATTTATTGGTCTGGCTAAAACATATTGTTTCCCACAGATTTGAGGCAAAACAAGGTGAAAGAGTACAACTGACCTTCACAAACACTTATTTCGGGAACAAGCATTGTAGCACACACAAAGACTCTCGGACCAGCCGGTGGAAATGTGATAGGCCCGCAAAAAGGACCATCGGCGGCGAAGGGCTAGCCCAAATCATTATTACCGAGTATCCTTGGGATGGAGTGCCGATACAAAGGGATTGTATTTGTACCAATCGATCAGAGCCTTTGAATATACACACACTGACAGCCCCCGTTGTTGAAGTGAACTTCACCGTTACTATGATGAATATAACTGAGGATTACGAGGATTTCGCTTTTGAAGGAAAATATAAGTTTGTGCCTACTGGTCCGGGAGATGAAACTGTGTGCTCAACTGGATGGGGCGAAAGGCGACTTAGAGGAAGCAGCGGGGAAATAAGACTTTATGATAAGCGACATACCTCTATCGCACCGGAAATAGTTGGTGATAGAAATGTCATATCAGAAAGCGTAAGAGCAGAAGTTGCTTGTGTGCATAGACCGTGGCTGATTGAACCCGGAGGCGATGAAGTTGACCCGATCCAAGGGAGATACCTCTACGTGAAGATACCAGGCTATGAAATGACTAACTCACTGCCATTCTGCTCAACCCCCAACCGACTGTTCATATACAAGGCCCGTGACACAGCAAATCATAAAGAAATATGCCCTGATGGCACAGGTTTCATAGAACTTTACTCCCCTGGATGGAAGTCCGCCGACGCCGCCTTAGAAACTTCCTTGAAACCGCACGCAAAAAGTTACGTTATTGACTTTCTTCAACACGAGCAAGCCGACTATTCGATAAAATGGATTGAGATTATGAAGAAACCTTCTTTCGAACACGACCCGGAAACTAATATCCTTCCTGCAGCTGTTGCGGATTGCCGGTACAGGTAAGTTTTCTATTATAAAATCTCGAAACTTTCCTAGCGCGAGAAAAAATTGATTGAGTTTTGTTTTTCTTTTCTTTAGGTGCCCGGAACTGAACGCTTGTATACCTATCTCTTTATGGTGCGATGGGAGCGCGCATTGTCCATCAGGGTATGATGAAGATGATTCCAACTGCTCATTTAGGATATCTCTGCCGCCGCCGTACGTAGCCGCAGCTGCGGGAGTCGGCCTGCTCATATGTGCTGTATTAGTAGCTCTATGCACATGCAAAAGACGTAGGAGAAAAGATAAAGAGTTCAAAGCAAGACTAGACGGCGCTCTGCCCCCAGAAGAAAGGCCGTTCGATCGAGCTAAAACGAACGGAGTGCCCGTCGAAACGGGTCGCCAGTATGCCACCGTGCAAAAATACGCTACAATAGATAAATACAGTCTGAGTCAGAAGTATAGCGCGGGGCTAAACGATGCAAGATATTATGACGAAGTGGCACAAAGAGATAAGCTTGCGGATACGAGGTACGCTAGCCTGGGCCGGGCCGGGCGGGGCATGCGCGTTGACAACAGAAGCAGTGGCTCGAGGCGAATGCCCGATCTCGGTTATCCGGATCTAAAAGACAACTTCTGTTGACCCTACCCGGATCTATTAGAAACGACAGTGTAAGCTCGGACGGTCTTAATCCGAAATAGTACTTTGTGTTTTCGTGTACCGTTAGATCAAAGACTGAATTCGGCGTAAGTGCCTACTTGTTTTGGTCAGTGAATTTGCGAACGGACTCTTTTCGGCTTGTCGTATTATTTATTTAGGCGTTCTGTTTGTCAAAGTTAAATGTAATCAGGTAGAGGAATTGTAAATATTATGATAGGAATTAGCGACGATTCAGTACGTTTATAACTTTACATACAGATTTCAACTTATTCGTCTCATCAATTTACATATCTAAAGTGTATATAAATAAAATGCTTGACAATACAATTATAAGATACTACAAACATTTTCATAGATAATTATGTGTTGAATCATAATTTTCATCATAAATTTTAAGAGGGGTCAAGCTCAATGTAGATTGGCGAGATTCGCGCGCTGTAAGCTATATTTAACCGCCTTATCTCTAACTAGATAAAACTGTATGATAATAGACAGAGCCAGCGCGATCAAATGTGGCTTTCAGTTCGCTATGTACGTAATATTGAATGGGTCATTCAATAATTCGGAGACCCAGCCACTACATTTTAATTTACATTACCTATGTCAATATTATGAGAAAGTTTTCAGAAATATGAAGATCTATAGTTGTAAAATCAAAATGTGATATAGGTTGTAAAAATAAGATTTAAGAGTTCACAAAATATACGGACTTCTAGACCTAACGTTTCATGTGTATATAAGTTTTGGTGTAAGGCTGTACTATTGTGTATCTATCATGTACATATTAACGTATAAGATTTTTAAAGTCTGTAATTATTTCCCGGTACAAGGAAGATTAAAGTCATTTCTAAAAATATTACGTTTTTTACTGCCCCAGTCTGAAAGAGTTACTCGTCGTAACTTTTATAGGATCAACTCTGCCCCAATTTTATTATCTAATGCATAAAATTGACCTCAATTTTCAATTTACATACTAGGTAATAACGTTTTGAAGTAGCTCTAAGTACATAGCTATGTTATTGTGAAAATTTGCGAAAATTACGATGGCTGTTGGAAGAGTTCGCTTTCAAGTGATAAGACCGCCCATATTGTACCTTTTAGGTACGTTAAGTTTCTGTCCGCTACTTCTAAAATTAAATAGTTTAATTTAAAAAAAATCCTTCATTCATTCATTGAAAAGTAGGTAATCTGATAAAGATTTATGAGAATGAATGATTTTTGTAAGGTACAATGGGCGGTCTTATCACTTGAAAGCGAACATGAGCGAGGTTAATCAAGAAAAAAATGAGCTTAATAGCTTTACCACTTATTGGATTCTGAACGAAATGGAACAAAAGTTAGGTATATTACTGTGTTTTTAATATATATATATATATATATATATATATATATATATATATATAAATAAAATATATAGTATAAATATAGTAACTGTTTATTAGTGATAGAGGGAACGCATGAAAGGCTTAGAATATGCCTTCCATAAGTAAATTTAAAGTCTTATTTTGAATTTTGTCTGTTCCTACCTGACTAAAGCTTTTTCTTACAGTGACTATCAAATTTAATCCATTAGATTAGATTTAATTGATTCAGTATTCATTTTTTCTGCCGTCAGGCTTATTTCATTGGATAGCAAAATCGATCGACGTATCCCATTATCAAATGAATGAGACTGCTCGCCACGTCAGACTTTTTGTTCGACCGATAATCGGGCCGATTTTTCCTGCATAATATTTCTTACAGACTTTTTGTAAGACGTGTGCGTTGCACTATTGCAATCAGTACGTTTCATGTTTCACCTACTAAGAAACCGTCACCGATTATCGGTAATCGACGGGCAGCCTGAACGGTGAAAAATGTTTGAAAATACAAAATAACTAAACATCCCAAACATTATACGACTTGAGATGACCTGTGTGACGAAGTGGTTGGTCTGCCTAAGACGGAGAAGGTTGCGGGTTTGAAAAACGCTGCGAGACCAATGTTTGTAGGATCTGCAAATATTTGTCTCGGGTCAAGGTGGTGTTCTATGTATGGTATGTAGATATGTATCAGTCATATACAATATGATGCTGTGTGTTAGTGTGCAGTACTATAACGTTAAAATTATTGTTCCACATTTTATGTTACATCATTTTGACTCACAGATACGAATGATTACATTTATATTGTTAGTGAGGAGTAGTTTTCAGTCACGGCTCATATTATTAACCGTGAACGATTTCACCTCAATCTGTTCCGTAGTTTTGGCGTGAAACAGAAACAAACTTCACAATTCACATATTTTTCAAACTTTCACTTATTTCTAGTATGATAGCGTACATTCTAACTCGTTAACTGTGGGCCTCGTACATGAGGCCGCGGACCATGCCTAAAGAGAGTGAAGCTGGGTACGGATAGTGCGTTCCTGCTTACGCGTTGTCGGGGTACGCTGTGCACGCGTACATTGGATACGCGTACAGTTAATGTGGACCTCTGCGAACCTGAACGGGAGGTCAATCGATCCAGAGCGCTACGCGAGCCGAAACCGACAGACCGCCGCATGCCAGCTCGCTCGGCACGCGTTTCCCAGAGTGTACGCGTAGTTGCAAGTACAGATAAGGCGTCCAAGACACGTGTAGCCGACTACGCGTACCAATATACGTGCTATCCGTATCCAGCTTAACATGACGTCCTGCAGATACGCGTTGTGTTTTCAGCACTCAATAAGTGTAGCACGTTTACTCCAAGACATGATGATGCGCGCTACTAGCGAGGAGGGCAATGTTCAGGTCCACCGATGAGTTTTCAGCATTCAAAGTTATATTATTATAACGATATGATACCATTTCAAATACTTTTCAAAATCGAAATACTTTTGTCTCTGGAATCTTTCCGACTGAATCGCCACACAATCAGTGGTATTCTACTTGTTGTTCCCAAGTCCTGTTAGCAGCTTTAATTAGTTCATCGGATAATTTAGTTTGCAGCTCTCGTTACTGGACGGACGGTATGCAGCCCGGCCTACAATCTAATTATCTGACGGGATAAATACAAATTAGTGTACACAGTACTAAGTTGGCTACAGTCAAGCGAGTGTAGACGGTTTTGAGTCTCTCAAATGTAGTTTAAATCCAGTCCATTCAAAGTTTTAATTAGATTAATTATTTTTACAAAGATTGTTGTTATAAACATCTTCGAAATAAGTATTAATAATTGTGACAGCAACTTCTTCGTACTACGAAGTTCGTAGTGCCTATGAAACTTTAGGTAGGAGGTATTAACAATACTTTGCAAATCAGCCAAATTATTCTAGATATTCAACCCACAAAGTCATGACATCACGACAGAATTGTTTAAATCGAATAGATTTATATATTTAAAAACTAGCTTCCGCCCGCGGCTTCGCTCGCGTGGTAACCGGATAAAAACCCTATTAAGTCTTTGTTGGTTATTCCTGGTCTAAAACTACATTATATACAAAACTCTGCTCAATCCGTTCCATAGTTTTGAACAAAGAGTTTGGATTTTTTCTGTTTGTTTTGTTGTGAAAGAGGAACAAACCTTTCACATATTCACATTTCATAAAATCTTCACACTGCCTTTATAAGACGTTTATGATGATGACTGTACCAGGCTTACTTTGTTGATACGTGAAGCGGAAAAAATATTTTTAAGAGATAATTAGGAGGGACTGACTAATTACTTTTGCGAGGACCGTTAAAATTGAAGGCCTTCATTAGAATGTTTGAGAAAACAAAAATATAAAGTTACCCGAATCTAACTTAAAGGAAAAACAGTGTTTACAAAGTTCCTAAAGTCGCTTTTAAAGTTAATTAGCAAATCTTAGAGCACAAGATAAAAGTTAACAAGCACATAAACAAAGTTACTATAAATATTGGTAGTAAAAAGTCAGAACTACGTTTGAAAACGGAAATAACAGAAGCCACGTAAGCCCATTTTTGAATGCTCATTCAATTCTAAAAATGAGGCATCGACAAAAACTCCATCTGGCTTGCCTTCTATTTGGCGTAATGAAGCACGAAGCACCGAAATACCTACATAATAAATTAGGGATGGTGACCAACATGAGATCCTGCGAACCTCGCCAATGCTCGATGCAGCTCTCAACACAGCGGCATAGGACAGCTGCTTTCAAAGGCAGTTTCCGCTACGCTGCATCGAAGTGTTGGAACAACATCCCCCCGCCGATCAGGAACCTGAATAGTAGCTACGGGTTTAGAAAAAAACTTAAAATGTTTCTTGTTGACTGGCAGAAAAAGCAGGAAAACCTCGTGATGGATACAAGTGCTATATAGTGTCATACAACTAATTATGTTTAGTACCTTCTTCTTTGAATGTGAAACCTGACCTACCTAATAATGTTTCTATGTAATTTGTTTTTATTTGTTTTGAAAGTTTTTCTTATTTTTTTACTAGCTAAACGCACTGTTTTGCTGTTATATTATCTTTTTTTTTTTTTTTTCTTCTTATTTTACACACTATATTTTTTTCTGTTTCTTTAGCTATTAGTTTACACGTCCGCTAAACGGAATCGGTCCTAACGGAAGATCAGCGTGGGTTGTTTGTTTACTTACAACTCGCATAATGCTGAGTTAGGGTCCATTTTGTAGCACATCACATACAATGTACCTACTATCTTAATAATAACTATTATTATTCTATGTACTATGTACCAATGCATTCCTAAGTGTTGATGTTGTTGCAAATAAATATTTTTTATTCTTATTCTTTTTTTAAATAACAGTGAAATTGTTCTGCGAAAGAACATTTTCGCGAAGAAATGTAATTCTGTACTTAGCACAAAGAGATCTTCTTCTTCATATGAGTTATTGACAACTCTTTTCTCAGAGGTCGCCCAAAGGCGTCCGACATGGCTTAACGACTGAAAAAGCCGGGACAACGTACTTTCCGAAGCACGGAAGCGCTCAGGTCTGAATGTAACTAAACAGTCACCCATCCAAGTTGTGATCGTGCGGAGAGTTGCTTAACCATCTTGGTTCTGCTTCAACTTCTGTATCTGCACGCAGAGATGAGTACCATAGACATGTAAGTTACTAGACAGAACTATGTTTGAAAATGGAGATTACCAATGGAATGACGACCTCTGTGGCGCAGTGGGCGAAGGCCCGCCTTAGACGCAGAAGGTTGCGGGTTCGATTCCCGCCACGAGACAAATGTTTGTTGTACGTTCTGCAAATATTTGTTTCGGGTCTGGGTGTCTTCTATTTATAAAAAAGTCGATGTTCAGTTCAGATTTCTTTGTGGGTTTACTAACAATACTTAGGTATATTATTGTGTACCAAAATAGCTCTGGGCATATGAAAATACAACGAGCTTTTTATAGTCGAGGTCAATATAGTCACAATATTACTGCTGGTAGAAGCTGGATGCGTCGAGCTCAGGACAGGGCGCAATGGCGCTCATTAGGGGACGCCTATGTCCAGCAGTGGACTGCTATAGGCTGATGATGATGATGATGATGATGATTACTTCAACTTATAACCTCAAATGAAATCATCATTATTATCAACAAACAAAAACATAATGTCGCTAAACAATCTTACAAAATGATTCAATTAAAGGGTAAAGCTAATGACTAACTCCAGTGTCAGAGTTTTTAGGCCACCCAAAGGCCTCTGACATAGTTTAGCATAGCCACCGGGCCTTCAGAAGCAAGGAAGCGTTCAGTTTTTTAAAAATGCAACTTACACAATAAAGGTCATAAGAATAATTTATAATGATGATGATGATGATGATGCCTTCTTGACATGTCAAGCAACTGGAAGTTATGCTATCTCCGAACAAATGGAATACCATTATAGACACAAGTACATAGCTAATCTTTTCCGTAAATAACTATTGCTGAACATTTTTGCCACAATATCATTATAGTCCCAAATAGATTTTATATTGTGTCTAAAAACCCCTGAAACCCGAGTAAGTACACAAATCCTTTTAGCCTCTCACTAACTACAGAGCACAACAAACGAGAAACAAAACTTTTGTTTCATCGAACATGTTTGCTCGACAACATAAGACCGTAGATTAAACGAAAATATTTGAACTAAGTTCGAGCGTCCCTCACAAACTCATTTAGCCTTAACTAACTGCTAATCCCAGCAATTTGCTAGAAATGTTTTGTGTTCCAGTCTCACTATTATGGCCTGCTTAGCCGTTACACTATATGGCCTATCTTGACCGTTATGTGGCTGGCTGTACTAAATAAAAAGATATAAAGACGCTACCTCTGCGAGGGAGTGTTTCAACAACAATAGTCTATTTAGTCCACTGCTGGACATAAGCCTCCCTTGGAAATGCTGGTTGAGGATTGCAGAGCACGTTGCTTTCTATCAGCGGCTAGGGAATTTAACTGTGAGGGTGTTAGGGCTGCGCTATGCCGTAAGAAGCCGGCCGCCAGAGCCCCGTCTGTCATAGAGCACGGTGCACCACATTGCAGGTAAGGTCGGCTTGGGTTCCAAAGATTGAAGTTGGAACCCCGAGCAAGGGTATCGCGACTACATTATCGTCCTGCCACTTCATTCAACATATAAAAACTTTATGAGCGTATCTCCACACGGCGATACGGTAATAGTATCACCGTACACACTGTACCTTTACCTTCAACAAAGTATTGCATAGTAGGTCACTTAAGTTCGCAACGTTCCCATGCAAAGCTCTGGGTCTCAATGTCATCAACATGAGACATAATGGTGATAAACCTCATTGTCATCGTGCCTGTGATTTTACCGGCACCACCGAAAATCAGCAATGTCTATTGCTGTGTTTCGGTAAATGGTGCCGGTAAATCTATTGTCTAATAGACAAACATTTATTTACAACATGGTACACATTACATACAACAACATAATTATGTAAGTAATGTAAGTAGGTTAATAGAAGGTAAGCAGTATGCTGCTTTACGGCAGAAATAGGCACGGTGGTAGTACTTTCGTGTCGAGCCCTTCTGAATTGACCATAGACTACGATTTTTTACCGGAAACATAATGAGTCCTTTTTATATATATCCTTAAAAGCGTAAGTGGAGATCTCAATCGTAGCTTTTAAAATATATCTACAGTACATACCCAAGCTACCTAGCGGACATTTTCTGAAATTAGCTTTATTCCAAGTCGCAGCGTCTGGCACTGCATATATTATGGATACGCCATAGCTTTCAGGGTACAGTCATGTGCCTAATGAGAAGCACTTAGGCCTGGGTTAAGTAATCAATTGATATGCTAATATTGGCCCGTATAATAAGAAATTAGAGCGATATAAGAGAATGTGATGTGTGGATGAGTTTTATGACTGGACCAGGTGATTCCAGGCTGATCTAAAGATGTTCTATGTTTTTCGGTAATATTGTCTGTTTTAGTTTTTTATACGTATTAATAAATAAGAAAAACAAATAGCAATAAAAAATCTAAAGAATTACATATTATGAACAAAAACTACCTAGGTAGGTATTTTAATTGATAAGTACCTACATCAAATTGAAACAGACAAATTCCCACTTCGGAGGCTTTTTTTCGTTTGAGCTAATGGCCAACTCTGATGTCGTTGGTACTCCGGTACCAACATTTTAACATGCCTTCTGAAAGTGCTCAGATCTAAATACCACTAAACGGAAGAATATGAATAAAAATAATTTAAATCCAAAAACGTTGCCTTACATTACCGCACTAACAGTTTATGTATACGTGTCCCAAAACTCAACGATAAGCTTCGCCAGAGGGAGGTCCACCCTCTGGCGCCACTTATGACTAATCAAGAAAAAATATAAAAAAATATATTTCAATTTATTTTAAAATTACAAAACAAATTCTAAAAT
Source organism: Horisme vitalbata (assembly GCA_951804965.1). Classification (NCBI taxonomy): domain Eukaryota; kingdom Metazoa; phylum Arthropoda; class Insecta; order Lepidoptera; family Geometridae; genus Horisme; species Horisme vitalbata. Next base: position 26,670,481 of record OX638091.1, on the reverse strand, counting down.
TTTAAAAAATTGTGACCTCTTAAGATATTTCTGACCCCATGACCACATTTTTTTGTAATTTCAATTTAATTCAATTTAAAAAAATGTATTTTTTTCTCGAGCCCACTTATCGTTGAATTTTGGGATATCCCATAAGTATAATACAGATAAATAAGTATTATATATTGCAAGTAGATATAATGTATTTAGTATATATCATGGATACATAGGCATACACACTATTGGATAAAAAACAATATCTTCCCTGTTAGTAAGACTGTAAATCCCTATACCCCAAAGGTGTAGGTGCAAATTATTTAAATGGTGTAAGTGTAGTCTAAACAAAAAAAAACTGTCAACCATCCAAGAAGTGGACGATTGAAGTGTTGCTTAACCAAGATAAGAACATCGAAGTAGGCCACGCCATGGGCGCTTCAAAAACAATAAAAAACATCAGATAATTCCGTAACTATCAGCTTTTCAATAACTAAACGAACGAAGTAGTTTCACCACTTTTCAAGAGTCATTATACTTTGTGCCTCAGTACCGACCCCGTTGTCATACTGCTAGAATTTCCATATCTAAATGGAAAACGGCCCTACAATCAATTTTGCTCCCACATCCCATTTGAAAAGTGCACCTGTGTTGAGAATTGGTTGTATAGCTATTTTTGTTTTGTCGGTAATTGGAATGTAGCGTCCTGTAGCTTCAGGTTTGTAGTTATTTTTGATTACTGCAGATTGAAACCGGTTATGGGATATGTAAGACCTTGAATTGCTTGTGTAAATAGTTTGATGTTCAAGTCAGCCAGTCCAGGCGTTAGGGTAGTCAAATTATTAGTCTTGCCAAAAGAAAGTACTTAGGTACGGTTTAATATGAAGATAAAAATAAACATTTTCAATCTTAAAGAGTATCGACAAAAAATAATTTTATTAAAGATAATATAATTATGTATAACAGTAGCGCCCGCGGCGTTGCTCGCGGGGTACCTGGACAAAAAAGATATTTGTATAGCCTGGATTCTTTCTTTATTGAAAGTATTTGGTATTCGGTAAGCTCCGGTCAGTACTTTTGGCGTGAAGGTGGAACAAACAACTTTCTTATTAGGGGATCTTAAGTTAGACACTATCAAAACCAATATACGACGTACGACGTGTCCTATAATATTATTTTATCGTATGGCAGGTAATTGAAAGTGGTTATTTTATACAGACACTTTGACTTTGAAAATAGCTTTATAATCTCGACTATTTTCATTGTCATAAGTTAAAATCAGTGTTATAGAAAAAAAAATGCAATTAGTCTTTAAATTAAAAAGAAAAACGATATATAATAGTAACCTTTTCACATTTTTTTTTCCTCAGAATTTGTATCGATTGTATCTAAATAATATGAACGAGTTATTACGAAACAAAGCAAAATGTTTTCATCATATTATAAAGTATAATCACTTTTGTCCATCAAATTTGTAGCCATTCCAAAAGAAAATAACTACGAAGTCATATTTTTAGTTTTATCAGTTGATGGATCTTTTTTCTGGAACTATTATTTCATTATTAACTCTGATGTGTTTTTATTTGTGCCGTATCTATAGCATTAGTATGACATTCTTCTTTTAAGGTTCATGCACACACATCAGTAACGTCACTAATCAGTCACTAACATGAGGTTACTATACCTAGTACTTAGTAACTTACAAAGGGAATGCTCTCTCAAAAATATGTGCCTTTTTTGTTCCAGTTAGGTGTTGTTTCTCTGCACAACATCTTCTTCATAAATATCAATACCAAAGTGATTCTAAGGTCAAATTAATAATATTGTTTAGATAACCAACCAGCATACCCAAGTCGCCGATCATTCACGTCATAAAATATAATTCAGTAGATTGAAGTCGCAACCAGCAGCAGAAAAAAGAAGAATATAGAACACCTAAGGCTAACCTAAGCCTACCTAGCCTAACCGACGTTGAACTTATGATTTTATGAAAAAAGGACCATCAATTATAACATCTCTGATATCAATTTATGCTTCTACCAAATGACCTAGAGGTAGTCTATAGGTAGAGGTGTGCGTGTGACTCCAGGGTAGAAAGGGAATCCTTGTGGCTCCAACTCAGCGCTCGGAATAAGCGAAGCAAGAGCATGTGAAGAAAACATTCTGTTGGAGTCGTAAAACCTCAACTTCAGTCGCGTCATGGATGGCAGACACGTGATTGCTAGAAACAAAATATATATTATACAAATATACAATATAGTATACATGTCATATAATCATGAACCTCGGTCACAGTGTAAAGACTTTGCGGTGACGTTACTGACTGATGTGCGTGCACCTTTAGTACAACTTTCTTCTTTTATTAATTTGACTGTAGAACAATAATATATCGATGGTTTGACTCATCAAAACTAATAACCTAAGTGCTTTCTGTCATTTTTCATTGTACTGATTGGACTGTGATCAAAGGAATGTAAAAGCACAAAAATATTGGTCTTTGAAATGGAAATCGTAATTTATGAAGAACATTGATCATAAGCTGAAATGCTGTGACGCACTTTTTGGGGACATTGTACGCGACGCGTTATTTATTCAATAAATGAATCATTAGTGAGCCACTTAAAACAATATTTCAAAGTTGTATAATAGCAAACAGTGACAGGACTAACATTAAGTGAAAGTTATATTTAAGAAGCTATTGTAAGTATGGGTATATTGGGTATGTTAGTGATTCATTTAAAAATCTGGAAATTCTTTTGTGATTTTTTTTCAAAAGACTGAGTAAAAATATTATGTTTCTCAGTTTTATCCCAGTGGTTTGAGTGCGAAAAATACACCTTACTCCAAAGTTTGCGTTAACTATATTTTAGTAAGAGGATGTTATAGTTTTACAAACTTTAAGGCGGATACAGAGCGCGGTAACCTGTAACGAAACATGCAATGTAACATGAAAGGAGCATTTCATAAGTATGGACATAGATTGCGGAGCGCATGAACAAGCACATGACCCACCTGATGTTAAGTGGTAACATTATCCATCACAAAGCATTGCATCATAGATCAAGTTTTCGGAACGTGCTCTACCATGCAACGCCATGCGTCTATCAACTCGAGGCAAGATAATAGGCCTCTTGTGGCTGTAATTTCAGCCTTCAAACCGTCAAGACTTGAAAAAAAATTGCGAAATTACATTTCGTAAGTCTGTACCCACCTTTAGAGTGAAAACACATTTAAAATAAAAATAAAACCTACATCAAAAACATGTATTGAAAAACAACAACTGCAACACTAAAAAGTAATAAAATAATTTCATATTTTTTTGTTTATGCAACTAACAATCAACCTTTTTCTAAAAAACAAAAAAATACAACTGAATTGAAAACCTTTTTTTTAAGTAGGTTAAAAATTATTATAACCTAAATTTGTGCTCTTTTCCACACTCTTCTAAATTAATTATTAATTTCCATTTTTGTTTGTTATTACTTACGTTTGGTATGCAACAATATAAACGGAAACGAACAGACCGCACTGCATTCCATAATGCGTGTAATTAACGAAATAATACGAGCAACGTCGGTTATTCATCACAGATTTATCAAAATGGCTAGGTCAGTTAGTGATTACTATTGTAGATACTTGTCCTGTCCATGGCTTTGGTACCAATTATTCAACCGCACTCGTCTGACACTGCCTGATTATTCCCATCTTGGTGAATTGTGTTTGGAGTTACATATAATGTATACGTTGTAATAGTGCACGTACTAGCATAGAGCATTTATTGTAGAGTCGGTACCTACAATATTAAATTTTTCTTGTAAATTGTTTAATAAGTAAAAAATATTTTTTTTTATGTCGTCGTCGTCGAATAAATTAAAAATGAATAAATCATGAAAGAAAAAATAAGATTCTTAAAGAAGAATTTGCGATTCATCATCTCTAAGATTAGCAATTTATCTAAGTTTTGATGTGGCATTGACAAAATTCAACTTAAACTTAAATTTGACCATCGCATCGCCACAAAACTTGCGATACTGAAAGAATTACCTAGCTGTTCCTATCTCAGCTGGATATTCATTTAACAGGCGGGAGAAATATTGTTCATTCGATTGGATGATACGTTTAATTATGCCCTTTAGTGCGCTTTGTAATTAAAATGCGCATCACTTCGACTTTTATGAAGGCTTTATGTTTTTTAGCCTTTTCAGATAAATCATAAATAATTATACTAGTAATAGAGTAGCTTACAAATAAAAAAACAAATATTTCTGAAATCGCAGCATCTGTTAAAATTATTTGGCATGTCACGATTTGTTTATTTACGCAAAAATATAAAATATCTAAAAAATATTTGGGCTGGAATTCTCGTATAAATAATAAATAAATTTGTTTAATTCATACCACATAGATCCATGATGATGATTAGTAAACAATATAATAAATGCAGTCTTATTAATAATGTTAGTATGTATTATACTTAGTTATCGAGGAGCATAATGAAAAATAAATAAATTGTTCGCTGTTTTTTGTTAAAGTGCTATTGCTATAACAAACTGGACCTTCCGACGACTAGACGACTGAAATTATACACCGTACAACGATGCCTCAAAATTTTAAGGAAAACGTTAAATAAATCAATTTATTCATTATTAACTAAGTGACCCGACAGACGTTGTCTTGTCTCAAAGAGGGTATCGAAGTGAAAGAAACATTCAAAAAGGATATCGAAGTGGATTCAGCAATCAATGAGGATATCAACGTGGAAAATGCTATCAAAGAGGGTATCGATGTTAAAGAAAATGTAACGATGTAAAGGGTCCAGCTGCTCACGCTTGATGCCGAGACCAAGGGAAATAGGGAGTCATTTTTATATATACAGATTAGTACGATCACAAATCCATTTACACTAATTAATTAAAATTATTACAATTATAACAACAAGTATAATAACAAGAAATAATACTGAACAAATTAAATTAAGTATAACTAAATAAATTAATTAATTTTGGGATTATATGTACAAAAAAAAATATGACATAAAAAAATATTAATAACAATAAAATAATAATGAGCACTCTTTCATCCATCAGTCTCACAAAACCTCAGGCACACCAACATAATCTGCTTCCACTCAATAAAGTATATTTTTTGACAATTTATAGTCACCGGACCCATTAGTATTAAATATATACACCTAACGAAATTTTATGAGAATTTAGAGTAAACAAGATAAAACTTTCAGACTTAAAGTAATAAAACGCTATCAAAAATATATTTTAGAAGCTCCACGAGTATTTTTGGCGAAGACATTAAAACTTTAAATGGTATTTGGCAAGGCGGGAAAATGGCGGGTGGATCAAGGCCGTGACAAATAGAATAGGGCGGCCAAGTGAAGTGAGACCGTCGCGGAGGGGACCAAGAAGCACTTTGGCGTCAGCCGTGTGAATTTCAGTGTGTTCTCTACAAGTTTAGTAGGAAGCGCTCGTGGCGTCGTTTACTGCGGTGTTCTTAACAAATCACCTTGGTTAAGCAACACTCCACCCGGTCATTACTTGGATGGGTGACCGTTTAGGGACATTTCGATTTGAGTGCTTCCGTGCCTCGGAAGGCACGTTAAGATGTTGGTCCCGGCTTTTCAGTCGTTAAGCCATGTCCGAGGCCTTCGGGCGGCCTAAAAACTCCGACACCAGAGTTGGTCACTAGCTCATCCGAAGAAGAAAAAGTTTAGTATTTAAATATTTATAATATTCGATCCGGCTTTTGACTATGGCATATAATGTATGTTACTTCACTTCACTTCTTTATTAGTGGCTTCTGGGATAGTTTCCACAATTTCGCCAGTATCAAGTATAATGTTCATAATAATATGAGGCAACGTAGTACGGTTTATAAGTCCAGTCGTCCAGTCTTCAGTCAGGTCCTGTTTCTGCTATAGCCATGGCGAATATAACAAAAAACGATCGGCGCACAATTTCCTTCATCAGAGAATTCCCGTTCAATCTTCTTTTATTCCATTTCACTAATACTTGTGTCTTATAACTAGCGTATAACGGTTATAATACCATGACTAATAAACGACATACATTCGAAAAACACTAGAAAATAAAAAAGACGTGTGGCACTCGGGGACTGCCGCGGTAAAGCTATTGCATAGCATTTTGTATCAACTTGTGTAGAACGTAATGCTTAAATAATAAGTAGGTACGTCAATTAATTGCAAACTCAGGCGTTAGTACTAGTCTCCTTGATTAAAGTAAATATGCAAGTTATTTATAACAATAATTCATGATAATATTTTATTATTTTTGATGGTTTCTAATTTTGTATAAATTCAATAGGTAAGGTTTTATTAAAAACAGAACTTTAAGCGATGCTACTAGGATAAAGCAGCACAAAGTAGGTATGGTAGTTGACTCGAGTCGGCACAAGATGGCGCCATAGTGGCAGTACTGCTTTACCCTAGAAGGCGATAAGTGACAGATTATTTTAAAATGGGCCAGTTTGTTTTTGTCGTTGAATAATGATAATCTAGTACCTACAAAAATAATACAATTGAAGTAAAGAATATTCGTTATTTTATTTCGCAAGCTGTTCCAGTTCACCCAGGCCAACAAATCAGAAGTGGGATAGGTAAGTTTCCATTGGTTACTTATTTACCACGTCTGCAAGTTTTTTTTAGTATTGAGATATTTTCAAGTGTTTTAATGGTTAAAGAATAAAGGACTGATGTTAATTTGTCGCAATATTATATTCCGTAACTTGAAATGACTTTAGATTTTTTTTGGTTAGTAAAAATAATATATTGGGTCATACCCACCATGGAACCAATGCGAAATACAATGAGCTTTATTTTCACATTGCTTTTTAAGTAAAGCAATAAGAGGTTGGTTTCGGCTATTGTTTTTTTTTAGCTCTGTCAATATTTTTTCTGCTAATCTTAAAATGATAATAGGTACATTATTAAGTAGGTACCTATCCTACAAAGTTTTGATGGATAAACAAACGATTCTTTTCCATGGTTACGCCATTTGTTTTTTTTTGTGCTGTCAAGTTTTGTGTTACGCTTGCTTTTACAATTTGAGGTTTTAAACGTTAAATTTTTAATCAAGATATTTTTGGCTTCCAAAATTCTGTGCTCGAATTTTCTGTGTACAGGTTATGGAGAGCCACGATGATGCGGTAAGACGCTCATGTGATCGTAATCATGAACGACGATCACACAGCGGTGTCGGACGTAATGGTAATGCCAACCGTTCTCGTAGTCCGATACTTGAACATGCAGCACAGCCCAGCATCCGTCCTGCATCCGGCATAACAGCACGGAGACCCAGCCGGACTAGTAGGTCTGGCAGTCGAATCAGTCAGCTACGGCGGAACCTCATCAAGAAACAGTGATGCAGCCACGTGGGCCATCTACTGCGTAGCCAGACCAGTCCGCGGGCACGCAGCCCAGCCAGGCGGCGGGCACGTAGTCCAGCCAGTCCGCGGGCACGCAGCCAAGCCAGTCCACGAGCACACAGTCCAGCCAGTCGGCGGGCACGCAGTCCATCCAGTCGGCGGGCACGCAGTCCAACCAGTCCGTGATCACACAGCACAGCCGAATAGCGGTGCACATTCCACGAGGTTCACAGCGGTCTCGAAGTTCACAGCGTCACGAAGTCCATACACCGGAGAAGAGCGGAAGTCGAGCAGCCATGCACACCGGCGGCAGCGGGCGTGTGATCAAACCAGACGTCGAACATCGAGCGCATCTAACAAACGCGCGCGCAGCAGGTCAGAATTGATAAGTAAGTATAGTCCTGAGATTATAACGGCAGGTACAATAATGAACGATAATATGGTATATAAAATAAGGTACATGTACGATACAATATACGGACGATGTAGGTAAATGTACGATAATATGGTACGATATATAAATAAGGTACGATAATCTATTTGAGAAAAATACTAGTTTAGCCCAACTATTCCAAGCGTTACAAACTATGGGTATTAGTGCTTGTAATGAAAAATTGTCTTACCGAAATACAATTTTTATTCATATTAATTTATTGCATACAAGTACATAGTTTGGTTGCTTAGATCTATGTAGCTTTAATAAGTCTGTACATGTACCCGGTCAGGGCGCAGCAAATTTGTTTCTAGCTTGTCATCTCTTAGAATAATACTATAATCTAACATTTACACAAGATTAATTACCTACTAGTTAAATAAATTGACCATAAATAATTGAATTAGTCAAGTCAGAAAATTCCTGAGCTTGACCCCGCTCACAAAGAGCAACGTATCGATATGTGGTTACATAGAGTAAATGAAACCGCGACGATTTATAAACTGGACGGATAGATAGACAATACACTTTGCTTTGGCTAAGATAAAGGGTCACTCTCAGAAAGGGTATGAAGGTCTCACTAATGTAATGTTTTCTTGGCCAGAGTGGCAAGAAAAATTAAAGCTAGCTGTTCCTTGTGATGATAATTTTGGACAGTTATTAACAACAATGTAAATAAACGCGCAATATTTAACGATTCCTTGGGAGAATATTACTACGACAAAGGGATAGTAGTGAATCGTTACATGGTAAAAAGGCAGTAGATTGCATTGTTTATGGTATAGAGGATCTTAGCATAAGATTAGGCGCGGAGGCGGCTGGGTTTGATATGCCGGAACAGCTACTACTTTAAAGAGTGCTCGCGGTATGGGTGCTTTGAATGGCAATATTATATACCAGAGTTGGTCACTAGCTCATACCAAAGGAGAAGAAGAAGAATGGCAATATTATAGATAGAAGACAAAATCGACCCGATGATACGTAAGTAGATAGGATCTTTGTAAACAAAAAAAAACTAAAAAAAGTACAGTTCAATGCTTTAACTGTTCACAGTTTGGTCATTATAAAGCGCAGTGTACAAAACCCGTTTTAAAGTGTAGTAATTGCACTCGTTTTGGACACACTGCGGATAAATGTAATGGCATTACAAATATTACGAATGATGCTGGCAATAATTTGTCTTAACCCGTCATGTTGGTAGATCTTCTCACTGTGTCCGATCATCTCTTGCGTGCCATTACTATTTAGTATATCTTTTACAGAGCAGCCGCATGACATTATAGAAAAAGATAGCGTCTCCCCGAACGTTCGTTCTACGTACGTTTTGATTTTGATTTTAGGATTATGATAGTTACAGATGTTGATTTATTGAGTATAGTCTTTCAATCTAATTCGGAAATGCATCATAAAATGTCTAATATATTCCTAACTGAAAACAATTTCTAATAACAAAAGTTAACCTTAATTAATTATAATATGGTTAGTAATCGAAGTAAGTAAGCCGAGTGTTTCGCTATCGCTTTCTGTGCTGGTAGAAGCGGAGTCTTCTGACTTATTTAAACTTAACCGCGGCTTAATTTTGTCCACCTCTTCTACATAATTATATTTACGATTATTTTACGAGTAGTTGTTTTATCTTCAACATGGTGCCTATCATTATCAAGTACAGACGCCTCTGGTACTTGGTTACTAGTTTAAGGCTCTAACCTGATGACTGTAGGTATTTCATATTCATATTAATTTGTTCATGCTTCAATGTCCTAAATTACAGTGGTATAGCTTATGTGTATGTGTGGGTGAGAAGGTACAAAGTAAGCAAAGTTATTCAAAGAAATTACTTTATTAATTAATTATTATTAAAATACATATTTTTTTATTATTATAATTTAAAAAAGTTACAAATAACATGAAATAGATAATTGTGATTTAATATGTCAATAATAAATAAATAAATAAATGTCAAGAGGTTAAATAATATTCTTTAGTCTTAATTGTACACTGTAAAATAAATACAGAAAAAGTTTACTTAAAAGCTATGTACAAAGGCGAGCTTAACCCTGAAAGAGCTTTCTTACAGAAAACCTTTGGGTTTATATTGAAATTATAATGAAAAGGATACATAAATGTGTACACACAAATGATGAGTAATTGAGAATAAACCTACATAAAACTATTACAAATATAGTATGTTCCAAAAAAAAACAACAAAATAATAAATAAATAAAGATACAAAAATAGTACGACACATATTATACGAGTACATCAATAAATTGTCTTAAATACATCATACTTGCATAAATATATTCATATTACTGTTCTACTAAGTTTACAAGGAGAGAAAGTGCTCTTTCAACTTCGACTTAAAGACGTTTGGCGAAGGACTATGACGGATAATATGGGGAAGGGAGTTCCGAAGTGTCACCGCCTTAACGGAGAAAGACTTACCATAGCGGTAAGAAGAATGTTTGAGAAGTAGAGATTTAGTCGATCTGCAGCGCACACCACGAGGGACAAGAAAATCAAAGCACTCACGTAGGTAAGGGGGTGAGAGAGGTTTTTATTCTATTGGTAATTCACAACAGAAGCATTTATTTTATGGTGAATTTCGTCAAGGGAATTCTTACTTACATTATTATTATGGTCATCATTGAGTACCATTTTTATCCTGCTTTCAGTAGTGCCTGATAGAGAAGTGAGGCTTCAGAGGGTGTTCTTCTGATACCTTTGTTATATGTGTTTTATTGAGCCGACACTGTACGTCCGGAATGAATAGGTCCCATTTACTCTCATCATGACCAGCTCATTTGGGTATAATGCATCAATCAGGGTGCAATTATAACAATTATATCTACTCGTCGTCCGTTAGCGCGTGGGGTAGCCGGCATGATCTATGTGCAGGGTAGCATCTATTTTAGGTATTGAGTATAACGGAACCTTACTTTTGATGGAAAGTTTAATACACATTTGATAAAGGACTCTACTTACTTCTTTAAGAAGTCTCTCTTCATGCTGAACCAATACGACTTCTTTTCCTTAGTTAGTGGCGGGTCGAAGGCGAAATGGCTAATGGCATGGCCTTTGGGGTCTACCAATCATTCGCCTTCGTCCGTAATGCGATATTATTTAGATAATAGATAAACGTTTATTCATTAAAAAAAAGCCTCTCGTATGAGTACAATAAATAACCCAAGGTAGTACCTACATAAGTGGAAGTAGGTATCTCATACACTTAATACATACTTACCTATAAGAATATAAGTAATTGTAGGTTTTATTATGTGAGAGTTTATACAATACCTATCTCTAATGCCTAAACTAGGCCGATATTTATACGACATTTATATTACTATGCCTACTATTATAGTTATACTGTTGTCTTAAATGTTGATAATATTCAGGATCTCGTAAAATACCACATAAACGACTTGAATCTTGATTGTGTAGATACAAAAATAATATACCTATCGAATGATGTATAGTTGATTACAGAAAGCAGTGGATTATGTTTAAGTTTTATGTTATTTATTATGGTATTCAATGCAGAAGCGGCTTGTTACCATATTTTCGTGATCGTGGAGCCTCGGTCTAAGAAATCATAATTATTGGGTATCTGGTACTCAGTGCAGAAGCGGCCTGTTGCCATTTTAACAAGGTAAATTAATGACCTTCGCCCTAAATAATTATGATACCGACGTGGTACTCAGAGCAGAAGCGGCCTGTTGCCACGTTAGACAGAAGCAGGTGGAAACGACATGGAATTTTTATAATCTATTAAATGCAGAAGTAGCATGTTATCATACATATCTCGTGATCGTGGAGCCTCGGTCTAAGACATCATAATTATTGGGTATGTACTGGTAGGTACTCAGTGCAGAAGCGGCCTGGTGCCATTTGTAACTTAAAAGATTAATGATTATAAATAATAAACCTTCACCCTAAATAATTATGATACCGACGTGGTACTCAGAGCAGAAGCGGCCTGTTGCCACGTTAGACAGAAGCAGGTGGAAACGACACAGAACTTATATTGATTGTTTTACGTTATAAATGTTATTATTTAATATATTTATATCCTAATATGTCTTAAAATTACTAGACTTCAATTAGCTTGATAAAACTAAGAAGACATAGTAGTGGTGACTGATTAGAGACTGAGAGTATGTAATCAGTGATTATGTAGTGAGTATGTAATCAGTGATTACATTAATTTGAAATTTGTACAATACTTAGTGCATAAATAGATAGATAGACATTTCTTTATTGCACAAGATAAAACAAGTAGGTACACAGGCGAACTTAATGCGAAGTAGCATATTTTTCCAGATAACCTTTGTGTAGTATGGATATATATTGGTTGTGCTTACTTTGTTCTATGAAATAGTATAAAAATAATAAGTTGCCTATCTCTAAAAATAAATAACATTGTGCTATTTTAATTGTATCTCTTTGGCGATAATTATAATGTTTTAAGTACCTACCTACGTGCTATATTCAAATAAGTTTTTTTTATTAATTAATTGATTTAACGTGATTCTAATCAATATTATGCCTATAAGATGAAATTTGTTTTGTGTTAAAATTACATTTTCAATAAAAAAAATTTTTTTACTGAACACGAGGACGTGTTACTGGTAGTCGGATGGCCGAATGTAGAACGTAATGCTTAAATAATAAGTAGGTACGTCAATTAATTGCAAACTCAGGCGTTAGTACTAGTCTCCTTGATTAAAGTAAATATGCAAGTTATTTATAACAATAATTCATGATAATATTTTATTATTTTTGATGGTTTCTAATTTTGTATAAATTCAATAGGTAAGGTTTTATTAAAAACAGAACTTTAAGCGATGCTACTAGGATAAAGCAGCACAAAGTAGGTATGGTAGTTGACTCGAGTCGGCACAAGATGGCGCCATAGTGGCAGTACTGCTTTACCCTAGAAGGCGATAAGTGACAGATTATTTTAAAATGGGCCAGTTTGTTTTTGTCGTTGAATAATGATAATATAGTACCTACAAAAATAATACAATTGAAGTAAAGAATATTCGTTATTTTATTTCGCAAGCTGTTCCAGTTCACCCAGGCCAACACTTGTGCAATTATAATTATTTGTTTATTTTATTTATGCAGTCTTTCTTTTTCTTTGATATTAATTCAAGTTATACTTTTTGAGCGTGGTGACCGATGTAAATGTAAATGGACTCCCTTTTCCACAATTGGACTCCAGTTGGTCCATTGTGCGTGTCGTGGTGACCGATAAGAAAACATTTTTTTTCTTTTAAAATACGTCTAGTTTCACGCACACAAACACCGTGTCAAAGACTGCCGAAAAGAAACGACGTTAGACAATGCACGGCCTTCAAGCCATAGCTCCGTGCCCGTCGGAGTGGGGATCGTGAGGTTTTTTTTGTTTCGGAATTTCTGGATTCGGTCCCCGCGCTCAAGGCCCTCGATAGAAGCTATGCAATAGCTTAAAATTTTATAAAAATCATAACCGTCGTTCAAGATGAAAAAAATGGTGTCCCCTAATGTATGTTAACACCTTGAACTATATATTACACGTGATCATTTGACACTTCTGCACATGAACGTCCCATTCAAACTCATGGCGAGGCAAGGGGAGGCGCGGTGTCCGAGGACGTGTCTCGCACAAAATGTATGATGAGCGATAAAATATCATAACTCAAGATGATACATAGATTCTACGTATGCTAGTGGTTAAAGCCGGTGTCAGAGCTTTTAGGCCACCTCTTCGGATGGCATCCCGGCTTATTCAGTCGTTAGTCAGGGCCCAATATAATATATATATATATATTTGTTGATATTTAGCAATACTCAATATCTATTTTTGGTTGCGGTATTTAGTATCTCTAAAATCTCTAAATATCTTAACATGGCTTCACTACCGAAAAAATTGAGACCAACATCTTAACGTGTCATCTGAAGCACGTAAGTGCACAGATCTAAATGCTACTTGCGGTCACCCATCCAAGTAGTGACCAGACGGAGTTTGGATGGCTAAAATGAGAACACTGAGGTAAGCCACACCACGAGCGCTTCAAGACTAAACTTTTTAGAATAGGCAAAACCTAAAAATTGGCAGTTTCTCAAGAATAACGATCGGCGCACAATATATTCTTTGTATGGTGTGAAATAAAGTTATATCTGTCTATCTATAATATTTATACGTGAATTTCATAAATTGACGATTTTTATAGTTGACTAGCATTCAACTGTGGCCTCGCTCGTGTGGTGCCTTGATAAAAAGTAGCGCATATGTTAAGAAATATATCAGTGCATTTCGGCCATCGCGATATAAGTAACAATATTTTTATCAACAATTATTACAGCCCATTCTAATAACAAACAAAAGCTAAAACTTTGCAATTTTATAACGTCATCTTATAATATTATTATTAGTAGTTCATCAAGTTTCATCCAAATCCGTTCAGTAATTTTTGCGTGAAAGAGTAACAAACATTCATTCATGCATCCACCCATACCTCTATACCTACTCACAAACTTTCGCATTTATAATATTAGTAAGATAGACGTGTAAACATGTAAAAAAATACATGTTTTATGTTAATGAGCTCCAAGACAGCTTTTCCCAAAAAAAATACCCTTCAACTCCCTTCAGGCTCAGTTGTGTCACCTCAGGGTAACCTGCTGTGGGCGGATACGGTCTGATTACACAAAGATAGTGCGATCACTGTTACGTAACCCATTTGGGCTTGACGCCATTTCCGAAATGTTTTTGCGTAGTACCCTTACTAAGCGAGAAGTTACTCGGGCGGAACATGAACTTTCAAGTAAATGTAGCATGTGTTTAACCGAAGCCATAATTTCAACGTAACGACCGTCTACGTGAGAGAGATAAGTCGAAGTTTTCGGCAGGGACGGTATTCCTATTGGTTTATCGCACGCACGTTTGAAGAAATTTTAATGAATTGTTCCGTAGTTAGTGAAAGATTTATTGTTTGGATGGATCTACGTGGATTTAGTTGCTGGATCAAGTGCAATCAAGGAGAAATATTCATGTTTTCATATTCATATTCATTTATTAATGCTTAATGTCGTACATTAAATTTGTATAGCTTGGGTATCGTTTAGCTTAGGAGTACCTAGATTGGTAGTTAATACTAATCATATTTGTAATTCCATTTATCTTAGACTTTATGAAAACTTACAGCTGATAAGAATACTTAGGTTACAAATAGTAAATGTGAGAAAAATGCATGATAATGGCCAATTAAACGTTGCCACCTCGCATTTCCTGACACAAAAGTTGTTGGAGTAGTTTATTTTTCAATCAGAGTATGTAAATGGCAAATAAATTGCATATATATTTTTACTGGACTTTAAGAATAAGGACGCTAAAAATATTCACTTTTGCATTAAACAAATGACGCAAAATTGTTTCTCACAATTTGAACTGCGACACGTAACATAGCAAAAGATTAAAAAAGCTTTAGAGATAATTTTATAGCACAGTTTTATGCGAAACTATTTTTTCTCAAAATTAGTTTTCAAGCGGTACTGGGATGGTTTTAATAGCATACTAGCATACTAGACTAAACGACTAGTGCGGTGTGAATCTGCCATTAGTACCAACTGCGTCGCGTGCGTCGCAGGATTAGGTCCCACTGATTTATAAATACAAGTTAATGGTAACATCTTTATGACTTAAACGAGCTACAATTATGCTATTTTCGAGTCCGTTATTGTTATTGGGGGACGGATGTTGTTTATTTTTTTAAAGATTAGTGGGTTTTGGCCTGGTATAGGCTTCCATCAATATATAATAATAATAAATCAATAATGCTGGTCATCACATGGCATCATGTAGCCCCAAACTAAGCAAAGGTTGTGTTGTGGGAACCACATGATTGATATATTACATATATACATTTTTTTTTGTAAATACATACATATCATACATAGAAAACACCCAGACCCAAGACTGCAACATCTCTGATGATCTGTAGAACATGCAAACATTTGCCCCGCGGCGAGAATCGAACCCGCAACATTCTGCGTCCCAGGCGGACCTTCGCTCACTGCGCCACAGAGGTCGTTGGTATATATTTAAAAAGTTTCCGTCCGCGGCCTTTCTCATGTGGTATTGGGATAAAAAGTATTATATTAATATGTTAATCCTGGTCATCGACCATGCAGATTTCAATGTGTGTATGTATACATATACAATACATGGCGCTCATAGGCCTATGTCCAGCTGTGGACTGCTATAGGCTGATGATAATGATGATTATGATGACACATACATACACACACGTGCGCAAAAACTTTTGCATTTTTAATATTAGTTATTAGTGTGATGTCATGCTTGTTTGTTTAATGGATGAAGCTGCCGGAAAAAGTAAATGTGTTTAAAAGTACATATTTTAGGTTCAAAATCACAAGATCTTTATTTTTAACTAAATCAACATCTAAACCTAGAAATATGTAGACGATAGACAGGATAACATCTATTGATATTATTTTGTCAAGAGGATCTGAACTTTTGTTTCAAACTTACAAATAGAGGAACGCTCCACTAAACGTTGTAATTGGAAAGTGACCCTCGGTTTCAATGGATTACCAGTTAGAGCTGTCAAGGGGCCGATCCCTCGTTGAGGGCTCCGAGTCCTAGAAGCTAGTGTTTGACATCTCACAAGGGGAAGAGAAACAAATTTCACGATTACGTGAACGCTTCAAGAATTTTAAATGGTAGGGGTGGACTGAAAGTTTAATAATGTCCTTTAATGTAGTTTAGAGTGAAAAAATTGAAAAAAATGCAACATTCATTTCTACTTTTGGGTAGACAATGTCGAGATAAAGTTTTTCTTTGATTTTCGCGAATACTGCGAGAAAATTTTTATTTAAATTATGAAAAAATGTATTCATTTCACATTTCCTATTTAGTAGTGTGGAGGGCTCGTCCAGGGAAGTCCTGCCACCATGCCTATTTCTGCCGTGAAGCAGCTGTGCTGTGTTTTGGTTTGAAGGGTGTGGGTGCCGGTGAAATTTCAGGCACAAGAGGCTTATCATCTTCATGCCAAAAGTTGATGGACACAGCGCGTTGCATCATAGACCATGTTCCAAAAAAACGCGTTCTACGCTGCAATGCTTTGTTATAGGTAATGGTTACCACTTAACATTAGGTGAGCCATGTGCTTGTTCCATCTTCAAGTACTACCATTAAAAATTACACAGCTTTCTCAAAACCAATTTCAGCAAAAATTAATTTTACCATATTATTTGTTAGTTAGTATGGTGCATTACGGACAGGTGAGGTTAGCTTGAGTTCCGAATATTCAACCCCCTGGAACACCTTACACTTCAACAATAGTCAAAAAGTCAAAAGTCAAAATTAATTTATTCAGTAGGAACTGTATAGTACACTTTGAAACGTCATTTTTTTTAATTTACCACCAATTCGTAACGTGACCAAACAGAGAAGAATTGGCAAGAAACTCTGTTTGGCTTATATTTTTTTAACGTCATTGTACTTAATATCTATTACATTGTTTTTGATGGAGTTGGAGGCAGTTTCATCCCAAGCTTTTTAAAAATAAACGGAGCATTCCCGTTTCAGCACCAATTTTTTGAGCACCAATGGTATTCCCATTTGAGCACCAATCAATATTTTAACGTGGTGCTCAAATGGTCTCAAATCTATCTTAAAGTGATGATAACCCTTGACAGTATTCTTGCTGAACCTTTTTATTGTTATTTTCTAGGCCGTGAAGGTTTGCTATTTTGCATAACTACATTCAGTGATTTTATATCTTCAAAAATGTTGAATAGTGCGAGCGAGAGGGAGGTTTGACCTTTATAGTCGCCTTAAGGCTTCTCCTAATTTAGGAGGGCTTATCAAATTCATCACGCTTGGCAGGAGCGTTGGAGATGGCAGTTATTGGTGTTAAATAATAAGGCTGATGGTTCTGCCCGTCTTGGGTGTCCTTGAAATAACTATTATGACAATATGGTAGAAAAATGAGTGGTCATGGCAATTTATTATTAACCTAATAATAACCACAACGTGTGCCTAAGTACTTCCTTGGATTTTTTTCTATAATTACTTCTTCATCTTATGAATAAAAAAGGTCACTGTAAGTTATTAATTTATTATTCAATTATATCAAAATTAATGGCCTGTCTCGCAAAGCTCGAAAACTTGGCTTGACCACATTGTAAGTCAAACAAAACATTGTTTGCCTTGATTCAGGGGTATATCATAAAAAAGGAAGGAAAAGCTAAAATATTATTAAAAAAACCTATTTAATAATTTTGTATGGGATCTTTGTATGAAATCTAGATTTGAAGAAAACGTCTGTCTGGTCAGTTAGTTGTATTGACTTCCCACTAGATAATATTATAAATGCGAAAGTTTGTGAGTACCTATTGATGTATGGATGGATGTTTATCACTCTTTCACGCAAAAACTACAGAACGGATTTGTATGAAACTTGGAATATACATAGTTTATGACCTAGATTTAACACTAGGCTACTTTTTATCCGGATATCATGCAAGCGAAACCGCGGGCGGAAGCTATTATTCAATATTTTAAAACCACAACGATAGCGCGTCCTAATTGACTTTTCACAATATTATAATGAAGGATTCGTTGTAACCTCTTAGAACCGCTAAGAACTGTGCTACAATAGTTACCCCGGGGTATAAAGTGGGGCCAACGTTAATACGTAATTGAAATTGTGATACTGCCAGGATTTGTTCTTTAATCACCCTATTATCATGGCTCTGGGTAGATTAAGTGTGAATTCTTGTATTTCTATTGAGGGTGTGAATAAGTAAAATTAAGGGGTCTTCTGAAAATGTTAGGGTAACAAATTTAATATGATTTATAATATTGTGTTTACTTATGCTATTTATTTTTTATAGTTATAATTATAATTATTAGTTTTCGCCCGCAGCTTCGCTCGCGTGGTACTCGGATGAAAAGTAGCCTATGTGTTAATTCAGGTCACTAACTATGATGTTCCAAATTTCATCCTAATTAAATCAGCCGTTACGGTGTTGTGTGGGGACAAACATACTCACACACACACACACAAACTTTCATTTTTATAATGTAAGTACTAATACAGATGGCCCGTGCGCGTGGTGTGTTTTTTTTCCCGTTCAACATACATTATTGTTTTCAGTGGTAGCGTATATCGTCTATATTTGCTGATTTTTTAAAATCAGGTGTTCATCTGTTTTAGTAGTTTCATCTGTTTTAAACATTTTAAACAGATTTATTAAGCTTGTTCTGGTTGTTTTTTGACTCTAATTTAAAATTTATACTGGTATTACTCTAAAAGCGATGTCTGTTTGTGACCAGCTTAATTAAATTCATTCTGCTTGTCATCCACAAAATCTACACCAACATTAGGTTACCACAAAACTAAAACGGATCGGATAAACCCATACCCTCCGTCAATCAAGATAACCTACAGCCCCTTCGTCACCCGCTGAAATATCGACTCGAACGCTCTAAAATATTGGAAGTCTTAAAAGCAAAGAATGGTTTTCCTAGATCCGTTCGAAACTGGAGTGCCACCTTGATTTATTGGCCTTGAAATTTCCGCAACCAACTTTACTAATTAAGAGAAAGATTAATTTCCTTTTCCGTTAAAACAATTTCCTTCAAGTCAGTTTGGAAATGTTTTTGGTTATGAAATATTTTTTGTAACTTTTGTACTTTTAATATTTCAATCTATCTCTTAAAGAAGTTATTCCATTTTTTCTTTTATTAAAGTTTATATTTTTTTCTTTTAAACATTTTCTAATTGAACAATATAAATGACCCAATGCGACAAATAGATGATATTATAATGAAGGTACATGTAACAAAAGGTGACATTTAGAGCAATTTCATTGTTCATTCATCGACCTATCTTAATATATTAAATCGTCCCAAACAAAACTAAGCAAGAACAACAAAAACCGCTTCCTTATATAACCTTTACAAATAATATGAGAACGTTAAAGCGCGAGTATTTAATCCCTAATGATATGGAGGCTCACTATCACGCCATAAACTCATTTAGGCTGCCCTAATCTTGACTTACTCTGTATTTAGTTTCACATTATGAACTAAAACTAGCGTGTAACATAATTATTATAATAGGTTCGATGCAACGAACTGTGAAATCAAGAATAAGCTGGAATATTAATGCTATTGGATTATTTAGGAATTTTTAGTGGAATAGACACAAAACAAGTCAGCGATGCGAGAAGCTGTGCCTTGTGATCCCAGCGTGGGGATTATGGTCTTATCACCCTTTATTAGAAGAATTTATGTGAGTGAACTGATAGGTAGAGGCTGTTGTATTGTTTGTTGTTGACACAAAACTAAATAATGTTCAGTTCATCATCATCTTCATCCGCGGCCGTTGGATGTCTATTATTGAACGTAGGCCTCTCCCATTCCCTTCCATGCACGACGGACAGTTGCCTTTGCCATCCAGTGGTTGCGCACGTATCCTTTTATGTCGTCCATCCATCGTTTTGGTCCACCGAAACGAAATGTTCAATTACAAGTGACAAAATAAGCACACTGTATCTGTAATCGTTTGATAGAAATACAATCGGCACAGATTCAAATAGAGTTAATACCTATGCACGTTTGTTAAAGTATTAAACAATTCATTTTTCTATGATTAAACATAGAAAATGCTATTCAAAATGTTCGGTCTAAAGAACTTGAACCCGTTTCTCTTCCTAAAGCCAGCAGCGCACCATCCAATTGTGCCACCGGTCCAAGTGACATCATGCTCAAAAACTTGGATAGCCTGTGTACAGTCACAGCCCGCAGGCTGTGACTGTACACACTTCTGTAAATAATTATTTATAATCATAGGACTTATAGGCCTTTACAATAAGATACAAACAATAAAAACCATTTACAAAAAGTGTACGCTCATAACAAAATGTATAGGTCAATATTTCTATTTTAAGCCTGTTTCAGGACGAAGATTCACTAGATCCAGGGTCCCGGGTACGAGTGAACAGGGCAACGCAAGATGATGTGCTCCACTGTCTGATTCTCTTCACCATAATCACAGAGCACCGATTTAGTCCAGCCCCACTTTTGATAATAACAACTATAGATAACAAATTCTGTAGATAATGACAACTCACATTTATTTTTACATTTTTATCGACATAATTTTGCCGATAGTTTATTATACAAAATAAGTGGTATAAGTGTAATAATAAGTGTTACTTTCACTTACAGAAACTTAAAAGACGGAAATATAATATGAAAATTACAAAATTTACTAAAAAAAATTTACGTAAATCTCACCATTATTTTCATGTGAATCTCAATATAATACAATATTACTAAAGCTAAAGTCAACTAGGAAAAGAAAAAAGTCTCAAAGTCAATTATTTCGAACAAAATATGCATAGACATTTCGTTTGCTTTCAATATCATTTGTACAAGTTTTTTTTATCCCTTTACCCGTAAAGGACTGCCCCAGTTATTGTATTTCGTTTATGTTTCTATAAGAACCTTCCACCAACAAGTTATGGCTGAGAGCAACTTCTGAGACGAGTATTTTTATTTTCTTTTTTAGAAATTTGCGAATGTTCTGTTGTTCTCTCGGGTATTCTACGAACTTTCTTGTTTCGATGCCTTTTGCAATATATTGGAGTTCTTTTATTTACTAAGCAACCCTTTTTTGCAGGGACTGCCTTTATTAAAGTTTGTGATATGAATTTTATGGAATGTTGCATTATGGTTTTATTGCTCGATAGGAGTTTGAGTTTGAGATGTTGAATTATTTTCTGAAACCAATATTGTATCTAATATTTTCTATTGTATTAGCATGTACTTAAAATTCTCATTTCCAATAACGATATAAAGGTAAATATATTATTTACAGGCTCATTTGAGCATACCACTCAGGCTCAGAACTTTTTATGTTTTTTTTTTATTTAAATAATGAATAAATAATGCGGGACGTAATCACACAGCAAATCCCTTAAGATTATTTAAAAGCCTATTACTACTAGACTAATTTAATTTTGTGTTATTTTAAGCTCAACTTAACCAACTCAACTGAACTTTATAAACCTCAACAGTTATATTTTGACTCACTAATTAAAGCTAGCAAGTAATTACGTGTGAGAACAATGACTTCAAGATAATGAGTGAGTGCTCTCAGAAAGTAATAACGCTTAGAGCCAGTCTGAGTTCGACTTGTTTACACAACAATTCAGACTGATACTAACTAAGAACGTTGGAACAATACTCTTTGTACTTCCCATCAATCTTGGGACTTCAAAGCGTTTGGAAGATTGTTATCTCTCGTATTGTTGTCAACAAGTATAACGAATGTTTGAAATGTTGAAGGAAAGTTATTGACGGAGGTATCATTTGAATTTGTTTTGTGATCTGCAGCAAAGGAATAAAGCTGGGTAAATCTATTCACATAATATTCTATCGAATAGTCGGTTGTAGTTGAGTCTGTGCTTTGGATATCATTGATTATCAATGCATGGATTTATTATTGACTATATTTATAATAACGAACTCGCTTGCATTGCTTCGCTAATGTGATACCCAAATAAAAGGCCTATTGTCTTAATCCAAATCATAAACAATCCGTTACATCTTAATCCGTTCAGCCACTTTAAAGTTGATGCACACACACATTCACGAACACATGAACTTTTCTATTATATTTGTGAGTTTTTTTATATAGTCTGTTATTTGAAACTGTGCTTTATTAATTGACAATCCACGCAGCATAGCGCAGTCTACACCAGCAAGGCTAAATTTCCTGACCGTCAACGCTGCTGACCTGCAATTATTTATTTATTTAGGGTTTGCGTCTGGATTCACGCAGTTCTCAGGATAAAATACTGCTAGCAGATCTCCAACACTAACTATTCTTGGACTTTAACATTAAATAAAATAACATATCGACGCACAAAAATCACTTATTTATTCAGCAAGAGCTTAGGGAGAATAAATAACCTTTCTCAACCACGTCTAGCTAACGAATGCCATACCGATTTTATTTTATGTCCGATCTCAACTTGACAACAACCCCAACGTTGTCACTAGCTTGACGTCACTTGGACTAAGTACCAAGTGAAGTCAAGCTAATTGTTAGTGTTAGTAATAGTGTTGGTAATTATTGGTAAGCTATTCGGAAGTACAAATCAAAACCAGTAGGCAAACTAAATTAAAATACTAAACGGAAATGCAGATAAACATCAAATAAATTACTCTATGATAAAAAATAGTTAACATTTGCTTTTTTTATACCTAAAATGGAGAGAGCACTTAAGGCCCACCTGATGTTAAGTAGTAATTACTGTATTTTAAAAAGTATTGCAACATCGGTTGCGTTCAATCAACCATATTTTGGAAAGAAGGTGTTAAGCTTCATATGCTTGTAATTCACCAGAATCCGCACCCTTCAAACCAAACTGTAAAGCTTCTTCATAGCTGTTATAGAATAGATATAGTAGTATTATAGGACTTCCCAGAACGATCTCTTCATAATGAGTTCTCACTGAGGAGAGGAAAAAATTGCAAATAGCACCGACCAATCGGTGATTACAGATATTCATTCAAATGGGCATTATGCCGACCAGCACGCACATTGAATTCGAATCGACTGCGGCCCCTCTCGCCTCTTGATGGAATTTTGATGTCACCCGCAACCGACACCACTCAATTTCGTACACTATTTTTATAGCAGAACTAACCTTTTAGATCGGGACCACATATTGAAATTCTAAGCAGTTCAGTTTACTTACTGTTTATTTAAACATGTAGTGGATAGTGTTGTTATTATTTAATAAAAAAAATTGTATATATATTTAATATTCGAAGGTTCTTAGAAAAAAACTATAAAACTTCTACGTAGAAAACATATTTTTGTATTTGAATTTGTTTGTGATATTATTGAGTAAATTCTAAAATTCGTAATTCGTCAAGATTGCAGGTACCTAATTGGTGGATGGAAAGGGCTTAAGATTGTTCCTCGTGGAAATCCTTTACTGATCTATGTTCAGCAGTGTACTGCACTTTACAGATTGTTGTAGATGATGATTTATTTTTTTAATTTTCAAAGTACCTACTGTAAATCTTCTTCCGAAAATATATTTTGGTATTTGCATCCATTCCTTCCTTATTATGACGTATGAGCTAGTGATTAACCCTGGTATCAATTTTTAGGTCGCCGCGAAGAAGATTAAAAAGCCTTGACCAACATCTTAACGTGCCGAAGCACGGAAGTCCTTAGATCTAATTGCCACTAAACAGTCACCCATCCAAGTAGTGACTGGGCGAACCTAGATAATCTGCTGAGAATACCGAAGTAAGCTACGCTACGAGCGCAGCATTTATTTGTGATTGTGATTTTGTAAATTCTCAGAATTTATTTTTTTACCTAAAATGGACTGTATCTACTGAACTGACATTTTATATTTATTTATAATATACATCAATAATGGAATAACTATAGGTTTTCCGGGTACCACGTTAACGGAAACCCGGGAGGAAGTGAGTACCCATGTCTTCTATAGAAATTTATATCTTTTTCTCCAGCTCAGTTGTATCCACCGCAATGTAACAGAATGCCTCCATTCCTGTAATGAGGGCGTTTCATCCATTAAGCTATTTAGTAATTAGGTGCGAGCGCATCGCAACGAATGGACCGCAGCGGGCGGTTTTATTTACCCCGAGGATTTTCTGACGCATTTTAAATGTTTATTTAATGAGGAGACAACATTTTCGCATGCTTTTTACTTTATTTCATTCCACAGTAGAGTTTCAGCTGTGCTTTTCTTGATTACGTTAGTGGTTTTGCATTTTTAATTCTTTTTGTATTCTATGTTTTTGTGAAGGATTCGTAAATGCGTATTTTTTAGGGTTCCGTACCTTAAAAGGAAAATCGTTATAGGATCACTTTGTTGTTTGTCGGTCTATCTGTCTGTCATGACCCTTTTCTCAAGAACGTGTTGCAGGTATCTAGTTGAAATTATTATCAAATACTGAATCTGCAAATCCCTTGATATCAAATTCAACATCTGAGTCAACGTAATCTAAACATAAAGCCATCATAAGGCGCATGTTATGACACTCGAAAAGGCATCAAAATAAAACCTTTGAAAATCCGAAACCCTTAAAGGAGACACATCACGAAAAATTATTTCAAACCTACAGTTTGTGCAAAAACCTTGGTGTGCTAGTCAAACTCGCACTTGGCTGGTTTTTTTAAACATTTATTTGAGCTTACTTTTTTGGATAAACACATTAATAATAAAGATAATACATAACAACGTTTTTTTTAATCCTTAATCATCGTCATGACGCTTACCATTAAAACACAAGGGTTAGCTTGGGTTTTTCTTAAGATTTTTCTACTTTTATTTATGTATCGTGACGTCAAGGTATAAATCCGACGCAATATAACAATCCAGAATTCCTCGAAACTCGCAAAGTTGTAAATCTATAATCCTTTGAGCGGCTGCGAAGTTTATATCGACTTTGAATGCATCCTTGGAGAAAATTGATAACGGAGTGCTAAATCTATTTGTGGGGTCTCTCACCTTTTCTATTGCATCTTCAAGTTAACAGCTTATCTTGTTGATTGTTTATTTATTTTATAAAAATAATATTAAGAGACAACCAATACTTAGTAGCAGTTGCTCAACTGGCTACTTCTTACATATATATTTAATTTTATTATTGTACTTGGAGTGAAAGAAAATTAGGCAAGAATTACCTAATTTTTTTGTAAAATAATTCCGACTCAATATTTTATTAGTTGAGAATAAATGAAATTGAATCAAATACCACTATTTTAACAAAATAAAAATCTAGCCTACAAATATGGAAAAACTTGGAAAAGTTGGGCATTGATAAAATATTTTTTATTTGCCATTTCCATCTCAAGGTTTCATAAATTTGAAATGTCATTGATTATTTTTCCTGAAATTAAACTGAATTTTTATCCTTTGAATCAACTTTTCATCAATCTTAGTTGCAACTCTCAAACAACTTGAAACTAAATTTCCTTTGTTATATCTTAAAACAGTTACCTGAAATAAGATATATATAGCTTAGGATCATGACGGAGGCATTCGGGCGACCTAAAACTGCGACACCAGATGTTGGTCACTAGAAGAAGAAGGGCAATGTTGCTGTAACGTTGTGTCATTCTGCGAGCGTATGCTGCATACCTTCTGTCAAGCGGTCTTCGTTTACAGAGTCCTAAACTGTACACATCTCATTGAAAACGACTCTACACATACGCAATTTTTGAAATAAACAAACCGATGCCACTGTTTACTAACCACGTTTTTTGGATGCTTTTGACCACGTTTTGAAATTCACAAATAATTGAGCGTTATAAACACTAACTATGGTATCATAATCATAATAAAATTGTCTCGTGCAAAACGTCCGAGATCGAGATCACGTAACCTTTTCATAGCGCTAGGAAATTCCAAATACCTTGCGACCATTGCATTGTCAGAAATAGAAATGGTGTGGATACTTCAAGCTAACATCCAATAAATTATGACTGGCCGCTGCATCTTTGATGACGTCGCAGTCAATATCAAAACACATTCTACTGTATCAATAAGAGATTTGAGGATCTAATAAAATGATTTTGACTTAAAATAAATCATACTTAATATTAAACATGCGAAAGTTTGTTTGATGGATGAAACCTAGAATATACATTGTTTAAGACCTGGAAGCTAGTAAATAATATTGCTCATGTCATTATCATAGCGTCATAAGGCCCCAAACCATGCAAAGCTTGTGTTATGAGAACCACATGACTGATAAAATTATTTATGTGTTTTTTTAGTAAATACATATCTACATAATGATACATAGAAAATACCTAGACCCGAGACAAATATCTACTTATTAGCAGATTATAGGTACAAACATTTGGTCACGCGACGGTAACCCAACCCGCAACCTGCGTCTCAAGCGGGTCTCTTCGCCCACTGCGCCACAGTGCTCGTCGACATATCTCTAGCTACCTGTTTTACCCGATAATATTATATTTTTATTAAATCCTTGATCTATTGTATCAACAAAGTAAGAACAGCTGGGTGATCGGCTAACTCTGTTGCAAACAGAAATGATTGAGACCGATCCTCTTTTAACAAACTGTGACAGTTTGACCATTGACGTTCATTGAAGTTTCAATGAAATGTCAAAGTTTGTAAAAACAGAATCGGTGTCAATCATTTCTGTTTGCAATAGTTAGCAGATCACCCCGCAGGTCTACCGTTACTATTAAATAAATAAAAATTCAGTGTTTTTTTCTTAAATTAAGTTTTTATTTACAGTGTCTCAAACCACATATATACTATCAGGCAAGATGTGGTCAAACGCAAGCCGAATAGGCTAAATGAAAAATGTCAATAAAATAAATTTACAGGACGCAAAATTATATTTGAAATCTGTCCTCATATTCATAATCTAACATAAAGTTTAAGAAAAATAGTCTTTATCTTTATTTCCTGTAAATGTGTATAAGTTGCTACTTGGAGAAATATATATTTTACAGGACTTCCAAGGTGTAAAATTGAACGCTACGTGAGCGCAAAACTCTGCAGTTACTGATGACGGCACACCGGTGTCCCGGCAATTTTATATTTTGTTGCAATATCGTCCCTTCACGCTGTTTGACAAATTATCCCGGGGTGACGAGAGTTTTGATGCACCTGGGGCTATAATGTGATAATTAATAAAGCTCTGCTTTTACTATTCTCATGTATTTCGGTCACCGGCCATGCGGTTTTATATTTCATGCATTCGGGTGCATTGTTGCGGTTAAAATGACGTGGCATTAAAAATAAAAATTTACAATTACAAATTCAGGCTTAAAATTTATCTACTCTTAAAATAAAAGTACAATTGTTCAAGGACATTTTGTAAAGTTTTCCGGGATAGGCTTATTAGTCTATCTGTAAGCTTTTCCAAAGTTTTTTCTCTTAGTTTGTAAGGGCTACACGTTAGTTGCTCTACAATACTCTACATAATGAAGACGAAGGAGAAATACATTATTTTTTTAACCCAGTACATACAATATAAAAAGAAAAAAAAACAGGAAAATTACTCAGGTGTATATGTTATGCCTAAGGTGAAAATAGATACCTGTCTCAGTTTTATGCCGCATCGAACACGTAAGCAAGTACCTAGGTACCCACCTAGGTACTGATGAAACGCTGGTTTTCAGACAGGGCCTTCTGTCGCTGTGTTCTGTGAAAATATGAATTTTAAATTTATAAATTATAAATACAGTTGCGTAACGCCAGAACAGCCAATCATTTTACCTTACATACATAACCGATGATGCGTTAGTACTTCGGCCATACTAACTGACATATCTTCCATCAGATATGACACGACCCTAAAAACGGGGCGCAATAGCACTCATTAGTGAAGACCTATGTCTAGCAGTTGGCTGATATATGCTGATGCTGATGATGATGATGAAGAATTTAATGCTATTACAAAAGCTTAAACAAAAAAGCGATAGTCAAATCAAGGTTTGCATTCGCCGAAAACCAGTCTACGCTCGTAACTCATCCTCCCTTCTCTCCCCAGGCCATGTTTTATCGAATTTACACGTTTCAAAAATCCAATCGTGTACTGCTGAACGAAAAATGTCACTGGAAAATAGGAGTTCATAATACAAGTGGAATGCAGCAATATGCTGACGCTCAAAATTCGATTTTCTGAGAGTCAGAGAATCGCTGGAATAAGTACCTTAGTCCGCTTTGCAATGCAGTGAAAATGAGACAAGGGAATGTTGAGCAAAATTGTATCTACAACTGAAAAAAAAGAATCGTTGATTCATTTTCGTGTTCCTTTGATCAATATTATCAAATTTCGTTCCGTTAAGAAATGAGTTTTTTAATATTGCGAATGAGATAAACCTCAATAGTCACTGTATTTCTTGACTCCACATTTTATACAGGGTGAGATTGAATTTGAATGTTATCTCGAAAGGGGATGATTTGGACCATGGCTGAATCTATGGACACAAGTAGTGAGAACCTAAATCCGTATTGTATATAGCAGCCCTAAAACTAAGGCAGAGCTACAATTTATGATCATTGAATAGTCAAAGACTTTATCACAATCAGCCGATCTAGATTCCGATTCCGATAGCCGCATTTATTAACTCAGTTGCCCACTGAAATGATAAGCACCGGTCCTGTTTTTACAAACTTTGACAGTTCGTCAATTGACGTCAATTGACGGCCTCTGTGGTGCAGTGGGCGAAGGTCCGCCTGAGACGCAGAAGGTTCCGGGTTCGATTCCCGCTGCGGGAAAAATGTTTGCATGTTCTGTAGATATTTCTCTCGGGTCTGGGTGTTTCTATGTATGATATGTATGTATTTACAAAAAAATATATATATGTGTAGTATATCAGTCATGTGGTTCCCATAATACAAGTTTTGCTTAGTTTGGGGCTACATGATGCTTTGTGATTACGTCCCGCATTATTTATTATTATTTTATTAATTGATGTTCTTTGAATTTCGACAGATGAAATCTCAAAGTTTACAAATAAAGGTCCGATGCTGACTATTTTGGTGTGCAAACTGATTTGGTAAATGATGGTAAATCTGGATTGCGTCATTTGTTTTTAAGTGTATTGCGTAAGTTTACAAGCCATTTCTTCAATGAAAAACTACAAAATTCAAAAAGTTCTTGAACAAATATGGTTGACCTTTGGGTGTATATTTACCCCTCTTCGGGATAGCATACGAAGGCGAACTCACCTTGTACGTACTGCTTGCTTAGTGTACTTTATATTTAGATTTCACAAAAGGAGTGTAGCTCAGCTCACATAAATCTGTCGCCACGGGCAAGCATGTGGCCAGAAGTTTATCTGATTGTGTTTCAGCTGCTTTGTACTTAACTTGTGAGACGTGTTCGTAGTACAGGTATCCAAGAATATGCATTTAGTTTTTACTTGCAAACAAGTAAATACCAAAGAGTTTGCATAGAAACTTTTTTGTGTTTTATACTGTATTGGTACCTCTTTCGGGAGCAAAACATGATCTGACATTCAACTCCATCGTGTGACAGAGATGGATTTCAAAGTAATTCAAAAAGTAATTGCAATTTCTTTCTTGGGCTTAAACTATATTTCACCTTGATCTAGCATCATTATCATCAGCCTATAGCAGTCCACTGCTGGACATAGGCCTCTCCTAATTGTGCCCTGTCCATAGCTCGACGCGTCCAGTTTCTAGGACGTACTGCAGACAGCTTGAAAACTTTTATTTTTAGAAACTGCGGTTAAGTAAACTCGACGTATAAAATAAAAAATCACCTTGATTGGATTGTAGAAACTGCACTATGTAGTACGAATTATTTTTTAAAAAATCCCGAAAGTAATGGTCATTACATTCAAATAAATATTTCAATATTCTTTTTACAGGTAGATCAAAAAATTGTTTATTAGTATATTTTTTTGTATGTTTTGTAAATATTGTCATTTTAAAATCTTACAAACTCTTTGAATGCATCAAAACTGTCAAAACTGTGTACTGAGCTCTGCTACCATTTTTAGCCCCAGAGAGCTCTATGACCTAAATCACGTGCAACTTTTCAAAGTAACCTTTATTTACTCCACTTCAACAACTTTTGATCAACAAAACGGTACAAAGTCAAACCTTTTTACCACTTTACAATATTGTTCGTAACATTTTATTTTACAATTTACTACACTTTTTATTCGTATTTACGTAGAAATCGTTTCCGGCTGTGTTTCAGCGTCCATGGCTGTGGCCATAAATTCGGACCCGGAAACATGACAAACAATTGTACGGTGGATCGGAGGGACAAAAACACCAATTCGACAGAACACCACGCAGCACCAGATATTTGCAGTTTGCATGCTCTTTTGGGATGTATGCAGTTTTACTAAATCTAAAGTTTTATTTATTAAAGTGACAACCTCTGTGGTGCAGTGGGCGAAGGTTCGACTAAGAAGCAGAAGGTTGTGTGTTCGATTCCCGCCGCGGGACAAATGTTTACATTTTTCTTATTTAAGCCGCTACTTGGATGTGCCGCTTAGTGGCATTTGGTGATATTGGTCCCGTTTTTTTTCAGTCTGTATGTTTTTAAAATATATAATTTATGAATAGTGAAGTATTAATAATCCAGTCATGCTCATACTGACTTGACTATAATGCTTGTCTGAAAGTATTTTCATGGGCACAGTTTTTTTTTACCAAATGTATAAAATATTCACGTAACTTTTTTCTTCGTCCATTTGAGGTAAATTGCGCACACCTTTTTACCCCATTGGGACTTTTAAGTCGTGTTTACGCCAACCCTATCTTAATTTATTATGATATTTAAGCTCGTGTTTTCGCCTAAAGGACTCGATTCTTTCCGTCTTACTCCCACATACACACAACAGCATACATTATAACATCCGTCTCATGTGGTGCGAGCTCTGGAACGTACGGCTCTGGAACATACACTCACATACCGCGAAACGCTATGAAAAAGAAAAAAAGGCTGTAAGTGTCAAGTTGAACGACGCGAACGAAAAGGGCGGTTATTTTATCATTACGCGAATTATTAATCAAAACCCCAGATTGTGACTAGAAGAGGAAAGACACTGTTTGTTCGCCGCAAGCCGGGCCCGGCACGCATCAAGGAAAAACCACCAAGACGCAGGTTAGTGTATGGGGAATTCGCCATCGAGTCCTTGCCGGCCGGTTCATTTTATGGGATATTTTACTACAGCTTCCACCAGCTCTCCACTATATCGAAGGTGCCAAGGTCGCTTCCGGTCTTTCACCGGTGGTCCTTCCATCTAAACAACTGATTTCTACACACTATATCATCATCGCTAATCTACCTTGGCAAACCGCGTAACCATTTGGTCCTTCGAGCCGGATATTTTCATATCTTTATGGAACTAGCCCTGAAAATCTCCCATTATTATTTATTTTAGATGTGTGGTCCTCTAGTAAAACAGTGTTTTCACCCGCGAAGACAATATTTTGTGCTAAAGTTCATACGTACGCGTGGTCTTTGAATTTGTAATGTAACGCCATTTTGTCGAGATTTGTAAAGCCTACGCAGTTTATCGAGGTTTCGAAAGTGTTTACCTATTATTTTACTTATTATTGTGCTACATTGAAAACGTTCGGTTGAATAGAGCAAAATAAGTTATTTTAGTGATTGCATCTGGATTTACCTTGTTATTACAATACAACAAGTTGGTGAGAATAGTGGTTGGATAAACACATATTTCTTTGTTTTCATTTATCGGCAGTTTTATAAGTCTATTTAGAGAACAGATTGATAGGGTAGATAATCACAATAACAAATTAATATTGAAACATTTGCAACACTAATGATTGATTTAAACTTATTTTGTAATAATTTATAAAGAAATATTAGTTACTGGCCTGTTGGATAACTTAATATAATTATATTGGGCTACCAGCCTACCGCGCTTGGCAATACTAGGCTAGTTGCTGGTTAGAATATTTGATATCGAGGAACATACATAAAAGTACTCCATTATTTATAGTTAATACGCCTTACTTCTAACCATGTCTGTAAAAGATAAACTTGAAGGTGGAAGTCGGAGCTTAGTAAGTGATTCGGTTGAATTCAAGGTTGCATTAGCTCTTCGGAATGCTTTGTTTGGCAGACTTCAAACAATTTTTGATATTTCCAAAGTAGCAATGGATGAATGCAATAAAGAAAAATTTCTTTGTGCATGCATGAATCTGGACCAGCTTCGGGAAGAATTTAAACAAGCATGCTACAAATATAACACATGTAAACTGCAGTGTGATGCCAATGCACATATTGATGATCAGGCGTTTAATGCTTTTGAGGAATTGTTTTGTCGCATTAAATTTACATATCACAAAATGTTGCCCTCTGTCATTCATGAAGAAAAGCCATCATCAGATGCCCCTATTTTAAAAAATTCAGTACGTTTGCCACCTTTGGAAATTATTTCATTTGATGGTGATATACGGAGTTGGCCGCTATTTTATGAAAATTTTAAAGCTATTATACACAATAACAGTACTTTAGTGAATGAAGAGAAAATGTACTATTTGCTTAGCAAATTATCAAGCAAAGCAAAGTCCGCGTTCGCAGGTATAACACCATGTGGTGATAATTATGATATGATTTTGAATGCTCTCATCAGCAGATATGCTGATAAACGCACGCTCGCTACCGCTCATTTAAGTAATATATTCGATTATAAACCTTTTGAAATTGCTACTACGGCTAACTTTGAAACGTTCCTTGATACATTTGTGTCATCGGCCCACTCATTGAAAACTTTGGGTTTGAGTGATGTTACAGACTTTATGTTTTTAACAATTGCGCTTAAGAAACTAGACAAGGAAACAGTTAGATCCTTTGAGATGGCTGTCAGAGATATGGATGTTCCGTCTTTTGAAAGCTTAACTAAATTTGTTCGCGACCAAGATAAAATACTTAAAAACACCAGTTTTGGGAAAGCGAATCAGCGTGTGGTGCAACCTTCTCGCAAACCGCCCCAACCCCAAACTTATGTGGCTGTATCTAATATACAAAAGTGCCTATGCGATGAGATTGTGCATGATCATTTATTCAAGTGTCCTGCATTTGGTAAGATGTCACCGTCAGAACGCTTTATGGCGGTCAAATCCCTAAGTGCGTGTGTGAACTGCTTGAGTATACGGCATAAGGCTTTCAATTGTGCTTCACAGTCGGCTTGCAGGACATGTAATAAAAGGCACCATACGTCATTGCATTTTGACACTAAACCCGCTCAGCCACTCTCCGAGGGTTCGACGATTGCTGAGGTAACCCCCACGCCTGAGTCGGAAGCACCCCACTGTTTCGTGAATTCCATTGCGCCAAACCCTGCAAGTGCTACGCACGAGATCGCTCGTACCGTCTCGAGCCAATTGCCGACTCGAGACGGGCTAGAAGATATGCCGTCTACAATTTTGTTAGCCACCGCTGTCGTTAACGCTATGGACTCACAGGGTAGGCAACATCAGGTCAGGTGTTTACTGGACTCTGCCTCACAGAGCAACTTCATAACATGGGACTGTTGTAAGCGCCTAGGCTTACACAAGAATATGACTCACAAACAATCAAAAGTAAAGGGGCTGGGAGGCACCGAAAAATCTGTGAAGGGATCAGTGTCATTTGGTTTTTCTTCTCGATTTGATTCAGAGGTTACATATGAGGCGTCTTCATTAATTGTTGACAAAATCACAGAAAATTTACCGACCGCTCCAGTTAATGTGTCCGCGATGCCGCATTTGAATTGCCTACGACTCGCGGATGTATCGTTTGGGATTCCTGGACGAATTGACGTGCTCTTGGGCGCCTCATTGTTTCCACACCTCTTGTTGCCAGGCGTGATAAGCGCATCGGGTATGCCGCCCGCGATTGATACGGTACTTGGATACGTTTTGATGGGATCTGTACCCGCGGTACGTGCACCATACGTCGCTCCACTCGTCAACTGTTGTATAGTACAGCGCGATAATGAACAAGGAGTGGAAAGCCTACTCCAAAAATTTTGGCATTTGGATGAATTACCGACAAAAATGTCTCCCATTCGTTCATCGGAAGAACTAGAGTGCGAATATTTATATCGCGAAACCACGGAGAGGGATAAGGACGGTAGATATATAGTAGCGTTACCGTTTTGTGCCGATGCAGACTCGTTAGGAGATTCTTACGAAACCGCACGCAAACGTTTTTTATGCTTGGAAAAGAAGCTGCAATACTCGTCAACGCTGCGCATAGCTTATGACGGGGTAATCCGCGAGTATCTAGATAGAGGTTATTTGTCACCCGCACCCCTTTCAGAGATTAATGTTCATACCGCGTCCTATGTGATTCCGCACCATGCAGTAATACGACAAGATAAAACTACGACTAAGCTCCGCGCAGTGTTAGATGCTAGTTGTGAAACTAGTACCGGTGTTTCGCTTAATGACATTTTGCACAGTGGCCCTAATTTACAGGGTGATCTTTTCACCATTATACTCAATTATAGATTATTCGCGATCGCGCTGTCCGCAGATTGCAAACAGATGTTTTTGCAGATTTCAGTACGCCCTGAGGATCGGCGTTTCCAGCGTATCTTGTACAGATTCGATGTTCGGGCGCCGTTGACCGTTTATCAATTTTCGCGTGTGTGTTTTGGTCTGAAGTCAAGCCCTTATCACGCGCTCCGTACCGTGCAGCAGCTTATCGACGACGATGGTGATGCCTTTACAATGGCTCGAGAGATAGCGTCTAATTCAATATACATGGACGACATCGTATTCAGTGAGAAATCAGAGGATAGGGCGATAATCGCGTCACAAGAATTGATCCAGTTGTTTAAACAGGGGCAGTTTGATCTCGTGAAATGGACAAGCAATTCTGAAAGGGTTTTGAGGAACATTCCCGCGTCTCATAAAAACAGTGAACTATTTGAATTTGATAAAACGCAGCTTAAAATTCTCGGTCTTCGCTGGTCGCACTCCAGCGATTGTTTTGAGTTCGAGGTTCATACCCCAGAAAGACAATGCACCAAGCGTATAATTTTGTCCACTGTGGCTAGGTTGTGGGATGTAATGGGTTTCGTTGCGCCCGTCGTGTTATTCGCGAAGTTATTGATCAAGGATCTGTGGTTGATGCGGCTAGATTGGGACGAATCTCCACCGCAGACGATTACCGAGGTTTGGCATCAATTTTGCTCACAACTCCCTAGATTGAATCGTTTGAAAATTCCACGCTATCTAGGCGTTTCGGATGGTTGTATTGTACGGCTAATGGCTTTCGCGGATGCTAGTGAGCGCGCATATGGCGCAGTAGTATATATGCACGTCACGAAAGGCAGTAGAGTTACTGTGCGTTTGGTATGTGCCAAGTCCAAGGTCTCGCCGATTAAACCACTATCTATCGCAAGATTGGAGCTCTGCGCGGCTGAGTTAATGTCAAGAGTTTTGCGTCGGGTGCATGATACTTATAATCCACGATATAATATTGAGGATGTATTCGCTTTCACGGATTCCAAAGTTGTACTTTGCTGGCTCAGAGCCCCAGCGTCTAAGTGGCAGACATTTGTCGCAAACCGCGTCGTAAAGGCGACTGACAACATTCCTATTAATCGCTTTTTCCATGTCGCTGGAAAAGACAACCCTGCGGATTGTCTTTCTCGCGGTTTAACACCGGAAAAGATAATAGACCACCCGTTATGGTTTCAAGGTCCACCCTGGGCCCTTTTGAGTCCCGCCGATTGGCCTATTAATAAGATCGAAGAAATAGAAGACATGCAAGTGCCAGAAGAGAAGACACACATACCTGGCGTCTTCTTGACTTGTGACAGTACTAAGTCGCTCATAGAAACTCTTATTGAACGCATTTCCTCTTGGGCCAAGCTTATAAGGATATTAGTATACATGTTTAGATTCGCGAGAAAACTGCCTCGCCGGGAGTCAGTATCTATTGTCGCGCGCGAAATAGAATTCGCGGAACGCATGTTGTTAAAGGATGTTCAGCAGCGCCATTTCGCTGCCGAAATTCACAACCTGGATAAAGGAGAGCGGGTATCACCCGCTTTGATGAAACTTCGTCCATTTATGGACAATGGCCTTCTCCGTGTCGGTGGGCGTATCGAACAGTCCGCAGAAAATTATCATAAAAAACACCCAGTAGTGTTACCGCGTCATGACCGAGCGATAGATCTGCTGATTGATTATTATCACCGTAAATATCTGCATGCCGGACCTGAACATCTTATGTCCCTTTTGCGAGAGAGATATTGGATTTTATCTGCGAGGCGTATTGTTCGAAGTAGAATTCACAGGTGTAACATTTGTTACAGAAGTAAACCGCGCCCTCTTATCGCCCCAATTATGAGTGATTTACCCGAGGCACGTGTGATCCAAGCCGCTAAGGCGTTTGTTCACACCGGTTGTGATTACGCGGGGCCTATATCATATACACCCATGCGCGCTCGAGGAGTTAGAAGTAGAAAGGGGTATATTTGTATTTTTACGTGTTTGACTACTCGTGCTTTACATATTGAGGTGGCTACAGACTTGAGCACTGTCAGCTTTCTTTCAGCGCTTAAGCGTTTCCTCGCCCGTCGCGGTCCAGTGAGCTGCATGTATTCCGACAATGGTACAAATTTCATCGGGGCTAAGTCTTATCTTAGAGACCTGTATGACTTTTTAAATAAAGAATACATCCCTCGCTTTGAGGAGGAGCTTACGGAAAATAGAATAGTTTGGAAGAATATTCCTCCCACCGCGCCGCACCATGGAGGTTGTTGGGAGTCCATGGTCAAATGTGTTAAGACTCATTTATTCAGGGTTATCGGGCAGCAGATTCTGTCGTATGAAGAGCTTCTCACTGTTCTGACGCAAATAGAGTGCTTGCTGAACTCGCGGCCGCTTACAGCGCTGAGTTCAGATCCGGCCGAACCTGCTGCCCTAACGCCAGCGCATTTTTTGCACACAGCTCCGCTTCTTTCGTTGCCCATGGCTCCGGAAATTGATTTAACGGAGAATCAGATCAGGCAAAGACAAGTATTGCTTGATAAGCTGGTCCAGTCGTTTTGGAAAAGGTGGAGAAGTGAATATTTACATAAACTACAAACGCGAGAAAAGTGGCATGTAGAGTCGACTTCGATAGAGCAGGGCAAGGTGGTTATAATAATAAATGATAACGCTCCGCCCTTATCTTGGCCCTTAGGCGTTGTGCAAACACTTCACCCCGCTAAAGATGGAAGGATTCGCGTGGTTAGCGTTCGAACCGCCAAGGGAGTATTAGTGAGACCTGTGACACGTCTGTGTCCATTGCCAACGCAATAATTTTGCTTAAGCCTATTCATGAAATACAACTTATCTAACCACTCTTAAATTTATACTCACGCATAACTTACATTAATCGCTTGTTTCTTTCTATTCAATTCAACCGCTGTTAGATTTATCCAATTATTCTTAATATTTTATTAAAAATGAATTCTAGCACAAAATGTATTTCTTGGTGGATATTCTTTATGTACAACCCTACTTATTCTACCCTACTTTTTTTCCTAATATTTAAATAAAGGGTCTCCATGCTACTTAGTATGTCCGTACCCACTTCTTTTTTTTTTAAGGTAACCCTTCAAGGTGGGGGGGATGTTTACGCCAACCCTATCTTAATTTATTATGATATTTAAGCTCGTGTTTTCGCCTAAAGGACTCGATTCTTTCCGTCTTACTCCCACATACACACAACAGCATACATTATAACATCCGTCTCATGTGGTGCGAGCTCTGGAACGTACGGCTCTGGAACATACACTCACATACCGCGAAACGCTATGAAAAAGAAAAAAAGGCTGTAAGTGTCAAGTTGAACGACGCGAACGAAAAGGGCGGTTATTTTATCATTACGCGAATTATTAATCAAAACCCCAGATTGTGACTAGAAGAGGAAAGACACTGTTTGTTCGCCGCAAGCCGGGCCCGGTACGCATCAAGGAAAAACCACCAAGACGCAGGTTAGTGTATGGGGAATTCGCCATCGAGTCCTTGCCGGCCGGTTCATTTTATGGGATATTTTACTACAGCTTCCACCAGCTCTCCACTATATCGAAGGTGCCAAGGTCGCTTCCGGTCTTTCACCGGTGGTCCTTCCATCTAAACAACTGATTTCTACACACTATATCATCATCGCTAATCTACCTTGGCAAACCGCGTAACCAAGTCGAATAAGTTTGAAACTGTTGAAAAAACACTTATTGTGTATTCATGAAAATAAACTAACACAATCAAAAAAAAAAATAAGCGACAACAGCCTAAAAGATTACCTACTTAAAAACGAATGTATTAGGTACTGTTTTTTTTAGTTTTAAGCGTTCAGACTAGCGCAGGATCTCGATCCTCATTATTATTATATTATTATGTCATCATTATGCCACTCGCCTCGGCGAGTAACTAACACCATTATTCAGAAACTATACTTGCCTCAGTAAACTAGCAATACTATGCGAAGTAAGGCATTTCTCAGTGCGTTTCTTAAGGCAAGCCTTTGAATTCATAAAAAATATTTCAACTACTCATAGCCATACGAAGGCACTGCGTTGAATAGAGCTCTGTGATTGGTTCGTTTGTGTTACGTACGTCATTTTGTTGACTGATAATGACATTTCAATAATCAAACTTATTTCAGCCTGGCCTATTTGGACCTTTTAGTCCGTTTTCGGACTTTATCGGGTCTAAATGGACTTTTTGCGGATCATGAGGTCTTCCGGATTTTTTAAGATCTTCGTTACATTTTTGCACTGAAAGTAGATGAAATTCAACTTTACGTACTAGAAAAGAATTCGCGGCTCACCCCACTTGCCGAAGTTACCAATGTACTTACTTATTATGATTGCGCTTTTGTAGGTAGTTTTATATCTAATTAATTACCTACTTCATAAAAAGGTGGCTGGCTTCGCATAACCAACTACAAAAACTACTAACTAAAATTATCGTTTTTGCACTTACTTGTAACAAAACAACATCAATATGAGGGACTGTTTGGCCGTTAGTTGAGGCCGTTGCTTGTTTGTGTCGTTTATACATAGGTTTATTAGTAGTCATTAAATCTATGTGGGTATGTACTTAATTTCATTCATTTATTTCATTTCCTTGTCATTTCATTACATTATAGAGTTCATAGCATGATGGACCTACCTAAAACAGTGATTATTCAGTTTCGGACACAAGACACTTAACTATATGACACTATGCGTTGCATAATATAGCTAGCTAGCTCCCTTACGTATGCGTTCATTATTGAGGACTCATAGTGCCGATCGCCACTCCAGTATTGTCTATGGATAGGTTTTTGGGACCCTGTGCGTCAGCGCGCACTGTGAGACTTCATAGTAAGGTCTGTGAATACGGGTGTAAGTGTTCTCTTATGTTCCTACAGATAAAAATAAAAATGAATGAAATAAAATGAGACTGGCATAATCGTCTTTAAGGTGGGCCTTTGCTCACTGCGTCAAAGAGGCGCTAGCCCATACAAAACAATCTATAGTTTTTTTTTACCCTTTCTTTGTGTGTTGTTAAATATGAGGTCTGGATTCTGGCTCAATACCGTCACAGAACAAATGCAATCATCGGACGGGATCGCACGCGCGGCACCTCCGGACACGTAGTATCATCCCGACGGTGTTAAAGACCACAGAATATGTTAACCAGTAGGTTTACCCAAGCTATACGTTGTACTACGTCATACATGGTATACAAATATAGAGATTTCAAATGTATTCAGCTAGCAGTAATAAATTAACCAATTTGGACCGTCATTATTTTGTAATTTTTTTATTGAACATAGATACAATAAATACAAAGCGTATGGCAAAAAATCCTACTAATATTATAACTGCGAATGTTTGCGAGTATGTATGGATGAATGGATGAATGTTTGTTGCTCTTTCACGCAAAAACTACTGAACGGATTTGGATGAAACGTCGAATATACATAGTTCGTGACCTGGATTAACATAAAGGCTACTTTTTATCCACGGTACCACGCGAGCGAAGCCGGGGGCGGAAGCTAGTATGTATATAAATTTTGCTGATTTTTTTTAGCCATTAAGAGTTTTCTTACAGCAAACCTTTATGTATAAGAGAGGCGCAAGCTTTAATACAATATTTTTTAGATATTACATAATTCGAGTTAAAGACAGGCGCAATGGCGCTCATTAGGAGGAGGCCTATGTTTAACAGTTTGCTATAAGCTAATGATGATGATAATAATGTCATAATATTCGTTCTTTATTAAGCTGCAGGAACGCGGATGCAAGAGTAATAGATTTTCTTGAAAACTGGTATACATGAGGTTTGATACCTAAACTTTAAAGGGTCTCTCCCCTCATTCTCTCTAATGGATAAAACTTCTATCTGCAAGTGTTTGTAACAGCGAACTCATTTCGAATCTCGAACCCTGAATCAACAGTGAATTTTTCATGTGTATGACAAGTGAATTTAGATTAGAATTCAGGTTTTAGGAATATTTATTAATAGAGGTAGAAATGTAACAGTTTTCTTTTCTGACGGGTACCGATGCGTCACACTAATAAAAAACAACATAATGTGTACGTGAAATTGACGTGAACGTCAGAGTTTTCTGTTGCGAGCACGTTGCGAGTTATAAAAGAAATAGAAGAGTGTTATGATTAAAATGTACTACCTAACCTGCTAATAGTTAGTTACTTATTTATAAACTGATATAAACTGATAACAAACTCTGTTTCATAATGTCATAATATCAAAGTTAGGTTTGTCTAGACACTAACCCCCTTACTAATAAACCCTACATAAATTTTACCATTACTTAAAGTTGCTAAGCCGCGTAACTATGTAACTATCTATCTCTGTAACTATCCAACGGTAAATGACGGCAATAGTTTAAACATAATTTATATGACAGATTGTAATAAACAAAGCTATATGTTCTCGATAAAGTAAACGAGAGTGAACTGGGTAAGTGAACTGGGTTCTGGTTCTATCAGCCAATCAAATCCGCCGGTCCACCACAATCACCATCACCGATTGGTTATCGTTACCCTGTGACCATGCCCCGGGTCCTCACGGGCGCACGACGCCCATTACAAGTCATCTCGCCCAGAGCCGTCTACGTGAATTGATTGTTCGAGGCTAATAAGTGATTCGTATGTTCTGCGTTAGACTAACTGACATTGAATGGTTCGGCTCATATGGGAACTGTAACCGCATTGGTATTGCGAGGATGGATTTACCGATCGACAATACTAGGAACATTGAGGCCTGATTTTTGTTTTTGGCCTTGTTTTCTTTTATATTGACAAATAAGGTTTTTAAAAAAAACCGATTCCAATAAATCACTTCTTACTTCTTGCCCTAAAGAATTTAGAAAATCAGTTCGCAATTGACGGAGATATTGGCGATCATAGGGCGAAAATTACAAGTGTGGATGAGGTTTTAGTTTTCCGGGAAAAGTACCAATTCCTTAGGAATAAAATTTATATGGGACCACCAGTGAATTATACTCTTTTAACCAAAAATAGAATTTTGAAAATCGGTTTACAATAATTGACGGAGATATTGGTGAACGTATATAAAAAAAAAGTCGAAAATAAAGATTCCGATGAATTACGACCCTCCTCCTTTTTGAAGTCGGTTAAAAATAGAATGAATGTAATGAGCTATTTACGTTAGCTTTGGATTATCTTATAATTGAAAAATGTACCCATATCAATATTTATTCATATTATAAACGTGCATAGTAGTATTCTGGCTCAGTCTAACGCAGGATCGAAGCGAGTGGCA
This sequence comes from Horisme vitalbata, assembly GCA_951804965.1. Classification (NCBI taxonomy): domain Eukaryota; kingdom Metazoa; phylum Arthropoda; class Insecta; order Lepidoptera; family Geometridae; genus Horisme; species Horisme vitalbata. The sequence goes on along the minus strand of OX638091.1, from coordinate 26,628,315 downwards.
TAATTAAAAGAAGGCCTTTAAGCCCAGCAGTGGGTCGAAAATCGCCTATAAATATGAATAACGATGATGAACGTAGTATTTTACATTATTTAGTATAATTGTATAGTATTTTACGTATAAAGGTTCTTTATTATTTTACCAACATTTGGCACATATTTGGCAAACAACTGTCTGAAATTTATCGTGTCGATAGAAATATTTATAACGATTCCGAACCATTTTTATGGTAGCAAACTGCATACTTCCGTTAATTATATAGCTATATAAATTTGAAATTTTTGTAATTTTGATTTCTTGATTAGACAAATATATATCGGAATAGAAATTATTGGCTAAAAAATAAATAAAAGCTTCGATAATATTTTAGGAAACTTTCGGTCTCTCGGATGTTAAATTTAATGAATTTAAACTTCTGCCAGCTCAGAATTAGTATTCGGCCTTATTTTGAAAAGAAGACACAAGACGGTGTTATTCGGATCATCATAGAATTTTTATTTCACTTAATTAATATATTCTGTTTATATTTTCATGTTATTAAAATACACGAATTAAGTTTTTTATATATTAACATATAAAAGAACCACATGAATTTTATTCCCTCATTAACATGAAAAGATTCAATTCTCAAAAGCAATTCTTACCCGTGTGCCGTAAATAAGTAAGCGTAATAGCACCATTACCGGGTTTTATTTTATTTACACACCTCAAGTATTCTCAAACAGGCGTATAAAGTGCGGGAATTACCACTCGGTCGCTGTGTCGTGGAGAACGACCATAAATATGGGGCAACACCTAGAGACTATCAAAGAGCTGCTTCACTTCCATCCAAATAAAAAGTAACAATCTATAGCAATGTTCACTTCAATAATATTTGTTTCATCATTATAATGAAATATTTAATAAACGACTTCAAAAAGGAAGAGATTCTATGTTCGACTCCATGTATATTTTTAGTAAGTTCACCAATTGTTCCGTCTATTGTAAACCGATTTTTTTTTTCAAATGTTTATTTCATTTTCTATTACGTTTTTAATTGACGTTTTACTTCTATATTAATTTATTAATTATAATACCATCAAAATATTATACTCTAGAGCTAGAAACGTGGAAATATTTATTACCGGAGCTTAACTCCGCGAAGCAATTTTTGTGTTTTAGCTGTTATAAGAAAGCTACGTCGTTGAGCCTATCTGCCTCTCGCAAGCACGCGAATGTATCGAATAAATTAAGAAATATGAGCTCGCTTCGAGAACAAAGTAGGCTTAAATTAATTTATATGAAGTTGAAGATATTTTGTTGCTTTGTAATAAGCGCCCTGTGACTTTGCAAGTTTATTACGAAAACGGGTTTAATGAGTTTTAAGTAATGAGTCCATGAAAGAAAACGTTTGCTTTGAAGGTTTTGCACATTTAGTCTGGCCACCTTTATATATAAAATTTATAAAAATAATGTATTATTTTAATGCTACTTTGTACTTAACCTAGCGGTTCTTGGAAATAAATGTTATATACATATATCTATCATGTACAGCGAAACTGGGCTAGCAAAAAGTAGTCACGATCAAACTTCTACCCTGTTTCATTTTAGACCGTTTTTATACGTTGCTACATCGCGAGGCCGCATTTAGTAACTCAGTTAGCCACTGAAGTGATAAGCAACGGTCCTGCTTTTACACTTCAACAGTTTGTCAATTGACGTTGTTTGAATTTTGACGGATGAAAAATTTCAAATTAGCAAATAAAGGTCCGGTGCCGACGAATGAGTAAATGAGGCATCTGGTGATGAAATGTCCGATACAAAATAAGGAATACAAACTCTGCAGGAGATATTTCTACCAATAAAGTATATACTATGTTCACATTGGAGTTTTTAAGAGTTAGGCTCAGGCCTCACCTGTCTGACCTGGCGCGGACATGGCGCGGGCGCTTTCCTATTCCATTCAAGTTTAATACAAAATGCACGGAAATAAAGCACAATTTAGCTCGACGACTTCGCGTCATAACCACGTCCGATCAACGACATACCGTGTGTCCTAAATTATACTTTATTTCCATGCATTTTGTATGAAATTTGATTGGAATAAGAAACCGCCAGTGCCATGTCTGTGCCCGACGCTAGTCACATTCATCGGGCACGGACATGACACGGACATGGCACAGGTGGTTTCCTATTCCATTCAAATTTCATACAAAATGCATGGAAATAAAGCACAATTTAGGGCACATAGTATGTCGTTGCTCGGACGTATGACGCGCCTTTTCGGCGCCCGCGCCCGATCGCCGCCAGATGAGCGTCAGATGGCCGCCAGTTCGTAGTATGTACTTGCTTGCGACATACGTCTGTTAGTGATGTAAAAATGCGTGACGAATGACGATATCGAATTTAATATTGAATTTTGTGAATTGATTGTAAAATATGCAACGCTTTATGATCATTGTCGTTCCAATTATTGTAACTGAAATGATCAAGATAAATTGTGGCTGGAAATCGGAAAGAGATTAAACCGGTACTAAGATTTTTTTATGTAATACCCATGGTAATACTAGCTGATCCTTGTGCAAATTCGTTTGCGCGTATTTTCTTCATCTGTATCAGGGCCCGATTTGGTAACCCGATGAAGAGGTTTTCGGCAGGGTTTTTTCAAAAGCTTAGTAATTTAGTAATTTCAAAAGCTTAGTTAACCCTCTCCGTATGGGTTACACTAGTATTTGATGGGTCTAAACCATTCAAAATCCTTTTGATTAGGTTACCTGATCATGAGGGTTATCAATAGTATTGGGTTTTGGTATTATTCCAAAACCCATTCCTTAGGGTTACCCTTTTTATCATTGTAACACGGGTTATACGTGGGTTATACATATATATAGGAGATAAAGGAGAAAAAAAATCGGTCAAAAGACGAAAATTAATTGCGGTAATTGTGTTCTAAGCATTAAGGGCGGAAATGCAGACTACTAATTGTTTATTTTACGCAATAATAATTATGTTTTAGTAAAATTGGAATAAATTTTCAATGACAGCTGTCAAACTTAAATCGACCATATCTCGAGAACTACTTATCTTAGACTTGCCTTTACAAGCTCAAATGATAGCTATTCACAAGACCTTAATTTTCGATGACAGCTGTCAAACTTAAATCGACCATATCTCGAGAACTACTTATCTTAGACTTGCCTTTACTAGCTCAAATGATAGCTATTGACGAGACCTTAATTTTCGATGACAGCTGTCAAACTTAAATCGACCATATCTCGGGAACTACTTATCTTAGACTTGCTTTTACTAGCTCAAATGATTGCTATTGACATGAACTTAATTTTCGATGACAGCTGTCAAACTTAAATCGACCATATCTTGAGAACTACTTATCTTAGACTTGCCTTTACTAGCTCAAATGATAGCTATTGACGAGACCTTAATTTTCGATGACAGCTGTCAAACTTAAATCGACCATATCTCGGGAACTACTTATCTTAGACTTGCTTTTACTAGCTCAAATGATTGCTATTGACATGAACTTAATTTTCGATGACAGCTGTCAAACTTAAATCGACCATATCTCGAGAACTACTCATCTTAGACTTGCTTTTACTAGCTCAAATGATTGCTATTGACATGAACTTAATTTTCGATGACAGCTGTCAAACTTAAATCGACCATATCTCGAGAACTACTCATCTTAGACTTGCTTTTACTAGCTCAAATGATAGCTATTGACAAGACCTTAATTTTCGATGACAGCTGTCAAACTTAAATCGACCATATCTCGAGAACTACTTATCTTAGACTTGCCTTTACTAGCTCAAATGATAGCTATTGACGAGACCTTAATTTTCGATGACAGCTGTCAAACTTAAATCGACCATATCTCGAGAACTACTCATCCTAGACTTGCTTTTACTAGTTCAAATGATTGCTATTGACATGAACTTAATTTTCGATGACAGCTGTCAAACTTAAATCGACCATATCTCGGGAACTACTTATCTTAGACTTGCCTTTACTAGCTCAAATGATTGCTATTGACATGAACTTAATTTTCGATGACAGCTGTCAAATTTAAATCGACCATATCTCGAGAACTACTTATCTTAGACTTGCCTTTACTAGCTCACATGATAGCTATTGTTAAGATCTTAATTTTCGATGACAGTTTTTAGTTTGACAGCTGTCATCGAAAATTAAGATTTTATTAGTAGCTATCATTTGAGCTAACTGCAAGTCTAGGATGAGTACTTCTCGAGATATGGCAAATTCAATTTTGACATATGTCATTGAAAATAAAGATCTTGTCGATAGCTATCTTTTGAGCAATTAACAGCTATTCTAGGATGAGTAGTTCCAGAGATATAACCATTTACAGATGAATTTGTAGAATGAGTTTCGAGTGGAGCTTTGAGTTGAGTTTTGAGTTTGAGTTTTAGAGTGACAGTGACAGTGACAATCCGAAATTATTATTAATTAATAAATATTAGTAATGATAACCATTGTGTAACATTCAAAAAAACCTATCAAGAGGTAACTCCATTCATTCGTTTAACCTCATAAGAGGGTAACCCTATCGACTGAAAACCAAAACAGGTTACACTTTCGCTTGTGTTAGGAGGAAAATATCCAAACGAAAGGGTAATCCCGTCAACTGTATAACCCAATGAAGGGGTTTCACTTTCGAAGCAATTAACTCGCAATCGGGGTTGTACGGGCCCTGATCTGTATATTAATTAATTGTATGCACGAGAGCAAGAGCATCTTCGTTTTCTGAGGATGACATGCTGACACATCGATACCGGACAACAGACTGCACTACACTTGTGCCTCTGTCGCGTCATTTCTGCGTCATGTCCGAGCCATGTCCGCGCCATGCCCGCGCCATGTCCTCGCCACGTCCGTGCCACGTCCGCGCCATGTCCGCGCCATGTCCTTGCCCGATATGTGTGACCTGTGCCTTATGTTATGCTGGCCAGATTGCAGTAAGAAATTTAAAAAAAATCTTCTTGTTTGTAAGAGCTAGTGGCAAACTCTGTCAGAGTTTTAAGACCACCCGAAGGCCTCCATCATGGCTTGATGACTGAAAAGCCGAGACCACCATCTTAACGTGCCTTCCGAACGGAAAAGCTTAGGGTCTTGATTCTCAGCAATAAGTAGTATTATAACATTAAATATACATCGCGAGAACTGTCGAATTTCCATATAGTTTTGACAGTTTCCGCGACATATATCTAATGTGACATTAATAGCTATTCCCGAGAATTAGGCCAAGACCAAGATGATCTGCTTAGAGCACTTCAGTTTTTTTTAAAAGGTAGTAATGGTAGCTATATATGATATGAAACTATGTTGAAATAGATTATATAACCTATTTCACAGCCTAAGTTAATCCTAGACCGATTAGTACGGGTTACTAACCATATTTACTGGTAATAGGATCAAATGTTCCAACCTAATTAACAGTTAATTACAAAGCGCACAATACTAAGTTCATTATCCATCTTATCAGTAAAGTGTTACACAAATCAGACGCTCCATTCGATGAGTTCGTCGAATGAATGATTTATGAATGGGTTTCCTGAGAATTGAAGCCACAAACGACTTCTACGAAACACTATTTATGTATAGAGATTCACAATGCTTATTTTGATAAAGCGTAAACGTTTGTAAGATTACGGAGCGGTTCGTTTGACTAATTTTAATATTATTACTATATTTTATTAGTTTAAGTATTAGTTTTTTAAGTTAAAATGCTATTAGCCTTGTATGGTACCTTGTATCCTTGTATAGTACTCACCAATCTGTTTATTTTTAGCTGGCTCATTGTAACGTTTTGGCCTCTAGCTGTTAGTCTGTGAGCATTTTAACAAATAAATATATGTATATATAAATATTAATATCTAAAGCAATGTTGACTCTCTCACAAAATACGATCGGTGCCCTGTTCGGAAAATGCTTTATATGCTATACAGGGTGAGAGTTCATAATATGTTATCCCGAGAAGAGATTACTTAATCCATTCCCGAAGGTCAATAACATTTGTTCTAGGTAATTTTGTAGTTTTTTATTGAAGAAATTGCTTTTTAAAGTTCAACTTAATTTTACTCAAAAACTTGTACTGCAGATTTAGAACAGCTGTTTTTGTTAAATTTGGTCCTACACATTGATGATGATAGGTCTGTTTTAATTTCAGGGCTGTCACAAGCAACAAAATATTAAGCTTAAGGTTTTTAGTTACGTAGCGGGGTGCACCACGGGCAGGTGAGGTTGATTTACACCAAATCTACATTTATTTTACACTAAATTATTAGGGAAAAAAAAACAGATTTTTTATGAATTTAATTGGTGAATTTAGTAATATTTTTTACCTGTTCATGATACAACCTAATTTTTATCACCTTTTTGCATTAAATACAGCTTTATTAGGCGTAGAGAGGCTCTAACAAAATAGACTGTGTAACACTGTACCGTAATCTAGAGAGCTATTGGTGCGCAGACCTGTGATATTCCATATGACTGAACAACGGGATTGTGGATGACGTAATGTGATGAACTGCCGGATTTGAATCGTATTAATAGCTATATATTACGTTTCATTTCTGTTCTATTTTGTGAAACGTTGATTATTAACAATTTTATCAATATATATTATTCTCGTAACCTTATAGTTTAGCGCTAAGGGGAGCAACACGTCTGCGGAGTTCTGCGTCGTTTTTTAGCGAATTCGAAGTTGGACTGAGAGTCAATCATGTCCTGAGGATGCTTTATGGGGAAGGTGAGACTTTGTCGAATTTCTGTTGTGTTTTTTTTTTGTGAATTTTTGTGTGTTAATTAACTAATTATAGGATAACGTGTTTGTTTTTATTTTGTGAAGACGGTTGCGTTTATTAATTACTTGTTTTTTTGTTCTTTCTCTAATTTGCATGTGAATCTATAATTTACTACATTATTGGTGGCAATTCGCTTGGCACCAAACTAACTAAAAATCGGTATTAAACTAACTTAAACCCTAATTCCTATTCGGTTGTTGCCAAATTAGCGTAAATTTTAGGTAAATGTTCTCAAAATTTTCTAAAATTCTATCACAAAATTAGAAAGGCTACTAAAATTTATTTAACTTATTTTTTATGAAAAATTTTAGAAATTTTATCCTTAAATATAATCATTTCAATGTATTATCATACAATTTAGTCAGCACCTAAAAGGGTGTTGATTAAAATCCCACGAAATAATGATTTTACTTCTAAAATAAGACGCTTTAATGGACCTACCTAAGATATTCTACAAGACAAAATATTTAGTATAAATTCCGCTAACTTTCTCTGACAAGTTCCACAAAATGCATACGCATGCACCGCCCTCCCGCCCGCTGATTCACATGCAAATCAGAGAAAGAACAAGCAAACATGCAATCATTAATAAATGCAACCGTCTACTTACTCTTCCACCAAATAAAAACAACACGTTAACCTGTAATTAGCTTGGAGAAACGACACACACGTAAATACACAAGAAACTCAACAGAAATTCGACAATGTTTCGCCTTCCCCATAAGCATCCTCAGGAATGATCGACTTGCTGTCCACCAACGTCGACGTCGCTAAAAAACAACAACGACGCAGAACTCCGCAGACGTGTTGCTCCGCCGAGAGCTAAACAGAAAGTGAGTCCACCGCGCGACATCTCCACTTATATAGTATCGGGTCGAACTCCCCGCCCTCCTAGTGGCGCGATTGCGTCATCAACGTTGTTTTGCGTTGAAAAAATGCGCAATAACGGGGATCTGGGCAGAATAATGGTCTCGTTCAATAATGTAAATGTATTTAAATTATGTTTTATGATTTCTAAATTTTCCAAAACTGACATCCTGAAACCTTTGACACATGAATGTAAAATTTTGAATGTATTATTATCGTTTAAAGAGTGTCCTGTATCCAATAAATGTTTTGCAAAATGTGATTTTTCTGGGTGATTATTTCTATAAGCCGCAATGTGTTCCTTATACCTAGTTTGAAAATTGCGTCCTGTCTGACCTACATAAACACCATTGCACTCGTCGCACGACAATTTGTAAATACCTGACTTTTTATGATTTTCTAACCTATCTTTACCATTACAAATCTGTCTAAGTGAATTATTTGTTTTGAAAGCTACCCTAATTTTATTTTTAAATAATGTTTTTGAAACTCTTTCACTGACTCTGCCTAAATAAGAAAGACTACCTGTATACCTATCTGGTTTTTCTGGTGGCAATGGATACAAAAGTGAACATACAATTTTTCGTTGTTTTGCCTTAATCAAACCTTCGACCATGTCTCATTTGTATCCATTGCTCTCAGCAATATGATAAATTATAGATAATTATTATATTATAATTGTTTTGTGATAGTGGTACGGACATCAACCTAAGAACAAAACTACGGTACGCTGCTAATTTGTGTTGAATAGGATGGCAAGACGTAGCAGAAATTGTGACATCCGTGTATGTAGGCTTTCTATAGATCTGAAAATCATGAGAGTTGTTAAGACGGGATACAGTTAAGTCTAAAAAGTTTATAGACCCGTTTTTCTCTAATTCTAAAGTGAATTTAATTTTTGAATGTAATATATTTAGTTTGTTGACAAAAATATCTATTTGACGCATCGTACCCTTCCAGCATATGATTATATCATCAACATAACGGTAGTAATATAAAATATTAGGCTCCCCAATAATGAACTTATTTTCAAAATTGTCCATAAAAATATCTGCCATAAGAGGACTAAGTGGAGAACCCATAGCCAAACCTTCCTTTTGTCTAAAATATTGATTACGAAACCGAAAATAATTCTGTTCCATACATATTTTTGTCAAAGATATAAATTCTTCTGCCTCTCCAGGGTGCAACTTCTTCCTCTCAAAAAGATTTTCAAGTATTTGTACGCAGTCCTCAACTGGGACGTTTGTAAATAGACTTTCTACGTCCAACGACATTAGCTTGGCACCTGGAGGCAAACTGACATCTTTGATTTTATCTATCAGATCTAAACTGTTTTTGAGACTATACTTAGGACTAAAACCTGATTTTGACTTTAACAAATAGTTTAAATGTCTAGATAAACCATAAGCTGGGGCTCCGATATAAGAAACTACTGGGCGTATAGGAATGTTCTCTTTATGAATTTTAGGTAGGCCGTACAACATTGGAGATCTGGGATTCATTGGAACAACATTTTTTAAAGAGTTAGGTGAAGTAAATGTGGTATTTTTAGTAATATTTTTCTATTCTGTTGTGTAGTTTTTGGTGGGGTCTGACTGCAATTGTTCAAATTCATTACTATGTATAACATCATTAACTTTTTGTTCATAACTAACCCTATCTAAAATTACAACTGTATTACCTTTATATGCTTTTGATATAACTAAGTTATTCTAATATACTTTACTATTTACTATTTATTTTTACTATTTGGTTGACTCACTTTCTGTTTAGCACTCGGCGGAGCAACACGTCTGCGGAGTTCTGCGTCGTTGTTGTTTTTTAGCGACGTCGACGTTGGTGGACAGCGAGTCGATCATTCCTGAGGATGCCTTATGGGGAAGGCGAAACATTGTCGAATTTCTGTTGAGTTTCTTGTGTATTTACGTGTGTGTCGTTTCTCCAAGCTAATAACAGGTTAACGTGTTGTTTTTATTTGGTGGAAGAGTAAGTAGACGGTTGCATTTATTAATGATTGCATGTTTGCTTGTTCTTTCTCTGATTTGCATGTGAATCTGCGGGCGGGAGGGCGGTGCATGCGTATGCATTTTGTGGAACTTGTCAGAGAAAGTTAGCGGAATTTGTACTAAATATTTTGTCTTGTAGTATCTTGTAATGGATTTCCGCAAAGTCACGCCTGAGTCAATTAATTAGGACCTACCTAACTCTTGGAACTCAAAATTAACATTCAGATCAATCACATTTAGAGATTTATTTATACAAATGCTGTTATTTTGTAACTTTCAGTTCACATTTCGAACACTTAAACATCCTGACCCTTGTACACTTTTACACTACGCCATCTAGTGCTAGTAAGTGAGAAACGTGGTAAATTTTTAGTTAGTTTTCCACGTACGATCAGTTTGAAAAAATGTGTGTATTTTTGGCTGAAACATGTTAATACCGTGAATAAAATACCTAGCCAAGATATTTTTTTTTTTTTTCAAGATTTGGTTGAGAGATGGCATTTTATGAACGACAACAAAATGTTTGATGTAACAGCAGAATAGCTTTTAAACAAAAAAAATCTAAATTTATCTAAATTTAGGTATGACTAAACAGCCGAATTGCCACCATTATCATCATAAAACTATTGGCTCACTAGGCCTCCCCTAATGAACGCCATTGCGTCTTGTTCTCAACTAGACGTATCTAACTTCTACTATTAGCAGATCGTCATCACATGTAGCATTACACCTGGCCGTAGCAACTACGTTACATTATTTTATTAAAATATTTTATTGCAAGTCTCTGTTCTATTTATAAATAGAGACTATGAATCGTTATTTTACCCTACTGCCAAGGACGGGTTATGTTTTTCGCGCGTATCTTATATCTTTCAAACGGCTGGATGGTTTTCAACAATTAAGGTACTTATTGTTATATTCATTGTCTTAAAAACCCAAATGCCCTTAGGCACAGGCCTCACATGTCTGACCTGGCGCGGGCATGGCGCGGGCGCTTTCCTATTCCATTCAAGTTTAATACAAAATGCACGGAAATAAAGCACAATTTAGCTCGACGACTTCGCGTCATAACCACGTCCGATCAACGACATACCGTGTGTCCTAAATTATACTTTATTTCCATGCATTTTGTATGAAATTAGAATGGAATAAGAAACCGCCAGTGCCATGTCTGCGCCCGACGCTAGTCACATTCATCGGGCACGGACATGACACGGACATGGCACAGGTGGTTTCCTATTCCATTCAAATTTCATACAAAATGCATGGAAATAAAGCACAATTTAGGGCACATAGTATGTCGTTGCTCGGACGTATGACGCGCCTTTTCGGCGCCCGCGCCCGATCGCCGCCAGATGAGCGTCAGATGGCCGCCAGTTCGTAGTATGTACTTGCTTGCGACATACGTCTGTTAGTGATGTAAAAATGCGTGACGAATGACGATATCGAATTTAATATTGAATTTTGTTAATTGATTGTAAAATATGCAACGCTTTATGATCATTGTCGTTCCAATTATTGTAACTGAAATGTTCAAGATAAATTGTGGCTGGAAATCGGAAAGAGATTAAACCGGTACTAAGATTTTTTTATGTAATACCCATGGTAATACTAGCTGATCCTTGTGCAAATTCGTTTGCGCGTATTTTCTTCATCTGTATCAGGGCCCGATTTGGTAACCCGATGAAGAGGTTTTCGGCAGGGTTTTTTCAAAAGCTTAGTAATTTAGTAATTTCAAAAGCTTAGTTAACCCTCTCCGTATGGGTTACACTATTATTTGATGGGTCTAAACCATTCAAAACCCTTTTAATTAGGTTACCTGATCATGAGGGTTATCAATAGTATTGGGTTTTGGTATTATCTTAGGGTTACCCTTTTTATCATTGTAACACGGGTTATACGTGGGTTATAGGAGATAAAGGAGAAAAAAAAATCGGTCAAAAGATGAAAATTAATTGCGGTAATTGTGTTCTAAGCATTAAGGGCGGAAATACAGACTACTTATTGTTTATTTTACGCAATAATAATTATATTATAATAAAATTGGAATAAATTTTCAATAACAGCTGTCAAACCTAAATCGACCATATCTCGAGAACTACTTATCTTAGACTTGCCTTTACTAGCTCAAATGATAGCTATTGACAAGACCTTTATTTTCGATGACAGCTGTCAAACTTAAAATGACCATATCTCGAGAACTACTTATCTTAGACTTGCCTTTACTAGCTCAAATGATAGCTATTGACAAGACCTTAATTTTCGATGACAGCTGTCAAACTTAAATCGACCATATCTCGAGAACTACTCATCCTAGACTTGCTTTTACTAGTTCAAATGATTGCTATTGACATGAACTTAATTTTCGATGACAGCTGTCAAACTTAAATCGACCATATCTCGAGAACTACTCATCCTAGACTTGCTTTTACTAGTTCAAATCATTGCTATTGACATGAACTTAATTTTTGATGACAGCTGTCAAACTTAAATCGACCATATCTCAGGAACTACTTATCTTTGACTTGCCTTTACTAGCTCAAATGATTGCTATTGACATGAACTTAATTTTCGATGACAGCTGCCAAACTTAAATCCACCATATCTCGAGAACTACTCATCCTAGACTTGCTTTTACTAGCTCAAATGATAGCTAAGGACAAGACCTTAATTTTCGATGACAGCTGTCAAACTTACATCGACCATATCTCGAGAACTACTCATCCTCGACTTGCTTTTACTAGCTAAAATGATTGCTATTGACATGAACTTAATTTTCGATGACAGCTGTCAAACTTAAATCTACCATATCTCGAGAACTACTCATCCTAGACTTGCTTTTACTAGTTCAAATGATTGCTATTGACATGAACTTAATTTTCGATGACAGCTGTCAAACTTAAATCGACCATATCTCAGGAACTACTTATCTTAGACTTGCCTTTACTATCTCAAATGATTACTATTGACATGCACTTAATTTTCGATGACAGCTGTCAAACTTAAATCGACCATATCTCGAGAACTACTCATTCTAGACTTGCTTTTACTAGCTCAAATGATAGCTATTGACAAGACCTTAGTTTTCGATGACAGCTGTCAAACTTAAATCGACCATATCTCGAGAACTACTCATCCTAGACTTGCTTTTACTAGCTAAAATGATTGCTATTGACATGAACTTAATTTTCGATGACAGCTGTCAAACTTAAATCGACCATATCTCGAGAACTACTCATCCTAGACTTGCCGTTACTAGCTCACATGATAGCTATTGTTAAGATCTTAATTTTCGATGACAGTTTTTAGTTTGACAGCTGTCATCGAAAATTAAGATTTTATTAGTAGCTATCATTTGAGCTAGTAACGGCAAGTCTAGGATGAGTACTTCTCGAGATATGGCAAATTCAAGTTTGACATATGTCATTTAAAATAAAGATCTTGTCGATAGCTATCTTTTGAGCAATTAACGGCTAGTCTAGGATGAGTAGTTCCAGAGATATAACCATTTACAGATGAATTTGTAGAATGAGTTTCGAGTGGAGCTTTGAGTTGAGTTTCGAGTTTGAGTTTTAAAGTGACAGTGACAGTGACAATCCAAAATTATTATTCAAAATAGTTTTCAAGGTCATATTTTTTCTTTTTAACACGTTGACTGCGGGTCTCGGAAATAACGCTTTACAAAATGCTCATTATGTGTACTGTTGGCTTTGCCTAATAAATACAATAAAAATAAAAAATAACGCTACGCAGAGTACTCTGCGATGATGCCCTATGAAAACTGACTGAATCATATTTTTTTCTTTTTAACATATTGACTGCTGGGCCTCAGTCATGACATAACTGATGACTTATGAAAACTGAAGCACCATTTTTTTTCTCTTTAATATGTTGACTGCGGGTCTCGTATATGACAACGCATACTCTACGATGATGACCAATGAAAACTGACTGAAACACAGCACTTTCCTTATGTTTTCAAAACTTTTCTTTAATGCAGTGATGCTTTTCCTTCAACCAAATAAAGCGATCCGAACTAATACCTAATGATTGATGACATCAATCAAGAGTCAAAATCTAAATTCCCCCACCCAGTGTCAGGCGTAATGATAATCATTGTGTAACATTAAAAAAAACCTATCAAGAGGTAACTCCATTCATTCGTTTAACCTCATAACAGGGTAACCGATAGGGTTACCCTGTTATGAGGTTGACTCACTGAAACTCAAACTCAAACTGACTGAAAACCAAAAGGAACGGGTTACACTTTCGCTTGTGTTAGGAGGAGAATACCCAAACGAACTGTATAACCCAATGAAGGGGTTTCACTTTCGAAGCAACTAACTCGAAATCGGGGTTGTACGGGCCCTGATCTGATATTAATTAATTGTATGCACGAGAGCAAGAGCATCTTCGTCTTCTGAGGATGACATGCTGACACATCGATATCGGACAACAGACTGCACTACACATGTGCCTCTGTCACGTCATTTCTGCGTCATGTCCGAGCCATGTCCGCGCCATGCCCGCGCCATGTCCTCGCCACGTCCGTGCCACGTCCGCGCCATGTCCGCGCCATGTCCGCGCCCGATATGTGTGACCTACGCCTTAGATAGGTGTTCGAAAAAAATGGCGGATTTTGTGCGCGACTTTGTAATTATACTATAGAAACTGTGTTTTAAATTGAGAATGGTATTTCCAGCTATCTGAATAAAATCTTCATGATCTAATTAACAACAACACACAAAATCCATTTTGGTTTTCAAAGTTCACAGAAGTTCAATTTAAAATCAACTGCCGCCATCTCGCGAATATAATCAAATTATTTCTGTCCCCGTGAAAAATGGGGAAACATTTTTCCTCCTTTTGATCTTGAGAAAACAAGTTGCTTTCGATATTTTAAGTAAACATCAATTTCGTTTAATGACCTGTTTCTTTGAATAATAAATTTGTATTATCATTTAAAATTATACTGAACCTTCAGAGATGGCCCGATCGTATTTCTGTCTCATTAAGTTGGGTTAGAATTCAAAGCACAGACCAGAGTAGTATTAGCTTCCTTAGATTATTTAAATTTTAACGAACAGAATTTTGTGGTTTAATTCGGATTCAGCTACAAATCTATACTTTGCTTTTACGACCTCTGTGGCGCAGCGGTTGAAGACCTGCCCGAGACGCAGGGGTTCAATTCTTGCCGCGTGATAAATGTTTGTCTGATCTGCAAATATTTGTCTCGGGTGTGGGGGTGTTAGCAATGTATCTATGTATTTGTAAATATACTATCTTTATGTCACGTGGTTTCTATAATACACGATTTGCATAGTTTGGGGCTATTATGATCCTGTGCGATAGTGTCCAGAATTATTATTGTATTAGTATTATTTTGCGACGCCGTAGTTACTACGTAAGTGCTACGATACTTCTTGTGCTACGTCGTAGAACCGAATCCAACAAAAATGATCTCTATTTACTGCGTGTTTGTATGTTTGGTATTTTAGTATCTAGTAAGCCTGTAATAGCGGTTAGTCGTATCATTATTCGTGTTTAGCAGAAGTATGCTATAGTCACCTGGTGGAAGTGCTCTTGGCGTGGTTTACTTCGTTGTTCTTAGCCGATCATCTGAGTTAAGCAACACTCCGCCTGGTTACTACTTGGACCTTGACATTTAGACCGGGTGATAGTGACCTTTAGATCTGAGCTCAGAAAGCACGATAAGATTTTGTAGTCGCTAAGCCAACTCGAAGGACGTCCTCAAAACTCCGACACCAAAGTTGGCCACTAGATCAAAGAAATTGAAAATCTTTGAGGGGCATACATTTTGTTCAACTTTGAGAGCATTCAGCTAGTTTTGCAGATATGAAAGAAATAAAGAAAAGAAAGAAATTCTATTTATTTGACCACACATGATATAGTATTCACATTAAGTTATAAAATACAAAAGAAAAAAGAAGGATCAGGTAAACTGCGTCACGATATGTGGATTCAAGTCCCGTTAAAACCCCAAAACTATAATATATAATAATATAATATAATAATAAACTAAAGATAGAATTTACTGTTTTATTAAGAGATGTGTTCTTTCCTCCATCGTATAGGTAGGTACTACAACGATAATTATATTCACAGATCATACAAAATCGTACCTACACCTAAGCCATCTTACGTATAAGCCAACCCAATTCCTTATTTTCCAATACAAGATCCAATCCCAAATATCGGTTTGTATTTCCATACTGCATTGAGGTAAAGTAGCGTGATACTCTAGTTTAGATTGTGCCCCAGATTTTGAGAGTGCCTGTGGGCAGCCATTTTATTTTCCAGGTCGCTGCGACCACACGAGGTATTTGCATACTCGTAATAAAGCAAGTTATGAGTGTAAGAGCTACTTGCGTTATAAACGCACCGTCTATATGTATAGAATTAAATATTTATTTCTATAAATATACACGGCAAGTTTGCGTTCGTATATTATTCCGAAAAGGGGTTAATCAACTCCCAAAGATCAATCATATTTGTTCAAAGACTTATAAGAATTTAGTCGTTTTTCATTGAAGAACCGGCTGGTAAAGTTACGCAAATAATTTGACTTTAAATGTTGTGAGGTGACCCTAGAAAAGCTGATTTCTTTAAAATTTGTCTTATAATTAATGGTGATGATAATTGTAGCTCTACCTTAATTTTAGAGCCGTCATACACAACACAAAGAAAAGCATACAGTTTTTTAAACTAGGTTCTCAGAACTTGTAGACAACCATGGACCAAGTCACCGCCTTTCGGGATAACACACGAATTCACAATACATGTATGTTTATGGTAGGTATTTGAGTCTCTGTATGAAAGTTTAATTTTATCTTTATATACTTAATTATTGTTTTATGATTGTTTCTTTGTCACATTTATTTATTTTAAGAGACAACTAAATATTTTTCACTATTCCATGTTGTCAAATTTGTAGCGCTATTAATCTACCTCCACATTACACAAAGGTTAACTCGAAGAAAATGCTATTTTGTATTTAGTGTGCCTGTGTTCTTGTTTTATGTTATGAAATAGAAAATTATTTTCTATCTATCAATAAAGATCTATAGTTATGACATTTGTAAGCATTGAGATACTGTAGAATACACTATTTAGGTATTTTTTTAACAATTCAGACTATATTTTTTATGTCTTCTGTGCCTTTTCTAATTTTGATGTGTATCAGTTATACCAGGTTATTTTGATGTGTATATTGGGTGACTGAGAAAAAATGTCAAGCACTTGACATAAATATTGATGATAAAAGATAATTAATAATACGCCAATACGGCTTTCGCCGAAATCGGTCAACTGGAGACCTTCTAGCATATGCCACGCATATCTGGAGTGAGGCCATTGAGAAGCATGGAGAAGCACTGGCCGTTTCTCTGGACATCTCCAAGGCTTTCGATAGGGTTTGGCATGATAGCCTTTTAGGTAAGCTTCAGTCATACGGAGTGCCCGTTGGTCTCTGTGCTTGGATCTCGGACTTTTTGAGGAGCCGATCGATTCGAGTTGTCGTTGATGGCCACTCGTCCGATCAAATGGCGATTAACGCCGGAGTTCCTCAGGGTTCAGTACTCTCAGCAACTCTATTTCTGCTGCACATAAATGACCTGCTTAAGCCCGGAACACTTGGGTATGCAGACGATAGCACAGTTGTTGAGAGCTACACTTCAAATGCACGTGCCAGTGGGGCGCAGATTCAGGCACTTAGACAAGGCATGGTCGATCGCTTAAATATTTCCCTTAAGGCTGTCTCCGACTGGGGTGATGCCAATCTGGTGAAATTTAATGCAAACAAGACGCAGGCGTGCCTGTTCTCCGCCAAACGCAGTCAATTCCAACTTAATCCTACTTTCCGAAATGAATCCGTGCCGATATCTGACCACCTCGAGCTTCTCGGTATATCCTTAACTCCTACTCTTAATTTCGGCTCTCACATCGAGTCCAAAGCACAATTGGCCGCCAAAAAGTTGGGCATTCTCACTAAAGTGAGACAATACTTCACACCAGGACAGTTGCTCAACCTGTATCAAGCACAAGTCCGTTCGTGTATGGAATACTGTTCTCACCTCTGGGACGGTTCAGCAAAATACCAGCTTGAGGCACTTGAGTTAATCGAAAAAAGAGCCAAGAGGCTCATAGGCAACGAGGATTTGGTTGACGCAAGACTCCAGCTTAGAGCATCGTCGCCAGGTTGCCAGTCTTTCTGTTTTTTATCGGTTGCATTTCGGAGAGTGTGCCGCGGAACTGCACAATTTAATTCCACCAGCTCCATTTCACTATCGGACAACCAGGCGCTCTGCATGGCGACATCGTTATATGGTAGATATACCTCACATGCGCACAAAGCGCTTCTCCTCCACTTTTATCATGCGCACCGCCAAGGAGTGGAATGCTCTACCCGAATGTGTGTTCCCCGATGATTAAATCTGGGTGTCTTCAAGTCTCGAGTGAACAGGTTTCTTCTAGGCAAGCGTGCTTCATCGTAGACTGCATCTTCGCTTACCATCAGGTGAAATGCAGTCAAATGTAAGCCTATTTATTATTAAAAAAAAAAAAAAAAAAAATTAAAGATATAAGATCCACACAAACAATAACATATTTATTTATGAGTTGAAAATATACAATTGTACTGACGATTTTATCTACTACAGAATCTGAAATTCTTCTAAGCCTTTGTTTGTTTATTTGTTTACGATTATCATTAAATTTCGCATACACAATTTTAGGGGTATAAAAAAGACAAAGGGAACCTAAAAGGGAACCAAACCTTTCATCCATGCACTGTTCCAAAGAGTTATAAAATGTCTTTTAAAACAACTTTTAACGCGAGAGAAGCCGCGGTTAAAAGCTAGTAACATCATAAAGGTGAATAAATTAATATGTACAATTTATTAACCTCTTTACATTATTATTATAAGCTAAACAGGCTCAATAAACCGGATTAAAGATTTGGTTAAAACAGATAGATCTAGTTTTTTTAATGTATTTTGTATTTTTTGTACATAAAAATATGAATGTGTTCGAAAAACACTGAAATTTTTCATTTACGTTGCCTTTGCAAAATTCATTTTTAAAGGCTTTTCGTAAGCCTATTATTTAGATAGGGCGCTCGCTCTGCAAATTCATCGATGTACCTACTTGTTTTTCTCGCTGCAAAATTGGGGGCTAAATGGTCTCAAATGTACTCCTATGACCTATTTTTAACGGACTTTAAAATGGAGGAGTTTTTCAATTGATCGGATTATATTTGTTTATGTATCTTCACCGATAACTCCGTCCATCGTGGACCGATTTTAAAAATTAAATATAACTTTACAGGTGGTCCCAGTTTTTTTCTCTGAAGGATTGGTATCTACTTTTCCCGCAAAACTCAAAAAAACCTCATCTTCACTTATAATTTTCGGCCTGAGTCATCCCACGTGCGGGCGGCAGCTTTAGTCGGTCTTCCCATGGTGCTAGTTTACTTCAGAATAACAGTACACTAAAATAGAAAAATAAACAATAATATTTTCTTATTTGAAATCTAAATGTAATCAAGTAAATTTTTCACTTTTTAGAGCAGTGAGAAGGGTATTTTTGAAAATGGTTAACTTTTTTAATGTTTGTTTTTACACAGTTTATTGTAAATAAATGATTTTTATTATAAACTAGCTTCCGCCCGCGGCTTCGCACGTGTGGTACGGGGATAAAAAGTAGCCTATATGTTAATCCAGATCATAAACTATGTGTATTCCAAGTTTCATCCAAATCCGTTCTGTAGTTTTTGCAAGAGTAAGAGAGTTTTGTTTTTGAAAGAGTAACAAACATTGATCCATTCATCCATACAACCATACATACTCACAAACTTTCACATTTATAATATATAGTTTGATAGTGTGATGTTATGTGATGAAGTGTGATTCATCCATATATCCATCCATACTCACAAACTTTCGCATTTATAACATTAGTAGGAAGTAGGATTTCAGAAAATTCTTTCCGCTTCTTCTCTGTAAGGAACATTATCTTCCAAACTAGTCTCTAAGGCTGTGTCCCCAGTAGGCAAACTGTTAGCGGCTGACTAAGTTTGCGGCGTATCGGTTTAGTACGCCCTTCCATATATTTGAAACGAAGTGTGCACAGTTTGTTAGTTTTGCGCTCACTTTACGCAGTTTGCACCGATACGTTAGTCGCCTGTCTCAGTTAGTGGCCGACTCACAGCAAAACCGGTTCCAGGCGGCGGCGAATTGGTTGTTCGCCGGGCGTAGTGAGTCCATTTGCCGCAAACTGTTCATGCGGACTACAATGTTGCCGGAAAAAGATCCGAATTGAAGGTCAAAATAGTCCGAATAATGACAAAATAATCCGTTTTGTAATTTCAATAGGTATTGCTAAAAACAACCTGGAAAAACTCATAATTTCTCTTTCCTGCCTCATCATCAGATCTATCACCGTATCACCGTATCACCGTATCACCGTATCACCGTATCACCGTATCACCGTATCACCGTATCACCGTATCACCGTATCACCGTATTTTTATATAACCTACTAGCTTTTGCCCGCGGATTCGCTCACATTAAAAGTTATTTTTATATTCCTCGTGAACAGTAGTACTTTTATCTTTATGAAACCACAACTTTACCTAGCCGGTGAAACGAACCCTTATAGTGCCACAACCAAACCAAAGAAAAAGCGCTAGCAAAAAAAAAACACCCAACCGGAGCCGCGGGCCTTACGACCTTACAAACGTTGCTGATTTTTTTTATTAAAGTTTTTAACATTAAAAAGCGTGAATTTATTTTATTACCTCAAAGTTATAATAGTAAGCCGTTCTTCGGGACATATTGTATCTCTTGTGATAATATTTTTAGCAACATACTGAGATATAGAGTTTTTTTTTTATTATTATTATATTGGATTCACTGTTGTTATATAGTACAACATCATTTAAATCTAGTGAGGAAATAAGAAAACACAAAACTTATAATCCTAAAACTAAACCTAAACCTAACAATAAATTATTTTACTAAGCCATAAATAAAGGTACATAATTCTAAAATTTACACACAAAACTAGCACAAAACAACATAATAGGAAAGAAAGAAAGAAGGAATAGAACATAAAAACTACCGTAGAATTATAATTCAATAAATACTTTAAACACTCTCTTAATTCATTACATAAAATTTTTATTTCTATCATTTAAAATAAAATATAAACAAAACTAAATGTACTCAATACCTTTTCTTTGTGACAGAACAAAATATTCCAAACCATCATTAATAAATAAATCAGTATTAATAAAACAAAATCAACAAAATTGTATATTATGTAACATTATTATAACTTAAAAATATATACATAATATATATATACACATATATATGAGTGTATATATATTTATTTAAATATATACACCCACATATACATACATGTGCATACATATATTATACATATATATACATACATACAATCCGTGTACATATAGATATAGAGTAGTTCAACTATTCATCAAATGCTCTCATACATTCAGTCATATTGAAATTCCGATATTTTTTTTCTGGATATTTCCTTAGTTCTGGGTAAAGAACGTGAAATTGTCCAATACTCGACCTTTTCTTTGTTTTTTTCTTTGTTTAATGGGTCAACCCAGTGCTTCTTTAAGATACGAATTACTTCAAAATATGAATCGTGACCAACAAAATCACTTCCTTCGTACAACAATATTAAAATGAAAATTCAGTCGGTCGACCTAAATAAGCGGCTAACTCATAACAGTTAGCTCGCACGGAAATTGATCTGAGTTTGCAGCTAACTCAAATTTCAGTTCGCCACAAATTTGCGGCTCCCTCAGTTGGCCGCTGACTGTTTGCCTACTGAGGACACAGCCTAAGACTTCACTTTTAGCTGTCCGTTGAGCCAGTTAGTCAGTCAGCTTTATTACAGTTTTACATTCCAACTCACGCCTTTACATTATATTGTACATGATCTTTAAAACATCAAGTGGTGACTTTTAACTCACTGACAGAGACGCTGTAGTGCCTGCGACATGGTTAGATGAAGTAGGTTTGCCCAGCATCTATACCATCATCTCAACCTAGTCAACCTTACCCGCAGGAAACACATGGTCAATACGTGTGGAGCTGACTATGCCGCGGGTTTTTTCGCTATGTTTGCCTTCATCGTGGTAATGCACATTAAATTTTCTGAAAATCTATTGGTACATGGCCGAAATTCGAACCAATGACCTCCGGATTAGAAGTCGGAATACATACATGCTACTATCACGCTGGCTGGAGGCGCGTGATTGATCTACAACGATTGGGTACTGGTCACTTCTACTCAACTTCATACCGCGCTTTACAGCCACACTATAACAAGAGGGTGATATCGCCGTGTCTGTGTGCGTAACTGCATACTGTGCTTACAAGTTTTGTATTGTTATATTATTTCATTATATTTTTTAGAGAACCCTAGTGTCTAGATACACGTAACTTAGGATTTAAGGCACTATTGACTTAAAATATGTCATCTTTTTATCAATAAACGTTATCTATCTATTTATCTACTCGTATCTATACAAAACTCGCTCAATGTGATGTGTACTTAATATATCTTTATTACAAGAAACTATAACAATTCAATGTAAAAGCAAAGTTATGAGACATTCATCATAAAGTTGATGAAGACGCTCACAAATCGTGCGCTATTCCAAACGTTTGAATACGCTGGAACAGAGACAAAGAAAAGGTAAATATGTGGCGCGCCTCGCTTGAATTATGAATATCTCAGAATGCCTCTGCTTCACGGCGAAGTTGTATTTCAACGTGAAAGCACAATGCTAAATTATAAAACAAAATGAAAGCTTTTTAAATATGAGTTACTTTAGACTGCATTTTTAAATTATGGGTTTTTCACTACTACAATAACATTCACTTCTGGATATGGCAGATAGGGTCCACGCTGGGCATGGATTGAGGATCACAAGGCAAGAAGTATTAACTTCTTGGACTGCAATAAATACCTATATAATTATGATAGTGATGTTAGTGTACTGATGATCTTAATGAGCAGCTGAGCTACGAAGCCACGGGTTCAATCTGGTGCGGGACGAAATGTTTTAAGGACTGCGCTGTTGTTTTATTATAGCGTAAATACACCACAGTACCACAAACTCGACAATTTCTAATTCTTGATATCCACGATACAGAAGGAATTAAAGCATTGGGGTCAAGAATAATATGTTGGGTGCTATGGTATACATGTTATTTATAAAATCAAGGCCAATAAACACATTTTCTCTACTCTTTTGCCATTAAACTCCATTATTTTCGAAGGTTCTTGAGTTATACCAACGGAACAGAGCTAAGATTCAGTAAATACGAGTACCAAAACTGAATCGTTCGACAAACCCGTGCTCGTATCGACGGGGCGGGCATACGAATTACCAGCCCTACGTGCCCCGTCTGGGCTCAGTGAATTTAATAAATTATTGCGGTTCAAATGTTCGGAATTTTGTGTAACTGGATCTAACCAGTCAATCTTTCATCTATGAATTTCTATTTCTAACAAAAAGCTCTTCTGGGTTCAAACTAGTATAGTTAAATTAACATCACTGTTTGAAAAATAAAAGCAACAAGCCTATTATCAGTTCACTGCTGGAGATATGTAGGCTTCCCATAATAAGATTTCTCGCATCGCCAGGGGATGTAGCTGTGCCGGGTGTTAGGCTGCCCTCGTCTCAATCACCTGGCTGCCAGATTCTCGTTTGTTAGTTAGCAGGGTGCACGGGCAGCTGGGGTTGGCTTGGGTTCCGAAGATGGAGGTGACCCACCATCGGCGGACCAGGCGCGGGTGGTGGATGGAGGAAACCCTTACACACCTTTAAAAACGATTGCCGTACTCGAATAACAATATATATACGTGATATCTGGCAATGAGCGTGCCATTATTGATCCCATCGCATTTATGCACATCATCATCATCATCATCAGGCTACATCAGTCAAGTGCTGGACATAGACCTCCCCCATATAAGCACATAATTAATTAATATTTTCCCAAATATAAAAAATATACCTATCAATTGACTGGAGGTAAACACAGATTAATATCAGTTATTACTGCAATAGATTTGATTAAGGCAGTAAGTTACGATGCCGTGACAGGCAGATAAATGTGGCAGCGATGCCGAAATCCTGCCGAAGAGTACGACCAATTTGTTATGTTTTCTTGCAGATTGAGATGGTCTGGTGTTGTTTTATTTCAAATCTCTGAATAGTATAATACAAAGTTATCTATTTGTGCGTTTATTTCTTGTAAACGACGCAATTCATTTTGATGCTGGCTTATATACGTACAATTACATATGCTAGAACGAGTCATGCTTGGTGAAATTGCAGATGCCAAGAGAGCTGTGGGAAGAACTTTACTCATCATTTAATATAAACTACACAGACTGAGAAAAACTTGCTGAGAACCCAAATGGAAAAATGATTGTGTGACAGTCAAAAATATCACGACTAGACCTGGTTTGCTTTCAAAAGAACGAGACGGCATGCCAGTGAAACGAAACCCCTGCTGCATATACCAGCACTAAATGCATCCTATATACACTCGAGAGCAATGAATCCGGGTCACTCAATGAATCCAAAAAATCTCGGAAAGTAAGAATGCTAGGTTAATGCAATAAATTGTATTTAATAGACAATTTAATACTCCTTAAATGAAAGTTAAAAAAATATGAGTCACCATACATTTTATTTACACAAAATTACATAAAGAAAAAAAACTGCTGATCTCTCCTTAAAACAAAAATAGGAAACATGAAATTTTTGAACTTTATGACGATTTTCTTGAATTTCTAATACTTCGTATTACCTCCTCGTGCTTCCATTACTGCGTTTACGCGGTTTGGCATGCTGTACACCAAGTTCCTTATACGATTTTGGGGAATATTCTCCCATTCCTCTGTGAGAGCAATTTTGAGCTCAGGAAGCGTGATTGGGGGAGGGTTTCGTTGTTTTACGCATCTCCCTAGCTCGTCCCAAGCATGCTCGATCGGGTTGATATCCGGGCTGCGCGCTGGCCACTCCATACAAGTAATGTTCATCTCTTGAAGGTAGTCATTCACAATCCTACCTGTATGAGGTCGGGCATTGTCACGCATAAATATAGCATCCTCACCCAAATTGACCATAAATGGACCAACGTGTTCGTTGAGGATTTCTTCCACATATCTTACGCTAGTTAAAGAGCCGTTTTCTATGATCACCAGCTCTGTGCGACTTTCAGAGGAAATTCCGGCCCACACAAGTACAGACCCACCACCGTAGGCTACTTTTTCTTCGATGCATGCTTGCTTGAATCTTTCCCCTGGTCTTCTATACACTCTGTGTCTTCCATCGTGCTTGTAGAGCATAAATTTTGATTCGTCGGAGAACATAACTTTCGACCAATCTTCAATACTCCAATTTACGTGGTTCTGGGCATATCTTAGTCTTGAAATACGATGGCCACGCTCCAGTTTAGGGCCGTTTGCAGGTCTAAGGGGTTTTAAGTTAGATTCAGCAAGCCGACGTCTTACTGTCCATGCACTTGGGTTACTTCCTCCGAGGCGTCGAAACTGATTTGTGAGTTCAGTTCCTGTGAGAAAGCGATTTCGAAGCATGGTGTTCACCAAGTATCGGTCTTCTCGTGCTGTGGTACACCTAGTTCTGCCCGTTCCTGGTCTGCGTAGGTTAGAACCAGTTTCTTCGTAACGTCGGAGAACTCTTTGTACTGTTGACAGCGACACACCGACAGTCCTGGCTGTATCGCGCTGACTCCGGCCGGTTTCCACCAATGTAAGTATTCTGGTGCATTCTTCAAGTGTAAGCGACATGATTTCAGCTTGAATAATGAATATTGAGCACTATCAACCTGGTTTATGTACCAACATAAATGACAGATTACAAACAAAAGCAAAAACAAATCCTGTAATTTCGTAGTTCCATCTTCGACAGTGTTCCCTTTTCAAATTTGATTTTTTTATGATATAACTTTACAATAACTAAGAAGTTTTAATACTTTCATTTAAGGAGTATTAAATTGTCTATTAAATACAATTTATTGCATTAACCTAGCATTCTTACTTTCCGAGATTTTTTGGATTCTTTGAGTGACCCGGATTCATTGCTCTCGAGGGTATATACGCGTTCCCGTATTTCTCCAAACCCCTCCACTTAGATCGTATGCAAAAGACGCCTAGACCGATGATGATGATGATGAATATATTTAGAGAAAATAGAGAAAAGTTTGTTTTTGACACTCAATAAGACGCCACATGTAGTACACTGTACACGAAGTGTGGAGCTAAATTGTATCATGTTTATTTATTGAGTTCACAAAATGCACTTTTTCATTACATGATCGTGATAGTTTTCAGATATTATTATTTAATATGCGTTTACGCTTAGTTAAGAAAGGTTTTACGAGTTCCATTCCCAAGATGGCGCTGCTTCATTATAACTTGGCTTGGATTAGGCCTGGACTAGCCGACTGGACCACTAAACTTATTAACCGGCAACTCAAGGAGTTGATACCGTAAACATTATCGCGATCGAGTACTCACTGTATTAAATATCTATAAAAAAACTTTAAATAATGTATGAATAAAAATAAATAAAACGAGTTGGCCTATAAAACCGGGAGTAACATCGTATATTAGAGGATTATACTTAATTATTTTGGTATTTTACAACATTATTCACGTCAGATTAATCTACCACCAAAAGCTACATACAACTTGGTATCCCTGTGCAATTTCATGTGTGCTTATAGAAGTTAAATTCCCTAATCGCTCGGATGTAGATTTTGGTGTTTATTTTAACTTATGCGAATTACAGTGATCTCTCGGTGAAAGCTTGTTTGATTAGGGTTTGAGTGAAGGGTTAATATATTTTATGATTACTTACAGGAGAAGTATAAATAGGAACTTTAAGTAGTAAGTATAAAGTTGCTTTTTTAGGTTAGGTACGTAGAGCACAGAAACACATTATGGTACGTGTACTTTAAGATGCGTACATGATGTAGGTTATTTTTTTTATTAAAAGACAATTAGAGAGACATAATTTTCTTTAAGTACTACATCTATCCAAGATTGTATGAAAATATTTAAGACACAAAAATATTTATTTTGATTAAACGTCAAAGCATCTTGGCGCTCCAGGTGGTGATAATTGGACTATTTAAAAATAAAATAAAAACTAGCTACTAGCTGGGTCTTTGCTATTGTGTTACTTATATAAAGACATAATAATAAGCATAAAAAGTAATTTCAGGTCTAAAACTATCTAATGTGGAAAATTTAAGTTCATTACATTCCGTAGTTTTGGTGTGAAAGAGGGATAAACATTTCACATTTCTTAGACTTACGCATTTGTAATATCAAAGTGTTATCTTTATAATTATTGCAAAAACGAACTACTTTATTTTTGTAAGTTTTAGAGTATGATTAACTTATTATATTTGTTTTATTTTAACATTCCTTTTCCTATTGCTTTTTGGTACGGTTTTCATAGCAAATGCTGAATAGGAGGACCGCGGTCGTATATGATCTACTTAGAAATTAATGCGCCATGAAATTACGTATTTACCTACTTACCTAGTCAATGGGAAAATTGGTTTCGGGATCCACTCAACTGTCCGCTCCTTGCAACGATCGGCATCTGACAGCCCTAGGCATTCGTTCTTTCTTCCCTTGATTAAACCGGGCTTGACAATATAATATGCATCGTATGAGGGTTAGTATATAAATAAATATGCATTATTTATGTATTTTATTATTTTTCACATGGATAAAGTATTATTTTAGCTTAGATATTATTATCTACTTTAACAGAAGGAAACTATCAATATAACCATGCAGTTTTAAGCAGAGCATAACGGAATCACATGACTGATATTTACACTTTTTATACAACATAAACTTAGTCGTCGGACTGATTTTAGTAAGCAGAGCTTGTGATAAGAGAACCACAACACTTATATTCAACCTATTTATATTTTAAAGCTTCTATAATCATTTTATTACTCATGCTAACTAGAGGCCTTTCTTTGTGTTGCTAAGATGCAAAATTTTAATTGAATATGGCAACGTTAATAAATTTTCCCAATGAAAAAATCAAAGTTAATTTATAAGCTTACGTTAAATAAATTCAAGGTAAAAATAATGAGAGCTTCCTTAAAGTAAATACACTCACTCAAATAGAAAGGGACCTGCCAATTTTTCCTTAAAAAATTAGCAGTCCCCAAAGGTTTCGGGGGGATCATAAATTCAGGGGTGGTACTTTCGAGATTTCATTCGCATTCCCCATAAGAACACGGGACCGTTGCTATAAATTATGACCATCAATAACTTGGCGTGCCGTGTCAACAAATACATAGGTACATTTATCCCATACATTTATTTCAGGAGGTTGTCGAACTCGGCAATTTAAAGCGGCTAAAATGTTTTTGAGAAACGTTGACTATTAACACCAAACACGTTATTTAAGTAGAAAAAAAGCGAAATAATAACTGCACTGAATGTAAATGTGTGTATTGTGTATTTTAAGAATCTGGCACTGATTTTTGTCACCTTTATTTTTCTGTAGAATATGTATAGGTACGGATTACAACCAAGTTTTAACGCTAAGCAGATACAACCTACGCATTATGGTCAGAGATTTGGCTGGACATTGTCGCCTTAACAAGCACATGTTTAAGTTACGGCTTTGCAACACTCCAACCTGCAGGTTCTGCAAAGAAGCGGATGAATCGCCCCTTCATCTGCTAGGAGAGTGTGGGCCACTAATGCACAAACGTAGCGCCATTCTGGTCAAATTCACTTTAAGCCCAGAGGAGCTACGAGAATTCACACCCAGAAAGAAAAATTCCTACAGTTTCTGTCAGCAGTAAGGCTTGGTAGTGAACTATGAACGCCCCGCCTCAAGGGGCGACTTAAAATAGAAGTGGCGATTACAATAGGTCTTCATGGCCGCAGAGATATGAAAACGACGCGATCAATAATTATAATTAATTATAGGTATGGATTTCAGTGTTGGGGACTCGGTTAAAAAGTGTAATGCCGAGCATAGCGCGCTTAATGGCTCTCTTTGCAACACTGATTTTATGCACTGCCTCCTCCTTGAGCAGCCAGGTCTCAACACCTTAAATCATAGTTGGCAGGACACGTTGAGGAGGATATGGCACCTTAGACCACATTCACACAGTGAGGCAGATTATACAGAAGTCCAAAGAGTATAATCAGCCCCGGTGTCTGGCTTTAGTGGACTCTCTCGGCATGAATTTGGTCAAGATCATAGTCATGGTCAATGACCGAATTGATCCGATTCCTGTCGTCGTTAATGGACACCTTCTTGAAGTTGTTTCGGAGTATACATACCTGTCCAGCAGTGGACTGATTTAGATGCTGATGATGATAATGAGGACACATTGAAGATAAACATCCTCCAACGAGATGGGTCGACGATATTAGAATGATCGTGGGTGGCACCCAGGTGCCAGGTGCTCATTCTATAATTGTCATTCTATAATATCGTCGGTATTAGTTCAGACTAGCGTGGGATCGAGGAAAGTGGCATAATCAAAAGAAGGCCTTTGCCCAGAGTGGGTCGAAAACATATGATTTTGATGATGATTATGTGAAGGTGTGTCCAGATTAATGGAAAACAACATGTGATAAAAAGGAAATATAACATGTTTTATTTGTGGTGTGACGATAATACTAAAATAAATAATTTCTAGAAAAACACCCTTCTGGCATAGTGGTAAATTCAAGTAAATATTGAGAAAGAGAAAAACAGGTTAGAAAATTAAGTTAAAAAGCTACAGAAAAGAAAGAAAACATGTTACTTGAACTTTGGATGTATGTAACTTAATTTAACACGTCAACATTGCTGAACATTGTTTTATTTCACATCATCAGTGAGGCAAGTCCAGTCGGGTCTCATGAAACTCGGAAGGTGGGGGAATGGGGGGGGGGGCACTTGAAAATATCAACTAAAACAACCCCAGTGCGTGTTGGACTCGCGCACAAAGGTTCTATACAAACTTGTAGGTACGAAATCATATTTTTGTAGAGTAACTACAAATTTATAGTTTTCGGATTTTTTGCTTTATGTAATTGTGCTATAAGAATTGCTTCAGCCCAAATATAAAGTACCATATAGATTTTGATTCCTTTGCGAATTTCAAAATATGGGGCATATCTAAACAGCGGTAGATTTTGATTACGATGACTTAGGAGTTTGATTTATTTGCAGCTTCAAGGGATTTCAGACGTGAATGTATATGATTCTAACTTGATACCTTCACGCGTTCTTGAGAAAACAGTCTTGACAGAGAGACAGACAAACTGACAACGTAGTGATCCTATACATATGTAAAACGGATATCCGTTTTTCCTTTTCAGGTACAGAACCCTAAAAATAGCAATTATAACTCTGAGTTTGAACAAAATAAACATCTAACTAGAAGCTTCAATAAACAATGCCAAGGTTAGCACTCGTTTTTTACCAGTATGTACTTTCATATCGGTCGGAAAGAAACCTTTTGCCTGCGGGAATATCGTAGTGCTTAACAAGAAACTAGTTACGGCTAGTGCTAAATTGACAAAACAAAAGACGGATTATAATGTTGACTAGAGGACAACCCTCTGTTTCATCCGATTGATATTTTTCCCTGTTGCACCCCTTACAAAGCTGATTTTCTGGAAATCCTTTCTTAGTAAATCTAAGGCACACTCTAAATTTACAGTCCCTAGGACTTACGATTTATTATTAAGATTTATTTAAAATTTACACTCGTTGTTGTGACAAGTCTCTCTCTCATAGTATGTTACTAAACTAGCTAAAAAATATTATAATTTTTAAGCAGATCCGGAAAGTTCAGAGAAGTTTAAAATAAAAAATAGCACTTTTAAACAGCAAAAGCGTATTAGGTATCTAACTTTGTTAACTTTTTTTAGAATCATATCAACTGTGACTACATTCACAGTTATCCATGTACAGTAATACGAACTCCGATATGCATTTTTTTTCAATACAGCCTATTTTCATAAGGTACGTTCTGTAATATCATCATCACCCTTTAGTAGTCCTCTGCTGGACATAGGCCTCCCCCAATAAGCGCCATTACACCCTGTCTTTAGCTCGAAATATCCTGGAACACCAAAAAACACCTGTAATAACAGGAAAAAGACGGATAAATACCTGAAAAGCCGGATAGCACCAAGCACTATTCGCGTTTGAAATTTCAAGTATAGGTACCCTTTCAGGGTTCAATCGAAATAACCACAAACATTTCGTTCTCGTTTTCGATTCCTGTCACATCCCCCCCATCACGTAAGGGTTCGGGTCTGGCAGGAGCACTTCCAATGCGTATTCTGTGAGCATTTGAGATTCTTGAACGCTATAATCGAGTTTCGATTAATTTTCCCTGTATTTCATAGATTGTATTGTGTTGTAATAGATTTTGATGCTTGTTTATATTTTGAATCTACATATGTACTACAAATTGATTTACTTAAGTTTACGTTCATGGTGATAAATTATTAATTTAATCAGTCAAAGACGCACATGAAACTAAAACGAACTGATAGGTATTCCCAAACTAATTTCAAGTTAATCTAGATTCGGGCTTTGAAAAATTATTAATTCCAGATTAGTGCTTTTTAGCCCTGGATTACGAGTTAAGCCTTTAATCGAAAATTAATATTCGATAACTAGAACCCGTCAGCAGCGCTACTCGATTATTACCAGAATAAATATTTGTTGGAATATACAGGTCATAAATTTATTTATTTATTTTATTTTATTTATTTTATTTTCTTCGGAAAACAAACAGTGTTCTTAGTCTAAATAAACAACAGAAAACTATATAATTCCAAGTTTCAACCAAATCCGTTCAGCCCTAATCGTCAGAATATTACACAAAAAAATTGCTTAAGGGAACACATTAATAAACAGCCTACCTATGTTACCGATGTTTGCAAATAAAAAATCTGATTTCTGAACCAATTACACAAACTTTGCCATGTATGTGTGCTGAAAACTGTAAGGGCTCTAGCGGCTGGCTGATTGCGGCATAGCTCAGCCTTACTCCAGCAAAGCCAAATTCTCTGCCACCGACGGACACCAGCGTCGGCGATGCAAGAAGCTGTGCCTGATCTCTAATCGCCATGTCCAGCGCACTTCTTTTTAAAGGGAGGGCAGGTGTTGTTGTTTTTGTTATTGTGATCAAAAATATAGTTACTGTACAGCGTACATTATCAAAGTTTAAAGTAATCTCGCTTCTTAATGGTTGCAAGCTCAAATAAAAACGTAATTTAATTCCAGCTGTTTTCCTTCCCAGCGAGTATTTTCCCAATGTATTTTGAGAACACGCTTTACCTCTAAAGTTTAGACAACGTTAGCGCAAATCGAAAACAGTATTTGTATACGGATGTACTATCAACTTCACTGTGATTACGAAAATTGGATGGGGTTTATTTGCTTTCTTAATATTAAAACGTTTGTTTCTTGGTTTTATTTCATTTGACGACAAATGAAATAAAACCAAAATTCCTCTTTGGAATAGACAAAGGCCCACCTGAGACGCAAAACGTTGTGAAAAGTGCTATTAGAATAATGTGTGTATTCATATCAATAAACATCGAGACAAATTAAAATACTAGTTACATAAGTGATATTAGAACTATAACTAACAGACAGCTCGCTACAATAACCCTTGCGTGAAATTTTTAAGCAAGGGTATCACACCACCACACACACGACACCAGCCTATATCAGTCCACTGCTGGAATAAAGGGGGATACACTCATAATCCCCACGCTGGGCATCCGGGTTGGGGATCGCAGGGCACAGCTTCTCGCACCACCGACGCTGCTGCCCGTCGGTGGCCAGGCTATTTAGATGTGCCGATGTAGGCTGTGCTATCCGCAATCAGCCAAGGTAAAGGGTATCACGATAGGACGAAATTACTTTCTCAGAAAAAAATATGAAAATAATCATCTTGAAGCAGTAATCGACTTCGCAAATCTTTAACCTGCAATGCTCTCCCACTTGACTGAAAAAAAAGGACGTCAGATCTTAGTTTTCTTTGTTTAAAACCAACAGTTTTTTTTTAATGCTTCTTACTCTCAGCTAAAATGATGTGCGAACGTCTCCATAACATAGACACTAGGCGGACAGCATCAGTTAAGAAAACGTTGGCGGGATGATCTAGATACATTTGAGAAGGATTGGTAGGACCGCCTTAGCCAGGGAAGTGAGCAAAATTTGGAGGTGGTCTTTCCGCAGTGCTGCACCTGCACCGGCTCCTCGAAAGGAGCCTCGAGAAGCGGAGGGTTTCATTGAAGTTGTGCGAAAGAAAAAGAAGCCCTCCTGCCGTAATCAGAGTGGAACTGTGCCGACCTGGGCCGAACTATCTCCTACGCCCAGCTGCGCCTGTGACGCTGCTCTATGTGTCGCGTCTCCACTATTCCACCAAGGTGGAGGACATAGTGGAGTACGTGGAGAAGAAAACCAATATCCAGTTAGGAGTCGAATAGTTGGAGTCACGCCACAATGATTTCAAATCTTTTATGGTGCGTGTTCCGACTGCTGTCTGGTCGACCTCTACGAAGGAAGAATTTTAGCCGAAAAATGTGTTGTTTCGTCACTTTTGCGGGTGACTACACGACACAGCGCAAAAGCGTCACGCGTCGCAGATTACAAAACGTGTCAGCAAAAATAGTTTTCTTTAATAAAATATGTATTATATGTTAGTCTATAAGGTATTCTATGGGCCGTAGAATAAGATAAAACATCCTGAATTAAAGATTTTTAATTTAATTTAATTTTGCCCAGTCGAAACGTCTTAGTAAATCAAGTTTCATACAGATTCTAAGACCAGAAAATATTTCGCTAGATCTAAAAATATTATCAGATCCTTGATATTCGCTACACATCACGTAAAATCAATTTAAAGGAACTCCAGCGGCGGGTCAAGCAATATATAAATAAGTAAAGGTGGTGTTTCGGTTCGCGCGACTTAAAAGCGCCGTGCACACGTAAAGATCGGACCGCGCATCGGGTCTGCGTTCCAAACCACAGTTCGATCTGTACGGTTTGGACTGAGGATCAAACTTTCGTGCTAATGGCGCGTAAAGATCGGACCGCGCATCTGGGACTGATCACTGACGTGATGCGCGGTTAAAACTGTGAGATTTGCCTTCGCATCGACATGACAGATTGGAATGTCAGCCCCACGCATCTACACGTACGTTATGGTGGCTACTGTAAGGCCCACGAATGGCTTAACGAAAGAAAAACCGAGGCCAACATTTTATCATATCTGCTGAAGCTCGGTAACGCT
This sequence comes from Horisme vitalbata, assembly GCA_951804965.1. Taxonomy (NCBI): domain Eukaryota; kingdom Metazoa; phylum Arthropoda; class Insecta; order Lepidoptera; family Geometridae; genus Horisme; species Horisme vitalbata. The sequence goes on along the minus strand of OX638091.1, from coordinate 26,594,214 downwards.
CAGATGTACATTTTTATGTACAAATGAGCGCTACCGAGCTTCAGGTAGGCTTTTTAGCCTAAATATAATGTAAATAATAACGGCTTCACGATCGTTACCGATTCTTTTTGTCGCGCTAGTCATTTGACACGCGTTTTTAAACAATCTTGTACAGTGTAGACCATCGATTTATGAAGATCGTTTTACATTTTCTGGCAAAGTTGCGTGTAAAGATAGCTTGATCGTAATTCATAAGAGTACTAGCCTGGCCTGCGTGACTATTGCCCAAACTGGTGGACTAATATTTCTTGTGAAATATAGGTATCTGCTTGGTTATCCAGATGATTTAAAGGAACAAAGGTTAACAATTCATAGGTATGCAATAAGAGGGAAGGGAGGCTTTTGTCTGGCACTTGGTTCAGACAGGCGCATAAGACAAAATAACTAATTCCTACAGATTCAATGGTTAGTTAACACAACTCTATAATGTACATCATCAAAATTATAACATATATTATGAACTACTAGCTTCCACCTGCGGCTTCGCTCACGTGGTATCTGGATAAAAAGTATGTGTTAATCCAGGCCACAATCTATGTGTATGCCAAGTTTCATCAAAATCCGTTCAGACATTCTGGCGTGAAAGAGTAACAAACATCCATAAATCCTCAAAAACCTTCACGTGTAAAATATTAGTAGGATATATAATATAAGTCAGATTCTAAAAACTGATTCACGGTTGTAAACGGAAAAAGGATAGCATTAGATATGTCCCTGTTGTAGAATATATAATAAAAGTAAGATTCTAAAAACTGATTCACAGTTTTAAAACGTTTACGGAAAGCACAATTTACTTTTAAATTTTTTTATGCATATTTTCCATTGAAAGGTTTTTTTATCAGTAAGAAGCAAACTATATTAATTTTAGTCTTGTTAGTAAAAATATGTATCTTAAAACCACTGCGACGATAAATTGATGAACATAATCGTTTTCAATCTATTTTCTTAATGTATGCAATTTTGCCTCCCGTATTTATTCCTTTTTGCATGCTTAAAAGTCATTACAACATGCCTATAATGAAAAAAACTCATTCACTATGATGAAAGATCCACGGACGGATGTGTCCCTGTTGCCGCATAATCAACGTCACCCCAATGCAACGCACTAAAACGAGTCTCATGTGCAAATTCAATAATGCATACACCCCAAAACACCCCTTCACATAATGCAGGCCATTGTCATGTCTCACCTCCCCTGAAGAGTGCTAAGTGTATTAGTTTTGTATCGAGACATCGGATGTTATAAATGACATTTTTATTGCAGTAAGAGTAAGTTATTTTGAATCTTATTGTATGGAGTTAAAGTTAAGTGTTTGTGTAGTTTATGGTTAAATAGGGAGTATATTTTACCCAAATTGATAAAAGTATATAATTTCAATCAGAGATATTTAGAATGTGGATTTGAACTGTACATTAAATAATGTTAACCAAAATATTGCTAGAACCAGACGCTAAAATCAATTATTTTATGCAAATATTATTATTATTCAATAAAATATGTAATCGCCTTTATAAATGCTTCACAGCTTTAATTATTTTACGGTAAATTTAATTATTCATGTCACATTCACACCGCACAATTTCAATAGACTTACTATTCCATATTGAAACTAAAATTTACAATCATTAAAATCTGATGAAATTACCGTAATATGGCTATCGCATACCAATAGGTTCAGTAATTTATCAATATTGCAATATTTCTAGTGGCCAATTATTTAAAGATTTTTCCTCGCCTTCGTATAAACTTAAATTCATGTATGTATATTACGCTTGTAAGTGAGAATTATAAAGTAGCTCAACTCTGACAGCAACTGCCCCCTATTTAGCAACTTAAAATTTGGATGATAGTTGTCGTCTGTTGAAGAGGCAGACGATAACTTAGGGCGTTAATTATTTGAAAAATGCGTACTTCCAGTGACAGAAAGTATAGTAGGTATTTTCTGTCACTGGCGCTCTTCATTCACACTGTCAATCGTGCATGTTTACATCATGCACGATTGAAAGTTCGGTCACTGACTTTCGCCATGTATGACTTTCTAACAAAAAGTACAATCTTTCTTTACCAATGATTCAGAGAGGTTCAGGGTATCTTTTGGCTTTTATTATAACTAAAATGGGACCAATCTGTGACTAACACACAAATTATTGATCAGTGATAATCTTCAGCTTTTTAACTTTGGGTGTTTTCTACCGTTACCTGCTTGTCGGCACCCTGTCAGTAAAACAATAAAATATTCTATGTAAACACTTTGGTAAAAATATCGGTGCGATCAACGGCCTCTGACGTATGTGACGTTGACTCACAGTCGGTTACTAGATTGTACCATTACCGATGACGCTTCGTTTTCCCTTGAAAAACTGTCAAATTTTCGACGACTCGTTGTTAATTTTTGAAAGTTTTTCCAAAGAAAACAAAGCGTCATCGGTTACGGTATAATATAACATTCCATGGTTAGCCGATCGACGACTACGCTGGCAGTCATGGACCATTGACTGTTCACAACTGCCTGCCTGCCTTTATAGCGAAAACATAAAAAAATGGTGTATAATAATTATCAAAGATAAATAAATAAATAGATAAATAATGCTGGACTATCACACAGCATCATGTAGCCCCAAACTAAGCCGAGCTTGTGTTATGGGAACCACATGAGTGATACATATATACTTTTTTTTGTAAATACATACATATCATACATAGATACTTAATTAGATTAAATGGTTCGGTTTATTTTCCGAAGAAACCAACATATAAATCACCAAGACCGGTAAAGTGCGAGTCGACTCGCCCACCGCGGGCGAATGCGTGCAACGGCGTGGTTAAGGTTTCTTCGTAACTAAAATCTGTACGTCCTATAAAAAAATAGAACTGGCTTTAAAATGGGCAAATTAGGGCCTTTCAGATGACACCTTAATTGACCGTGTAACTTGCTTTATAGCTTGACCACAGCTGTCCTTACATTAATTCAGGTTTCTAAAAAATCATATTAGCTGAATATTTGGCTATAATTTTCCTGTAAAATATAGATTTACTTCTATAATATGTATAAATTTCAGGTTTCTCACTTCCCAAACTTCGGAGTTAAGGGGTTTGGTCATTTTTTGAACTTTTTTCATCTTAAATAAAAAACTGTGCATGACATGCTATTTTTCAACCCCCCAATTTGGCTTAGCAAATATGTTTTCAGCACTCAAAGCGTATGTGCGTTAGACAATTTTCTTTTATGCCGCATCGCAACAATATGCTCTAAGAAAAACGTTAGTTACACTCTGTTGTAAAAATATTATCTTCAAAATGGCAGAAACGCTCTTAGCAATGTGCCACCGTAATGTTCGTCAGCCCCTTGAATTTTTCATTCCCTTGTGGCCCGACAACTAAGCATTACCAAAATTGCGTCATATTTCTTTTCCCAACACACACAAGGCGGGAAATAGTTGGGGGAATTACGAGGATCTCTTCCCATCGGCGATAAGTGATGGTAATTATTTTACAAATTGTGTACCGTAGAGGAAAAGCTCCAAAGATTAGACACTTGGTGGTGTGAATATCCCACATACACTGTGGGAAATTCGCATCATCATCATCAGCCTGTAGCAGTTCACTGCATAGGCCTCCCCTAATATAATATACTAGCGCCATTGCACTCTGTTCTGAGCTCGACGCATCCAGCTTCTAGCTTTTTGTCTTTCGCAAATCGTCACTTCACCTGGCCGGAGGCCATCTTACTCTATATTTGCCGAGCCGCGGTCTCGTTTCTACTCAAGAACACGCTTACCTCAATAGTTATTGGTTCTGCGGCAGATTTGGCCAGCCCACGGTCACTTCAGCTTGCTAATTCTGTACTATTTCGACAACTTTATTTTTATGTTGGATAATCTCGTTGGGGATTCTTTATTTCAGAGAAACTTCGAGTTTAAATTCGCTCACTGAACGAATTTAAACTGGCGTACTGTGAGTGTCCACGTTTCGGCTCTGTCATGACAGGTAAGAAGCACTGATGAAAAACATTCGTCACGAATTCACACCGAAGAAACCAAAGACTGTGTATGAGATATCAAAAAATAAAAACGGATTAATACTGTTCAAATCAAGTGTTTTCATTTAATACCCCACTCGACCTAAAAACCTTATATTTTTACCCTAGGGAGTTTTTTCCGAAGATTTCTGTATAACTGTTTTTGGTTGGGACTTCTCTATAATTTTCATGTAAAATATAGGTGTTCTTTTTTAACATTTATATTAGTTTAAGATTTCTCGCTTTGCAAACTTCGACTTTTATGATTATATTTTGGACAGTTTTGATCATATAATGAAAACCATGCATCGAATAAAAACTGCTTTAAACTGGGCTTATTGACCCCTTTCAAATGATATGCCACTCGACCTATTGGCACCAGTTTGAAATTTTGACCTTTCCTATTTTGGACCTTTTGAGGATGAAATTGAAAATATTTATTATATGTATTTTCTTGTTGTTTGTATAAAAAAATCTACCATCTTGATTGTGTCTTAATGAATATATTTTCTTGAATAATTAATACTTTTTTTTTTAATTTATTAGAAAAAATATAGTTTTAGCAATGTCTTATTTAGCAGACGTTATCAAAGTTTAAACAAAATATGGTGAAGAGAAGCAACATAACTTCAAATACTTATTAATTGCCTTCTATATCCGGCGAGGGGTAATAAAGTCAGACGCTGCAATATCGAGTTCCTTATAATATTCTACGTATGTCAATAGCTGAGGCTTACCAAACCCACTGAAGTTTACGCGTCAGCTGAAATTAAAGAGTTACGTACTTGAGATGAGATACTACTATGGGAACAGGGAGTAATGAGAGCTTTCGAGACTGCTTAGTTCTTGTTAAATGCAGTGAATGAGACGTTTGAGACGGAGGTAGATGAAAACTTGAGTACCGCCTTATAAACCAATGTTTATTAAATATTACCAGCAATTATAATTCAAAGTGGGTAATTTAGAAACTAAGAAGTCTTTGTGTTACCAGGTCTACAATATCAACTAATTACTTATAATTACTTATTATAAATGCAAAAGTTGACGGCTTTTAGTAGTGAATGGAGAAAGGAAACATGTTGTACCACCCACCTCCCCCCAAGGACAAAGAAATTATGATGATTAAAACGCGAAAGTGAGTTTGTTTGATTATTTGTTACGATTTTTCACGCCTTAACTACTTATCCGATCATAATAAAATATCTCAAAATCTTTATGAGGGGTGATATTTACATAAAACGACATAGAGTACCTTTCATGTAGAAATAGTATTATTTCCTGAGGGATTGAAATATAGTTTAAGCGGGCATAAGTTAGTTATAATGATCTAATAACCTACATTGGCATATTTTTGAATACTGAAGACGACACTACGTAAATAATATAGTGAGGTAAACAATAAAACCACCTGCCATTGTTTCTTTTGGAAATTAAAAATGCTAATGAAGAGAAAAAATAGCGTCATATTTAGCGTATTACACAAAGCAATCGGAGTGTCAACAATACGCCGAAACGCTTACGTTATATTATAAAAAAATATGCACTATTGTAGTTTCATTCGCTCCTGAACAACTCGGCAAGCATAAAGACAAATTGTAAACCTTTGCCAAAATTTCGCTGAACAGCGCATATCTAGATGCGAATTTAATGAAAAAGAAGCAGTTTCCTTTGAAAAATAAATATTCTAACTCCTTTTCTAACAATTTCACACGAGTTACCGCCAGCTCGACTGTTCGTGATTCAAAAAAGAAACGATCGATTTTTTTTCCAGTGAGTTCCATTAGTAATAATATCATCACATTTTTATTCACATACCCATTCCGCTGAGTGCGCCCTACCTAATAAATAACGAGTCATCAATAAGTGAGACTCTCGGTTTCGAAAACAGCCTCCATTCATCAATACGCACTAAGTTTTGTTCAAATAAATTCTTGGATTTATTACGCAGAAACGGCGAAGTTATTGCCCAAAAAATATGGGGTTTATTTATCCAAGGATATTATTTTAAAACAATATAGGTTTTCTTTTCTTTGGTTGACAAAATTGTATTATTTATATTGTGGTTTCAGTCTCAGTTTTAATAAAAAAACATTATTACCAAGACAGAAGATCCCACAGTCACATAAATAGACTTCAGTCCTTTAGTCCTACAGATAGTCCTAGACCATCTAAGACTATCTCTCAGTGAGTTAACACAAAAAGTAAACCCACTGCCCAATAGAAGGGCAATGCGTAAGAATTTTTATCAGAACCGCTGTCGCTGGTTTGTTTCTTCCTCTCCCTCACCTCAGAGAGACAAATATTTGCAGAATATGATGCAAACATTTCTTCCGCAGCGGGGATCCTTCTTCAACTCGGGCGGAACTTCACCCACTGTGCCACATAAGTCACCTCCTTCTATCGAGGTCTATGTAGATATTACATAGGTAACTTGGTAAAAATTCCTAAATAGTTCTACTAGCTACAGGTCCCATAGACCAATTCCCTAGTTTCCCACATTTCATTGTAGACAGCAAATTGTATTAGAAAAATAAATCCCTTATTAGAGCAAAGTGGCAATTGTATCCATACCGTAATAAACTTAGCTAGCTATACTTACACAAAGATCAGCTTTAACGGATAAAGTCGAAATTGGCCAGTGGAAAACGAATTTCATTGCTGGCAAAATGCTGAGGTAATTTCATGGAACATTTACCTCAGTCCAAGGCTAGTGTTTACAGAACCTCTTCGTGGGACAGTCAGTCATGAAAGTGCTCTAAATTGTGCATCGAGTCTTCCGCGAGCCTAGATTTTGCCATCAGTAATAACGCGATTGAAGTATACCATGCTTTAAACTTAGAAAATCATAGACGGCAGTTCAGATTTGAGCAGTAATCGCTACGGCACTTTCTTTGAGGCGCTCGGGGCGTGGCTTACTTCAGTGTTAATTCATCTAAGTTACGCAACAGTCCACCCAGTCACTACTCGAATGGGTGACCATTTAATGGCATATAGATCTGAGCTCTTCTGTGCTTCGGAAGGTACGTGTTACATACATGTTGGTCCCTGTTATTAAGTCGTTGAGCCAAGTCGGAGGACTTCGGGTAGCCTAAAGTCTCCGACGGTAGATTTAGTCACTAGCAAATACAAAGAAGAAGATTAATACCGCTGTCAGAAGGTAAAAGTGTTGACAAGGATGGAAGTACCGCAGGCGCTGCTTATCTGAATAAAGCGGCAAGTGCTTCGCGACCCGGCGGATATCGCTTATATTTGGACAGGCCCTTAGAAAATGACTGTTTTTAGTAGTTACCTACTCTCAGTGAGACCTTCACTGACTTTAACGTTTTCGGTGTCTTTTTTTAATAACTACTTAGAAGGAACAAAAGTATAAGTACAGTCAGCGACATAAGTAGATATTGAAAGTAAAGATTTTACAAAGTGCTCTCATTATTTTGTAACTTCAGAATAAAGTTTCACGCCCTTTTTGTGATTTGCCTTTAGTCGTCATCGTAAAAGGAAAAGGTCATTTTAACATTATAAGGATTTCTAAAACACATTTAGTTAATACATTTTGGTCTATAGAAAATAACTAGGTAGAAAAATAATTTTAAAACTTGTTAACATTATGGTTAGTAGAATTTAAAACTTAAATGCTTAATTAGAAGTATTAACAAGCTAAAACTAATAAAGCTAGTTCTGAACTAATGGCAGATTGTCTTAATTAGAGCGAGATGAATGTTCAAAGTTATCCGTAGTTCGATGTTATTGCAAGTGCCAATTTGAACGGATTTATGAGTAAGTGCGCAAACTTATTTGAATATTTTTCTATTCTTAATTATCTATGTAAGTATCTTATGATAGGCATGACTTTTATGTAGATAATTACAGAAAATTCATAACAATTCTACCTAAATAACTCCTTTCTGCTAGAAAGGGGTTCTAACCTCCATCTTCGGAACCCAAGCCTATCTCATCTGACTGTGGTGAGCTGGTGTTGTTGGTGTTGTAATTGCTGAAATGTCTCTTGGATTAGCTTATTATGACAATGAATAATTTGTCCCTAAAATTCACAACAGTATGTACAAATACAATGTATACAATATCTCTTATAATCTAATAATTACTTCTATACAACAACAACAATACCATCCTATATCAGTCCATTTCATCTGAACATAGGCCTCCCATGGCCAAGGAACCGGATATGGCACAGTTTCTCGCACCGCCGACGTTGATGCCCTTTAGTAGTCAGTGGATATTTGATTATTTATTTAAAAAAAAAGATATAGCAGTGCCGCAATCAACCGACCGGTAGAGCCCCTTTTGTTAGATATCAGGGTTCACCACTGGTGGAGGGAATGTTGGGATTTAATGATGGAAATGGAGACCTTATTCCCCATTGAATCTATAAAATAAACATTCTACCTACCTGCATACCAAAATGTATATTTCTTTACCAAATTAGGCCGTCATATCAAGTTAATACAGAATGATTCAACAAACAAAGTTAGTGGAAAGTTAAACAAAATATGAGAAAGACAGATCTAGCTTAAACCTAAAACTCCTTGAGCATTTTAAACAAAGACTTACATTTAGAGTAATCTATTTCATAACATTCAGAGACTCCCTTTGTTTGCGAAAGCCAACACTAAAATTAATAATCTTTCCATTATTATTCCGACCTCAAGACGTATTTATCTGAATACAAAACAACTGAGAAATATCTCAGAGACCGTCTGGTTTTGGCCGCGGAATAAATTACAAAGTCACTTAATTTTGTGTTGTTTGTAATCCCCGAAATAATTTCTTTCAAGGCCTCATTTCAATCTGTGCGCGGTCCATAAGTTCACAATCACATAGAAAACACCTTTAAAAAAATCATATTTGACTAGTTTCGCCCATAGAGAATTATTATTTTATATGTCATTTTTGTTTTTTATGCCAAAACAGACAGATAAACAGCCACCTGATGAAAAGTGGTCACCGCTGCCCAAAAACAACTGCATCACCAGGTAGTGAGAGAAGCGGGTTTCAGAAGTGATAATAATGCGCTGCCAGTAATATTGAGGTACAGACAAGTAATTCTGGGCGTCTCCACTAGAAAATAAATCGTTTAATACCTAAACAGCGCAATCAATCTAGTCAATCGAGCAGTCGCACAACTGTCATATCCATCAATTTCCTTCATCTATAGTGAGAACATGACTCTTGACAAAACATTAACAATTTACTAGTCGGGTAAAGATGTTATTTCAGTGGGAAAGTGGGAACGCATGGTCACTTCTTTTTTTTATACCTTTACAGGCTCCTGATTGTAAACGGTTCCCGAAGCCTATGGACGCCTGTAACATTAATAGGTATTATATGCGCGTACTACTATACTCAATTTGTTTTAAAACTTAAAAAAATGGGCTCGGAAGTTTCCTGATGAGACATGGAAGGAATAAGGAAGCCGCAAGCGCAACTCAATTCATGGTCAATTATTTTTGAGTTATACTTACGGCCAATATAATAATCTGTAAAAAAACTTCAAAACCAGAGTTTGCCATACAGCTTATACGAAGAAGAAGAAGACACTTTGCCGTCGTATAAAACTTCTATTCTATGTTTAAATCTGACAAGGCCTGATTTCAGTGCAAATTCCGCCTAACATTGGGGATTAGAAGTAATTTACGGGAACGGAAAATTATTATGAAATAATAAGTTGGAAGACTGCGCTGAATATTAATAGTCGTAAATTTAATAACATTTCATTTTGAGGTTAAAAAGTATTTCATCATTGAGCTAAGTTATTATTTTTCATTCAGTCCTACAGTTTGTACCGGCTAAATTTAGTATAATTTTATCTTCTTTAATATGTAGGTGTTTAGTTTCTTACTTCTTTAACTTACTGCGTTGATTTATCGCTCGATTATCGTCGTATTATAATGATGATAAAAATAAGTTGGAGGTGCTACGTGGAACAGAATTGCGCTCAATGCTGGAAGGGGTTGTGTGTCATAGGACACGTTGAAGATCTGAACCGTTTATGACCAAAAATATAGACTAAGAAATAAGATGTACAGGTTTTCAGCAATAAAGGCTCTAAATTAAATAAAAAAATATCGTCAAGATACAAATGATATAACTGGCTTCATAGCTAAGTTGGAAGTAACTCTGCCTTCTGAGCTGCAACGCTGGTTCGATTCCCACCCAGGACAAACATTTGTGTGGTAACATGGATATTTGTTCTGTGTCTGGGTATTTTATAAATATCTATGTATGTTAATAAGTCTCAGGTACCCATAGTACCTAGTCTATCATAGTGCATAGTGCCTAGTTTGGAATCAGTTGACCATGTGTGAGATGTCCCATGTATATTTATTAATGGTTTGTATGATCTGAAAATATGTCTCTCGGTTCTGAGACTTCTTTTTTATATTTATAATGTCTAAACAGTAAAAAGTAGATATTAGTCATGTGGCCTGATAAAATTGATTGTCCCATAACACAAACTTTGCTTAGTTTTGCTAGACGATGTTGTATTACTCACAGATAATGGTGTAGCATTATGAAGTGCACCAAATCGTGTCTCCGCACCATTCTGAGGTTGTAGGGCTAAAGGCTGGGCTACATCAAAAAAATATTACCTTATCGTACCAGGTTATTGTCAGGGCCATAATAGTAAAAAACTAAGCTTAAGATAAAAACTTCCTAAAACTATTCAACAATAATAAATGAACATTATCATGTTCAGCTTTTATTTTTTTAATAAAGAATTTCGTTTGATTGATTTTACTCCACTTAATTTGTAAATATCGGGCATATTTAATGAATTTGGCGCACTTCATAATGCTACCCTATCATGAGTGAGTGTTCTGGGAACCCCTAATCTGCCTTACGCACGCTGCAAGAAAGTTCGCGAAGTTAATCTTGATGCAAGCCGCAAATCAACTTAACTAGAACACTTTAAACTGAAGCCCCGATTGGAAACCGTTTCCAATCCCCACTTTCCCTACTTTGGATAGTTGCATGTACTCGAATAGATTGGGAGCTTAGAGCTAAAACTTTATTTGTACTGTAGTTATAGTTACAGATATTACAGTCTAGCTTATCCTAGTTTTAATTATTAGCCGTTTTACTACTTACCCCTTCATTGGTATTAGAATCATCATCATTATTGTCAGGTTACAGCACTACACTGCTGGACATAGGCATCTATGATGAGCGCTAATGCGCCCTTCTCTCAGCTCGACACAAGAGAAGGAGAGAAGGGTAAGTTTAGAAAAACATACCTTAAGTTTCTTCCTTCTTTCTTCGTATGAGCTTGGCCAGCTCTGGTGTAGGAGTTTTCAGGCTGCCCGAACTTCTTCGACATTGCTTATACATAAAAGATTAGTATTTACTGCTAAGCGAAAACCACATGACTGTTTTTTATCTATTATCTGACAAAATGGGACTCCTGGGTAGAAAAAATGTTAAAACTATCTTCATAGTCTACAATAAGATTTTCCAGTACATTTTACTAAGATGGTTCAGTATAGACAATGAAATACTTAAATTATAATATGTTCTATGTCTATTATGTACAAGGACAAGTACCTTAAGTATGCTATGTTTATGATAATGTGAGTACATTAAAGAGTTTTCTATATAACTACCTACATAATTTATTTTTCACTTCTCTTGCTCAAAAAGTGTATCATAATAGTGTAGCTTAGCGGGCCTAAAACTCGAGTTTAATACCTAGGGCTAAAAAGTATTTTTTCTTTTTAATTTTTGTCTAAAATCATCAGCCCGTACAAAGCATTCGTTCTCTTATATAAAAACTCGACTTCTTGGTGCTCCGTCAATCTTTTTTTTTGAAAATAGAACCGTCTTGGTGATGTTTTATGAAGGTTGATTCTTCCCTTCACGGTAGAATGCGAACTGTTTCGTTGAGGGTTATTGAAGGTATAGAGATTTAAAAAAAAAAGATGGTATTGGCGCTAAATCTCTAGAATTTTCTTCATTCCAAATCACAAACTTTTACGTTTAACTTCCTGACTTTAACTTTCAAATTGTGAACGTGAAAAATGTCATCAAGTGATAGTGAAGATGCTAATATGCAAATGGAAAAAAAGGGCAAAGAAATAATTATGAATCTGTTGCCGACAAAATCACGTGAAATATATTTAAAGAGTTACGAAAATTTTATGAAATGGAGTGATGAGAAACGTGTGGATTCTTTTACAGAAGGGGTTTTTCTCACTTATTTTGATGAATTATCGAAAAAATTCAAATCGTCGACTCTTTGGAGCACATATTCAATGTTAAGAATGACCTTAAAAACGAGACACGACGTCGATATTAAAAAATATGTAAATTTAACGGCTTTACTGAAGAAATTGTCCACTGGATACAAGGCAAAAAAATCTAAAGTCTTGACGACACAAGAAATCGAAACATTTTTAAATAACGCTCCAAATAAACAATACTTGGCAACAAAGGTAACCTACTTATGTACTCTACTCAAACTAAATAAATAGATACCTACCTACATACCTAAATTATGTACCTAGGTTATTACGATTATTAACACACTTATTTTTTTGTTCAACAGGTTGCTTTAATTTATGGAATCAGCGGTGCATGCAGAGGAATAGAGCTTGCCAATATAACGCTAGAAGACGTAGAAACGGATACAAACCTACAAGCTGTGAGTCTGCCGAACACGAAAACAAACAAAGAGCGTAAATTTGTCATCAGTGGAGAATACCTTAATATAGTTAAAGCCTATCAGGAGTTACGTCCCACTAATGTTTCAACGAGAAGATTTTTTCTAAATTATCAAAATGGTAAATGCACAAGGCAAGTCATAGGCAAAAATAAATTTGGTAACATGCCTAAAGATATTGCCACTTATCTAAATTTACCAAATCCGGAACTCTACACGGGCCATTGTTTCCGCAGAACATCCGCGACTCTGTTGGCGGACTCTGGTGCGAATATAACGACATTAAAACGCCACGGTGGATGGAGGTCCGATCAAGTGGCTGAAGGTTATATAGAGGACTCTATACAAAACAAGTATCACGTCACGCAGCGGATTATGGAAGGAATCAATATTCTACCAAACATTACAGAACCCCAAGCATCTACATCGCGGGATTGGATGAATATGTCAACTCAGCTGAAGCCGCACTCAGATCTTAATAATGCAGGAAACTCAAGCATGATTCGAGTCTCTCCAACTTTTACTCCACAACAATCAACTCAAAATATTATCACATCCCAATCACAGAGAACCGAAATAAAATTGCCCGGGAAAAACATATCACTAAACATTCAAAATTGCTCTAACTGCACATTTAATTTTTAATAAAATTTCTGAAAATTGACTAATTTGGAATTGTTTTATTTTCTCGCAATCGAAGTGAAAAGTAGAGTGTTTTACTCGGGCCAAAACCACCCATTATAACTCGGTCTTGTCATCCTCCCTCGCTAAGCTCGGGAGTATAACAACCTCGTATATAATGGGATGGTTTAGTCCCTTGTAAAACAATCTACTATTATTTATTTTATTTAATAGAACAGAACAGAAACTGGAATTCAAAAACTACCGAGGCATTAGCCTGCTCAGCATCTCAGCAACCTGTATGCGAAAGTGTTGATTGAGAGAGTTGTGTATGAAACTGAAGGGTATGGGATGTACGGATCAGGTATTGTCTTTACGAAGCATAGCCAAAAAGTTTTTGGCCTATTGTCAAAGGGTTTTTTGTGCTTTTGTGGACTTGGAAAAGGCATATGATAAAGTTGTGAGGGTTGAACTATGGTCGGTGCTATCAATGTATGGCGTGAGCAGCAACCTTGTTCGAGCACTGAAATCTCTCTATGAAAATTATCTAAATAATCTAAATAATCTAGTGCTTACGTGAGGATACACGGGGCATAAACTGACTGGTTTAGTATTGAAAAAGATGTTAGACAGGGATGTGTAGCGTCACCGTGGCTGTTAAATTTATTCATGGATGGTAGTTTGGAAGATTTGAAAGAAAGTGAATGTGGATTGAGGATAAATGAGTTGCTCGTCAAATGTCTTCTCTACGCTGATGATCAAGTAATACTTGCATCGTTGGAGGAAGAGTTACAAGAGATGTTAACTATTATGCATGAAGCTTTTCAGAGTAAAGGAATGAAAGTGAATGTAAACCAAACGAAAGTAATGATTTTTTAAAGGGGTGAATGTACCTATGTCATCATGTAATATAATAATAGATGGAGAAGGAGTGGAACAAGTGAAAGAGTTTGTATATTTAGGAACTTTGTTCACAAGAGATGGAAAGCATGAGGAAGACATTGAAAGGATATTGAAGCTGACAATCGAGTGAGTGGAGCGTTGCACGATTTTATGAGCAACCGGAAAGTGCCTTAAAAGGCACGTCTGGTTGTACGTACATAGAGGAGGTGTTGGTGCCGACATTGATGTATGGTAGTGAAAGCTGGGTATGGCAGAAGAAACAACAGAGTAGAATAAATGCTGTAGAAAATAGAGCTCTGAGAAGTTGTGTGGGTTGATTTTCAGAGATCTATCTCTGCACTCTAGTGCGGAATAGTGTGATAAGAGAAAAATGTGGAGTGAAGATATTGTGACAAAGATTGAGAAAGTCTCACTCTCACTGACGAGAAGGTATGCTGAGGTGGTTTGGGTGGTGGGCATGTAGAAAGGATAGATGAAAGAAGATTGACGAAAAAAGTAAATGAGGCGAGTGTGAATGAGACAGTTGGAAAGCGAAGACCTCGACGTACGTTCCACGATCAAATGACGTAGTGCTGGAAAAAGGCCAGGTCAGAAGTACCCTAAACCAACGAGCATGTATGAAGAGTGTGATGAGAATAAATGAAGCAAAAGAGGTATGCCAGGATCGTAGCAAGTGGAGATCCGTGGTCTCTGCTTAACCCTCTGGGGAAAAGGCGTGACCTTATGTATGTATGTATGTATTTAATACAGCGGGGTACAGGGTGTACAAGGTTCCAACCCTTATCTTCGGAACCCAAGCCAACCCCACCTGCACGTGGTGCACCTGCTAAACAACGAACGGGGCTCTGGCGGCCGGCTGATTGCGGCATAGCACAGCCTATATCGGCACAGCTAAATCCCCTGGCCACCGACGGGCAGCAGCGTCGGTGGTGCGAGAAGCTGTGCCCTACGATCTCCAACCCGCATGCTAAACGTGTGCATATCCCCCTTTTCATAGGGGTGGCCTATGCCTAGCAATATACTGAATAGTGTTATCTAATGTACCTATCATCTGACGTTTGTACATTTTATAAAATACCGAAGAACAGTTTTACGAGTTCAATAACTTAAACTTTTCCCTATAAACCAAACATTTGGGTAATTTAGTAATTCCAAGCCATTCGTTATTATTACCGGAACAGACTCCCAGGGGTAACCCGAGTAACTTTTGCACTTTGCTCTTGTTGAGGTGTGAGTGGGAGAGGGTGTGTGAAGGATTAGTACTGACATTATGAGTACTTTTAAATGAGCCTACTCATGAGGTGACTAAAGGTTGCTCTTAGCGCGAGACTCGGAACACAGTGTCTTATAGCATTTCCTACATATAGGTATGAATAAACGTAGGTATGCATAGTATTTACTCCTAGATTTTTCGATACTTAGTTTTTTTGTATTGTTGTTTAGTTTAGTCGGAGTTGGCGATGAGTACACAATGCAGGGCTAATATTATATCCTACTTCCAACTTCATTTATGAATGTGAAAATTTGTAAGTATGGATGTATGGATGAATGGATGAATGTTCGTTACTCTTTCACGCAAAACCCACTGAACGGATTTGTATAAAACTTGGAATATACCTAGATTAACACATAGGCTACTTTTTATCCCGGCATCACGCGAGCAAAGCAGCGGGCGGAAGCTTATCCTATTTTATATTAATAATTTATGTTACATTTTCTTATTATTTTTCTCTTATTATTATTATGAAATACAATTTTGTGTGAAGCTCAGTTGGTAAGTAGTAGGTACTTACACTTATTCCGTCCTATTCATAACAGTTATATAAACCACAGATGATGTAAACTCTTTTTAATTACATTTAAATGACAGGAACAACTGAAACAAGCTTTCTTTATTGAGCGTTTCTAAAACAATATTTGGTTATGAATAAGGAAGTAAGCATGAAAAACATTTGACAGATTTTTACGAGCCCTACTCTGTCAAATGTTTAAAACGATGCTTTGACTACTGCCATCGCTTACTATTGGATAATGACAAATAGTGATAGCGGCTAACTTAAAGCAATGATTAACTTTGAGTAGCATTCTAAAGTATAACCATTATATAAATCACATATTAAAACTAACAAAGATCTTGAATCTCTTGTATCTTAAAATTTAAACTACTAAGATTTAAAATTTATTTACATTTTCGGAGAGAAGAATGTAAATATATAATGTCACTTAGAAATAGATTAGAACTGAGTACCTATAATTTACGTGTCCATCGAAAAGTTGACCTTAGTAGGTAGTTATGGATTTTGCTTTTATATAAGAAGCTTATAAGTTTTATTCAACACGACGAAGAGACGCAATGGGCGAAGGTCCGCCTGAGATGCAGAAAGTTGCGGGTTCGATTCCCGCTGCGGGACAAATGTTTGCAAGTTCTGCAGATATTTGTCTCGGGTCGGGGTGTCTGC
Source organism: Horisme vitalbata (assembly GCA_951804965.1). NCBI lineage: Eukaryota > Metazoa > Arthropoda > Insecta > Lepidoptera > Geometridae > Horisme > Horisme vitalbata. Next base: position 26,577,499 of record OX638091.1, on the reverse strand, counting down.
TTAGTTTGGGGCTACATGATGCTGTGTGATTACGTCCGGCATTATTTATTTATTATTATTATTATTTACTTTGTATGTAATTGTACTGTAATTAAAAAAAATACTCCGCATTTTCAATTCTATCGTCAACAATCTTGTTGTCGTTGTGTCAAAACGTAATAAGATGTAAATATTAACACAAAGACCCGCATATCATTAATTATTTTATTTTAGACCTTTCCTTTCCTTGTTCAGACACCGAAAACGTGGTCACATAAAAGCGAAGTTCAAGGTTTCAGAAACAAAGCAACAAAAAACCTCACCCAGCAGGAACTCACGAACAAAACTATCAACATTACAGTTGTTACACTACATTCACTTTACCTCTATTTTCCGCAGTTGGTTGCTAGTTACAAAGTTATTTCGTAACTTTCCGCGCCCGACACAATGACATAAGGAGGCGTGCTTTGAGGCTCCTTTTGGTCTCTGTCACTGTTGTACATTACAGAGTAAAAATAAACTCTATTAAAAACGATTAAGATTCAGGGTTCCACCACCATCTTTGACGGCCTCTGTGGCGCAGTGGGCGAAGGTCCGCCTGAGACGCAGAGGTTGCGGGTTCGATTCCCGCCGCGGGACAAATGTTTGCATGTTCTGTAGATATTTCTCTCGGGTCTGGGTGTTTTCTTTGTATGAAATTTATGTATTTACAAAAAATATATATATATGTGTAGTTTATCAATTATGTGGTTCCCATAATAATAGCTCTGCTTAGTTTGGGGCTACATGATGCTGTGTGATTACGTCCCGCATTATTTATTTATTTATATTTATCATCAATGTATATCAGTCTACTACCGGTCATAGGTCTCCTCTATTATTAAGGGGATATGCTTATAATAACAATGCTGAGTAGCGACTTGCCGATCGTAGGGGAATTTCACTGTGCCAATATAAAGCTGCGTTATGCCGCAATCAGCCGGCTGTCAGAGCCCCGTTTGTGAGTTAGCAGGGTACACCACTGGCACTTGAGTTCTGAAGATGGATATTAGAAGGTCCAAGGCTAACAGATATCAGTATTCCTGTTAGCCTCGGGGCATAAGGGGTTCCAATATCCATATCACTTATCAAATTACAATACCTCTTTTCAGAAAATAATTTTATGTATGACCTCAGTAGGTCATTCACATGGATTAAAAATAATGACCATATCATTGACTCAGAAGATGGTATTGGTGCTAATGTGTCTACTGCATCGTACAATATCAATATCAACAAAATAAAATAGTCATTTACTTGGATTTTCAAATACGTATGTACGTACACTGACGTTCAGGATGTATACATGTTATGACCGTGTCGTTGTCAAGTTTTATCATTCTACGAGTGTGTTGTGATCTGATAGCATGTGCTTTCTAGTTTGGCATAGTATTCAATTGTATTCATCTTATGATTGTACCTAAAACTGACAAAAAGGTTAATTATTAGATTATAGTTAATTGGTAGATTGGTAAATCAGCCCATGTACGAGTCTAGGAGAGTGTTTGACTATCCTAAAGTAGTAGTAGAGTTCTTTGGATGTCTCTTCATCATAAAGCACGTTCCAAAAAAACGTAATCTACGATGCAATGCTTTGTGATAGGTAATGGTTAGCACTTAACAGCAGGTAGGCCATGTGCTTGTTCATCTTCAAGTAGGAACCATAAAAAAATCCTATTGGAGTGAGTGAGCCTCAAGCGAACAAGTTCTGCTACTCCTTCTGTGGCTCCTTCCGTTCTCAGCGTAACTGTTATTAGACAGACGCTTCGCTCAATTTCTATGCCGTTTTACTGCAAAGTTAGGATATAAATTAATATGTACCTATCTACTTATGCGAAATTCGTGATGTCGTCTGTTAGTCTAATTGAATTGTGAAATTATGCGACATTAGTTGCACTTACAAGCCTTGAAGGCTAAGAAGAAATATAAATTTATTTGCTAACTAAAGGCATTCAACTACAACAATAACAACACCTGTATTTAAGATTCCACTTCTTGACGAAAGTTTCCCCATAACAATATTATTGGAGTGAGTTTGTATCTAAATTATTATGTACAACAATACGTAACAATAACAGCCTATACCAGTCCATTGCCTAGACAGGACTAGGGCAGAAACGTCGGTGATCATAGAATTTAGCTGTGCTGCAGTTAGGCTGTGCTATGCCGCAATCAGCTGGCCGCAAAAGCCCCGTTTGTTATTTAGCAGGGTGCACCACATGCAGGTGAGGTTGGCTTAGGTTCCGAAGATTGAGTTTGGAACCCCTTATACCTCACACGAATTGTAATCATGAGGTATAATGCCTATAAATGTTTGCACTTTTATAAACCAATCAGATCGATACTAACTAATAGCTTTCGGGCTCAATCTTAATTTATATTTCCCACAAATTTGGGCTGGAATCACGCAAACTTGCAGTCTCATGAATTTTAAAAACGTTAACAAATACGTAAATGAACCTTGCTACGGAAAAAAATCGCACGATTTCCCGGCCTAAGCTCTGGAGTTAGCCTAGTTACAACACGATCTCTATTAATGTTATCAGAATGCCACAATTTTATTTTAATAAAAAAATCATGGCAATCAGGCTTACACTTTAAGTTGAGATTAATTTATAAATAAAGGCCATAGTCTCTCTATAGTGGTGGCTACGCATATAATTGGCACCTTCATTTTCTGCCTTGTATTTTCTTAAGTTAGTTAAACATGTGACTAAAAGAGTGATGAGTATGAATGTAACTGGATGAACGGAGTCCGAAGAAGAGATGGATGAATTGTGTGAAAGAGGATATGAGTATAAATGAAAGGAGTGATTAGGGAGTTGGTTGCTGATGTGATGGGTGGCTGGTGTGAATGGAGTAAGAAAACATGTTGTGTCGACCCCACCTAAAGGCAAGCGAATGATATGTTTTCTTCTTGAGTTATACAGCTAACATTCTCGAGATTCAGTGTTTATGAATAAAAATCTCACCTTTCTTTCCTGGCTAATTATTAGTTATGACGAGACCACAAAACTGCGTTGCAACGACGGTTCGCAGAAACGACGATATAATTCTTACGACGCGTTTTGCGCCCGTTGTTGTAGATTTTTGCAACGTGTTGTCGCACCGCAGAGCTGTGGTCTCGCCGTTAGACTATCATAGCATAGGCTATAGTTACTAGCATAGCAAAGTGTAGTGTCTCATTGCGGTAGCTGGTGGAAACACGGGACAAGTAAATGCACTTGTATCAAAATAGATCTGATATATCTATCAAGGTATGGTTGTATTATCATATAGACGACTGAGAGTGAATTTATAAATTGTTTATTTATAGGAACTGAAAAATGTATAAAGTTTACCATTTTGTTTACCTGACTGTTTCGTGTTAGGTTATTTTATTCTGCGTTTTATCTAACTTGCAAGCTAACATTTTGTGGTTTAGCTATTTTCATTTCTTGCAACATTGGATGTAACTTACAACTGAGCAGTACCTATGATTGCTTTTAAGAGATTTTAAGTATTGAATAATAAATATTTATTGTTTTTAATTATGAAAACCTTGAGGGAAACCTTTGCCCAGCTGTAGGATGGTATATTTCAGAGGAATAAAGTCTCATTACCAAAGCAGTAAAATGAGAAGAAATTTTTATAAGTCAACATCATATTTTTTTGACGACCGCTGTGGCGCAGTGGGCGAAGGTCGCCTGAGACGCACAAGGTTGCGGGTCCGATTCCCGCCGCGAGACAAATGTTTGTATGTTGTGAATAAAATTGTCTCGGATCTGTGTGGTCTAGGTATTTCGGTAAGTCAGTTAATTAATGTATTTATAAAAAAGAATATGTAGTATATCAGTCATGTAGTTCTTGCAACGAGCTCAAGCTCTGTTTATTTTGGGGCTACATGATGGTGTGTGATAGTGTCCAGTATTATTTAATGTCCAGCATTATCTACAATTAAACCAAAAAGTCAAATTAGCTTTATAAAACAGAAATCTAAAAGTGCATGTGATCAAAACAAACAAAGAAGGGTCAGGCGGGATATTTAAGAGACGTCCAATATTTCGAGTAAAAATAAGACGTTAGCAAAATATCTCAATTTAACATCTTTTATTATTAACCAACCCTAAAACGTTGATTTTAAACTGTTAACGTCATATTTTTACCCGAAACATTGGATGTCTCATAAATAACCCGCCTGACCCTACCTACTAAATACACCCATCGCCACCCAGTTTTGTACTCCGTTTTGACACAAACCTAAGATAAAGTTGGCAGGCATCCGAGACGTCAGCGACACGACACTTGTCGCGCAACAACATACACGTCGAGGCGTTTACATTGTCACTTAAAATAATTAGTGATGTTTTTATCGATAAAACACTAAGTGTTCATCGATAGACGATGATTTTATGTTTTTTTATCTATACTACTTATTCAAGTGAGCTGTCAAATCTTAACAATAAATAACTATTCAGTGATTAATGTTCAAATTGAGAATAATAAGTCAGTTTAACCCTAGAATACTAATCATCACTTGATGCCGCGCGCGGTTTTTTCCGTTATTTAAAAAACGCGCCCTAGAATGAAGTTGTGCTTTCGTGCCAATTCAGTATACCCCGTGTCCGCAGAGCGGAGCATAGGCAGACCCGGCGCGGGCTCTCCGTTTTCAAAGTTTAAGCTACTGGATCGCCTGGGAGGCGATAGTATAATTTATATAATTTTTTTCGTTACTTGTTTTGATTTTTACCTTTTTTCAGTATTTAGGCATGTTACAACTAATATTTTTTTAGGTGAAGAAAAAATAGCTTTTTCTTTACTAATTGAGAACTCTGACAGCCTGGAAATCGATCCTTATGACCGTGACGATAGCGCGGCCGATCATTCTTTCGTGCCATATCGACTGTAAGAAGACCTACTAAATATTTTAGAAGATGACTTTGAGCCCCCAAACAATTCAGTACCTAACATTTTAACATTTTTAGTAAGCCAGTTCATTTAGAAATATATTATCGAATTCTCATTTTTGTTATTTATTTGGTAGAGTACATCAGCATATGCAGATATTACGAGTATATCGTATTTTTCTAAATAAAAAACAACCTTTGACTTTTTAAACGTCATCTGCAATATATACCAAATAATACGTCACAGGTAGGACATGGATATGATAACTTGTTATGACACACCAATTAGTTACATCGATAACTAAACCAGACACAACCCTATCGCGTCCCAAGCGGTAATGCAACTGTATCCAATTCGTTATCGGATCCAACTTGGATTTGTCGACGTCTCGCAAGCACACAGAGCTAAATTTTCAATGCAAGTAAACCACAGACTACAATTGTGTATGTTGCCTTTGCCGAACATAAGTTGTATAGAGCAAAAGTAGTGAGAGATTAAAAATACCAAAACGAAACTGTACAATAACAACGGCTGAACATGCCTCCTTTATAAGAAGGAGTAAATGCCAATAATCCTAATAGGGTTGGGGATCGTAGGGTACAGTTTCTCGCAGCACCGACTTTGTTGCCCGTCGGCGGTCGGGGTATATAGCTGTGCCGTTGTTAGGCTGTGCTATGCCCTATGCGCTATGCGCTATGCACCAGAGCCCCGTTTATAATACATCAGGGACAGGTGAGGTTGACTTGGGTTCCATAGATGGAGGTTGGAACCTGAGGGAGCTAGTATGTTTAAAAGCTCACGGTAGGTTTTAGTCCTTCCTTCTTTGTATGAGCTTGTGGTTAAAACTAGTAGTTTTTAGTGACACTTTCAAAAAATTTGTTTTCGAAATTCACTCTCTGATGACGATGTTAAAAATTCTTTAACAAAACGCAGAGACGTTGACAAAGGAATCTTTAGAAAATGTTAGTTTCTTTGTAAGCTTTGTATAGATATCTAGGATATCTCATAAAATGTCACTAAAGTATGTCTATAGATGATTTTTATCTGCAATAATGGAAGTACAAACTAAAAATGTACCCAAAATGTATAAAAATAATGTTTAAGTAGTATTTAATTGTTTCCTACAAACTTACAAGTACCGTACCTACAAAGAATGTATTTTCTTCTATAGTCCAACATATTTTACAACTCCTTCTTTATCTTCGTATGAGTACTCTAGTGTTGGAGTGAATCGGAAGTGCTCAGATCTAAATGCCACTAAACGATCACCCATCTAAGTAGTGACCGAGCGGAGTGTTGCTTAACCAATATGATCTGCAAAAAACAACGAAATGAGCTACGCCACGAGTGCTTTCAACTATAAGGAGCTAGATGAGGCGTGACAAAAATGACAAAAAGTTAAAAAATGCACTACGAAAAGTTTACTAATAATGTCAATGACTACGAAACTCTAAGGATCTAATGTAGTTTTGTAACATTTTTATCATTTACCTACACTATTTTATTTGAACTTGCAGGAAAGTACAAACACTTCTGAATTTCAATATTCCCCGAAACCTGATCAGCGTGTGGAAACATTAAAATTTACAACGTAAACACAGAACATCAATTTCATTAGCAAACAGAGAGCAGTAATCTCAGGAACGATATGTTATAACTACGTTATTTACTCGGTATTCATAACAGAGTAATAAAATAAATAGCTTTCTCCATCTGAAATCCCGATGTAGGTAATAATAGCGTCTTATACTCTGAGTAAAAGAATGCTTATCTACTTCCTCCTAAAATTATGAATGTGAAAGTTTGAGGATGGATGGATCGATGTTTGTTACCCAATCACGCCAGAACGGCTGAGCGGATTTGGATGTAACTTTGAATGTACATATATTGTGACCTGGATTCAGTCGGTCAGTCGACGCAGAAAGCCGGGAAAGCAGCGTGTGGTCTCACTATAAGGGGGAAAGAGCCATTAAAAAAACATCAAATTTTCTTAGAAGGACATCTTATTGTGGGCTATCTGATGGCCGTGTCACATTACCGAACTAAAAGATGGAACTAAAAACCATCCACTATAATATGCTAAGTTACTATTAAGTTTTTTATTTATCGCCAATGTTCATACTTTACCGGTGAACGCCGAGGATGCAGCCTATAGTTATCATAATATTACTCAAAACAATTGCCTTCGGGTATGCGTTTAATTAAACAGAAGTTGTATGTACTATTAAATAATAATCGATACTATGAAAATAAGGTTTTATTTTTATAACAATAAACAGTTTACACGTATTAAAATAATTGCAAGTGAATTATTAAGCATAAATATATTGATTCCACTTCAACATGCTGATTCTGAGAGCTATGTCGGTTACCCTGTTTCTCCTACGGATCTCTTCATTTCGAATTCGATCACGCAAAGAAGTTAAAGTGGTAGTGGGCAGGTCATATAGCCCGAAGAACCGATAACCGTTGGGGAATAAAGGTTCTCGAATGGCGACCGCGATTTAGAAGACGAAGTGTGGGGTACCCCCCACCAAGTCTGGTACTCTGCACTCGTCAAGATTTCAAGTAATCGGTGGATGGAGAGGGCTCAAGACTGTTCCTTGTGGAATTCCTTGGGGAGACCTACGTATGTTGTAATTCTTTATATGGTGTGCAATAAAGATAAATCTATCTATCTATGTTGATGATGATATTGCTTCCGGGTTTTTTCAGTCATTAAGGCCACTTATAACTTCAAGAATAGTGCTGACCAATAGCTCATACAAAGATGGGGAAGAAGAACATTACTGCTATAGTTTAACAACCTGTCATCACCAGTCTAGGGCAGTCCACTGTTGAACATAGGCCTCGCTTAATGATTGCCATTGCGCCCTGTCCTGAGCTCGACGCATTAAGCTTCTACCAACAGCCTTCTGCAGATCGTATAGTCAAACAAAATATAGTAAAGTCAATATAATTCATGCCATGAATGAACGGGTTTTAATGAAATAATAATAATAGTTAGTCGATCCCAATTGCATAAATAAAATATCTTCAATTGATGGATCCTATCCTACTTCTTACTAATATTATAAATGAGAAAGTTTGTGAGTAGTTTGGATGGATGAATGTTTGTTACTCTTTCACGAAAAAACTACAAAAAGGATTTGGATGAAACTTGGAATACACATAGTTTGTGACCTGGATTAACACACAGGCTACTTTTTATAATTGTATGTTTTGCTTGTTCTTTCTCTGATTTGCATTTGAATCTCAGGGCGGTGCACACGTATGCATTTTGTTGAAGTCGTCACAGAAGGTAAACGAAATTTTTACGAAATATTTTGTCTTTTGAATATCTTGTAATGGATTTCTGCAAATTCACACCTGAGTCAATTAACTGCCTAGTTCATTGACTTTTATCTTTTTTACAGTTTTAAAATAGGACAAATTATATTACTGAAATATTCTAATGAAATATTCCAAACTACAAAGTAAACAATTAAACGTTAAAGAAGTTCTCAATACCCACGACATTACGGTAAATTTTACCGAAACAAATACAGCGGTAAAACGTTCCCCGGGATGAATTCGTGTAATTCCTTGAAAACAAAGCCCCTTATCATGCAACTCAACAAAAGACCGTGAAAAGCTCCTTTGTAATGATAATGACCCAGATTTTGAAATTAATTCTTCCGTGTAACTGTAAAATATTAAAGTATTTACTTCTGAGAACAGCTTTTGGGGCGAGGATTTGGCTGTGACAACCACGTGTAAAAATATTTGTTATACATAAAACTGAATATAAATAATAATTATATAATTATATCGAAAGATTAAATACGTATTTGAACGCAAGCAGAATGGGCGCAACTTCGTCCGCGTAGAACGCTTTAAGCTCCCACCTCTCTGCACCCTTTTACTAGTTGAATTTTCAGGCAATCCTTCCTGAGTATACTTACACTTTGCAAGTTCCTTATTTCAAGACTCTTCAATAAATAATAGCTAAGACTGTGTGTCAGGATTGTTTTATTGGTTATTAAACATCAAAATTTTACCTTAAAGATTATTTGGCTAAAAATCAGAGGTGTGTAGGTTTATAACTTACCTACACAGTACATGCTGAGCCAACCCGCTTTTCAACTCATGACATGACTGGAATTATTCGTTCTGTTATTATGATAATGTAGTACTTACTAGTTTTATATTTAGCTTGTTATTTCTTAGTTTTGTTCTTAAGCTGTCATGTGTCCCGAAATACATGTATTTATCTATCTTATGACAAAAAAGTAAGATCTAATGACGATTTGGATCCGATTACGGATAAAGCGGGGAATTCACTAGACTGACATGCCCGCGGGCAGTTTGTGTGAGCATGTCTTTCGCCACAATACACTACATAGACTCTATCAGTTTGTTGTCTGTCTCTCAATCGGTTACACGTGTTATAATGTTAACGAGACGAAAAAAGTTTTAATTGCTGGTGCCGCAATTATACTCTTAGATCACAAGATAAAGAAAATAATTTGGTGCAAATAATGGTTTAAAAAATAAATCAGTATAGCCGTATTAATTTGCTCCAAGAATTAGAAATTGATAAACCATAAGACTCATACAATTACTAATATTACAATAATTTCGATACTATAAGTCATAAAAGACTATTATATATATCATATTGTACTGGTTGCTGTCTCTCTCAGGTCTGAGGGCAGACGGTCTCCAATGAGCATTTGCGTACGGACAGGCTGTACAGACTTATGCCCACGCAGACAAAATGAGATCGCGCGGACGAGCAACGGGCAAGTCTGCCAGACTGACTGCGACTGTCCTACACTAGCAAACATTGCAAAGACCTATAGTAGCGAGGTCCGGCGGGCATGTCTGCAAACTTGCCCGCGGGCATGTCCGTCCGTAGTGAATTCCTCGCTTAAAGCGAGAGCTTAGTAGCGCGCAATGGCGCTCATCATGGGAGGCCTATGTCCAGCAGTAAACTGTTGATGATAATAATGAGAGTTTAGTACCATCATCATAATCAAATCGGCATAAATCTAAACCTGAAGAATAGCTAAAAAAACATGTACGACCTATCTAAATAAATGTATCAAATGTAAATGTTGAGCTGGTCACTTTATTATATTAAAAGGGCGGGTATTTATTTTATATCCCATTGAATATAATTTTGATATTTTGTTACCTACTTGAGAAAATACATAGATTAAATTAAATATGAAGTTATACGCGTATTATTTTGAGCAATTACATTCATATAACCGACGCAAAAGTTTGTTTAATATATCTAATATCGTTTGCGTGTATGTTTGCGCCTATTATGTCCAGCATTGGACTGCTATAGGTTGATGATGATTGTGTGTACGTAAGAAAAACATGAGAGTTGGTAATTTATATTAATAGACTTGGCGTTCTACATAAAGTCTGAGAAAAGTTTTATTACCATTAGGATAAGGACTTATATTTCCATGCTTTTGAATATAAATTAAAACAAAAGTTGTCTAAAATTCTTACCTTCAGGCGAGCTCATTGACACTTGTAAAGCTAAAAATGTATCAGTACCTTACTCATTTTGTGCGAATTAAAATTTTGTGATTGTCCCTCATTTTTGCCAAAACTACTGAAACAATGTAGTTCTAGACCACAACACGTAGGCTACTTTTTTTACCACGCGAGCAAAGAAAAACTACGAGTGGAAGCTAATAATTTATAATTTTGAGTTAGGGCTTTTATACACGAGCGGCAAAGTCCCAACGGCAGAGGCAACTGAAGCCGTCGACACCTGTCGGTCCTTCAGGCGAGCTCATTGACATTTGTAAAGCTAAAAATGTCTCAGTACCTTACTTATTTTTTGCGAATTAAAATTTTTTGATATACCTTAGTGCTTTTTTACACGAGTGCCATGCCGCCAACGACAGAGGCAACTGCAGCCATCGACACCTATTAGCGGCAGCCGTCGACGCTTCAACGGCAGCCCTTTGACGCGTCGGCGGCCGTTGATGAATGCCGCGTCGACAGCAACCGCCTACGCGTTGAAGGCTACCACCGATGCGTTGAGGGCTACCGCTGACAAGAGTCGATGGCTGCAGTTGCCTCTGTCATTGGGGCATGCCGGTTGTGTAAAAAAGCACTAAGGTATATCACAAAATTGTAATTTACAAAAAATAAGTTAGGAACTGAGACATTTTTAGCTTTACAAGTGTCAATGAGCTCGCCTGAAGGTCCGACAGATGTCGACGGCTGCAGTTGCCTCTGCCGTTGGGACTTTGCCGCTCGTGTATAAAAGCCCTAACTCAAAATTATAAAATATTAGCTTCCACCCGTAGTTTTTCTTTGCTCGCGTGGTAAAAAAAGTAGCCTACGTGTTGTGGTCTAGAACTACATTTTTTCAGTAGTTTTGGCAAGAACGAGGGATAAAACATTTCACATTTCACATGAAGGGAGGGGTGCTGGTGAAATTACAGGTACATAAGGCTTAACATCTGTAGAGAAGTTGTGCCCTGCGATCCCCAACCCGCATGCCCAGCGTGGGGATTATGGGCATATCCCCCTATATTAGGGGAGGCCTATGTCCAGCAGTGGACTGATATAGGCTGGTGTGGTGTGGTGGAGGCTTAACACCTTCGAAGTTCAAAAGTCAAGTTGCCTTCATGCCTCAAGTTGATGGACGCTGGGTGTTGCATCGTGGGACACGTCAATCATCCGTGATGATGGTTACCACATAACATCATCATGTGCTAGTTTCATCAACAGTTATCATGTAAAAACATATTTACATTTCAGATTTTCACAAATTAGGACATTCATATTCTGAAATCACTTGTGAGAATACATAAATAAGCATCCAAGTAGAGTGATATTGAAATTTTAAAAAAACTTTTGTCCTTCAATTTTTTATATTCAGAACACATAAATTGACTGAAGTGACTCAGTTCCTAACCACAATCTATTCTAGCTTTCCAACAAATCTTCATAATGAATCATAGAGAATTGATCATGCCATAATCTAATTCCCTCGTAACGTATAGAGCGGTATCGCTATGAGGACCATAACAAAATCTAATTCCCTCGCTCAATTTCAGTCGGCCACTTTAATCGGGCGGGGAATTGTGGCCCAAGAAATATATAAAATGGGTCATCTCTAACTATGTGGTCCCTTAGGATTAATATTATAGTTCCAAATATCTACCTGGGGCCTTTGTTGCGTATGCGAACTGGTAATGGGTATCGTTTTGCCGATTATGGTATCTCAAATTGCACTTATAAATAACTAAAAATACCTCCATAAAAATCAAGACACAGTTTTTCGAAAAATAACAGTTCTTGGTTTTGCCTTCAAAGCGGCGTTATATAAAAACGTTCTATCATTGTTTGACTTTTTCTTCTTCTTCTTCTTCTTTGCAAGGCCTCCAACTTAGATTAACGACTGGAAAAGCCTTGACCAACATATTAGCGTGCCCGCTAAAGTATGGGAGCACTCAGATCTAAATGCCACGAAACGGTCATTCATCCATATAGTGATCAGGCCGAGTGTTGCTTAACCAAGATGATCTGCTAGGATCACCGAAGTAAGCCACGCCACGCCCCCGGCCAGGTGGAGTAATTGATATGCGAATGGCTGCTGGTAGAAGCTGGATGCGTCGAGCTGAGGAGGTGCAATGGCACTCATTAGGGGAGGCATTTGTACAGTAGTGGACTGCTTTATGTTGATTATGATACTGATCAAAATAATGAATCGACTCCACACCACGCTGGACATAGGCCTCCCCTAATAAAGGAGGATATACCCATAATCCCCACGCCGGGCATGCATGTTGGGGATCGCAGAGCACAACTTCTCACACCGCCGACGCTGCTGCCAGTCGGCGGCCAAGGGATTTAGCTGTGCCAGTAGTGTTAAGCTGCACTATGTCGCACTATGTGTCAGCTGGCTGCCAGAGCCCCGTTTGTTAGTTAGTAGGGTGCACCACGTGCCAGTGAGGCATGGGTTCCGAAGATAGGAGTTGGAATCCCTTACCTACAAAAAATATTAATTAAAATAAAATCAACAGATGGAATAAGATAGAATTTACATTAAATCAACGGGCAATTTCCCTTACCAGAATGCTTATACAAGAAGGTTTTTGGAACATTTTGTTGTATAAATTTAGATCGAGTTGTGTGTTTAGATCCGGATTACCGTACACTCGGTTTGAAACCAAACTAATTGAGTTAGTTTGTGTAAACATAGAATAGTCCTATTACATATACTCTGGAATGGGAAACCATGCTCTGAATACATTAGGTGAACTAATCGTAAATTTGTGTGTATTTTTTTTAATTAGTCACTTAATTACTTATAGTTTCATTTATTCAAGTTAAAATATATCTTGAATATATTTTACTACTTCTTTCATTAAACTGAGTAAAGTTTCTACAGTACATAACTTTCAAAATATTTGTAAAATATCGATAAATTTGTTTAAGAGCTCTTTTACACAAGCAGCAAAGTGCCAACGGCAGAACACACTGCACACTGACACCCTCAGCATCGACAGCATCGACAGCAGCTGTCGACGCGACGTTGAAGAATACCGCGTCGACGGCTCCCGTTGACGAATACCGCCTCGACGGCTGCAGTCGACGCGTCGATGGCGATCGACGGCAGACTTCGATGCTTCGACGGTAGCTGTCGACAGGTGTCGACGGCTGCAGTTGCTCTGCTATAAGTTTACTGTGTATAAGTGCTCTTTTACACGAGCTTCATGCCGCCAATACACGAGTTGCATGCTGCCAACGGCAGATACACAACGCAAGCAGATACTGACAGGTGTCAACGGCTGCAGTTACCTCTGCTGTTGGCATTTTGCCGCTCGTGTATAAGAGACCTGAGAGCCCTAATTCGACGCATAAAACTTATAACTTAATAAATTTTTGATTCAACAAACTATTTCACCAGCTACTTTCGATTTGCACACTTTTTACCCTGAGTGTTCATAAATAACTACTCATTTCATAATACACCACAAAAACCCTAGATTTTATACGAAAAATATCTTATCGTAAAAACTGGCTATCACAATTTCTTTCACGCGAGATGATGGGAAGGCTTAGTAGACAAGTAGATGCGTAATACATTATTTTTCCTTTCAGATATACGCTTACTGTGAGTGCTACCTAAAATAACAGTGAATATAACATATTTTTGCTCGAAATTATTGTACTCAGGCGGAATTTCATGATATTATTCGATTTTAAGGTAGAAAGAGGGTGAATAAAACCAACCAGTTGAAATTAATTAAAATTGAGACATTATTATAATCAAGTTTATTGATATAAAATATTTTTTCCATGGTGCTACTTCCTGCAGTTTGTAGATGATAAATTCCCATAATGGATTTATATAATTTTTTGAACGGAGAAGTAATTATTGCCTCGTACGGCCTAGCAGTCTACGAAGCAGCAGCATACGTCTCTGCAATGTATGTTAGCATCATAGAAGTCTACGTAGAAACAGTCTATATCGTAGTCCACGTAGACGCAGTCTACACAGTAGCTTACGTGAAGGCTATACCTTCAATTTTATTTTTTTGAATCACAAAAAGCAACCACAATTTAAGGCAACGGAAGTCATTTATTCTGAATAATAATGGCCTCACCTCTCATCCCCAGGTTTACATTGTAAATCTGACACGAACAAACAGGCTTTAATGAACGTTTTAACTATGTGATGTTGTTTAACGGATCATAATTATAACGCTGAAGTGACTTCGATAATTACAGGAATAAATACTTGGTATACCTACTAAATTGTACTTAATGTTTTTTTCTGCATCTTATAAGAGGTCTATGTAGTTCATAAATATCTTAATAAAGTAAGAAAAAAAGAAAAATATCAATAAAAATATGTACTTATCCTTTTTAGGGAAACATATTTCGTAGCATGCAACACTACTCATAATAAGTATTGGGCTACAATCTAGAACTAAACGTTTTTCTTGTTATTGAATAAAATAATTATTTGGTTTCAGTAAATTTCTTGAACTAATAAATGAATAAAAATAAATAAATTCAGTAAATAATGTAGTTTTAAATTTGGATTCTATAAAGTTTCGGCATATAATCTGTTACATTTGCAAATATGTGAATTTAGTTAAATAAATAAAAAAACCCTAAATAGCGTGGTATCAAGCCTCAAATCTCAAATGAACTGCTGCCGTGTAAAATGTAAGCCCATTTTATTTTCAGTATACAGACCCTTGTTTTCACACTTAAGGTCTCTAAAAGAACGATTTATTACAGAGCCAAGCTACAGGTACGAAAATAAAGCACACTTTAGATGTAAGGCAAAAATGCAATAAATAACTGATGTTAAATTGACTGCAAAGAGCTTATGGCCCTGAACTGGCTACGAAACAAGGGGAATTAGGTGCCATAAAACTTAGGTTAGGTGACCTATTTTAGAGTAGGTAGGTAATAATAGAAATAGCATGAAAATTGTAGTTAGATTTCTAACGATAGCTCAAAGTGGGTTGTCAAGAAGTAACTCCTTTGCCGTACTAATAGACAATTTTTGATAGATAGATAGATAGATAGATAGATATATCGTTTATTTGCAACTACAATCACACATATATACAACAATTTTAAGATTTAACAAGTAGGTAATTTGACATAAGGTATACATACAATATGAATAGTTAGTTGATGTTATTGACTTGACTATAGCACGGGTGCTTTGGAGAGCACGTGCGTCTTAACTTTTATGGTGCCAGAGTTAGCGGGATCCATGTATTAGCAAAGAATGCGACATGCTATTGGTTCCGGTTGTACCTGTATAGTTTTAACTGTAAATTTGTGCTCGCCATTTTGTTCTATTCACGAGGAGAACCGTGATCATCTCACTTTCAGTTTGGCGCTCGGCGAAGCAACACCTCTGCGGTGTTCTGTGGAGTGCTGAAGGCGGACAGTAAGTCTATCGTTTCTTGATGATGCCTTATGGGGAATGTGAAACATTGTCGAATTTCTGTTGAGGTTTTTATGAAACTCGTCAGAGAGAGTTGACGGAATTTGTACTAAATAAAAAAAGTAATAAATCTTTTAAATATCTTGTAATGAATTTCCAAAAAGTCAGTCTTTGGGCGATCTAAAATGTATTTCCATCGAATTGCGCGTACAATTCGTCGCCCACGTGGTTCAGAAGCGAGCCAAGTTATGGTCATTATTTAAATTTAAATTTGCATTTGTCTTATTAGAACCTTACCCTCTTATTCATAACCCTGAGGTTTATAGATATGTTATCAATAGAACGGTTAGTCTCAGACTTTTAAGTATATTATTATAAGTTAACAGGTCCCTTGAATTAAAAATTGCCAATGGAATAAAATTTATAAAAAAAACTTGAAGAAGATCATGATTAGATTTCTATGATCCTATTTTTTTGGTTTCACTAAAGAAATGCTGGATACAAATCGAGGGGTGAAGTTATAAATATTTATTGTACAGGTGGTATAAACCGCTAGAGGATATCGGGGGATAAATTGATTGTTCGGGGTCGGTTTTCCATTTAGATATGGAAATTTCCCGGATTGTGTACGAAAATCTTCGATTTTACCTTTTTTCTCTAACAAATCACGCGTAGAGCTATGGCTTGCGTTCCGGTCTTTCGAATTATTATAATTTTGTATACGTCTATATTTTACGGAATATCAGAATATAAAAAAGATTTTGTTTTATTTTTGCAAAAGTAAGAAATTCTTGCGAAATTCTTCGTTTTTTGCGATTTATCCTTTGTTGAAATGAGCTTAATATCCTAGCTCCACTCAGAAATACCCCGTCTAAAACATTTAGAACAAAATAATTCAAGGAGAACTTCACGTTTCCAATTTGTTCAGAAATCTGCCTCGACATCCGGATATTGTGTATCACATCACAAACACAATAAAACAGACATATCATTGTTACAAAAATGTGACCCTTTCAGCCTTTTCTATTAGATTCGGGATAAAATGTAACATATCAACTGTGACAAACGATTGAGTTTTATAACAGAGTATAAAGCATAAAGAGCCCATCCATACGAAATTAATTTAATAAAAAAGGTCAAAATTCTTGTTCTCAATATATTTTTGCTCTAAGTAAATCCCGTTCACACGCTTTTCATGGAACTACTTTTATAAAGAAAATTTCTTTTTGTATTTTTTTATTTAACTCTTTTTATCCCACTGCTGGGAAAAAAATCCCTATATAACTTATATATATATAACTTATACATCTCTCATTCCGAGTTTGCTTCCTTATTGTAAGTTTTGTAAATGCGTGCGATCAGATTTTTTTATAAAAACCATAATAGTTTGTCCTAAGAAACCACTAATGGTTTGTTTTTATTACAAAATATGATTGCACGCTAGTCTACTATAATAAAAGGGCTAATCTAGTACTAGTTTATCAATATCTTCTACCCACATTGGCTCCATAACTATAGTTTGAGAACAACCATAAAAAAAATATATCATCATAATCGTCGCCAACAATAACAACACCAGCCTATTCAGTCCACTGCTGGACGGAGACCTCCTCTATAAGAAATAGTATATGACCATTATCATCATCATCAGTCCATATTAGTCCAATGCTGGACTAGGCCTCCCGTAATGAGCGCCTTTAATTTTATATCTAACCGTATTCTACAAGATAATAATGATTGATTCTTATCACATCCTCACATATATTAAAAATAATTACAAATTGGCAGTAAAATAGCATTACCAGAATATACAGCCTTCTTCTTATCTTTATCACAACTACGATTAACGTCTTTGACTGTTAACTCATGCAGCACCATACATAATAATAAATTCGAATACATTCATGGAAAGATCCCAAAATTAAATTGAAACGAATGGCCCAAAGTTATATCCTAATTAGACCGAGGGCCATCTCCTTAGAGTGTCGAAATTAGAGTTAAAACTAAACTTGTATACCTTACCGCAGAGATGTATTGTGAAACTTTGCAGATACGCCACCTTAGGGAGGGGAAATTTCACTGAAAGTGCCATATAGCAAGTTTCTTAGTTCTGTCTCAAGTAGGTTTAGCCGTTAGGGGGAGATGTGTGACTATGTTTTTGATTGTGCTTTGTTTTGCTTTGTTTGTTTACATAGATGCACTCTGGAGATGAACTTCAGAACCCAGAGTATTTTACCATAGCATAAGGGTATATTTACCCAATAGCTATAGAGTAAGACTGTTTAACCTTCACCTGCTCTAGTTGTAGTTGTGTTCAGTGCAAAGATTTTAAACACAATAGAGTGGAGGAGTTTTATTCATGATCAGCAGTGGGTTTTCAAAAGCTGAAATCAATGATGTTGAAGGAATATTTACTAAATTGCTACAGAATAAGACTTATCGTAGCGTTTTGGCGCTCTATATGTGGCTATATATGTGGTACATGGCTTGCTATATATAATGCCATTAGAATAGAGACTTTTGACTCTTTTAGCAGCTGCGTCGCGTTCAATCACTCTGATAACCCTCGCTATATGCGTCAAAACGCCTTTGTGCCTTCACACACACTTCACGTGAAGAATTACTGTTTTTTTTAATTAAAAAGATTACCGAATAGTTAAGCTTGAACGGTTTCTTAGGTATAACTTTTATGTGAAGAAACACCCAAGGTATTGAATAACTGATCGAGTTTTATCGTCTTCCTCGCGATTTCCCACAAAGTGATGGATTGGGAATGAAACTTTTCCCTCATATTTGTTTCTTTTCAATCACTCTCTAAATGGACTTGGCAAAGGTCAGAGATAAAATTGATGTAAGTAATACCTGGTATGATATTTATGTAAGACTAACTTTTGCCCGCGGCTTTGTTCGTGTGGTACTCGATTGAAAAATAGCCTATAGCCAGGTCACAACTAAGTATATTCCAAGTTCCATGCAAATCCACTTAGGCGGTACTGAGTTGAGTGGGAACAAACATACTCACACTCACATACACACACAATTTTTCGCATTTATGATATTAATGTGATGAGAGAACATTGCACAATCTTTATGACACAGAAGCGGGAGTTGCGGTGAGTTTTGCAGTGAAAGCGTAATGATTAAATTTATGCTGGTACCTGCGGAAAGTTGCATGATTTTATGCAATAGTATTGTGACTATAAATTTCCAAAATAGATATGTGAAATCTTATTCTTTTTACCAGGGACTTTAGTTCAATGGATATGTCGTAGCCAACCGGTAGTGGAGGACGTCCTTCGGCCATGTAAAGTGATGATTTGCGAAAGGTAAAAGCTGGATGCGTCGAGCTCAGGTTAGGGCGCAATGGCGCTCATTAGGGAAGGCTTATGTCTAGAAGTGGACTGCTATAGGCTGAAGATGATGACCTGGTTGAAATAGCTATTTGACTGTATGGATAGCCCTTTCATAGTACAACGCCACTCAACCACACGCCTAATGCCGATTAGCCGAGTGACTGAACACAACATTATACAATACATCTAGCTGTTCGACACACCCAGTGTACCTCTCCAACCTCTTCTCAGATCGAAATCTGCTGGTTGGCTTAAACTGTGATTAACCACGGATGTGAGTGTGTCGCTGCAGCAGCCACCAAAGTGGTCAAATAAAACTGGTTTTGCCACTTTGGCCACTTGACATATTGCCAGGCTTTATTTAAGTCAGTCGTGATGTAGAATGTTTTAATCGCTATATTGATTCAATAACAAAAATAGACGCATGGTTGAAAGGGTTGTTCAATGAAAGGGCTAGCCGAAACAATTAAGCGACTATTTGAACCTTTGCCCTCGACGGATACATAATAAACACAATACCCACTCCCCACGATCAATCAAAGTCCAAATCACACAAGTGATTTATTATTTCCCCGAAACAAAACCTTAAAAGACACCAAGGGTTGATAAAAGATTGTCTCTTTATGAGGTGGCATGACTTGTTACAAAAATAAATACCTCTTTCTACCAAATATAATGTGATTTTAGTACATGTTTTGTCCATATATTTATCCACAATGGAACTTATGGATTTTAATATAAAAAGAATGACACTTTATTATATGACCATGAAAGAGACGAGGCATCTGTAAAAAGCTAATCTATCAGCTTCTCGTTTAGAAATTCATTTTGGTCTCAATAAACGATAATCATTTGCTTATTTTATGGAACGTATGGGGTGTAAGAGGAGCTACCAACCTCGGAACCCAAGCTAACTTCACTTGATCATGGTGCAATCTGCTAACTATCTAACCAACGGGGCTCTTATGGCCCGCTGATTGCAGCATAGCGCAGCTACATCCCCTGCCTGCCAACGAGTAACACTGTCGACGGTACAAGATATACCCTGCAATCCCCAACAAGCAAACCCAGCATATGGATTATGGGTACATCCCCCTTCTTAAGAATTGTTCCGACTGCACCGCGTTCTCGATTAGGATAGGCCTAATGTCCAGCAGTGAACTGATAGAAATAGAAATAGAAAATCTTTGTCTTAGGTGATAACACATAAAAGAAAAATACAACAGCTTCAGTTAAGTGGACAGACCATGACTCGTCAAATTAGTTACAAATAATATAAAGATCAATATGATAGGTATCTTAATTACATTAAAAATAAAATAAATATTAATACAAACATTTTAGTTTCTTAGTTATGAACCTCATCTTTTATTATTTATATATTCGTTGTAAAGATATAGGCTGATATTGTTTTTATTATTTACTGTTAACTATAATAACCGTTCGAACACTTGGAACCTAAGACTAACAATAGTTTTTTTCCAAATAACTCCGCAAGATGTAAACAAAAAAAAGCTCGGCATGATGTATTTATGGCAGCGCGAAAGCACTTTGGCGTTCGAAGGTGTTGGACTGCTCAGGGTTGAATTATGGTGCTCCCGGCTGATAACAAACGCCGTAAGATAGAAGTGATGTCGGAGTTGAAACCGCTATTAGCTGAGTTTCCTGCGAATCAGCTGGCCCCGGAAAAGACCGCGCAGGGCAAAGGAAAGGCCACTTCGGTCCCCAAAACGAAGCCTAGCATCAAAAGGATGGAAACAAGGCCTAAACACCGTTGAACTTTCTCGGCATAGTGATGGTTTACATGTTTTGTGATGGGTACTACTTCACTTGGTAGCATTTTATGCATTAACTTTTATTTGTATGAGGTATTCAAACATTGTTATTTTTCGCAGAGCCGAACAACAAAAAACATAAACATCAGTCATTTTGTTCTTTGTTTACTTGAACTTGACATCAATGACAATGACAAACGTCAATATAACATTACACTTGACGGATCAATTTAGTGTGTCCTCTTCTTCTTTTTTATTTTTGGCCTCTGTTGTTAGTGTATGACTTTTTTTTTTTTTTTCTTTTAACTTACGCTCTGCAATTTAGAATTATCTTTTATGAAATTTTGTTTTAGAATGTTTTTTAGAATACCTAAAGTAGGATCAATTCATATAGTGTTGCTTTTCTGCTCTCTATTTATGTAAAGTTATTTTTTTTTTCTTCCGCACACTAGCGAGTAATAGGAGATAGGTATGCACTGTAGCCTAAAAGTTACATATAGGTACTTCGGTACTATTTTAGATTGTTATAATATATTATATATTTTATTTATTATTATATTTATTTTATGGATTTAGATTTATGTTTAAATGATAGTTACTTCTCGTGCTCTTCTTCTTGTTCTTCGGATAATGATTATACTAGTGCCATTAGTGATATCAGTAATGATTCGATGGGTGATTCACCGCACTTACGGACGATAATTGAACGTAAACTCCATGGTTGTTATAAAAACCTAAATATTGTTCATATCAATGCTCAAAGCATCCCTGCCCACTTTCCGGACATGCTATCCTCATTTGATTTTAAAATAATTGATGCCATTCTTATTTCGGAGTCCTTTTTAAAACCTTCATTACCATCTATACAATATCCCCTGCCAGGATTTATCCTGGTTAGGAATGATAGAGTTGGCAAAGGTGGCGGTGGGGTTGCAATTTATTTACGTGCGGACATTCCATTTAAAATTACTTACTAGGTGTTTATTACCCTCCCTCCTGTGATATAGACTACTTCTCCTCTTTGGAATTAAAACTTGAGTCTTATGCCTCTATCTATGACCATACTATTCTTCTTGGTGATTTTAACACTTGTCTTCTAAAAAACGATTCTCGTGCTAATAAACTCAAATCTCTTGTATCTTCTGTCAACATGCACATTCTTCCCCTCTCTGCCACACATAATGCTCCTCACAGCTCTCCTTCTCTTCTAGATCTGATCCTTGTCTCAGACATCGAACGAGTTGCCACCTCTGGTCAAATTACTGCCTCATTCTCCTACCATGACCTTATCTATCTCTCTTACAAAGTACGTTCACCTAAACGTAAGCCGAAGTATCTACACCTTCGTAGCTATAAGGACATAAATCTGGAGAACCTTAAGGCCGATGCTTCCAATATTGATTGGTCTCCTGTAATTTATGCTGCTAGTGTGGATGATAAAGTTGCACACTTTAATAAGATCATCACTGACTTATTTGATGTTCATGCTCCTGTAAAACTGTTAAAGTGAAGCATCCTCCTGCTCCTTGGTTGACGCAGTCGATTAAGAAGATGATGTCAAAAAGGGATCGGGCTAAACGCCTTTGTAAGAAGCATCCTACTGAAAAAAACTTTGGTAAATACAAAAAACTTCGCAACCGTTGTAGTAAGATGTGTAGAGATGCTAGAAAACTTCACATTCATAACTCTATTCAAAACGCTAATTCTTCACAAATGTGGAAATTTCTAAAATCTATTGGGCTTAGCGGTGGGTCAAGTGACTACCACATTTCGTTTGATCTGAATATTATAAATCAAAACTTTTCCAAATCTCCCCTTACTCTTGATGTTAATGTTCGACAAACAACAATAAATGAACTTTCTCACCAACCCCTTCCTTTGTGCCCACCATTTAGTTTCAAAGCTGTTGCTGAGGAAGATATTAATAAAATTCTTAGTTCCATATCTACTAAAGCTGTTGGGACAGATGGGATCAATATTCAGATGTTACATCTCCTCTCTATTGAGCTTTGTCCTGCAATTACCCACATTATAAACCATTCTCTTGAGACAGGCCATTTTCCTACTGCCTGGAAATCTGCTCATGTTATTCCTCTTCCTAAAGTTCCAAATCCGACCTCTGTCTCCCAATTTAGACCCATCTCGATTCTTCCTGTCCTTTCCAAAATCCTTGAAAATGTGGTCCACAAGCAACTGTCCATGTACCTCAACAAGAACTGTCTCCTGAGCCTATACCAATCGGGTTTTAAGCCTGGGCACAGCACTGCTGGAGCTCTTACTAAAATCTCCGATGACATTCGCTGGGCCATGGACAACAAACAACTTACAGCTCTTGTCCTATTAGATTTTAGTAGTGCATTCAACTCAGTTGATCACGACATTCTTCTTGCTATCCTCTCCTGTCTTAATGTCTCCTCCTCAGCAATCACTTGGTTCCAATCTTATCTGTCAGGCCGGTCGCAGCGTGTGCACCATGAGGAGTCATACTCCGACTGGTGTAACATTTCTGCGGGGGTACCTCAAGGTGGTGTCCTTTCGCCTCTTCTCTTTTCAGTCTTTATTAATACTATTACTAAAAAAAATCTTCTAGCTACCATCTTTACGCTGACGACTTGCAAATTTACTGCCACTTCAGTGCTGACCAGATATTTGAAGGAATTAATCAAATTAACTCAGATCTAAGCAACATCAACTCATGGGCTAAAGCCTATGGTCTTCTGGTTAATCCTTCGAAATCTCAAGCTCTGATTTTTGGCAGTCCCTATATGCTCAGCACTATAGCTCAAACCCCTTTTCCTTCTATTGCTTTAGCTGATAGTCCTATTCCCTTTTCTGTGAAGGCAAAGGATTTGGGTGTTATCTTTGACAACAAATTATCATGGTCAAGTCACATTAATGAAGTTAGTAAAAGGGTAAATTTCACATTTCATTCTCTTAGACGTTTCCAGAAATTTTTACCTCTTAATACTAAAATCATCCTAGCTCAAACTCTCTTACTCCCCCTTCTTGACTATGCAGATGTCTGTTTCCTAGATGCCACGGAGGAAAACTGGAATAAACTCGAGCGTCTTCAAAATTTGGGCATCCGTTTCATTTTCGGCTTGCGCAAATTTGATCACGTTTCCGAGTTCAGATCCCAGCTTAAATGGCTTCCAATTCGCCGTCGTCGCGATCTCCACATATTATCTTTTCTCTACTTCATTATCTTCAGTCCTCTTTCTCCAAAATACCTCCGTGAGCGTTTTGAATTCCTTGTACCAAGTGGTAAACCATGTAAGTCGATAGTCTCCCTCCTTCTTAAAACTCCTGCGCACTCCTCTAGCAGGTACGGTAACTCTTTCACTGTTGAAGCAGTAAGATTGTGGAATGCCGTTCCTCACGATATTCGAGCCAGTCCATCTCTTAATGTTTTTAATACAAAATTAAAAGAGCACTATCTTTCTCAACATTAGTTCAAAATTGACTAGGTTCTTATTTTAGGTATTAGTATTTATTTATGTTTATGTTATATTTATGTATTCCTCTATTATATTTGTATAAAGTATGTATTTATATATATATAGCTTATTATATTTATTTTAACTAAAGTATATTATTTGTAGTTTATTAGTTCGTTTATTTGTTATTACTCTGTCAACAATTCTTGCCTGTTGTACACTTTTTCTACCTGTTTTGTGCTATTGCCTCTCCTCTACTCTAAGGTTTGCTGGAAGAAAACTCTTAAAGGGTTAAGCTCGCCTCTGTACATATTTTTTGTCATACTCTTTGTTTGTATTATTTCCGTGTACAATTAAGAATTACAGAATTACAAAAAAATTATAAGTGAGTACAATCATGTTAATATTAATAAAATACATGATATCTCAAAACTACTAACGTGAAAATTTTAATCCTATACTGAAAAATTGGATCACAAGTGACTTCGAAAGAAAAATAATTAATCAAGTACTTCCCTACAATTATTTCTGAGGCTATCGAAAGGCCCCTTCAGAACCTTTCAACGGAAACCAATTAGTGGAAGTAGGTGCCTACAATAGATGAAAGAGGAGTAGGATGAAATAGAGCACACTCTACATATTTTTAACTGAGTATGATCATAGTTTTGCATTATCATCATAATTTTTTTTGGCCTACTGCTGGGCATAGGCCTCCCTTGATTATGCCTCGATTATGCGCTAGCCGAAGGTGCCACCCATGGTTTTTCTGATATCGTCGACACATCTTGCCGGATTGAGTGACTACTGGTGGACAAAGGCCAAGGTCGTGAAGACGGTGGTGGCCAAGAGATGGTCATAGAAATAGGAGACATCCACCGGTGAGATAGTTTTGCAAACAATCACTTAATAATTTCATTTTAGTTTTATGAATGGTATGCTGTTTGTAACCTGTGTTTAAAAAGTTTTTTTTTAATTCTTTCTTTATTTAACCATTTATAAAACATTAAAAATGTTGCTACAACTACATCAAAAAATAAGTTAACTCTGTGTGTTTGCGACAAAACCTATGTCCACGGTTGTTGTGCTAAGCCAGAAAATCAATATCAAATGGCAAATCATAGGTAGGAAAACGACACCCATAGGCATCACCAGGGCGATTATCTTACAGTTGGAATTTGTCTGTTATTGAAAACTACTAGTGGGTATGAACAATACGTACGCATGCAGTCCTTACACTTTCATTTATATTCTGAGAAATGATCAATAAATTATTAACTCAAATACAAAGAACACCTCGATGGTAATAAATGGACGTGGGACGGTAAATATTTATTTACTTTTAGTATTCTAGTCAATTCACGTACAAGTTTGTTTCAATAATAAAAATTTGTACTGAATGAAAATCTTACAGACAGATGTAATAATTATTATCTTCTATCTTATCTACTTATATTAAAATCATTGCCATGTCGCAGTCTCGCAGGAACTCAACCAATCAATTTATGTTTGTCTCACAACTGAATTGGTTATGAAAATAAAGAAAATTAAAAATAATCGAATTAAAAATATCTATTGGTAACTTAAATACATGTAAACAAAGTTGCAAGTGGGTCAAATAGTTAGTAAAAAAATAAATTATTTGACCAATCTGAACTCAGCCCCAACTTAAGACATAAACATAATCATAAGTGTATTCCGATACGATTTAGAATTTATTAATACCGGCTATCAACGAAGTAAAATTTATTAAAATATCCTTTCATAAAACTCCGAGACTAACCAAGTTTAAATTAAAACATGACGTTGAAATCTTACAATATTAATTTCAACAATGACACTAACAAAGTTATTCCAGACTTTGAAGTTCATTTTTATCATTATACGTCTCGGAGTGCTAACGAGAATTCCAAAGCACGGAAGCTCTGTGTTGTTAACGTAGGGTGATGATAGACAGACTTTATGGTAAATTGGACTGCCCGTATGACGTCTTTATTAAGCGAATGATATTCCTAGCAAAGTAGTCTAGTGATATTGAATGCGTCTAATCTATGGAAACCTAAAAATATCTATTTAATATTTGATCAGTACCTCATCATGTACAGATTATGTATGTACCTACCTATACCTGGTGAGTTTGAATTCATATGTTATCCCAAAAAGTCGTATGTAATTCGTATGTAATCCGTGATTTGAACGATGATTATACACAATTTGGGAAAACCTTACTTAAAAACGTGATTTAGAACTCTTCTCCACTTTCAGTATAACTTTATGTTTTGCGTGGCAACCCTTATCGTTAGGCCGAGTCATCTTCGTTATATCAAGGACAAAACTTAACAAAATCAGCTAGCTTCTTTACAAATTTTTAAGTAATAATATGTACCTTACAAGCCATTAATTTTCTTCTGAAAAAAAATCTAAAAGTCGTAAAACAATATGTTTTTGATCCTTAGGAGTAGATTTATCTCCTTTCAGAATAAAGGATAAGAATATGAAGTGAAATGGATATGAATTCAAACTCACGTATAATTTATAATTGATATCTGCAGCCACCTACTTCTTTACAGTTGTTTAAAGTCTGTTTCTTTTTGCTTACACACTTTCATTGCGCTCAGTTACAGAGACACAATAACTGACTGCAAAAATGCGGTCTTCTCTATTCTCTTCTCTATCCTTTGAAGTCCGTGTATTATTGCTTTATTTGTTGACTTTAAAAAACAACCCCTTATTTTATTTCATTGCATAACAAACTCTGCAGTATTGTATCATGAAGTTTCGTAAAATGTTAGTAAATCTATATATATAAAAATGAAACCCGTTTTCCTTGATCACGGCATCACGCGTGAATGGCTGGACCGATTTCACTAAATCTTTTTTTGTTGTATTTGTTATTATTAGGAGAAGGTTCTTACGGAAAAAAATATTAAGAAAATCTCTCAGAAATATTGAAAAATATACATTTAATTTTGCATATATAAAAAAACGCGCGTAACGAATGTCAATGTCATTCACAGCCATAGACTATATTGAAAGAGCATTGTTTGTTCGGAAACGTGGTTACTTAATTGCTACGCTAAGGCGGTACGAAGTTCGCCGGGTCAGCTAGTAGACTAAATATAAATAAATACCCTCGAGAGCAATGAATCCGGGTCACTCAAAGAATCCAAAAAATCTCGGAAAGTAAGAATGCTAGGTTAATGCAATAAATTGTATTTAATAGACAATTTAATACTCCTTAAATGAAAGTATTAAAACTTCTTAGTTATTGTAAAGTTATATCATAAAAAAATCAAATTTGAAAAGGGAACACTGTCGAAGATGGAACTACGAAATTACAGGATTTGTTTTTGCTTTTGTTTGTAATCTGTCATTTATGTTGGTACATAAACCAGGTTGATAGTGCTCAATATTCATTATTCAAGCTGAAATCATGTCGCTTACACTTGAAGAATGCACCAGAATAATTACATTGGTGGAAACCGGCCGGAGTCAGCGCGATACAGCCAGGACTGTCGGTGTGTCGCTGTCAACAGTACAAAGAGTTCTCCGACGTTACGAAGAAACTGGTTCTAACCTACGCAGACCAGGAACGGGCAGAACTAGGTGTACCACAGCACGAGAAGACCGATACTTGGTGAACACCATGCTTCGAAATCGCTTTCTCACAGGAACTGAACTCACAAATCAGTTTCGACGCCTCGGAGGAAGTAACCCAAGTGCATGGACAGTAAGACGTCGGCTTGCTGAATCTAACTTAAAACCCCTTAGACCTGCAAACGGCCCTAAACTGGAGCGTGGCCATCGTATTTCAAGACTAAGATATGCCCAGAACCACGTAAATTGGAGTATTGAAGATTGGTCGAAAGTTATGTTCTCCGACGAATCAAAATTTATGCTCTACAAGCACGATGGAAGACACAGAGTGTATAGAAGACCAGGGGAAAGATTCAAGCAAGCATGCATCGAAGAAAAAGTAGCCTACGGTGGTGGGTCTGTACTTGTGTGGGCCGGAATTTCCTCTGAAAGTCGCACAGAGCTGGTGATCATAGAAAACGGCTCTTTAACTAGCGTAAGATATGTGGAAGAAATCCTCAGCGAACACGTTGGTCCATTTATGGTCAATTTGGGTGAGGATGCTATATTTATGCATGACAATGCCCGACCTCATACAGGTAGGATTGTGAATGACTACCTTCAAGAGATGAACATTACTTGTATGGAGTGGCCAGCGCGCAGCCCGGATATCAACCCGATCGAGCATGCTTGGGACGAGCTAGGGAGATGCGTAAAACAACGAAACCCTCCCCCAATCACGCTTCCTGAGCTCAAAATTTCTCTCACAGAGGAATGGGAGAATATTCCCCAAAATCGTATAAGGAACTTAGTGTACAGCATGCCAAACCGCGTAAACGCAGTAATGGAAGCACGAGGAGGTAATACGAAGTATTGAAATTCAAGAAAATCGTCATAAAGTTCAAAAATTTCATGTTTCCTATTTTTGTTTTAAGGAGAGATCAGCAGTTTTTTTTCTTTATGTAATTTTGTGTAAATAAAATGTATGGTGACTCATATTTTTTTAACTTTCATTTAAGGAGTATTAAATTGTCTATTAAATACAATTTATTGCATTAACCTAGCATTCTTACTTTCCGAGATTTTTTGGATTCTTTGAGTGACCCGGATTCATTGCTCTCGAGTGTATTTTTCCTAAGATAAAGTTCCCAAAGCATGATAGTAACATGACGTTTGTGGCTGTATCTTTTAAGGATAAAATCTTTATGATGACACCGGGCAGATTACGAAAAAACAACTTATTACACCTTACACTTACTCACCTGATAAACAAGACGGGAGAAATCTATGAACTTAGAAATAAGACGTTCAATGATGGAAAACTTAATAAAAATTGTCACTACGCAAATACCGGCCAAGGTTGAGTTGGACTCACGCAACGAGAGCTCCGTACACCTAAAACTTTAGGTATAAAATGTTTTTATATATAACAAAAAAATTAAGGTTTTTGGATTTTTCCTTCACTTGTGCTATAAGACATTGTTTTTTTTGTCAAATAAGATTCTAACGGGAAGGTTAGGAAATAGGTTTTTAAGTTTGGATATCTTTGCGAGTGTTAAATTATGAGACATATCTCTGGATTGCGTTAAACATTGAGTTTATTACTGCTCCAAAAGATAGTAGATTTGTATTTGATATTAATTTCAACTTGATACCTACTAGTTCCTGAGAAAATGGTCTTGGTAGAGAAAGGGCTCTTTTTAATTTTTGAGGTACAAAACCCTAAGGAACACAGTCAACGACAAGAGTAGATTACATTCAATGATTTATTAATAGCCTACAATACACTTTATATTTTTCAATTTTGAAGCTAAACTTGTTAGCATTATTATAATTAACCTTGATTTATTTTGTTTCATGTCATCAAGTCTTTTTTAGTTTATACCAAATTATCATTATTTAAAAAAAAGCTTAGCATGAACCTTCCTCAGTATACATTTACCCAACATATTTTCTTTAACAAAATCACTATAATTTCTAGCTATTTTCGGCCCAGTGCTGGGAGGCCCTATTAATGAAACTCGCTCCAATCCTGCGCTAGTCTGAGCCACACAAATAAAATTATCTCTTTCAAAGACAAAACAAAGCTTTAGAAGTGCCGCAAGATGGTATCAATGCCTCCAGTATAACCGAATGAGGTGAGTCGATGAATCTTATAATTACTCGCGCGCTCCTTCCCTTGGGTGTTCCTACCTGCGACAGTGTGGTTAGAGCAGCCGGTGATCTTCATAGTTATTTTTTATTACGCATTCTTCACTTGTAACGGCTAATTAGCTTGATTTGATTGCTGATAAAAGTAAGTATTGAAGGTAGTAGAGTTCTTTGTGGAGGGCTCGTCCGGGGAGGTACTGCTACCATGCCTATTTCTGACGTGAAGCAGCTGAGCTGTGTTTCAGTTTGAAGGGTATGGGTGCCGGTGAAATTACAGGAACAAGAGGCTTATCATCTTCATGCCTCAAGTTGATGGACGTAGGGCGTTGCATCGTAGAGCATGTTTCGGAAAAACGTGAACTACGATGCAATGCTTTGTGATTGGTAATGGTTACCACTTTACATCAGGTGGGCCATGTGCTTGTTCTATCTTCAAGTAGTATAAAAAAAAAGGAGAAGGATAAATAAATAAATTATTAGTTTCACTTGTAACTAACAAATGTAATAAAATCTTAGTAAATTTTACTACTAGTAAACCCCTCGACTTCGTGTTTATATGATATTTTTTGAGTCCAATAGATTGGGCTTGGTAAAGAGGGTCTGGTGATAGGGCCAGAAGGATAAGAATTTTTTTTAGTGCGTGATAAAAGCGTGTATTTTAGTTTTTTCATTTTTGTTACTTAAAGAAGGCCTATCATTTCAGACCTGATCATAAATGAAAGCGACTAAAAATGGGAATTATGTTAAAATATTCTTGTTAATGGAATATTTAAATCATAACTAATAACTTTATTTATTAAAGCCGGAAAACTTAGTAAATTAATATTAAATATTGATCGCAATTCGCCGTATCATGGTTATTGAACGCACTCTCACCCACATCGTGAAACTATCGTTATGCCAATGTCTCTGTCAAAAACAAATCTGTTACTAACAAAGCACGCGTTTATTGGTGGTGTTTCCACCATGGGTGTTTTATAGGCCAATTCTTGTACTGTTTTCAGTTATACATAAACAATCCAGCTGTTGTTGGCGAAGTTTATAATATATAGGTATAAATGGTTTTCCTATAGTAGCCACCAGTATATAATACGTAGTAACTTGTGACTAAATAATTGAGTAACTGGGACGAAAAGGTTTGTTTTTGTTAAATGGCGCCAGTGTCCTAATCGATTATATCCTTAAAATATAAAATAAATACTTGCATAATTAGTAAAATTTAATAAAAAAATATATTATTTGTTGCACATGATATTCTGAAAAAAGAACTATCAATTAAGACAGGTCATTTCTAGACGCGAAATTTTATGGTCAGGACACAGGTTGTATGAAACTGACCGATCTTCTTTAGTTAACAAACGTTAACTTTGTTAAGGTTTTTTTGTTACAAGACTTTGTTTTGTTCTTCAATGTACTAAAATACTCATAACTGAATAGGTTCATCGCGGTTTTAAATGTGGATGTAAAATTGTCATAAAAATAATAAGGAAAAGTCATCACGAATATTTTAACCTGACGCATCAGCGTAATGAAAAATTTTGGCCAATGACAAGACGTTAGTTTTGAATCTATGTTTTCTCATTGGCAAAAATTTTACGTCTACGATATGAATACTTACTTCTTTGTAATCGATCCTCTGAGGCATATTTTTTAAGGTTTCCTAACTGTCCTGAAGTGGCTGTTTACTCAACGCCGATGTAAAATTAATTTCACTCTGCACTCTGAATTACTCTGCTTATAAAGTAGCAAGTTATTTTAGGTAAGTACTAATGCGAATTTCATAATGAGTTTCCAAGATTGTAATAGAAAAGTTAGTGCATTAAATCTTAATTGCTGTTACAAATTTTATTTGTATTGTTTTGTCGACGTAAATTTGAACTTTTTGAGAGCATCTTTGCAACGATTTCTGCACTAGTCAAAACGGGCCTAAAGTATAGGGGCAGGTATTAGAAGGAAAGTACAAAAACGTGAAATACCTGTTTTATTACTGTAATTATATTTGTTCCGGCAATTGGTACCGTTTTAGGTGCAGGTAAAGGTAACAAACATTTCTAGGTTCATCTTTAGCCAAAAAAAATCAGGAGATTAAGTCTAAAAAAATGCTGGTCACAACATCGCTTAGCCCCAAAACTAAGTAGAGCTTGTATTATGGGAACCACATAACTCATAATAAACTACTTATTTAGTTTTTTTTTTCGTAAATACTTACAATCATACATTCCAGATCTTCTAATGGAAATTCTGAAGAACTATGACACAAAGCCGCGTCACAACAGGACACACCTCGACGCAACGAAATAATTCTCGCTTGGAACGCTTTTTTAAGACGTTGGAAATAACCCTGCGTTCCACTGTTATTGGCAGCGACGTAGTCACGCGGTTACGCGCCGTCTACACGAGTAGGCGCAACGCAGAAATCAGATTGTAATGTAATCCGTGATTACGATCTAGCAAATTATAGCACACCTTATAGTGCGGATTTCTGAGATATTATTGTAAATAAATGTAATTTATGATTCTAGTTGGTTTCACTGATATAGACAGTCATAAATTTTAACTCAGGTGGGTCTTGAACCCGTGACCTTCCCATCAATGACCGAGATGTGAACTACGCTTTCGAGTCAACGCCATGCCTTATTTCTTAAGCAGTTGCATATAGCGTTAGCAATGTACAAAATAAAAAGACTCATCATCATCAACCACAGCCTTACTTTATCCACTGCTGGATATAAACCTCCCTAAATTTTTGCCATCAATCACGCTATTGTGCTATTTGCATCCACAAGCAACCAAAATATCACAGAACATCAAAGACTCAACAACGACAACAACAGCAACCAATCAGAACTTAAGAATTCAATATGAATTAGTTTAGGCACTCCCTACCAGCACATCCCACTATCATTTGATGATGAGAAGATACTCATCGTGAGGATCTTTGTACACTAGTCTATTCCAAAAACTGTACACAACAACAACATTAACAGCCTATTCAGTCCACTGCTGGACTCGCTTAGATCAATTTAGCCCTCCCCTATAAGAAGGGGGATATGCCCATAATCCCCAGTCTGGGCATGCGGGTTGGGGATCGCAGGGTACAGCTTCTCGCACCACCGACGCTGCTGCCGATCGGCGGCCAGGGGATTTAGCTGTGCCGGTGTTAGGCTGCGCTATGCCGCAATCAGCCGGCCGCCAGAGCCCCGTTTGTTAGTTAGCAGGGTGCACCACGTGCAGGTGAGGTTGGCTTGGGTTCCGGAGATGGGGGTTGGAACCCTTACACCCCACCCCAAAAACTATATACAATTAGAAAACCGTTTTAATCTAATCTCTACTCTTATAAGTTCAAATTCAAAGCAAACGCATAATGTTCATGATTTCTAAATTCAAAGAAGCAAAGGAACACTAGTAAACGCATATTCTAAATGTCTGAGAGGCAGTCACCTACCCTGCTTGAGAACAGATTAAAGTAATTCCTAGTAATAAAACGGTAAGCGCTAGTAAGGGGAATGTTACGTACACTCAGGGAAACAGGTACCAAAATATAACAGATATTTAATCAGCAACAGCCTAGCAGTCCTCTGTACATCCACCCTACCTCACCACACCGGCAGGCCATTGATGTACAAGTAGGGGAGACCGGGGTAAGGCCGTATAGCTAAGAATTTAACCATGTAGATCGTTCATTTATAAACACAAATGTATCAAATCAATATTTTTGATTAGTATAAATATCTAAGTACACAATTATATAAACATGTTACTTATACTAAGACATTAAAAAGAATAACAAAAAATTGCAACATTCTAGTATTTACGGTTTTGGCTTAACACCTGGGTAAAACCGTATACTATATACGATATTGCCCCCGAAGATATCTCATGTCACATTCTATCCATGTAAAATTATCCTGCTCCTCTGAATTGTAGCCTGTACAGTCTTCATGGGCCCAGTCTTCAAGAACCCATTTATTGCACCCAACCTTCATCATATATTATCATGGGTATCTTTTTTATGTTTTCTTTTGAACAGACACTTTCAGATTGATCTTCAGTTTCTGGTTTTGTGAGACATCAGTCAGCTTATTTTTGTACTAAGAGGATGGAACAAAGGCATATAAATAAATGTTTCATCCACTCTGGTCAAAATCGTAATAGCTGGATTTACCCCGTACGGTTTTGACCCACAGCTATGTTTATCAACACTTTGCACTAACTATTACACATGCAAGTTAAATTTGTCGGTACTAATATAAATAACGTGTAAATTCACAACAATTCATATGGTTAAAAAGTAACTTACCTGCAGTTCACATAAACTTAACGACAATTGCTTTAATTTTAATATAAACTACATCAGTACCACCAAACAACAATAATATCCAATATTTTCATAACGTGCAAACCTGTCGCGATCAATGTTTGTTGACAAAACGCTCTGATTGGTCGACTCCAGTGAGCGGCTTTGGGGTGGAAAATTTGAATGATTGACGTGAATAGACCTACTATACGGTTTTACCCCGGTATATGGTTTTGGACGGGTCTCCCCTACATAGGCCTTCCTAAATCCCCACGCTGACAATGAGCATAGCTATAGCATAGCGCATAGCTTCTCGCAACGCTGACGCAACTGCCCGTCGGTGTCCAGAAAATTTAGCTGAGCCACTGTTAGGCGGTGCTCTACCACATTCAGCCGGCCTTCAGAGCCCCGTTTGTTATACAGCAGGATGCACCATGGGCAGATGAGGTTGCTTTGGATTCAGAAGATGGAGGTTGGAACTACTACCACTG
The DNA here is from genome assembly GCA_951804965.1 of Horisme vitalbata. Classification (NCBI taxonomy): domain Eukaryota; kingdom Metazoa; phylum Arthropoda; class Insecta; order Lepidoptera; family Geometridae; genus Horisme; species Horisme vitalbata. The sequence goes on along the minus strand of OX638091.1, from coordinate 26,542,578 downwards.
GACACGGGACTCCCATAATGAACGGCAACGCGCCCTGTCCTCAGCTTGTAGCATCCTCTTACCAGCAGCCTTCCACAGATCGTCACTCCACATAGCCGAGGACGTCCACCACCACACCACACACCACACCAGCCTATATCAGTCCACTGCTGGACATAGGCCTCCCCTAATAAAGGGGGATATACCCATAATCCCCACGCCCAGCATGCGGGTTGTGGATCGCAGGGCACAGCTTCTCGCACCACCGACGCTGCTGCCCGTCGGTGGCCAGGGGATTTAGATGTGCTGATGTAGGCTGTGCTATGCCGCAATCAGCCGGCCGCCAGAGCCCCATTCGTTGTTTAGCAGGGTGCACCACGTGCAGGTGAGGTTGGCTTGGGTTCTGAAGATGGGGGTTGGAACCCCTTACATCCCCGTACACCCGTAAACCGAGGACGTCATACACTACGTTTGTAGTGCCGCACGTTTCATTTAAGAACTCGTTTATCTTATAAGCAAATTACTTATTGCCTTATAAAATATAGATTATCCTATCCTAACTACTATGAAACTGTGAAAGTCAGTTTGTTTGTTTATTGGTTCTACTCAATTGATCAACATGAAATTTCACATGCACCTACTCCTAACCTTTCATCTAGAAAAATTACTGTTCTCGAGGGGTAGAAAAATAACTAATAAGTACACCTTTAATGCAAGCGAAGCTGGGGAAAAAAGCTAATGTTAAAATAAATAAATGTATTTAGCTTTATAATTAGGGACGGTTTTGGTAGGAATAAAACTCAAACTTAAAACTCTTTACAAAACATTTATATACAGAAACACATTTATATGCATTTATGATGAGAAAATACTATTATTGCATCCAAAATATCTCATGTAACTAAACACTTTTCACCCCGAGCATGCAGTTGCTAGCTACACTAAATGAATTGAGAATATTCTCGCATACTGCAGCCAGTATAAGGTTGAAATCCTCTGAAAGCACATGGTTTGAAATTAAAACACAGTTTGTAAATGCGTAACAAGGTTTATGCTAAGCGAGTCAAAATTATGATTGTTAACATTGTTTCTGTTTATGTGATGATGTATTCTATGATTGTTTCAATTAATAATTACTATTTTTCTCATGTAAGTAACGTGAAATAACTCATTCATATTGAAAAACGGGAATTTTTACATAGGTGAAGGCACCGACAGCGTTGCGACTCGACAGTCTTCATCAGTACTGCTTAATAACTTAAATTTTTACTTTAGTTTTTAGTAGGTCAAATGTTACATATAATTATAATACTAAGCCCTAGAATAAAAATGTTATGTAACGGCATTCAAGATCCCAATGTCACACTAATATTATAACTGTGAAAGTTTATGTGTGTCCGTGTGTGTGTGTGTGTTTGTGTGTGTGTATGTGACGGCTGAACGCATTAATGAAACTTAGATTAATGTTCGATTCACATCTACCGGCACGCATCGGAGAGCATCGAAGCAAGCACAGCAGTATGCACAAAGCAGTTATGTTCCTTATTTGCATGCAATATCTACTTACGGATGTCAGTGATTACGATTATGTCAGTGTTTGACAAAGCTCAAAGCTGTGTAAATTGCATGCAAATAAAGAACATAACTACTTTGTGGATGTTTCAATTTCCTATAGCATGTTATAAAATGCTCTCCGATGCCCTCCGACGCGCGTCAGTAAGTGTAAATCGTACATTAACATAGTTTTTGACCCGGATTAACATATTGGTTACTTTTTATCCAGATACCACATGAACGAGCCCGCAGGCGGAAGCTAGTATTTTATAAAAAAGCACAACTAGCCAGTCGTTTGGAATCCTTTATTTTACCGTTCCATCGATATCGATTTATTAGTGGAAATTGTGCTTGATTGTGATTGACCTAATAATTATTTTAGTATTAGAGTTATATTGTTGTATTTGTTTCCCAAACTAAAAAAACTCATCCATCGATGATGATGATCACCACTTTAATAATCACAGGTAATTTTCATCTGGGTACCACAAGAATAGAACCACTGGCGGAAGCTAGTACTCCGTTTTACATGCAATACACTTTGATCAAATCAGTAAATGTGCAAAGCTTTAGGGAAATTACACAAACCAGTAGTTTCTTGATTACGTAATACCGACTTACCGAGGTATCAACACGAGACGGTGAATCTGTTTAGAATATAAATCTCCTGAAAACTGTTCACCTTTTTGCTTTTTCGTTAGAATAGAATTGCAAATATGGCTTAGTTGCAAACTTGCTAGATCAAATTCTAATTTTGGATAAGGTTTTACCCACACATATTGCCTCATCATCATCTGCCTATATCAATTCACTGCTGAACATAGGCCTCCCCTATGAGCGCCATTGCGCTCTGTCTTCAGCTCGACGCATCCAGTCTCCAAAGCAGCCTTTTGCAGATGGTCACTCTACCTGGCCATTTTACTTTGCCTAATAAGTTTTCAAGTCCTCTTCTAACCTAAGCGTCCTAGACCCGTTATCATTATTTTTTTATGCAAAAGTACTAATAAAATCTTGAATGCAATATCATCAAATCATAAAGTCCACTGCAGGATATAAAATCTACTATAAATCTACTCCTACACCACAGCTAGCCAATAGCTAATACGATACCTATGCCTCCCTTTATGAACGCCATTGCGCCCTGTCTTCAGCTCGACGCATCCAGCTTCTACCAGCAGCTCTTCGCATTCGTCACTCTACCTGGCCAGAGGGCGTTATATTAAAATATCTTAATGCTAATTGCATTTACTTGTCTTTTCTTTATTGGTAGAATTCATATTCATACAGTTTATTTTCCACAAAGCGGCACTTAATGAACTTCACCACAAAGTAATAAACTTGTTGCGCCTACGCAATTGGAAGATTCGTATTATTTTCCAGATCTATCATCTATTTCCTTCATATAAGTCAGGTTTATTTTAGTTAAAAACATTATTTTTTCTGAACCCTAGTAAAGCTTCCGTTTAGCGCTTTTTCACCTTGTGTCTCCCACTGTTTATACTCTTGTAATGAAAATGAGCAGAATTTTCCTCCGTTTTTATTTTCTGTGCGGCAAGTCGTTAAAAATAATGCTAAAACTCCAACCCGTCTTAGCGATTATCACCGAAAACGTACCTAATTTTGTTTGTTCATTATACTTGGAACTTTAAACGGCACCCCATATTAGTATTCAGGTGTTGCGGAGAGACGCAGGCATTAACCTTTAAAAAGGGGTCAACGCGTGAAGTTTGTCCCCTAATATCTTATTCTGGTGACGCTATTCGACTGAGGGCTGTTTGGACAAATTACCCACTATGAATATTGATTGCTTTCTCATTATGAAGACAATTAATGTGGAATGATGAGATTTTGAAAGTTCAGCGAGTTCCAAAATACCAATTTGATTGGTCAATATCGATTGGTTAACCGCTAACTTCCTTTTTGTAATTTACTTTACTACCTTTTGAATATTTGTATGTAAATTAAGAATGAATAAGTTTTAAAGTTGGCAAGTTTTAAAGTGAAACATTTCTAGTAGTATTAGTGCTCTTTGGGAAGTTCTCGTCCGGTGAAGTAGGTACCTACTACAACCATGCCTATTTCTGCCGTGAAGCAACATTGCCATGTTTCGGTTTGAAGGATTGCCGGTGACATTACAGGCACATGACGCATACAACTTCATTCCTCAAGTTGGACGTAGGGGTAAGATGTTGCATGGTGGGGAATGTTCCAAGCAAGCTTGACCTACAATGCAATGCTTTCACATGGAGTAAGCCATTTGCTCGTTTCATCATCAGGTACTTTAGAAAAAATTGAAATTAACAGTTCATGACTTTGTGGCGAGGTCACAAAACTGCGGTGTGACAATACATCGTAGAAATTTCGTTTGCTTTTTCGCAACGCGATGTTGTGGTCCCGCATGGTGGCTGACACAATGCGATTGCATCATCAAGACCTAGGTTACGGGACCTGCTTACCATCAGGAGGACCGTAGGCCTGTTTGCAAAAAAAGACGATTGCTCTTTGAGCTGCACTAAATAGTAAAATGATAAATCATACAAAGCTTAATAGCATTAGCTGTATAATACTTCTTTGTTGAAAACACACTCCACGCGAGCTGCTTCCTCCAGCATGGCGCGGAGTTTCATGTGCCAGGCTCGCAGTCAGCATGTTAATCGATATATACCTTCGTCCCTTCGCAGTTAACGTTGAAATTAGGTACACGATCTAAAAGGAAATAACTGAGTGGATTAATGGATATTTCATGTCTTGAAACTGGATTTTAAATAGTTTTCGGACAAGTTGTCTTGTGAGAGTGGGGTTAGGATCGATAGTTGGTAGTTGTTTCTTTGCGATGTGCCCTAACTGTAAATAATTTTCGAAAGTTAAATGAGCAATTGAGTATTACTCTTTTCTGCCTGCGGCTTCACTCGCGCATTAGTTATTTTTCCTTATGCTGGCCACTTTTTTCTAGATGAAAGGCATCCTTCGTCTTTTTCTGTACCTCTGGTAATGTGTTTGCTAAATTTTATAATGATTGGTTAAGTAGTTAAGGTGTGAAAGCGTAACAAACAACGCAGTTTCACATTTCTTATAATAGTTAGGATTATTGTAGTGATTCTTTAGAATCATACGTTGAAAAATATCGACATTAGAAATTATATTCAAGCCTGTGATTCAAGCACTGACTTTTTGGTATACTTTTTATACAAAGGAGAATGCCGTCTGATGTATGGCGCTCGGTACCAAGACTAAAGTGAGTGCGTCAAAAGAATCTCCACTAAGTTTTTTTGTCGATTCTACTGTCAAAATAATAAAAAATGACCACATCAATGTTGGTTGCCATAGTAACGTATATATCATTGGTTGTTGCAGTCTAATGGCAGCGTGTGGTGGAAACCAAATCAAGAAAATATTTTTTACTTGATTATCAATCCCGTCGGTGTGTAAAACTAAAAAAAAATGTTAATGTCGTTTATAAAATATTTTACATTTTATGGGATACGTTCGGTTTTGACGCAATTGGTACGGGTTCTTGGCATTGTTCTTTCAGTTCAGATTACGCTTAGGAATAGAATAGCCCCTAAGCATGGAGCCCAATCGATAAATCATAAATTTTTAACGAAAAATCACAGGTAATTGATATAAAATCAATATGATACATTATTAATCTAAGCGTAAAGAACACATTTATTAATTGAATTATCATTCAAAATGACAAGGAGAGCCTTTAAACAACCAAAGGAATCTCTTAAATTGACCGTTATTTCAGAAGCAATAATACTTTAAAGGAAAATCTACTTCCCACTCGAGTACTTACGGTAACTTCGAATGGGGACTCTGCCTAGTGAATAATAAATGTGGAAGTCGCTAGATGCTTTTATTTCTCGCTGCTAAACATACCTCACTGGTTGTTTCGATAAATTATATTATAAACTTTAAGGTTCAAACTATAAGGATTAAATTAAAGTGCTAAACTATTTTTACCTTTGTGTTGGTACACAACTTGCATGTCAAATTGATAAATAATTCTCCATCTCCCGGGTAGTATACAATTTTACCTTATTGAGGGCAGCTACTTTATAATTTGTAGAACTAATGAACTCAAAGATGTGGTGAATGGCGCTTCATAGAAGTATGGAAAACTAAATATTTAATTTTTGTAAAATCTTTCGATTTATTTGGTAAGTTACTTTGGGAAATGCGTTCCTGATAGAAAATAAAGTCGAGACCAATTTGTTTATTTTGACAAATCTCATTTTGTAGTACAGTTAGTACATTGTTTCTAAATACCTAAAATGAGGTTGTTTTTCTTCAATTACACTTAGTTTCTTAAAAAAAAAGCACAAACTGCCCTCAATGAGTTAAAATTTTTACCCAACCTGTATTTATTTTAACTGATGGTTAAGATTCCCAACGTTATATAATCAATATTACCATGGTGAATATTGAATTTTATGTTATTATTTCCCAGAAAATTATATCTAAAGCAAAAGCTATACCAATAAAAATATCTCAAATAAACACACAGTAACACAACAAGCTTTTATCTCCTCACCAAATTGCAGAATAATAGCAATGAATTTCAAAATCGGTGGCTTAACAAAGAGTGTCAATCACACACAATAGGGGTGTCAGCTTAATGGCGATTCTCAAGTAACATTGTTACTCGCATGAGTTAGAATTCAAAAGGCAATGCTAGCGTTACATTTATGTATGTTATATCCGTGAAGTTAATAAGAAATGGAAACGGTATAAAATTTCATTTTGAATGTTATGGAAGAATAAGGAGTGTTGCTTCATTGTTTTGTTTTTGCAAATCATCCTCGTGCACAGCTATTTTTAAACGTTTGAGTTATTTTCAATGTTTCCGATTCTAAATGCTTCAGATAGAGATTCTACCGGAATGCTATCATCATACGATGGCGCATTGCATCATCATCACCATCACACGACACATACCAACACAATAAATTAGAACTCCGGCTTAGTTGTCACTGACGAATTCAAATCGAAAACTAGAACCTTGAAGCCTAGAATAATGACAAGCACGATTAAAATTACCCCTGCGGTCTTAAAAAAAACATTAAAATAAAACAAAAGCCATATGCTGTCTTACATAAAATAAGATCATAAGTACTTTAATAAATACAGCTGTAAATTTTACATATTTCTGCCAGTTTTTGGAGTCATAAATGTCACCTCTGCGGTTCCTTTGCTCAAGTTCCAACAATACCAATTTTGATGCCTTGTCTGGTTGCAGTAGTTACAGGCATTGTCACGATTTTACGAGCACAGATTGATATGTGAGAACTTTGTGATTGTAATCAATTTATTCATGATTCTGATACTTTAAAGATACGTGAAGTATTATTAAAAAGTAGATGTATAAATGTGTTTGTCAAAAAATATAATTTAGTGTCAAAATAGATGGTTCACAAGTAATATTTAGAATATTTTATACAATTAAGATTATTTATTATGCTTCGTAGACATATTTAGTAAGTAACATTTTTTTGCAAAAAAAAAAGAAAAATTACAGTATATAAAAAAAATGTATCGTTAGGTCGCTTAAAACATATTGTAATATTTTCTCGGGACAAATCCAGGCAACATAATTAAAGGCTTATGCAAAAAACCATCATAATATAATCCGGCGAGAGGCTTAAACTCATTGGCGGAGTATTCTGTTTTTTGCGAAAACATTCGCCATCGATCATCTTTAGGTGAGAATAAAGGTGATTCTTCATTTGTGTAGGAATTTGTCGTTATTGATATTTGATCGATCATTCCATTGTTGTAGAGGGCCGCTGGATAGGGACCCCTGTTTGTACTTGAATCTGGCTCTTTTGTTGTTGATTCATTTCCTAAAGTAAGATTTGTACTCACTGTAAAGTTTTGCCATCTGTCATCTGTTATTGGGGGAAGATTTGCGTCTGTAGCAGTAGTAGTTAATGATATTGAGTTTGTTTCTTCTTTGCTATTGTTCAAAATGGGGTATAAACCTTCTGAAGTAGTAGTCGCCGTTACATTAGTTGTATTTTTAACGCCATCGGTTTTCATATTTTCTTCTATCACTTTCTCAGTGATATTCATATTAACAGTTTTGTTTTCAATCTCCGTTACACTTTGCCTCACGGTTATCTTAGCTTTAGAATCTTCTATTGATTTGTTTTTAATCCCTTCTCCTCTATTCAGTGATTGTCGAAAACCAACATCAATATCATTTCCTTCGACATCAATTCTATTATAATGCATGAATTGAAAATGAAAAGTATCACTATCATTCAATTTATTTGAAAAAGTTGTATCATCAGCTGAATTCTCAATTAAAACAGGAATTATCAGTATTGGTGGAAGAAGACGAGTGTTATTGATTCCGAATGCAATATTTTGTTTGTTTCCAAATAAAGTAATATTTAACCCATGATTATTACTTTTTGAAGCTGGAAACATAAAATAAAATTAGTAAATTCAATAATTAAAATAGTTTGATGCTCGATTTTAAATCACTCACAACATTCAATAAAACTTATAAACACAGAAAGCACAACCGTACGTCTGAGAACTAGCATTCTGTATACTAAACTGAGGGTTATGATAACAACCAACCATGATGATAACAACTTCGTAATGAATGTGAAAGCTACTTAGATAAGGCCTGCATTGTAAAAAAGTACATACAACGAACACCGAGCAGTGAGTAATTTAAAATTAATTTATATTTAATATGAAGTAACTTTTCACGTAATAAAAAAATAACAATCAACCTAACAATGCATTAACGCTTTGAGTGCTGAATAACACAATTGCGCTGCATTTCCTGGACCAACTAATGACCAAGACATGACGCTACGTGCTATGTCCGAGGCAGCCAACATTTATTAATGTTGAAAATACATATTTACATACATTCATAAAGTCACGCTATTTCTCAGAGGGGTAAGCAGTAGCGATTTTCTAAAACAATTTCAACTGAACATTTTGCCAATTAGAGAACCGTGCTTTGTTGTCACAAATAAAGTATAGAAAACAATATTTGAACCTCAAATTCATCAAACTAATAATTCTATAGTATGGAGTCGCTAAACATCCTAACAGTATCTTGCCGAAACAACCATTTTTATCATAAAAATAATGATAACCGTTGTGAACATAATAGTTGACGAAGCTTTTATGGTATTACAATACCTAAGGTAAGAAGATAAGTCAAAGGTAGGCCCTTCTATACAACTCTATTTCGTTCAAAGTAAAGTATTTTTTAGAATCCTCTTTACCAATGTTTTTGTTTCATCTGTTTTCGCTCAGAATAATCTTATCATAATTCCGTTCATGCTAAGTGAAGTGAAATCGAAAATAAACAGCAAAATGCGGGTAAGGCAGACATGTTGGTTAATATGACGTTGTCTGTCATTTCTTTCGTAATATTATTTTATCCGGAAGTAGCTATGTGGGTAGCGAAATAATTTTTGAGTACAAATAATATAAATTAGTCTTATATCATGGTGACATTTATCTAATGTAGAGCTTGCTTAGCTTTTGCAGTGACAATCTAATAATAAATATGCATAAAGGTTGTTATAAATAATCGAGCTAGGAACCTTAACACAAGTGAAAAAATAACGCTGGAAAGTAGCCACTAAGCGCAAGCAGAGCTTGTAAATATATAGATATTATAATATAAAAACCACCCAGACCTGAGACAAATATCTGCAATTAATGCAAACATTTGTCCCGTGGCGGAATCGAACCCGCAACCTTTAAGCCTTAGGTGAACCTTCGCCCACTGCGCCAAAGAGGACATCAAAGACGGTATCTCCTAGGTACACTGTTTTAGGCTTGCTTCTAATGAGCACCATTGCACCTTTTTCTTGAATCCAGCTACTTTTCCCATCCATAGCCTTTAGTACTTAGTTATTGACTTTTAACCCACACGGCTTTTATCAATTTTTTTTATGATTTTTTACACAAATTTCTACTAAAAGTAAAATGTATTCCTAAATATTTCTCATTTTAATTGCAATATAATAAGCAAAATGAAATGGATTCAAATACCTGTAAATAAAACAGATACCGATGACAGGTGAAAAGCATCCATTATAACGATTCAGTAAGGAATAAGGGGCTTTTTTTTCGACGTCTTTCGTAAATATAATACGAGTATATCAGATGAAAAAATAATATCATCTCTTGGGAGGTAATATGCGTGACAGGTACTGAACGAAGTATTGTCTCTTTTATGTCAATGCAGACGAAATTGGCCACCTAGTGGAACGAGATCACTACCGCCCATGAGTTAAATGTATAAATGTTCAATAAAAATAATAAGATTTTTTTTCTAATAAAATTAAGGAATTGTATAGGTAGGTAAGTATTTATTCTGGCTACCTTACAAAAGCTTAAATTCTTAAGAACTTTTCTTTAGTAACTCGTTTTATGCCCTTTCTGTAGAGAATACGTAATATTGCTAAAGTTTTATACTCAAAAAGACCAAACGTAATCCAAGCTTATCAGTATTTGTTATGCTTAAAATTTTCAGCGTTAGAATTTAAAAATTCACAAAGAAAAATCTTATATTTTCATAAGCTTATCTCGTGAGAAATCATGCGGCTAAAGCCATAGTCATGAAATCTGTATTTTTTTGGGTAAAACCAGAAACAATGTAGGAACGTGAACCAGGTTTTAAAAATATTCATAATAGACAGTTGGTAGCCAATTTGCACAGTCACCTGACTCTCATGGATGATAATAATAGTCATCATAATTATCAACCACCTATTGAAAACCATAACTAAACTTAAGTCTCCTTCAAGGGTTTTCAAGATCTTCGAGCTTTTTCTATCCACCGATTTCCTGCAATATTGACGATGTCGTCGGGTACGGAGTCTTTTTTTCATTCTTCATTTTTTCTTCCAGAATGTGGTCAGTATTTGCGAATCTTACCTTATATTATTTTTCCCTGGATCCTTTTCTGAGAATACAATGCTTACTTTTGATTTATTTTTCTTTCTATAACCTGTAAAAAAGGTACACTCAGAATAAAAATTCGAAAATCAAGCTTTAAGGCTTCGCCTCTCATTCAAGCACAAAATGGAAAACCGGAAAAGGACCCGAAGGACCGTTAGCCTCTTTATGCAAATTCTGTACAAAAGGAGAGATTGGATGCCAGCGTTTTTACGGTCTCCTATCGACTGAACTATGACTTTGGTTCGATCTGAAGGTGAAATTAAAGATAAACATGGTGAAAAAGGGTGTACGTAACATTCTAGTGAGCATAGCACGGCTAAATATAGGCCGATTAAAAGTTTTCTTTATGATACCTGAATATAGAACTAGCACATGGCCCACCAGATTAAGTGGTAAGTATTACTTATAACAAAGTATTGCTTCGTACTTCATGCATGTTTGGATCGCGCCCTACGCTAGACGTATTCTAACTACCTAGTGCTAACAATAAATGTGAAAGCGAAACGTTTGGTTCGACAAGATGAGATGGAAACTAACATACTGGTATCTTACCAAACACACAGTATTCGTAAGTGGGATATATAGTCACAGTAAAATCCCCACCCATTAAACTAAAAGACCCCATTAAATTACCTGTACGAATCCTGAGTAAAATCTTAAACCACTATTTACAACTATTACATTATAGCTACTGAACGTATCTCCTCGGGTTATTCCCCTGTGAGCGTTTTGATATCGATATAGCTGTAACAGGGTCCGTTCCATAACTTGCGGTCCCAAGCTGGCTTTTGCCAGTCTATTACAATTATTACGTTCAGCGGATATACTTGGTCCAAGCCGTTTTATTTAGACACACTTTTTCTTCGGTCTGTAAAAATCAAATACATATAGAATTTATAGGCTTGAGTGTGAAAAACATACCTTACTATAAAGTTTGCGTTAACTATATTTTTGTACGGAAATAGACCAGTGCCCTGAGCGGGAAATTTGCAAAACTCTGAAATATCCATACAAAGATTTGGTTAACACAAACCTTGTGTATTTAGTTATTTTTTTAACACTCAAGCCACAGGCCAGTGAGTCTTTTTTGATAATTTTGTCATAATCCCCAGTATTATTGATACTCAATACTCGTACATAATTCAGATTGGTGATCGAACTATATTTTTGACATCCCTAGACTGAATTTTTTTCGAAGCTTTTTAGTCAATTCCTTATTATTTTCTCACCTGGAAACAATTGAAATAAAGATTGCCTAACCTAACTAACTAAAGACTATAAAAAAAATATATAAAGATTATAAGGAGTCAAAACAAAATCGGTTCAAACGTATTATGTATACGTAATATGTGCTTATATTGAGTGCTACAAAAGGCCAATACACTGTTTGTTTAGAGTTATTGATTAGAAATTAGTTCATCATATTTTTAATAGATGGCGCTAGTAAAAGTGGCCGTATCCTGCATCGCGCTATCGATGCGTTTTCATATTTTGCCTAGTTTAGAACGATAATTGTGTTTCAAAGATAAACTCACTAAGATCAAGGTGGTGTTTTCTTGACCAGGCCATTTCAGCCCTTATCATTTCAGGGTTGTTTACTGTTAATTTCGCAAAAAAGTTATGATTATCATCTTGTAGAACTATAAAGGCCTGTTAAGGCGACTATAAGGGTCAAACCTCCCTCTCTCTCGCACTATTCAACATTTTTGAAGATATAAAATATAAAAATTTGCACCAAAATTGATGACATTGGTGCAAGTTTTTTGGTAAGAAAACATGATAGAATCAAAATGATATTATTGCTGAACCTTTTAATTGTTATTTTCTAGGCCGTGAAGGTTTGCTATTTTGCATAACTACATTCAGTGATTTGATATTTTCAAAAATGTTGAATAGTGCAAGCGAGAGGGAGGTTTGACCCTTATAGTCGCCTTAAAGCAAAGACACAATAAAAAGGTCTTTTTGTATTTTCCAAGAATTTCAAACAACTACGAATAAAAACTTCTCATTTAATAACAAAAGGTAAACCACCATTACTAAGACACTTAATCGTAACAGACGATGTCGTGATCCTACTTCATAAATAAAGTGGATAAATTGTCACCGCGGGAGGTGGAGGGACTTATTTATAGGGCACAAACACAGGTGGTCTTAGAGCTGTTTTACGTTGCCCCAGGGCATGTACACATAGGCCGTGTGAGAGCAATAAACTGTGTGACGCAATTATCCTTGAACTATAGGCAATTCTCAAAATTATACGTGATAACTATGGGTAATCTAAAATAATGGAAGCTGTCCACATGTTTGTGTTGAGAATCCGAATTTCTTACTAGGTAATTACAGGCCTTCTCTATTGAGCGCACCACACCACCACAGCAGCTTATATCAGTCCACTGCTAGACATAGGCCTAGCCTAATAAAGGGGTCATAATTCCCACGCTGGGCTTGCGGGTTGGGGATCGCAGGCGACAGTCTCTCGCACCACCGATGCTGCTGCCCGTCGGTGGCCAGGGGATTTAGCTGTGTCGATGTAGGCTGTGTTACGCCACAGTCAGTCAGCCGCCAGTGCCCCATTCGTTGCTTAGCACGTTGTGCGCCACGTGCAGGTGAGGTTGGCTTGGGTTCCCAAGATGGGGGTTGGAACCATGTACATCCCTTCAGCATCTACCAGCAGCTTTTTGCATAAGGAGAGGCCTAATGCCCAGCAGTGGACTGCTACGGCTGATGATGATGAAGTAGTTGAGGTCGGAAAGGTAAACTCCCGTGTTTATTAACAATGATTAATATTCCCTTATACTACTGAAACTACTACTATGGGAGTTTAGCTACTGGTGGGTAATCTTAATATAAAATAGATTTGATGTGCGTTTGTATGTTTCGACGACCAACGTGAGATCCAGGGGGTGCGGGCTACGGGAGGATTGCTGAACTAGTTGCGATGTTCGTATTGACTTAGGTACAAAATACGTATTTTTTTGTACAAACAAGAAGAGTTCATTTTAAATACAACATCTGCTTATTCAGTCCACTGCTGGTCATAGGACTCATCTATTAAGAAGGGCGATATGCCGCGGTTAGTTGATTTGAATGTATCGATATAGGCTGCGCTATGCCGCTGTTACAGTCGGAGCCTGTGTTAGGTAACAGGGCCAGGCACGGGCCGATGAGATTGGCTTGCGTTCCAAAGATGGAAATGGAACCAAAGAAGTAATAACCAAATCGTTTTAGTTCTAGTGTGGATCTTGAATTAGAATAACTCTCAATTCATTGTGATTGAGGCAGTTATGATCATTAAAAACTTAGTACGGTTTAGGTAGGGTAGTTTGTGTCACTGAATTTATTAAGAGCCGAGTGTAAAAATGTGTGTTTTTCTAATAGCTAACATATGTAAAGGCAAAACTTTCTTGCGGACCAACTCATCTATAGATAATTGAATTGAAACATTAAGTTAAAAATTAAAGCTAAAATTCAGAAAATTAATTCTAAGAAAACGTCGCAATCTTTCTCAAAACAAAGAAAAGATTTTAAAGTTGAACAATATTAGAAGCACGGTTGAAAATTTTCTCGTGTACTCCCATCATAATTTGTTTCGTAAAATAAAAGGCACCCGGCTTCTATTGTTGTTTTGCTCTTTTAGTATTTGTTTGAACAACATTCAGGTGTTGACTCAAAAATATTGCAGTCTTTTATAGAGATGAGCTTCGGAAATTGGAATTTTGTTCCGTTTTTTGCATCTTGATTGTCTTCGCAGTGTATTACTATTTTTGCTTATGGGTTAAATTTTAGATGTTTTATTTATTGTTGCGTTCTTAAGTGGAGACCGTGGCTCGGTGAACGTAGTGCAAGACGTTCTCCAACCAGATGAAGTGACATAATGTGAAAGGCTGCATAGGTAGAAGCTGGATACGTCGAGCTGAGGAACTAAGGACAGAGTGCAATGGCGCTCTTTAGGCGAGGCCTATGTGCAAATAGATAATGATAGAGATGATATTCTTATATGATAGTGCTCTTCTGTTATTCTTCTAGTACACCTTATCTCCATATCACTACATCTCCAGCCAATAACGTTTTAGTTTTAGACGTTAACTCTCTTCTTGTTTGGGAGGTTGATAACGATGGTGTTTTTTTGTTACATGGAGTAAGGCGGAAAATATTTTTACACAATCTTCCAACTGTTTATTTTTTGCGTTTATTTTGAATTTCGTCGAAGAGCCAGCTGGCTTTAGCTGTCGAATGAAACCAGATCATTGATTTCCCAAGCGCATGGTATAACCAAACGTGCCTTATTTAAATGCAGCAAAAATACTTGTGTATTTAGTACAGACCTTTTTGCTACAACATTTCCTCCATTTCCAAAAAGAAGGTTCTTTATTACAAAATAGGAAGCATTTTAAAATTTAAAATTCGTGGTCTGTTTGAAACTGTATCTATAGTATAAAACTATAACTAACTATAGTTTGTACTTCATCATCATAAATTCAGTAACAACTTTGAAGTGTTCTAATTATTTATTAATTGCACATAAAGGTACATGGTTTTATTAATTTTATTCTCAATTCCACGCCTTTTGTGCACCAAACAAAATCCGTGTCTACTTTGGCAGGAGCAGAAGTGCCCAATGATCTGCTATTTCAAAAATAGCACAATCTATAGTTCGCTGTTTGCTGCATTTGAAAAAGGTATCTTGAAATATTTTTTAGTCCTTAAAAAAAGTCCTTATAAATAGATTTTATTATATATTATAGAGAACTATTCATAAAACAATTAACAATTTAAAAATAAAGATAATTTGTTATCTGTTATACATGAAATTGAATGGCAAGGAAAGAATGAAAAGTTTCGGGGGAGGCCTTCGCGCAGCAATGGGACAGCCTCTAATAATAATATTAATATGTTTAAAAAAATTACCTTTCCGTTTCTCTCTCAAAGTAGTTAGACAGTGCAAACCTGGATGAGAGAGGCACAAGACAGATGAGGCTGGAAAAAACTAAGGAAGGTCTAAAGTAAAGTAAAGTAAATAAAAATCTCTTTATTCATTAGGATCTTATTGTACACTATGAAAGTATATACCCAGCAGTGGGCGTTCCGGGCTGAGATGATGATGATTAAGGAGAGAAAGTAAGACTAGAAAACCTGAACAATTTAATGTTTAGGTTTTCTAGTCAACAAAATAATATTTAGCTTTATTCCAGCTATTTACTAAATATGAATGTTAAATGTCTACATACATTTACCGTTTAATATACGCATCTTCATTAATCATGTCAGCGTTGATTGTGACTGGGATATCTCATGCATAATCGAAACATAGATGTAGAATCCTAAGCAAACACGTGACCCCACACCACAATACCTGCTAACCTATCTATCTTTGGTCTCGGCCATTTTGCAACTATGAAACTAATCATAAGACTGAAATAAGGCTCTTCATTGAAAATTATTCAATCGCTGAATATACATTTAAAGACTTACTAGCTTCTCTCCGCGGTATTTGCTTGCGTGGTACTGGGATATAAATAATAATGTAGCCTATGTGTTAATCCAGGTCACAAACTATGTACTATTCTAAGTTTCATCCAAATTCGTTTACCTATTACGGAGTTGAGGGGGACAAACTTACTCACACACACGCAAACTTTCGCATATATAATATCAGTAGGAAGGATTAGTAGGATAATGAGATAGAGCTTCTATCCGTGCATACATTTCATGTTCGACAAGCATGTATCAGCGAACATTACTTACACATACATTTACATACATACATTTACTAAATGCTCAAACTGAGCATTTAGTAAATGCGTGCGTTCTTGCTCGACGTTTTTGCCATCGAAAAAGATCGTGGTATAAATTATACGTCCGATCTTGCTCGTTTGAACGCAAAGCGATAACTTCGAGCATGTACGCACGCAAATAAATAATTATATACAAGCATGTATGTATTAGGGGAGGCCTATGTCCAGCAGTGGTCTGCTATAGGCTGATGATGATGATGATGATGATGATGGATGAAGTATGTACATGCAATTATAATCTTCTTAAATAATTATGAACTTAAGCCACTAGAAAATGAATAGGATAATAATTGACTAGAAATATCCTGCTCCAATTTACTTGGGTCACGAATTTGGTCGGAATTAATTGGAGCCAATATTGGTCATTGTTTCTTGAACGAAGAAATTGATTTCCAATTTCCTGTAATATTCGGACAGTTTCTTTAGTACTGGTGGAAAACCACAGATACTGTTCCTGTTTTTGACGTTTATTATCAGGTGAAAGTTGATTGTTGACATGACACAAATTTTTGAATCAGGAATCATTCATTCCTGATCTCATGGCGAATACAGGCTTATTAGACCACAAGGTATTCAGTCTGTCTTAGTAAGACTGTCTTACTGTCTGAGTTAAGCCTAAGACCGACTTAGCGGCTTATACTCCGCTAAGTGTAAGATAGTCTTACAAAGAGAGACTGAATGCCACGTGGTCTAATAAACCATACATATTACTAACAATATGCATGACTGGTTTATCTTCCTTTAATAAATAAATAAATATAAGTATTCTCGTAATGTTACCGGCATTTGGGTAATTTGTAATTTTCCTCCAATTAAGCTTTACTTGATTTTTATCTCTCAAGACCTATTAAATAATTATTCCTTATACACACTAACCATGCTTTACACGATATAAATATGAGAGTTTGTATGTGTGAGTACGACTCAACGGATTGGGATAAAATTTCGTGTATTAAGTACATATTTTGTGACTAGAATTAACACACTTATTAAACGAGACTTTTTATCTGATTACGTAAGAGTATGTGTTAATCCAGTTCACAAACTATGTGTATATGGCACGCAAAAACTACTGAACGGATTTGGATAAAATTCG